>JAVRXN010000006.1:33966013-35366013 GCA_033556935.1 Timema podura | reverse complement strand
AACGTTTATATGACTGTCTATAGCTTTGTGGGACCATAGTTTGATTCCATACCTTATTTACTGTTACCATAACGGCCATAATATAACTATTGGTTAAAAGTTTCGATAAATACTTTGATTGAGAAAAATAGTAGTTTAATAAGATTTTCGTTGATGATAATTTTCTATTAAATTAAGTGTATGGTGTTAATTTATTTTTGTCAAATCTGTTTTTTCACTAACTCAATTCTGGAAATCCAAACATTAAAACTGGCCATATCTTAGACAATTATTAATATAAGAGTAAGGAGGTTTACATAATTGAAAAGCAAAGATAAATATTGTATTTGGTTTACGAGATTAAAAACACTTTACATTATATCTCAGCTTTTTTAAGGTTTGGAAAGTAAATATCTTTAAGTAAAAAAATATTGTAGTTCTGTACTGTTTTTAAGAATGTCTGTCTGTTGGCAAATATACCTGGATCTTCATAACCGAGCAGTGCATTTATTTATATTCACTGGGATGTCTGCTAAGGGAGGCTCTCGCATATATACAGTCAGGGTTTGAATCTCCGTTAAAGATACGGCCAGATTTATTTATATCTGTAACTTAGGACCTCTGGAACCACTTAACCGACTGCGGTGCGGTTTTTACTTAATTTTTATACTGGACCAATATCCAGGCAGGTTTTAGCATTATTTGTGTATATTCAGGTGTTTTGGTGTGAGTCCCGGTGAAGGGCCAGCCGATTGTTTGTATATATTTATGGAACCACATAATTACTATGGTTTAATTTATATTATTCTGTAGAGTATTTATCCAGAATTTTTAGTGTAATAATTATAATCGGGTGTTTTGGTGTGAGTCCCGGTGAAGTGTCAGCAGGATATTTAGGATATTTGTATATATATATATATATATATATATGGAACCACTTAACCTATTGGGATGTAGTTTTTCTTTTTTGGTAGGATAAATCAGGTGGTTTGGAGTGACCCTGATGAAGTTCCAACCGGATATCTTTTTATGTTGCCTAATATTTATGGTTCATTTTAGCCCATTTTTGTGCAGTTATTTATATCTGAAGGAATTCCGAATAAACACCCTCAATAGTCTCAGCTGAGATTCTAGACATCCCCATCATCGACAAACTAGACTAGAATTGCTAGATATTTAAACACGGGAAATATGATTCGCTTATCAACTAATCGATTGTTTGCATTTATATTTGTTTTTATCTTATAAAACATAAGAGTGTATTTATTTAGCCCAAAGGCTGGCTCCACTTGGCTGGTCTGTATAAGCAGACCTTAGCCCTCAATATCCATTTTCCCAATCCCATACATTACAATGTTGTGGGCAAAAGTGTCTTCATAAGCTCAAGGACAGGTTTTATATCAAGGAGGTGGGAACAATTTACTAGTAAATTCTTATCACCACCCATATCCCATCCCTGTTAGTAAAAATGTAAGGATTTATTGATTTAGGCCTACACTAATTTCTAGGTAGAGCTTTTCACGCTAAATTGGTTATTTTAAAAATTATATTTTTTAATACTACGTATAAATATTTTTAAATAGTTACTGGTTCATTACTGTGGCATAGAAAAATTTCAATGTGCTTATTCCTTTTTTTAAAGGAAGCAATATATTAATATTTAAGTTTAGATAAATCCGCATTATGTAGGTTCAGAACCAATAATAATATATATATATATATATATATATATATATATATATATATATATATATATATATATATATATATATATATATATTTAGTGCCGCACCGCATCCATTCGGGTTTTACGCCTGTATACTATTTACTATAATTAGTTAATGTTAAGGATGGCTGAATTTACAGGAAGTGTGCCCACATTTGCGTGAAGAAAGAGTTGAAAACCGTTTAGGAAAAACCCTCTCAATGAACCCGGATATCCCCGTCATTGTCAGTTTAGTCTATTGAGAGGCTAGCATATTAGAACATGTGACCACCGAAACGGTTGAATCATGCTATACGTAAATAGTCTTCTTATTAAATGATATTTTTTAGTTTGTTTTGTTTGGCCTTCGAGTCAGTGCTTGCTGTCATGAAATGCTTACAGCAAACCAATCTTGCTCCGTTGTTAAATAGGCCAGCGTGGCCGGCATTTACCAAACACAATACAAGCAACGTCCTCTCCAGCCATGCGTTTCGATAGTTTAGAGTGTAGTTATCAATTGGATGTTACAGGCTAGGCTTCTAGAGTCAAGGAGGTATTAGACAAGAGCATTTTCTAGGAGGGTCAAAATAAGGTGTGGCGATAGGGGAGGATCTTTTACGAAAAAGTGTGAGGAAGACAACGTATAAACTAGCTTGGATGTCAAGTTAATTTAGTCCGTTTTTCCTGTGACAAGGAGGTCAGGGCTCAAATCCTGATTGGGTTTGATGAGGTTGCATTTCTTAAGTGGTTTCTCATGCTGTGTATTCCAGCTAATCATGACGTGGAGGACAAGGTTCGAATCTTGTGTGAAAAAGTACGGACATGAAATACATCATTATTTTGAAAATAATTGTTTATTGATTATTATTATTATTATTATTATTAATAATAATAATACCACCACGTCTTACTACCCGTTCGGGCCATACGCACTTATGCAAATGTGTAATGATAGGGTGATTGTGAGATGAAATGGAGGACCTTCAGTTTAACGTGGAATCCGAACCACTGTGGAGGCCTGGCATTCCACACATTCACAAGTTGTGATTAATACACGTCTTGTCAGAGGTGAAGGAAGGGTTTAGCAATCAGATACATCTGTGCCGGGACCGAGGATTGTACCCCGAACCCCCAGCACAGATGCCCGATACTTTACCCCTAGACCGCAAGGTCACCAGGGATTATTAATCAAAATTAACTTTATTCTGGTTAATATCTGACACCACTCTCTCTTCGTCGATTTTTGTATATTTGTTCTACTTTCTTTACAAATTACGTTTTTACATGACTTAAACATATTATTTTATTCTCTTAGTGAGAAAATGTGGCAGCGTAGTTCGAATATTGACATATTAAAAAAAAGGGATTTAAGTGAATATTATGGATAATTTCTCTGAACAAACATACTTTCCCCACGTTGTATGAATTTAGTTGTCTTTGCGAGTCTAACTTTATTATAAGGTCCTTACTAATTATTTATCGTTCTAGGATACGATTCAAGGAAAGGTTTAGGAAATCATATTGAACTTGAGTTGGATATAAAATATTTTTTTTTTCGATGGGTTTGCCTTGTAACATTCCATGAACTACTTTTGGATGTGGTGTATCAGGTATTCGATCTTAGGTAAATTTTTTATTTGTTTTTTCACCATCGCGTCTCACCACCCGTTCAGTTTAGACGCCATCCCCCTCTTCGGTTGAAACATTCTTAGAGTGATTTTGTTGAAATAATCCTACTATTGTACAAAAGAGCTTTACAGAAGTAAAAAATTAGAGCTTTGGACACTTTGTTTAATACTTCAATCAAAATATTTGTTTGTGTGAAATTATAATATATTTCTTTGTTTTTATTCATTACCTTTAACCGTCAGTTAGGCTGAGATGGTAACGTGCCATCCTCATGATTTATAGTCCAGGTGTTCAAATCTTGAGAGTTCAATTTTTTTTTTAATTTATCATACAGAAAAAAAACCTTTCATTTTAAATTTTTGTATTAATCAGTATATAATTTTTTTAAAATTTTGTATAGAAGTATATAAGGTATTTGAGCATATGTAGAATACCACAAAATTTTTATTTAAAAATAATTTAATAGGTTAGTAAATTAAAATCAGTACATTAATTTTGAAATTTTGTATGTTGTTGATTATTTAAAAATAAAATTATTGGGTTTATGATATAAAAATATACATATTTAAAAATAAGGCTAAGCAAACTAATTGTTAATTGCATAGTAACAACATTTAGTGCATAGTTATGTTTTAAAATAGTTAAGAATATAAAATAATGTTTTACTGAATTCAAATTATTAACAAGTGATTTTTTATTCCGAAATAAAATTAAATCACTGTATTCTAGTTGGAATTGATCCGATGAGCCTCTGAGCTTCAGACTAGCACGCTACCAATTGAACTAACGAACATATGAAATAATGTGAACGTTTAACTCATACTTAAATAACCCGATACATTTTTGAGACAGTAAACTTAGATGCAATCAAATGGAAGATGGTTTCCTAATAAAACCAAACAAATCGAATTACATGATGCACTCAATACAATAATAGTGTTTACTTTCAGTTACGTATCCTGTATAATGGCGGATTATGCCATCCCTTCGCTTTAATCTTTTAGTACGTCAAGGTTTTACAGTGTTGTCAGATTGAAAACTCATTCGCAAGCGAAACAACACCACACCAACTCGCACGAGATTAGCAACCTTTCAAAATTGGCTCTGTTTTGGTACAGCCTGCGATTTGCGAGATTATGAGTAGCGAGTTTTTTTTGCAACTTTCAAAATTAGGGGTCCAGGGGTGGCCAACATTATTTTCTGTCATACCACTATCTACATTCTACGCTGTTGGCATTGTGCGTGTAGCTATAGTCCAAAACCACAAACCTTACCTGACTACTGCCCTCTTTCCCCATCGTGGACAGTAAAAAATAGGCCTATTTGGAGATTGGAATAGGAGATAAACAAATTTATTCAAATTTTAACAACAAGTTAAGTTGACCAAAAAAACCGATCTATTTGTTTTCTGATGTAATAGATTTTATTTTATTTAATCTACGGTGACCTTAAGGTTGGAACTTAAAATTACTTGGCGTGCCAATAGTGTCGTGTGTTGGTCATCTCTGTCCTACTTGACAGACAATACCTGTCTCGCAAGGTGTTTGGCTGGGGAGAACTGCCTGGCTAGTCACTAGTCTGACGTCACCTATTTTTACAGCACAAACGTTTCAAGCCCAGGGCTGCAGGGTGAATCCCGGTATAGTGTACTAAGGGAGGTTTTTATTAAATAAGTTCCCACTATATTCAAATCTAACCTAATCACGTGCGGGTAAGTTCGCTAGTAACGCTACATTACTCCTGACTACACCATTATAGTAATGTGTAATGCCCGGACGATAAATAAGACACAAAGCAAAGAAACATTTATTTTTTGATAAATTAGTATACAAAATATACAAAATTCGCCAACAAAAAAAGTTATTTATGGTTATTACTTCACTGTGAAAGAGCCTTAGCCTATAGGTAATTTATAACTAATAGTCTATTTATTGGAGGTATTTAACATGCACGTTATGCACCGAGTGATTATATCAGCAAACGAGAATTTCTATAAGCGATAGCGAGAGGCCTTCCAATTCTGCCAGGAAAGGTATTTTCACACACCTTCCAGGGTTCTTTTAAATACCACAATCGACTTGGGACCGACAACTTTACTTCCTCTCCGAATGAAGTTGTGCTACGTATTTTAAACGTTCAAGAAAAATTCATCGACCTCGGCTGGGTTTGAACTAATAGTAAGGATCCAAGATATCAATCTGTATAAAGAAAATGTTTCGAAATATTTTTTGTAATTTTTTTAGACACAATCATAATTATTGTAACTTATTTTTCTTATTATTATTATTGTATTATTGTATTGTTAAATTGTATCAATATGTATCTGATTAAATAAAAATGTGGACGAAAATTAATGGTCTAAGCTACTACTAATTCTTCATAGCAACGTGAAGTCTACTTGTTTTAGCTCAATCATTATTACAAATAATTTAAAATACTCATAAACTACAAAATATAGCCTTCAAGAGAATAAAACATTGTTTAAAACTATGATAATATAACTATAGAAACTATGATAGAATTTAAAAAATAAACACACGTAAGTTAAACTCAAAGTCACAACTCAATTTTTGGGTTCCGTACTAAGAATAGAACTGTTATGAAAAACTCACGTCATATATCTTTTATCAGTCCTACACAGATCTCAACATTTGAATGTTTAGATATATAAAGTCAAAGCTTGGGTTGCAGCTAAGTGCTAGCGTGTCCACATGGAACGGGTTGGTAACAATTTTGATAAAAGACGAATAACGGAATTTGGGAATCATTAAAAGTAAGTTTACGCTTTATATTATTTTTTACCTAATTGTGAGGGTACTTTTGAAAACTTTTACCGTGAGGGTTTCAAATATATATATATATACATAAAATATTTTAATATAATAGTATACATATATTATAATTTTTTTAATAAAAAGTCTCATAAACGGAATTTTTAAAATGTTGGGAAAACACTGAAAAAAAAGAATATTTAAAACATATGTTTCTTACATTAAAAATAATTTTATTTATATGCAAATAATACTTTTCGAAATATTTCTATAGTAATATCACTCAGTACTTTTACTCATGAATGCCACCTGACGACAACTTTCGACGGAGCAAGACCGCATAAACGAGGAGAGGATGGCAAGCCTAGCACGAAATCCAAATAGCCTCCACCTAGTGCATACTTGATCCATAGTAGTGCATACATTAAAGATACGTAAAGAATGAAAACTAACAAAGCAACGCATATTATTAAGCCATAAAGATATTGCTGAAAGTTTGTTTACTATTTTGGTTCCTAGATAAAGCTAAAGTGATATTTAATATATATGAGTACACCTTAATTTTTTTTTCAATAAGTCATAACCGATCTCACTTAGAGAGACGCGTATCATCCTAAGATTTCATTTTTTAAATTTTTGAGGTATCTGACGTGTACTTTTTGAACAGACTGATAAAATCAGCGCACTACTTTGATACTATCTTAAAATTTGAAAAGACACAACATGCCCGTCCATTAGCTCCTCACTTTAGAAGGAGAAAACCCGCCTCGGTGGCGTAGTTGGCTAACAAGCCAGTCGTGTTGAGCCAGACTGCCGAGGACGGGGAGATCGAGGTTCGAATCTCGGTCGGGTGAACTGGGGGTGGTTTTTCCTAAATGGTTTTCCACTCTCCCTCCACGCAAATGCGGGTTCACTTCCTCTAAATTCAACCTTCCCAATTCCTAATCCATTAGCGTAATTAGTACTTAAGCGTATAACCCGAACGGGTAGTAAGACGCGGTGCTAAATATTATTATTATTATTAGAAGGAGAAACAAATGTTTCGATAAAAATAAAAGTTCTTCTATGGCAGGAATCGAACCTAGTTTACTTAGATTATTAATCAAACATGCTATCGATTGAGCTAAGCCGTCGCAATATCTAAATATTAAATAAATCTGTAAATAGTGCTCTGGTTGGATTCTTGGTTTAGAAAGCATTTATAATAATAATAGTAAGGTAACCAATAATTATTTGAAGAGTATGAGATTTTAACATAAAGGTTGTAGCGCAGACTACTAAATACATCATTTATTTGGTCTTGAAATTAGCTTGGAAAAAGTAATAACTGTTGGCTTAATGCAAAAAACAAATGTTTAGAAGATGTATGAATGTTAACTGCATTAGAAACTGTCAGTATTTTGCTAGTGCATTACTTGATAAAGTTAATAATGTGATCCATCCTCCTTTTAGACAAGCGCCATTTAACTATTATACGCTATACGTGGACATTCACGGCCAGCAAGCACACATAGAACGAGCTATTTATTAATATGTTTGAGTGCCATGAAAACTTCACTGTTTCTCAGATAACCTTCATGTAGTCAATCTTAAATCAATAGGACAATGAAAGAGTGTTTAAAGCAATTGTTGAGTGTTGGGTTTTTTATTTGTTTTCTTAGCACCGCGTCTTACTACCCGTTCTGGTAATACGCCTAAGTACTAATTACTCCAATGTGTTAGGAATTGGAGAGGTTGAAGTTAGAGGAAGTGAAATTGCATTTGCGTGGCGGGAGAGTGGAAAACTATTTAGGAAAAACTACCCCAATTCACCTGAGCGAGATTAGAACCTCTATCTTCCTGTCCACATCAGTTGAGCTAAACAGGAAACTAGCGCGTCAGCTAAATACTCCACCGGGGTGGGTCTGTGAGTTGTTGATAATCTCATTGTAATAAAGACATTATTGATTGAACTTAAAAAAGAAAGCCCCAAATTAATCATAGATTATAGACCAGTGTGATATCTTATCGAAACACTCACACAATAAAATATTCAAAATCTTATATTAAACAAAATTACAAAGTAAAATAAATATTAGGAAATATTAGGAAATACGGTAAATAATTTATATTTTCCTGCATCGGTAGTCATGCGGACAGAAAATTTCTCATATGGTCCATTTTCAGTGATGGATGAAACAGGGTTCTAGTCCTGGCTGGGCATATTGAGACAAGTTTTCCTACATTTTTTTCCAAATTTCTTCCAAGCAAATGTGGCTACATCATCTTTAATTTGTATCTATTTCATCACTAGCCCCCAGAAATTAGTAGTAAAGATGGTTGAAATAGGTAATATTATGTTACATATAAATATTCTCCTATAGTTCACTCTGGACTATATTATCCTCTTCGTGGAAGAACGGAATTTCCCCTTCCGGCTGACCCACAAAATCCATTATAGATAGGACTGTTAGCATTTCCAGGGACTCACAGCAAAACACCTGATTAAACTAATGTTAAAACCTGTCTGGATATAAAAACTACGTTGATCTATATACACAACATTCATCCGAAACTTTAACAGGGACTCGAACCCCAAAATCTAAGTCTATCATGCTGCAATTTGCCTGATTTATATCCTACGGAAAATAATTAACTACGGAATTAGTTGTTCACAAATATCAGGCTGGTTCTTCACTGAGACTCACAACACAAAACATGGTTAAATCATGCTAAAACATGCCTGGATAAATATTCTAAAAAAAAAAATTTGCAATGGTTAAGTGGTTCCATATATATATATGTATATATATATCTATATCTATATATCTATATATCTCTATATATATCTATATATATATATCCAAATATCCGGCTGACACTCCACCGGGACTCACACCAAAACACCTAATTATTATACTAAAAAAATGCCTAGATAAATACTCTAGAGAATACTTAAATTACACCACAGTAATTATGTGGTTCCATAAATGTATACAAAAAATCAGCTCGCACTTCACCGGGACTCACACCGAAACACCTAATTATACACAAATAATCCTAAAATATGTCTGGATAGTTGGCCAGTATAAAAGTAAAAACCGCACCGCAATTGGTTAAGTGGTTCCAGAGATCCTAAGCTACAGATATAAATAAATCCGGCCGTTTCTTTCACGGAAACTCAAACGCTGACTGTGTGTATGATAGATCCTCACTTAGCAGACATCCGAGGGGATATAAATAAATTCACCACAATAGGTTACCCAGTTCCAGGTATCTTTGCCAACACCCATAAATTCTTAAAAACAGTACAGAACTACAATATTTTCTTACTAAAAGATATCTACATTCCAAATCTTAAAAAAAAAAAAATAGAGATATCATGTAAATTGTTTTTAAGCTCGTAAACCAAATACATTATTTATCTTTGCTTTTCAATTATGTAAACCTCCTTTCTCTTATATTATATTATATTAATACTTGCCTAAGAAATGGCCAGTTTTATTATTTGGATTTCCAGAATTGATTTAGTAAAAAAAAAAAAAAAAAAGATTTGACAAAAAAAAATTAAATATGAGAGTTATTAGAAAATGTTCATCAACGTATGTTCATCAACGTAAATCTTATTAAACTACAATTTTTCTAATAAAATATTTATCAAAACTTTTTTCAATATTTATATTGTGGTAACATTAAATAAATTATGGAGTCTAACTATGGTCCCACAAAGCTATATACAGTCATAATAACGTTGAATAAACAAATAAATTCCCTTTTATCAATCAAATATGTCCAATAGATAAGATTTTATCAATTTTTTTTTGTTTATCCGGAAATTGTATAAAATATTTTAAATCAAAATTGGGACCCTTAAATTATATAAAAAAAATTTAAACTCAGTGTCCTAAAAATAAAATAAAAATCTTTAAGATTCAATTTGGTATTTGAGTTACATGTGTAGAATATAATAATTAATCATTAATAAATTCATAATTTGCTATTCACAGTAATTAAGATTTTGAAAAGGGGGAGACCTGCTTTATGTTACCATGTAAAAACAATAAATGTGGGTAGCACTGCTGCCAAAATATTGTGTGGTTTGGATAAATCTTGAACATTAAAAAAAAATCCAGGCCATATATTAATGAGACCAAACATAAATAATTAACTAAGTATGTAACGAATAATTGATTTTATTAGGAAGGGAATAAAAAAGTAAAATTAATTTAGTAGATCAAACCATTTGAACATCTCAAAAAGAAATATCTACTCCCCCATCACTCCTTTGAAACAGTCAAGATATAGTTTAAGGACTGAAGGCTTTCTTTAAATCAGGCCTTGGGCGTAGCTAGGCAAACTATTCTGCAGTCATGTGTGGAGGTATAGCATACCGCGCGGGCGTGAGCCAGTAAGTTGCTACCTTACAAATCCGACGGAGGGTACATACACATATAACATATATATAGGCCTACACATGTTATGTGTGTATATACATACATAATTATATACATGTTTTCATATATATGTATACATAATTTTTGTGGAAAAATGAATATATTTTTATATATAAATCATAGCTTAGTTGTATTATTTTTCCCACGGAAATTATCGAACATACACATTTCTTGCTTCACCCTGACTGATTACATTATGTCCTGTCTTATGAGCTACTCCATATTGGAAACAAGCAAGGAAATTTTGATACCATCCAGGGCGAACATAATTTAGAAAAGAACAAATTCCCACTTTTTACCGAAATGCACTTTTATCCATTTTTGTATACTACTATCGAAGGAGCATTTGAAAATTACTCTCATAATAGATGTCAAAATATATATCCTTGAACACTCCTTTCGAAAGGCCACACTTCAGGAGCTGCTCTTTTCCAACAATGTGCTTCATACAATCATTAGCTGTGCACTTTTACTATCGGCAACACGTTTATAACAGTTGCTTGGGTTATATTTGATGGTTGACAACGTTTATTACCTTCATGATTAGTTCTGATTTTCTGAGAAAAAAAAAGGGACAAGAACTAACTTAATCTATTTTCTGATTGCTGCACCATCCAAGCTATTGCACGATTTCATTTGCCTATTGTATCTAGAAAATAATTAGCATTACTTTTTTTACTATAGCATTTTTTTATATCTTGTGGTCATGATTCTATTTCAAAGATACTAACAAACAGGAAGGATATAATTTACACACCAACCAATTACGGTATTACAAAAGTGTTGATAATTAAATAGAAGATACAGGGAAGGTAGATAAAAACCTATAAACGGAACGAACACAACATGGCTCTTACATAGGAAAGAAGAACAGTATTCACACTTTACACTGCTGCCAATAGACAAAGAGGTAATTGCCGCCTCTCAAAAAACCATCGATTGTTACCGCCCAATCACCTGACCTAGGTTTCATTCTATCTGAACTCATCAGGAAGGAGTGTTAAACCTGCAACGCAACTTCCTAAACGAGGAAACCAAAAGACACAAAAGGTAGAAAATGGAAATTTGTAAAGAATGATAGGACATTTAAATAGGAACATTAAAAGGAATAACATAAAAGACAAACACAGGAGATGGACATTGGAGGATGCTAATGTGAATAATATGTTTCTATATAGAGATAACTATTTGAAAAGTTATTTACCAAGTTACAGTCATTGTTGAAAAAACAATAGATATACCTGATTTTAAACATTGGTTAAAACATGGTATAAAAATACAAATGGTAAATTCACAGTTTAAAGGTATGAATCAAGAAAACCTGGTAGGTTAGCAGCAGAATAGCCTTCTTTTGAAAAACTTGTTGGAGAGTTCCAAAGTTTACTGTTCAATCAACCTTAAGTGTGAAGAAGCTAAGTGATGCAAAGAAACTGATTCAGTTCATTACAGAAGAAAATATGTGGCTTTTACATTATAATATTTGTAGCACTCTAAGGCAATTGAAAACACCAGAATAGCTATATTTTTAAAGATGAATAGCCTTCTATAAAAAAAAATTGGCCTTCATGTTATGCTTTTTAAATAGTTTTTCCTCTTATAATTTGATTTTTATATTAATATATGTGAAAGATATTTAAAAAAAATGTATGTTTGAATTTATTATAACACACTAATGATTGTTTTTTAGTAACAAGTGATTAAAAATATAATTTGCCTCGCTTATAAAAGGATATAGTTTTGTAAATATGCCCTTTTCAAAATTACTGATTCAATTTAGGATAGACTATAATTCAATCCCACATCAGTCTGGTCTGCTGATGGAGAGGTTGAAGTGCTAGTTATGGTTGAGTGGTTTTTTTACGTTGTGATTTTTTATTCCTCCATTCACGCAAATGTAGGTACAGTTTTTTAAGCTGTTGGCTTCTTAGTTCTTACTCCATTAGTGTAAATAATTGAGTGGTCCAGATGGGGACTAAAAAGTGATACACATAACAAACAATTATTCAACAAAACAACTGGGAAAAAAAAGACTTTATTCATGTTTATATACAACCAATTTTTTTTTTTTGGATATGTACACTTGGAACAAAATTTTTTTTTTTTTAATTAACTCGACAAGGCCAAAAACAACCCAAATTTCTCTATTCACCTTATTTCAAAACGTTAAATCTCACAAAACCTCTCACTCCGTGTTCTACTAATATTAGAGTATTTTTAAAACAGAACTTGCCTTTTATTTTGTATATTGTTTCATATTTTAGCATTCATAGACTTCACACAAGCTGAAAAAGAGTTATTTATGTCTTGTTTTTGACCTCCATTATACAGTTTTAATATATAAAACTATTATAACACAGTGGTTAAGAAACAATTTGATGTAAAACTTTATAAATAATAATATTGTAGGGGAATACAAATCTGCAATCCGAAGAAGATATGTATCATTGCACCTTAAGATCATCATCCTTCGTATACAACATTTGATTAAGTTACAAACAAGTGAATAGTAATTTTAAAAATGCATATATAATGTAGAAAATAAATATACTGATAAAACTTACTAAGTTATTTAGCTTGAACAATTTTTAACTATAAAACATTCACAAACTTTCCTCATTCCATGACCTTTTGACCAAATTGGGGCATGTATTGTACACTTAATATTTTGGTTTTGTCGTGTAGATGAATCCTGTTGGTCTTAAAATTAATTTTTTTAATTCATTCTTTGTTTGTAAAATCCTCCTGATGTTTGTAGCATCAAACCTCATTGCTATCTAAATTTTTTGTATAACACAATACTAGTAAATCATTTTGTTTCCAAATCTTACAAAAGGGTTATAGTTTGGAAAAATAACTTCATAAACTAACTTTAAATTATTAATGGTTTGCAAAACTCTTTTTGTTTCAACTATGACTGGATTGGTCCCAAATGTGCTAGGTATGTTATAACTTTTAGTGCAAAATAAATATTTAATTAATACTTCTAGCAATGTGATCTTAAGGTGAAATAAATTAATTTTTGGCTCAAGAGTCTAGTGTTATAAACTTTCTTTCTGTTGTCTCTAAATACAAACAACTGGGCATTTATGGTAACAAAAAAAAATTAGTAAATTATTAATCAAACAGCTTCATTAGTTGCAGATAGTAAAGAGCTTTCTAAATAACTGAACACACTTATTCAAACATGTCTTAATGCCCCATCAAGACCCAATCAGCCTGATTCAGTGTTCGAATGGCTTAAGGTGACACTCATGCTACAGACTTGACCACCGATTATAAGGGCATCGGTGTTCAAATCACGGTAGATTGTATGGGAGGTAGATTTTACTAAATTGTTTTCCACTCTCCCTCTATAAAGGTGTGTACACTTCCTTTAAATTCAATATTTCTAATCCCTAACACATTAGCGTAGTTAGTTTCTTACGCTATGAATACTAAATGACATGACTTCACACTTGTCACTTCAAAGAAACAAAAAATGTCATTCCTCTATAGCAGTAGTTCTCAAACTTATTTTAGATTGTATCCCTTGGCCATGACTAAGAGTTTAATGTAACCCCAAGATAAAAACAAATTCCAAATGACAGGTTTAAAAAAAATTATGACCATATG
This sequence comes from Timema podura, assembly GCA_033556935.1. NCBI lineage: Eukaryota > Metazoa > Arthropoda > Insecta > Phasmatodea > Timematidae > Timema > Timema podura. Next base: position 35,351,884 of record JAVRXN010000006.1, on the reverse strand, counting down.
GTATATTATTGATCTATTTAATTTATTGGGTAAAAATATCTAAAATCAAAATATTTCAAATGTGACAAAGCTATTTAGAGAAAATCCTGCTGTTAGAGCCTTAACATTATCTTTTATTGAAAATCGTTATGATCAGTTTAAAAAACATAATTTTACTCTAAAAGTTTTTAAGTTAAACAATATAATTTCACTGTAAATAATCTGTAGAAAAGTCTTATACATTTTCTTCAAAATTTTGTTCAAACATAAAGAAAAAAGTAAACCTTAACACAACATTTTCAAATCAAAATTTCTAATTGTAATCCTGGAGCTGATATATTATGAATCCCAAAGTTTTTCAGTGAAAGGGATGTGGATGCATGGCTTGGCACAACTTTTTAATGTCTGGTTGTCCAGTTGAATTTTTCTAGCGGAGGTCCGGCTCCAAATTTAGCCTCATGCGGTAACTTACTTATTTTTTAGGTACACCATGGATGAAAAACCACTCTCTCAAAGATATGTTGTAGAGAAGGTATCATAACTTGATGGAATGGTCAGCGATATGAGGAAACGCGTTCAGCCTTTGCAACCAAAATTCTGCCAAATAAGTTTTCTTGAGACTGGATTTGAGGGTTTCATCACAGGACAGTTCAATAATTTATTTCGTTGAAAAGAAGTTTGGTAGACTGGAGTCTTCCACTGTAGAGAAAGGGTCTCGCATCCAGAGTTTACTCCCTAAATTCTCTGGAAAATATTCACCAAAGTCTTCAATCAAACCCAGAAAATGCTCTCTAATGCCGCTGACAACAGAATCATGAAGCTCAAGTTCATTTTCTTCTAAGAAATTTTCTAAAGACGGAAATAATTACAGTTGTCTCTTAACAACTTCTTTTGTTGCAAATTTAAGTTTATTTTTTAAAGCTTTTAGTTTGTCATGAACCATGAAGGTATTGTGTGTTTACCCTGTAGACCTTTATTCAGCTCATTAAGTCGTTGAAATATGTCAGCCATGAAAGCTAGCCTGCACAGCCACTGCTCATTTGTAAATATGTTACTAAACTCACACTTGCTGTCAGAGATGAAAACTTGAATTTATTGTCTCATTTCATACAAACAAGTAAGATAATTTCGTTAGGAAAGCCACCTTAACACACATTATATGTTTGAGTAACATTGTCATGAATAGGTCGATATATAATACATAAACACAAGTAGACTGGAACTAAATAATATATAAACATCACCGCAATATATCTCTACAACCGCGTTGCGAGTTTGAGAAATATCGTTGAGAGGGAAAGAGTATGTCCCCAAGTCGTGACTGTTCAGTAAAGATGCTCAAATTACTCTAAATATAAGCAAGATAACTGCTAACATAGGTGGTGTCAAGCAGAGGATTGACAATTTTCAGAAATTGGTCTCCAGCCGAGAACAAATTGAGGAAAAAGATGGGTGGAAATAATCAAATAACGATAAAAGCCAACCATTGGGGTATTCTATAAGTCCCTTGTCATTTTTCCAGCTTTCCCTTGAGAACTGCTCGTGTACCCCCTGAAAGATGCCCGCATACCCCAGTTTGAGAACTGCTGCTCTATACTTAAATATAAGCGCAATTTAAAAAAAAAATCCTTTTAAAAACCCGGGTAATCTTATTATTTGAGAATTGTGATAGCCCTGATTTAAATTAATACTAAAATTACTAATATAATGAAGTGAACTTCACAATTTAATTAGGCATTATAGTTTTAATTTCGCTAATATATAAAATTTTACAAGCCTTTGAAAGTATGAAGGGTCTTTTATTTTAATTTTAAGACATTAGTTTAACTTTTAATACAAATTATGAAATAATTTTGGCTTCAAGCGTATTTGTGCACTTTCAGTAATAACTTGTTAAACACAGAGTTAGCGTAGATTACGTTCTTATCACATGCAAACGTGGTAAATTCTTAATAAAGATGTAATTTGTGCTATAATCTATAATTTTGTTCATATGCCCTCTGGGTTAAATATTTAGAGACTGCAGGGATTAAAAAATTAGCAATAATAACTAACTGTAATTTCATATATATGTATACATATATATTAAAATTCGCTGTTTTTATGAGGATAGGCTCGGGAGTTAATATGTACGGCAACTTAATGCTATTTATATGTTGTGTATTGTCTGCAAAATTGTAACAAACCATGCATTAACATGGCCTACGCTCTACAAATAACAATCTACATACTTTTTATTTTGAATTTTTTTATTTTACATATTTATTATATTATTTGTTGTTCTTGTCATGTATTGTGTAGAAAAACTGCCTTTTCCTCTATCTTTAATTTAATACCTCTTAGTAAGCTATACTTTAGGTTTAGTCTTCTTCAAATCCACAATTAAAATAAAAGTTTTAACAAGTGAAATAGAAACAGACACATTTGTGGCAGATTAAAGTCAGGAAAATTTGTGATGCAGCAAATATATATATGTCCAATCCATAAATATTGCTCACAAACAATTTTTTGCATTGTTTTGATACTTGACAAGAACAATGCTTAACATTCTTTCTGCCGCAAGTTCTTGAAATCTTAGAAAGTTTTTTTTCCCACTAAAATAGCATACTATACCATTACTTTACACACATAGAAGAAGAAATTAAATTAGAGAACAGATTGATTTTAAGTAAATGCAGTCGAAGCCTGAGTGAACAGGTTATATAATCTAGCCACTATCTCAGTAATAAATAGTAAGACTTTGTTGCTTATTTAATGAACAATTACTGCTTGTTGTACCACAAGATAAGTCTATAATATATTACACTATGATTATGTTAGTAATTTAGTAAGTAATTAGAAGAAATTTTATGATTACATTAAGTATATATAGATTTGTTTGTTTCTTTCTCTTCCTGAATATTTTTGAGATCATTCATAATCTACGCCATGCCTCAAAGACAGGATTATATTTGAGATCATTCATTGGTAAAAGTAAGCTCAACTAAATAATGTTGCAGTAATAGAGCTCTGGAGTTTGCAGTTATCATTTTAAATAATAAGAGTTTGATTATATCCTATTAGTAGGCCTATTTAATACATTATTGTGGAGGTATTCAAAGTGCAGAACATAGCAATAATTATGAATGACTCCCAATTTACAAATTAAATCAAAGATAAAAAGTATTTATAGGTTTCGAGCTTTATAGGTTTCTTTTATTCCAATGCGAAGATTGCTTTTTGCAGATTACATAAAACCAAACATCAATTTTGCACAACATAGGTAAATCTCCTAGTTTATGATGGTTTGTATTATACAAGTATTAACTATGCCTATTTAGGTGGATGTGTAGGAAACGCGAATTAAGGACAGTGTTTTTGTAGTTTTTAAAGCAAAACTTTTTTGGACCACTAAAATAGATTATTTCTAAAGTATAAACATTGATTTTAGATTTCTTCCCATGCTGATATCAATAATTCTTTAATATATGTCACAAGCATAGTGGCATTAGATGATCAACTTTTTAAATAAAGAGTGAAAGTTATTATTAAGTTTCAGGACACCCTCGACTAGATGGACAACAACTGTTGATATTACCGTGTGAATAAAATTAAACTTTGTGTTGCTAGTGGGTAATTATTAGATTTATTTTGACCAAACAGGTAAACCTGCTAAAATACTGTCCTTAAATCACTCTCCCTACACTTAAACCTTAATACACTTCTAGGTAAACCCATTTATTTGTTGTTTTGTAAAAAGTATCACTCGGCAAAAAAAAAAAGAAAGAAAAGTACATTAATTATCTGATCAATTATTACAAACCTAACCTATTTTATTCTTCATTTGAAAATAAAAATATCTGAAATAACATTTCAGCAAATACTCTTTTACTAAGATTAACTGAAAAACAGATATTTTTAAATGATCTTTTTGTGAAGCATCTTAAAAATTAATTATTCCCTTCACATCAATATACAACGTAAAATGTATTTATATAATTATCTGAGACTAAAATGTGTTTATGGCAACAATGGAAACATATGTTAATGCACAAGTGTGTATACAGAAGTACAATTATATTAAATAGAGAACATCTCAATTATCTAGCAACTACTCAATAAAATTCGTTGCCTTCATTTCATCTGCAGAATTCAATCTTCACATAATAACGAACTGTATGTTATAAATGTGTGGTTTTCCTGCTTTCTAGATGTGTGATATGCTATCCTCCTGCTAGATAATCACTATGATGAGTGTTCTCGTGATCAAATCATATGGATGTTAAAATTAGTGTAAAGGACAATCTTAAATACATCTTTATATTACCTTTCACAAATAATCAATTAACACTGTTTTTATTATCATTATCATCAATATTTATGTCCATATCCATTTATGGTAACTGTTTCCATTCCCACACTTTCAATGTTCACCTTTGCAGAAAGTAATTGTGACATTTTAAAATAATAATCAATTGGTGTAATTTAAGCATAAATACAGTATACATTTTATAACAAAACCATTGGGATCTGAACCAAATTGAACACTAACCAATGAAGAGTATGAAATGTACATAATTCTAGGCACTTGGAGAACATTCAAGCCACCACATGGTGTTATTATTTGAATACAGCGGTCATATTTATAATACTTATACACAGGCTAATTTATGACACTGAAAACTTACAACACAGACTATAGTGCTAAAATATTGTAAAGTTTGTCAATTTGCACAAGAAAATACTAGCAATCAAAGAAGTGTTTAGTTGATACAACTTGACTGTAGAGCACAACTTATGATAGTGACTGTATCTGTGAATTCAAATGTTTGCCCACAAAAATCTCAGATGGTTCATGTTTGAGTTGAAAAGTATCATGGGTCAACATACAGCTTGTAAATTGCTGCGCCACACAAGCGGAGTCTGCTATGTTCATCAAATGTTTTAAACAAGACTTAGTGTGTCACACACAATCAGCACTTACATTTAACCTAATAACTGGAGTTTTTAATGTTTCAAACTAACAAATGTATTGTTTACAGTTAAACCATCATTTCTAACATGGCAACGTTCTGATTTCCTTGTGTATGAAATTAATAAGAGTCAAGAACATGTATGCACAAAAAATAATTTATAAATGATTAATTGAAATCAATATTAAATTTCAATATAAATAGTCATATTCAAGTGAATCTCAATTGTGTTTGTGGAAATCCAAATTAAAGGAGGTATATTAAGTAGAAAATGGGAAGAAATAGGTTTACAGGGCTGCTATGAGTTCACATAAGTCAATAAAACTTCCCTTAATCCAAAGCTCATATGATATAATTGTTCATATTGATTCTAAGTAAATGTATGGGAAGTTAATACATATATGAGTCCAGTAAGTATTCTTTTAATTTACATATGGTGTAAAAAATATTTTGAATATAGTTTGCTTATTTGGGGACATATTGTATTTATTTAGGTAGAAATGTATTTTTTTGTAACCTAATATTAAGACATGTATTTACATTCGTTTAGGAAACTAGTTGTCATTTTTTAATTTTTTTATATAAATAACAAAGTTAACCAATTTATTTTAAAGTTTGATCAAATCAAAATATATTTCAAAATGTAAAATATTAATATTAATCCTATTTTATATTATATAAAAATAAATCCAGATTCAGACAATGACTGGTTGATTCGGTGTGCCATTTTTATTGCTAACCATACATTGATAAAACCTTATTATCCATTTCAAAAATGCATTTGTAATTTTTTTTATAATAGACAACAATTTATTGTTATTTTTTGAAACAAAGACACTTAATATATATATATAGAGAAAGTGTGTAGCTCTAAAAATAAAATAAAATAAGATAATCAGTATTTAAAATTTTTTAATCCATTTTTTCCCCACGAAATGCGCAAAGAACTAAACTAATTAGTTTATGGGTTAGAAGTAGTGCTATCCAATGGATGTGTCATGCATGGATTCTGTTTTACTCACTTACTTTATCTAAACTTTAAGATCTATACAACCTGTGATGCCCTAGGGGGGGAGGGGGGTTGAGGGTTGAATATCTTCCTCCAAAATATTATCAATTTTTTTTTCTGCATTTCTATTAAATACCTTCACCAGTAGCTTATTGTTCACTTATTTAATATTCATAACACCTATAGTCACAATAGTCTTATGTTTTAAAATACTTTGAATTGCTTTAGGAAGAATATAATTTAAAACAATAATTGACATCTCTTTTTGGGGCACCCCATTCACTGGGTACAGTTCTGGCTGTGAAATCCTAATAGGCAAGCCACAGCAGGCTACCCGTGTAAACTCCTGTCTGTGAAATCCTAATAGGCAAGACACAGCAGGCTACCCGTGTAAAACCCTGTCTGTGAAATCCTAATAGGCAAGCCACAGCAGGCTACCCGTGTAAAGCCCTGTCTGTGAAATCCTAATAGGCAAGCCACAGCAGGCTACACGTGTAAAGCCCTTTCTGTGAAATCCTAAAAGGCAAGTCACAGCAGGCTACCCGTGTAAAGCCCTGTCTGTGAAATCCTAATAGGCAAGCCACAGCAGGCTACCTGTGTAAAGTCCTGTCTGTGAAATCCTAATAGGCAAGCCACAGCAGGCTACCCGTGTAAAGTCCTGTCTGTGAAATCCTAATAGGCAAGACACAGCAGGCTACCCGTGTAAAACCCTGTCTGTGAAATCCTAATAGGCAAGCCACAGCAGGCTACCCGTGTAAAGCCCTGTCTGTGAAATCCTAATAGGCAAGCACATAAGGCTACCCGTCTAAAGCCCTGTCTGTGAAATCCTAATAGGCAAGCACATAAGGCTACCCGTCTAAAGCCCTGTCTGTGAAATCCTAATAGGCAAGCCACAGCAGGCTACCCGTGTAAAGCCCTGTCTGTGAAATCCTAATAGGCAAGCCACAGCAGTCTACACGTGTAAAGCCCTGTCTATGAAATCCTAATAGGCAAGCCACAGCAGGCTGCCCGTGTAAAGTCCTGTCTGTGAAATCCTAATAGGCAAGCCACAGCAGGCTACCCGTGTAAAACCCTGTCTGTGAAATCCTAATAGGCAAGCCACAGCAGGCTACCCGTGTAAAGCCCTGTCTGTGAAATCCTAAAAGACAAGCCACAGCAGATTACCCGTGTACAGCACTGGCTGTGCAATCCTAATAGGCAAGCCACAGCAGGCTACCCGTGTAAAGCCCTGTCTGTGAAATCCTAATAGGCAAGCCACAGCAGGCTACCCGTGTAAAGCCCTGTCTGTGAAATCCTAATAGGCAAGCCACAGCAGACTACCCGTCTAAAGCCCTGTCTGTGAAATCCTAATAGGCAAGCCACAGCAGGCTACCCGTGTAAAGCCCTGTCTGTGAAATCCTAATAGGCAAGCCACAGCAGGCTACCCGTGTAAAGCCCTATCTGTGAAATCCTAATAGGCAAGCCACAGCAGACTACCCGTGTACATCCCTGGCTGTGCAATCCTCATAGGCAAGCCACAGCAGACTACCCGTGTACAGCCCTGGCTGTGCAATCCTCATAGGCAAGCCACAGCAGACTACCCGTGTACATCCCTGTCTGTGCAATATCTCAGAAACAATCTATATCAGGGATTCTGGGTAATGGCCCGACATCTATGGCTGCACAATCTCCAAGAGGCTGTCTGAAACTCAACATTTAAACCACACCAGAGAGTTGGCTACAAATGATTGTACTGCAAAATCTTTTAATTTACTATTCAACCAATTATTCAATACTACCTTTTAGAACTGTGGTGGTAAATTGAGTTTCTGATCGGCAAAGCTTTTCAAATCTCTTTACGCTTATAATGCTGCATTTAACTAAAAGTAGCCTATCATACACATTAAACAGTTTGAATTTATGTAAGTAAATTGAAAAGCAAAAATATTTCTAAATAATGAATTGGTGTACCTATTAAATGTATCGGTAAATTCAGTGAGATACCCATTTATACTAAAAGATCTCTTTGCCTACCAAATAAGTTTTGCTTGCGATACATCATGGGACATTTGTTTTCAAAATTCCTCTACAATAATAATCAACGTTTCAAATGTTCTTACTTCCCGCTAATCAAGCATACCACATAACGGATCAAGGCCCTACTATACCACCCATTGGATAAAACATGCCCATCTAGCAAGTGAGTAGGTACCTATAACCTCATCTTCTTATAATATGAAGCTAGCGAGACGATATTGTATTCGTTCAGCTCGCAAATAAGGTTGATGAATTTAGTACTCAAATTGAAAATAAATTTGTTTGGCGAATAAGATGGAGCTGATTCTATGAATATTTGAACTGTCAGGAAATGCCAATCCTTCTATGCATTTGATCTAATTTCACTTTATTTTAGTCTATGGCGTTAAAATATTCTCTATTTTTCTTTTGCTAAATGCCTATAAAATTACAATTCAATTTATTAATCAGAATATAGCTATTGTTTAGAAATTAAGTTCTTCAAATTTAATATTTTTTTGTAAATTTATAGTCAGCCCTCTTTTTCATACTTGACTTTTGAAATCGAAAGTTAAAATTTTGGTTTTTGGTATAAATAAACTACTTGTACATTTTTCTGCTATAGTAAAATAATTGTTAAGCAAGAAAAAAACCCATGCACACACCACAATGCTTCATGGTGAAGCTACATCTAATGGGTAAATTTGTAAAAACCTAATGTTCAACATCTTTTAAAAAGATACTCAAACAAAATTTGTGCCTCTATGTTATGTCAGTCAACATGTCATGGCTAGCGTCAGATTTGTGTGGTACTAATATAATGTACATTAATACTTTTACACAAGGTTTACTTAGACAAACTCTGAATCTCAAAGAAATCAAGTAACATAGTTGCTATTAACTACATGCTTTCAAAATGCAAAAAAAACTCTTTCTAATTGTTTTTAAATTCAATTATTTTTAAAGTCAAATTAATTTTATATTAATTTCTAGTGTAAAATACTTATTTTTAACATACATTTTTGTATCCTGTGTTTATCTATATCTGGTTCTGCTATTGTCAAGCACTTAAGATAGTGCCATAGTATAATCCATCAAGGTAAGGCAGTGTGCACTTCACTTACATTGAAAGGTAGTATTTTTACCTTGGCCCTATCTTATACACTCAACACCCAAGTGGAACCTTTCATGGTAAGTCAGAGTACATGTTCCCATACATTTAACTTAATTTAAATCGATACATCAACAAACGGTTAAATTTTATTTAGTTTTTTTAACCCCTCAGTGTGGTTACACATGTTAGAAAAATTAAATTTCCTCCCTAGAGACATAATATAAATTGTATTCAACAAAACTAGAAATTTATAACTAAATTCATATTGTAGCTTAGGTTGATGCACTTTATGTATTATGAGTTTACAAAATGTACCTATACAAAAGTTTTTTTATTTTGTTATTTCTGATTTCTTATTATTATATTTTGTATATTTTAAATTTTGTTTTTTTTTACTTTTTATTTTAATCTTTCGCTATGGATTGTGCTTGTGACATGCAAATAACAACTTTGTATTTTAATATGTTCTATGTACACAGACAACAGCAATTTATGAACCACTACTCACAACATTTGCTTATTGCTTCAACAGTGCCAACATGGTAATAACATGGGCTGGTGTGAATATCTTACATAGGACCAGAATACAAAAACACACACAGGATATGGAAGTAAATCGTCTTAACATTTCATATGTACCATCTAGATTTCTTTTTGTGTGTCTTTAGTGATGTGTGAAGAGTTTAAAAGCACACAATAACAACAACGAAAAGCGTTTTAAACGTTTCATTCCGTCCAATAATTTTATTTATATCATTGTAACGATGAGTATTTCTTTTTAGCAAATATTACTATCAATATTTATCCCTAAATAACATTTCTACCTGGAATATATGAGACTATCACACACTTTATGTCAGTTTACCACTCTAGAAAGAGTAAGGAATATTACAGAGCAAAATTTAATCTAAAATGGATTTTGAATAGACCGGATGGCGTTGCAGAGTAAAAAGGCAGACTACATTTTCCTCCTTCTATACATGGATGGCGAAAAATATTACTTTACCTTCTTATACTCATTCTAAGTCAAATCCAGTTTCTAATTGGTAAATCTTATCCTGTCTCAACTGGTTTTATGCTTATAATGCTGCTCTTATAGTAGCATTTTGCTAAAAGTGTTGTACACATTGAACAGTTCGTATTTATTTAATTAAATGGAAAAGCAAAAACATTTTAAATAATGTATTGGTGTATCAAATGTATTTGTAAACTCACTAAGATGCCCATTTATACTAAAAGATAGAACTTTGCTCACCAAATATAGTTGTGCTTGCGATACATCATGGAACAAGCTACACTCCGAGCAAAACAACAAAGTAAATTTGTTTTTAAAATTTGTCTACAACAATAACCAACGTTCACAAAATATATGTTTACTTTTATATATTTGAAAGCATATTTTGTAATGAAGTATGACCTTTTCTCGTTTGACAAATCATATACTGCATACATAAAAACAGTATTATATTTTATAATATATTATTTATAACTAGTAAAATAGCTTACTATATTTTGTAAACATTTTTTTCATTGTATATACAGTTCTTTTCACATTATAATGTTTCTAAACATTTTATAAATGTATATTTCATTTAACTTTAACGTGAACAATCTAGGACCCCAGGACCGGCCTGACTCTAAAAATAAAACACTTTAAGAACCCTAAAAACACCATCGTGTCGGCAACCCCGATGAGGAGTCGTCCATAATATATATCTTGAATCATGTTGGACGTGGGTCGCAAACTTTTAGAAGGGACATCTGATGACTTTATACTCGAACATGAGCGACACTGCCACAAACACGAAGTACAACAGGAACATGGTGAACCCCAACCCTTTGTTCATGCGCCACCGGAAACACGCTATGGACATGATGACGAACAGCAGCATCATAAAGAGGATCGCTATGGAACACACCATTCCCACGCTGTTCACTTCCACTGGCTTGCCCTTGATGATGCCGTACAGCAGCCAAGGCACAGGTAATCTAGAAAACAACAACATACTTGTGCAATTGTTTGTTCATCTTGCACATCGGGAAATGAGCTCTCAGCTATGGGAACCAAACCAACATATAGAACAGATGGTGAATAATCATTATTTTATGGTCCCTACTGTGATAGAAACACATATTTATAATTAAAACATTGGAAGTCATATAAGCTGATATAATTTGTATGTTGACCCACTTGTTTTCTAATCTTTATACATAAAAATTCACACAAACATCATATGACATGTTCAAATGCTCCCTGAAGGGGTGCAAGAGAGCAAATTATAACACGTAATGACCAATTATTGGTCACACCAGGCACATACAAATAACCCGCGCATGTTATGGATCTCCCCTCTCAGGGAAACATTGGTCTGAGTTGTTGTGTCGGTAACCTCATTAGAGGATAAAGGCTAGTGAAAGGGGACTGAATTGTATCCACTCGGAATGGTTTCCATTCCGACAGTTTTGTAATAAACAGCTTTTGTGAAAAACCTGAATTGTATCCGCCTGAATTATACCCACAATAACTGGAATTGTATCCACTCGGAATGGTATCCATTCCGACAGTTTTGTAATACACTACTTTTGTGAAAATCCTGAATTGTATCCTCCTGAACTGGAATTGTATCCACTCGGAATGGTGTCCATTCAGACAGTTTTGAAATATACACCTTTAAGAGAAAACCTGAATCATATCCACAAATGGCCGACTTGAAGTTTAACAGAAGGAACTTTTAACGTAAAAGCTTAGTCAAACTTCTGGTAGAGGGCAGCAGGATGGAATATTCTTCACTTACTACTTATACTAGAGTGCAGCCAAATCAGTATGTTAATTCAATCAAATTATTTAAATAACTTTGAGTAATTATTTTAAAATCGTGGATTCCTATAAGGCTACCAACATTACATAGAATATTAAAAATCATAGCGTTCTAAATTATTTCTGATTTCCAATTAAACACATTGCTGTAATTAGTTTTTATTTAATTTAACATGTATTGTAGGATAAAGAATGTGCTGCAGAGGATATTCGTATCCTATATCAGCCAGTCCTGCTCGATTATACACTTTAGGCCAGGAGAACAGAAGTTAAACGAATGGACATTAGGAACACCTTTTAGAAAGTATAAACAAGTTGTTTGCAGTCAACATTCATAATATTTTACTCTATTTTACTGTTATTTATAAATATTGATTATCTTTGTATTAATATTATCACTATTCACCCTAATTTTTATTTTTTCCTTGAGGATGCTTCAAAAATTAATTTCTAATCAAATTGATATTGGTGAATTTGTAATTAGTTTTTTCAAGTGGGTTGTAAAGCTATTTTCTTAAACTTGAAGTATTCATTAACTTTAAGGTTAGCAGTGCATACCAGAGCATTTATTTTCAACCTTATTTAACCCTTAAGACTTTTTTTCAGGTCAATATATTTTAGATCATGTATCGACTTTTATAATTTAAAAAAGACAAATCATTCATTTTATTTGCCAACAAACTTTAGCCACTATGTTAAAAAATTAATATTTAAAATCTAGCTTTAATTTATTCAAATCTAGTGAGAAATGAGACACTTTTGATGAATTCTGGCAACAATTTTATTAATGTGAATTGGCAGCAATGCTTTGCTCACTTCTTATGCTTAGTGAGTTCTAGTAATGGGACGAATCGAGTAATAGTAATCGACTACACCTTTTGTGTAACGTAATCGGCTGTACACGATTCTTCCAGAAATACTCAATTAAAAGTAGTTGAGCCCTGTTCTTCTTTTAGTTGATCCTTTTCTTTATCTTCAGATATAATACACAATATTGGTTGGTATGTTTAACGTGTTATTTTAATATAAAATCTTTTTTCCCATACAGTTCATTTTTCAGTCATACTCTTATCAGCGCATGATTTAGAACAACATGCAATCCCCATTCGACATTTTATCAATAATACATCTATGACCATATCGGGAATGGAACTCAGGACACCTAGCCTGGTTGGCACACGCACTACCAACTGTGGTAGTGTTGAAATTATGCTAGGTGATTCGTTAAAGTTTCGAGCCCCAACATGATTACTAACGGCGACAGTATAGCGAGTATAATAATCCTTAGACCGATCGATCCTCTAGTGAGGGTAACATTTCTTCATTTGGAAGTAAATAAATGGTATGGTAGTGTATTTATTGTGGATGCACATAAAATATAATTTGAAAAATTTAATATTGCCTCGGCAATTACAGCACAATCCAGTTTATTAAACTATATGAACGAAGAAGTATATTATTAATTTTGATGTGAATGATAAGAACTGACATAACTCTTCAGTATTCAACGTCACAACTGTCTGAGAGTGACACTCTCTTCAAGACCGGGTATGGTGCCAGTTAAGACAAACATCTGCAACTTAAAAACACCACCATACATAAATTAATATGTTTCGCAAATAAACTTGCACTATTATTTTAATATCAAAAACATAATATAGGTATACTCATTTAAAATCAAAATCAAAAGTTTCTTACGAGACAACTTTTTAATGTATCCTCCCACTCCCCCCCAAAACACTTCAAATACACTGAAGAGGGAAGAGGGGGGGACTGGTCCGCTCCAAGCGGCCCTGCGCTAAAATATTACGACATTCATAAATACCACTGAAGCTATGTTTCTGCGGAAGCAGAAGTTTTGAGGTAAAGCATTAATCATTTTGTTCTGTATTATTAGAAAATTGAGTTACATTATCAATGAATAAGTTGCTACTCCCCCGCTTTGGTGGCCGCATGGTCTAAAGGTACTTTATTTATAGACTGGTTTGTTGATGGTGGAGAGACCAGGGTTCGAATCCTGCTAGGGTTTATCGAGGATGGATTTTGCCTAAAAGGGTTCTCACTCCCATTCCATGCAAATGCGGGTGGATTACCTCACAAATTCTTCCCTATTCCTATCCCATTACAGACGAGTTTTCAAACTAGCAGCCTACAGAACCCACATGTCTTTTAAACTTTTATATTGTTGTGTAACCTGCAGTCACATTTTTTAACATGGTGGCTAAAGTCTGTTGGCAAATAAAATAAAATATTTGTCTCTTTAAAATTATAAAAGTATATACATGCTCTAAAATCTATTGACCTGAAAAAAAAATCTTTGGGGTTAAATAAGGTTGAAAATTAATGTTCTAGTATGCACTGCAATTTTTAAAGGTGATGAATACTTCATGTTTAAGAAAATACTCTTACAGCCCACTTGAAAAGAGAATTAGAGCACTAATTACAAACTTAGTTAAAATTCACCTATATTAATTTGATTAGAAATGATTTTTTGAAGCATCCTCAAGGAAAAAAATAAAAATTAGAGTGAATAGTGATAATATTAATCCAAAGATAGTCAATATCTATAAATAACAGTAAAATAGAGTAAAATATTATGAATGTTGACTGCAAACAACTTGTTTATACTTTCTAAAAGGTGTTCCTAATGTCCATTCGTTTAACTTCTGTTCTCCTGGCCTAAAGTGTATAATCGAGCAGGACTGTCTGATATAGGATACGAATATCTTCTGCACCACATGCTTTATCCTACAATACATGTTAAATAAAATAAAAACTAATTACAGCAATGTGTTTAGTTGGAAATCAGAAATAATTTAGAACGCTATGATTTTTAATATTCTATGTAATGTTAGTAGCCTTATAGGAGTCCACGATTTTAAAATAATTACTTAAAGATATTTAAATAATTTGATTGAATTAATATACTGATTTGGCTGCACTCTAGTATACAAGTAGTAAGTTAAGAATATTCCATCCTGCTGCCCTCTACCAGAAGTATGACAAAGCTTTTACGTTAAACGTTCCTTCTGTTAAACCTCAAGTCAGCCATTTGTGGATATGATTCAGGTTTTCTCTTAAAGATGTATATTTCAAAACTGTCTGAATGGATACCATTCCGAGTGGATAAAATTCCAGTTCATGTGGATACAATTCAGGATTTTCACAAAAGCAGTGTATTACAAAACTGTCGGAATGAATACCATTCCGAGTGGATACAATTCCGGTTTTTGTGGGTATAATTCAGGTGGATACAATTCAGGATTTTTACAAAAGCTGTTTATTACAAAACTGTCAGAATGAATATCATTCCGAGTGGATACAATTCAGATCCCCCATGTTCCAAAGTCTTATCTGTTAAAAAGTCCAGACGGCTTAGATTTCCAACTAGATGAATTAGCTTCAACATGTTTTGGCAACTCTAATTGCCATCATCAAAATAAACTCTATATGTATGGATAAAAAGGACGATATTAGATCTAAAGGAAGCAAAGAAATTTTAAGAGAAAGGACCAATACAATAAAAGTGGAATATATCAACTCACCTGTGACTTACATATACATCGGTCAATTTGATCGGAACCTAAAGACTTGGTATAAACACTTTTCTGATTTTAAATACAACAAAATCAAATTCAAATTCACCAATCAACTAACAAATGCATATCACCAACCTAAATCCATCAACCAGTGTGTACGAAACTTCCTCACCACTCTTACAAAGGTAGTGAATTAAACATAGCAGAAAACATTTTTATTCAAACAGCTTTGTTAAATAGCAAACACATAATTAATAAACAGCTATAATTTGAATCAAAGTCTTGTCCACACTTTAAAATGTTCACCCAAAAATATAAAACATCCTTTAACTCCTTATTTCAAACCTGTCCTTTCCTCCATAATAGTAAATAGACCTGTTTGGGTCATAGTAGAGAAGATTTGAACTCAATATTTTTTTCACTCTCTTTCTTTCCAAATATTTTCTTATGTATTTCTATAACATTCAATATGTCTAGGCATTATCTCAATATCCAAACATTCATCACGTTTTACAACCTAAAATAGCTAACATGGATTAGACTTCCCTGTTGGCAATAATGCTTAACTCCAATATAAACATAAGTCTCCTTGTTCAAAAATAGTTTATATAATAACACATTTACTGTATTATAAGTTTTTACTTTGCTTTTGTAAGATCCAAACTTGAATATGTTAATGTGGTGTGGGATTTCCATCACCTTAACTGACTCTCATAGATTTATTAATTGTACCTCTATAGGGAAAATCCTTTTTGCTATATGAGGTAATTGTATTATATTTGGAAGTAGGTATAGAAAAGGTGGATAAAAACATATAAAAGGAAAGAACACAATATGGCTTATACATGAAAAGAAGAACACAGTTCACACTTTACATTGCTGTTATTGCACAAAGAAGTGATGGTTGCCTCTTATAGAAAATCGATCGTCACCACCCATTCCCCCGACCTAGGTTTCATTCTATCGGAAAACATCAGGGAGGAGTGTGAAACGCACAACGCAACTTCCTAAAAGAGAGAAAAAAAAACACAAACAGGAGAAATGTAAAATTGTAAAGAATTTTCTCTTCACTATATTTTCTGAGCGATAATTTTTTTATGTTTATTGCATTTTAGTTTCCTTTTTATAAGCCTGATATTAACTTTTGTTTTGGGCTTAGCATGAATAATCATCAATTTCCTGCAAGGTTTTTTCCTATTGGGTAGATTTAATTTAAGGCATGTAAAAATAAATTATCAAAACATTCATAGTGACAATAACTAATAGGTTAAGTTCATCCACTTTAAAATACTTTTTTAACAGCTGCTTTCAGTCTGCTCTGCAAATTATCATTGGTCAGTCAACACACATTTGTGTGAATTGTAGGAACACCTAATTAGACGCTTTTCTGTATATCATTTTGGCAAATGTGTGAATTAATCTAAAAACTAATGGCATTGAATTAAATTAACCAACTTTCACTCATTCTATTTTCTAATAATTATGCTATTTGTACTAGTTTTAATACTTGAGGCCATGTGATTATTAACCCTCTTCAATATGTAGGCCAATAGCTCGCTCTTTCAAATAACTCATCTACATACAGCGCCGCGTTATCCACTAGGCAGAAAAGGCACATGCCTAGGGCTCGAGATTTTTGGGGGTGCAAATTAAAAAAATAATCAAATTGTATACAGCAGCGCCCATTCCGAGGTACGTAATGGGATGTGAAACTGAAACCCTTGTCTTCAACATGAATGAACATAATTCTCACTAAAACAACATTCATGGACTCAGCTGTAGCTGAAGCTTGCTTGTTATAAAGCGCTAGTGTATTGTTAGAGTTCTATAGTGTCTACTATTGCCACTTGACGGCTAATAATTGAGTCACTCATATGCGAATTGCGAAGCCATATCAAATATAGACGAGCACAACCATATTGCATAGTAGTCATATAATTATAGGGGATATACTCTAAATAGTAGTAATAAATAGGCTTATAACATTATTATTTGTGTCCATTATCAAATAAAAGTATGTTTTGTTGGGATTAGGTTATGTGGAGAGGTAAAGGGGAGGGGGGGACGATACCTGCAGCTTATATGCCTTGGAGTGTCATATTTATAAATGCGGCTCTGGGTACATAGAATATTTTACAATATGTTGACATTCAATATTGATTATTTCCTGTTTCATGATCAGAAAAAATTGCTATTTAAATTTTTACTTCCATTCTTAGGAAATGAAAATGGGCTTGAAATAAAGTGTTTTGTTTAATATAAAACGTCAAAAGAAAATTGCAATCAATACTGCGATATTTTTTAACTGTACTCGGGATTAAAGATCAAAGACTTTTGTTTGTTTCTAACCGTTTCATAACCAGTTAATACATTATGTAATTCATAAATAATATTTATTTTACCTAACTTATGACATTGGGGGCCCATATATTATTAATGCAGGAAGAGTTCTTCCCAAATCACATGTTTGATCATCCTATGTTTCAATCATGGGCGTATGGTGGGGCAGGGTTCAGAAGGTTGAACCCCCACCTCCCAAAATAATGGCAACATTAACCATATCCATACTATATAATTATAATCGTGTATAGTCATGTATAGTCAAAGGTAATTCAAAAAAGTAGAGAGCCTTCTGAAGCCTGCTTTAATGTCAATACAGTTTTGGAAGTCTTCGAAATGAAAAACCAGTAATTTTTAAGAAGAATTTAAGACACTGTGTGAAACAGCATCAATATTGGCCTGAGATGTTGGCAGCACTCTCCCAATGCTAGGATTAATGTGTGTCAAGACTGGTCTCATGTTGGCAGCACTCTCCCAATGCTAGGATCAACTGTGCGTCGATGTTGGCAGCACTCTCCCAATGCTAGGATCAACTGTGCGTCGATGTTGGCAGCACTCTCCCAATGCTAGGATCAACTGTGCGTCAAGACTGGCCTCAGATGTTGGTAGCACTCTCCCAATGCTAGGATCAACTGTGCGTCGATGTTGGCAGCACTCTCCCAATGCTAGGATCAACTGTGCGTCAAGACTGGCCTCAGATGTTGGCAGCACTCTCCCAATGCTAGGATCAACTGTGCGTCGATGTTGGCAGCACTCTCCCAATGCTAGGATCAACTGTGCGTCAAGACTGGCCTCAGATGTTGGCAGCACTCTCCCAATGCTAGGATCAACTGTGCGTCGATGTTGGCAGCACTCTCCCAATGCTAGGATCAACTGGGCGTCAAGACTGGCCTCATATGTTGGCAGCACTGTCCCAATGCTAGGATCAATTGTGCGTCGATGTTGGCAGCACTCTCCCAATGCTAGGATCAACTGTGCGTCAAGACTGGCCTCAGATGTTGGCAGCACTCTCCCAATGCTAGGATCAACTGTGCGTCGATGTTGGCAGCACTCTCCCAATGCTAGGATCAACTGGGCGTCAAGACTGGCCTCAGATGTTGGCAGCACTGTCCCAATGCTAGGATCAATAGTGCGTCGATGTTGGCAGCACTCTCCCAATGCTAGGATCAACTGTGCGTCAAGACTGGCCTCAGATGTTGGCAGCACTCTCCCAATGCTAGGATCAATGTGTGTCAAGATTGGCCTCAGATGTTGGCAGCACTCTCCCAATGCTAGGATCAACTGTGCGTCAGGTTCACAGAGAAAATGTTCCAGCGTCAGGTCCAGAGGAATACATCAGGAGGGTCATATTCATACCATCAAGACAATTTAATAGTGGAATAAAGAAACACTTCCGAAAGCACAACCAGCTTCTCCCAAACTAAAAAAAAAAGATCCCTTAACATCTTGGAGATGATGAAAGTGGCTAAAATTTGCAAGTGTACGTAGATTTTTACAGATAACTTTTTCCACATCCTGATATGTTCTTTGCACAATTTCAATTATGTAAGAAGTGGAGCAGTGTAAGCCTAAAGACAGACCAAGCACTGCAATAGGGGAATATTTGCAGTGTAGTGAAACATTTTATACAAATGTGAGGATACTTCTGCTGATACTAACAACTCTTGCCATCCCTACTGCTTCATCCGAAAGGACATTTTCGACATTGAAAATCCTGTAGTATTTTGCTGCAAGAGTGGGCGAAATTATTATTAAACTTACCCCACCGTTCTGGCAGAAGCGTAAAAAAGGAACACTCATAACATCACGAATGAACATAACCTCCCGCCACATGTTGATCGTACTACTGAACGTCTGTTGTGGATACTGGCGTGCCAAAGAACAAAGACCTTCGATGGTGAAGATGTGCTGCTCACCCCTAGTTACGGAAGAAGGTGGAACCTTCCCGATAGATCCAGAACAATATTATCATGCGCATGTTTCTTTCCCGAATATTCCAGATGTCCACCCCTACCCTTTTATTCCGTCACTCCATCTTCTGGGTTATATCGTATATATAGTGGCGTCTGTGCTATGAAGAGTGACTATTGGACTTGGCTAGATTAAGAGCTGGTGAAGCGTAAGATTAACTTGTCATCACTTCAAATATTATTTAGTTGCAGGGTCGAGATATTCATATTTTAAGATCGATCATTTTGTGGATTAGCGAAGTAAACAAATTGAGATCGACTATAAAGATATTATCGGTAGAATGGGACTAAATCTAGTAAATATTGGGGTATTCAGTTTTGTGAACACTAAATGTAGATATTTCCATGGAAACTTTAAGATTTTCTCAAAACATATCAGTTCTAAATATTTTTAATCAATTGTATTTATGGGAAATTTATATTACTTATATTGCATAATCTTGTGTTTTTTTAAACTTTGTGGTATAGAGTATTTTCTTGGGTATTGGTGAGACATATTGTTCGGATTAACTTATATGCCTTTTTTTTTTAATCTTCAGAGATCTAAGTATTGTATAAAGTAAACCTATTTAAGATTTTTTATTGAGTTAACGCCTTATTACATCTTGTGATTTATCTAGGATAACGGTGATTTAACTACTGGTGCAAGTTGTGTGATAATATTTAAAACCTACAAGGTTTTCTCTAATTGTTTATTTATATATTCCTTTAATGTCTCAAATTCCTTTAACTATTATCAACATTGTCATATATTTATATATTTTCTCTAAAGATTGAATCATGGATAAATAAATATCTTTTGAAACAAGTCATGATATTATTCATAACTATAGGCAACCATGACCTAGGTAACATTAATCTATGTTGTATATGTTGTTTGTTAAGTTTTCAGTTTAGGAACTTTTTTTTGAAAGCTATAAATCATCCTTAAAAAAGCTTTGTGAGGTAGACCGCTCCAATATTTGTACCCGCAACTGGTGGGAGTAGCAGATTTCTGGTTTTGAATGTTTTCAAAGCATAGAACTCCAAGCACTCGCTCCTATTGCCCTTTTTTTTCCTGTTATTTTTTATTTTTGCGTTTTGGACCTCCTATTAATTTGAGGACGGTACAATCCACTTGCACGACACCATGATACCGCCTTATAAGCCTTGACCTTCTCATTGTTCTCAAAGCAATCGAAGTGGACACAGATGAAGTTATCACTAAATTTTCACCGCTTCAAAGGTGGTTAGCTTTCATCTTGTGATGATAATAAAGTTGAATTTTTTAAATTGATGCAAAATATGTTTTTGAGCCATCACATATATGTATTATATCAAAACATTAAATATGTAATGTCAAGTCACAGCTTGTGGTTTTAGTAAGTATATTGTTTTCAAAAACTCATAAATAGTTTTTTCACTAATATTTTGGAAAGGTACTTTACACTAAACATAAACCTCCCCCGAAATAGTTACCGATTTTTTCAAAGTGCTTGTTTGGTAAGTCTGTTTCAATGTAGGTACAGTCTTTTACAAAGAACATGTTTGGTAAGTCTATGTTTCAATGTAGCTACAGTATTTCACGAAGAACATGTTTGGTAAGTCTCTGTTTCAATGTAGGTACAGTCTTTTACAAAGAACATGTTTGGTAAGTCTATATTTCAATTTAGCTACAGTCTTTCATAAAGAACATGTTTGGTAAGTCTATGTTGTAATTAGCACAAATAGAGTACGTTTGTTTTTCACTAAGGCTTCTGAATATTTTAGTGTTTTTCAAATAATTCATTAGTAATTATATTTCTTGGAAATATATAGACCCTGTGTAACTGAATTGACCAGCTTTTGTTCATTATTAGGGACAGTATGAACTTAGCTTACATTACTTTTTTATGCTCTTATCACACCATTAATTGCAGGTAAATAATGTAACCCAGGAGGAATCGGTGGACTAATAATAATTTTTTCCATACATTATTCAGTGCAAGAAAGAAGCATTTAAAAGATATATCAAAGAAGGAGCTTTACCGTTACGGCAGATAAACAAATACATATAAACAAAGTTATAGTAGTCTCGATTTTACTTTGATTTTAGTGAAACATTTAAAATTATGAATATTTATGTGATTTTTGGCTTAAGCTTAATCGTTTGTTTATTTTTCTAAAGTAGACCCGCTCTCCCCACAGGAAAATAGTTCTCCATTATTTATCTTTGTTAACACGGGTGTGTTAGCCTAAAATTCACCCACTTTACTTTGTTTTCTTGGATTAAATACTTGAACTCATCAGTAGCCAAATCCCAACTCCGACTTATATAAATGAACGCACCCTACAGTGACATCAAAGATGTTGCTGCCGACCGAAGAGGAGACGGCCATGTCTCCAAATCCTTTTCTTGCCACGATGACGCTGGTGATAAGATCAGGAATGGAGGTACCCGCTGCAAGGAACGTAAGACCCATTACCTGTCAACAGTAACACACATTTAGCGGATTTATTTTAGTCCCTAGTGTTTATTTGTGCACATCTTAAATTTTGCATTATTCTTTATACAAGGCATTCTTCTTTTTGTAGTTCAGCCATTTTTGAAATAGCAAGTAGTCTTTCTTCCGTTGATATTTACTCTCATGCCATATGTGTTGTGTAATATATTGTCACACCTAAAGAAATATTCTTACTATCTTCCCTACTTTTGGAGATTTACCTTTCACCACGTCTTACTACAAGTCTTGGCTATCTACATCTAACCATACTAATGAGTTAGGGGGAGAAACTAACTGTTCATCACTTTCAATCGAGATGTTGAGTTTTATGTTTAATGGTGGCGAACTATCGGAACATTTCAGAGAAATACAATTTTTGGCTTCAAATAAACAATTTTGGCTGTCTTTTAATTCCAAAAAGTTTTTTTTATAAAGCTATTAATTGTAAGTATCTGTACTTTACTAATGATCTATATTGAGTGGTTTCACTGTCCAACTTATTTGTGATATTTATAAAGTTGTGCAAACTGTAATATGTAAATTAAATGTGTAGACACAATAATAAACATATCGACCTATACATGTTTATATTATTTTTCTTTTAACATTTTAATATTGATATCTTTGTCAATATTTTAAACACTTGTCCTATGATTTGAACCAGGGCCGTGTTTATTAGGTTCGTAACCCTGGACCATTCTCCTTTAACTACTAACATTCACTACACATATGTGCAAAACACATATTTATTTCCCCAATGGGATATGAATGAGGAAGATCAAATTTAGAGGAAACCCAAATGTGTGTGAAGAGAAAATGGGAAATCATTTAAGTTAAAACACTCCTAGTAAACATGCTTGGAATTTGAACCTTTACCTCCTCGTCGCTGTTACTGGACGAATCATGTGCCCACCAATAAGGGTAGTGCCAACATTTGAATTTAAAAATTTCAAGTGTATTGAAAGTTTACCACACACTTCTCCTTCAAGCTTTCTATTTATAAAAGTCATTTATTATATCACTAATTTACGCAAGTTAAAATTCCATATGAAGCATAATCTTTGACATAATAGATCGCAAGTATGTCTTTATTCATTTTAGTGCAAAAATATATTTTCACTCTACAATTATTGTGGGAGGCTGATGCGCAATGAAGTGTCAAGAGAGCAATACCAACTTAAGAATATTTGACGGCAAGATCTTCATTTTTGAACAAAACACACATAAAGTAATATTTGGAGATTTCTCTAAGCTTCATAAGAAGTAAAGTAGACAAAAAGTGTGATATATATTTTAAAATTTTAATTCTGTTAGCAATATATTTGATATGACACGTTATTTGTCTAACTATACTTTCTCAGCTATTTTATTGTTTGTATTCTACTTTTTTGACTTAAGTAGAAATTTGTGGTACCAGAAATTATGCCACCCAGGGCTTTAGCCTAGTTTGGTCCTTGGAATAAAACGTTTCTGGTTTGAACTATGCTAACAGCTAATGAAGTATAGTAGATATAATATCTTATATACAATTCGATAAGCTCGTTTCCAGTAATTGAAATTACGAGGAAATGGCTCAACATATTTTGTCAAACACCCTTACATTCTAAAGGTTTGGGGTCCAAGATGTGGAAAAGTGGTAGTTTCCAACTAAAATCTGATTTTCCCAGAGAATTTTCAGCTTTACATTCTTTGATTACATCACCCTGATTTATGCATGGTTTTATACCGCTAAATAAATTATTCCTGCTCGGTTACAAATTATAACTCGATTCCTACTTGAGTGGTTTGGTGCAACAAACAAAGAAGGATCTGAGAGGATGGTCGTTTTAAAGTGGCGTGAAGGGGGAAAATATTCATTTTTATTTTTACTAAACACAGAAAGCCAGATATTTATATAAAGTTGATATCCTTTGATGAGTAAACGTTTAACTAGAAAATCAAGTGAGGGCTTATCATATAGAACTTTCCCAGTAATAAGTTTTGAATACATTTTAGTGCAATAATCTGCACTCTGCAGCCATCACTGCAACGATCCAATATTATAATCTTGAATTGTGTAAATATTCATATTATTTGAATCTTCCTTTATTTACTTACTCAATATCACTTGGAAATCTAAAATCCTTTTCAGTGTGATAATTGATTTAACTCGGCAGGCAGTTATAGAAAATATCTGAACATTGATAAAATGCTAGAATTTTTAAATTTAAAAACACTTGAAAATGGTAAGGGGGTGGCTTAACATTTCCAAAACTAATGGAATAAAATACTTCATGTTACGGCAGAAAAATATTGATAGAAATACCAAATATATATACATCCTATACATACATACATAATTTTTATTCTTTCCTTTAAGGAGACGTAAATAGCAATTACTCATTTATAACTAGCTATCACTGGTACAGAGCTGTACATAACATTACACTCTGCCACGACAAATCTTTCTAGAACTATTAATAGATACCATAGTTTTGTATACAAGCAAAATACCAATATAAAAGTCAAAATGAGCTCAAATATAGAAAAGTAGACCGCTGCTATCAACCATAGACAAAACAGATGACTGCTAAAATATAATATATTATGATTGTTTTTCCTATGGCCAACTTAATGTTGGGTTTTAGAGAATAAGTAAACCCCGGTGCAATAACGAGAAAGCTCCATTTTAGTATTTTTATCAGGAGATACAAAAACATTTTTACTAAAATAAAGGGTGTGAATAGACTTTTGAAAAAAAAATATGTTAGCATATCCAGTTTACAGATAACATTTTATTTTCATGCATCAAACCACACTAGTTTATTTAACAGTTTTTTATATCTTATGATAAGAAAGAAAATAAACTGGAGCTGTTACGTTATTGCACCGTAGTCTTCAATTTGCTTCCTCCAACGAACAAATGTTCACATAAAAATAAATGAAAAGGTGAGGCATCGGTCTTTGAGAAAGCAACTGATCACCGATCCAAATCATTGAATAAGGTATGATAAAGAATCAGGCTCGAGAAACTGGGTTCTTAAAGAGATTTTATCTTGTCAGAGCAAAGATTTGTACTTAACGTGTTGGACCTACTTACAGTATTAAGAGATAAAATAACATAAGAAAATATTTGGTAGGTTTGACACACGTCTATAAAATCATCAGCTTACTGTATTTTATTTTTTAAATTAATTCTGTATAACCTCAATCACCAATCTCTAAATAACTAATGTAACAATTTTAAAAATAAATTATAGAAAAATGTTATTATAATAACAAGTGCTCTAAAAATAAAAGGGGGTTTAAAATGTGAGGGCCCACTGCCTCAAAATTCCTGAATGGAACCAACACAAAATAAACAATGGGCAAATACATATGTTTTTTGATATATGATTTTAAGTTCATACATTGTAACACAAGTACTATTTAACGATTTAATATTGGTAGGAATAAAACAATCCCCAAAAAATTCAAATGAGTTTGAACTTTGACCTCACTATTATCGACAAATGTAAATTTTAGTTTTCTATGAATTTATCTTACCCAGATCCTTAATATATATATATTTGTTTTTACTAAACAATATATTACATATTTAACAAATAAACTAAATTCATATAATAATTTGATAAATAACTGATTATTTGGTGTCCTGCTGAGCCAAGGGTTTTTGGTTTGATTGCCGGCATGCCCCGTAAAATGATCATAAGTGAAAATGGGACTTCCCTTTTGCAGTGTTGATTTTACAGCTGGGGCATCTCATTATTGTGACTGTTATGGATTCAAGTTAATTTGTTATTTTTGTGCTGAAATAATTAGTTGGTAAATAGAGTACACATTATAGTAAGTTTAAAGTATTTGTAAAGATTGATAAAAAATATTTCTATTAGTTTTTTCGTAGAAAGGTGATTTGTGTCCTTCAACGCTTTAGTGAAACCAGCCAGGTTTATAAATGTTAGTAACTGGGTAATCAAGCTAACATCCCCCGGAACCTTCCAAAAACTTCCAAATAACGCCCTAGAGCAGAGATGGTGAGACTTTCCCAACCAGTGTGCCACTTGAGGACTAGCTTACTATTGAACTAGTCCAGTGTGCCACTTGAGGAGTAGCTGACTATTGAACTAGTCCAGTGTGCCACTTGAGGACTAGCTGACTATTGAACTAGTCCAGTGTGCCACTTGAGGACTAGCTGACTATTGAACTAGTCCAGTGTGCCACTTGAGGACTAGCTGACTATTGAACTAGTCCAGTGTGCCACTTGAGGACTAGCTGACTATTGAACTAGTCCAGTGTGCCACTTGAGGAGTAGCTGACTATTGAACTAGTCCAGTGTGCCACTTGAGGAGTAACTGACTATTGAACTAGTCCAGTGTGCCACTTGAGGAGTAGCTGCATGTTGAACTAGTCCAGTTTGTTACCACTTATCTGCCTTTATTAGTGAGTATTTAAAAATAAAAATGGTTGAATATTATGAATTACTCAAATCAAATTGTAAATATTTTAGCAATGTCCAAACATTAATTTTTTTAATAATTAAATTGTCAAAGTGAGTCTCTTAGACAACATTAACTTCAATAATTTTAAAATAAGTTATAACTTTGAAAGTAGCAGCTTCAGCTAAAAAATGAAAATATATTATATGTTAATATCAAAAAACTTACATAATCATCTTTTCCATATTAGTTGGACACCTTGTTATATTCTAGTCAAGATAGTTATGTTTGGTTCTTATCGTGTTGTCTTCAACAGCACACAAGACGCTCTTGTATTGTATCTCTATGTTTTTGTGATGTATACAATTTTTCTTATGGAGTAAATTGGTAATGACACAGCTCACAAGCATTACATAGTGTATCAACCTCAATATACTAAGAGAGTTTTCCAGGGTATGCTATTCTTATATAAGCTTTTGGCACTATATGTGACATAACTGGTTTCGCTATCTTTTGTTCATACACGAGTAATATCACATATTACTCTTAAGCAAACAAAAAAACAAACAAGCCAGACAGTCTATTAATCTGTTGGAAGTCTAATAAATGTCAAAATCTTGATATCGCAAAGGAAAGCACGCAATACTCATATACTTCTTTGGATTCTTTTAGGATACTTGTCAATTTCAGTTCTCTCTGAATTTCCACGTGAACATGACGTTTCTGGTGTTATTATACTTGACCTCATAACATGTTTTTTTTCTGAGTGACGCATATTGAAACTGGTTTGCCTCACTTTATTTCTATTTTTCTTCACTACTATGAATGATCTTGGTTCAGCTAATTTTGCTACAACTCTGCAGGCTCCCAGATTTTACCTTCTTTAATAACAATGCTGTCGCCTTTTCCTGAATCATCTCGCCCTTCTGTATTTCTGCTATAGTAATGTTCATTTAACTTACTTTTATTTTCTACCTTTTCATTTTCTTTGGAATAATACATTTTCTCAGGCTGAAGCAAATTTTCCTTTGATGGTAGTTTTGACAGTAGTCTTCTACTGCTAAGCTACTGCGACGGTGTTTTGTTGGTCCCCGTTACGGGCATGTTTCTGTACTCCAATGAGGCTACAAGTCATCACACTTATTTAACATAGTTTTGTCTGTCTGCATAACATGTTCCGCCAAGCTATTCGACCTTGGATGATGAGGGCTGGAACTTACAAATTTAAAATTACAATCTGCTGCAAATTTATTACAGTCCCTTGAGCTATATGGCATGTTTTCACAAACTACCTCCAGGAATTCCTGAGCTGAAAATACTCTTTTAAAGGCTTTTATAGCACTATTAGCTGTCTTTTATTCCAAAATAATAACCTCCAACCAATTTGGAAAATAATCAATATCTTTATAATCCTTCCCAGCAAACTCTAAAATGTTGACGAGATTGTTCACGCCGTACACAGCCTTCTACCAGATTTTCTATGATATCATTAATTTTTGGCCAGTACAACATTTGTTTTGCCCTTTGTTGTGCTTTAGTTTTTCCCAGATGACTTTAATGCAGTTGGTTCAGAGTCTTTGGTCTAAGGGTTTTGGGCACAGTTTCATGGTCCTTGAAAAACAATAGATCACCTTGAATATAAATGTCATTTGTATATTTAAAATTCTTTATAATCACCACTGGGAATTTTGTCATATACTTTGGCACAGCCCTTACACAAAATTGTTTTAGTATCACCAATTGTTGGTCTTTCTCACTACCCACCTTAAATTCTGTTTGTCTTGTTTCAGTAATATTAATGGTATGCACAACTTCATTAAAAAACTTTTCATAACTCGAAACTGCTTTCATAACCTTTATTGAAAGTATGTCAGCAATAAACATTTTCTTACCAGCACACAGTTAGATAATATTCAAGCAACTTCATTTTAATTCTTTGCAAGGGTGGATAATCCTCAGCAACACCCTTCTTCATTATTGACTCAATTTGATTTTGATCGGAATGAACTGTAAATGGTCTACCATGAATTAAATTATGGAATTTAATACACGTATAATATATTGCTGGAAATTATTTTTCACTTTGGCTGAATCTTATCTCACAGTCAGTTAATGAACGAGAATAAATGCAACTGGCTTGCCTTCTTCAAGTAGGACATACTATTCCGTTTGAATCACTATTGACTTTGTTTGGTCAAAATTTGAAAGCACTAACTAATCAGCCTTTTAATCATATTTAAAGAATCGGACTGTCTACTTGTCCATAGATATTAATATCTTTCCTTAACAATTTCCTTGAGGGTGCTGAAATATCTGTTAAATTTGGTATGCATTTTCTTATCATGCCCAACAATATTTGAAATTCTTTTTTTAATTTTTGTTTCTTTCAACTAAACAATAACCTGAATTTTGCCATCGTCCGGACTCATACCAGATATATCAAATATATGACCAAGATATTTAACTTGTTGCACCCTAGATTGAGTTTTTTAAGGTTTAAACTTAATATTTACACTTCTGGCACGATAAACGAATTTGTTTAATGTATCGTCATGCTTTTGTATATACTCTGCGACTATGAACGAATCATCAAAGTACACGGTACCCAAAATTTTCATTATTAATTTTTTTGAAAAAAATCCTGTGAGCAATTCAACCCAAACAGTAGTCTATCAAAAGGTCAAGCAAACACACATTTTACTTGATTCTTCATAAAGTTCAACCTGGTAAAAACCCTCCTTAAAATCAATTACCCTAAAAAAACACGTCTTTTTATTTAACTATGCACTTATGTGTCTTCTAGAGTAGGTATTTCACAATATTCTCTTTCTAAACACTTATTCAACTCCTTTGGATCAAGGCGTGGTCTAAGAGATTTGTCATTTTTCTCAATCATCACCAAGTTACTTAGCCATTTAGTCGGACCCTCATATTTTAAAATTAAACCTTTTTCAATTTAACTCATCAAGTTTTGCCCTTAACCTTAGCTTAACAGCGAGAGGTACCCTTCTGTGTTGCCCAGGAACAGTCTATTTTTTATTTTTAACATATACATTTTTAAAAACTATCTAACCCCTTGAATACATCAATATTAATTTTAACAAAATCTTATTTGCTTTCATTTATTTTTACTATGGAAATTAAAAACTCATTACTGTCTTCATCATTACCGTCCTGAGTTTCTTGCACTTTTTTTGACGCTTGTTGCAGTGTCGAGAATACGCTGGACAATTTCTGTATTCATGTCTATTCCCACCGTATTTACAGTCTATTAATTTGCTGTCCGATCGTCCTTCAAATCTATTTTCGTTTTTTCTATAACTTCCTCTTAATTCTTCTCGCCCTTTAGGACACCCAATTTTACTTTAAATTGAATCAACTCTTGACTCTTGTTCGCCCTGCACCTCTTTCACACGAGCCTTAGTAATCTCATTTGTCCTGCGTAATTCAATAGCTTTGTTTAAGTTCAGATATCCACATGAAGTAATCGTTCTTGAAGTTCCCTGCTCCGTCTTCCCAACCCAACACTCTAATGTCAAAACTCAAATCATTGAATCTGTGGTGTCAACATCACTAAGCTCACATGTTTTTAATAGCCTCTTCAAATCGCCAAGAACATAATCAAAAGATTCATTTTCCTCTTGTTTCCTACTGTAAAAGATTAATCTATTAGATTATACCACATTCTTTTTGGTGGTTTAATTAGTAGGCCTATTTCATTAAGGTCCTTTTTCTGCTTTTCAGTTAATTCAAGAGTATTGTAAATCTCTAGGCCCCCTTCACTTATCATATTCAATAACAAAGCTGCTTTAGCTTTCGTATCTTTTGAATCCTTACCACTAACTTACAGATAATTTCAAAGCTTTTTTGAATTTTCCAAAGTTTTTGGCCACACTGCCTTCAAAAGACAGTGGCTGGGGCAATCTTTGATCCATTTCTTTATGTCTTAGCCCCAACTTCAGAAATTAATCACAATATAGGTACATATTCATAATAGAAACTTTCTTGAACGTTTAATTTCATATATTTGAGCTGTACAATTATCACATTCAGACACCAATATGTATTATCCCCATAGACTACGCCATGTTGTATTATTTATCAAGGTTTTTGTGATGTATACAATTTTTCTTATGGAGTAAATTGGTAATGACACAGCTCACAAGCATTACATAGTGTATCAACCTCAATATACTAAGATAATTTTCCAGGGTATGCTATTCTTATATAAGCTTTTGGCACTATATGTGACATGACTGGTTTCGCTATCTTTTGTTCATACACGAGTAATATCACAAGTACGATCAAAGATGAATTATAACAATCGAATTTAAATAAAATTCATTGAGACATGTCATTGAATTACATGGCTGTCAAAATATTGACTTCAAAAAATTATACTACGTTGGGAAATACGAGGGGGTTTAAAAACGTTTCAAAACTAGTTCTGTAAAATGAAAACAGAGTGGAGCATGGGGATGCATGCGCTGATGTGATGATCTGTGATCTCATTCTGTGTGGACCAGTGACTGTGTTACACATGTTTGTTTGATGGCGTGCGCGGGTGCATAAGCGATTATATTATGTGCCGCAAACTCAAGCAGTGATCGAACATCAAATTTTACGTCTTGCTTAGAAAATCTGGAATTGAAACCTTCCAAATGATGCAACAGGCTTACGGAAATGAATTTATGAGCCGTTCAGTGTGTTTTGAGTGATACTCACGCTTCAGAAGAGGCAGAACGTCACTGAAAGACGAAGAGAGGTCAGGGCGACCTTCCACGAGAACAAACCTGGAAATTGTGGGCAGAGTGGGAGGATCACCGGATGACCAGTAAGGACATTTCTGACATCGTGAATGTGTCATGCGGATCAGTGCGGACAATAATCACGTCAATTTTTAACATGTCTGCATTGCCGCCAAGTGTTTACTCAGGCTTCTGACCCCCAAATAGAAGGAGCATCGTTCCCAAGTCTGTCAGGAACCCCGTCAACATGCCCTGGATGACCCAAACTTCATGTCGAGGATCATCATTGGAGACGAGGATTGGATCTATGGTTACGACCCGGAGACCAAACAACAATATTCGTGGTGGAAGAGTCCCAGATATTCAAGAGCGAATTTCCAGGTTTGTTCTCGTGGAAGGTCGCCCTGACCTCTCTTCGTCTTTCAGTGACGTTCTACCTCTTCTGAAGCGTGAGTATCACTCAAAACACACTGAACGGCTCATAAATTCATTTCCGTAAGCCTGTTGCATCATTTGGAAGGTTTCAATTCCAGATTTTCTAAGCAAGACGTAAAATTTGATGTTCGATCACTGCTTGAGTTTGCGGCACATAATATAATCGCTTATGCACCCGTGCACACCATCAAACAAACGTGTGTAACACAGTCACTGGTCCACACAGAATGAGATCACAGATCATCACACCAGCGCATGCATCCCCATGCTCCACTCTGTTTTCATTTTACAGAACTAGTTTTGTAACGTTTTTATACCCCCTCGTATTTTCATTTTATGTTGACTTTGTTCATGTCGGCGTGCCACACGAATCGTGTTCACGTATCATATTTTGGCCATCTCTGCCCTAGAACAAACCTTAAGTACTGTTGGCGGCCAGCATAAAATGAGAAATGAAAGTAAGAGGTTGCTAAATTTGTATATTCTTATTGAGTTTTAAAATCTCTTACTAGATGTAACTCATAGCAGTCTAGACAGGAACAAAGGCGTATGTATAATTTTCTGAAAACATGACAGGAATTCTAAGTCCAAGTGATATAATAAATACCCTTCCTCTAAGAACAGCTACATCATACTGCCAAGTGCCGAAAAGAACCTTGCGCTAGAGTCATTCGGCCTGAGAGGGAGCGGAAAGGAGGTTATTTAACCTCCCTCCAGTCATCATAATTGATCACTTAGAAGTGAATCTCGGGGAAGCCAATTTTTTCAACCCTTAATCTGCATTCCGATACAAAGATACATTTGTCAACCCTGTCCTGTTGGTTTTAACGAACTTTTTGCGAAGGTTGTCTTACCTCAGGTGGTATCCCAGCAGTTTCCCCTGCGACATTAGCCCACCACACCATCAGGTAGGAGTAGGCCGCAATCCAGCAGATGCTACCCACGAAAGTTATCACAAAAAATCTCTTGCCTGCAATAAATATATAACATAGTTATACAATACTCTTTAAATTGAAAAATGACATCTGGACACGGAAAATAAAACCCGGGAGCTTTGACTTTGTAAGTCAATACTCTTACCATTGAGCCATCCACGAGTCGTCACATGTCCAGGTGTCATTTTTTAATTCAAATAGTATATTTATATGGGGCTATAACTTTAGTTAACAGCTATAATAGTTTTGCTATTCATCCTATCATGATACTTGGATATCTATAATTTGACTTATCTACATTCAACTATTTGATTTACATTCCTTCATAGATAATTACAACTATACTTCACTGCTAGAATATTTGAATTAAGTAAGTTGCGTTCTATTGTTAATAGAGTTACGTATGTTTAATCGCTAGCAAACTAGCTTTATACCTATATACTACTTTGGTTAGCAGGCTCATAATTTGAACAAAACATAGTTTAAATATATATTTTATTATTTGTCTTAAGAACAAATTTACTTTTCAAAAATATATTTAAACTAAGGCTTAAACTAAAAATAATATTTGTTTTTATTGCACCGTCTTTATCTTTTAGTCTGCTCTACCCGCATAAATACACTAAAGCTTGATTCACACGTTCGCCGAAAATAGAAAGCAGATCTGCTTGAGAAGCGCAGCAATTCCCACGCTGTATTTTGACCCATGATGCATTGCAACGCAAACTTATAACAGCTGATTATCGACATATTTTATTTTTTAGTAGATATACATATATTTATATAAATCTCCCGATGCATGTTTTCAAATTATAACGCTGTGTCGTGGCACAATCCAATACATCGATACAAGCTTTACATTAACGGGTTATTTCAAATATCCTCACAACGGTCAATGAAGCTGTCTGCTTGCTTTTGGCTGTAGAGCTCATGCGTTGTCAAATGCGCATGAGCACTTATTTTAGATGGTTGGCTTTGAGATTTGATTGGTTCTCCCGTGCCGAAGATCTCCGGCAGAGCAGACAAAGTAGAGAATAGTTGAACTTCAGCAGAACAGCTCGCGCCAATGAGGCGGAAATTTTGCGATTGGATTAGAGATCATCACGTGACCACGTTTCTGTTCTGCGCTAGTTTTTCGGCGAACGTCTGAATCCACAGTAATGATATAGAGATGAGAGAGGTAAAATTTAGAAAAGAATGTATCCGAATTAACTAGGAAGAATACAATAAAGTCTTTAGGAGAATAGAACGCCAACCTCCTGAAGTCGTCAAATAGGCTCATAACAAGAATGATCCATAGACTGCGTGACCACCTAGAACAGTTCTGATAAGTTCGTTTATAACCTTTTAAGCAGTGTTTATGTAGTCTCAGTCTACCCTGGATGGAAGTAGTCTGATCTTGATAGATTACACTATAGCCCTATTCAATCATTCAGACCACGGTAGAGCCAAGCAGGATGAGTTGGAACCTTTCAGGATAAATTAGCTTCTCAAAAATATCAACTCATAAAACAGAGTCATTTGAGTCAGAAACCAATATTATGGTAGGTTACAAATATATTCATCATCATTGTTAAGTGCAAGGACGCGTGGTATGTCCTATATAAATCCAAGTTGTATGGAATGTAAATAAATATAACACATCTCTAAAATTTGAACTTGGATTAGTAAGTATTTTACAAAATACTTGTTAAATGTAGGCTAAGCTATTATTAGTTTTAATTTTCATATTGTCATGAAGATATATATTTTTTTAATTTGTACAGGACGTGCCAAAAGTTAAAACTCGACCAATGCTGTGAATAAACTTTAAATTACATGTATATTTAAAACTAATGCATTTAGTCCAGGGGTGAATAAACCCACCGTAGAAGCACTATGTTCTCACTGAACCGAGCCCTGTGTTTGTTTAAAATGACACCTTTTTTCATATATTAGAAATATATAAAACAGATCAACAAAAATATAATCTTGAAAAAAAATAATACATTGAAGAACCTTTTGACTATACATTTATTAGTTCAATTAAATAATCTATCTATCTATATCTATCTATCTATCTATCTATCTATCTATCTATCTATCTATCTATCTATCTATTATCTATCTATTCTATATGCATACATACAGT
This sequence comes from Timema podura, assembly GCA_033556935.1. Classification (NCBI taxonomy): domain Eukaryota; kingdom Metazoa; phylum Arthropoda; class Insecta; order Phasmatodea; family Timematidae; genus Timema; species Timema podura. Next base: position 35,317,042 of record JAVRXN010000006.1, on the reverse strand, counting down.
GTATATACTTTTTATATTAATAAACTATGAAAATAGCAGGTTAAATCAATATATATAGTGTAGTAAAGTGTATATGATTATATACATAAATTTAAATATGGATATATGCATATCCATTAATATCCATTAATAAACTATAAATCACTATTTTAATAGAACATAATAGCTAATATATTATTATATACATAGATTTAAATATGAATATATATACATATTTAATCTATGTATATAATATATATTTAAATCTATGTATATAATATATATTTAAATCTATGTATATAATATATTTTAGCTATTATGTTCTATTGAAATATATATACATATTTAAATCTATTTATATAATAATATTTTAGCTATTATGTTCTATTGAAATAGTAATATAACGTGTTCTTTTTATAGTTTATTAATTATTTAAAAAGTTCACCCACTCGATAAAATTCCAAATTCACCTATCTTGTAGTAAACATACTAAATTGCCGACCATTCCATTGCAAATAAATTAATGAAATAATAATAATATAAATAATAATAATAATAATAATATTGCAATGGGCTTGTCCACAATATAAGTAAGAGGGATTTTATCCAGCCAGCTAGGTATGGTTGATTAAGTTTGTATAAAATATCGATCTAATTTAGCCTATAATTATCTGATTTTAAAACTTATCTGCTATGGTAAATTCCGTTGTGCTATTAAGAGAAAGCGAAATAGTTATGGCAGCCTGTGCAGACAATTTGTAAAGCATCTTGTGATGGCTTCAATTCGTTCCTGACCGATAATTTAATTAATGGTTGGAATCTTGATTAGATGAAGTAATTTTAGATTCATGTGTTAGTATTTCCACAAAAATTAATAAATGTTTAATCTACTAATTACAAATCCTCTCTGATGAACATTTGTTAAAGTAGATAGTTATAAAATTTTTATAGGAACAATAAACGGTTTCTCTTACTGGTTCCCTCAATGGTGAACAAATTGCTCCAAATACTCCATTTAACACTAACGAAAAAGAATATAAAAGTAATTAATAATATTATTATTTGAACCAATCACCAAATATTTTTTACATTCAGATAAGTCCACCCATGTCGTTGGTCAGATTCGAACTCTCCGCCTTTTCATGTGAAATAAATTAAGGGTCATCAATAAACCATGAAGCGTTGTCTAAAGAAGGTGGGGGTGAGTTCTAGTGTTGAAAAGGCGTCACACGGGGGGAGGGCGGGTACATTACAGTGTTACGTAGAACAGATATTAAATTTAAATTCTAATATTGATAAAGTAATATTATCGTTCATATTGTCACTGTTGGTACACATACTTATATATTTTTTCCAGTTCTTAGTATTATTAAATATGAGACATCTTTTAATGTCACTAAAGTTCCCCTATGAATTAATAACACTCACTTTTGACGTGACAATCGTTGTTAGCTACGTGTTGAGAGTGGTGAGCTTGAGTGAGTCATGCTTTGAACAATAAGTATTGATCACTGGATGAAATGGACACTTGCAAAATCGGCTGGCTAGGGGTCAGGCCCACTCAGGCGATGTGGTCGCACGTGACAGAAATGTCTTATCGAAGCTTTGTTCACTGAATGTATCATTTTACATTAAAATCTGTACAGGGGGGAGCACCGGGTTGGGGTTGGAAACTTATTGGGTTTGAGATGTGCTCACCTTCGAGACAACTGCCCTAATCCGGACGGGACAAGAGGTTTTCCCTCTCTGCTTAGAGGATGTTCCTCGTCCGGTAATCCTGGCAGTGTGCCTCCTCGTGGTGGTTCCTGGGCAACGACCGAAGGGTTTACCCTGAAGGGTGGCTAAATATCTCTCGAGGTTTCTGTGTGAGAGTGAGTAGGGGTGAGTGGAACCAGCTCCTCCCACAGATGGAGTTCTGGCAAAGGTGGGGAGTTTCCCAGCTGTCCAGTGATGACAGGGTCGACGACAGGCATGGGGTAATAGGTCTCTCTCATTTAATGTGCGTGGCCACACTCTTATCCACGATGGGCTAGAGGAGCCTCGTAAGAGATTTACTCCCCCAAGACAAGTGGTTGCTGAACCCTGACACGGCATTTGAGTTTCAACTTTAAAATGCTTTTAACTTTTATAAGGTTACAAACTAGTGGTCTGGTGGCTTCCTTAATAAATGCTGAATAGTAATACGAACATTTAGTTTTGAGTAATTGAATGAAGCACTAGGGTTAAATGACCAAGAATAAAAGAATTAGAAGAAAGCGGAAACTATAGAGACTTTACAACGCGAAGCTACCATAAGCGACCGGCAGCAAAAACCAGGCCAGGGGGCGCAATAGCAATGGTTGGAGGGAGGAGGGGTCAGGCTAAGTATCTACTTGGTGTCATATGGCTATAACTAGAGGTAGGGGGAGGGGGTTCAAAATATATAAGAACAAATCTCTACGTGGTTTATGGATGACCTACTATTCTTAAAAACCAACCCACAAGAATATAGTAAAACCTCCCACAGACAGTCATGTCTTAGAACTTGTCATCTTACAATCAGGTCTAGTGGAGACTACAGTAAAGAATTTAAAATAGATACCTTTTGGTGACTTTGTATCGGGCAGGGTCATCCATAGTGGGATAAGGATGGGCGCCACCAGCACGTACGTGATCCTTTTCCGGGCAGAGTTGGGCCACGACATGTCCAGTGCATCGTTCCTGTCCTCCTCATCTTCCGTGTCCCCCAGCTGGAACACAACATGTCCTTATAAGCTCTTATTAATGTGCGCTGAACCTATAGCATATTTGGAATCAAAGTTTTCAAGCTTGAGCGGCTTTGAGGGAAAAATAACTTCCAACTTTTTAGTCGATACGATGGGTTAATATAAACTAATCACCAAACATATTTCCTCTGATTGGTTCGGGTGGAATTATCAATAATGTATATACATTGAGAGACAGAGAGAATAACAAAAGCACGACTTTTACGACGGTAAACACTTTCATGACGGTTGGTTTTTAGTTCCCGAGGAAGTAGGACGTCTTCTACTGCCACGGTCGACTACTACTACACTACTACTTTTACTACTTCTACTACTACTACCACTACTAGCAAGCAAGCCAATTGTCAGACAATCGACTAGCGCCCTGCGGGGAAATCTAATTCTGGTTACACACCCATTTACTGAACTTGAGATGGACCTATCGGTGGTTGCTGTGGTGGATCCTAACGGTGCCAACGAAGCTAGAGCGTGCCGTAAAGCGTAACCGGCTGCGAAGCAATACCTCGCAGCTGGAGTCCGTGTTCCGGGACACCACGCAACACACCCTAAACCCTCCCACACTGCACAGAGGGAGGCATTCAAGCCCTCTCACACTGGCCACTAGCCTGCCCTTTTCAGGGCTGAGCAAAATGGGCACCCCCAACCATTAAAAAAAGATCACAGTTGACACGGACATAACTTACTCATCGACGGAAGCCCCTGACATGGAGGTGGACACAGATGGGCAGGGAACCTTCATGATGGCAGACAAACTTGGACGCAAACGGAAATTCAGACCTCGCAACCACACACAAACAAAGAAAACAACACTGACAGCTACAAACAAGTTTGAGGTCCTGTAAAGGGCTGACAGACAACTCCCCACATCAGACGACCATGCTCAGCCACAGACATCTAATATCACATCCAAGACAAGATTCCCACCGATAGTTACACTAGGCACTCAAAACTACAAAGAATCACCAAATTAGCAAAAGAAATGGGAAATCAAATCAAAATAAAAATCACCTACACTTTTAACGAACTCAAAATTCTTACCGCAAACAAACAAGACTTCGAACTGATGCAACACTTACTCAAGGACCTGAAACAAGAATACCATACATACCCTTTACCCAGGGACAAACCAGTAAAAGTGGTCATCAAGGGGCTCCCTCCCAATATGGCCACCGAGGACATCCAACAGGAGCTCAAGGGGCTAGGATACCCCGTCACTGATGTCAGACAGTTCACAAAAAAAACACAAGCAGATAACACCACACAGACTATTACCACCTTTCCAAGTAACGTTCACAAAAAACACAGAGACATCCAACATCTACAAAATCGAATACTTAAATCACACAAGATTATAAATTGTTCCATACATACCTCCCGTAAACACCATTGCACAGTGCCACAAATGTCAGAGATACAGACACACCAAAAACAACTGTCAAAACATTCCCAGATGCGTCAAGTGCACAAATCTTCACGACACAAAGGACTGCCCAAAAAAAGACAACACCTCTCCCACCCGATGCATAAACTGTAGAGAAAGCCACACGGATAACTACAGTAAGTGCCCCGTCTACGAGGAAGTGCTTGAAAAGAGAAAAGCCATGCAAGAACACAAGACAAAACCCACAAACAAGACCACACCTTCCAACACACTAGGCCTCACCAAATAGCTTTCCACAGCTGAGAAATAGGTCCAGTCAACCAACCACAGATGAGGCGTGTATCCCCCCACTCCCACTCAGAAAAACAATCCAGCTACATCGGTCAGCATTCACCAAAGCTACGCGTTATCAATAAAAGGACAGCGAGCCCCCTCGCAACCACCCCAACAAGAAAAGACTTCAACAATGTCAGACATTAAGGAGTTATTAGGCCTGATTAAGGAACTCAACATATTCAAACTTATATCAAATTTCAAACCTTACCTTGCCAGACTAAGTAAATGTTCTAACTCCACAGACAAAATGTTCATACTGATAGAAGGGGTAACTGAATACTTTATGACCCAGGACGACTAACAGACCAAAGACTTGGACTAAAGACATACTACGTGTTTTTATATGAAACGCGAACGGGATGCTTACGCAAGCAAAAGAACTAGAGGAACTTTTCAAAACTTACGGTATGGATATAGCTTTAATCAATCAACCCATCTAAACCCAAATAAAAACATATACTTTTTCGGTTATGATATATACAGGAGCGACCGACCCAAGGGCAGGGAGAAATACGGTGTCCATCAAAAACAATATACCGCACTACCGTCACAACTACCAAAATCTACAAAACCTGGCAGCAGTTGCAGTTAAAGTAAACTCAAAAAGCGGGAGTATACTATTTGTGGCCATATATAAACCACCGACAAATTTTTTACTACAACAGGACCTAGACACGATAATAGAAGCAACACAATATTTTTAGCAGGGGAATAAAATAGTAAACACCCGAACTGGAACAGCAGACTAACCACAAGGGATGGGAGAACATTAAACGAACACGCGGACACTAACAACAACATAGTGGTAGGGCCTGGCGAACCCACATTTTACCCCTCAAACCCACTACAAAGGCCAGACACCATAGACGTGGTCTTGACAAACATTGGGGTGGGGTCAGAGGAGCTAACGGTTCTCAAAGAACTGGACTCTGACCACAACCCCGTGTTGTGTGAGATTGCAGTAAACACAGACACAGAAATAAAAGGGCTCAAACAACTCAAATCCACGAGCGACTGGGAGGGTTTTAAGAATTCACTTAACAACACACTACCCGAGCACATAGAAATTACAACAGAAGAAGCAGACGTCCCTCTGCAACTGTTTACAAACACAGTACTGGAGTTCTACAGAAACAACACAACCAATGAGGAAATAAAACACGACCTACGACCCGGGAATCCGGACCTGGACTTTATGATCGCTCAGAAAAGAGAGGCGAGGAGAGACTGGCAGAGGTACAGGACACCACAACACAGAACTGCATACAATCGTCTTAGAGCACAAGTAAGGCTTAAAGTCAAATCAATTAAAAGAAATAACTGGAACACATACGTCACAGATGCAGCACTGGACTACAAAAAAATCTGGAAAATAAAAAAACAACTAAAATACAATAAAAATCAATCAGTCCCAGCTATACACGGCGAGCACGGCATGGCTTACACAAGCTCAGAGAAAGCAGAAGCCATAGCCGTGACGCTAGAGATACAATTTACCACTAATGACAACCCCAAAGATCCTGATTTTGCTAAGGACGCTAAGAGATCAATAAGGGCGTACATATTCAGACCTATTGTGTCACAGGCAGGTCCAATGACATTAGATGAACTAGACTACAAAATATAAAACCTCCCAAAAAACAAAGCGCCAGGCCACGACCGACTGTCAAACGAGACTATTAAACAGTTTCCACCAAAAGCCACACTAACGTTACTTATCATATTTAACACCCTACTATCATTGTGTCACTTCCCTGACGTATGGAAACTGGTGAGGGTAATAAAACTCCCCAAAACTGGAAAGGACCCAACGTTTCCTCAAAACAGAAGGCCAATCAGTTTCCTCACCTCCCTTAGCAAATTGTTTGAAAAATTAATTTTAAAAGGCTAAATCACTTTAGTGAATACAGAAATATTATCCCTAAACTACAATTCGGTTTTATGGAAAAACACTCCACTATATACCCAGTCCTCGACTAACCAAGACGCAACAGAAGCATTCTCAGAGAAAAATACAATAGTATCAATATTCCTAGATGTCGAAAAAGCTTTCGACAAAGTATGGCACATAGATCTAATACAAAAACTAATAAAACTTGGATACCCTCAATGGATCATACATACTGTCACCAGTTTCCTTGCTCAAATAAGTTTCCAGGTAGTTATGGAGTGCTCACAATCCAACACACATGATATAAATGTAGGGGTGCCCCAGGGATCTACACTCTCGTCACATTTATACAATATATATATATCTCCGACATTCCAACCCAAGCACAAACCAATGGGTAGACTTTTCGCAGACAACACCATGATATACACCATCAATAAAAACATTAACTATGCTAGTCTAGCGATGCAGAGGTACTTAGTTAATTTACAAAACTGGCTTACAAACTGGCGGATTAAGATCAACGCTGCCAAATCTTCAGCCTTAATCCTAAGTCGTGGAAACAAACATCTACCGGCACCCCTCACACTATTTAACATAGAAATACCAGTAAAAAAGAGACTAAATATTTAGGTATCACAATAGATTCTAGACTCACTTGGAAGAAACACATTGAGGACATAAACAAGAAAGCAACAGGCAGGTACGTTCAACTATATTCACTACTAAAGGACAGGGAGCTAACAATCCACAAAAAAAACAGTAATATACAAATCAGTGATGCAACCGATAGTATTATACAACTGTCCAGCATGGAGCTACGGGCCTAAAGTCTACAGAAAACAACTTTAAACAAAACAAAATAAGATACTCAGAACCAACACTGGGGAACCCTGGCGCACTAGAATCACAGAATTACACATAGTGATAAACTGCAGGCAACTACAGGAAATCTACAAAGACCGCAACAAGAGATTGTAGGAGCAGACAGACACACACACAAATGAAATAGTCAGGGACTTAGGACGCTACGACCCTGCTGAACAAAGACACTACAAACGACCTAGGTTGGCGTAGTTGAGCTCCTATGTATACTTTCTATCTAAATGTCTATAATAACCTAAAAAATCATTAAAAACCCGCAAAAGAAAATTCTAAAAATTTAAAAAAACCTATTTGATAATCCTAGAAGAAAAAAGTATAAAAAAACCCTAGACGTCACATTCCTAGTAGAATAAAAATTTATCAATACTTGACAATCAACTACTCCGGGACGACAGTAGAACCACCGACAACCTCACCACCCTACCTATCCCATCCCTGATCCAACCTTTAACCCGACCTTCATGCACAATCGCACATTTCATGCAATTACAACCTTTGCCATGGCTAGACGCCACTAGGATAACTGACTAGGTTTTCTACGAGTCACAGAATAATCCTGGCACCGGGTTCAGCCCAGATGGGGAATGTAAATGTATCCTCTTCAGACCAAATTCAAAGAAAAGAAAATCCTACCAACTCCACTACTACTACCACCTTTGTCACCGCTGGACGCCACTGGGATAACCGACTTGGTTTTTTATGAGTCACAGAATAATACTGGCGCTGTTGTCGGTCTCAGATGGTGAATGTAAATGTATCCATCACAGCTGGATCACATCCCAAGAAGAAAATCCTATCAATTCCGTTCCCGAACTCACGTTACGCCATCACCCACAAACTATCATTCCTACTATACCCACTTACCTCATCCCAAAAAAAAAAATCTTTCCTCTACCCTAGACCCAGCGCAATCACTCAAAATCACATTTATCATCTCACAGTGTAATTTATTCATACTTCTGTAACTTTCTTTTCAGCTTCATCTCATTGGTTTCACTTCATAGGTAATTAATTAATCATTCATGAGGTTAAGAGTCACGACAGTGACTCGGTACTCAAACAATAAATCAGCCCTTTCTCGGATGACCTAGATTGACGATTCTGTTAATTTTGATATTCTTAGTCGGGAACCAGCCGTATGGTGGTAGACACTCTTCTTAGAGATTCCAAGGAGTTTGGACGCTTTTTCTATTCCTGGAGACGACTACGAGGACACCGGAGAGGAAGCCGATACCGTCAACGAGTTTAGTCCCTTCCCCCTACACAACAGAGTCTGAGACTGTCTGTGCGGGGTCTTAAGCTGCGTTGATCCTATCGGTGCTAACCAGTAGCTGAAAGACGTAATACCCGGCCAGCTGCTAATCAATACCTTGCAGTCAGTGACCGTCTTGGGGACACACATAACAACATACTACAGGGAGGGAGAGGGCCCACTCTCCCTTACACCCGTGCGCCACTAGCCTGCCATTTTCAGGGCTGCGCGAAATGTCCGCGGTACCACACGCTACAACTGACACCACAATAAATTTCACCAGACCACGAACATACAGGAATGGTAACTTTTCAAACTCTTAGGCCAACCCGGATACAACTGACTTGGAGACTTATCACGACGGCAACGGTTCACTCACCCTAGTCGACCAACTCAAACGTAAGAGGAAATGCAAGAACACAGACAGTATTACCTACACGGATGCACGACAAGTTGATGTTCATCTTGTGCAGGAAATGCGGGTATGAGAAAAACCAAGGCGCGTGTCAGCACAATGACAAAAAAGATCACTGGTTGACAGGTGTCTGGGTGATTGACGAGATCCGGAAAGCCGTTGAGAAAGGCTACACCGTTGAAGTCGTACACGAAGTGTGGGAGTACGATGTATCTGTTTATGACCGTCAAACACGTTCTGGTGGATTTTTTCACGGCTACATTGATACTTTTTTGAAAATCAAACAAGAAGCCAGCGGATGGCCAGAGTGGTGTACCTCACAAGATGAGAAGTTAGCTTACATTAAAAATTATGAGGAAAGGGAGGGGGTAAAACTCGATTTCGGTTCTGTTTGTAAAAACCCTGGTCTCCGCACTCTGACTAAACTCTTTTTAAACTCGCTATGGAGAGAGTTTGGGCAAAGACCCGATTTACCACACGTAGCCGTTGTCAACGACTATCAGGGCATTCACAATTACGTAACGGATCCTTACATCACCGTGGACAGCGTCATTGATGTAAATGATGAGGTTATGTTCCTCAATTACAAGGATGCGCCTGGCGCATTGCGTCCTAATCCTAACATGAGTGTGGCTGTGGCGTGCTACACGACTTCTATGGCTAGGTTGCACTTATACAGCATCCTTGACAAATTGGGGGACCGTGTTTTGTATCATGATACAGATAGCGTTCTATTAACGGAACGCCCCGGCGAATGGAGTCCCACGACCGGAGACATTTAGGTGACCTCACTGACGAACTTCAAGATTACGGTCCGGGAAGCTACATTAGCGCTTTTGTATCTGGCGGTCCCAAGAATTACGCGTACCGAGTTTGCTTTGGTGGCGACCCTACCAAAACAAAAAGGGTATGCAAGGTTCGCGGGATCACCATAAGCTACGGCAACCGGAACGACGTTAATTTTGACGTTTTGGAAGCGATGGTCACCGAACAGGCCATGGAAAGATACATAAAGATATCGCACAAAATTGTAAGAAAAGGTCTTACGACTGTATGTACCGTTTCGCAGAATAAAGTTTACCAGCTTGTGTATACCAAACGGCGGATAACCGATGATTATAATACGTTGCTGTTTGGGTATCAGAGTCCTTGTAAACGCGATCACCACGAATAAAAGGTGATCATTTAGACGGGCTGAATAATCAACTTTTTTGTCTTTCACTCTAGACAGTTCCCCTGACAAACAATTTTTCAAAGATTTAATTTTTTTTATTTTTTTTTCTGCATGAAAACAAGCATATTTTTTAAAATTTATTTTATGCACCCGGGATACTTTTTTTGATATTTTTCCATCCGCCAGTATAAATCTCCACCTACCTGGTTATTTCTGGTCAACTAAAATTAGTTGTTTGTATATATTTGTATATATATTTTAATTATAATCAAATTTGAAACCATCTGTACATATATGTTAAAATACTTTTTAAACTGGAATTTATAAAATTAGTACCGAGGCCACTATTCCCGCTACGAGCTCAAGAAATTGATTATTTTTTCCATAATATATATTCTATAACTATAATTTTTTTGTAAATAAATATTCCAAGTATACTTTTCATAGTATAAGATATACTTGTAAAAAAACACTTTAATTTGTGTAAATAAATATCCCAAGTATACTTTTCTTGGTGGGAGCTATGTTTGTATAAATAAATATTTCAAGTATTTGTATATAAAAATTCCAGGTATACTTTTCATGGTGTGGGCTATAATTTAAAAAAAACTTTTATTTGTGTAAATAAATATATTTTTAATTAGTTGAAATAAATTTGTAAAAACTTTGATTTGTGAAAATAATTTTTTTTAATTGTGTGAGATAAGTTTGTAAAAACTTTGATTTGTGTAAATAAATATTCAAAGTATACTTTTCATGGGTGTGAACTATATTTGTAAAAAAAACTTTGATTTGGATAAATAAATATATTTTTAATTGTGTGAGATAAATTTGTAAAAACTCTTATTTGTGTAAATAAATATATTTTTAATTGTGTGAGATAAATTTATAAAAAACTTTGATTTGTGTAAATAAATATATTTTTAATTGTGTGAAATAATTTTTTAAAAACTTTGGTTTGTCTAAATAATTGTGTGAGATAAATTTGTAAAAAAACTTTGATTTGTGTAAATAAATATTATAAAAACTGTTATGTTTGTGTTTTAACGTCTACACCCACTCCCTCCTATCTAAAAATACAAGTTCATTTAGCTTATAAGCTCAGTCTCAAACATTATGGACAAGTTGCAACATCCATTTTCGGCCATTATCAGCGGTCCTTTAGGCTGTGGAAAGTCACATTTTGTAGCCAACTTTATCCGTCACTTGGACACAATATGTGACGTTAAATTTGCTAAAATCACCTGGTATGGCAACCGGGATTCGAACAAGACGGGTCGAGTCCCCACGTCATATTCTGTAGGGTTTACTGGAAATGGACGACACCTGTAATGACTCTCCACAGCTGATTATCCTGGACGATCTGATGCGAGAAGCCAACGAAGTGGTCGTAGATCTTTTCACCAAAGGATGCCACCATCAAAATATTAGCGTCATGTACCTTACACAAAATATATTCCACCAGGGCAAGGGCCAAAGAGACATTTCCTTAAACGCGCATTATACCGTACTTTTTAAAAACCCCAGAGATAAAGCTCAGATTCAACACTTTGCACTTCAAGTATTTCCTGAAAACCCCCGTATTTTACAGGAGGCTTACGCTGACGCTATAAATACTCCCCACGGGTATCTATTGTAAGATTTCAAACAAGGTACATCCAAATGGTTTAGATATAGAACCCGCACAAATGTCGGGTGCTGCGTGTACCTACCACGCAAAAGCTATAAAAACACCGACACGTCCCGATTACAGATCAATTTATAACCATGAGTCCCAAAGTGCTGAAGCAAGCCCCCCTGCTGCGTGCAATGCATCGCATGAACCCTTAGCAACGTGTCGCCTTGTTGAAAACGGCCAACAAGAAATTGATTGACTCTGTTTGCGAGTGTGCCTACAACACTTTAAAAGGGCGGGTACCGTTGAAAAATGCGCAGAAGACAAAGTTACGTGATCACAAGCAGGTGTTGCGCAAGCTGGTCATACGAGAAGAGTGCTGTAAGAAGAAAAGACGGCTTCTCGTGCAGAAAGGAGGAGCGTTCCTGCCCTTACTTTTAGCCCCATTAATCAGTGGTGTCCTCGGTTCCTTATTCAACAAGTTGATAATGGAACACACGAAAAAAATGATATTGGTGTCCCCGGAAACATTAAACCGTTACGAGCAACACCACCAACAAGGAGCATCGGCCACAAATCTAGTGGTCTCCGAGCTGGACAAGGAAATGGAAAAAATCCTAGCTTCCAAACATGATAACAAGACAATGGATATAATACCAACAAGTGCTACAGCGCTATCTGCAATTTAGTCAACACCCTCCACCGCCTGAAAATATCACCACCACCGCGAACGCCCCCGTACTTCCCGTCGCGACTGTACTCAATACTGTAACAGTACAGCACGTAAAGAAGCCGAGATTTTACTAGTACATATTAATTCCCGGGGTGGTATCTCTTGGGACGAAAACGGGGAAGTGAGTATTCACGATATACCTCTCTGTGGATCTAACATTGTGGATTTAGTCAACGATCTGGTCAGAGCGAGAAGACACAGTGAGCCGTCGGGGTGGCGAGAGTTTCTCACGACGCTTCAAAAAATAAACGTCCCGAAAGAATTTATTAGAAATCCGAGATTTTGGCGCCCATTAGAGATCCGACGCCCGTAACGCAACCACTTACACCGTCGCAACGCCCTAAGAAGAAGAAACAGAAAAGGGTGGACGAAAACAGGTGGCTGCTGTTCCGAGCTTAATGCCCCGTTTAGCAGACATCTACTACGACCCTTCTCATCCTGCGGGGTCTGCAGGGGCGGCGTCGCTCATAAAGGCGTCCAAGAAAGATACTGGCAAAGTACGAAAATGTCTTCGTGCGCAGGACGCTTATACCCTACACAAACCGGGGATAAAAAAGTTTCCACGCAACAAGTACGTGGTGTCAAACATTGACGATCTCTGGCAAGCCGATCTCAACGATATGCGAAGTCTAGGAAAATACAACGAAGGTGCGCTGTACTTGCTTACCGTCATCTTTATGTTTAGCAAGATGGCATGGTCGAGGACGCTTCTATCCAAGACGGGGGGTGCCGTGAGAGACGTCTTTCGGGACATTTTCAAACAAAGTGCCCGTAAACCTCTAAGTTTACAGACGGACAAGAGGACAGAGTTTACGGCACGTCTAGTCCGGAAATTTCTCAAGCAAGAAGGCGTGCATTACTACACCACTCATAATCCAGACGTGAAGGCAAGCATCGTGGAACGATTGAATAGAACTTTGAAAGGACGCTTGTGGCGTTACTTTACCAAAAATAACACGTATCGCCATGTGGACGTCCTCCAAGATCTAGTCGACGCTTACAACTGCGCAAAACATTCCAGTATCAATATGGCGCCTGCCGACGTTTCAGAAACCAACGTGCTTCGTGTAAGGGATAATCTGTACGGCTAACGGGGCCCAAACCCGAATAGTAAGCCAAAACTCAAAGTCGCTGACACAGTGCGTATTAGAAAATACAAAATGCTGTTTGAAAAGGGCTACGCTAGCAATTGGAGCGAATACATTTTCAAAGTCAGCAGTGTCGTATTGCCGCAACCAGTCGTCTACAGACTGACCGATCTTTACGGCGAGGGGGTGGAGGGAGCGTTTTACGATCCCGAATTGGAACGCGTACGTCTTCCTTAAACTTTAAAGTTGATAAAATACTACGTGTCAAGGGTAAAGGCGCCAGAAAGAAAGTGTACGTGCAGTGGAAAGGTTACCCCGCCAAGTTTAATTCTTGGATTCCTGCCAGTTACGTCAGCGCCCTACCATGAAGGACCAGTTTTACCTCACCTTGCTGAGCGACAGCTCTATGGGATATTTTCCAAAAAATACCCTCACGAATTTAACCACGCAACTACCCTACCGTCTTACACTTGACGGCCGGTGGGAAGTAGCTCTCGCCAAATTCCAATATCCGTGTTCTTTCACCACCGTACCCGAGGGCAGAAACATTGTATGGTACAACTGGGTTGACGCTAACGGTGTGGAACAAATATTCAAGGATCACATCCCTCCTGGAAACTATAGCACTATCCAAAAATTTGTCAAAGCCCTAAACGAAATAGAGGCGTTTAAAGGGGATTCCGGAGTTGTATTCAAGTACACAAGCACCAACAAAAAAGTGAACGTTGTTTCTTCTTCACCAAATATACAGCTGCTGGAACTATCTAGTCAACTAAGTCTACAGCTCGGTTTTGATCCTAATACTAATTGATCAAAGTCCCAAAGTCACCGTACGCCGCCAACATTCTACTAGGCTTGCCCTCGCAAATGTACGTCTACACGGATATCGTCGATCCTCAGCCCGTGGGTGATATTGTGGCATCGCTTTTACGTATCGTTAGCATCAACAGCACCAACAATATCTAGAGCATACATAAGACAGTTAGCTACGATCCGATGCACTACGTGCCAGTACTTAGCAGGGAAATTGAAAGCCTGGAAATCAATATAAGGACCGACATTGATGAACCTGTACCATTATAGTTTGGAAAAGTGTGCGTGAAACTTCATTTTCGACGCCGCTCAACATGAACTTACCTTACCAAAGATACTACGTCAACCAGGCTGGAACGGGAATATCTTCGATCTACCACGGTGTTCCCTATCAACGCGGGCATGGAATAGGAAGTTTTTTTAATGGCCTATTCAGGAGCGTCGTACCATTGCTGAGAAGCGGCGCTAAAGCCATTGGAAAATAGGCACTTCATACGGGTATCGACGTGCTCTCCGACGTCACCAATCAGAGACGTCCTTTCAAAGAGGCTCTACGGCAACGTGTCGGCGAGGCTGGAAGAAACCTGAAACGCAAGGCGGAGTAGAAAATCGGCACGCTGATGTACGGTTCAGGCTATAAAGCACGTCGTAAGAAGCACCGGCGTCAGTCTTCAGCCGTCGCCCGACGTAAAAAGGTCAAGAAAGAAGCGGTAGATATTTTAAGTTGAAATGTCGTTTCTACACCCTCAGTCCAGCGAGTGTGCCAGCAGTGAACTCGATCAATTTTCGGTCTCACCCACGCAAACCAGTCTCGAAAGCGGAAAATGGATCCAGTATAAACCTGTCTCTTCACTTATCGATGATTGACCCATCGAATTTACCGTTACTGGTCAAGGCGAGTTCTATATCGATCTTTCACAGACTATGCCCTATCTCAGGGTGGCCATCGTGAAACCCGACGGTGGCGCTTTTACAGAGGTGGATCAAATCGCCCCCGTCAACAACTGGTTGCATTCGCTATTCACACAGGTGGATGTGTTATTAAACTAAAAAACTAGTCTCACTGCCCAGCAACACGTATGCTTATAGATCGTACATTGAAACGTTGCTCAATTACAACAGTGAAGCCAAAATAACACATTTGACTTGTGGTCTGTGGTTCGCAGACAGCCCCGGAATCTTTGAGGAGGCTAACGCCGGCAACAAGGGATTTTAAGTCCGTAGCATTCTCACCGCAAAAAGTAAGACAGTGGATCTTTTGGGGTGATGTATTTAACCAAGAGAATTACCTTTTGAACGGCACCAAACTCAGAGTCAAGCTGGTCCGTTCCAGAAACGGGTTCAGTCTTATGACCGTCCCTCAACTCCCGCACTATAATGTTCACATCACTGAAGCAAGCCTTCTAGTGCGACGTGTAAAATTAGCACCTTCTATACTGTTGGCATATGCCAAAGCATTAAACGTCAGTCCCGCAAAGTATCCCATCACGCGCGTGGAAGTAAAAACACTCACTATTCCTACGGGTGTACAAGGGAAATCACTGGACAACGTATTCACCGGACAGTTACCAGAACGATGCATCGTGGGATTTGTATCAAACGCCGCGTTCAACAGATACGCCACCAAGAACCCGTTCAACTTCCAAACGTACGGCATGAACCATTTCTCGCTGTACGTGTACGGAGAACATCTGCCGTCGAAACCGTTATAGCCCGATTTTTCAAACGGTAACTATGTCATGTCCTACCACACACTGTTTTCTGGAACAGGTATCCATTTCATGAAAGAAGCTAACGAAATCACACGGGGAAGCCTTCCCCGAGGGATATAATCTCATGGCTTTCGATCTAACACCTAATCTGTCAGCCCAAATGACATCGCATTAGAATTTGACGAGGCATGGCTCTCTGAGCATCGAAGTGAGCTTCACCAGAGCTCTCACCGAAACCGTCAACTGTAAAAGGTACGGGGAGTTTGCCAACATCATCACCATCGACAAGGACAGAAAACTCGTGACCAATTATGGGAGTTAATATAAGCGGCTTCCCGCCCCTTACACTCGTCATTTAAATCATGGACGTCATTGTGGATATTCAGAGCTTCATCTACGACAGCAAGCAGTTTATCGTCAAGGAATTGAGTGTTTTATCAGTATGCGGAACATTACTTCAACATTGGGTGTTAAAACCCTCATACGCTATAGAGGAACTTTCCGCTGCCACTAAAAAACAAGCTGACTATATCGTTAACAAACTGCACGGTATTCCCTGGGATAGCGGTGATGTGGATTACAGTCTGCTCGAATCTCTCATCTCCCGCGCCACAGCGCGTGCAGAAACCATCTACGTCAAGGGAGCAGAAAAGAAAAAGTTTCTTGCCAAATAAACGCCTACGTGCGTCGTAAATCTGTACGACAGAGATTGTGCGTCGTTGAAAACACTTAAATTGGGTCGCACCATGTGCATGGCACATATTTCTGTTTGGAATTTCTGTTCAGCCTCCATCGTTTAGGGACTTCGAGGCTGGATGATTGAATATGGACACGCACCCCATAAGACGAGCGCTGAAAAAAGCCAGTGGTTCCGTTCTGTACGGTCGGGTGTTTTCCCTGCTGATCAACTACCCGCAAGAATAGGGCGACCTGCCGCTCTCATCATCAACACGGATCCACACACCAAGCCTGGGACGCCTTGGGTCGCAATCTTTATCGACAAGAACGGCGTGGGAGAATATTTTGACAGTTATGGATTTCCACCCCGTATAAAGTCGCATCTGTCATTTATATGCAAAAACACTTCCCGCACGTCTCATAGCACGCTACAACTTCAAAGCATAGCCTCGAACGTTTGCGGCCATTACTGTCTCATGTACCTTCTCTATCACGCCCAGAACATTCCGATGAAAACTTTCCTAACCCTATTCTTGCCCCCTAATCATACAGGCAAAGACACTAAGTTGGTGAGATATTACAACATATTTTTCAAGAAGCTAGGGTCCTGCCGCCCCTCAAGAGGCTGCGTCCAATCAGCGTGCACCTATAAAAGGGGCGTCATGGTGGCGTGCCGTCCATAACCTTGACAGTCGTCGAAGCGATCAAACATCATGGAAGGTCAAGACGTTTGCGCCCGCAAAGCAAAGCCGGTGAAGCCACTCGCCATCACCAGTATTTTCAACACTCTGTTTCCGCTGGACGAAGTCGACGCCAAGCGAGTCATCGTCGGTATGAGCGTCAAACACAACTTTACGCCCTATGTCCAGCTAGAAAAATGCGGAGGGAATTGTGCGGTGTTTAACCGTACAGAGTGGCAAGAACTTGGCAGCTACAAGTCGGTCATATCAAAGTTTTTCAGCAACATGCAACCTCCTCAGAAGATTAGTCTGACTAATCATGAAATCTCTCTGCGACGCATGTGCGGTGACCGTATGGTCGTCATCAGCGAGAAACAGGACGCAGGACTCAAACGGGTCACCTATCTAGCACCAAGCTGGGCGCGTCTTTACGAGGCATGGGACCTCATCGACGTCGCCGTTGACCACCGGGATATGTGGTCGACACCCGTCGCACGCTATTGCAATGATTTGATCAACACACTCGTCATTGATGTATGCGACACGCTTACAGAATCAGTGGATGTCATCGATCTCGAACAGCCTACGGTGGAAACGCACATCAGAAACCTGGATCTTATCAGTGCTACCTACTATACACCCCAAGTCGTCGGTTTGGACTATTAAATGCTGGATTGTGAACTAAAAACAATTTTACTAACGCATCTAAAAGACACTGTAGAAAAACGTATGAACTAATATATACATCATTCCTGTAAAAGTGTATAATATGTCTGTAAAACCTTTAATGTATAATAAATGTATGTTTTTTAAAATCGTGTTTTATTCAAGCAAAAAACCTGTCTGTTCTTTACACGTAGATACGAGTCTCGACTTGTTGGGCCGGCAAAAATAAACAGGGTCAATTACCTCACGGTTTCAAGGTCACAATCTATTCTTGTCTCGACTTGTCTTGTCAACCCGCCAAACCGGCACCAGTCATCAGGGAAAACCCATTACTAAATAGGGGTGGGGGAAATAATTCAAGGGCGTATTGCAACACCAGGAAAATCCGATGCCAGGGTCAATTGTCTCAACTCGCCTTGTCGGTCCTGTACCGGGTTTCGATGACGTCACCGGCTGGTGGTTGCGCGAGGAGGGGAGGAGGGTAAAGTGCGCACTCGTGATGCGCAGTGGTCACTACTCGGTAAGCGGACGAGCAGAGAAGATGCCCTCCATTCTACGCAAGACAGCCGTAGCGAGAGGTTCGTGCAGAGCCCTCGAGCCGTATGCTCACCCCCAAATAAATAAAATAAACTCCAACGTCATTCCCTACCCATACACGAATAATTAATTAGCAATAATCAATTAACAATCATTAATAATCAAGAAAAAAGGGCCAACACAAGTACCAACATGTCCAGGGTGCGGTGGGGTTGTAGGGGAGGAAATTTCCGAGAGAAGATTTTGTAATCAGAGGGGGGAGGGGTTAGAGGGGAGGGAAGTGAAGAGGGTGGGAGGGAAGGGAAGATTGGGAGGGAGAGGGATGGGGGTGGGCTATTTATAGAAGCCAATAAGATAAAATTAGGTCAAAGTGGTCTGGGTCATCACCCCATCTACTACGGTGCAAGAAGACTACAGGGTAAATACCACTAGGACACCCATACAACATTACCTCCGACAACAGTACCCAGAACTGGACTTTCTTATAGCTGAGAAATGGAAGGTGAGAAGGGACTGGCAGACTCACAGAACCCCAAACCTCAGGACGAACTACAACCGGCTCAGAGCCCAAGTAAGGAGGAGAAACGCAGAAGCAGACGCATAATAGCATGCTCTAATGCACCCTGAAGGGAAGCACGAGAGCAAATTCCAACACATACCGACCAATTGGTCACACCGTTTTGTTTCGGATCCTAAAACAGACGGGTTGTCGCATTTCGCGAGGTTACTGAAACAAAGAAGATCATATTATTAATATTAGTGAGGAAAATAAATAGTATGTTGGGAAACCGAATAAAGGGTTTTTAGAGTTTCGTGCGGAGACACTACTCTATGGGGGGCTGGGTGAGAGCCTCCCAAACCACTGTTGAAACATCTCGCTTATCCGAGCAGGGATTTGGGACGGCAATGGCACCCTCAAGGGTCGATGACGTAATTCCCAGCCCCTAGATAAGAGGATAGTTGGCACCGGGAAGTCTGTCGTAGAAGGACTGCGCCAGCTTCGGGAGGTGGTCCTTGATGGTAGGCATATCCAGGTCTCGGTGCAGAGTCACATTTCAAACATACCAATGTGTGTCCACAATGATCATCAGACACTTGCTCTGGAACGCCTGCATCCTCCTCATATACGTGTCCGCCAGGTGGCCCTAAGTGGGAGACGAATAGTCGAGGATCGGTCTGAGCAACAGCTTGTACAGTTTCAGACCGTTCCTTGTAGACAGGGCGCTACGCCTGTTAAGCAGTAGGCCTAGGACTCCCAGCCTTTGCCTCGCCTTGTTCAGGCTCTCGGTGCAATGTAGTCACCATGTCATTTTGATGTCCAGCGTAAACCCCAAGTACTTAACACTGTTCGCCCATCTGATCTGCTCTCCAAACAGCCGGAGTGGGGCCGAACCGTAGAACTTTCTTTTACATGTGAATAGCACTGCTGTGCTCTTCTCCACGTTAATACGTGTCCTCCAGGTGGTCATCCACCCCTCCAACTGTGTCAGATGTGTTTGGAGTCACCTCTCCACCATCTGCCCTCGCCACGACTCCACTACTAGAGCCGTGTCGAACGTATACAGTGCCAAATTGGTGTCTGGGGATTTGAGAATGTCGTTCACATATAGACTGAAAAGCACCAAGTTCACGAAGGAACCGTGTGGCACTCCAGCCTGGATGTTTCTGACTTGGGAAGTGGCGTTCCCAAAGGTAGTGGAGAAGGTGCGGAGGGAGAGAAGGAGAGTCAAGGACATCAGACGACATAGGTGAGACTCAAACTTCACTGAGGACGCACTTGACAGTAACAAGTTGTGGAAAGTTACACGACAACTCTGGGAGACCAACAGGAAAAAGATAGTACCAGCTATTCACGGGGAACACGGCATGGTTTATAAAAGCACTGAGATGGCTGAAGCCACAGCCATGGTACTAAAGAAACATTTTAAGCCTAACGACGAACTACAAGATCATTACTTTACTAGAGACGTGACTAGAACAGTCAGGAACTACTTGGAAGGACCAAACGACACTAGGGCAGAAATAATCACTCTGGAAGAGCTCACTACTACTATAAGAGACTTACCCAGAAATAAATCTCCAGGACATGACTACCTCACTAACGAGATCTTAAAACAAATGTCAAGGAGAGCTGTACTAGCGCTATTGACCATACTTAATTCACTACTGACGCTCTGTTATTTCCTGGATGACTGGAAGCTGGCTAGAATAATTACAATTCCCAAACCGGGAAAGGACCCGATGTTTCCTAAGAACAAAAGGCCAATAAGTTTAGTTACGACTCTGAGTAAATTGTACGAAAGATTAATACTCAAAGACTAAAAATAATAAATGATAATAGCTATTCTCCTAGACGTCAATAAAGCTTTCGACAAAGTTAGGCACCTTGGACTCATTCAGAAATTAATAAAATTTAACTACCCAAAATGGTCAATTTTCTTGATAGCCAGCTTCCTTAGACGGCGTACGTTCCAGGTGGCTATGGACGGCAAGAGGTCGCAGACACATACCATTAAGGCAGGGGTACCAAAGGTTTCAACACTAGCACCACACTTGTACAACATTTATGTAGCAGACATTCCCACTCACAATCACCTTTAGGTTATACTTTTTGCTGACGAAACTATTTTCTATGTAGCCAATAAAAACATAAAATATACATCACTTGCTATGCAAATATACCTCTTCCTCCTACAGGATTGGCTCTCCAACTGGAGAATTAAAGTAAATCCCACTAAATCAGCAGTCCTAATCCTAGCCAAAGGTAGGAAACCACTCCCCGCCCCAATTACACTTTTTGACACAGATATCCCAATCCAAGATTAAGTCAAGCACCTTGGGATCACAATAGGCAAGAAACTTACCTTGAGGAGTCATATAGATAAGACCAGTGGTAAAGTAATAGGTAGATTCATTCAACTCTACTCACTGTTCAAAGGGGGCAGCTCACAATTCCCACTAAAATACTACTATACAAACAAATAATCCAACCCATAATTATTTACAACTGTCTAGTATGGAGCTATGCCTCCAAAACAAACACTAGCAAACTTCAGGTGACTCAAAACAGAATATTATGTACACTCACGGGGGCAAACAGATGCACTATAATAACCGACCTATACACTATCACAAACTGCCGTCAACTAAAGGAAATCTACCTGGACCAAAACAAGATGTTCTTCGACCAGAACGAAACGCACGAGAACGAACTTGTTAGAGGACTCGGACATTACGACCCGACTTAACCACGACATAAACGACCCAGGCTGGCGTAGTTGAGCTCTTATTTTATAATATATCTAAATGTCTAATGTAACTTAAAAAATAAAAAATAAATAAAAATAAAAATTATAAAATCCCTAGTTGATAATCCTGAAAGAAAATAATGTATAAAACAAAAATAAGACCTAGATGTTAACATTCCTAGTAGAATAAAAATTTACCAATATTTGACAATCAACTACGCCATAACGACAGTAGAATCACTGAAAACCTCACCACCCCACCTATTCTATCCTCGTTCCAACCCAAAACCCGACCTTCACGCACAAATCGCACATTTGATGCCATTACTACTTTTGTCACGGCCGGACGCCACTGGGATAACTGACTAGGTTTTCTTCGAGTCAGGGAATAATACTAGCGCAAGGGTCGGCCCCAGATGGGGAATAGAAATGTATCACCTCCAGACCGAATCCCAAGAAAAGAAAATCTTACCAACCCCAATCCCATACCCGGACTTGGCCAAACAAACATTCATACCCTAAACACACCTTTCCAATACCAAGAAGAAGAAAAAATCCTATCTATACCCGAGACCCAGCGCTATCATTCATATCATTACACTATCACTATCATCAACTGTAAGTTACTTACAACCACAACTCACTGGTTTCCCTTCAAGGTATATTATTAATTAATCATAAAAAGAGGTTAAGGGTCACGACTGTGATTCGGTACTCGCACAGAAAGTATACCTTTACAGGCCGGGCGACTATATGTCCCTGGCATATTTGGAATGGACAACAGCCGAACAACTCAAGCTGGTCATTTGGGTTAGCCGAAGATGTATCAGAGCTAGGTAACAGGGTTAGAAAGGAGTTCTTATCTGGACGTTGTGCAAGCTGCCACTGCCTAGCCAACGGATCATTTACGGAATATTGCAGGTGTTGGTGCGAACACTTAAAAGCGAGATGGGGCTGGTCTTGTCGGTTAAACTTCAGTGTTTTATAATTGAAACAATGGTATATTCGGAGAACTACAACTCCAAGATAGTTTGAGTGCTCTTCAAAGGTATGTCCTGTTTGAGACACAAGTTCGTACAAATCACTATATAAATAACTGACTGAAGCTCAAGGAAACTGTTTATGGCCCGCCAACACAAAAATAAATGAACATAGGCCTACAGTCAAACAATGTATAAACGAATCAGAAGCGTCAACTATATTCAAGGATTGCTCTAGTGATTCTGACGTAGAACTGGACCTCCCCGACTGGGTGGCACGCTGAGATAAAAATAAAGATAAACACTAAACCAAAATATGCTTCGGGGACTGCATGGTCTAAGGCATAACTCTTGTGTTATACTAGATTGTCGGTGACAGGGAGATTGAGTCCGAATCCCGGTCGAGTATACTGATGGATTTTTTACCCTAAACGTTTTCCACCCTCACTATACGCAAATTCGGATACATTTCCTCTAAATTCAACCTTCCTTAAACCTAATTCACTAGCGTAATTACACATATGGGTATAACCTGAACGAAATAAGTGATGGCGCTAAAAAGTTAACAAAGCAAAACGTTTTCCAACGTAGTATAGGTTTTTAATTCAACATTTTGACAGCCATGTCATTGCCATGTCATTCAATCACACGTCTAAATGAATTTTATTTATAATCAAAGGTTATAAGTTATCTTGGATCGTAATTAAGTGCATCTTTTGTGATGTTGAAGACAACACGATAAGAAACAAGCTAATTATGTAAGTTTTTGTTATTAACATACTCAAATTAATATATTTCTTTTTTTTTAAAGTGAAGGTGCTATTTTCAAAGTTATTATTTAATTTAAAATTATTGAAATTAATATTTTAGAAGGAACTCACTTTGAAAATTAAATGAATTTTCCTTCTTTAAAAATTAAGCATTGCTAAAATATTTACAATTTGATTTGAGCTATTAATTATTTTCATAATATTCAACAATATTTTATTTTTATATATCCATTAATCAACGCAGATAAGTGGTAACACATTGGAATAGTTCAGAGCTAAGCTATTCCTCAAGTGGCACACTGGACTAGTTCAACATTCAGCCAGACGTCAAGTGGCACATTGGACTAGTTCAACATTCAGCCAGATGTCAAGTGGCACACTGGACTAGTTCAACATTCAGCCAGACCTCAAGTTGCTCACTGGACTAGTTCAACATTCAACCAGACGTCAAGTGGCACACTGGACTAGTTCAAAATTCAGCCAGACGTCAAGTGGCACATTGGACTAGTTCAACATTCAGCCAGACGTCATGTGGCACACTGGACTAGTTCAACATTCAGCCAGACGTCAAGTGGCACACTGGAATAGTTCGACATTCAGCCAGACGTCAAGTGGCACACTGGACTATTTCAACATTCAGCCAGACGTAAAGTGGCACACTGGAATAGTTTGACATTCAGCCAGACGTCAAGTGGCACATTGGACTAGTTCAACATTCAGCCAGACGTCAAGTGTCACATTGGACTAGTTCAACATTCAGCCAGACGTCAAGTGGAACATTGGACTAGTTCAACATTCAGCCAGACGTCAAGTGGCACATTGGACTAGTTCAACATTCAGCCAGACGTCATGTGGCACACTGGACTAGTTCAACATTCAGCCAGACGTCAAGTGGCACACTGGACTAGTTCTACATTCAGCCAGACGTCAAGTGGCACATTGGACTAGTTCAACATTCAGCCAGACGTCAAGTGGCACACTGGACTAGTTCAACATCATACCAGACGTCAAGTGGTACACTGGACTAGTTCAACATTCAGCCAGACGTCATGTGGCACACTGGACTAGTTCAACATTCAGCCAGACGTCATGTGGCACACTGGACTAGTTCAACATCATACCAGACGTCAAGTGGCACACTGGACTAGTTCAACATTCAGCCAGACGTCAAGTGGCACACTGGATGGAAATGTTTTGCCATCTCGGGCCTATATAACTAATACTACCCCTCGCTGGAGGTCTTTGACGTGGCGTAGACAAACATGACAACCTCATGAAATTGTTTGGAAAACTTCATGTGAAATACATTGTTTGCGTGGATAAAACAATTGTGTAACTAAACCAGTTTGTATTATTTTATCTACATCGTATTTTAAACCTATCTACCACAGAATTATTATAACAATACTACCCAACCTAATAAAACCTAACCTTCAATTGGTCAGCCCATCTTAGATCGAGGCAGAAATTGAGAACATGATCTCGAGATCACAAATTTTTACGATTATGTCTCTTTATCTCTTTGAGAGATTAGAGTAGGCGAAAATTGTTTCGTGCACTGGACTGGAACTAAACCTCATTATCGCTGCTTATCAGAGTCAGGATAGTAACGGATAGACTATATTAGTTAAATTATGTATAATTATATACACATGTTATATAATACAATTTAATTTCAGTGTATCGACCATTGTCAACATGAACTACTCAATAAGACACTACAGAATGAAGTTTTAAAACCGGCTGGTATTCGCCTAGAGAGATGATTGAATTTCAAATTTTAGAGCTAGACACTCCCGGAACATCGTTTAGAGAGTGCAACCCCTGTCTACCGGGTCAAGAACCTGGTCCACTGAGGAACGTTGCCAGGACGATGAAAGAGTTTGTAAACAGAGAGCCACGTGACTTGATTAAGGAGAGTGAGGGGGGCCGGCCGGGCTTGGCCTACAGACCACAGAGTACCAGATCAATACCTGCCCCAGTTTTCCGGGGTCTCCAGGTGTCAATCGTCTCGTGGGGTACTCCGTAGGAGGTCCTGTAGCTCAGAGGTCAAGGAGAACAACTCTAGGTGTAGGAGACCCTGGGATCGGGTCCCCTTCAAGCACACTTTATTAAACGTGTCATATAAAGTAAGAGCGGGTTAATCCAACCATACTGGGAGCTCAACTTGTTCGGATGAACCTGGATCATATGGACGGGTGTGTAGGGAGACAGTACATGCTAGGAGCTCAGCTTGTTCGGATGAACCTGGATCATATGGACGGGTGTGTAGGGAGACAGTACATGCTAGGAGCTCAGCTTGTTCGGATGAACCTGGATCATATAGACGGGTGTGTAGGGAGACAGTACATGCTAGTAGCTCAGCTTGTTCGGATGAACCTGGATCATATGGACGGGTGTGCAGGGAGACAGTACATGCTAGGAGCTCAGCTTGTTCGGATGAACCTGGATCATATGGACGGGTGTGTAGGGAGACAGTACATACTAGGAGCTCAGCTTGTTCGGATGAACCTGGATCATATGGACGGGTGTGTATGGAGACAGTACATGCTAGGAGCTCAGCTTGTTCGGATGAACCTGGATCATATGGACGGGTGTGTAGGGAGACAGTACATGCTAGGAGCTCAGCTTGTTCGGATGAACCTGGATCATATGGACGGGTCTGTAGGGAGACAGTACATGCTAGGAGCTCAACTTGTTCGGATGAACCTGGATCATATGGACGGGTGTGTAGGGAGACAGTACATGCTAGGAGCTCAGCTTGTTCGGATGAACCTGGATCATATGGACGGGTGTGTAGGGAGACAGTACATGCTAGTAGCTCAGCTTGTTCGGATGAACCTGGATCATATGGACGGGTGTGTAGGGAGACAGTACATGCTAGGAGCTCAGCTTGTTCGGATGAACCTGGATCATATGGACGGGTGTGTAGGGAGACAGTACATGCTAGGAGCTCAGCTTGTTCGGATGAACCTGGATCATATGGACGGGTGTGTAGGGAGACAGTACATGCTAGGAGCTCAGCTTGTTCGGATGAACCTGGATCATATGGACGGGTGTGTAGGGAGACAGTACATGCTAGGAGCTCAACTTGTTCGGATGAACCTGGATCATATGGACGGGTGTGTAGGGAGACAGTACATGCTAGGAGCTTAGCTTGTTCGGATGAACCTGGATCATATGGACGGGTGTGTAGGGAGACAGTACATGCTAGGAGCTCAGCTTGTTCGGATGAACCTGGATCATATGGACGGGTGTGTAGGGAGACAGTACATGTTAGGAGCTCAGCTTGTTCGGATGAACCTGGATCATATGGACGGGTGTGTAGGGAGACAGTACATGCTAGGAGCTCAGCTTGTTCGGATGAACCTGGATCATATGGACGGGTGTGTAGGGAGACAGTACATGCTAGGAGCTCAACTTGTTCGGATGAACCTGGATCATATGGACGGGTGTGCAGGGAGCACCATAACATAGTTGCCACACGTCCATTCATCCACAAAGTCACAGATCTTGTATTACACGTCATAATGTAGGTAATACAGTTTTTATTTATGGTTGTATCTTATTACACTATTACTCTGTTTTGACCACAAAATGTAAAAACTTTATTAGCCAACTTTATTAGCCATTTTCTCACTTTCTAGCTTGACCGGGGAACAATGTCCTTGTTTAGTTATGGTTTATTAATCTGACATAGATAAACTCAAATATTGTTCAATGAATTGGCTGTTAAAAATATTCCCTTCATACATTTTGTTACACTAGTTATTTAAAGTGAAAGTGAAACGTTAGACAAGATTCTTTTGAGAAAAGAGCAATTACTGTCCAGGGCTGACTTGCTGACTTACTGGAGTCCAGGGGCGTTGCACGAAATATATTGGGGAGGGGGTGAACCAAATGTTTTTCCCAACTCTAAGCATTTTTAAATTATAAAAATTCCCAAGTGACAAAGGAGAGTACAAGGGCAATGTTAAGAACATCGTAGAGGTGAAGGGTGGGTGGGGGGGGCCTTCAGAAAAAAATAAAATTTGGGGTGATAATCAAGCCTTGAATAAAGGTTTTAGGCAGCTGTATTTTTAAATTTACTTGTTAATCCTGGATTTTAGGCAACTTACTGACGTCTGTTTGTCGGAAATTAAATATAAAGCTAAAGCCTTCAACATTGTGACCCCACCCAAAACACGCCGGGACTCCCAGGTTGAAAACCACTGCGTTTTTTTAATAACACACTTGGAAGCAATATTTCATAAGCTCCAATGGATGTAGAGCTTGCTAGTAACTTTATCCAAAATGAGCAATTTGCCATGTTTATTTTTTTTAGATTCATCTGTAACATAAAGTAATAAAGATGGAATTTATCGATATTTCTACAGTATTTGGATACCTGTCTACCAATGTCCTGCTTCATAGCATTATGGAAGTTGGATTATAATGTTAATACTGGTACGTGAATATACTATTAAAAATGTATTGTGATTTAGCGCGTAAGGTTGAAGGGGCTTCCCCTGACATTTTATGCAATAACTGATGACAAATTCGGAATCAGCACGTTAAACATAGTTAAACAAAATTTCATGCAAATCAAACACTACATAACACATTTAAAACTCTATTCTAAATTTAAAAATGTTTAAGAGTGAATAAAAACTTATATTTTGTTTAATGTAGCCTACTTAATCAAATGAAAAGTTATGAGTTGTAACAATGTAACATAGCCCTAAGCTCCTATTCCTTTATTGTTGCTCTGAGCCTAAATGGTGTTCATTTCATCAGTCAGAGGTTTCGATAAGAAAACAATAAAATATTGCGTAACATTCACTGCATTTATGACTTTGAAATTTAATAAAGCCCTTATTAAGGCATTGGCTGTGCAACAGATGATAATTTGAATGATAAAACTGCGACAGTCTATCAGCCACGAAAGTCATAACTAAAAACATTAAACAACAAATAAAAAATTGGCTGACAATGCTGCACTTCAAGCATTGCTGGCTGAGTGAAATTTCCCTTCTCGGCTGCTCTTGAGTCATTTCCATACCACATTCGGCATACACTCACAGGCCGTTGTCTCTGCGACTGACTACTTGATTTACTAAGCTTTCTACACTGTTCTACAGAAGGAATCTCCTTTCAATGGTTGATGTGTTTGGAAGTTGGGTTTTTTGAAAAGTACGGACCAACATTTGAGAAATTTTAAATTTGTATGTACAAGTCTGTAGTTAAGGACTTTTATAATAGAAAGTATGCGTAGCGTGTTAATTAATTTTCAACACGTAAACGCAATGAAGCCCTATAAAAGGTTAAAACTATTACTACCAGATCTAATAAGTTCTAATAATGTGTGACAGATATAGACTCACTGCGACATCACAAGTGGGAGAAGTCCAATTCTCATCAAAAGTTGTCCCAGCGAACGAGGCAGCTTGGCTTGGAAGACCAACATGCAAACATCTAACATCTGAACCAGATGATGAGTATATGAGAGAGGCTTCATTCCAGGAGATACCAACAGTCACTGGCTAGCGCTAGTTGTAGGATGAGGGAGGGAGGGGGTCGATCAGTGGAGAAGTCTCTTGTCCCCCTGTGGCACCGAACCAGCGACCACCCTCCTAAACCACGGCCGTGCAGATTAACATGAGTTTGCTATCTATTACTCTTTTTAGCACTGCGTCTTACTAACCGTTTGGGTTATAATACGCTTGAGTACTATTTAAGCTAATAGACTAGGAATTGGAAAGATTGCATTTAGAGAAGGTGAACCTACATTTGCGCGTGGAGAGAGAGTGTAAAAACCATCTCCAGTTCACCTGACCGAGATTCGAACCTCAATCTCCCCGTCCTCGGCAGTCTAGCTCAACACGAGTCTCGCCCGTTGGCCAACTGCGCCACCGAGGCGGGTATCTATCACTCTGCACTCTTTCGAGAGTTAACAATCTTTACGAGGCTGGCTATTCTCTGTGTACTTCAACCAAACCAAACCAAATATGACAACAGATTGAAAGAAGAAGCAGAACCACGAGTCCAGCTGTATTCGGAATTGGGAAGATTGAATCCACATTTGCGTGGAGGGGGAGTAAGGAAATGTTTCAGCGTTTACGTGGAGGGAGACTGGGAAACCATTTAGTGAGAACGACCAACAGTACACCTCGTCAGGTATTCAAATCCCCAACCTAGCCCCAACATAGTTTTGAACCCCGATATCTTTCTCCGGGTGCTCCATGCCCTTTAGTTGCCAAACCCGAGAGAAGAATATAATATTTCCGTTCTATCCCTAGAATATGTTGTGAGAGGAAGGCGCTGGCAATATACACCTGGCAGCTATGCCGGAATAAATATTAAAGAGCGTAGACGGGTAAATGTTAAGCTTTATTGATTACACACGTGTAGTTAATATAGCTTTAGCAAGTATAATATATGAACAGAAGGGAGGAATAAGTATACTGTTATTATTATTTCACTGCTTACATATTTGTTTATAATCTTAACTAAATTTGGTCTAAGGTAAGGTACGCACGCGAACTCGACACATTTGAGCACCGCGTCTTACTACCCTGTTCGGGTTATACGCTTAAGTACTAATTACGCTAACGGATTTATAATTGGTAAGTTTGAATTTAGAGGAAGTGAGCCCGCATTTGCGTTGAGGAGAGTGAAAATCACCCCTAGTTTACCAGACTAGATTCGAACCTCGATCTCCCCGTCCTCGACAGTCTGGCTCTACACGAAACAAGCGCGTTAACCAACTACGCCACCGAGGCAAATTATTTTAGAAACAACCGTGAGCCACTTTTAACCGCAAAACAAGTTTTATTTTACCAATTATATAACTCTTACATTAATTCATAAGTAGTATTGAATACAATTATTAGAAACTTGAATTTATTTTATATTTCATTTAATGTTCTCAAATATATTTTACAGATTATATGACTTTTACCAAAATTCATAAGTAAAATTAAATACAATTTTAAATATCATTTAATGCTCGAAACTATATTTGGTTCTCAGAATAAATAACATTCACGCAAAACAAATTAGCCACTTAAACCTCAAGCCAAAATTAGAGGAAGTGTGCCCACATTTGCACTGAGGGAGAATGGAAAGTCTAGTAGAAAAATCTCCTTAAATACGCGCGACGCTGATGAAGGAATCTATAATATTGAGTAATATGGCGTGGATTTGTTTAGCTTACCCTTAATATTTATTAAAACTTATAATGTCCGTTTACAATACACACACACAGCCTCCCATCGTTTTACATGTCTAATATTTATCACAAGAAAGAAGTAAGGCTGAATATATTAGATTAACTAAGGGAATGTATCTCAATTTTCCAGAGTTGGAAGTGGTAAACGATTTATGAAAATTTACCCAAAAAATCTTGCTACGGGATCAAACCCCAAACTTCTCAAAACCTATTTCAAAAATGGAAACTCACACGTAATTACCTGGTGATCGTGCACACATATTATTTATAGATCACACGAACTCGTCACATTTTAGCACCACGTCTTACTACCCGTTCAGGTTATGTGCTTAAGTACTAATTACGCTAACTGATTAGGAATTGGTAAGTTTTAACACGCATTTGCGTAGAGGGAGAGTGAAAAACTACCCCCAAGTCTAAGACAGCACTCTCTCAATATACTAAACTGCAGGGGGGTTCGAATCTTGGTCCACTGGCTGCCACCCTCTCTGGTCAGTTAGGGGTATCTAGCTCAAATGATTAGATTTGACATAGATTTTGTAACAAGATAATTACTTTTAATTTGAAACAATGAAAAATATTCTAAGGGGGTAAGGACAATGAAGTGGACCTGCATTGGCGTGGAAAGAGAGACCGGGAAGCATCAATCTCCCAGTAAAAAATCATGACATGGAGCTAATATCGGGTTTCGAACCCCTGTCGTGTGTACCTACCGTCATAAACATACTAGCTGTTATTCATCGTAAGCCTGATGCTTTAGACAGCGTTGTGGTGTGAATTTCCATTCAACCTCTATGAAAATTCTGTAAACTTCAGTTCTATCACCTAGTATTTAGAGGTGTTCGTTAAGTGGGGTTCGGATCTCTGCTAATTTAGTATTCATTTATACCCTCGCAATATATAGGACAACCAGTGACGTAGTATAATTCAAGGAGTTAAAAAAAATGGTGGTCATGTCTCTGGCAAGTGTGAGCAGTTTACCGCTCTCTTTTTCACTAAAATGTGGGTACATTAAATTCCTCCTATAACAGCGTCTAACCGGTGCACAAGATGTAAATGACTGTTTCTGTGTCTGTGAAGAGAAAGCACTATCACAATATCGAATCGGAGCACGATTTTAAATCCTAGGCAACAATTAACCATCATGTAAACGTATTGTGCATAATTTAGTAACAGCGAAGGTATTAGTTTTCAGAGATTTTTTTTTATATAATTACGAGTTTATTTCCCTCCTCTCTTGAAAGGTAAACCACCCCCAATTCATCCGACAGAGGTTCGAATATCGAGCTACCCCATAGAATAAATGTACCCAAATTTTCCTGGAGAGTGAGTGGAAAAATACTTCCAGTATACTCGACAAGGATACGAACCTTGATCTACCCCAATCCTTGGTGGTATATTTCAACATGAAATTAGACGGTAGCTAACTACACCACTTAAATAACATTAGTTAATAGTAAAATGTTTAGCCTTCTTAAAACCGATAAATTAATCCACTTCTAATATTAAGTGACCGGTTACAGGTGACTTCTTAGACGTCTTGACCAATGAGTCGAATCAAACTCAGGACCTCTTGCATAATAGGCAAACACACTACCGACTGAGCTAAAGCGGCGGTCTTACAATTAAACTTTTGCGAGATAATTCTCATGAAGTAGCCGGGCATAGCTTCAGACAAACTCTATGAGCTGATTTAAGCTCAACTTCGGTGGGTGATATGGTTTGATCTTCTCGGATGTCTGAAATACTTGCCATCGCCTTCTAGAAGGGTTTCACTTCAAGATTTTGAGAATGTTGTTGACGATGGTTGTGTAAATTGAGCCAGAGTCTGACTTCAGGTTTAATTATCATCTCAACACAATGCTCACAGCTTACACAAGAGACAAACCCCTCATTCTAAAATGTGTGATCTCTCAAGGAAAGTTTTCAAAATCCACTGCCTACATAATTCTTTTCTGGTCGATTTATTTCAAAAATTGCAATGACACTTTGGTCACTTCAATGTCAATAAATAATAGTACACGTATACGCACATCCAATGAACACCTTTATTACAGAAGACACACCCACTGAGAGAAATAACTGACTTTGCTGCGAGCCAGAAGAAAATCTTTGTTACCAATCTTTGATGTCTGAACCTATCACACCACTGGACCTGTTGGTTGTTTCTGGCTACTACAAACATTCACGATCTAAAAGCCTACGTTTCAAAACATAGCAATACAAAAGTTATTTGATTCAAAGTCCACCCCCTACAGTATTGAAAATTCAATTTCTCCACTAAGACTCCACTAAGACCCCACTAATAATACACTAAGACTACATTAAAGCTACAACTCAAATAACACGAGGCATCCTTCTGCTTATTGATGTTAGTTGACGGGATTGTTTTCTGGCGAGTGGTTGATGGCTGGGGGGGGGGAGAGAGAGAGAGAGAGAGAGAGAGAGAGTAGTACCCTTGGTATGTTCCCTCCCCCATACCCTGAGTAATACCCTAGGTGTGTTCCCTCCCCCATACCCTGAGTAATACCCTAGGTGTGTTCCCTCCCCCATACCCTGAGTAATACCCTAGGTGTGTTCCCTCCCCCATACCCTGAGTAATACCCTAGGTATATTCCCTCCCCCATACCCTTAGTAATACTCTAGGTGTGTTCCCTCCCCCATACCCTTAGTAATACCCTAGGTGTGTTCCCTCCCCCATACCCTGAGTAATACTCTAGGTATGTTCCCTCCCCCATACCCTTAGTAATACTCTAGGTGTGTTCCCTCCCCCATACCCTGAGTAATACTCTAGGTATGTTCCCTCCCCCATACCCTTAGTAATACTCTAGGTGTGTTCCCTCCCCCATACCCTTAGTAATACTCTAGGTATGTTCCCTCCCCCATACCCTGAGTAATACTCTAGGTGTGTTCCCTCCCCCATACCCTTAGTAATACTCTAGGTGTGTTCCCTCCCCCATACCCTGAGTAATACTCTAGGTATGTTCCCTCCCCCATACCCTTAGTAATACTCTAGGTGTGTTCCCTCCCCCATACCCTGAGTAATACTCTAGGTATGTTCCCTCCCCCATACCCTTAGTAATACTCTAGGTGTGTTCCCTCCCCCATACCCTTAGTAATACTCTAAGTATGTTCCCTCCCCCATACCCTGAGTAATACCCTAGGTGTGTTCCCTCCCCCATACCCTGAGTAATACCCTAGGTGTGTTCCCTCCCCCATACCCTGAGTAATACTCTAGGTATGTTCCCTCCCCCATACCCTTAGTAATACTCTAGGTGTGTTCCCTCCCCCATACCCTTAGTAATACTCTAGGTATGTTCCCTCCCCCATACCCTGAGTAATACCCTAGGTGTGTTCCCTCCCCCATACCCTGAGTAATACCCTAGGTGTGTTCCCTCCCCCATACCCTGAGTAATACCCTAGGTATGTTCCCTCCCCCATACCCTTAGTAATACTCTAGGTGTGTTCCCTCCCCCATACCCTGAGTAATACCCTAGGTGTGTTCCCTCCCCCATACCCTGAGTAATACTCTAGGTATGTTCCCTCCCCCATACCCTTAGTAATACTCTAGGTGTGTTCCCTCCCCCATACCCTTAGTAATACTCTAGGTGTGTTCCCTCCCCCATACCCTGAGTAATACCCTAGGTGTGTTCCCTCCCCCATACCCTGAGTAATACCCTAGGTGTGAAGAACTGCTCTGATTAGTATCACACTTGGATCTCTCCAGCTCACAATGAAGAGAAGGACCAGTCAAGATGAAATATATATGTTTTGTTGAAGAATATATATACATGTATTTGTCAATTATCAGCTCTTATTGGTGGAGGGCTAAGGGGTTCTGGCTTACTTTGACCCAACTAATATAGGACATTATATAGTAACGAAAGAGGTGCCCCAATGATGTACCTAGGTACAAGCTATATTGGGAAATGCAGTCACAAGCTCTCTCTTAGACCCAATACACACGAGGTTTTAGCTAAGGCCAGATTGTTAACGTGCCTTAATGAGCTACATATTATTCAATTCACATTAAAATGCGCGATTTTGGCTAGCACCCATTGCAACGTGAGACTTCAGTGCACGCTCTGAGGTAAAGGAAACCTTATGGTCCGTTCAGTTGATCACATGCAAGCTTAGGATAACTGAGCATTTGCATATTTTATACATTTTTTGTAATAAGCGCATATTATAATAATGGTTTTGAGTATTAATGTATAATTTACAGCATTTGTCTATATAAGAGCATATTTAAAAAAAAAATTCTATCAAGTACATATTCACTTCCTGAGGGAGTCTGGGAATTTTCAGAAATTGTTTTTAAGTATATAATTTATCAAAATACACGGGGGGTAACACCTTCACAGTAAGTACATAAGTAGGATAATAGTTCCTGGAATATTTTACCTGATCAAGGGCCGACTTCAAGTACATTTTAAAACATCTACCTCTGATCCTTCTGGTTCGCTGAGATATTTGTATTTTATACAAGGCAGTAAAGGAGCTAAAGTTTACTTAACACTGTCCCTTTAACCAGTAAATTTCAACTCTTCAAGAGTTTATGGTTGGGTATTATTTACATTTGGGTAAAAACCAGAATACTTGGAAATTCCAAGAGGATTGATTACCAATGTATTAATGGTCCTGTTGCGTTACTAGGAAAACCTGTATAGTGTTGAAAGTTGACATTCCACCAACAATCATCAGTTGTCTACTAGTTCCAATAGTGTTGATATCATCAAGATGCCGAAACGAAAAACGTGTTTAGTTGTAGTTTTGTGATTGTGATTAATTTTGATGATTTCACAACAGATGGGCGTTTGTTATTTTGTAAAAGCGAGAGGGAGGTCAGTGTTTAGAAATCAAACTCTTTGCTTTTAACTGTTAAATAATAAAATTCATCTTGTGATTTGAAGGGAATTCTTGAGACTATGGTTAAAAGTGATTATGTACCCGTAAACATATAAGTTAAGGACTTTTGTTTATTTCTATAATAGTAGGTATATAAAGAGAGCGGGATTCCTTGTATTTCTTTGTCATCATATGACAAGTTTTAAATTTTTTGCCATCTCTACACACAGAAAAAAACAAATCTCCAATGATCACAAAATTAATATATGGTAAAATAAATTATATATGATCCAAACAAATCAACAAAACTCTCATCAATCACAGAAGAACGGTATTATTTATAACATGAATATTCAAAGAATGTCACAACATGGCACCAAAGTATTTAATAGCCAATAGTTATCAGTTTTAATATTATAAACGATCCCACCCGAACAAAACATAACCTTTCAGGTGTCAACACATTTTTTATGAAATTTCGGGATCCTGAAATATTACATTTTTCAAACTATTTAAAATATTAATTTATTTTAGGAAATACTTCCCCGTATACCAATTTTAAACTAGATCATAATTATTTTTAAAAACCTATAATTGTTAAAGTACCCTTTTATTATTATTTTAAAAGAAACACGAGTAAATATTTATATTTTTTTATATATTTACTTAGTGATATTACTAGTAAACATGGAATGAGCTAAGGAGTGTCTCAGCTGCTGCCATCTATCAGACAATTGTCACCCCAATTAAATGTATACAATTGAGGATTTTGTGGATATTATGAGAATGTATACACATCAGACTTTTTATTTGTGGTGCTTTTTAAGAAAATGTCTAAGTGGATACCATTCGGAATATATACAATTCAACTCCCCCATTTTTTCTAGTTAGTTGATTTTTATTTCATATTTTTTAATGTATATGCATGGATATCTTGAAGTTTTTTACTACATAATAATCATCCTGAGCCTAGTCATCATGATGAAGACACCGAATTGCTTATCTATGAGATTCAGAAAAGGCTGACAGTGTGGGACACGTAGTGCCTGGAATACAAGATATTGTGGACATTCTAAAATAGTTGAAAATGTTTAGTTTTTATTCTTTCAGTTTTAGGTAAAGGGCTATGAACATGCCATGAGTCAATTTATGCCTTAAAATAGGATGTACCCACCTCTGCCTTCATTTTTGCCGTTTATAGTGACGATAGAGAATCCATAAGCACGTTACTTCTTCAACTTATATGGAAGTTGAGCTCAGGGCAGGAGCTAACGCGCACACATGTGAGTACGCCCCCCTTACCCCCCCCCCCCCATTTTGCTAACGTGCGATCAGTGCCACGTTAACCGCTTCATGTGTACGAACAGGCCTATAAGGGACATTCAATCTTTTATCTATATTTTTATTCAACTTCGCGTCTTACTCCCTCTTGGTGTTGTATATATATAAATAAAATGAAGAGTTTGTCTGCCATGAGCGTTGCGCGATGTCCCTGTGCATGAACAAGTGCACCTAGAAGCAGGAGTTTTAAAACTAGGCTTAGATACCTTTAACAAATTAAAATTTTTGTTGGAAGAAATAGATTGAAGAGATTTATTTTCTGTTTGTTTGAAACAAAGAAAAACGTTGCGTGTTACCAGTCTCATTACCAGCCGATTGTCTCAAAGTTTATTTTTCCGTGACTGCTATTATTGTCGTATGGTTCCGGGGATAGCGCAGCAGATGAAAGCCAATACAATGATAAAAAGTTATGTAGGTCAGTGGGCCAGGCAGAACCGACCGATGAAAACGTGGCTCGGAGGAGGAGGAGGGATGAGGATCATTGACAAAGTGACCCCCAGGTGAAGCCGCGTGAAACTATTCAGCTCAAAGGGAAATTGGCATAAGAGAGTTTTATATGGTCAGTTAATCTCATTCTCAAAATATATCCCCATTAAACTGAGATTATCATGTAGTAAAGGTTTTCTGAGGTTCCCAGATAAATGACTGATCTGTGAATTGCAGTAAATCTGTATCAAACTAATCAGTGGTGGCTCGTGAGTATGGACTGAACCTCAAGGGAGCATGCGTGCTCTCTTAAACATAGTCAAACAAGGTATACTAAAGTTTACCTTATACCAGCCTTATACCACACTGTATTTAACTTAGAAACTACACTTATCAAAGTATAACACGTACAAAGTTGATAAAAAAAATGTAAAAATTCACTTGGTTTGAAGTAGAAAACTGTCAATCTTGAAAACCACACACATACACTATTAAATAAATTAAATGATGCGGTGCACGGCGCACAAACTTTCTCCCGCTTTTATCTTAAAATAGACATTTACAAAAAACTCATAAAATTTGTGAAACGAAATAATACAACTATACATTATAGTAGAAACACTACACCAAAGATCATAAATGAAATAACATACACTGTTACTTACTCTATGGCATTAGAAACTAGGAACAATGTTACAGAAATATTGAGAAAAGAGAAACATCTTTGTCCACCAAAAAGCATAAGAATTAAATTAACTTCCAAATATCTGAATTAAAAAAATATAAATATTTACCTATAGCTGTTAAAGTATCGTTCAATCCTTGGTCCTGGCAAAGATTTATCTGTTGCCAAACCCTTCCTTCACCTCTGACAAGACGTGTATTAATCACAACTTGTTTATGTGTGGAATGCCAGGCCTCCACCGTGGTTCGGATCCCACTTTAAACTGTAGGTCCTCCATTTCATCTCAGAAACACCCTACCATTACACATTAGCGTAAGTGCGTACAATCCGAACGGGTAGTAACACGCGGTGCTAATAATAATAATAATAATAATAATAATAATAATAATAATAATAATAATAATAAATAATAATAATAATAATAATAATAATATTAATAATTATGTTAAATTAATGGTTTTATAAATATATATTTCAAATAAAAGAGTTTTATCTCTAATAGTACCACAACTTTACAATGATAAGTAATTTCATATCTCAAATAGTTGCAAAAAAATGATGAAACCTGGAAAGTTTCTCCTATGTAAAGTCCCGTTGAAGGCATTTTCATGAGAAAATGAGAGTTTACATCTGGTTTATAATGATAAACAGTGTCTAGGTATGAAATTTAATCAAAATCTTTAAAGCGAATTTCGAGAAATTGATTTATTTTCTAAATTTATGGTTGTATATCTAATTCCGAAAACCCCTCGGGGGTATTAAAACCCCAGATACCAAGTTTCAGCCACATCAGTAAAATAGTTTCGGCTTTAGTTCGAGGTACAGACAGCATTGCGTAAACCACTCTTTTGGTTTCAGGGGTCATGAAACGTCAATATTTATCAAAATCATGAGCTCGATTTTTTTTGACGATCATAATACTTTCTCTCCGAGGTGTTGAAAAAAGGTGAAAATATATAAATAGGTTCTTAACATTGTATCGAGCACTATGCATAATATATATATATAAGAATTTGTTGGTAAGTAAGTTTATTGTTTGAAGGTAACATCTTATTTTATATTTCCGTTCGAAATGAATTTTTCTATTACTAGTTCGTTATTGACATTTCCTACCTATGACGTCAAAGCAGGATGAGATAGGACTTCCCATGTTAGTTTATTTACCTTATATTAAGTGAATTTTGAAGATATATTATTGAAACAAAAAGCATAAATTTGTATTCGCACGGCCTAGATTGGAAGGCGCGTTTGCGTGTTTTTGTGTTGTGGATTGCGAATGACAAAACGAGTGTTGCATGTTGTTGTGATTAGCCTATAAACAAGTAAAATAGAGGAGCTGACCACATAAACATTGTCAACATTCCTTAGTGAGAAACTAGGCCAGAATCCAGGATAAAATGTAGAGGATTCAGCCATCATCGATGACTAAACATCATCGCAGTCTAGGAGTCACTCTGCCCAATTCGGGACTATGCGGGCTAGGACGCCTGTCCATCAGTATTCGTAGAAGACTTGAGCCCAAGTTACCGTGGTTCGGAGACCGTGTAGGGACCACCTAGGACTCAGACATGCTATTGGTAATCCTAGCAACAACTCGTTTTGACATAAGCTTCCAAATATTATTTAGGTTCTTTCATCCTTAAATCACGATTAACATCACATTTTAATAGACATAGTAGTACTAATAAAAACCTTAAAAATCCAAGTCGAACGTCAATCACGGACCCACAAAGGTGTACACAATCCCCTCCCCCTGTCCTCGGCCATAGCACATTCTGACAGATACTACGCCCACGTTTAGGTACGCGAGACGGGGGATGAAAAATTCTTAATTAATTATAAAAATAGTCTTACATTGTGATAAAATTATTATTTTGATCTTGCAGTAACTTTTTTGTAAACCTATTTTTTCTGAATCATCTATGACTTAGGCCATTTGGCTTTGTCACGAAAACGGCCTGTAGGAATTATTCCTGCCAGGATGTAGACTAAAAATGTTCGTTATAGCATATGATGTCTATCTAGAATAGGAAACAAGGAAAAGGTAATTTTAAAAAGCAAATTAATATTTTCAAGGCAAAAATATTAGAGTGATTGTGTAAACTCGTCAGAGCAATAGGAGAAGTGTTATCAG
Source organism: Timema podura (assembly GCA_033556935.1). Lineage (NCBI taxonomy): Eukaryota > Metazoa > Arthropoda > Insecta > Phasmatodea > Timematidae > Timema > Timema podura. The sequence goes on along the minus strand of JAVRXN010000006.1, from coordinate 35,276,800 downwards.
TAAATAAACTGCTCATTTTCTTCCCTATATTCCTATTTCGTACATTGAAATCTAATTGTGTTAGCGTTTAGAATGTTTAGGTGCGTCAAGTTAAGATGCAACTCTCTTTGCGAAATAGCTTTTAAATCTCAAAGTAGGCAACGCTCTTAAAGTCTGGTATCTGGATAATTATCGACTATTCTATAGACAACATGGTAAAAGAGTTTATTAATCTTTCTTCTCTCATGGCGTTTCTTAAGTAGGATTTTATTAACTTCAGAGTGTTAAAACACTGCTCACTTTCCGATGTAGTCATAGGAATAGTTACAAGAATTTGTAAGGGGCACAGTAACTAGCGCATGGCTGCCAATATAGAGACCTAACAGAAGAGTGCGCGCGCACCTTTCACGTTTTTTCACCTTAACTATTCATGAAGCCATCTATTTTTGAGCGCCTTCCTCCGGCCGTCACCCAAAGCCACCATCCTGGCACCCGCAACTTTTATTGCCATTTACCTGCCCTATGACCTTCCTAAAAGGCTATCATTTTATAAACTGTGTCACGAATGTTTCAATAATATAATTAGAGTCAGGAGAAGATTGGAATATGTCTCAAATAATGCCTCAGCGTAGAGAGATAAGTTTAGTGATTTTATAAGGTTATTTTTAACGTGCATGAAAATTTCACTTCATTTCTCTGAAGATGGTTTCCATTATATGAACGTGCAAATGCCGGCACATTTAATATAAATACTACCTTCCTTATCATTATCCAATTTGTGTTGTTTTTAATGTCAATAGTTCAGATAGAAAATAAGACATGAAGCACCAAAATAAAAATGGGAAACCAATGATTTGATCTTGATGTATTAAAAAAAAAATTATTCACCGACTAAATTTGTACCAGAACTAAACTAACTAAAGAGCGAAAGTAAAGTAGGCCTACATATTTCAAAACCAAAATAAATTTCTTATTTAATTAGCTATAGTATATAATGTACAAAAACGCTTGCTAAGCCATACAATCCTCGGTTCTGTACTAATGGTCAATAGCAGTGGTTCTTAAACTTTTACTACCCGTGGCCCCCTAGATATCATTAATATTTTCGCAGCCCCTAGTTTTTACTAATATATTAATCATTAATATGTATTCTAAAATAGTGGATTTAGCAACTAATTATGTGAAAACAAATAAAACAGAGATTAACCAAGGGGTCGTCCATAAACCACTTAACGCTTTGGGGCGGGGGTGAGATAGTGATGGGCACAATCGACTAATTCTAAGAATCGAATAATTACTCAATTATCTTTAAAAAGAATCGAGTAATCGAGTAAAATTACTCGAGTAATTTTTAGCAAATCATCTACTCGAATTTTCCCGTGGCAATTGGTTGGACAAAATTAATTTGGAGTCAGGAGTCTTGCAATGAAATTCGATACTAATATTATTATTATTATTATTATTATTATTATTATTATTATTATTATTATTATTATTATTATTATTTAGCACCGCGTCTTACTACCCGTTCGGGTTATACGCTTAAGTACTAATTACACTAATGGATTAGGAATTGGGAAGGTTGAATTTAGAGGAAGTGAACACGCATTTGCGTGGAGGGAGAGTGGAAAACCATTTAAGAAAAACCATCCCCAGTTCACCCGACCGAGATTCGAACCTCGATCTCCCCGTCCTCGGCAGTCGGGCTTAACACGACTAGCGCGTTAGCCAACTACGCCACCGAGGCGGGTTCGATACTAATAACAAGTCCATATTCTCTTCCTGTAGTGGGCACTCGACACTGACCTCCACCCACTTATTTTCAGTTTTCACGTCGCATGCAGTCAATATGAAAGTATGCGTTTCAAGAAGTGTCTCACAAAAAAAAAAAAAAAAAAAAGTTTTGTACTATTTTTAATAATATAAACTTTTCTTTGTACGTTCAAGTTAAAGAAATTGATAATAATTGTACCTTTTTAAAAGTGAAAACAATTTTTATTATTTTATATTTTGTATCTTACTCTAATTAGTTTCAATTTATAAATAATCATATTTTATAAGGAAAATTATAATCAAAATAATTAAGAAAGACAAGATCTAGTTTCGCTATATGCGATTGTGAAAATAAGACTGCCGAGGTGCCGAGTAAAAAGAATCGAGTAAATTTCATCGAGTACTTTTGAAAAGAATCGGAATTGTGATACGCTTAGTTAGTAGCGTGCTTTTCGATTGTGTACTTTACATCTGCGAGTAATTAGTATTGAGAATGCATGTGCAACATTTAAACCATAAAGGGTCATTTTTGCGTAGCAGCAGAAACTGTTGTTGAAAAATGAGCTCTAAGGGAATATACATTTTAAATGGAAATAGCATGGTAAACAGTCTAGCCAATAAGGTCGATTCTCACTTATCTGGTAAGAAAAGAGAAAAAAAAAGGATAACACGGTCCGAGTAGAGTTACTCGAGTAATCCCGGAAGAATCGAGTACTCCCGATTACACAACACAATCGAGTTACTCGATTATTTTTACTCGATTGTGCCCATCACTAGGGTGAGCTCTAATGTCTACATGCTGTTACATGGGGGAGGGAGGGTACATCAAAGTGTTACGTAACACAGGTCTTAAACTCAAATTCTAATGTTAAAAAAACAATATTATTGTTCATGTTTTCACCTTTGATTAATATACTTATGGATAACTTCCATATATTTGTGGCGTTGAAAATGCAAGTTTAGCACTTACTTTTGTTTATCAATATTTCGAATGCGGCATTGTCTGCCCGAGACTATGAACGCCAAGCGCACTCCAAATCACATATTTTCATGCGGATGACAGTGACATGTTTATACTCACGGTACTTGTTTAGATTTGTTCGAACTACTGACCCCCTCACGTGCTTTTAGTTGGATAGCAGCTGTCAGTCGAAGCGGCCTAAATTTATAAGTATAGTTGAGTTTTATTATAATTTAAATTCCTAATGCACATTCTTTTACATAGGCCGTGAATAATCACTTGTGTTTGTACAGAAACAAAAAAAATTTCTTCAAAAAGAAAAGACTTGTTCATTACTTGGGTATAAAAAGCGATACTAAGAAAAAATAGTGGCAGAGTCTCAAAAATATGTTGTAGTGAGATGGAAAGAAGCAAAATTACAGAATATATCTCAAGGCAAATTTGAGGAATCCATCAATAGTGTTATTTCTTCATACCAGCAGCATGTTACGAAAAGTAAAGCTTCAAATGTCATTAATTATTCACAAAAGGTAGGTGTATTTAAGCCTATACCTTTTCCCTTCTGATAAATCTAATGTGTATGTATATAAATGCAACTATTATACATACGTTATGGTGGCTGCATTATCTAAATAATCATTCTCTCAGTTGACTAGATGGCCGATGTCGGGGAGATGGGATTCGAATAACAGACAGGTCTACTGAGGGTTGCTTTTCCTACATGGTTTCCCACTCACCCTCTATGCAAATGCTGATAAATTTTCTTTAAAATTCTGCCTTTTTAGTATACATTTTGTAGGGTGGTATAGTCTAATTGTAGTTATTATAGTTATTTTTTATTATATTTATCTATTAGAGTAGAAATAAGAAAGATAGAATTCTAGAGGTGATCTACCCTCATTAACGTGGAGAGAGATTATAAAACCATTTAGGAAAAGCCACTCCGAGTGTACCCGACAGGTATTTGAACCCCGATCTCTGCTTCATTGGCCATCTAGTCATTTTCAAGAGTGAAGCCAGGATCCAGGATCGATGTTGGAACGAAACATAAGTCTAGGTATTGATAAGCTAATTAAAGTAAAGTTGTAGATTAATCCAATAATAATTTTAAAAAGTTGTATACTTAGAATTCTTTAAACAGCTCTCTATATGATGATAATATGACTATCATAAAAAGTGCACAATATTAAGAAAGATGTTTTCCCACAGCGTCAAGCATCTGATGTGGACACTTCAACAATATCATGTAGTGAGCGCCACTACAGAAAAGGGCTATCCTAGTCAGCACAAAGTAGTGCCGTTTGGCTCTTATTCAGATCGCAAACCTGACAACCATAACATAAATATAGCAGAGGGCTTTCCTCATGAACCTGAGGAATTTGAACTCAATGTCTTTATGTTTGTACTTGTCTGTATTATCTGTTTGTATGTGTAGTTATCCATAAATAATAATACTATCTGGAATCATTAATGTTCAGGATTTAAAATCGATTTTAAGAAGTATTAATGCTGAATCTCTCCTTTTGTATCACAAATCTTCCCTCTGAAATAATGACATTAATTCTTGGTGAGAAAAGTTACGTAGAACGGGGGGGGGGGGGGGGGCTAAATGTTTACAGGGTGTTACATGGGGTGAGGGGGGGTTTAAAAGGTAGGAAAAAAGCGTAACGTGGTTTATGGACGACCCCCAACCTAAATGTATTTAATGGGACCCCTCCCTGCTGTTGAAAACTGTCCACTATTTGTCTGTTCTTGTTTCAATTGTATTACTTAATGCTATTTACACGCAGGAGTCTATTCGGAGCCATTTTGCTGCTTTATTTTGATATTTACCACTGTGGAAAATCCCCTTTCACATAAGTAAGTAGAAACAAAGGGCAGCAGCAAATTTTGAATGCCGATGGTAAAACGGTGGAGATTATTTGTATTATCCGTGATTCCCCTTCCCCATTGCCCAGGAAAATTGAAAGTCTACTGTACTTACATGCTTATGATAGTCGAATTCTTTCTTCCAAAATGTAAAATGAAAAATAGTTGACTTTAGTAATAGGTAAATAACATTTTAAATTATGATTTCGAGGGACACTAAAAAACCCTCCGCGGCCCCCAGTTAAGAATCGCTGGTATTACATTATTTAGTCAACACTCGTCCTTACATCAAAGCAAAATATTACAAAAATATAAAATTGTAACAAAAAGTTCAAACAAATATAATATTGTGACAAAAAATTTCAATCGAAATATAATATTGAAATCAATTTTACTCAATAAATTTGTTTATAATATCTGGAAATATAATATAGCCTAAATGTGGAATTTTTAATAGATAATTTAAATTAAATTAAACCAGAAAACTATCTATGATTTGTAGGCTCCTGATACTTGGCTACTAACGTGACAGAGTCATTATTCTCCCGTAACAGGGCTACTAGATTCACGTGACAGAATCACTAGCCTTGCGTGACATGGCTACTAGCCTCGTGTGACAGAGTCACTAGCCTCACGTGACAAGGCTACTAGCCTCACGTGACAGGGCTACTAACCTCGCGTGACCAAGTCATTAGCCTCACGTGACAGGGCTACTAACCTCGCGTGACAGAGTCACTAGCCTCGCGTGACAGGGCTACTAGCGTCTTGTAACCCAAGCTTTTAAGACACGGTGCTAAATAAAACAATATTTTAAATGCGAAAACAATACTTTTTATAGTCAAAATAATGAACTTAACTAACTCTGTCTTATCAGGCAATACAACAGCTGATCTACAATAACATTATAATAGAAACACATTCATCAAAACTCATTCAAGTGAGTTCTAGTACTCAACACAAACTAAATTCAAACCAACAAAATTTAAAAATATGGCTTACAATATGGAATAAATAATATTTGTCATCAGTTTCCATATTCAAGTGTTAATTTTCAATTAATTTATACTATACAAAAATCAAATAATTTTTTCTTTAAAATTGCATAACGTAAGACTGACCCGTTTCAGTGGCCGGATCGCTTAAGCATCACTTGTTTTAGACTGGCCGGCTGAAGAGGAAAGATTGGGGTTTAAATCCCGGTTGGGTCCACTAAAAGTGGTTTATCCTAAATGATTTCCCAATCTAATTCCACGCAAATTTGGGAAGACTACCTCTAAAAATGATTCCCTTATCACCCTTATACGTTCTCCTCCTCCCCATGTTCCACTGATATATGTTCTTCTCTTCCCCATGTTCCACTGGTATACGTTCTCCTCTTCCCCATGTTCCAATGGTATACGTTCTCCTCTTCCCCATGTTCCACTGGTATACGTTCTCCTCCTCATGTTCCACTGGTAAACGTTCTCCTCCTCCTCATGTTCCACTGGTATACGTTCTCCTCCTCCCCATGTTCCACTGGTATACGTTCTCCTCTTCCCCATGTTCCACTGGTATACGTTCTCCTCTTCCCCATGTTCCACTGGTATACGTTCTCCTCCTCCCATGTTCCACTGATATATGTTCTCCTCTTCCCCATGTTCTACTGGTATACGTTCTCCTCTTCCCCATGTTCCACTGGTATACGTTCTCCTCCTCATGTTCCACTGGTATACGTTCTCCTCCTCCTCATGTTCCACTGGTATACGTTCTCCTCTTCCCCATGTTCCACTGGTATATGTTCTCCTCTTCCCCATGTTCCACTGGTATACGTTTTCCTCCTCCTCATGTTCCACTGGTATACGTTCTCCTCTTCCCCATGTTCCACTGGTATACGTTCTCCTCTTCCCAATGTTCCACTGGTATACGTTCTCCTCCTCCCCATGTTCCACTGATATACGTTCTCCTCTTCCCCATGTTCCACTGGTATACGTTCTCCTCCTCCTCCTCCTCATGTTCCACTGGTATACGTTCTCCTCTTCCCCATGTTCCACTGGTATACGTTCTCCTCTCCTCATGTTCCACTGGTATACGTTCTCCTCTTCCCTATGTTCCACTGGTATACGTTCTCTTCTTCCCCATGTTCCACTGGTATACGTTCTCTTCTTCCCCATGTTCCACTGATATACGTTCTCTTCTTCCCCATGTTCCACTGGTATACGTTCTCCTCTTCCCATGTTCCACTGGTATACGTTCTCCTCCTCCTCATGTTCCACTGGTATATGTTCTCCTCTTTATAAAGCTAATCCTCTCTGTCTGAGGATACAGTGGATGAGTCTCGGGTAAATGTTCCGGTCTTGTTAAACAGACGATCATTCAAGAGAAACGCGACCTTTCTCTTCCACATTGATCTCTTGTGAAGGTTTTAAATGATTTCTTTATTAGAGCAATCTCTGACTCAAGTCTTTATTTTATTCATAGGTTTATTGTTTGAAATTCTATTTTCGCTTCTAGCGAGTGGCATTAGAAATTCCTTAAAGTTAATCAAAACATGAGAGTGAACCCATGTAAACCTGTCACATCTTCCCCTCTCCCTGTTATTGCTCTCACCCCTACTACCCCTCTCCCTGTTATTGCTCTCACCCCTACTTCCCCTCTCCTGTTATTGATTGCTCATACCCTACTTCCCCACTCTCTGTTATTGCTCTCACCCCTACTTCCCCTCTACCTGTTATTGCTCTCACCCTACTTCTCCTCTCCCTGTTATTGCGCTCACCCCTACTTCTCCTCTCCCTGTTATTGCTCTCCCATCAATACTAGGTACAGCCTCGTTTGTATTGTATGCATCAATTACCTTAATGTGTTAGGGATGCTAACAGTTGAATTGAGAGGAAGAGTACCCGCATTTGCATGAAGGGTTAGGGACGAACTAAATAGGAATACTCACCCCTAGTAAACCCCGATCTCCGTCAGTGGCAATCTGGTATATTGCGAGAGTGACACCTTAGACCATACGGCAACCAAAACGGGTTGGGAAGGTTTTTATCAAATTTTTGTCTCATCCTCCTACTGGACAGATACTGGTGTATTTATTTCAAATTCACCCTTCTCATTCAATTTTTGTATGTTAGCTAGTTTAAGCTACTGTGTCACCAAAAGTAAAATGTTTTCACTCAAGTTAATAATCTTCAAAACTAACCCCATTTGTTTCCACTAATGAGCCGAACTTCTCTCCAACGAATATTTTGAGTTTACGAAACCACTCGAGTAATTTCCTATAAGAATAACTCATAAAAGTATATTAGAACTTGTGAAGCCATTAAAAGTTTCAGGGTATCTTTCCCTTCTTAATTTTGTCTTCGAACCACTTACCCTTCCAACCTCCCTTACCCCGGGCTCAAGATAATTCCAACCCACAAGTTTATTGCCGAGTCGCCAATTAAGAGTCTAATTTACACGCTAGCTGGCGGGTAATGAAGTCAGGAGCCGAGAAACACCCCTTACCCCTTGACTCGACTCTTGGGAGTGGTACCCATAGGTCATCCACCGTACGAGAAGTGGTATCTGACAGACAGCAGAAGGTTCTTCAATTCAAACATTTCCTGAATATCACTTAGGTCAACTTATTCGGAAATAATTATTATTTGCTTACTAATACAATACAAAATCATCAGTAAAAAGTGTTCAGTATTATAGTACTTGAAATAATAAATTAAAAAATATTATAGTCACACCTGTATCTAATTATGACTCGCCACCAAAATATTTTACATAGTCTTTTTAAAAACTTAGAGAAAGCCATATAAAATATTAGTTTCAAAGAAAAACTTTTCATTTTGTGAACAGTGCAACAACACAAGCAAATGATGGTTAGTATGACGTAATGAACCGTTCTTGCTTCGGCTGGTTCGCCATCTTTATTTCAGGAGAGCACGCCACATTTTAGAATCTCTAGTTGGAAAATAAATTTTTAAATGAACCACAGACGCCGCTTTCACAAAAAAGAAACAACCAAATGCTTATTTTATAAGATATTTTTTCAAGAATGTAAGAAAGGTTAGTAAATTTTAGATTGTTTGTTTGTGAGAAAGTTTGACTGACAAAAGTAAGACAACCCAGCATATTAGGTTATTGTAGATCATTACTACTAAACATGGATATTAATAGCCACCGCCCACACACTGGAGACTAGTAGCACAACATGAGGGGAACTGTGTCTTTACAAACATAAACATAGTCTACATTGAATAAAACAATCTTGTTCAGTCAAGGTCATGTATTCCAGTGTAGAGTAGGTTGCTTGTGAAGGATATATAGCTCTAGATATAGATTGGTTGCTTGTGAAGGATATATAGCTCTAGATATAGATTGGTTGCTTGTGAAGGATATATAGCTCTAGATATAGATTGGTTGCTTGTGAAGGAGGTATAGCTCTAGATATATAATGTGAAGGAGATATAGCTCTAGATATAGATTAGTTGCTTGTGAAGGAGGTATAGCTCTAGATATAGAATGGTTGCTTGTGAAGGAGGTATAGCTCTAGATATAGATTGGTTGATTGTGAAGGAGGTATAGCTATAGATATAGATTAGTTGCTTGTGAAGGAGGTATAGCTCTAGATATATAATGTGAAGGAGATATAGCTCTAGATATAGAATGGTTGCTTGTGAAGGAGGTATAGCTCTAGATATAGATTGGTTCAGGGTTGAAACCTCCTCCCTCCAAGACGCGCTACCCACCACCTCAAGCACACCTCACAGAACAATCCTAACATTTTTAACATGTTACATCATACTACCCCCCATATTAAGCTTCACGTAAAGGTTTTCCTTGAGAGACATACTACCCACTCCGTATGAAACCTCAATATTAATAAACTTCCTGCAATAGTAAGCTTCTCTATTGTATTCCAATGTAGATTCAGTCTATATCTAGAACAATATCAAGCAATATGAAACAAGAATAAACTCCCCGCAATTACAAACTGTTTCTGTACTTACCTTTGTATCTTCTGACTAGAACAACCTTCAAGACTGGAATATACACGTCGCGTCCTAGATTGACGAGTGGGACGACCAAGCCATGTCGAACCAGCAACTGATGTTCCGAGCGGACCGTTCAAAGTGATTCTGATGGAACTGACCAAAGACAACAACTAACTGCCACTATCCTGCCGTCCGGTGGGAAAGACGATATCAACCACCATGGAATCGCGTGATGTGTGTACGTCACGGGTGTACTAGTCAAACAGATCTCTTTCACCACTGGAGTGCGTGATCGAGACAGGCCTGCCAATCCTAGCCTGATCAAAGGACTACGTGCTGTTCTGCATCCATCGAAATGACCGATGGGACATCACCGACAAATATAGACATCCCCCCTTTCCAACCTCAAGCGACTAGAAACAAAATACAAACCTGGCGGTTGTGAAGACCAGGTGACTTATTTTTCAACGCCTTCAGGAGAAGTCATGTCTTAAACATTTATATTTGACGCCGTCTGGAGAAGTCCTGTCCTGGACTTGAACATTTGCAGGATGATTACATATTTTGTTAATATTAATTCATTGATATTATTTTAATGGACTTGTTCAATTTTGAAAATAAAGCAAAGTAATTTTTGGAATAAGCTGGAATAGGTAACGTAAATTAATAACTAAAAGTTTTTTAGTTTATAGAATAAAATTTTGTTATGAGACACCTGATTCTCTTGGGCACCACTTGGGCGCTAGTGTGTGTGAAGTCACTTAAAATATTAGATTGCCACTTTTATAAATTTATTTTTGTTAAAAGTATTTAATTTAAATGGACTGAATTTTGCAGACTAAATAAATGTATAATCGCTTTTTTTTATTTTTTCTTATTTTGACTGCTATTTGAATTATATATTAAAGTAGAGTAAAATTTTGCTCATTGATTGATATAGACGTAATAATTTTCCAAATTAGTTAATTGAAATTACTGGTGGCTTAATAAGGTTTTTTGTATGTCATATTATTTATTATTAACAAGTAGAGATCTTGTTAACGACTTTAGTTGTGTCGAGATTTAACAGTCCCGCGGGAGTTTGACTTAATGTCGGTAAGCCAAACTCTCGTGTTCATTGAAATATCTGTGTGATATTTAATTTAACCTTCTTTTTTATTCTGTCTATATTCAATGTAGTGAAGCAGACACTTGGTAACAATTTCAAAGATGCCCGTTAGGCTTTTTTTTTGTAGTCGAATAAATATCTGACTAGATCTTTTTAAAGTAATGATTTGTTCTAATTGCCAACGTTTAAGGTTGTTTTGTCAATATCCACTGTTGTGAAACTGACAGTGAAGTTTGGTCGAGTTGTTGTCTCTTCCAGACTGACCTAGTTGAATTAAAGATATGTTTCATGTTTGGAAACATTCGCATGATTGAACTGATTTTCAACATACTCCCGATGGATTTTTGAGGCCATGTAAATTGTTGTTTCAATTGTTGTTATCTTTAATAAAACATTCTTATTGTTATTTAATTGTTGCTAATGTCTTACTTCTTTATAACTTGTTCAGATTGCAACCCACTTTCCTTTTAGTCTAGTGTGGCCGTAGCTAAGAGGTAGTAGAGTGGGTGGTAGCACGATATTTTTACTTTGTGTATTGTAGTGCGTGGGGGCAGCATAGACCCCTGTCCCCTACTTGCCTAGTTCTTCCCTCCCTCCATCCTCCCTTCGGTCGGCCAGTATTGGTGGCACGGCAGCGTGATAAATATGTCTGGCTCTGGAAGAAAATGGCTGGCTCTCAAGCAAAGCAATATATTGTCTTTTATGAGCACAAATAAAGCTAAAATGGAGCTTCATGGGGAGCATTCCACAATTTGTTAAAATCGTCAAATGATGCCAAGATTTATATATCATCTTCACTAATATCAATAATTCTACCAGTATCGAAGATCAGTTACCAAGCGCGAGCCTGATTCTACCTGCATCTGAAGAGGGTTCTACAATTCAATACCCATGTTGCAGCAGCTCAACTATCGCCAACGAGTTGGACTTGGGTCTCTACATTGAAACAGGAAAGCAGGTTAATAATAGATTTTCATGTTAATGGGAGCTTATTTATTGCTGTAATGCATAATAAATATTACTAATCATTTTACGTTAATTTAAAAGAAGGAAACTTTACAAGTTGCCGTGAAATGTAATTAGTGGTTTATTTGTGTAGATACTCCCCTCCCCCACCCTGCAATATGTTTTCAAGGCAATAATAATACGTTATTTCTTTGTTAATCTGTTTGTCACAAAGAAAGGCTTTTTTGGATTATCACCCAAAATCCAACAATAGGTAAAGTTTTAGGTGGGTCGTGATTTTAGGCTGAACATTCAAATGTATGGGTAAATGGGAGGATTGTTATACTTATTCTGCAATCATTATTTTCCACTTTAAGAGTGGGCTTACCTTAGCGTGACCTTGCACTTCTTGCCATATATCAGTGCATGACTGAATGAGACTGATAATGCACAAAGAATTGTATGCATGAATAGGGTGTTATTAAACGTAATATTTAGCCATTTGGTTTTGATTAATTATTTCCCATATATAAATTTAAAAATTATTAAACAGGCATTTAATCATTATAAAATGTATTTATTGTGTGGTGTTACATAGGGTGCGTATTTTGTTCTAGGTAACATGCATTGAAAAAGAAATGACTGAAAAATGCCTTGACACCTGATTTGAACTTAAGCTTCTCATCATCAGGTACCAGGAAGTTAAAGTTCTAACCCAAGTGGCTGAAAAATTGGAAATGACTGGTTTATTCACCAAGCCAGGATGGAGCATTTGGAGATACTGTTCTCTATTTGCAACAGAAGTTGGCTATCAATCCATACCAGGAGGTAAGCTTGTAAGATTTCCATATAATAACTGAAAAAATGCAATATAAGATTTTAGGAAACATGAACTGTTACAATACCATGTGACATTTAAGGAAAGAGCTGCCAATTTTCTTGCTACCTACATGGGTACAAAACAAAAAATTAATGTATGTACAGAGTTCTTCAAACACAAATTTTAAACAACAGGAAGAAACTCAAACCAATAATTTAGTGCATAATTTGGTGTGCTAGGGAGGGTATAGCTTTACGCGGTCATAGTGACTCTGGGCCTCTGGATGAACTTCCTAGGAAAGGAGAAGGCAACTTAAGATCTATTTTACGGTTCAGAGCTGATGCTGGCGATGAGTTGTTAAGAGACCATCTGCAAACAGCTCCTGCTAATACAACGTATATTAGCTGGCATATCCAGAATGAAGTGATTTTATCTCTCAATTCTTTGCGATTGCACAAGATATAATTGCCCGTGTAGGTTACGCTAAACACTTTTCTGTTTTGTCTGACGAAACCACAGACATAAGTGGCATCCAGCAAATGTCTCTCTGCGTAAGATTTTTGGAAGAAAATATTGTAGAGGAGGAGTTCTTGCAATTTTTGCCACTTACGGATGCAACAGGAGAAGGTCTTGCGAACGTAATTTTGAAAGGATTGGCTGATATGGGTTTTAACTCGCAAAATATTGTAGGGCTAGGCTATGATGGAGCAAGTGCCATGAGTGGGTTATATGAAGGAACACATGCCATAATTTGTGAGCGATGTCCAAAAGCTCAATACGTTCATTGCCGTGCTCACTGCCTGAATCTTGTAATTACGGCAGGCTGTGACATTCCACCTATCAGGATTTGCATGAGTACAATAGAAAAAACATACTACTTCTGTAACACCCCAAAAAGACAGGAAGCACTGTCTAGTGAAATTGAGAAACTTGAGTCAACCCTAAGAGTAAGTAAGCTAAAACAGTTGTGCACCACACGTTGGATTGAAAGGCATGAATCCATACCTGCATTTGTAGAGTTGCTTGAACCTATTGTGAATGCATTAGATCACATAGCTTCATGGATTGATGCAAAGGCTTCTACAGATGCTCGACTTCTTTCCTGTGCAATTTCCAAATGTGAATTCCTAGTGAGCGTTCTCAATGAACTTTCTATGAAGCCAAGGAAAATTAACATAAGAATAAATAGAATTATTTCAAAAGTTATTTTGTGAGATAAGAGTGAGTGCAAGTTTCTTATTTGAATTTTCAGATTTACATCAAAAAATAATTTTATAAATCAAATTTCCAAAATAAAATTTATTGAAACTTTTATGTTTTTATATTCTAATAGTCATAATAATTACAGAAAAATTAGGATTTTTAGAAATTCTAAATTATTTTGTATATTATTGTATTTATGTTGTTGTACTTGCATTTTGCAGTAATAAAATTTTCAAATTTTCCCGAGGGGAAAACCACTTGACACCGCTTGATTGGTCAGTGAAACTACCCCCCCCCCCTCATAAATGAATCCTGGCTACACCAGTGGACGAGTGCTATATATTCTGCGTATGCATTTGTAACTAAATATTAATAAAAAGTACGACCTGTACTTCTAACAAATTACTTTGAACAAGTTTTAATGATAGTTATTGGTTTTGTTAATAGTCAACATTATAGTTTGATGTTCTAACGTTGATAACTGTCTTAAAATGGTTCAGTAATGGGTTAAGTGTAATAGCATCGCTCTTGTATAGGGGCCATTTTAATATTAGGTCATTGTTAAAATATGTTTTTGTTTTTAACACACAATTGCACAACCTTTGCCACACAGCTTGCAATTGATTAAAAAAAAAGTTTTCTCTTAACTACTCTTAAGTAATCTTTCTTGAGAAAAACAAACACATCATCACAATATCAGGTGACCTGGTGGTCTAGGGTTAAGGTGTCGGACTTCTGTTCTGGGGTCCGGGGTTAAATCCTAGGTCCAGACACATATGTATCTGATTGCCAAACCCTTCCTTCACCTCTGAAAAGACGCGTGTTAATCACAACTTGTGAATGTGTGAAGTGCCAGGCCTCCACCGTGGTTCGGATCCCACGCTAAGCTGTAGGTCCTCCATTTCATCTCACAATCACCCTACCATTATACATTAGCGTAAGTGCGTATACTCCGAACGGGTGCTAATAGTAATAATAGTAATAATAATAGTAATAATAGTAATAATAATAATAATAATAATAATAATAATAATAATAATAATAATAATCATAAGATCCTATTCTTTATTTAAATATTTTAAACAAAACTGTTAAAACATTTTTATCAAATTTTTAATTTTCAAAACTAGGTTATTTGTAAACTTCCTTAAATTATTTTTTATGTGTAAAAAAATAGTCTTACTTATAATAAAAAAACAATTCTTAGATAGCCCAGATAGAACTCAAACTTAAAGTACTTTATTTTAATAGGTACCCTTAAATTAATTTATTTTAACAAATAAATATCTACTATTAGTTTATCATGTAAAAAAGCCCCAAGTAAACAATTTTGAACATATCTGTTTAAGAAACTCAAATAATTCCAAAGTTTTCAAAAATCAGTACTCAGTTAACTACAATAAAATATTTTTTAAAAAAGAAAAACAAATATAGGTCACCTTCTCTCTTAGTGGTACTAATCTGTCAGGCTGTGTTACAGCTGAGGATAAGGGTGGTGACTGGATATGTGACTGTGTGGGTCCTCAATTGAGCTAGTGAGAGAAAGAAGTATATTCAGGAATACTTAACCAATGGCCTAACTAAGACTATAGGTTGTCCTACACTGTTATGAACCTCGGTACCTTGGGCACGATGGTAACACCTCAGCACACTTACTTACTCACTCACTCGACGATCCAGTGTCTTAACCCACGTAGCCCCCAAAATGGGCAGAGTGGACGCCCTAGAATTGATTGATACTTGATACTATTTATTTTTAATTCGTTATCTTCCTCTGAAGATGGAGCAAAAAAGGAAGTTATTCTGGCCTAGGATAACTTGGTCATTTATGAGTGAGTTTGTAAACAAGGAAAGATTTATAATGACATCTCCAAAATTACAAAGGCTACTTCTAGAAATGTATCCCTATTTGAATCACCCCATAAATAATAGTACAGCATTACAAGCCTAACCGCAGGTATGTTTAAAATCTCCACTGGCTTGGTGGAGGAAGGGTTGACTATGTTAGTGTTGATGCACATGGAGTATCAAAGCCTCCATGTGCCGAAGCATCCATGAAGTTGTGGAAGCTGCAAAATTTGGAACTGCGGTGAAATTCTCATACAATCTTGAAGAACACATAATGATATTTTTAACTGTATGAGACATTCTTAAAATAGCTGGCGTGATCGATGAAACATTAATCCAAACCGATTATCCAAGAGAGCGTGAAGTAGTAGCATTCGTTGACTGACAAGGAAATAATAACTTGAACTGTGCAGAGCTGATAAATTCTACTATGTAAACTCAGAATGGCCTATAAGCATAGACTGTACTAAAGCTATTAGAATATAAACTTGTTTTGACGAGTTAAATTGGCTGGTGTCTCAAGGTCTCGTGAATCCGTACTAAACAGCAGTCTTACTGTTTAATAAAGCTTAAAAATGTATATAGGCAGATTAATTGAAAATTCTATAGGAATTCTAGAAGAGAAATTCTCAAATTTGAACTACTTGAACTACTTGAACATTTGCATCAGACATTTTTAGGGGTCATCCATAAACCACGTAACGCTTTTTCCCTACCTTTTTAGCACCCCACTCCCCCCATGTAACACCATGTATACATTTAGCCTACACCCCCCCGCCCCTTGTGCTACGTAACTTTTCTCACCAAGAATGAATACCATTATTTCATAGGGAAGATTTGTGATACTAAAAAGGAGGGATTCAGCATTAATACTTCTTAAAATCCTTTTTAAATCCTGAACATTAATGATTCCAGATAGTATTATTATTTATGGATAACTACACATACAAACAGATAATACAGACAAGTACAAACATAAAGACATTGAGTTCAAATTCCTCAGGTTCATGAGGAAAGCCCTCTGCTATATTTATGTTATGGTTGTCAGGTTTGCGATCTGAATAAGAGCCAAACGGCACTACTTTGTGCTGACTAGGATAGCCCTTTTCTGTAGTGGCGCTCACTACATGATATTGTTGAAGTGTCCACATCAGATGATTGACGCTGTGGGAAAACATCTTTCTTAATATTGTGCACTTTTTATGATAGTCATATTATCATCATATAGAGAGCTGTTTAAAGAATTCCAAGTATACAACTTTTTTAAATTATTATTGGATTAATCTACAACTTTACTTTAATTAGCTTATCAATACCTAGACTTATGTTTCGTTCCAACATCGATCCTGGATCCTGGCTTCACTCTTGAAAATGACTAGATGGCCAATGAAGCAGAGATCGGGGTTCAAATACCTGTCGGGTACACTCGGAGTGGCTTTTCCTAAATGGTTTTATAATCTCTCTCCACGTTAATGAGGGTAGATCACCTCTAGAATTCTATCTTTCTTATTTCTACTCTAATAGATAAATATAATAAAAAATAACTATAATAACTACAATTAGACTATACCACCCTACAAAATGTATACTAAAAAGGCAGAATTTTAAAGAAAATTTATCAGCATTTGCATAGAGGGTGAGTGGGAAACCATGTAGGAAAAGCAACCCTCAGTAGACCTGTCTGTTATTCGAATCCCATCTCCCCGACATCGGCCATCTAGTCAACTGAGAGAATGATTATTTAGATAATGCAGCCACCATAACGTATGTATAATAGTTGCATTTATATACATACACATTAGATTTATCAGAAGGGAAAAGGTATAGGCTTAAATACACCTACCTTTTGTGAATAATTAATGACATTTGAAGCTTTACTTTTCGTAACATGCTGCTGGTATGAAGAAATAACACTATTGATGGATTCCTCAAATTTGCCTTGAGATATATTCTGTAATTTTGCTTCTTTCCATCTCACTACAACATATTTTTGAGACTCTGCCACTATTTTTTCTTAGTATCGCTTTTTATACCCAAGTAATGAACAAGTCTTTTCTTTTTGAAGAAATTTTTTTTGTTTCTGTACAAACACAAGTGATTATTCACGGCCTATGTAAAAGAATGTGCATTAGGAATTTAAATTATAATAAAACTCAACTATACTTATAAATTTAGGCCGCTTCGACTGACAGCTGCTATCCAACTAAAAGCACGTGAGGGGGTCAGTAGTTCGAACAAATCTAAACAAGTACCGTGAGTATAAACATGTCACTGTCATCCGCATGAAAATATGTGATTTGGAGTGCGCTTGGCGTTCATAGTCTCGGGCAGACAATGCCGCATTCGAAATATTGATAAACAAAAGTAAGTGCTAAACTTGCATTTTCAACGCCACAAATATATGGAAGTTATCCATAAGTATTTTTATCAAAGGTGAAAACATAAACAATAATATTGTTTTTTAACATTAGAATTTGAGTTTA
The DNA here is from genome assembly GCA_033556935.1 of Timema podura. Taxonomy (NCBI): domain Eukaryota; kingdom Metazoa; phylum Arthropoda; class Insecta; order Phasmatodea; family Timematidae; genus Timema; species Timema podura. The sequence goes on along the minus strand of JAVRXN010000006.1, from coordinate 35,258,850 downwards.
AGACCTGTGTTACGTAACACTTTGATGTACCCTCCCTCTCCCCATGTAACAGCATGTAGACATTAGAGCTCACCCCTCCCCCCCTCAAAGAGTTACGTGGATAATGGACGACCCCTTAAAGAGTGCACAACTTCTTGTAACATTGTACGAGAACAAGAGGAAAGAGGGGGTACAGCCAAATATCCAAGAAAATATAATCCAAGGTCAAACCTTCAAGGACCACAACGTTTGGGATATTTGATAATAATTTTGCTTGAATAATCTAAATTTTTATTTGGTTAAAAAAGGAAAAATTTTGTTTACTTTTTATATTTATCAACACATATCATATCAAGCATTCAACATTCAGACTGTGTGAATTTTGTGGTAAGAGAATACTGTATATATGAACATTATAATCAGAAAACCGTGTTTGTTTGAACATTATTTATTACAATACGCAGCAAAGGCATAGGTGTCATTTTCATTAGGAATATTATCCAAGTAAATTTAAAATATTTTATATATTGTTGCTAAATGTCCAGGTGTCATTTTTCACTTTAAATAATGTGATGATACTTTATTTGGTTAATGTGTTTCAACTATAAAATAAATGGCACGGATCTCCGCACGGACTTTCTTGCTCTATTGTTTAAAAATGGAGATATTTACTTAAAACTCGTAATATATGTGAAACGAAAAATATACACAAGCAAATGCAAGCATAAACTGCACTTTATTTATGTAAAATATTTTATGAGTCCTCGTTTTTAATTTTACAATTTTATTTTTAATGAATTAATGTTCTCATTTGTATATTTTGACCGATAAAAAAGATCAATATTGGCTTCACAAGGGTCAACACTTCATACTAAAATTTCGAATTACGGTTAAAATTTTAACATTTTACTAGGTGTTTCACATCTTAAGGTCATCGAATTGATATTCAAATCCTCATTTATAAATTTTGACCAATAAAAAATGTAAAAATTGACTATTGAGTCTAAAATAAAGGAGATAAATCATTGTTGTACAAATATTTCTCCTAAGAGAGTAAAGGAAAAATAACAAACTTTTTGAGAGACTTACTTATATTTAATTACTCTATGGCATTACAGAATTATTGCATTAAAACTTGAGTATGATATCTTTTCAACTAAAGCTCAAAAAATTGTAATAATATATTTGCCAATATCTCAGAAAATATTGGTTTCATAAAAATATATTTCAAATAAAAGTTATTTATTTTTAATAGGACTACAATTTTGCAATGTTAAGCTATTTAGTATCTCAAATATTTGTGGAAATACAGACATTTCCGCTCCTGTAAAGTAACCTAAAAGTCATTTTAATGGAAAAATGAAAATAGCCAGCTTATTTATAATATTAATCAACGCCTAGAAACCAATTTTAATCAAAATCGTTAAAACAGATTTTTAGAAAATAGATTTTTTCAATTTTCACCCTTTATTAAACTACTCTTAATTTTAAGTTTAAACAGACACACAACAGATGGCATTGTAAAGACCACTTTTTAGGGTTCGGGGGGTCATGAGACATAGACATCCATCAACATTTCAGGTTAGATTTTCTTTACGGTCGCAATACTTTTACCTTTTGTTTTCGAAAAGTTAAAAAATATAAATATTTGAGTATAGCTTGAAAGTTATTGTTTTATAAAAATATGCTTGGGATAAAATTTCTATAATATAAATAGATCTACATATTTGTGATGATAAGTAATTTCATGTCTCAAATAGTTCCGTAGATATGATCAAAAATAGAGGGTAAAATCTCCTGTTGAAGTCAGCCAGGATAATAGTACACCCGGATACGGAGAAGATGATGGAGGATGTGCTCAAGGAGTTGAGGAATACGGGAGATAAGGGAAGAAGAGAAGTGTATGGGCAGATGGGGAAGGAGGAGTTGATTGACAGAATGCTAACAAAGAGATGCGTGTGTTCATAGGGAAGTGAGGAAAGGTATAAGATATGGGGGGGAGAGGCAGGAAGGAATTACTCGTGGGTTGCAAGAGAGAATAACGAGGACTATATAGTACTTAAAGACTATGAGGTGTTTATATCAGGTTTGTTAGGGGTTGTAGCGAAAACTAAATTTATAAATGATGGAAGCAAAAGGAATATGGGCAAAGAAGATAAAAGTGAAGGAATTAAGAGAGAAGGGATAATTATTGGACTAGTGGGGCCAAACCTAAGAGGGGAAAGTTAAGCAGACATGCAATATATGGGAGCATCGGTAGAGAAAGAGCCGATGGAAATCAAAAGGAGAACGCTAATTAATGGGAAGGAAACATAGAGTCATATGGAAACTCGGGATGGGTCAGTCACTATTCAGGAGGTGTACGATCGGAGAATAGAGCTAATTATGGAGATGTTGTTGTCAGAAGCGTACAACCAAGCCGGGATATATAAAAAGTAAGTACACCTGCAGATAGTTGGTTTTGGACTTGGGGTGTGGAAGGGAGCATACAAACAAGAGGAGCGCTTCCACATGGCAATGAGAAGAAAAGTGAAGGTTATGGAGAAGCATTGTGATGACTATTACGGGATCAAGGACATAGAGTTCTTATTGCTAGGGGATGTAATTAAAAAAATTCAGGACTGTGAGGCAATAAGAGGGAAATATGTCGTGAACATCGTTGATTCAAAGGAGTCCCCATATAGAATAAGTAGGAATGTTAGTGGGGAACTGTTGGTCACGACTTATGCGTGAGACGGTAATGCGTGGCCAGGCAATGAATTCTGGGAAGGACACCTGGGATCAACAGGAGATTCGGCAGCGGCCACGACGACGCTGATATCACAGATACAGTACTCGATAATCAATAAAGGGCTGAGGGCAAAAAGTTGAAGAATAACAGAGTCACTTGGGGTAAGAAGTGAAGAGGAAGGGAAACAGGGAGGAAAGGAGGTGGAGTCATCAGTTAAGCAACAGGAAGACGAAGAAGTAGATGTAAAAGGAATATGGGGTCAGCATGGAGTAAGGGCTAAAGAAATGGAGAAAGCAAGATGGGGGAGGAGTTTACCAAATACGATTGGGAAATGGACTGCCAAGGCAAGGAAGAATGAGAGAAAGAGTGGCACTGGAGGGGAAAAGGAGGAAAAGCAAAATGAAGAGATAGAGCAGGGGAAGAAAAAGAAAAGAAAATGGATAAAATGGGTAGGATGACCCATTCTAGAGGCCGAGGAAGGGTACGTAGTTGAAGGCGATGGTTGGAAGGTTGGAGGGTTGGTGGAGGAGGATAAATTGGAAGGGGATGGCGCTGTTGGAGATGAGAGGAAGGAGAATGAGGTAGAGGGGAAGAAGGAGATGCATAACAACTGGGAGGATGCGCTGAGAGTGAACATATTCACTAAAACAAACTCAAGAGGCACAGACCTGCATGTTGGTGTATCCTGCCTAGTCCACCTATGCCCACCTGCCCGGATATATAGTATTATTAGTATTATTATTATTAATAATATTATTAGCACCGCGTATTACTACCCGTTCGGATTATACGCAGACATATAGTAGAACGTGGCTCACAGAATAAACAAACAAACCACTTTATGTGAAACTAATATATTTCTCATGACAAGTTTTAGTCAAGAGCTTACTTACTCCCAATGTGAAGGAGAAACTGTAACAAGAATAACGCGAGCTTCATTTGTCAAAAGACGATCATAATGGATTCAACTAATGCGCGTCAACAACAAAGAGCTTGTAGGTACTAGCTCAACTATGAGGGTTGGAAGGGGGGTGGGGGGAGTAGGACCTTTTAATGTAAATTGCTGCTAACACATCAGTCACAGAGAAGTGCTCTATTCACAAGCGCAAGTGCTGCGCCTCACGGCCCATCGTAGCACCAGTGAGAGAGAAACAATTGAACTGTTTGTCATCGCAGGACTGTACTTTGTTGCGGAGCAATCTTAAGATGAACAGTACTCTATTGAATATCCGCTGTTTCAAAGAAAGTTGATATTTTTATAAAGAAGCTAGGCGTGACCTTTAATTACGATTTACCAAATATCCACACCGTAAAGCAGATTTTTCTTTCACAGTTTTAAACATAAATGTAAAACTTTTTATTTCCAAAAAAGTATTGTATTCCTCTGTAAACTATGGAGCATCGTTACCGGAAGTTAAGGAGGAACATGTCTCACCCCCCCCCCCAATAGTATGCTCAAATAAGACCCTCGTATAATCTTACAGAAAACATTGAGTAATTTTGTATTAAGAAAAATAGAAAACTCACTTTTGGAGCAATGCGTAAATTATTAAGAAATACCTACATTATTTAATATATAGCTTATATAAATAATAAGTCCATTACTATTAACTATATTCAATAGACTGCGTCACTACTGCTCTGGATATCGTAGTACAAATACACCTACTTTTACATATTTAACAACGAACCTGAAGACCTTTATCGGGTGAATGCCAGTTTGAGATGTTAAAAAGCTATTCAATATTGCTTATTATCAGTATTTGATGTTTAATATAGTAGTGATTAGTTTTATAACTGGGCAACGCATTTTATAACAAAGTGAGGAGAAGAGACTTCACAGCACACACACACACACACACACACACACACACACACACACACACACACACACACACACACACACACACACACACACACACACACACACACACACAGAGCAGATATCAGCTTTGGGGATTTATAAAATTCATAGCACCAATAAAACAGAATACATTTTAAATGTTTTAATTTGCTTCAAAATGTTCTTTCCTGTGATTGGGACCCTGCACCATGATCATTTGCAGTAGGGTACCTTCCTCTCCCACCCCTACCCCCATTTTAAAACAATAATATTCTTACAATCCTGCTTGCGCGCAATCTCACAACTTTCTTCAGATACACAGCCGAAAGTTTTAGGATAGTTGTGTGTCTGAGGAAAGCTATGAGGGCTGAGAAGTGTCATCACAACTTTTACAGCTCAAACTCAAGACAGACCAACTTTGTATTTGTTGTTGTTGTTTTGTTGCTGTTGTGAGAGCACCCTAGCTTTACTTTGGGAAGGGGCTTAAAAGTTTGAGGCCAGTTTGTTTTCCCCTGGATTTGAACCGAACAGAGTGACTGTGTGAAAGAGAGTTCTGTGCTACAGCAACCGAACTACATTTCTAACTGCAATATAAACTTTCAATAGGAGGTTAAATCCCTATAACAAGTTTTCAAATAAAGTTCAAGGTTGAAGGTTAAACCAATATTTTTAAAAGTCCTTTAACCGCAAGTTCCTTTCCCAATTGTTGGGCCGTAATGGGCAGTTATACAGTTTACTGGATCTACTTTCATGCAACCTGCATCGGTGGACACGCGAACTAAATGACAAGGCTCATTAAGCTTAGTTTTATGGTAACGTAGAAGTCTGGGTTTGAATCCCGGTTTTGTAAGCTGAGGGTGGTTTTGATAATTTTCCTTTCTCCCTCCACGCTAGATGTGGGTACACTTCTTATCAACTATACCCTCGTCATCCCTACATCAGTAGCGTCATTAAAATTAGGATATCCTAAATGATGAACGGCAAACAAATATTTTCAGAAATTGTATTACACACTTGCCAAATTATACTCATAACATATTACATATGTCAAAGGTGACATGTGTTATGCACTCGAAGAAGACAGCAAGTATCAATTTGATTGGAGCCTTAAAGTTACAGAAATAAGAACTAAATTCTCCCGATATTTTTTATAAATCAAAATTAGACAGGCAAATATAATATTGTGAAAAAACCAGGATGTTCTGAGTCTGAGTAGATATTGAATAGTGGATATGGTAGCATCCCTTTAAGTTTATAGCTAGTCTTTTATGTTTTCAAGAGAGAACTAATAATGTTTATTAATTTAGTTGAAATCAATTAATTTTATATTATTTATCAATAAGCCCGGTTCGGATTGAGGTATTACGGTAAATTATATGTCGTACAAATACTTTTTGGTTTATTTTGATATATTTATTATAAACGTAGTAGTTTTAATATATAAATAAGTTATTATATTTTATCAACATCAAACATGATAAAATACTATTTTTTAAAAATTCTTAAGGGCTGCCTGGAGATATATGATTTAAATATAGAATAGTGTAAGTCACTACCTCTGATGAAAATATTGCTGGTAATTGTTTATTAATTTTGTTTTCCCATTTCCTTGAAGTATAACTTGATGTCTCAGAAACCTTTTAAAATTATTGTATACTGTTTTTAAAAGATGAGAACACCATTGTTCTAGGAAAGAGAAGCTACAGAGATAAAATCATCATAAACTACAATTAGCTATGTTTTTACCGATGTTGATCAAACTAAAATACACATTCCTTAAAAAAAAAGTTATTTTCTTCGGCTTTATTTATTTGTTTGTTATTTATCTGGATACTGGTTCATTCTGGTGGGCATACGGACCAAGACTTTTTATTTCGAAATAAACTGGACCATTAGTTAGGATTTTAATAAATAAATCCAACTCTACCCCCCCAGCTGAGGGGAATATTGACCATGGGGTTGGGGGTTAAATACCATCGTTTATCAGTAGCAAATTTATAAACAAGGTTATTAAATGATTCATTTGAAAATTATATATAAGGAAGGTAACTTATAAAAAGAGCGGCCATATTGGAATAGCGAGATGGAAGGAAACTCACCGTGATACCATACCACGTGAAATACCACCATCAATAAGTCTACATGAGATTCAAACCTTTGCCTCCTTTGTGGTGAGCAATATAGTTTATTATCAGCCTGACCCCTTATAACCACCTTTGAGTATTCAAATAACTAATAATGGGTTGAATTTTTATTTTCTATAATCAATATCTCAGAGCATGTGAAGGCTGTTATCTGATTGCTAGACTTACAAGGAAACATGTACAACTCGTATCTTCATTTCTCTCAAAGTGAGGTAAGACCAGCACCGAGACTCAAACCCATGTGTTAGTTAGCATCTTGAAGACACACAGAATGTTTCTAATGTAATTATTGTAACAAACATGACTTTCAAACTTGACTAAATCTGCTACGGAGGATGGATTGTTTCACCGAAAGGCCGCCTAGAGCAGCTTATGTCACTCGTCTGACAAGGAAACTATTTAATCTTTTATTTTCATAAAGGGTTGGTTTTTATCTTCAAATGTGATTACTATAATAATAATGACTATAGGTTTTAAATGTTTTAAGTTTTAATGTTCTTACTAACGTACCAAATATCCTAGATTCTAAGACGCCATCGATTGTAAGAAGCACCTTCATTTTTCAGTACCACCAACAGAAAATAATCAAAATATCTCTCTTATATCTAAGAAATATTTTTGTTTACAGAATTAACTTTACTAACAACACAATACAGGCAGTACTTTATTTATCAGTAGGTGGTATCACTTCCTTCTGAATGAATATCAGTCTGATTCTTCTGATCCGTCTTTATTGCCATTCTCCCATAATACCTCGTCTTCTGAGTCATCAAAAGCGTTGGTGATGCAACATTTTTATAAAAAGAATAGTGCACTATTCTTTCTGAGATTAGCTTCCAAGCTGTTGATATCCATTCTGACAATTTTGATGCTGGCACTTTCTTAATTTTTCCGGAAGGTGTCAGCGGAAGGTTGTCAGTCAACAACCAGGATTCATATTCCTTCCTCAAGTAATCCTTAAATGGTTCGTTGACTGAAACGTTGAGGGGTTGCATTTGGCTGGTCATGTCACCAGGAATCACAGCCAAGTCACTACCTTTTATCATGATTTTATTTTTGACCTGTTTGCTCTAATGTCCATGCATCAAGTACTATCATGATAGGTGGATTACGAAGACTTCCAGGATGTGTATTACAGACAACATTTAGCCAGTCTTTCATAAGCTCTGCCTTCATCCATACATTTTTTGTAAACAAATAATAACATCTTTAGGGAAAATTTCATTCTTAGGTATGATTTTTTCGATTTTTAAAATTAAATATGGTGACAACTTTCGGCCATTAGTTGTGATGCGTTACTTTTCGTAGCCTGTGCTTATATCTTGACTTCTTTAGCACCTTTATCTTTGACTGTTTAATTTCGAGGCATATCTATTTTTTTTAGCACGTCTTACTACCCTTTCGGGCTATACAGATCGAGGCATATTGAGGTAGATTAGCGTTTCATTAGCATCTTCAATTTGACTAAAATTATAGATTTTCCCTTAATTTGACCACATGTCACTGAAATTTGATCAACTTTTGTTGAAAGTCTTCATTAGGTTTCTGACAGATAGATGTTTGGCACCTCAACAAAAATCCGTTACGACGCTTCAGTCTGTCACACCAGCCGTGACTGGCTTTAAAATGTATATCCTCTATTCCGAGGGACTTGGCAATCTCTCAAGCTTTCAATTGCATGGCTTGTCGAGTGATAGGTAATATTTTGTGCGTGTCTCCGTTACAAAACGTACCACAGATTCATCAACTTCTGGAGATCTTCCTTTCTTGGGCCCTGTAAACTCTTGGTTGCTGCTTTGCACGAAAAGATGGAATTGCGATCATTTTTCCAAGGACGAACATTTACTTCCCTAATGTCAAAATGCCAATCCACAGATATTTCCACGTTCCTCTGCATGCACAATAGCTTTACGTTTCAACGCGACATCGTAGAGCAATATTTTTGACAACATTATAAAGGAAACACAACAACACAACTTCTTAAATACGGTTCTTACGAGGATACAACAAAAACTTCCTAGTTCTCCCTGAGCGAGCTTCACTATAGTGAAATAACGGTGGCTTCACATTTGGAAGGTACGTGAAAACATCCATGTCACTTTCTTCTACAATGGAGTTGAAGAATGCTTTAGCGGTAAAACTTGGAGTAGGGTCTTCCGAGTAAAAACAAACCGTATGATGCCATGTGCAAAGCGAACGAAGAATAGAAAAGAACTAGATTCTAAAATGCACCCAATTTTGATTGATGTTTAAATTGCATAAAAAGCGCGTCTTACAATCGAAGATGTAATTATTTTTACTAACTGGTCCAAATGTTGTATCAAGGAGCTTTGGATGAGATCAAGATGGTTTTGTAATTTTCCATGGATTCATAGAATTGTTATAACATGAATAAAACCTCAACTATCGTATCTAATAGACATTGCAGACAATTTGGTCAGTTCTGATGACATTTAATATTTGTTTATTTATTATCTGTAACCCCACGGCCTCAATTAGAAGGCATGTTTATGTAAACATAGTACATTGTGAGGGGCGAATGACATAACGATTGTTACGAGGTTGTTATGATGATTCAATAAACAAATAAACTAGAGGAGCTGACCCAAAAGGTGGTGTCAGCATTCCTTAGTCAGAGGTTTTTAAGCCCCTCGCCGCTGACTACAGAAGACCGTAATCTAGGAGGTCACGCTGCCTGTCACGGGGTCACGTGGCTAAGTCGTTGGGATTCATCAAGTACCAGTCGGGGCTGTCGCTCGAGTCCAGGGGACCAGGTTTGATGACCGTGCAGGAACCGCCTAGCAGTCGGACAGGCCATTGGGTGAACCTCATAACATCTCGTTTTGTCACACGATTCTTTATATTCTCTAAGTTCTTCATTCTAACTTAACTTTTAACACCACATCTGTAATAGATATAGTAGTATTAATAAACCTTTTAGAAGCCAAGTCTAGCGTCAATCACGAATCCACACACCTCCCTCTTATCCTTGGCCAAGAAATCCTGACGGATCAACCAGGCCCACACAGTTAAGATACAGAAACGGATGGTGGTGACAGCTCTCTCTCGTTCAGTGAATGTATAAATATTGTAATATGATTTGTTATATTAAGACATGTTAAATTACCTTTTGGCTTTTATAAATGTAAATTTAATGGTAGATTAGTGACTATTTTTGTAAAAATATTTATTTTGTTTAAGAAATTTAAAGAACATTTTGGCATATATTAATATAAATTAATAAGTTTGTTAGCGAATATTGTGTTAGTGACTATCTGAATCGGGGAAGACAATACCAATATACAATTCGAGGACTACTAAAACATCTGTTTATCTGTGTATTAAATAATTTGGGAAGTGAAAAGTCACGTAAAGACCGGTATATTCTTGAGTTCAGAAATAGAAACACCAACATCGAAGAAGGACATATTTTGGAACCTCGTAAATGAATTTTAATTAGTTGACTTGCCAAGGAATCAACCACGTAATCAACAGTTTTGGTAAACAGTTTTTGTTTGCTTAGTTTCAACCACTACGGAAGAATCTAAACGAAGATTTACTATTTTAACTTATCAACTTTAGTGGAGGGTAGGATAGCCTCACACTCATGCATGACTAAAGAATCATCTCGGATTGACTATCGAAAGGCGCTTGGATCAAAGGGAATAGCTATACATTAATTAATAAACTTTCTGTAAATGAACAAAAGGTAATACATGTTGAATTTTATAAACGCCACTTTTGAATCCATCTTGGAGACTGCAAATGAATTTGTCTAAATAATACGTAGCTTGTTTTCTGAAGACTTTAAACAATCCCATTTACCTGATATTAATCTAAGTTTATTTAAATAACCAATTTTTATTATTTTTATTTTCTTAAGTAAACTTTACTATCTGTCGTCATAGAGACGAAACGTAAAATATGTATTTAAACAATCGTTTAGTTTATAAGAGGGTACATCTCATTGTTTTGTACACTGAATTCACTGTGGTATTATGTCTCAATTAACTGTCTTTAATCGCGACTGTATTTATAGCCTTTGTCCAATCAGTCAATAATACTGGCACAGTTACACTATAATATCAAATTTTCACAGAAGGTCTGAGTACTTATTTTATTTTCTATCCCCGGTTGTGTGTACCTGTACCACCTTCCACTTCTTATGACATTTCTGGCTGTCCCGAGGTTGTTAACATTATTGGGTTACAACTCTATGATCACGAGGGTTAATGGTGGGATAAATATCAATTGGTCCTTTCTCTAGCATAACTTTACAAGTTTGGGAAATGAAGAATACAGAACCTGTATTACAAATAATCAGCAATCAGCTAATATCACATCAATTGCTGTTTCTACAACAAACAAGTATACGTTACTATTTATCTTTTGGAACGTCTGAATGAAATCCATCTGTAACGTCAGGGTTATACAGACCTACAGACAAACAAACATACATACTTAGGATTAGGGACAAACCAGAATGCAGACAAACAAGACGAGAGACAAATAGATAATAGACAAACAAGATGACAGACAAACAATATAATATACAAACAAAATGTTATACAAACAAGTGGACAGACAGACAAGAGGATAGAGACACAAGACGACAGACAAACAAGACGACAGACATACAAGATGACAGACAAACAAGACGACAGACAAACAAGGCTACAGAACTAGCTAATTTTAAAACCCAACCTTTTATTTCGGAGGTACACCATCATCCATAATTATCTCGATGAAAGATATTTTCTCAATTCCAAAGCAAGCAATGTTGTTGAGTGAGGAGGGAAGCCTGTCCTAGCGGGGTAGTGAAGGGGCAGTGACATGGTGAGACAGGCTCCGGGTGAACTTGCAATGGCACGCAACCAGCTGGACTGCCAGAGGAACAACATGGCGGACATCTACGATAGTCACGTGAGCCACGCAGTCGTAGCTCATCTTCTAGTGGTTTGTTCAACTGAGGGCTATGCTGGGGATTTACCCGCGTCACTCTGGAGGTCTTGTGTTCATAAGTCGAGTGGTAATACACTTTTAACATGCCCGAAACACACGGAAGCCGGTGTGTGCAAATTATGTACTACAGTACTAGGGTGACCGGTCGTTTGGTCCTGACAAGTGGGAGTAGTCCATGTACAGTACTAGGGTGACCGGTCGTTTGGTCCTGACAAGTGGGAGTAGTCCATGTACAGTACTAGGGTGACCGGTCGTTTGGTTCTGACAAGTGAGAGTAGTCCATGTACAGTACTAGGGTGACAAGTGAGAGTAGTCCATGTACAGTACTAGGGTGACAAGTGAGAGTAGTCCATGTACAGTACTAGGGTGACAAGTGAGAGTAGTCCATATACAGTACTAGGGTGACAAGTGAGAGTAGTCCATGTACAGTACTAGGGTGACAAGTGAGAGTATTCCATATACAGTACTAGGGTGACCGGTCGTTTGGTCCTAACAAGTGGGAGTAGTCCATGTACAGTACTAGGGTGACAAGTAGGAGTATTCCATGTACAGTACTAGGGTGACAAGTGAGAGTAGTCCATGTACAGTACTAGGGTGACCGGTCGTTTGGTCCTGACAAGTGGGAGTAGTTCATGTACAGTACTAGGGTGACAAGTGAGAGTAGTCCATGTACAGTACTAGGGTGACAAGTGAGAGTAGTCCATGTACAGTACTAGGGTGACCGGTCGTTTGGTCCTGACAAGTGGGAGTAGTCCATGTACAGTACTAGGGTGACAAGTGAGAGTAGTCCATGTACAATACTAGGGTGACAAGTGGGAGTAGTCCATGTACAGTACAAGGGTGACAAGTGGGAGTAGTCCATGTACAGTACTAGGGTGACCGGTCGTTTGGTCCTGACAAGTGGGAGTAGTTCATGTACAGTACTAGGGTGACAAGTGAGAGTAGTCCATGTACAGTACTAGGGTGACAAGTGAGAGTAGTCCATGTACAGTACTAGGGTGACCGGTCGTTTGGTCCTGACAAGTGGGAGTAGTCCATGTACAGTACTAGGGTGACAAGTGAGAGTAGTCCATGTACAGTACTAGGGTGACAAGTGAGAGTAGTCCATGTACAATACTAGGGTGACAAGTGGGAGTAGTCCATGTACAGTACTAGGGTGACAAGTGAGAGTAGTCCATGTACAATACTAGGGTGACAAGTGGGAGTAGTCCATGTACAGTACTAGGGTGACCGGTCGTTTGGTCCTGACAAGTGGGAGTAGTCCTTGTACAGTACTAGGGTGACAAGTGAGAGTAGTCCATGTACAATACTAGGGTGACAAGTGGGAGTAGTCCATGTACAGTACTAGGGTGACAAGTGGGAGTAGTCCATGTACAATACTAGGGTGACAAGTGGGAGTAGTCCATGTACAGTACTAGGGTGACCGGTCGTTTGGTCCTAACAAGTGGGAGTAGTCCATGTACAGTACTAGGGTGACAAGTGAGAGTAGTCCATGTACAATACTAGGGTGACAAGTGGGAGTAGTCCATGTACAGTACTAGGGTGACAAGTAGGAGTAGTCCATGTACAGTACTAGGGTGACCGGTCGTTTGGTCCTGACAAGTGGGAGTAGTTCATGTACAGTACTAGGGTGACAAGTGAGAGTAGTCCATGTACAATACTAGGGTGACAAGTGGGAGTAGTCCATGTACAGTACTAGGGTGACCGGTCGTTTGGTCCTGACAAGTGGGAGTAGTTCATGTACAGTACTAGGTGACAAGTGAGAGTAGTCCATGTACAATACTAGGGTGACAAGTGGGAGTAGTCTATGTACAGTACTAGGGTGACCGGTCATTTGGTCCTGACAAGTGGGAGTAGTTCATGTACAGTACAAGGGTGACAAGTGGGAGTTGTCCATGTACAGTACTAGGGTGACAAGTGAGAGTAGTCCATGTACAGTACTAGGGTGACAAGTGGGAGTAGTCCATGTACAGTACTAGGGTGACAAGTGAGAATAGTCCATGTACAGTACAAGGGTGACAAGTGGGAGTAGTCCATGTACAGTACTAGAGTGACAAGTGAGAGTAGTCCATGTACAGTACTAGGGTGACAAGTGAGAGTAGTCCATGTACAGTATTAGGGTGACAAGTGAGAGTAGTCCATGTGCAGTACTAGGGTGACAAGTGAGAGTAGTCCATGTACAGTACTAGGGTGACAAGTGAGAGTAGTCAATATACAGTACTAGGGTGACAAGTGAGAGTAGTCCATGTACAGTACAAGGGTGACAAGTGGGAGTAGTCCATGTACAGTACTAGAGTGACAAGAGGGAGTAGTTCATGTACAGTACAAGGGTGACAAGTGCGAGTAGTCCATGTACAGTACAAGGGTGACCGGTCGTTTGCTCCTGACAAGTGGGAGTAGTCCATTCTCAAACGAATGTGAACAAGCGGCAATTATAAGATGGCCGACCTCATGGATCACTTGCCAATGTATTTTGTTTTGAGATATTTAATCTAACTGAAATTCAAGTGAGCCGTTGATCTAAATTTCTAAGAAAATGAGAAAGTTAATCACAATCACTTTAGTAAGTTATTCCCTGAATAAACCTCATTGAATTTGCAAACCATTCAATTAAATTATTGAAAGAGGTTAAGGTGAAATCTTCTAGCTTTTTAACTTAACAATATAAACAAAGCTCATAGAAATAATCAAGATAAAGTGTTATTACTAATATATAATACTACTACCCATAAAATGCTTACTTAATTTTAGGTCTCTAGAACCAATTATAAAGTATTTAATCAATAACACAGCTTAAATACAGTTTTTGTTTTAAGATAGAAGATTTATGATTTATTTCATAGCTTGTTTCAAAGATTTTTGAAAAACTTTTTTATTAATTAGTAAGGAACAATTGTTCATATACAAAAGAATTCAATTTTAATTAAGGTGGAAAATATATTCTGTTTAAAATAAGTATTATTATAATCTTGAAGTGAAAAACATATATGTATGATTTAAAGCTTCATATAAAAAAATTGGTATATAATACTATAAGTCAAATTACACAGACTTAAATGTCATAACATAAAATGCACTTAACAATACAATTAGTTAACATATTGGAAAACACGTTAATATAATGATTATACATAAAAATATTAAAACTCAATAGATTAAAAGTTCATAAAAGAAGTCAAATTTAATTAAGGTGGAAAATATATTCTGTTTCAAATATGTCTTATTATAATCTATTAATTAAAAAAATATTGTATGACTTAAAGCTTGATTTGGAAAATTTTTTTGTGAATGTTACTACAAGTCAAATTACAAAGACTTAATTATCGTGACATAAAATGCACTAAACCATATAATTAGTTAACAAATTAGAAAACACGTTAAAATTAATACTTATATGTAAAAATATTAAAAATTCAATAGGTTAAATCCTCATCAAGTTGGTTGGTTTATCAAATGTAGAAAGTTTTTAGTTGTAAAATTAATAAATATTTGTCAAAACATGATAAATTATGAAGTCACTTGTAATTAAGAAGAATAATAGGAGCATTGAAAGTTGAAAAATTTTTAATTGTAAACGGTTGTAATTAAAGAGAATATTGTGATAATTAAAATTGAATTGTTTCTTATCTTAATCCCTTGTTCCTTGGTTTACATTCTTGAGATGTATTAGTGCTTCGACATGTTTCGACACAACTACGGCGTCATTTTCAAGACTAAAAAAGGTGATAAAAAAGAATAATACAAATACATATGCCTCAACCACGCCTTGCCAATGTTTGTTTATAGCGAAAGGTTAATAAAGATTCGAATAGAAAAGATGTTAGAAATATTTAAAGTTAATATATTTACCATGACAGAAGAAAAAGTGAGTATCCCAACTGATGGCGTGAGGAAAACTGAAGTGTGATTGAATTTGACGTATTTGTATGTAATAAGAAAACGAATATGGTCTGGAATAATCTGACTGAAAAGTCAAAGATATGAAATAAGAGGAGATTATTCCAGACCATATTCGTTTTCTTATTACATACAAATACGTCAAATTCAATCACACTTCAGTTTTCCTCACGCCATCAGTTGGGATACTCACTTTTTCTTCTGTCATGGTAAATATATTAACTTTAAATATTTCTAACATCTTTTCTATTCGAATCTTTATTAACCTTTCGCTATAAACAAACATTGGCAAGGCGTGGTTGAGGCATATGTATTTGTATTATTCTTTTTTATCACCTTTTTTAGTCTGAAAATGACGCCGTAGTTGTGTCGAAACATGTCGAAGCACTAATACATCTCAAGAATGTAAACCAAGGAACAAGGGATTAAGATAAGAAACAATTCAATTTTAATTATCACAATATTCTCTTTAATTACAACCGTTTAAATTAAAAATTTTTCAACTTTCAATGCTCCTATTATTCTTCTTAATTACAAGTGACTTCATAATTTATCATGTTTTGACAAATATTTATTAATTTTACAACTAAAAACTTTCTACATTTGATAAACCAACCAACTTGATGAGGATTTAACCTATTGAATTTTTAATATTTTTACATATAAGTATTAATTTTAACGTGTTTTCTAATTTGTTAACTAATTATATGGTTTAGTGCATTTTATGTCACGATAATTAAGTCTTTGTAATTTGACTTGTAGTAACATTCACAAAAAATTTTTCCAAATCAAGCTTTAAGTCATACAATATTTTTTTACTTAATAGATTATAATAAGACATATTTGAAACAGAATATATTTTCCACCTTAATTAAATTTGACTTCTTTTATGAACTTTTAATCTATTGAGTTTTAATATTTTTATGTATAATCATTATATTAACGTGTCTTCCAATATGTTAACTAATTGTATTGTTAAGTGCATTTTATGTTATGACATTTAAGTCTGTGTAATTTGACTTATAGTATTATTTACCAGTTTTTTTATATGAAGCTTTAAATCATACATATATGTTTTTCACTTCAAGATTATAACAATACTTATTTTAAACAGAATATATTTTCCACCTTAATTAAAATTGAATTCTTTTATATTGTTTCAAAGATATTGAAATTGATACGTCTTAGATTATTAGATTCATAGGCCTACAATTAATTGGTTATTGAGTCTATGTTAATTTGTAAATCTTTAACAATGCTTTTATCAACTATCAGCAATCCATTAAAGTAATCCTAACTATCAAGTAATTTAACACGTATGCAAATAATACGATTTAAAAATGAGTAGGCTTAGTTATCTCGCATATTATGAGTTGTGATTGAGAATGAATATTTAGGGGAAATTAAATACAACATTTGTAACTGTCTAGTATTATTTGGAAACCAAAATTCAGTTTCTTACTAAGTAATGTTTTAGTGTAAAAGAGAAAGAATACAGGTCTGTGGTTTATAGTTGGTAAAACTCTCAGTGGAGATGTAAACTCAACCTTAATTTCTCGCTATCTTACAGGTAGACAAAGTATTATGATCGTAAAAAAATGAACTCGAGACTTTGATGAATTTCGACGCTTAATGATCCCCCAAATCCGAAAAAATTGTTTTCACAATGCCGTCACTCTGTCTACCTATTTGTACTTTGGGCTAGAGCCTAAACTATTTTGCTGATTGGGCTAAAACTTGGTATCTAGGATTTTCATAGGGTTGCCCTGAGGGTTTTTTGGAACTGGATATCTAACCCTAAAATTAAGGGTAGTTTCCTTAAGTGTGAAAACAGAAAAACTCCATTTTATCAAATCGGCTGTACGAATTTGAATCTAAAAATTTGTTTTTGCAAGACGTTTCCCATGTGTCTGTCTACTCTAATTAAATAGTTTACTAAAGGGTGAAAAAGAAATAATTGATTCTTCAATTAGCTAAACGATTGATTAAATTTCATTTCCAAGCATTGAATAGTTATACAAAGTAAATGGCTACCCTCAATCTCTCGTCAAAATGGATTTAATGGCTCCGTATATATGTGTAACATTTTTTTTATCATATCTCCATAACTTTTTTAGAAATGAAACTTCTTTCATCGGAAATTTGTAGTCTATTTATATTAAAAAATCTTCTATCTGTAATACATTTTTATAAAACCAACAGTTTCTGAAATACTGGCAAATATATTAATACTATTTTATGAGCTTTAGTTGTACAGAGATACTACTCAAGTTTT
Organism: Timema podura; assembly: GCA_033556935.1. Classification (NCBI taxonomy): domain Eukaryota; kingdom Metazoa; phylum Arthropoda; class Insecta; order Phasmatodea; family Timematidae; genus Timema; species Timema podura. The sequence goes on along the minus strand of JAVRXN010000006.1, from coordinate 35,241,019 downwards.
AAAGCAATAATTCTCTAATGTCATAGACTAACTAAAGGAGTAAGTCTCTCAAACAGTTGATGTCCTTTTCCCTTTAACCTCTTAGGGGAAATGTTTGTACAACAATGATCTATCTCTATCATTTTAGACTCTATAGTCAATATTTACGTATTTTATTGGTCAGCATTTTTATATGAAGAATTTAATAGCAATGTGATGACCAGAAGATGTAAACCTTAATAAAATGTCGAAATTTTAACTGGAAATCGAAATTTTAATACGAAGTGTTGACCCCTGTGGACCCAATAGTGATTTTTTTTTATTGGTCCACATATACGAATGCGGACTTTAATCCTTTAAAAGTAAAATGATAATATTTAAAATTGGGAGTCAAAAAATGTCTTACGCAAGTATAGCGCCATTTTTGCTCGGGTTTGCTAGTGTACATTATTTCGTTTCACATATAAAATTATCATGAGTTTTGAGTAAATATATTTATTTTTAGATAATTGAGCTATAAAGTCAGGGCATAGTTCTGTGCTATTTATTTTTTAGAAACTACTATCCTTATATGTGTTTACATAAAAAGGTTATGACTTATGAAGGTGGAATTTAGAGAAAACGTAAACGCATGTGCGTGAGGGGAAATTGGGAAACCACATAAAAAAAATTAACTTGTTAGAATTTCAACTTATAACCATTATATATAATTACAAATAGTTTGTGAAAGTGACACCTTCTACCAACCGTCTACTGAAGCTGCTTACAACACTTACATTGGATATATAATCTTATAATTGTTTCTAAGAAAATGAAAAAGTATGGATTTAACCGTCAAAATTTAAATTAAACTATAATTATAATGGAAATGCTTAAATTTAGCTAATTCCTAACCTCAAAGGGTAGAAAAACTAATCATATCTCAGGGAGATGCCTGCAATTAATCTTCATTGGAGTATTGACAGCCAAAAACATATGAGAATGCTTGCAGTCATACTTGCTCATTAAACTTTTCGTATCGTATACAAATTAAATATAGTGGGCTAACAAAGTAGTAACCTCCTTGTTCGTACACGAGACACGCCACTCGGACTGGTTCGTGTGCGACCTGATCTGCTACATAGAACCTCTGGACTCACAATACGAGTAATGAGACGAGGAAATATCTCCAAATGGCTAGAACAGTGCGTTCAGCAATGTTACCCTCTTCATGAAAGAGAACGATCTACACTATTCCACCACAAGAATCCAGGTTCATTTAATGTAAAATTGTACCCTTTAGATGCACTTTATAACCACCATCAAGATGTGTAAGGATGCTGAGAGCTTGAGGGGTAGTAAGACACTGTGCTGTGTAAGGTACATTGTATTCTTGTAAAGTAGATAAATGAACAATAACGGTAATAATTGAAGAAATAATGATACAGTCACACTATATTACTTAGCAAACTGTAGGGATCTAAGACGAGGGGAGGGTATGGTGTATCATTGGTCCCTCTTCCATATTACTGTCCAACATACTTATTTTAGCGCCAGTTGTTACTACCCGTTCGGTTTATAATCATATGTACTAATTATGTCAATGTGATAAGGATAGGTAAAGTTGAATTTAGAAGAAGTTGATCATAATTTGTGTTGAGAGAGAGAGGAGAAGAGATAGAGAGAGTTGACGAACATTTAGGAAGAACGCTTCTCAGTAGAACCAACTGGATTTAAAACCAAGATCTCCCCGTCATCGGCCGTCCAGTTTATTGCGATTGTGACCCCTAGACCACGTGGCCACCAAAGAAAGTAAGTATAATTGGATACAAAGACATTCGAGGACAAACATAATATAAACACTGAAAATGTATCGAATGCATTTTTAGACCAGTCAAATAGAATATATCGACAAGACTTATGGAATGTTGATCGACCGAAAGTATGTCAATACACACATCCAATTTCAACAAAAATGCCCAATTATTAAAAAACATGTAATTAAAGGATTTTGGATTATTTTTACGCCCCTCTCCCATCCCGCCACCCAAATTTAATGTAAGAGTGTGCTTCTGGTACTAAATTGGTATGGGTTATTGATAACCATGTTACTTAAAGTGTAACCCCCCCATTACTGTACACTTATGCCCATAAATAACAGTCAGGTTGATTACAAGAGAGTTTTATTTTTTACTCAACAAATAACAATACTCGAAGAGAGAGAGAGAGAGAGACGCCTAGCGTTAGATGCAAACATCATACACAATGGCTATTACAAAAAAACAATATTATTATTAAGACCTGGGGCACGACCCAGAGCTCAAAGATGGCTGACAAAAGAATCCAAATAAATTTATAGTTAAATTTACCTTCGTACAAATCTGTTCAGATATATAATACGAAGATAGGAATAATAGCCTACAGGTTTAGGGACTACCATAATGGAATTAGCTCGTCAGCCACTAGCACTCTCAATTTTCTAAAGTAATTGGCAAGGGGCCCTAGATAAAAGTTTATCTTAACAGCCTTTTTAAGGCGCAATAAAAATATACAACAAAAATGCACCATAGAAAGATTTACTATAATTGAATAATCTAACAACTAACAAAGCTAGCAGACGAAACACACGGGCTCGTGGCCCCTGGTTTGACCAACAATGTATCAATCTGCAATAGATTTAATTCTTAATAATACGAGAAACACAATCATTTAACATGATGTGACTAAAGTACCAAAAGGGTATAACTCAATAAATTATTTAGGTAAACAAAGATTAAATCTTAATTTAATAATCACCAAACAGTAATTTTGAAATTATTAATGCCAAACAGACAAACTAAACCTATCAAACACTAAAGTGTCTCACCTAGAGCATGTAGCGAAATGTGTACTGGCACAATAGAGTCCTGCCATTTTATACTCACGATAAAAATCACGTGCTCTCAAAGCGCGGAAAGCAAGGATGGGAAGAGGAGTGCACTTATTCTGGAACTTGCTCACTCAGTCCCGACATGATTCAAACCGCGCGCCGCAAAATAAAACTGTTACTATCGCGACACTCTCGTCAGCGCGCACGGATCTGCGCATGGCGATCGTCTCTTGTTTTCTTTGTGCGAGGCACACTGAAGGCGGATACTGAACCATGGTCTCTCATTTAGTTGGATTTTACTCGTGCCGCGATGTGTACGTTGTGTGGAACCTTCGTTGGGACGAGCCAAATGGGGGCAGAACCGGTGAGCCAAAAATCCTTTTATTTCCATGTTGTAACAAGGTTACAAAAGAAAGAAAAAACAATTTGTCCTTATTTAATTCTTATAACGGTTTAAGAACAATATTTTGCACAGGCCTTCAAATCTTCTTTCTTGACTTGATATCTAAATGATAAGTCAGGATTACTTGTTCAATAAATGGGTCAGTTTTACTTTCATCTAAATAATGTATTTTCATTGACTAAAATTGTGTAATTTTGATTTGTTCTAAAAACGTATGACAATCTGAAATGATAAATATTGTAATATAGAGTGTTTTATTAGAGTTTGGATTTTTTTCAAAAATTAGTTTTTTAGTAAACTACGTTTTAAAAACAAGTACAGTATTTTATTTAGACCAACCATAACAATGCACTTTCCTGATATACATATTATATAAAATGATTTGATCATTATTAAAATAAAATTGAATTTTCCTAATTGAGTTAACAATAAACCAACTTTAAATGAATTGCCCCTCCCTAAAACGAGTACACAATGTTATTTAACATTGCGTAACAAATATAGCCTGATTGTAAACAATTAAGTCGTTAGCCAAGAAACTTTTTAAAACTATACTAACACATACTAGGCCATAATGCTACAGGAGAGTTTCCAATTTTAGTAATAATAATTGTTGAAATAATACAGAACAATGAACAATTAATCACTCACCAAAGACTTGTGCGAGCCTTATTCTGATATGTTAATCCTAGACCCTGTATCCAACTCAGTTCAAGGAGATACTAGATCCTGTCATCATTGTCTTATTCTACATTGTTGATCAAAATATTCTCTGTTGCTATGCAAAAATGTATCAATACGATAATACATTAGTTCTTGTCATATAATTATTATTTGAATTGTCCACAATAATTCAATTAAATTAATTTTATTCGTGGTTTAAAATAAAATAAAATAAAATATTACATATTACAATCCTTAACTACCTAATGATACAAGTCTTGACATTGAATATTTATAAATAAAATAAAAACATATTACATTACATTATTAATATTTATCTGATTTTTTACATATATAATAATTTTATTATTTTTACTAAATGCATTCATCTAGTAAATTATATATTCAAAATTAATATAATGTGGAACTGTGATGCCTTAAGTAAGATTCTAAAACTACCTTCTAATTATTACGTTTAAAAAGTATAAGCTAAATATAACAAAAAAATCACACTAATCGAGAATTAAACGTAGTTTTCCCTAGGTTGGGCCTTAAATAAAAATAGTACATATGTAATAAAACTGGAATTTTATTTTTTAATCATAGTAAATAGTAAATTCGTTTAATTTAATCAGCTTTCAATTAAGAAAATTAATAAATAAGTTTCCTATCCGAAATCACATTCAGTCATGGACTCCGTGAGATAATCACGAATACTACATGACATACAGTATTGCTGCGCGGGTTACATAAAGAGAAGGGGCACCCAATCATGGACTCCGTGAAATAAACACGGACATCACATGACATACAGTGTTGCTGCACGTGTTACATAAAGAGAATGCGCACACAATACATAATTACTTTTTTTTAAATAGAGAACGAATATAAGGAACGATATAATCGCTCCCTTTGACAGAATTACAACCTAATTACCATCTCCTCTCCCAAAGAGTAAATGTTCCTCATCCCCTCCTCCCACGAGACACCTTATGAAACGCGGCACAAGCAAGTGTTGAGGAACTGTACTCCACAGTATGTCTGTTTCTAATACCACTGCCAGCATCATATGATGGTATGTATGTGGGTATTTTGTTACTTCATACAGTACCACCTTCATCTCTGTACTCATCATATGATAGTATGTATGTGGGTATTTTGTTACTTCATACAGTACCACCTTCATCTCTGTAATCATCATATGATGATATGTTGGTATTTTGTTACTGTATACAGTACCACCTTCATCTCTGTACTCATCATATGATGGTATGTTGGTATTTTGTTACTGTATACAGTACCATCTTCATCTCTGTACTCATCATATGATGGTATGTATGTGGGTATTTTGTTACTTCATACAGTACCACCTTCATCTCTGTACTCATCTTATGAGATATGTTGGTATTTGTTACTGTATACAGTACCACTTCATCTCTGTACTCATCATATGATGGTATGTTGGTATTTTGTTACTGTATACAGTACCACCTTCATCTCTGTACTCATCATATGATGGTATGTGGGTATTTTGTTACTTCATACAGCAGGTGGTAATTCCCCTTTCAGTAAAAGTACCCAAGGTACCAGCTGGGAATAGAACCTGGAGCCCTTAGACTCGTAGCTAGGTACTAACCACTACACCACGGGGCCAGTTATTTGTTTATGATAGGATCATAATATTCTTACTTGTTATACTTTTGAGAAATCCACATCTATAAGACTTTGGGCTAAAACAAAAAGTCCCCCCCCCCCTTGTTTTTGTCACGGCGTCTCACTAAACGTCCGGGCTGTACACAAATATTTGTATTAGTTTCAGTAACATTTAAGAATGAAGCATGAAAAATAACAAATCATTTCGGACCTTAGTTAGTTATGTGTTTTCGTATTTTGTTTGGATTGGTGAATGTCAAGTAAACAAAGGAAGACCAATGTGTAGTGTAGTGTGGTCTGCTGAAAAGATCGTCTGTTTCCCAACTCAAACATCTGTTCCATTTTTATAGTCCTGGTATTGGTGTGCGAGGATACTGTGCCTTCATTCTGTCAATGGCGTGTATGCTGCATCATGGATTCGATTCCCGGCATGGTCAAAGATGTATCATTGGGGAAATATGGGTTTCCCCTTATCGCACTGATATACTAAAGCTCGGGGGTCTGGGAGTTATGTCTGTGATTGACTTAAGGTAGTTAGTCGGAGATTGTTGGAAGCCACCCCATAAGAAGCTCGAGCATCGTTAATAGGTTCCAACAAGAGGAGTTGCTACACAGCAACAAGAGGAGTTGCCACACGCAACAAGAGGAGTTGCCACACAGCAACGAGAGAAGTTGCAACACAGCAACAAGAGGAGTTGCCACACAGCAACAAGAAGAGTTGCTACACAGCAACAAGAAAAGTTGCTACACAGCAACAAGAGAGTTGCCACACATCACAAGAAGAGTTGCTACACAGCAACAAGAGAAGTTGCTACACAGCAACAAGAGGAGTTGCTACACAGCAACAAGAGGAGTTGCTACACAGCAACAAGAGGAGTTGGTACACATCAACAAGAAGAGTTGCTACACAGCAACAAGAGGAGTTGCCACACATCAACAAGAAGAGTTTCTACACAGCAACAAGAGTAGTTGCTACACAACAACAAATAACACATGCTTGTAAAACCATAACCATACAGTAATTATAATGTGCTAGATATACGAATATATTAAAATTGCTACAATAATTAAAGTTTTGAAGCATGTATACACTGCATAGTGTTATATATGATAGCTCCGATATTTTAAATCATCACTATTACACAATAATATATAAGATGCAATATGACGGAATGCAATTGTCAGGAGATTGATATCGTGAAATCTCTAATTTATAAATATATATATTTTATATCTCTAGACTATACACAAATTAACACATTTTCACCCACCTCAAAGTCTTCGGGCTAATCTAGTCAAGTTTGCGAGTGACAAAGAGTTCGGAAGAATACACTGAGGGTGGTTTGTTTCTCACTCTCCTATCCATGAAAGTGTAGGTACAATTTCTCTCACTTCTTCCTTCCTCACCCCCCCCCCCCCCCATTAGTGAAACTACATGCCAAGGACTCAATACGGTGATAGAACGAGCTACTAACAAAGAAGGGACGTTTCCAATGAATTGTGTTTCTCATATCTTGATTACGAGTCCGCCCGTTTGGTTTGAACACTAATGTTTATTTTAGCACGAGTGCTGTTGGCTGGGTTCAAACCCATTCACCTTGGGAGGATGCCAACACAAAACGCTGGAGAACAAACGATGAAAAGAATGAAAGAAATACGACTCGTAGAGAAACTAAACGTTGTGTGTGTTCAATGGTCCGAGTTTGAATCCTGGCCGCTGTTTCCCTGAACGTTCTCTGTGCCAAATAATATTGGAATTCCAGAACAAAAAGTTGTTCAATAGATAAAAACCATGAGTGCGGGAAAGAGAAACATAATTTACGAGTATCATAAGAAGTCACTTGTGTAAATTTTGAATCAGATTTGTATTTTAAATATGTCATGTTGTGCCCCAGATTGGACTGCTTTACTAAAATTTAATCTACTGGAAACTAATAATAACTACCAATTTGTGAATATAATGCGCTTACATGATTAAGTCCACGTTCAACTTTAAAATAACTTCCAAACTTATTAAACACATGAGAAAATGTAAAAGATCAAAATTTATGCACTATCATTCTGTTATAAAAACTTTGAGTAGAACTATTTTTTTATTATATTATTATAACGTGTTTTTTGTTACGTCATGCTAGTTTCTGTGTCCAAGTGGAACCATAATTAATGTCCTATCAAAAGCTTCCTTTAGGCCTTTGGCCCTTCCACTTTATCTTGTCGTCTTTTCAACATTTAAAATTTTATAAGATCCACCCTAGCTAAACTACCTTTAAATTCTTCTATTTTCGAAAAACAAACATATATTATTATTTATCACGTAATATGAGAGGCATAAATGTATCAAATTTGAACAAAACCATTGAAGCTATTTTTTTTTATTAAAATTTTCTAATATCAGTCATCATTAAACCATGATTAAAAGTTTTTTAAATTAATAAAATAATTAATATTGTTAAGAAACCTACCAGATATCTATTTTGAACCAAATCACTAAAGCTAATTTAAAAATGTTTCAAATTTAAAAAAAACATCAGTAAACTACCCTAAAACTATTTCCCAATATACAACTATAGTATTTTATTTTTAATATAAAACACTCCCTAATATATATTTTAAAGAAAATAGTTTTTGCTATTCTATAAATATTTGGATTTAAAATAAACCACTCATAAATAAACTACTCCTAAATTAGGGGCTAGGGTAAAAAACCTCCTAAGGTATAGAGATAATATTTAAATATCAAGTTTGATCAAAATCCATCGACTCATTTGAAACTTTGTGGCCAGGGACAGACAGACTGACAGACAGAATTCTAAAATAAACTTTTTTCTTAATTTGTGGTGGTGGGGGGGGGGGGCACATTAAACGTAAAGATTCGTAAAAATCTCGAGATCAACCTTTATCACGGCTACAATACTTTCTCTTTATATAAATAAATAGAAAAACTATGGCTCGCCACAATCTGTCATCAAATATTATTTTTATAATTGTTCTGTTGACACTAGTTTGTAGCTATAGTTTTTTCTATCAATAGTTTTTAATTTACCAACTATTTTAAGTTTCTAATATAAAATACAGTTTTAATTATCTGGGGTGTTAAATATGTTAATTTTTAGATACCTGATTCCCAGAACTTCACTAAAAGTTAATTAGCTTATAGCTCTGTAACTCATGGCATTATAAAAGTATCTTCCATTTAAATGTGTTCTATCTTGAATAGTACCAAGTAATCATTTTCAATGGTAAGGTTTTTTTTAATCTCAAATAGTTGTAAAGATATATAATAGTTATGGATGTATATGATTATATATATATATATAATTTTCCCGGGAAAATAATGTAGGTTATTTAGTTTGAAATTAGAAACTATTCATAGATACTAACTTTAATCTAAATCTTAAGATACGATTACAAGAAAGTCAATTTTCTCTCTCTTCACACTTAAGTAGAATACCCTTAATTTTAGCGCTGAGCTAATGATTCCAAAATCCTCTCTGGCAACCTTATGAAAGCTATAATTATCAAGTTCTAGCCCAATTGGTTTCAGCTTTAGAATCATCAACAGACCGACACACAGATGGGATTGGTTTCTGCTCTAGAATCATGAACACATACACACACGTTTGGGATTGCGAGGACTCATTTCTTAGGCTTAGAGCTAATGAAGTTCGATTCCATCGAAATATCGATCTCAATATTTCTCACAATCAAATTATTTCCGCTCTCCTAGGGGCGACAAGAAAGTAAGAGTTATCAAAAATGCATCAGGGTCTGAGGTGAGAAAAGTCACTCTTCTAGAGATAGTATATTGTTTTACTAGGGTCTGAGGTGATAAAAGTCACTCTGATGGAGATAATATATCGTTTTACTATCAGTGAAAGCCCACAAATTTGTATTTTTATTGAAATATGTGACCTCTTTAGATTCGATGAATTTAATGACCAACAAAGCTAAATAAATTATGAATATTAATTGATGTGTGTCACAAACTGATTCGTAATGTTTATCCGCAGGATCAGTCCTGATAGCTGAACCAAATTCAATTAAGTGAAAAATGACAACATGGCCACGAGAGTCGAGCTCAGGACCCTTGTCTTTATGCGGCAATGAAGTGAGCCATCACACATCAGTTTGTGATATACATGAATAAATAGCAGCTTACTGTCAGTCTGAGTGACCGATATCCACACTTAGACCGACAAGTAGTGACAGATGGCTCTGGACACAAGACAATCCAGGATGGTCCAGTGATAGAGCATTGGTGTGCAAAACCAAAGGTCCCGGGTTAAATTTCATGTCCAGGTTGTCATTTTAACTTAATTGATTAGTTACTTAAACTTATTTTCAAACGATTAAATTATATTTATACTTTTTTAATTTTTATTTATTTGAGGTATTCAACTTACCCTTTCTGAACCGACTGATTATCTTAGTAGCTTGGTTAGTTTATTCGGAACATCTGAAAGGTGCGTCGTGTAAAACGTGTGTTTTATTTTCTGCCGAACAAGATGGAAAAGTTGAGCACCAACATTTGGGAGCATTAGTAAACAGATCTTTTCCAAATGGAAGAAAGTTCTTGATAGCTTTTCTGCGCATGCTAACACAACCTACCATAAGGATTGCAGTGATTATGCAGATTTATTTTTGAAGGTTGGCAGTGGAAAACAAAAGAGTGTAATTTATCAGCTCAGCAATGAAAGTGAAACTCAAATTATAAAAAAAAGAGCTAAATTGCGTTCTGTGATTGAAACAGTGACTTTTTGTGGAAGGCTTTGCTTTGAGTGGTACGAATGGCACAGGAATTGTAATGAAATAGGATTTAGGTGTAAATGATGGAAATTTTCGCGCCTTATTGAGATTACGTGCGCATTCTGGTGACTCAGTTTTGCAAAATCATTTAGAAACCAGAGCAATGAATGCACAATAAACTATTCCAAAAATTCAAAATCAAATTATTGAAATTTGGATAATCTGAGAATAAATTGTGCATAAAATAAACAATTCAAAATGTTTTACAATGATATCTGACCAAACCACAGATATCGCCAGAACAGAACAATTATTGTTGTGTGTGAACTAATATGGAGAAAAACAAAGTGTGTAAAGATTTTCTTGAATTTGCAACTGCTCATGATTTAAAAGAATAAAGACTTGCATCTTTGATTAAGACACGCTTCAAGCGTCATGGTATTTCTTGCGAGTACTTATTTATTATTATTTAGCACCGCGTCTTACTACCCGTTCGGGTTATACGCTTAAGTACTAATTACGCTAATGGATTAGGGATTGGGAGGGTTGAATAGAGGAAGTGAACCCGCATTTGCGTGGAGGGAGAGTGGAAAACCATTTAGGAAAAACCACCCCAGTTCACCCGACTGAGATTCGAACCTTGATCTCCCCGTCCTCGGCAGTTGGGCTCAACACGACTAGCACGTTAGCCAACTACGCCACCGAGGCGGGTTTGCGAGTACTTAATTGGCCAAGGATATAATGAAGCAGTAGCCATAAGTAGTCACTTACATGGTGCGCAAGCCTACATTCGTAAAGATTATTCGATGGCATTATACATGAAATGTAGTGCGCAATCAATAAACCTTGCACTTGCCAATTCATGTGCCCTTCTGGCTATTAGAAATTGTGTTGGAATAATTCAGTCTATAGGAACTTTCTTTTTTTCTTTCTTTCCTCTGCAAAACGCGATGGTTTTTTAAAACAAACTATAAGTGAAATATTACCTGATTCAAAGTACAACGCTCTCATGTGAAACACGATGGGTTTATAAACACGAGGCAGTTTTGAGATTAAAGGAACGTTATTCTGCTGAGGTTCATTCCCTGGAGAAATTGGAAGATTTCCCAAATAAAGAGACATCTCAAAAAGCACACCAACTAATTAATGTTGTGACCCAAAGTCATTTTGTTGTTTCTTTGACACTTTTAGAAAAATTTTTTTTTTCATATACTTATACAATGTAAAGTACTTCAAAAAGTTTTATGTGATTTTGAAGCAGCTTGCGATTATATGGAAAATGTGGTTTATATTATCAACACTATTCGGAAGGATGTAGATAAAGAGTTTAGTCAACTCTTTAGTTCAGCTAACATGCCCCGTGATCCACCCAAATACCTACTACTAAACAAAGCGTTCAATAATTCAGTGTCGAATTGGATTGAGTCGAGCAAGAAGAATATAACTGAATTAAAATTGTAAACAAATTAAGGAAAACAGAAGTGTATAATTTGCGATGGTTCGAGGAAGAGGGACAAAACTTTGTCGAACCCGTTGGAGTGGTCAGAATTTAACTGCAGGGAGAAAACTTAGAGTTATTATTCAAACGTGGGTTTAGATTATGACAGAAGTGACTAAACTATCCGGGAGAAGATATATACTAAATCTTTAAATGGTGATTTTATATCTGTGTATGTTTTTTTAAATACAATAATTATTAAAAAGTATTTTACATTTCTTATTTTTCCTTTCCTAAGCTATGGTTTAGCTCATAAAGCACTCCTTTGCTCATAAAGCTATGGCTTAGCTCATAAATCATGACTTTGCATAATTAAGATATAGTATTGTCTATATGTGTATTCTGGGGGTAGAGCTGGGATTGTGTTGTACGTTCTTGTGTCAATCACATGGGTTCATACCTCGTGGTGTCACGCACCTGTCCCAGACATTCTCTCAAATGGAGTATTGGCACTGGGCAGTCAGCCTCTCCCAGCTGTCCTCGCAAAAAATCCCTTGAGGATGCCTCCTCGTGGTAGCCCCGGGCAACACACCTTTATGCTCAACGGCCTCACCAACCGAAAGGCAAAATAGTTGGCCAAACTTCTGAAAGGTCATCTGTGTGGGGGTGGGGAGAAGCGATGTCCCCCATCTGGCACACACTAGGAGGATTGGCGGTGCGTACCTGGATGGCTGATGTGCGTACCCAGTCTTCTGGGGATAGCTGAGCAGAACCCCTCCTTAAGGCCCCCGCTGGGTAAAATAAGGGACCACGGGATGTCATTCTGTCCCCAAGGGTGAGTTTATGCTTTCCCCTGGTGATTCTGGCAATCACTAAGGGGGGCCAACTCCCCCCGCCAAGGGCTAGGAAATGGTGGGGGAGGTTTATCCCGAGCTGCCCTGAGAAGATTTCACCAGACAGGGGGTGAACTGGAGGGCTCACGTTGTTGGTGGTCGAATGGGCACCTTAGAGACGGGGCTGCCTACGCACAACGGGCGGCAGGTGTTCCAGATGGCTGGGGTGATTTACCCGTCCAAGGGGGGCCTGTTAACTTTGGGTGGGGTTAAGCTAGGTAGTTGCCGTCTGGATCGTCATCGCATCCACGTCTTGCTTTTACCTTAAAATTGGTTATAATCCTGCCCGGCTGACAAAAAGCAAGAAACTCTGAAGCCCTGATGGAGCTAGAACAGGGTGTATGTGTACTTACTTGATGTAAGTAGAGCACAGTCTTGGTAGGGGATGGGGAATAAGGTTAATGGCTGGATGGAGCACTAGGTGTGACGTCACGCAGTCGGCTATAGCTAATATGGTGAAGATAAAGGGTATGGACTGGATGGAGTAAGGAAAACCACAAGGCATGACGTCAATTGCGTTGTTACCCGGGTCCTGTGGCTCTGGAGAGACCATTAAGGATAGAGGGGGAATGAATAAATGGATAAGTTATATTTAATTATGAATATTACAGAGAGAGAAAGTGGGAAAAAAGAGAAGTAAATATCATAGACAATGAAGAGAGAGAGAGAAAGTGGAAGGAGATAGAAGGAAATATCATAGACCATTCGGGGGCTTGTGGAGGAAATAGGAAGGGTAGTGGGATTAATGCTAAACTTCGGTTACTGTAATACTCTGGGATCTTCAACAAATGGGAATAAGTGACAAAGTGATACCTCTAAGCGTCTTAAATGTCAATAATATCTACTGATATATGCAACACCCCTAATCGTCAAACAGGACCAGACGCAGCTGATGCCCACTGATTCGATGTTTTCACAATTTCCTAATGCAGGATTCATTGGACCCTGGGGTCGTGGCTATTATGAAACTAAAATAGCTTATACCAGAACCACGTGAAGGATAACTTGGATTACAATCAAAATATTGTATAAAGGTTTATTGTTCAGCTTATCGGACATAAAGTCTTGACACTATAAATCAAGTCTGAGGCCTAAATACTATAGATAAGTCACTTTAACGTTCATATATAAGATAACAGAAGAAAAAGAAGGATACTTAAATAAAATTTGCAAGCGTTTAACTGGGGACTAGTGTTATATATCACATTGGAGAGGATTGCGTCTGGATGGTCTGTCAGGAGCACTAACCTCTCTCCTAGAGCTGTTGGCCGGGTTGTACTCCTACTCTAGAAAGGTCAAAAGTCATATGAACTGAGTTAAATATACATTGGGACGAGGGGAGAGGGAAGGAGTTTATTTTTAAGCATATACCTCCATTATTTGGAAAGATTTATTTTATTGCTTTGTCAATTATTTAAGGGCCAGGGAAGAAATATTTTTAGATACCAGAAGAGAATTGATTTTATGAATTATATTCAAATTGTATGCTAGTTGCCCTTACACATGAAAAATAAGGCCTGATGGAGTTAGTTGGCTCAATACCAGGGTAAGTGCCTTGGTCCAAGAGGTCAAGCCTTCTTTATGGTTTAGTTCCCGGCTAGTGCACTTACCATGATTGTCCACATATTATCCAGGAAAGGTAAGGAAGGTATGCCCAAGATACTGTAGCTACAGTTCATCTACTGTAGGAGTAGTGGTTAGTACAGTTAGCCAGGAAAATCTACCAGATCTACTCTTAAGTACCAATTCTCCAAACCACATACTATGCAATACCATAATTTGTTAATTTGTTGTCACTTAAGGCAGTAGAACCTTTCACAACAAAGAACTATTTGTTCTTAATAATATTTTTAAATCTTCTGCTAGCGATCAGCTACCACATCTCCTATGGCGAATGAACTCCAAATTCTTATTTTATTATTTTTCTGATACATTACATTATTTTAAGTTGTTAATTATGACTATTCTGTGTGTGTGTAAGTCTCTTGTCACCATAGAACAACATGTCCTCAGTTTGCTGATTGAGGAGTGGTATTCAACAACCAGTGACAGACACATGGCAAGGGGCAGTAGTCCTCAGTTTTCTGATTGAGGAGTGGTATTCAACAACCAGTGACAGGCACATGGCAAGGGGCAGTAGTCCTCAGTTTTCTGATTGAGGAGTGGTATTCAACCACCAGTGACAGGCACATGGCAAGGGGCAGTAGTCCTCAGTTTTCTGATTGAGGAGTGGTATTTAACCACAGTGACAGGCACATGGCAAGGGGCAGTAGTCCTCAGTTTTCTGATTGAGGAGTGGTATTCAACAACCAGTGACAGGCACATGGCAAGGGGCAGTAGTCCTCAGTTTTCTGATTGAGGAGTGGTATTCAACCACCAGTGACAGGCACATGGCAAGGGGCAGTAGTCCTCAGTTTTCTGATTGAGGAGTGGTATTCAACAACCAGTGACAGGCACATGGCAAGGGGCAGTAGTCCTCAGTTTTCTGATTGAGGAGTGGTATTCAACCACCAGTGACAGGCACATGGCAAGGGGCAGTAGTCCTCAGTTTTCTGATTGAGGAGTGGTATTCAACCACCAGTGACAGGCACATGGCAAGGGGAAGTAGTCCTCAGTTTTCTGATTGAGGAGTGGTATTCAACAACCAGTGACAGACACATGGCACCGGGCAGTAGCCCTCAGTTTGCTGATTGAGGAGTGGTATTCAACAACCAGTGACAGACACATGGCAAGGGGCAGTAGTCCTCAGTTTTCTGATTGAGGAGTGGTATTCAACAACCAGTGACAGGAACATGGCAAGGGGCAGTAGTCCTCAGTTTTCTGATTGAGGAGTGGTATTCAACCACCAGTGACAGGCACATGGCAAGGGGCAGTAGTCCTCAGTTTTCTGATTGAGGAGTGGTATTTAACCACCAGTGACAGGCACATGGCAAGGGGCAGTAGTCCTCAGTTTTCTGATTGAGGAGTGGTATTCAACCACCAGTGACAGACACATGGCAAGGGGCAGTAGCCCTCAGTTTGCTGATTGAGGAGTAGTATTCAACAACCAGTGACAGGCACATGGCAAGGGGCAGTAGTCCTCAGTTTGCTGATTGAGGAGTAGTATTCAACAACCAGTGACAGGCACATTGCAAGGGGCAGTAGTCCTCAGTTTTCTGATTGAGGAGTGGTATTCAACCACCAGTGACAGACACATGGCAAGGGGCAGTAGTCCTCAGTTTTCTGATTGAGGAGTGGTATTCAACAACCAGTGACAGGCACATGGCACAGAGCAGTAGTTCTCAAGCCTTGGGGCTTATATTGAACGTGTGCATTTATATGACAGGTGGATAATAATATTAGCCAAATCCGAGTCATTGGCCGAAAGGTCTAGGGCTTCACTATCTTGTTAGAATGGCCTGCTGTTCACGGGGGTACTGTACTTCAAATACCGGTCAGGTCTACTGAGGTATTATTTTCCTGAATGGGTTTATACTCTCCTTCCATAAAATACGGGTATATTACCTCTAGAACGCTTCCTCCCTCATCGCTACCCCGTTTGATTGATCACTATATATGCATATAAACTGAACAGGTATTAGGACGTGGTGATCATTTTGACCATTCTACCAAGATCTAACGATAACCTTAGCGTATGTAGGTTTTGTTTGTAAAATTAATATTTCTGTAAGTTTTTAAATAAGAATGGATAAAATGAGAGTGAACTAAATTAATTATATTTTATGAAATTAGCTCTAACATTTTATACGAAAAGCCTACGGCCATGGATGAAGATATGCAGTTCAAGGTTTTTTTTGTAACTTATAAATAGTAATTGATAATGCAAGTTTAACTGGGAAAATAAAGGGTCTGCCAGGATGCCAAGTCTATTCTTTGTAAGAAACACACATTCCCTCGAGAAAAACCTGCTATAGTTTGTGGCATGGATTATATTTTTATCTGATTTAGTCACTGGTTCTATTACATAGGCTTTGTTTAGTATTTAATTACCTAAGGTACGTTATTACACTACCTATTTTGAAGTTTAATTGTGTGTGGCTATCCCTGAGGGCGTAAAATGGTGTCAGGGCTTTACTGGATAGTTGCCTGTTTCCGGCTAACCTTACAATCGACTGACCTCACACAAATGTAACACTATACCCTTACTAAGATACTCAATGCCTCCTCATTTGTTTAGAAAAATTAGTCGTTTTGCAGATAGAGTACAACCAATCAAAATTTTAGATGAAGCGTATTTCCAAATGTTTCGTGAACCAGCAAGCCAGGTGTCCATATTTCCTCTGGCACTTCTATGAAATTTACTGTAAAACTGTATTTATTTTATTCTTACATCACCCAATTGTATTATACAATAACGTAAATTACTGTCAATTTCTGGTATATTACTGTTTAAATTGATAATTTTAAATTCCTTCTTCATCTGAGTGTATTTATTTCTTCATTCAATACAATCCTCATGCGTGTGTTTATACTGCTTTCAATGTAAAATACGTGCTGCTTACATAAATCTTCTTCCTTGCTCATGTCAGACATATCTTGTATGATTTCCGGAGGTTTCCTCTTGTCAAAGTCTTCCCACTTTCTGCCAAGCAGGATAAGTGTACTATATATTTATTGGTGAGACACATTTTCACAATCAAACCATCAATAATTATTACTATCGCATTTATTAGCAGAGCTACAAAAGTTGTCAAAAAATGGCATCACAGTTCACCATAAAGTATCAATGAAGTAATTAACTGTAAAAGAAATACTATCGAAACATGAACATATTTTTTTCACAAAGAACATAACGGTGTAACGTATAAAAGAGTTAGCCTGATATATTAATGTTCGTTCGCCACCATTAGGTTGATATTTGATATAATGATTGAATTGGGTCCAAGTTTGCTATCCTGTATTATAGTAATCAAAAGGGGATTATGTCTTATTTTATAAATTAAAAGTTCTGGTCTCTTATAGATTTTTATTTTAAGTAGATAAACAGTTTTTGATAGATATTTCACACGTTGTAAATATTAATTTAAAAACCCGACTATTGTATTATGTGTATTGTTAATTCCCGGCACGTGAAATTTGTCATAGACCCGACCCTTACGGTTCCTCATCAGGATGGCAAGTGAAGAGATGCGCACTTTGAAATAGGTATATCTAGTGTACATCTCCTTCTCGAAATTTCCCAAAAGAAAGGAAGGTGTGGTCATCCAGGTGCGTCTTTGTCTACAAAACTGAGTTCGCTTTTCAAACAGAGACACAGCAAGATGTCGCCATACCTTGCAACTTACCACAAATAAATCTTACTACCCGCTCATATTTATAATATCGTAATTTTGAATATATATGTGAATAATAAATTATTTAGATGTATAATTCCATATCATTACAACGGTTCTCTGATCTGGTTTGCCAGAATTTGTCTGACTATTTAGATTAATAAAATGAAGACTTTCTTTGTCTGTTATAATTTTAAAATTTTAAATTGATTAGTAATTATCCCCTGTGCACCTCAAAGGTGAAAACTAAAATTTTTGATTTGATTTACTAAGTATATTAAAACTGGGTCAGAAATAATAAAATGAAGAGTTTTTTTCTGTCTTTTTGAAGAAAAGAAAAGCTGGAAACTTCTGATAGTGTATAATATTTCCATTGCCCCAGGCAGACGCTAGTAATAACTCGAAATATAATTATGTAATCGAAATATTAATGGAACCCCTTATCAACTATCTTTCGTGTTTATGTTCGTTTATATTTAAGGTAATTTTTTTTCTTGCACAAAATTCAATTCTCCACTAGGCTTAGTTAATTTTATAGTAATTTAGGAACATAAAAAAACATAACTGTCTTCCATTTTGAAATTTCGAATTTTTTAATTTTTTGTGGTTATTTGGAGTGGCCCTTATATGAGTTTTGGTGTTCTACTTTACCATTTTTAAATTTTAAGACTTATTTGGTTACATTGGTATGGCTACTCTACGTGCCTACCGAATTTCAATTTTATATTGCATCAAGAGGATATTTCTATTAGTTTGGAAAAGTTTGAGCCCGTTTTCTTGGAAATAATTAATAAATTTCTATTATCTGAGGGGGATGTACCGAGTTGTGTCCCAAGTATCACCCCTTGACTGAGTTGCGCCCGGAAGAGGGGACAGAAAACATTTTTCTACAACCTGAGCTGCTTGCAAAAAAAGTGAAGTCCAAGAAATAAAATAATAACTGTCACCGCGGCCCCCGCCCCCCCTCCCCCCATGAGCCAAATCTGTCAGGATAGCTTGCGGGGAAGGATAAGGTCAGTGGAAGATAGTTGGTTGGGCTCGAAATGATACTGAAGGTTTAGAATTTTAGTTTAGTAGTAGAACTAAGAGGTAATAAAAAATGTTATGTTAAATGTGATATGAGAGAAATATAAGAAATTGACGTTTACGCTCGTGGATGAACTGGATAAGTCAAGAAAACTTAAGACTGATAGTATGACTGACACGGCTGGCGACCCCATACAAAACTTGAACTTGAGACCCTAGGCTCAGTGGTTACCCTCTAGTACGAGTACTACTGATGACCCGATGATACTAACTAGTCTACTATGGTCCAGCGTCTGGCAGCATCACTGCCTCTAAAATAGATTATAATATGTCAGCCCTGATGTCAATAAAACAAGGACTATTATAGCCCGATATGGCCTCGTTACTACACAACTAATGCAATTTTGTTGTAAGTAGTCAGCATTGCTCTTTAATATTTTCTAAGTCGTTATATTAGTTTTGCTTAGCCAGCCCTTTCAGTCGCGTAGGTCCAATAAAGTTGTGCAAAACAAAATAAACGTCCCACATAGCTCAGGGTTGTGACATAATATTGAAAGGATACACATAATTATGTTCCAAATGTTACATAAAAGTATAGTTCAGTTTATTCTACATTAAACGTTAAATAAAACAACGTAACCAAAGTAATCTAACTTAACCTAACCTAACCTAACCTAACATAGTCTAACCTAACCTAATTATCAAACAGTTAACAGACTTCAAATAGAGATTGAATGTTTGTTATAATATAATTGTAAACAATTGACTGACTTTATGCCTCTAGCTATAGTTAGATAGGTGAGACGTTAACAAAAAGTGATTTATTTTTTAAACTTGGAAAATTATTACCCTCACTCCCTCTTTTTCACTAAATCCCGTTTTGAATACTTATGGCTATTTGTAGTGCTTCTATACCTTCTCACGAAATTTATATTCTCTACGAAGCGGATACATTTTTATTTGCATTATTTTTTTAAAGTTCCAGCCCCCATAGAAAACCAACCCAATTTTAATTAAAAAAATAAAAATTATTTTGTACTTAATTAATATCATAAATGTTTTGAAAACGGCATACATTCTAATAGTCATAAAAATTGTTATTTTATCAGATAAATTGGAGTAGAGGGAAGAATATCTCCTTCATGTCCCCCCTCTAATTATGTCCTTGACTTGACGAATGGATATATGAAAATAGTTTAGTTAACTTTAGTTAGTGTAAGCTACGGTTGCTACTAGCCCGAGTTTGATCTCCCTGAGTAGCAAACTCATGAGTCTAGAGAAGGTGATCTCTTCACACGAATGTTTGGATGTCGCAAGTAGGAAGATGTACGCGTCTGTCAACATCCTAATGTACAGGAGTGAGATTTAGATCTGACAGAACCTTCAAGAACATCCCGGGAATAGAAGAGGACTGTTTGAAGTGATGGAGCACCCTGCAACCTTCTCCATCTCATCCCCCTTGGGACTTACTTTCCTCCCCAAGTTAGATGGAGGAGCTTGGAATTCCTTCAAATGGGAATCTGGAGAAGTTCAATAGCAAAGAAAGAAATTTATGATCGGTAAGGATCTTTTTTTTCAGTACCAGCTTGATCTAAGAGTTAGACCACATTTTTAAAATAGATCAAAGCTCTTTCGAGAAGAACAAAATGCACAAAAGATTTTGAAATTCAAAGAAACAAAAGTTTGGTTAAGTAGGATATATTATTTCATTCTTCTCGCTGTTGTTTTGGATCCCCTGTAAAGCGTTAAACACAAATGATTCTTTTTCCAAGCACAGATGAAACCATACTAAACAAAACCTCAGATGAGGTAATCTTGAAACTATACCCATTTTAAATAGGACGATAAATTGGGTAAACAGACCCTTCACTGGAAATACTGGCTTGATAAGGGCTCAAGGGCACAATCCTTACTCCACATCTTACTACCCACCATATATATCCGTATTCCATACTATTATTGGGATGAGAAAGTTGGAATTTATAAGCGTACGTGCAGATGCACGATGAGAAAGTAGGAAAACATTACGAAATAAAGCCTTAATACCTTCTGGGATTCAACCAGCAGACCTCTTTGTTACCAGAAATCAGACAACTCATTACGGACGTTAAATCAGTCTCTGATACGTTTAAAATTCATGCCGGACGTGAAATTACAATTTGTCTTGTTCATTAAATGTGTCTGTATGTGATTGGTGAAGCTTATCTCCAAGTCTCTTTGTTTGGTACGTACACAATCTATGTTTGTTTCTCTATTTTGTGGTCTCACATGAGAACGAGTGTATCTGTTCCATGAAGTCCTCTCTGTTGCAGTTGTTGGACTAACTATGAGCCATCCTGTATCTGTACCTTACACTGTATGAACAATGATCACTCCCAGCCAAACATCTACCGTATGGACTCGTTACTACATGCTGATAACTAACCGTTACTCTAGTTCCCTGCCAAGATTATCTCTGGGAGTTTGAGGGATGTTCCATTTAAAATATTAAGGACATTTCCCAAAGGTAGTTTATACATTCTGGTCTACAATGATAACAGTTTTATTTTAAACTGTTATTGGAGGACATGTGGACATTTAGGCTCATTTGATTTTGTGATGACAGGAAAGGTCAAGATAAAAATGAAAGTTTTTTTCCTGAATTCCTTCCAACTCTCTCTTTATGCAAATATCCAAAAAAAATTACCTTTATCAACCCTAACCCAATCATGTAAATAATGTGAATAGCAACGTGATAAATTTATGTGATTTAAACATCATTAAAAAAAATATTATGGCTACTAAATAAACATTGTTAATCGATCAAGTCTAGAGCATTTTGTACTAACTTCCTGATTTTATTGTCTCCGTTGAATCAAAACGCACTGCTTACAAAACTTCTTTAGTATGAGGCAAATAGTTTTTATACGTCAACATTATTTTTACAAAATGACTGTAGTAGCGAATATGTTTTATTAATGTTTAGTTAATGATTAATTTCACTACACTCTACTGTACATCAGGAGCACCTCAAACACAACAGGTCACTCAACAATAGTTATACCTTTTATTAATTTCAACACGGAACACGGACGTTTGGAAGCAGAAAAACGCTACATAACAATTATATCTGTTCTGTTTAAATAATGTTTTTCATGGTAAGAACATATATAATAATTTAAATACTATACATCAATATTCTAACAAAATGGATAAGGGTGTTTAATGACCCAAAGTAGTAAGGTGGGGATATAATCTGTGTATCTGTCCGAAGATTTGTTCAACGCTAACTGTTAATGTGTTGAACAATTTTTACAAATTTCGGCTGGGACATTCTTTGAGCCTAGGATGAACGATGAGGACTCTTGTGTTCTATTCTGTTTATCCATTTCAATATGGTGGCCTTTCAAAAGGTTTATCAGTTATAGTTCCTAAAATTACTTCAATACTTTATATCCTTTACAAATTTAATTTTATACATCTTAATCTACTTTATAATATGTAATGTGTACGTTTATTTTAAAAAAAGTAACACCCTCTCTTTTTACTTTGTCGCTACTTTACGTGTAGAGAAAGTCTTGCGACCGTCAAAAATCTCTAACCCTAGATGTTGATGAATGTAGATGTTTCATGACCCCCCGAACCCTAAAAAGTTGTTCTTGAAATGGCGTATGTCTGTGTGTCTGTATAACCCTAAAAATAAGAGTAGTTTATTAAAGAGCTAAAAAATAAAAAAATAATTTTCTCAAAATTAGCTCTAACTATTTTGATTAAATTTCATATCCAATCATCGATTATTATTACAAACAAAATGGCTACTCTCAATTTTTCATCAAAATAAATGTAAGGGTTCCGTACAAGTGTATAAATTCTAAATTTTTATCATATCTCCGTAGCTCTTTGAGATATGAAATTACTTATCATCGCAAATATGTAGCTCTATTTACATTAACAATCTTTTATTTGAAATATATTTTTATAAAACCAATAGTTTCTGAGATATTGGCTATTTTGTGAGCTTTAGTTGTACAGAGATACTACAGTAGCCCAATGACTTCTTTGGTGCTGACTGACAGTTCACAGCTGACTTCTGACAGTCAACATTTAGGTATATACCTAAACATGTGTTTATCAGCTGTCACTTCTGAAAGTCAAAATTTAGGTATATACCTAAATGTTGACTGTCAGAAGCGACAGCTGCTAAACACATGTTTTTTGCAGATCATATGGTTCGGCGTAGGGATACATAATTTGGTCTGGTAGCTTTTAAAAGCCGTCAGCTGTCAGCTGTGAGCTGTCAGTCTGCACCAAAGAGGCCATGGGGCTACTGTACCTAAGCTTTAACGCAATATTTATCTAATGCCATAGGTAAGTAAATAAGTAATTCTCTCAAAAATGTGATGTTCTATTTCCTTTAACCTCTTAGGGGAAATGGTTGTGCAATAATGGTCTATCTCTATCATTTTATACTCAATAGTCAATATTTACCTATTTTATCGGTCAACTTTTTTAAATGAGGAATTTACTAGAAATGCGATGACCTGAAGATATACAACTCCTAATAAAATACCGAAAATGTAAACTGGAAGTCGAAATTTTAATACGAAGTGTTGACCCTTGTGGACCCAATAGCGACCTTTTTTATTGGCCCAAATATAAAAATGAGGACTTTAATCCTTTAAAAATAAAATGATATAATTTTAAACCAGGAGTCAAGAAATGTTTCACGTGAGTATATCACGATGTATCTGTACTCGGGTTTTGTGTGTATATTATTTAGTTTCACATAATGTATTACGAGCTTTGAGTAAATATCTCCATTTTTAGACAATGGAGTGAGAAAGTCAGTGTGGAATTCTGTACCATTTATTTTACAAAAAAACAGGAGTAAGCTTATAAATAGACAGCAAAAAATATTTTAAATTGGATTATCAAAGATTAAATTAATATAATTGTATATGGTTGCTAAGAATTGTATTTATTTCTAATTCATATTAGTATAGATAGTATGAATAAATTGGGGGAGGGGGGGAATGGAGGATTTTATATTTTTGTTAATAATTATATTTCTTTTAATTTATATTAGTATAATTAATATGACTATCATAATTGATTTTAGGTCATTTTATATTTAATTGATCTGGTTTTTTAAAATGTTACTCATTGTAATGTCCCAAATTGTAAACCTTATGTTGTTTCAAAAAGAAAGAATGAAACTGCAGGTTTTAATATTTTATTTGCATTTCATATTTAAATTCGGGAATTATCTTCAATTTAAAATATTATTTTTAATCATTCATTTGTACTTCAGAATATTTAAGCCCTTCAGGCAGTTTGGAAGTCAATACATTTATTTTATTTTAAATGTGCTTACTGGGTGCGTTGGACGATGAAACCAAAAGAAAAGAGATGATCTTGTGCTTAGTTTTTGTTCTAAGATAAATACACCTTTTCCTTAGTACGGAGCGGTTGCATTGTCCAGCCAACCAGAAAGCCACAATTCAAACTACTCTCTTGTGATAAGGTAAAGTTTGTCAGTCCACTCCTGTGCAATCGTCGATGTCATCAGGATTTTAAAAAAGACTCGAGGGTGAAACAACCTCTGACTGATACTCTAGGAAAGAGACGTGCAGTGACCGGGATGGTGACAAGAATTGTGTCACTTGTTGTCACATATAATGTACAGTGACCGGGATGGTGACAAGACTTGTGTCGCTTGTTGTCACATATAATGTAGAGTGACCGGGATGGTGACAAGACTTGTGTCGCTTGTTGTCACATATAGTGTACAGTGACCGGGGTGGTGACAAGACTTGTGTCGCTTGTCGTCACATATTTAATTATGATATAGTTTACGGTGACCGGGATGGTGACAAGACTTGTGTCGCTTGTTGTCACATATAATGTACAGTGACCGGGGTGGTGACAAGACTTGTGTCGCTTGTCGTCACATATTTAATTATGATATAGTGTACGGTGAATGTCGAAGGGACGGGTTGTTTGTACAAGCCGACGTTGTTAATTATTATAGTAATACATATAACAAGAATACTTTATAACAATAAATTAACATAAAAGTGATCAAAGTATATTTATTGTATAAGTGTGAATTTCCTTATATGATCATCACGTCGATAAGAGAAGCTGAGATAGCCAGGGACAGATGTTAAGATTAAAGTCGTCTTTTCGTAAATTTCTACGGTTGTCGATCCTACGAAAGGGCAACAAGACTTCTTCAATTGGCCACTCATCGAGGGGCCTCACTCATATTTTATAATTGGTGCCCATCCTGAGGCTTTCCTTAATTTAATATCATCTCAAGTGATTTTAATTTAAAACTTTAAGTTAACAATCAAATCCTTAGTGTATTTTTTTTAGTTTTTACATAATACAAGGCTGGTGTCCTAAACATATAAACAAAGGTATCTTTCTATTGATATAAAATTATGCATTTATTTTCTGTCTAACTTTATCACCCAGGAAAAATATCATCTTAAAGACCAAAGATACATCTGACTACTGTGGTAACGATAATAACATGGAGGGAGCTAGCTCCACACAGAACTACTAGAACTATTGTAGTATCAATAATAACATGGAGAGAGCTAGGTCAACACAGAACTACTAGAACTACTGTCGTATCAATAATAACATGGAGAGAGCTAGGTCAACACAGAACTACTAGAACTACTGTGGTAACAATTATAACATGGAGAGAGCTAAGTCAACACAGAACTACTAGAACTACTGTCGTATCAATAATAACATGGAGAGAGCTAGGTCCACACAGAACTACTAGAACTACTGTGGTAACAATTATAACATGGAGAGAGCTAAGTCAACACAGAACTACTAGAACTACTGTCGTATCAATAATAACATGGAGAGAGCTAGGTCATCACAGAACTACTAGAACTACTGTCGTATCAATAATAACATGGAGAGAGCTAGGTCAACACAGAACTACTAGAACTACTGTCGTATCAATAATAACATGGAGAGAGCTAGGTCATCACAGAACTACTAGAACTACTGTCGTATCAATAATAACATGGAGAGAGCTAGGTCATCACAGAACTACTAGAACTACTGTCGTATCAATAATAACATGGGGAGAGCTAGGTCAACACAGAACTACTAGAACTACTGTCGTATCAATAATAACATGGAGAGAGCTAGGTCAACACAGAACTACTAGAACTACTGTCGTATCAATAATAACATGGAGAGAGCTAGGTCAACACAGAACTACTAGAACTACTGTGGTAACAATTATAACATGGAGAGAGCTAAGTCAACACAGAACTACTAGAACTACTGTCGTATCAATAATAACATGGAGAGAGCTAGGTCCACACAGAACTACTAGAACTACTGTGGTAACAATTATAACATGGAGAGAGCTAAGTCAACACAGAACTACTAGAACTACTGTCGTATCAATAATAACATGGAGAGAGCTAGGTCCACACAGAACTACTAGAACTACTGTGGTAACAATTATAACATGGAGAGAGCTAAGTCAACACAGAACTACTAGAACTACTGTCGTATCAATAATAACATGGAGAAAGCTAGGTCATCACAGAACTACTAGAACAACTGTCGTATCAATAATAACATGGAGAGAGCTAGGTCATCACAGAACTACTAGAACTACTGTAGTAACGATAATAGCATGGAGGGAGACAGGCCACACAGAACTACTAGCTAAATTTTCAAAATGTTGTCCGTTAGAGTAGAGTTTGATAATTAATACCTATTTAAAAATCAAATTGTTAGTGTATTATATGATTTGTCAAAACTTTAACAGCGTGTAATCATATTCTTAAGTAGAATGAATGGAATAAATAATTTTATCAAATAATTTTACCAAAAATAATACACAGGTCGTAAGGCTGGGCCCTACTTGTTTATACATTTATTATAATCTTTTCAATAATTTCTTAGAAATATTATATAATTCTATATTTTATAGTTGAATGTATTAATGATAATCTATTTATAATGTATTTATACCGTTTTGGTCAGAGAGGAAATTGTTATAAATTATCATATTATGTACAAGTCATTGTTGTCTAATTATTGAATAGATGCTGGCGCTTATGGATTCATTTTCTATTTTTGATATCGACATTGGATTCACCAGTTTGTTAGTATACATATTTATATTTAGTCTTCATTTTATAGTTATTCCAAATA
Source organism: Timema podura (assembly GCA_033556935.1). Taxonomy (NCBI): domain Eukaryota; kingdom Metazoa; phylum Arthropoda; class Insecta; order Phasmatodea; family Timematidae; genus Timema; species Timema podura. The sequence continues at coordinate 35,213,916 of JAVRXN010000006.1, read as the reverse complement.
CAAGCTCAATGTAATCAGTACGTGGATGCTGGCCTTTATCTCCTTAAAGGAGATCCGTTCGGTCGATGCTATATTCTAACGGCAACTACGCTCCATTCAGCAGTTCGTAAGACAAAGAAAGAAAGAACAAAGAGGGCTGTGATGTTTCGAGCACGTGGGAAATAATGTGGTGCTTTAACATCGCGCGCATATGTTGATTTTCATAACTCCACCATTTTTAAATCAATAAATAATAAACATTCCCAATAATTGACTTATCCCTCACACAACATATTCTACTTAATAACACCTTCGACTCCATCTTGGGATACAACGAGACCTGTTGACTAGACAGTATTGTCTGTGGATTGGATACCACTATCCCTGTTGACTAGACAGTATTGTCTGTAGATTGAATATCACTATCCCTTTTGACTAGACAGTATTGTCTGTGGATTGGATACCAGTATCCCTGTTGATTAGACAGTATTGTCTGTAAATTGGATATCACTATCCCTGTTGACTAGACAGTATTGTCTGTAGATTGGATATCACTATCCCTGTTGACTAGACAGTATTGTCTGTAGATTGGATACCACTATCCGTGTTGACTAGACAGTATTGTCCGTAGATTGGATATCACTATCCCTGTTGACTAGACAGTATTATCTTAGATTGGATACCACTATCCCTGTTGACTAGACAGTATTGTCTGTGGATTGGATACCAGTATCCCTGTTGATTAGACAGTATTGTCTGTAGATTGGATATCACTATCCCTGTTGACTAGACAGTATTGTCTGTAGATCGATATCACTATCCCTGTTGACTAGACAGTATTGTCTGTAGATTGGATATCACTATCACTGTTGACTAGACAGTATTGTCTGTAGATTGGATACCACTATCCCTGTTGATTAGACAGTATTGTCTGTAAATTGGATACCACTATCCCTGTTGACTAGACAGTATTGTCTGTAGATTGGATACCACTATCCCTGTTGACTAGACAGTATTATCTGTGGATTGGATACCAGTATCCCTGTTGACTAGACAGTATTATCTGTGGATTGGATACCAGTATCCCTGTTGACTAGACAGTATTATCTGTGGATTGGATACCAGTATTCCTGTTGACTAGACAGTATTATCTGTGTATTGGATACCAGTATCCCTAATGACTAGACAGTATTATCTGTGGATTGGATACCAGTATCCCTGTTGACTAGACAGTATTATCTGTGGATTGGATACTAGTATCCCTGTTGACTAGACAGTATTATCTGTGGATTGGATACCACTATCCCTGTTGACTAGACAGTATTGTCTGTAGATTGGATACTACTATCCCTGTTGACTAGACAGTATTATCTGTGGATTGGATACCGGTATCCCTGTTGATTAGACAGTATTGTCTGTAGATTTGATATCACTATCCCTGTTGACTAGACAGTATTGTCTGTAGATTGGATACCACTATCCCTGTTGACTAGACAGTATTATCTGTGGATTGGATACCAGTATCCCTGTTGACTAGACAGTATTATCTGTGGATTGGATACCAGTATCCCTGTTGACTAGACAGTATTATCTGTGGATTGGATACCAGTATTCCTGTTGACTAGACAGTATTATCTGTGTATTGGATACCAGTATCCCTATTAACTAGACAGTATTATCTGTGGATTGGATACCAGTATCCCTGTTGACTAGACAGTAATATCTGTGGATTGGATACCAGTATCCCTGTTGACTAGACAGTATTATCTGTGGATTGGATACCACTATCCCTGTTGACTAGACAGTATTGTCTGTAGATTGGATACCACTATCCCTGTTGATTAGACAGTATTATCTGTGGATTGGATACCACTATCTCTGTTGACTAGACAGTATTGTCTGTGGATTGGATATCAGTACCTATGTTGACTAGACAGTATTGTCTGTAGATTGGATACCAGTATCCATGTTGACTAGACAGTATTATCTGTAGATTGGATACCACTATCCATGTTGACTAGACAGTATTATCTGTGGATTGGATACCACCATCCCTGTTGACTAGACAGTATTACATTTGGATTGGATACCACTATCCCTGTTGACTAGACAGTATTTTCTGTAGATTGGATACCATTATCCCTGTTGACTAGACAGTATTATCTGTATATTGGATACCACTATCCCTGTTGATTAGACAGTATTGTCTGTAGATTGGATATCACTATCCCTGTTGATTAGACAGTATTTTCTGTGGATTGGATACCAGTATCCCTGTTTACTAGACAGTATTTTCTGTAGATTGGATACCACTATCCCTGTTGACTAGACAGTATTGTCTGTATATTGGATACCACTATCCCTGTTGACTATACAGTATTATCTGTATATTGGATACCACTATCCCTGTTGATTAGACAGTATTACATTTGGATTGGATATCACTATCCCTGTTTACTAGACAGTATTTTCTGTAGATTGGATACAACTATCCCTGTTGACTAGACAGTATTGTCTGTATATTGGATACCACTATCCCTGTTGACTAGACAGTATTGTCTGTATATTGGATACCACTATCCCTGTTGACTAGACAGTATTGTCTGTATATTGGATACCACTATCCCTGTTGACTAGACAGTATTGTCTGTATATTGGATACCACTATCCCTGTTGACTAGACAGTATTATCTGTATATTGGATACCACTATCCATGTTGACTAGACAGTATTATCTGTGGATTGGATACCACCATCCCTGTTGACTAGACAGTATTACATTTGGATTGGATACCACTATTCCTGTTGACTAGACAGTATTTTCTGTAGATTGGATACCATTATCCCTGTTGACTAGACAGTATTGTCTGTATATTGGATACCACTATCCCTGTTGATTAGACAGTATTGTCTGTATATTGGATACCATTATCCCTGTTGACTAGACAGTATTGTCTGTATATTGGATACCACTATCCCTGTTGACTAGACAGTATTATCTGTATATTGGATACCACTATCCCTGTTGATTAGACAGTATTGTCTGTGGATTGGATACCACTATCACTGTTGACTAGACAGTATTGTCTGTGGATTGGATACCACTAGCCCTGTTGACTAGACAGTAATTTCGGTAGATTGGATACCACTATCCCTGTTGACTAGACAATATTTTATGTGGATTGGATACCACGTGAACATTATCATTGGCATACTCCTAGACTTCTTCTGAGGTTTCAACAAGTTTGTGTGCACTTTAAATATTTTAGTCGAGTCTACAATAGAAGTTTGGCTAGCTAGACAAACTACTTTGCAAACATATTTTTTTGGACTACAAGATAATAAATTGAATAATAATTTTTCACAAAACACAAAATATTATTTTCTGGAACAATCAAAAATAAAGTAAACCCTAATAATTATTTTAACACGAATAACAAAATAAATTACCATTTGCATGAATAAATAAATAAGTTAAAGCTATGATCAGTACATTATGCAAACCACAAATCAAATATATTGAGAAGAATAAATTATTTTGTTTGGTATTCAAAATTCACCTTAAAGTTTAACTAAAAGGCGTTCATTTTTATTAAATACTTTTGTAGTCTACATTGATTATTTTGTAACCCTTACAAAGCGTCTTTCTTAGAAAAAGTTTTAATCAGGCACATTGGAATCTCCCTTTGAACCTACTCACTCACTTGTACAGTACATTAACTTTGTGACCTACTTTAGGATTTAGATTCATTATGAAACTCTTTTAGCAGTAGCAGAAATGCAAAACTGTAAATTAAAGTTCATTTTAAAATCACTTTTACAAATAAAATGTTATAAAAACTGTTACCGTAGTAAGACGTCATTTTAAAAATGTAAGTAGATAATTCAACAAATTTGTGTATTTTATTTTCTCATATTTATTATAGTAAGATGGTACTGAAAATTTTATTGATTTGATATAATAATTGCTATAATGTTGAATCTTGTTGTTTTAAATGCCTACAAACTCTAAAAATGTATTATTTCAATTCTATTTCTTTGTCCGTCTGTAAATTTGTCCATACCCAATTTTTTTTAGATAATTTTGTTTAAACTTGATATTTAGATGTTATATGGCCATACCTCAAGGGAGAGTAGTGAGTTTCACTATATCTTTAAAAAAATTAAGATTAGTTTAGTGATTATTTACTTAAAAATACTCGAATCAATTTTCCTTTTTCAAATTTACTATTTGGGGTATTGTTTTATATTATTAATATTATTGTAAATTTTTTGTTATAAATAACTCAATTAATGATAGCTTACTGCTAACTGATTTCTGAAACATTGAAAGTGTTTCAAAATGGCCTTAACTATTTGGTTCGAATATAGTGTCTGGGGTATGCTATACACGAAAACCAAAATAAAGTAGGTATACTTGTTCTTAGAAGAAAATAATATTTAAGGGTAATATACTGATGAAATATTTTTGAAAATGATATTCCAACTACATATCATGTTAATGTGTATGCACGATTTTACTTTACCATTTATTTTAATTATATTATATTAATGTTTTGTGGATTTGAAAATTAAATAAAATAATTATAAGGAACAATGTACCTTCTTTTTATCTTAAAATAAAAAAGTTACTAAAATCTCGTAAAAATTTGGGAAACTAAATAATACATATTGTTGAAGAAACAATCAACCCAAGAGCATAAATGAAATAATATTCACTACTAGAGAAACATTGAAAAAGAGGATAATCTTTAGCCACTAAATAGCGTAATAACCCATTTATATTTTAAAGATTTCCATAATATATATATATAGTTTATATATATATATAGTTATATATTAAGGGTGTTTCAGGAGGATTAACAAATATTTTGGGAAGTTGTAGTCATTATTATTCTGATTAAAATTGTTACATAAACATATATCCAGTTCTCAACGGATGTGGGGATACAGCTGTGTGAACTGTCGCGTGAATATCATTACTAGAATAATAAAAAACGATAAATGACTTGCTTATGTTTATTAACTGTTTGAATATTAATATAACACATAATTTACATTTCACAATAAACGTTCGAAAACCCCACCGCCAAACTCAATTCATTTTGAAAATTCTGTATCTTCTTATCATAAGCTACAACAGGACACTAAATTATTTCCAATCATATCCCACAACAACTTAAACAGTGTAATGTTCTAAACTCACCGAGCTCCATTCCACTGTGTGCATCCCAAGTTGTCTATCTCCCACGCCTCCCAACCTGCTAACATGAACTGGTGGTCAAGACTTGATTTGCGAAGGAACTGGTCGGGCCAACTTCAAGTGTTCGCTAAGGCCGCCGGGAAATATATAGTATAACATTTCCTGCACTAGATGGTTCCACGTTGTCAAGAACAGGGTTCTGGTGCCTTCCAGGTCTTACTCGTCACATGCTCCCGTTCACTATTACCTCTTCTCCTCTCTTTGTGTCTATCTTGTGTGTAATCCCTACCTACCCCTCTCTGAGCAAATTATATCGAATAAATACTGCCAAGAGGTCGAAGGACGAGTCACTCTTAGCAGGATATCTATCTTGGGCACTTCTACATGTTCCCAAAACAAAATGTAAGATCTAAATTAAGTTTCGGCCTTTGTAAGTCTAAATTCTTTTTCGCCTTTAAATTGTAGTAATATACAGACCTTCCGAATTGTGGAAATTATAATAATGCTTAGTATTCAGAGTCCTTTCAACTTGTGTAAATTATAATGTTTAATATTCAAAGTCCTTCTGACTTGTGGAAATTATAGTAATGTTTAATATTCAGAGTCCTTTCAACTTATAGAAAATTATAATAATAATTTCAAACAAGGAAAATATGTTTAATATTTCTGGAGTACTTCTGATTTATAAATAAATTTAATAATATTGCAAGGTAAATACTTAAGATGTTTTCTAATGAATCAAATATAATATGTATATCTTGTTTCTCAATAAAACTTGCATTCATCTATTAAAAAGCCTTGACATGTTGACTTCTACTCTTATTTAACTAAATGTTATCACCTTCCTGGTAATATTTTAAATCCTTTTTTTATTGCTGGTAGCACAATAATGCTGCGTGAGTTCCGTGGAAACATGAGCGTATATAATAATATATAATTTTGAGTGTCCTATCTGCTCACTCTACCCTTATTTTACATAACTTTGTATGCCTGCCTTGGTCCTGGAAGATGAACAGGGGCTACAAATCTTGTGGTAATAGTACGTGTTGTTCTTCTGAGGTCGTCTTGGCGTCCTTTTTCAGGGAAAAAACCACCCATAGTGCGGCGAGCAATTTGTTTCTTGTCTTTACCTTTTCTTTATATACTTCACTTTTCATCCATTTCCACAAACCATAATATGAGGCAGTGATGTCTGGAGACCCTATTGGCCAGTGAAAGGAACTCCCACGGCCGATTCATCATCCAGGGAATGTTAAGATTGTGTCATCTGATGACTGTAATGTGCAGATGTTCCGCCGTGCTGAAGTATCAGACCAATCATTCATTGTAGCCAAGGGAGCCTCCTTCAGTAGTAGTGAAAGTTCGTTTTGCAGAAATTAAGATAGATGGATCCTGTAAGACAATTTTGCCACACATCAGGCCAAATCACCTGATTATCGATCATACCACACCACACGTTTACAGAGAAACTGGGTTGAAAATATTTTATTTGGTGGCATATTTATTTTCATGGGACCACCAAAACGTGTTGCAGATGATGTTGATACCATCATAGGTGAAGGTAGCTTCATTGTCGATCAGTATTAATGTAATTAATCAGTGATAATCATTTACCCACCTACAAAACTCCAATCGAATGGCTCCATCTCTTGGTTGAAAGTGAGAGTGAGAAATGGATGCAAGCCATGTTGACGTAACTACTGGCAGACTATTATACGTGGAATACCATTACGTGCAGAAATTTTCGTGTGCTTTTAGTAGGACTACGTTCTACTGACCGAAGTATGCCTTCTACTACAACCGCACTTAGTTCATTTGCACGCTCAGAAGTAATGATAGAGCTGGGGACTGTACCAGTCTCACACAATCGATTGTTAACATTAGTATACACTATTGATACCAGTACTCTGTGGTTAGGAAACCGTCAACAGTACTATCTACAAGCAGCAGTGGCACTTCCATTTCATAAAGCGTAAACAAACACAATATCAGCATTTTTAGCACGTGTCAGGATGTTTGGAATTGTCAACAAAACTTCTAACACCAAATGACGTGGCGTCTGGTTATAGCTGCTTCTTAGTCACTGCTGATTCAGATAGCTGCGCACCAATCATCTGATCAAGATAGCTGCGCACGTATCAGAGCTGTACTTACAAGTTTCAAATAGCTGTACCCCCGCATTTATTGTGAATTGGACACATGTTTATATGAACTCTATTATTCAGAATAATCAATACTACAACTTTCCAGAATATTCGCTATTCCTCCTGAAAAACCTGTATAAGTAGATATTTCCAATTATTTTTATCATATCTCCGCCACTATTTGAGATAAGCGATAACAAACATGTCATTGTAAAGATGCAGTATTATTAAAAATACAAATCTTTTATTTGAAATATACTTTTATAAAATCAATAGCTTCTGAACTATATATTCTGAGATATAACATACTAATATATTATGTATTGAGGTGTAAGCAAATATAATATATATATATATTTTCGCCGCCTCATTTTCCGTGGGCTTGGTCTGTCAGGATAGTTTGTTGAGAAGGGTAGGAACCGTAGCAAAATAGGTGGTTGGGTTCGAAATTATACTGATGGCTCAGTTTTTTGGTTTATAGTAACACTAAGAGTTTATACAAAAAGGTCATGTTAAAAGATGTCACGAAAAAATATAAGAACTTGGACGTATGCTCTCGTGAGAGAACTGGTTTAGTGAGGAATACTTAACTACTGGCTCGACTGACACCAGTCACGACCCTCAATACAGACTCAAACCCAGTACCCTGGGCACGATGGTTGCCCTCTAGTACAAGTACCCAATGGCACGATGTTCTAATCTGTGTGGTCCCGATGACGGGCAGAGTGACTGCCTCTGAGTAGATCTCAATGTGTCGGCCATGATAATACTAAATAAAAACCCTTAATAGTTCAATTCATCCCAGTTGCCGAGCACAGCGGGGACAAGTTGTTATGAGTTGTCAGCGTTCTTTACTAATGTTTACTAACTCATCACAACACGTAAGCTAGATCAGTTCTTTAAGTCACTTAGTTTTAAAACTGTTATGTTAGTTTTAAATAAAACATCCCAATCTAGATCAGGAGCATTACAACATATACATATTATGAGCTATAAATATAGCTATACCAAAATTGGAAATATCTAATTATATAAAGTACCCTTAAAGTAATTTCCATGGAAGACTTAGAGTTGGAATTTTGTTTGTAATGTCAAACATTACCTAGATATAAAATTTATTCAAAATAATTAGAGGAAATTTTGAGAAAATCTATTTATTCTCTTTATGTCCTTCAATAGAGTACGCTTAATTTGGTGATTTGATATCTAGTTTAAAAAAACTCCTCAGGGAAGATTTATGAAAGCACCAGATACAAATTTTTGGTCTGATTGGTAAAATGGTTTCAGCTCTAGACCAAAATATAGACACACAGATGGACAGACAGACGGCATCGCTAAAACAAAATTTTCGGTTTCAGGGGGTCATGAAACGTTGACCTTCATCAAACTCTAAAGTTAGATTCTTTGACTAATAAAATACTGCGAAGGGTGAGAGGAAGTAAAAATGTAATTTACGTGGAGGGAAAGTGGCCAATTTGAGTAAAAAGAACCCTCAATAACCCGGCTAGGATTCTACCCCCTCCCCTATACCTGGAAAATCATACTAGATGTGTTTGACGCTTATTTCCTGTGCCCAATGATGTGGACAATCTTAGTTTTGTGATTTGTATAGTCTCATTCCCATAGGAAGAATTTCCTTATCTGACATACAAAAGTTGTTAAGTCTACTTTCATGTATTCAATTAATAACAATAATAAAATATTAATTTTTCAATATCGACAGAAAATAATTATTTGTTTGGTTTTCTAAATATTTCATTTTATTAAATTTTAGTAAAGACCTAGATTGGGGTGTTTGTTTAGATTAACATTATAAGGTTGAAAGTTGCCGGTGACAGAACTGGTCTAGTTAAGCTTGTTTTTATGAGCTAGTAACGAATAGGATAAAAGAGCTCACCATTCAAAACAATGTCTCATCATTGTTATTGGCAACCAGGCCAATTTGCAGTATATCTGGTTCTGTTTTAGAGCTATCGGGGCTGACAAAATAATATCTATACTAAGGGGTCACTCTGCCCGTTTTTGGAGCTGCATGGGTCATCGGGTACTTTTTCTGGAGGGTAGCTCTTGCACACAAGGTGCTGGAGTTCATATCCGTGCAGGACCACTGAGTGTGTCAGTCAGGCCATTGGTTAAGTATTTCTTATCAAACCAGTTCTGTCGTGGGCTCCTAAGTAAAGTCTTTACATCTTTTATGTAAACTTCAAATAACATCACATTTGTAGTAGCTAGTAGTGCTATAATAAATCCTAAAATCCAAAATCGTCTATAAATTACGAACCCACACATATATTTTCCCGCCATCCATAACAAAGGGGCAGCAATAAAATATTTAATAATTACATTTAAAAAGCCTTTATTTTAAATTATGATATGCACTATAAATTAAATTATTTGTAATACTCGTAGCAATCTAATATTTTAAACGTGTTTTCAAAATTAGCTAAAGTCTTGAAAACAATAACATTTGTTTGCATTGTACTTGTATCTTCAAGTATATTATTGTCATACTAATTCATTGTATGAAGTCAATAAAACCCTAGCACGGAGGGAAACAAAATTTTAAAAATATCTTAGTCTTAATGATCAATATTTTTATTTAAATGTATTCCAATATAAATGTCAAAAAATAAACAAATCTAAAGTTGTTCCCATCAAACTCCAGCAAACTCAGATAAACTTCAGTAAACTTTATTTAAATCTAACAATCTATATTGAACTTCTTCAAACTTCAATGAACTCCATCAAATAGCTCTATATAACTTCATTGATCTCCCATGAAAAATGGTGTACTGATTATAAAAACCTCAACTTATAGCTAATATCACCCAACTTAACTTAGCTGGATATAGCTTTAACTACCCTAACCAGATTTTAATTATCTAATATCTTGACTTGATTAAATTTAGTTGGCTATGTATAGAAAAAACACAAAATACCTGAACAAATCAAATTTATTATGCCCATCTAATGGAAAACGCCTTCACATTTACACTTGAGCAACCATCGTGTGCAATTCGATACTATATTATAATTACAGGTCAACTGCTGAAAATATTATGGCCCTTTTTATATTTTATAGCATGAGGTTAAAGTAAGAACTTAGTTTGGTTTACAATGGAACATATACTGGAAACCATGTTGAGACGCGATCATGTATACAACAAAAACGTTTAAGTGGAAGGTTATATATCAACATTTAACTAAAAACATTTAAATTTATATTTTTATGTGCACTGTACATCAATAACATATATTATTTAGGTGTAATATAATGCAATAAATCAATACTTGTTCTGTAAATAATAAGGAAAGCAACATCGTGTAAATTTATATCAAAATTGAGTTTCTTATAAAACTATAATCACTGATTAAACGACTTCCCTTGGAAAAATGTGTGTACATCATATTTGTTCAAAAACCGTATACTAATAGATTAATTTTAAGGAATACCCATAAAGATACAGCCATATTTTGTATCGAAATGCAAAACAGTTGAAGGGCACATCTTATACCGGCTGTAATGTAGTAATATCGAGTTTGTGATTAGGTGTGAAGGAAAGGAGATTATTAAGATTTATTCGTAGAAAAAATGCCACAGCTGCAGCTTGATTAATACTAAGATTTAAGGAGCTCGCGGGGAAGAAAGAACAATGAGCCATGCGGATAGGTTCAAGGGGTGAGGAGGGAATAATCCAAAGCAATGAAATAAAATAAAAAGAATAATAAAAGAGGGTAGGAATTTATAAGTGAAAAAAAGATTTAAATATGAAGACAAAGAGAGAAGAATTGAGAAAAAAAATTGTTTAAGAAAAGGAAAAGGCTCGCAAATAAGGTCGCATGCTCTAAAGGATGTTATACTACAATCTAAAAGTGAGAAAAGTAAAATAAAACGAGTAAAAAATGACATGTAACAGGATAAAGCACAAGATAAGACCAGCTGTTTGGTAAAATAATATAGGATAAGGAAAGTAAAAAGGTTGGTATAATGGAGGGGGATGGGGTTTTTTGAGTATCAGTCTTAAGGCTCGGAAGTCTTTTCTTGCCAGTGTGCTATAAAGCCGAGACTGGAATGAAGTTGGGTCTGCGCCAGAACCTCAGTCAACACCTCTCTCTCTCTCTCTCTCTCTCTAGTTGCCAAGAAATATTTCCACTCTGTCATTTCTACTTCAACAATGCAGTTGAGTTTAAGAACAGATAGCGTGCTCGTGTTGGCTTGCCAGTAGCTCAAATGAGAACCCATCAAGATAAACAGATCATTATGGGCAATATGTCATAACGTTTACTATGACACAATTGTGATTATGACCGCCCATAGTTGAAAGGCGATACATAATATTGAACTATTTACTCAAGTGAAAAGAAATTAATTAAGCTCATCTAAGATTAATTTGTTGAATTTTAGGATATCCATAGCTTGCACGAACTACGCTAAGAATACAGGGTGAAACAAGCAAATTTGAAATGCAATTAGAACTAGCTTTAAGATTATCTTGTCCAGTGTGCACAGCCGGAATATAAGGTCTTTCAACTCCGCTAGCTTTAAGACCATCTTGTCCAGTGTGCACAGCCGGAATCTGAGATCTTTCAACTCCGCTAGCTTTAAGACCATCTTGTGCAATGTGCACAGCCATATTCTAAGATCTTTCAACTCCGCTAGCTTTAAGACCATCTTGTGCAATGTGCACAGCCAGATTCTAAGATCTTTCAACTCCGCTAGCTTTAAGACCATCTTGTGCAATGTGCACAGCCAGATTCTAAGATCTTTCAACTCCGCTAGCTTTAAGATCATCTTGTCTATTGTGCACAGCCGGAATCTAAGATATTTCAATTCTGCTAGTTTAAATCCAACATAATTGAAAAACTTAACAGACTTGCTTGGATGAACATGTAATTCTTAAAAAAAAATCAAATAGTTTTATTTGCAGAAAACTTCAACTACGTTTATTGATAGTTATATTTTATATTGATCTATCTTTCATTATTCTTTAATCAAACATAACCATAGTTACCTATTGACTAAAATAGACATTAAAAAATAATAATAACTATTTATTATTTCAAATGTTCGTACTCCAAATTCTATATAATCTTAGGCTAGTTATTTTAAGCTCTCCATCAAATTTCAAGTATTTCTTTCACAATATTAACTATTTTTAAATACTTTTTTTATAATTTAAAAATAAAATATTATGTTTTGAACTTAAATTGAAAGTAAATAGTTTTAACAAAAATTAATACTACAGTTTTTGTTTAAGTAAAGAGGTGTTCAATAGGCTTAAAGGCAGTCTACTATGTGAAAAAACGAGAATAGCGTGGACTATATTGCATGAATTAAAAATTAGATTGAGATTATTTTGTTTGTTTTAACTTTTTAATTACATCATCCAAACGCCTTCAGCCCACTAGGATGATTATTGTATAAATATCTATTACAAACATTCAAAATCACAAAAAAGCAAAAAGCAAAAAAACTCTACAAGCATTTGTTAGGTATTAAAACATGAACGGAGGTGTAGCATTTGGCTACAATTAAAGAAGATACAAGTTGGAGGGAAATATCAACTTACCCCATTTCACCGTTCCAGCACCTCTTGACAACAGTTCGCAGAGACGACGAATACACAACCGATCATAATCGCGGCGCGTGATGGACTGACCAAGCCCACCAAGGTTCAAACGGCGGCCACTAGAGGTCGCGGAGTACTAGAACTTTCCTAAGATCTTAAGAAAGGAAGTGATGCTTGTTCCAATCTATCGGTGAACATTCCAGTGCTTTGGAGTTCATCATTGAAGCTATGTTTGTCACGCCTATCCCACCCTTTGTGATCCTAATATCCCCCCCAGTTCCTTGCCTTCCATGTTTCTCTGGGTTTTCAAGCATATATAATAACGGTATGGCTACATGACTGGCACTCTTGGACTTGACTCTGGATAGGAGAATACGTAGCCTTGGCTGCGATTTTGCTTGAATGTAAGAACAAATTTCTTTTCGGTTTAAATTATTTTGTATTTATGTAACCGTTTCCAAATTCACTTTTCTGCTGATTATATTTAATAATTCTATGGGTAAATTAATAAACTTTGGAATCATAGATTGAAATTAAATTCGATGATAATATTATGAAATTAGTCAGAGACTATGATATTGAAACTTATGTTTATTTTGCTAAGATCGATATTTGTTGAACGTTGAATATTACTCTTTGGTCTGGATGATAGACGAAAGAGATCGTTGTAATAAGATCTGATATTGTGGTTTGTTTAATGAATATTACCTTTGTGAAGTTTCATCCTATATTTTACAATAATGGGAATGGTTAGCTCATTATTTGGAATTATATTGCGAGTTATCTAGTCCTTTCTTTATATTACGTAAATGCATTGAGGATTTTGTCTTATAAAATTGGAATATGAATTGAAGCTTTTTTGTAGAATAATGATTGATTATGGAAGTTTTGAGGACTTTTTCGAATCCCGTCTGGTTCAAATAATTTTCTTTTTTATATATGTAGATGTGACTAGTGGAGATAGATATAATTTTATAAATAGTGTTGTTTTTACTGAGTTTATATAACATAACTTGAGGAGTAAGTTTTTTATGAGAACAGATGGTTAAAATAAATGTATTTATTTTCTCTAGCAAAATTTCAAATGCTATGATACATTTAACCTTAATATTATTTTTATAACTACCTTTCATTTACATGATTCTTAAATATGTACACACTTTACGACTTTCGTAACTTTTTTTGTTATACTGTTGAAATACATATATACATATATTTAATTATATTAATAATATATAAAATATAATAAATATAAAAAAAGCATTTCATGGTTTTTTGTTAATGTTATCGATAATTGAGTGTACCCATAAGGTATTTGTTTATTCACTTATTTGTTTATTTATTTTTTATTCTTTTTGGGAACTTATATATTTATGAGGACGGCCTTCTAACAATAATTTCCGCAACCAGATGGGTTGTGTGCTTTGATTTACAGGTGTCTGTACTCAGACAATTGGAACAATTACTCAAACGACTCACTCTGATTGCGTTAAATTTTTTTAAACTATTTGAGCCTTCTCTATTGATTGGTTAGGTAAAGCACTTTTCAAAGGTATATTAAGAATTATTCTAGATAGTTTTGGAATATGTGTGATGATATGGACACGATACTACTATGTGTGAAGATATGGACAAGATACTAATATGTGTGATGATATAGACAAGATACTACTATGTGTGATAATATAGACAAGATACTACTATGTTTGATAATATAGACAAGATACTAATATGTGTGATGATATAGACAAGATACTAATATGTGTGATGATATAGACAAGATACTAATATGTGTGATGATATAGACAAGATACTAATATGTGTGATGATATAGACAAGATACTAATATGTGTGATGATATAGACAAGATTCTAATATGTGTGATGATATAGACAAGATATTTATATGAATACAATAATATAACAAAGCAATGGGGAGAACAGTGATCAATTATCACCAAGTATAAATTAATTCAGAGCGTTGTTTTAAAATAACGTAAAACAAACCTAAATATATACATGTATATTTTTTCATGAAAATTACTATCTTTATATTCCAATGAGAACATATAAATTGGGCCTATGAAAACAATTGAATTTAAAATTAAAAATCTTGTATGGTTAACACTGAGAGCAAGAGGGAGAGGGTGAAAATTACTTTACATATCTTTTATTATGTTAACTTTAAAATTATAAATTTGTTTAGTGTTGATGGAATCTTTTTTTTTAATTATTCCACTTCAATAAGCAAGAGATCCATTGAACCACATTATATATTTATATATATTATTTGTATTTGACTTGTTTTCATAGCTTACAGTGTTAAAAGACTTATCATATGTTTTTAACTGAACCTATAATATCATGACCTGACTTAGGAAGCTCTAATTTTAAAGTTATTTAGAGTTAATTCTTACCATATTTATTAATGTCATTTAGATAAATAATTTATTTACCAAGAGGTATTGAGTCAAAATCTTTATAAATCTCAAAAGATATATGTTCCTTAACAGGTAACTGACATAGAGATATAATAATTTCAATTTGAGGATCAGACAATAATTTTTCTCGACTTGGTTTCAAAACTACAAATATTGCAGGATCATCAATTATTCAACCACAGGAGGATACATAAGGTAGTGGAAGACAAAATAAGTGTTTCCACGTAACGAACGTGGAGTCGGAGAGGCCCTATGGAACTGTTACGAGACGTCAAAATTTGCGCTGGTGGGTAGGCAACACAGTCAACACGCCGTGTAAACCAATACAGCCATTCCTAGCACTCCCTACCCTGACACACACGATGTACCACACTCCACGTGATATATGTTGCCTAGCACTCCTTACCTTGACACACTTGATGTTCACCACACTCCACGTGGTATGTGTTGACTAGCACTCCTTACCCTGACACACATGATGGTCACCACACGTGGTATGTGTTGCCAAGTCCTCAGTTACATACAGTGCACCATGTTCATTTCTTGTAAATTCTGGTCTTATCCTCCAATACATCCAGTTTAATACTATACCTGAATACCTGGATACCCGAATAATCCTATTAGTGTGTACGGAAGAATAATAAAGAATCCATTTGACTGGATCGACAGGTTCTTAAACTTATTTTATATCCGACTCCCTTACATAAGACCAAATTGCCAGTGACCCCCAGGCAGTAGGGGTTAAGGGGGAGTTTTTTATACTTTAGTGTCAGTTGTTAGGCAGTTTTAGATAAAATGATAAAAAATTAATGAACATATTTTTTACAAAAATGTGTACAGTACATACACAATTATATTTAATATTATTAATTACATATTTATAGTTTTCAAACCTTACAGAAACTAGAAAAGTTAACCGGTACGAATAACGATTGATGATCATTAAAACCTTTATTATCATTTGAATGAGCTTTATTATTTTGGCATGGTAAAAAAAAAGTTCTCTTCTATCAATAGAAGATATAGCATAATGACTTTATCAATGATTATTAATATTGTGTGGACACGTATTATTTATGCAATAGATTAAACAAATAAAGAAAGAGAGTTTTTTAGTGATATATAATCTCAGTAGTTTCTTAGTAAATATTGAATTTATTGAAGTTTTGCAATTATTTACGCAACACACAGAGTATTTTTTGTGACCCTTAGAGGGGTTGTGACCCACAGTTTCAGAATCTGTGCATTAAAGCATAAGCTCATCTGCTTATTGCTCCTACGATTGGAACTAGTTTGATTATCTATAATATTGTTTATTTGAATGCACCATAATAGATGCTTCTCGATAGTTAGACCCAGATATTATATAATAGAGTAAAAAATTTCAAGGGTCTCATTTTATATGATTATAATCTCTTGACTATAATTTTTTATGACTAGATTTGTAAAATAAGTCAAGTTTCGCTTTTTTAAAATCATTGGAGAGTTTGTTGATATGAATCCAATCCAGCTAAGGAGGTATGTTCAATGGAACATTATTTAGTAAGTCATTTGAACTAATATTTTCATAATATAGGCGAGTATCATCCGAGACCACTGCATGTTTCCACTCAAAGGGTTTTTATATCAACCAAGAATTTAAGATTTATTTGATCATTGTTTGAATAATATAAAAGGCGACTTTTTATTTTAAATGTATTTGAATATACTGAAGACATCTAATGTCTGGCTGTGAGAATGATACGTGACGTCAGTGTTGTAAGGTTGAAGTGCTCGTGCTTGAGGGAGAAAAGGATATTACATGTCGTAGGAACTACATTAGTGAGCACGTGGACTATGACGTCATCTTAACTAGGGTAGTGTGTCGGTAACGAGGAGGTAAGGGTTGAGATCCATGCTAGTTGAGCTGAAAGCGTTTTTTTATTAAATAGTTTTCCACGTTCCTTTTACGAAAATTCTAGTCCAAGGTCTACTTTACTTATTCATTCCCCATTATTTTAATAAATGAATGTGAATAGACTGAACGGATAGTAAGGCATGGTAAAAAAAGAAATGTAATTTAAATCCAAATAATTTATATTAATGACATAATCCCATTAACACTTTTTTATGCTTGAACCGAGAACATTTATAAATGGAGACTTATATTCTATTCACGGCCGCTGTACAAATATAGTACGTGAACTTATAAGGAAGTATTCACTGGAATTATAAGTGTCAATATTCACACATTTACTGGGTCTACTAATATAGACCGACATCAAAACACTCAGTTACCAGGTGGTAGACCAATCAGTAAGTTATATATAACCGTGATATTACCACCCAAAAAATTACAAATACAGATATATAGTTTACATAATAAATTAATAAAATAAAAAATGGGGTGTGGCTGTGTCATGGACACGGCCGTGTGTTGTACGTGAATACGTTTATGTAACAGCTGTCGATTAAAACTTAAACGAACATCGTAGCTTCTCCGAGTCAAAAGTTATACTAATTGCAAATCTCGATACGCAGCAAAATAACCTCAAAATGGCGGTGCTTTCCCCTCCACAACGCGCGATGCGTCACTGTTCTCGCTTATTGTAATGAATTCTTTGATCCTTTAGCTATCCAGTGGTATAATTTAATTTTGGATTTAGAGGAAAGATTCAAAACTACAACACCAAACTGTATCCCCCGATTTTGTTATCATTAGGTTTTTTGGATTGCCTCCGTATGGTAGCAATTTAAAGACGTATTCATGTCAAAACATATTTACAGAAACAAACGATTTTTGCTTATTGGGTGAAGAGAAGTATTGCGTTGTACTTTGAACCGACAAATGACAACTCTAGTACACAAGACAAATCGTGCTGCCTCCTGCTGTGACAAATATAAAAATAGGATAAAACAACAGAACATACTTGACGAGAGATACCAATTCCTAGTGTGAGTACAGGTGTATTAGAACGAGCTAAGATGAATATTTGGTTATTTATTCAACCAGAGTATTATCGGGCCAACAAGAGAGAGGAACTTTGGTCCTTGAACATAAATGGGTTGAAGAGCCCTGGCCTAAATCACTCGACAACTGAAGCGGGTCTCATTAATAAAGTGCATCTAGATCACGGATGTTCAAAAGGGCACAGTATAGCTACTATGGCTAAATCGACCCACATCGTTGGTTGAAAACACAATCCCATTAGGCTTGATTACCGGTGTGTGAATGTCAGGTTTGAATCCTGGTCTGTTCTGAGAGTGTTTTTTCGTAAGTTATCTCCCACTATTTCTCTCCATGAAAATACGAGTAAATGTTTTCTAAATTATCTCCGTTTCATCACAGCCCATCATTGTTGGAATATGTAGATGGTTTGCACAGGAAAAATAAAATGAAAATACTAATAATATTTTTTAACTACACACTGAACTAATCATAAATTTATTTACTCTAAATTATTAGAAATCTTGTCAAAACAGAGATTCGAACGTAAATGATCAGCGCCGAGATAAAATGGTGTCTCAACACCCGAGAGAAACAGTTGCAGCGCGTTCAAAGAAGAACTATACCGGTCAAAGATCCCGTCCATTATAATCAGGACAGTGAGCTTGTATCAACGAACAGCTGATGTTTACAGCGAGTAGAACTGGGAATGTATGCTCATCACTCGTGGAATATGACATTGGGCGTGTACGGGCCGGGAAACAGTGACCAGTCTTTCCAGATTCCATGAATATGAGGATATAAAGGGAGGGAACATGTTTTCCAGGTCACTGATCTGGATGGACTGGATTAAAGCAAGGTTTACCTTCCATCCGGACAAATGCTCGGAGAGTTTCCTTACAAGAATGGAAATATATGACTCAGGAATAGCCGCACACAGCTAGTTAGTACCATGGATATAGCCGCACACAGCTAGTTAGTACCATGGATATAGCCGCACACAGCTAGTTAGTACCATGGATATAGCCGCACACAGCTAGTTAGTACCATGGATATAGCCGCACACAGCTAGTTAGTACCATGGATATAGCCACGCGCAGCTAGTAAGTACCATTAATACAGTTGTGCGCAGCTAGTAGATTTAATATTCCGTAAACTCAACGTATACACAAAACCTTTTATTTCTGGAGTCAATATCTTAATTACCAATAATTAAAAAGAAAGCCATTACATTAATGTATTTCAGTTAAAAGTTGGCACACCAATATACTCATGAAAAAACTAAATACATTTTTAATAAACAAATATTTCAAGATCCTTGTCATTTTTAACTTTGCGAGTACAAAGTATTGCTTTAAACAGGGTAAAGTCAACCTCAATCAGATAAAATTGAAATGTTTGTTTCTGTGTAGTCTAAACAAGTCTTTTGGCGAGGTGGTTCTCTGCATTGAAAAATATATCAAGCTTTAATGTTTGTTTTTATAGGTGTCAAGAAAAATGTTTGAGGGATCAAGATGGTGTAGTTTGCACCCTGAACATTTTAATTATACATACTACAAACTACACCATCTTTATATATATATATATATATATATATATTAGCACCGCGTCTTACTATCCGTTTGGGTTGTTCGCTTGATTAAATATATAGAAAAAATCATTATTTGATTTTATAAAGAAAAAATTTAATTACGTTAATTATGTTTATTCTGGGTCAATTTACTTAACGCACTTTTCAAATAAATAATAAAACAGATAACAGAAAGGCACACTTTTATTTATCACAGGCACATTACTTGCGTATAACTAATTAAAGCAAAATAAAACCCCAAACAGCTTCTTAATTATTTATCCACGACCAAATTATTATTAACTATCAAAAAAGAGCGCTTGAGAATTTGGGAAGAATGAATGGATCGTATGACTGCAGACTTCTAAGTTCTTACTTACAGTTACAACAAACAACGCTAATGTTACAAACATAAACAATGCAAAATGTGGCAAATATAGACAATGCAAGACTACCCTGAAAACAACAGCTGTACACATTAACAATATCACTTTCAACCCTAGTGATAGAATCTATTTATAAATTAGCTTTGGTTGAGTATGCAGTGATCTGGAAATAAACAGAGAACCACTTTTAACCACATTATTTTCCTTTCTACTCCCTACAACGGTGAATTCAATCAACCATGTCATCAGACCCGCTTTAGACAGAACTAATCTAAATATTAACCAATGTGTTTAATTGTATTGCAGATACACCTCCACACAAAGATTTTAATATCACACATTTCGCAAACACAACATAGCTCTCATTAAAACAACTGAACCCAACATACGTTATTCCAGGAATTTATGGTAGGAACCTGTACCATATGTACCATATTATTTCTTGAAAGTGATTAGATTGAAGGTAGCCTATGATGGCTTGGCTTCAGAATACTATTGGAATGTTTTCCTTCTATACGTAAACTTGACGTAAAAAAGAAATCCTAAAAGAAAGAGCTTCGTAACCAAACGTTAACATGACAGGGTAGCTAGAATTCTCACGTCTTTGCTCCAACCAGCCAGACAAGATAGACTCGTTTACTCACATTATAAATATAAATAAGCTTTACAACATTAAATATAGCATATCTAGCAAAATTGATACGGTTCTTGATACTCCTAAACTAAACGTTAAAATAAACTAAGAGCCCGAACTATTCAGATATAAATTCAAAATGAAGTTTAAATATCATGGAGTGAGTTGTACGGAATTAAGAACACTGATTGGTCTAATAAAGAGCGATCTTGGCGGTGATCCTCACATAATATAGCTTCACTATTGAGGGCGTTAAACAATCTTCATTAGCTTCATTCATTAAATTAAGCACTTCTTATCAGTTAATAATCTCATGAGATCAGTGTAATCAGCAAATTCAAATTAATTAGTAATGAGCATTTTAAGATCAAGTGTAATAATTGTGAACGTATAAAAATTTGTTGTAGATCCATATAATCTACGATAATCGGTTAATGTAAGAAATGCTTTTATATTTGAGGTATCTAAAATCAGGCAGGTCTTGAGAGAAATATAATAGTCTGTAAACATATTTGCACAAAAATCAAAATATTCTTAACATTCGCTGGGCCTTACTACAAGTCCTGAAATCTCTACAGTCAAGAAAATTGACTTAGGTGATTTTACGGATCTTCCACCAGAGTAAGACGAAAATCAAGACCAGCAGGCTAGTTTCTGTGAGGGTGACAATATTGACTCCTACCAATCAAACAAGACCAATTCCCATTTAAAATCAATATTCACAAAGTATTGATCCTAGTACAAGGCAGTGAATATGCTCCAAGACAAACAGCCAAGCAACAAGATGACGGCACGCCAAATAGCACTCACGTTATCTACCGCCGCCGAGTCTTCCAAGCCACCAGCGACGCCGTTGGGCTGCTCCAGCTGCGTCTCTTGGTTCTTCTCGGCCTCGAGCCGCTGCGCCACCGACACGTGGTTGGCGGCGGACGTGGTGGCGGCGCCGTTGTGTGGCTTAGTGGCGTCCAGGAGTACTTTGAGAGAGGCGATGGCGTGCAACTGCGTGGCTTTCTCATCCACCTTCCCTGGAACAGACGAGGTGGCTACTGTACGAGTCAAACAGGCGTTCAGTGCAAGGGTTCTACTGTACAAGGACATGGGAATATAATACTTCACAAAGATTCCTCTGACAGTGCTGCTTATTAAGACATCTGATTATTTAACACTCATTAGAATTATCCACTAGATCACGCAGTATATTCTTGTATCATTCTGGAGATAGTAGAAAGATGCCATTCATAGATTCTTAAAAGCTTCTTGATCTTTTTTAATATTGGAAATAATTATTCAAACTATTTTTACTATAATTACGTGTTTTAAAACAATAAATGGGAACGCTTCTCCCTATGAACTATACAAGATAATTCAGACTGAGAGAGTAGACAAAAATGGTTGAACGTTAAATATCTACAGATTGTTCAACCCCCACCGCAATCAGTGGTCCCATATTTTATTGGATCTTCTGTGACATAGAGATCAAGGCTAGAATGAGGGTGCACTATTGATACTCCACATGTGATTTGACATAATTGTTCAGCCATGGCCTCTTCAGTCTAATATAGGGGAATCCCCTCTAATTATCCTCCTCATCCTTACTCTTTAGATTAAGCCTTGAGGTCACCTAATGCTTGGACAAAAGGACTAAATAAATAATATATTCTTTGTTGTAAAAATGTTGATAATGGAGATATTAGGGCTTAAGCTTTACGTGGACAGTAGATGAAGTGTAGGAGAAGTATAATAATGCTAAGGAACAAAGGAGTGGTGAACAAATCCTACATTTAGCCAAGATTTACACATAAGTTTAAGTTAACAAATAAAACACATGGAATTAGAGCTAAAGCCAAGGCGACTGTGTCAACTGTGCTAGTCAAGAGATTTGAGATAATTAATTGAATGGAAATTTGTGTTGTGACACAATACAACACAATAGTTTAAAAATGTGCATCTATAAAATAATCAATAATACCTGTTTATCGACAAGAAGATAGAACAAATAACTAACTAATCAGTGATTTTAAGTTTGCGTTGCAAAGCATCATGGGTCCACAAACACTTGTGCTGGCGTGTGATTGCTGCTCCACTCAAGCCAGTTCTGCTCTCTGTTCTATGCGGACGTAGGGATTAAGCTACAACTAAGCTTTCCTTAGCATTTAAAACTTAACACAACTTATCATAGGCTTGATTTTCCACAGGTAATATTAATTACAAGAAAAGTGTTTTTTCAAGAATTATAACCACGTGTTATCGAGTCTGTGATAGCCAATTGTTGCTTTTCCAACCAGAGAGACATACTTTAAGTAATTTACTATTATATTGTAGCTAAATGGTTATTGATATGAATCCAACAAAGCTCCATCAGAGTCTGACTGACGTTCATCTCGCAACAGTAATACAACCCGCCTCGGTGGCGTAGTTGGCTAACGCGCTAGTCGTGTTGAGCCCGACTGCCGAGGACGGGGAGATCGAGGTTCGAATCTCGGTCGGGTGAACTGAAGGTGGTTTTTCCTAAATGGTTTTCCACTCTCCCTCCACGCAAATGCGGGTTCACTTCCTCTATTCAACTTTACCATTTCCTAATCCATTAGCGTTATTAGTACTTAGGCGTATAACCCGAACGGGTAGTAAGACGCGGTGCTAAATAATAATAATAATAATAACAGTAATACAACTTTATTCTTGTATACGAGTGAATGTGATGTAGAGGAACTCACCCGCTCTCCTACTACTTGGCAGTTGGGGGGGTAATGGACGGTCACCGTGGAGAAATGGAGTGCATGTCCGGTCTAGATGGACGGTTTATTACCGTCATTAGACCACTACTACTTAAGGGACATATTATAAATAGGGTTTAAGGCGAGAGTGGTCATATAAAGGTTGAGAGCCCTAAAGTGAGAGGTTCAGTCACGAACTACTCACTTGGACCAACGGAATATCACCGTTCAATCCTCAGCTCACTCGTACCAACGGAATATCACCGTTCAATCCTCAGCTCACTCGTACCAACGGAATATCTCAGTTCAAGCCTCGGTTCACTCGTACCAACTGAATATCCCCGTTCAAGCCTCAGCTCACTTGTACCAACTGAATATCTCCGTTCAAGCCTCAGCTCGCTTGTACCAATGGAATATCTCTGTTTAAGCCTCAGCTCACTCGTACCAACGGAATATCCCCGTTCAAGCCTCAGCTCACTCGTACCAACGGAATATCCCCGTTCAAGCCTCAGCTCACTCGTACCAACGGAATATCCCCGTTTAAGCCTCAGCTCACTCGTAAAAACAGAATATCCCCGTTCAAACCTCAGTTCACTAGTACCAACGGAATATCCCCGTTCAAGCCTCAGCTCACTCGTACCAACGGAATATCACCGTTCAAGCTTCAGCTCACTCGTACTAACGGAATATCCCCGTTCAAGCCTCAGTTCACTCACGAGACTCTCAGAGAGGCTGCCTGTTGCCATCTTAGGATTCACGTACACTTCCTGTCTATGGACTAGTGAAAACCAGGTTCACAGTTACTGAACTACCAGACAGTTCTCACAGAGTATCCGCGCCATTGATGTTGCAGAACTACCAGACAGTTCTCACAGAATATTTCTGCGCCATTGATAATACAGAACTACCAGATAGTTCTCACAGAGTATCCGTGCCATTGATACTGCAGAACTAACAGACAGTTCTCACAGAGTATCCACGCCATTGATAATACAGAACTACCAGACAGTTCTCACAGAGTATCCGTGCCATTGATAATGCAGAACCACTAGATAGTTCTCACAGAGTATCCGTGCCATTGATACTGCAGAACTAACAGACAGTTCTCACAGAATATCCGCGACATTGATGCTGCAGAACTACCAGACAGTTCTCACAGAGTATCTGCGCCATTGATAATACAGAACTACTAGATAGTTCTCACAGAGTATCCGTGCCATTGATACTGCAGAACTAACAGACAGTTCTCACAGAGTATCCGTGCCATTGATACTGCAGAACTACCAGATAGTTCTCACTGAGTATCCATGCCACTAATACTGCAGAACCACCAGAAAGTTCTCACAGAGTATCCGTGCCACTGATAATGCAGAACTAACAGAAAGTTCTCACAGAGTATCCGTGCCACTGATACTGCAGAACTACCAGATAGTTCTCACAGAATATCCGTGCCATTTATACTGCAGAACTAACAGATAGTTCTCAGAGTATCCGCGCCATTGATGCTGCAGAACTACCAGACAGTTCTCACAGAGTATCTGCGCCATTGATAATACAGAACTACCAGATAGTTCTCACAGAGTATCCGTGCCATTGATACTGCAGAACTACCAGACAGTTCTCACAGAGTATCTGCGCCATTGATAATATAGAACTACCAGATAGTTCTCACAGAGTATCCGCGCCATTGATAATACAGAACTACCAGACAGTTCTCACAGAGTATCCGTGCCATTGATACTGCAGAACCACCAGAAAGTTCTCACAGAGTATCCGTGCCATTGATATGATACTGCAGAACCACCAGAAAGTTCTCACAGAGTATCCGCGCCACTGATAATGCAGAACTAACAGACAGTTCTCACAGAGTATCCGTGCCATTGATAATGCAGAGCTACCAGATAGTTCTCACGGAGTATCCGTGCCATTGATACTGCAGAACTACCAGACAGTTCTCACAGAGTACCCATGCAAGTTTCCGGCTAGCAAAGATACTAATAATGGATGCAACACAAGTTCATATTGATTACACAAACTGAGGGAGTTACACCGGCCTAGTTATGGAGGAGTATTTAGTTTATTCACAGGACTTATGGCAGACTGAACTTATATAGTTATTTGTAAAAATTGTTAGGATGAGGAATTGAGCACTTGGATCTTGGTTTGTTGTTTAACTGCTACAACCAATAAGATGTATTTAAAAATGACACCTGTACAAGGAAATCAGTCAGAAAGACCTTGGACCAGCGTGCCATTTCTCCACCCCTGAGCTATCCAGGAATCTCCTCGCCATTGAGCTCATGCGTCATTCAGAGTTTATAATAGACGTGATCGTCTACTTGGAACTAGCCTATAATTGAAAACCAATGTTACCGGTGATTCGATAGTCGGTTCTATACTGCTCCTCTCACAATACTCAACTGTAACTGGTCAGAGATGAACATGACAATGAAGATAATTTAGGATACGGGTGTAAATGGAAGTGACATGTTTAAATCCTGGCTATCTCAGTGGAAAAGTATTGGTGCGCTAGGATGGTCTGAGTTCGTGTCATTTTACAGCTGATTGGGACCTTTCCATCTTCAGTTACGAGTATGTTTGTCCTTAGTGTTGGCTGTTAACAGGATAATCTCCTACTAAAGTCAATAGTGTTGTGTACCTCCATGGCTGTGGCGTCAGGGAGGGATGTTTTCAACACTTGTAAGGGGGCGGCCAGACTGAGCGCGCGAGCGAGCGAGCGACTAAAATATAAAATAGAACACATGGGTTGTAATGAGAGGTGGCCAGACTGGAGCGCGCGAGCGAGCGAGTGAGCGACTGAGCGCGCACGCTTGAAAGATAGAACTGGTTCTATTTTCCAAGCGCGCACGCTCGACCCGGTACAGTATAGTTTACAGGTGCTAGGCAATATTATTGTGTGTTGGTTCATCGAGTACTAGGAAAACTTCTCATTTTGACATTTTTATTAATTTTTTATTACTATCGATAGGTTTAGCACACTTTATGAAATTGAAAAATGACACCTGGACACGGGAATCAAACCCGGGACCTTTGGCTTAGTACGTCAATGCTCTAAATACTGAGCTATCCAGGATTCGTCCCGTGCCCAGGGTCATTCTTAACTCATATTTTAAGGCAGAGCCTATGATGGAGTGCGGAAATCGTCAGCTACAAGTATGTGATTATATTAATATCACGAGCTATCTATCAGAAAACGCAACCATCTTCGACTCGGTAGTTGGCTTATTGCAGCCATTTGTACAATTATTATAATTGTACGGGATTTCATACTAAGAATTAAATAGCCAAAGCTATTATTTATGCTTTTAGTGAGGATTACTCCATCTAGATATCATATTCTGAAAAGTGAGAAATGACACCTGGATAGCTCAGTGGTTAGAGCCTTGGCGTACAAAGCCAAAGGTCCCGGGTTCGATTCCCGTGTCCAGGTGTCATTTTTAAATTTTCAGAATATGATAGCTAGATGGAGTAATCCTCACTAAAATTATA
Source organism: Timema podura (assembly GCA_033556935.1). Classification (NCBI taxonomy): domain Eukaryota; kingdom Metazoa; phylum Arthropoda; class Insecta; order Phasmatodea; family Timematidae; genus Timema; species Timema podura. The sequence continues at coordinate 35,186,840 of JAVRXN010000006.1, read as the reverse complement.
AATAATAGCTTTGACTATTTATTATTATTATTATTAGCACCGCGTCTTACTACCCGTTCGGATTATACGTACTTACGCTAATTTGCAATGGTAGGGTGATTGTGAGATGAAATGGAGGACCTACAGTTTAACGTGGAATCCGAACCTCGGTGGAGGCCTGGCATTCCTCACATTCACAAGTTGTGATTAATACACGTCTTTTCAGAGGTGAAGGAAGGGTTTGGCAATCAGGAAGGATTTGGCAATCAGATAAATCTGTGCCGGGACCGAGGATTGAGCCCCGAACCCTCAGCAAAGAGGTCATACACCTTACCCCTAGACCACCAGGTCACCGTTTGACTATTCAATTCTTATTATTAGCACACTTGCTATTAACGGCCTAATTTAATTGCTAAGATCATAAACCATATATATATATTTATATAAAACTGATATGTTAAAATACTTCAATATTATCAAAGTAGGCCTTTAAAAATAAGAATCACCATTAGCGTGGAGAGAGGAGGAGAAAACCACAACAATAAATCACTTGTTAAAACCACCCTCAACTCACTCAGCCAAAATTCGGAGCCTCTTCGTCAACAAATAACGAGAGGTATCAGCTAATCACGCACTCGCCAGTGTGGCCACCCAGTTGCTTACGCGCTCGCTCGCACGCTTGTCGGTCTGGTCGAACCCTAAGACCTTATCACAGTGAACTAAGTGCTCTCGTCCGTCAAATCTTAATTAGGTGACTTTCTTAGCTGTTTGCACGCCTCTGAAGGTTGAGTTGGAGGGGATAAAACTGGGATATATAATGATTTCAAGGATGATATTGTGTAAAACACTATCCCATTTCAACATAACTTGCCGTTTTAAACAGGTAGTGTAAAACATACATATATCTATTGTGTTATATTTAGGGTTTGGATTTATATTTGATGAAAAATCAATTTCACTTAAAATATAAGATGTATATCTTAATATAAAAAACAAAACAAATATATATAAGACTAACAAAACTATATGATCCGAAACAAAAACATACATATTTACTTATAAGCTCAAAATGTATAGTTAATTTATTGAAGGGCGAGGCAAGAATAGGAAAGTGTGGAGAAAGCTGGGTGTGTGTGTGTGTTGTGTGTGTGTGTGTGTGTGTGTGTGTGTGTGGTTGTGTGTGTGTGTGTAGTGTATGTATGTATGTATGTAGTTGTATGTAGTGTATGTAGTTGTATGTATGTATGTATGTATGTATTGTATGTATGTATGTATGTATGTATGTATGTATGTATGTATGTATGTATGTATGTATGTATGTATGTATGTATGTATGTATGTATGTATGTATGTATGTATGTATGTATGTATGTATGTATGTATGTATGTATGTATGTATGTATGTATGTATGTATGTATGTATGTATGTATGTATGTATGTATGTATGTATGTATGTATTGTATGTTTATGTAGTATGTATTGTATGTAGTATGTATGTATGTATGTATGTATGTATGTATGTATGTATTATGTATGTATGTATGTATGTATGTATGTATGTATGTATGTATTGTATGTATGTATGTATTATGTATGTATGTATGTAATGTATGTATGTATGTATGTATGTATGTATGTATGTATGTATGTATGTATGTATGTATGATGTATGTATGTATGTATGTATGTATGTATGTATGTATGTATGTATGTATGTATGTATGATGTATGTATGTATGTATGTATGTATGTATGTATGTATGTATGTATGTATGTATTATGTATTGTATGTATTGTATGTATGTATGTATGTATGTATGTATGTATGTATGTATGTATGTATGTATGTATGTATGTATGTATGTATGTATGTATGTATGTATGTATGTATGCCCAACCCCCCTGGGATAAAGTATTTGTAGATTATGTTGGTCCAATCACTCGATCATCTTTAGGCAATTCTTGCATTTCAGTTCTGATTGATGCCTTATCCATATTGGCCTTCATGATTCTTCTGCGTGATATGAAAGCGACTACGACCGTAAACGCGTTATGCAGGTGGGTGTAGGCGGTTTTTGGGGTTTCCTGCCCAAGAGTTTGCGATATTGGTGCACGTTTTAGAGCAGCCACCTTTAAAGATATGTGATTTGGGTGGGGAATTAAACATATCACCTCTAGTCCCTACCACCCCGGTTCTATTCAGGTAGAACGGTCTAGTAGGATTTTGTTAATCGCTCTTTCGATCTTTCACAATCAGGTTCAGAATAAGTGGGACAGAGAGCTTGACTTCCCTAACTTTGCGTTTAATTCTGCGTTCCATGAAGCGCTTAGTTCCTCCCCTGCCTCGGGGTTTTTAGGTAGAGAATTAAACCACCATCGATCTGGGACATCCACCCCTGGTTAGATGAGAGTAGCGAGACTCCCTATGCGGAGGGATGTCAGATATCGTTAGACAATCTAAGATGTTCCCAACGTAGAGTAGCTGGCAATTACAATAAAGGTAGTGTCCCTGTCCTCTATATACCGTCTTGTGCAAGGTATTCCCTCAGAACCCCACTGCAGAGAAAGGCTCTGACAGACTGTGTCCTAAGTGGAATGGTCCATGGCAAATCATCAAATTTCTAACTCCGGTAACTGTTTTGGTAAATGATCTTGGTGATGACCTTATAACTAGACGGGCTCTTGTTAGCCAAATTAGGAAAATCCAACCGAGAGTCACCTGTTTATTGAATGGGAAATAGTAAGTCTTTTGTAATGTCTTATGTTAAGTGTGTTTCTACGTGTTACGTATGAATCATAAAACTTTATTCTGGAAAAGTTCAGTCCACTGGACGATCATCATTGATTATCCAATAAAGATCTGGAGAAAAAATAATTAAATGTTTGTTCGTCTCATATGAACTTTACCCAAGTGAAAGATTGAAAGATCTTGGGAAAATGCAGGACGTTTACTCAAGTTCACTATGGATGCCTGCAATTGGATTGCAATAACTAACAGTGAAATCATGTTGCCGGGAAACGCCCAAACTTGAATAAAAAGCCCCAGCAGACTGTTCCTGGATGATCAGCAAAAACAACATCCTACCCCCAGGCCCCACTTCAATGAAATGGCAGAGCTGCTTCTCTATGGTCTTAGAGTCTTAGTACTCTCTTTAACTGTGTCCATAAGACAAAGTGTTAAATACTAGGGAAATGTCTTGACACCGTAAACCATTTAATAATTATTCCTTTTTAATATTTAGGTTCATATGTGAAGCGATCCGGCTGGATACAGTTCACATACATGTATATATACAATATATATTTATCTGTGCATTGTTCATATGAGTCACTCTGCCATTTTCTTGTTTATTCTTATTATTATTATTTTATACGTTATCCCCTTGTCCATTAAGGACGCAGGACGGGTACAAATACTGCACCACTCTGATCTTAAGGATCTAGATTGAAAGTAAACTAAGGGGCAACCTTCACGACTAGAGTATTGAATCTTGCCTGAAACTAAAAATTACTAACTGCGCACCAGATATGCAACGAAATGAAGGGTCAGATTTCACATTAATTTGTTTGGTTCTGTCAAAAAAAATCCAAAGCTAGAACCAAATAAAAGTCAATTACGTAACTATCTACCTAATATAAAAATCCTAAAGAAAGCTGTTTGTGTAGGATTAAGCTTAAACAAATGTGATTTATTCTATAACAAATCCATGTTAAATAACACTTATCAATCATATAAGTAAGATATATGAGTGGCTCTTTGAGTGTCACAAATTTTCTAAAATGCAAAAATGTGGCTCTTTTTTCCCCCAAATAAGTTGCTGACCCCAGACCTAGAGTATCAGTCAGGCCATTGGTTAAGCATTCCTTACTATACTTTGTTCTGTCATTACTCCAGAATAATTCTTTTCAAATCCTTTCTATATCTTCTTAGTTACTTCTTAACAACATAATATTTTGTGGTAGTGCAAAGTAGTACAATAAAACCCCAAAAACCAAAGTCGTACATCAATTGGTGACCCACACAGTCACATATCCAGTCACCACCCTTATCCTCGGCCGCAACACATCCTGACAGATTAGTACCACAAAGAGGGAAGGTGACAGAGAGAGAGAGAGAGAGAGCGAGAGATCTATACATTGATATTTATTTATCTATATATATATATATGTTTCTCTCTATATAATATATAAATAAATATACATATACAGGTATATATTTGTAGATATAGCTACATATATAGATATTTTTTATAGATGTTTAGATAGTCGATTTTGAAACCTTGTTAGAACACCCTTAACTAATTGAGAGCGGCTGTGTCGTGCGAAAGAGACCAGTGGTATTTTTTAAGGGTAAAACCCATTCTTTGAAATTAATACAAAATAAACGCTTGTACCTACATGATCGAAAATATCTGTCCATGGAAATTTCGTCACGAAACAAATAAAATATTGTATCAGCATCATCATCATCATCATCAGAACAGGGTTACCCTACGACCTCTTTTCCTCAGACATGTCCTCTTTTTGAGACGTAAAATATGAGTCCGGAGGGATTTTTTTTTTCAAATATGAAATTGTCCCGGTTTTTAACCAGTGATGTTTCCAATAAGAGGAAAGTTAATAATTTATGTAAATTATGATGTCTCATGAATTGACTCATTTAAAAGGGGCGTCATCATCTGAAAGTTAGTGAAAGAAGCTTCAGCTAACTGTTTTCTCTAGACTTTTCATAGGTAGCGCTTTAAACACTGTCCTTTCATTTTGCGTCAAGTTTCTGTTCTTCACACACATTTTTATATTGTTATATTGTGAGTAGCCAAATTATGTTGGTGTATGGGGAGACATTATTGTGAATGGGGCAGTCTTCGTATCGGTGCCTTAGTTACTGTGTAACTCAGTTAAACACGCTGTAGAGGCACTGTTATTAAAAGAGCAATGAATGTTTTGACGACTCTTGATAGTTATTTTATGGTAATTTTATTAATTTTTTTCCTCTCAATTTCTCTATATCCTAGAAATCATAGTATTTTTGTAATTTAAGAGAAAATAAACACGCTTTTCAACATGTCCTCTTTTTTGCTCAAACAAACTAAAATGGCAGCCCTATATCAATGGCAGATACTGGGACGTCCTATTAAATGAGACCAGAGCTCACGGCTCAGTTCACAACTTCACGCAATTCAATGATCCCATAATCTGCCATCAATTTATGTTTGCTCGGATAAAATACACAACAGAATTCACATCGCTGACGTCGTGACTTTTATGGGCAGATATTGTACCCCTTGCCTACCATGTAATGTAGTAAGCTTACCTTGCTATATTCCACTATGGTTAGTTGATAAAATAGAGCCATAGTGTAACCAGTCAAGCTAACACCCCCTGTCAGGGTAGACTGAGCGTGGGCTACATATGTTTTGAATATAAACATAATATATACATATATATATTACTATAAATGTTCTAAGACCAGTAAATCTTAGAATTTACCTATAAATCCTGAAACTACCAATATTCGGTTGTAAATGTGTGAAATATCTTATAAAATGTTTGTATTTTGAGCTATTACCAGTTCTCATCGGTTAATCCTAGTAATTACTGAAAAATCTTGGTAAAATTAATCATAAGTATTATTTTAATTGATCAGGAAATGTATTATTTTAGGTTAGGCTATATTAGGTTAGGTGATAGGTCCTGAGTCGGTGAAACACGCGAATATAAAGTGTTTATAAAGAACATGTCAAAACTTTCAGAATAGAGTCGGGCTTGGCGGAGAATTCCAAGTTCTAGCTTTGACAAGCTTTCCGTGACTAACCATTAACCTAATCTAATCTAGATTATAATAATATGGTAATATTATTTTTTATTCCCTTCTACTCATATTATATCATATTTAGTCTTCTATTACGACATGTTTCGGTAATGTTACACCATCTTTAGGTCTGGGGCAAACACATGTTATTGTAAATCATTGTATAGAAATATGTTAGTAAAATTATAAATTTAAAAAGTTGAACATTAGAAATGGAAATAGTTAAGATAAATTAGAGTATGATATACAAAATATTAAATAAATAATCACTTAAATTAGTATAAATTAATTTAAGCGATTATGTATTTAACATTTCGTATATAATATTCTAATTTCTCTTAACATTTTCCATTTCTAATATTTAACTTTTTATATTTATAATTTTATTAACATATTTCTATATAATAATTTACAATTGCATTGGCTTTCTTCAGACCTGAATATTGTGTAACGTCACCGAAATAAGTCGTCGTAATAGAAGACTAGATCTGATATAAAATAAGGAGAAGAGAATAAAAAATGATAACAAAGAAGATATAACCTTATCATTTACTACTCCCTGTCAAATAAATATGCACATCATTAAAATAATCTAGATTAGCCTAACCTAGCATAGTGTGACCTAATATTTTGGAATTAAAATCTTATTACTCAAACTAAAATAATACATTTAATTAATTGAAATAATACTTATGAATACTTTTAACAAGACATGTCAGTAATTGAAAGGATTGAACGATGAGACCCAGTAAAATATATTTCGGAGTTTAACCACCCAATATTGGTAATGTTGGGCCACTGGTAAATTCTAAGATTTACTGGTCCTCGAACACTATGCCGTGGCCACAAATGCTATGTAAAAAACATGCTAGTAGCGAGTACCTGGCATACCAATAGACAATACTACCCATACCAGATAGAGGCGTGGTTGTAGCTTCAAGATATGGTAGTTTCGGAAATTAGAAACGAAATGATTCGCATGATAGCAGTAATGTTGAACGTGTATAAACAGAAAGTAAAAAAAAACAACAACAGCAAAACAGATTTGTCAGGGAAAATGGATAAGCAGACGTTAAAGTCATTTAAATCGTAAGTTTGAAAGAAAAGTGTAACTAGGCAAAAAATATGTTAAGTCCTAATAATACTCAACATAACTTGAGAAAACTCAAAACTTCTATAGAAAACTAAACACTCACTTCTTTGTACTGACGCGCTAGTTACTAACAGAGTATTGTACCCATCCTGCGTCCTTAAAGGACAGTGGAAGGACGTGCAAAATTACAACATTAAGAATAAACAAGAAAATTGCGGAGTGACCCATATAAACAATACACAAATAAATATACACTGGAGTATGTATGCATATGTGAGCTGTATCAAGGCAGATCACTTCACATATACACCTAAGTTGTAAAAGAGAATAATTATTAAACAGGAAGAGGTAATCATTTAATGGGACAGCAATGGTCGCTGTTCTAGATGTGATGAAACATGAAAGATAAGTCTGAGATGAAAGCTTTATTTATAATTTATTAAAATGAAGGAAATAGTAGTTTAAAGAATACAATATATGTTCCAAAATTATTAGTATCTTCAATACTCCAACAATATATGCCAAACTATTTACTCGCCATATAAATAATAATTCCTGTTTTCAATGAAAACAAACTCATCTACTCAAGGTATGTAACAAAGTCAAAATGCTTTTAATAATAAAATAAAAATTCGGAAATCTTTAATAATATAGCAAATATAGTATCAACAGCAAAACCTCATTTAATCTCTCTGATATTAAAAGCTATGATTTAAACATTAATATCAAAGATTCCAATATTTTAAACTCATAATAAAGAGTCAACAAAAGAATAAGTCAACAACGAATTTACCTAAATAAACAACAATATATCTGATTTAACTAGGAATTCTAGTAAATTAAAAGAGACCAGTAAACTCTCACATATAATGGTCTAGCACAAATCTAAGAGAGTGAATTATTTCACCTAAAAGTAAAAATGTATTGATATAAAGTTTTTTCAATACTTAAAGTACTATGCCATAAGGGCCAACACATTCTTTCTAACATTTAAAACCGTATATAATTACGTATGTTTTAAGATCAAGTCCACAATACTTGAAAAAAATCATATCAATTATGAAAGCCATAGTGAAATAACTATAGATATTTAACTAGTAAAGTCCAAGAATATTCAGAATATCCAAGGTCAAAAGGTAATGTAACACTAATTTTCATTGGCTATCAATAACACATATAATTTCTCAATCCACATTTTGAAGTTTAGTATTTAAAGTTATTTTGAACAACAATATTGGTGATTAATTTTCAAGTTTTAAATCCAAAGAATCCACATTATGAAAATCAAATATTATAATATTTTAATAATAGTTCAAAAGGTTCAAAATAGAAACTAGTTTCAAATTAGTTCTATCCATGTTCACTTTGAAACCAAAAACTATATATTTGCCGAAACAATAATTTAGATAAGACAAGCTGAAAGAAAGGCTTACATTTTCCTGGACAAGAAGTGTCCTCTATGAGAATCGAAACGAGAGTAAAGTACAAGGGAAACATCATCAGTTTATATTCACTCCACAGCTCAGCTTGAAATGTAACAGAAAGAAAAAGGGAGGGGAGGATGGAACACAAATAGAGAGAGAGGGGTAACGGGTGAGTTGGCCTTCTATTTCTTCTGGAAACCCCTTCTCAGTCAACCCAGATCAATCGGGAAGAAGGTAGTATTTTCAAGGTATTTGGAAATTGTGGCAATGGACGAGCTTGGAACTATCTCTGTATCCCAGCAACTCGGTTAGCCGATGTACAGTAGCCCAATTACTTCTTTGGTGCTGACTGACAGCTCACAGCTGACAGCTGACGGCTTTGAAAAATTACCAGACCAAACTATGTATCCCTACGCCGAACCATATGATCTGCAAAAATATGTATTTATCAGCTGTATTCTGACAGTCAAAATTTAGGTATATACCTAAATATTGACTGTCAAAAGTCAGCTGTGAGCTGTCAGTCAGCACCAAAGAAGTCATGGGGCTACTGTAGATTGGATGTGTTCTATTATACTGGTCATTATGATGTTGTTGTTGTTGAGGTTATATGGAACGGAATTTTTGGACAAATACTGGCAGATTAAATGATTTATATTTAATATTTATGGTCTTGTCTCTTGTAACTTCGAAGATGTTACAGCATGTTCGGACATGCTAGCCTCTCATACGTAACTACCTGCACAATAAAACAGAACCCCTTGCGAGTTACTGGCAGGAAGATGAACAGCGCGCAAGTTACTGGCAACCGCATGATACACATTCCTGTGGAATGCTAGTTGCCAGCTACTCGCATGCTTAGGCTGAGTTAGTAGCATGTGTATCTGCAGCTTTACAGTGACATACATACCAATATTTTAAAAAACAGAACAGTATATCTGTATGCATATATGCACACTTTATACACAGACATAATATATATACAGACATATACAGTAATGGATAGAAATGTATGTATGAATGTGCATATATATAGGGTGAATATATATATATAATGTATATTTATGTATTTATTAAAAAAAACCAACATAATATCTGCATTTTAAAGAGAAATATTATTTTATGTGCTATTTTAAAACTATGTGTAGCCACACGCACCATAGTTTCACCTGAATTCCCTGTTCAGATGTGTCAATACCAGCTAAATATACGACCATCACTCTCGTTACTAAACTGCCGACACTATATTATATTTTGTTCTGTTCGGCTGCCATGAAGCTCTAGCTCTCCTACAAACGTGCTGTTACGATTAAATAATTATATTAATGATTCATTTTTATTTAATAAATCATTTTACTTTTAATTATTGATTAGGAAAAGTTATCACACCTCTATAATTTGTGATGAAATATACAATAGGAGAGCCGATTACACCTCCTAACCAGAAGAGGCTAGAAACCAGAGTCTATTGATGGTTGGAAACAAGCTAAAATATACATATTGAAATATAAGTTTATGGCCCTCAAAAAAAGTAGGCCTACATGAAGAAAAAATATTGAGGTGGTCGGAAACAAGGTTCTTAAGAGATTATTTTGTCCAAATTGGGATGAAGACTGTAAAGTGAAGAAATGTACATATTGATGAGCTACATATTGTATTGTACTCGTCACAAGGCATTAGTGAGATCATAAAATATTAAAGATAAAAATACTTCAATCACCCTGACAGCAGAGATATAGTTACCCAGTCATAGTCCCATATCCACCCTGACAGCAGAGATATTGTTACCCAGTCATAGTCCAATATCCACCCTGACAGCAGTGCTGCAGTTCTACTGACCTGAACTGTTTAATCAACACAACTCAACATTAACAAAACTTACCCACATTTTCTGAGTTTTTACTAACATTAACATCCATTCTCTAATATTATTCTTTTTTTCACAATGTCTCAGTACTTGTTCTTGCCATCCTGCTGATGAAATATGAATTAGAAAGGTACAATTTTAGAGGTAAAAGACACTCTAATCCATGGAGGGAGAATGATAAAACAATTAATAATAAAAACCACCCACGCCTGCACCCAACCGGGATTCCAGCCCCGATCTTCCCGTCATTGTTAATCCAGTCCAACAGCAGAATGTCACCTTAAACTTCGTGGTTCTACACTAAAGCGTCATTCGGTAATTTTGACTTGAGTTTCTCCAACACATTGGTGATTGGTGGGATTGTAGGTCTACAATTAACAGCTAATACAGTACTGAGAATAAAACACCAAATAATATTGAAATATTAATATTTCTGGTGTGCAGCAGACCTTTCGATAGTGAGAGATTCAACCACCAAGCGCTTTAGTCGACACTTGAAATGTGAGAAGAAATCTTAAACAGCTTTTATTGATTAATTAAACTTGGGTTTCCTCGAATGAATTTGTTCAGTTTAAATAACTGGAGTTTTTTTCCAGAAAACAAGGATTGCAAATTATAACTGCTTGTCTCTAGACTAAACTGCCGATGACGGGGTTCAAACTACGGTCGGCTGTAATGAGAGTGTGTTTTTATAAATGAATTCTCAATTTTATATAACGCAAATGTAGATACACTTCCTCTAAACACAGCCTTCTCCATCCCTAACACATAAGTGTGGCTAGAAATAATTCCTCTAGCTCAAACGGAAGTTGTTGGACGTGGTGATAAATAAACACAGCAATTTTTCCAAAACAAATAATATCATTCAAAATATTAGGATAAAAGTTGTCCCAAATGGACACCTCTTCATCTCCATTCTCCACCGGAATGTTTTTTTTAAACCAGTAATCCCCCCACCCCTTCCCGCTATAGTGGCGAAATGATGCAAACTATATTTCTTCCCGAGAGAAGACGGTTTCTCTCAGTCATCCATTCATAATCTGTTCGTCCTTCTCTCAGGACCTTGTTCAAAGGACACAGACGGCTGACAGTGACAGATGAGGGGGGAACGCTTCTAGGGTTACAAACATCCTCTCCTGCGCTCTGCCGCCATGTTTTATCTAGAGAGATCTTTCCTTCTCCTCGCTTTCAACTCGCTTACACGTGAGGAGGAAGGTGTCCGGGATAAAACATTCACTAGCACCACTTTTATTTTGTACTCTCCATCTGATGGTAAAGACATGTTGCCATTGATATTTCAGTAGCTGAGAACATTTATCTTGCTCGGGCAAATCGTGAAACACCTGCTCTATACTGAGTCGGAGGTAGTCAAACATATGATAGCTACTGTACTAGAACACCTAGAGTAACACCTGCTCTATACTGAGTTGGAGGTAGTCAAACATATGATAGCTACTGTACTAGAACACCTGGAGTTACACCTGCTCTATACTGAGTCTGAAGTAGACAAACATATGATAGCAACTGTACTAGAACACCTGGAGTAACACCTGCTCTATACTGAGTCGGAGGTAGTCAAACATATGATAGCTACTGTACTAGAACACCTAGAGTAACACCTGCTCTATACTGAGTCGGAGGTAGTCAAACATATGATAGCTACTGTACTAGAACACCTGGAGTAACACCTGCTCTATACTGAGTCTGAAGTAGACAAACATATGATAGCAACTGTACTAGAACACCTGGAGTAACACCTGCTCTATAATGAGTCGGAGGTAGTCAAACATATGATAGCTACTGTACTAGCACACCTGGAGTAACACCTGCTCTATACTGAGTCTGAAGTAGACAAACATATGATAGCAACTGTACTAGAACACCTGGAGTAACACCTGCTCTATAATGAGTCGGAGGTAGTCAAACATATGATAGCTACTGTACTAGAACACCTGGAGTAACACCTGTTCTATACTAAGTCGGAGGTAGTCAAACATATTATAGCTACTGTTCTAGCACACCCGGAGTAACACCTGCTCTATACTGAGTCGGAGGTAGTCAAACATATGATAGCTACTGTACTAGCACACCTGGAGTAACACCTGCTCTATAATGAGTCGGAGGTAGTCAAACATATGATAGCTACTGTACTAGCACACCTGGAGTAACACCTGCTCTATAATGAGTCGGAGGTAGTCAAACATATGATAGCTACTGTACTAGCACACCTGGAGTAACACCTGCTCTATACTGAGTCTGAAGTAGACAAACATATGATAGCAACTGTACTAGAACACCTGGAGTAACACTGCTCTTATAATGAGTCGGAGGTAGTAAAACATATGATAGCTACTGTACTAGCACACCTGGAGTAACACCTGCTCTATAATGAGTCGGAGGTAGTTAAAACATATGATAGCATACTGTACTAGAACACCTGGAGTAAACACCTGCTCTATACTGAGTCTGAAGTAGTACAAAACATATGGTAGCAACTGTACTAGAACACCTGCTCTATAATGAGTCGGAGGTAGTCAAACATATGATAGCTACTGTACTAGCACACCTGGTGTAAAACCTGCTCTATACTGAGTCGGAGTGTAGTCAAACATATGATAGCTACTGTACTAGCACACCTGGAGTAACACCTGCTCTATAATGAGTCGGAGGTAGTCAAACATATGATAGCTACTGTACTAACCACCTGGAGTAACACCTGCTCTATACTGAATCGTGAAGTAGACAAACATATAATAGCAACTGCACTAGAACACCTGGAGTAACACCTGCTCTATAATGAGTCGGAGGTAGTCAAACATATGATAGCTACTGTACTAGAACACCTGGAGTAACACCTGCTCTATACTGAGTCGGAGGTAGTCAAACATATGATAGCTACTGTACTAGAACACCTGGAGTAACACCTGCTCTATACTGAGTCGGAGGTAGTCAAACATATTGATAGCTACTGTACTAAAACACCTGGAGTAACACCTGCTCTATACTGAGCCTGGAGGTAGTCAAACATATGATAGCTACTGTACTAGAACACCTGGTGTAAAACCTGCTCTATACTGAGTCGGAGGTAGTCAAACATATTATAGCTACTGTACTAGCACATCTGGAGTAACACCTGCTCTATACTGAGTTGGAGGTAGTCAAACATATGATAGCTACTGTACTAGCACACCAGGAGTAACACCTGCTCTATACTGAGTTGAAGGTAGTCAAACATATGATAGCTACAGTACTAGCACACCTTGAGTAATACCTGCTCTATACTGAGTTGGAGGTAGTCAAACATATTATAGCTACTGTACTAGCACACCTAGAGTAACACCTGCTCTATACTGAGTTGGAGTAGTCAAACATATGATAGCTACTGTACTAGCACACCTGGAGTAACACCTGCTCTTATACTAATTGGAGGTAGTCAAACATATGTAGCTAGTGTTCTAGCACACCTGGAGTAACACCTGCTCTATACTGAGTCGGAAGTAGTCAAATATATGATAGCTACTGTACTAGCACACTGGGTAAACACCTGCTCTATACTAAGTTGGAGGTAGTCAAACATATGATAGCTAGTGTTACTAGCACACCTGGAGTAACACCTGCTCTATACTGAGTCGGAAGTAGTCAAACATATGATAGCTACTGTACTAGCACACTTGGTAAAGCACAAGCTCTATACTGAGTCGGAAGTAGTCAAACATATGATAGCTACTGTACTAGCACACCTGGAGTAACACCTGCTCTATAATGAGTCGGAGGTAGTCAAACATATGATAGCTACTGTACTAGCACACCTGGAGTAACACCTGCTCTATATGATTCTGAAGTAGACAAACATATAATAGCAACTGCACTAGAACACCTGGAGTAACACCTGCTCTATATGAGTCGGAGGTAGTCAAACATATGATAGCTACTGTACTAGCACACCTGGAGTAACACCTGCTCTATAATGATTCGGAGGTAGTTAAACATATGATAGCTACTGTACTAGAACACCTGGAGTAACACCTGCTCTATACTGAGTCTGAAGTAGACAAACATATGATAGCAACTGTACTAGAACACCTGGAGTAACACCTGCTCTATAATGAGTCGGAGGTAGTCAAACATATGATAGCTACTGTACTAGCACACCTGGAGTAACACCTGCTCTATACTGAGTCGGAGGTAGTCAAACATATGATAGCTACTGTACTAGAAACACCTGGAGTAACACCTGCTCTATACTGAGTCGGAGGTAGTCAAACATATGATAGCTACTGTACTAGAACACCTGGAGTAACACCTGCTCTATACTGAGTCGGAGGTAGTCAAACATATGATAGCTACTGTACTAAACATCTGGAGTAACACCTGCTCTATACTGAGTCGGAGGTAGTCAAACATATGATAGCTACTGTACTAGAACACCTGGAGTAACACCTGCTCTATACTGAGTCGGAGGTAGTCAAACATATTATAGCTACTGTACTAGCACATCTGGAGTAACACCTGCTCTATACTGAGTTGGAGGTAGTCAAACATATTATAGCTACTGTACTAGCACACCTGGAGTAACACCTGCTCTATACTGAGTTGGAGGTAGTCAAACATATGATAGCTACTGTACTAGCACACCTTGAGTAACACCTGCTCTATACTGAGTTGGAGGTAGTCAAACATATTATAGCTACTGTACTAGCACACCTGGAGTAACACCTGCTCTATACTGAGTTGGAGGTAGTCAAACATATGATAGCTACTGTACCAGCACACCTGGAGTAACACCTGCTCTATACTAATTTGGAGGTAGTCAAACATATGGTAGCTAGTGTTCTAGCACACCTGGAGTAACACCTGCTCTATACTGAGTCGGAAGTAGTCAAATATATGATAGCTACTGTACTAGCACACCTGGAGTAACACCTGCTCTATACTAAGTTGGAGGTAGTCAAACATATGATAGCTAGTGTTCTAGCACACCTGGAGTAACACCTGCTCTATACTGAGTCGGAAGTAGTCAAACATATGATAGCTACTGTATTAGCACACTTGGTGAAGCACCAGCTCTATACTGAGTCGGAAGTAGTCAAACATATGATAGCTACTGTACTAGAACTCCTGGAGTAACACCTGCTCTATACTGAGTCGGAAGTAGTCAAACATATGATAGCTACTGTACTAGCACACTTGGTGAAGCACCAGCTCTATACTGAGTCGGAAGTAGTCAAACATATGATAGCTACTGTACTAGAACACCTGGAGTAACACCTGTTCTATACTGAGTCGGAGGTTCTTGTAGCTAAGCTGATACCACTCTGTTTTCTCTGTAATATGTCCAAAATTATTTAATGTCAAATAACAAATTTTTTAATTTAACCTCTCACTTATTTTCGTACTGACTTTCTAAAAGTATACTTAAACCAAATAAATGGTACAGAACTCCGCAAATCTTTCTCACTCCATTGTTTAAAAATGGAGATATTTAGTCAAAACTCGTTATATATGTGAAACGAAATAATATACACTAGCAAACCCGAACATAAATTATGCTATGCTTACGTAACATATTTTTTGAGTCCCAGTTTTAAATTTTATAATTGTATTTATAAAGAATTAAAGACCTCATTTTTATATATGGACAAACAGATTTATTAATATTGGGTCCACAAGGGTCCACACTTCGTATTAAGATTTCAACTTCCGATTAAAATGTTTGACATTTTATTAGAGGTTGCACATCTTATGGTTATCGCATTGCTATTAAATTCTTCATTTATAAATTTAGACCAATAGAAAAGGTAAATATATAATATAGAGTCTAAAATAATAAAGATATATCATTGCTGTACAAACATTTCCCCTAGGTAAAAAGAACATTAATTTTTTGAAAGACTTTCTTATTTACTCTATGACATAAGATAATTATCGGGTTAAAAATTAAGTAGTATATCTGCAAAACTAAAGTTCACAAAATGTTATTGATAGATTTGCCAACATCTCAGAAACTACTGTTTTCATAAAGACATAGGCCTATTTCAAATAAAAGTTAGCGTATAACCCGAACGGGTAGTAAGACGTGGTGCTAAATATTATTATTATTAAATAAAAGTTTTTTATTTTAATAACACTACAATTTTGCAATGATAAGTTATTTATCTCAAATAATTGTGGAAATACGGAAATTTCCACTTCTGTAAGGTACCCCTTAAATTGATTTTAATGGGAAAAGGAAAATATCCATTTTATTTATAAGCTTAATCGATGCTTATATACGAATTTTAATCAAAATCGTTAGAGCAGATTTTGAAAAAAATCGGTTTTTTTTTCTCTTCTCGTCCTGCATTAAACTACTCTTAATTTTAGGGTTAAACAGACACACAGATAAAAGGCATTGCAAAATCAATTTTTTATGGTTCAAAATCCATCAACAACTCGGGTTAGATTTTTTTTAAGGTCGCAATAATTAACCTTTAGTGTTCGAAAAGTTAAAAAATATTTTATTTGCATATAGCTTGAAAATTATTGGTTTTATAAAAATATATTTCAATTAAAGATTTTTATTATAACTAGACCTACATATTTGCAATGATAAGTCATTTCATATCGCAAAGGGTTACAGATATATGATAAAAAAAAGATTAGAATTTACGAATCTGACCGGAACTCTTAAAGTCATTTTGACGAAAAATTGAGAGTAGCCATTTTGTTTGTAATATTGATCAATGCTTAGAGATAAAATCGATTTTTTCTCTTTTCTCCCTTAAGAACTACCTTTATTTTAGGGTTGGATATCCAATTCCCCAAACCCTGCGGGGAAACCCTATTTAGATCCTAGATACCCAGTTTTAGCCCAATCGGTAAAATAGTTTAGGCTCTACTCCAAGGTATAGACGGACAAGCAGATGGCGATCCAACATTCATCAAAATCTCGATTTCGACTTTTTTTTTTGACCATCACAGTGATTTCTATACCTGTAAGGTAGCGAGAAAGTAAAAATGGTAAAAAACAAAGCCCTTTTATTGTGACCCAATCTAATTTTACTCTTGATCCAAACTTGTATGAGACACACACAGGCGTTAGTCATTACTACGCCTATACATTCTATATTTTAAATAAATATGATCTATAAATGGAATAGCAATTGTTGAATGTGGGTTTATTCTATGAGCTCTCAGTTGTATTAATCTAGTATTCTTTTAATAATCTTTTAGATTCTCGCATCAGTGATCTTTGGGGTATGTCACAGTTGCCATAATATTGGTTTTGTTGGTGATGGGGTGTCTGGGTCGAGGCTCTGGTGGGGTGTTCTGAGAGCGCTTTTTATTAAATGATTTTCCTGTTTCTCTCCACGCAGGTGAGGACATCCTCTACCTTCCTTACCTATTCCTCCATTAACGTTCTACAAATATTTATATTTTGGACTGATCCCGGTGAAAATAATATGATGACATTGCTTGACACTTCAAAAATATTACACTTCCATGTCCGCCTATATTGACTTGTGCAAGATAAAATTATATTAAGGAAACCAACATTCGAGAAATACATCTGTACATTTTAGCTGTAATATTAATTTAAGTAGTTGGATAAACACATACAAACAATCTTACTCTCTCTTTTATAAATTGCCAATTTTAAAATATTTTGGAATTACAGTTTTAACAAACCTTTTTATAATTGAGTCAATTGAGGAGAGAAGCGTATATCTACTTAAATAACGAAGATGGCAACTTCAATTGAGATTCTTTCCTTGGTGTGTTTCCGCTTAGAAGGGATGACATCAGAATGAGGATCGATAGGTTTGGGGGGTGGGGGTCTGTCAATATTTTGGCATGGGGATTATACCGGAGGTGTTTCTCTGAGTTGTTTATTACCCTCTCTTTAAAACTGGTATATAAATTCCCTTCAAATTCACCCTTATCGCCTTATGTCAGGTAAAGTAATCGAAAGTAAAGCTCATAGCACTAAAAAAGTTCATTCAAATTTTACATTCAAGGATGCTTTTAACTGCTCACATTGGTGTGAATTGAGTTCTGAGTATTCAAAATCTAAAATACAATCCTCAATTGTCTTAAAACGATATATTATAGCCTCTTTGGATAATTTATATTAGTTAAATGTTTTTAATAATACCAGGGAGTGTTGATCTCTTTAATTTACACTTTGTTGTGAACCACATTTTGAAATAACAAACCACTTCTGTTTCTCACCCTCGTTCACTCAGCATTTCTGGTTATGCACATACATACTAATTACATTAATTGGTTCCAGGTGAAAAGGAACAATTTAGAGGAAATGTATTCACATTTGAGTGGAGTGAGAATAGGAAACCCTTTAGGAAAAACCTCTTTACTCATTAGTGGGATTATAGTCCCCACTTCCCACCCCAGCAATACGGTATAATGTGAGAGTGACGCCTTGAGCCATGCAAACACAGATGTGGCACAATAGCTCTTAATTAATAATTAGGGATCTATGTAGAGTGCGCTCATGGTCCAGTTCAGTGTGCGTGTGCATCCCAATCATCTCCTTCATGTTTAACAAAGCACGGCCCAACAACTCATAGTGTGTTTACACGGTAGCGCCTGAGATTTTAAAACACGCAACCCTACATGCAGGGAGAGATTGCTGGTAGCATACACTAAAGATCTTTAAACATGCAACATCCTCTAATTTATTCTACAGAATGAGAAGTTCGTACCAAGATTTGTATAAGCTCCCACAAATCTTTGTGCGGTGGAAATAGAAGTAGTAGAGGAAGAATATGCCTCTGATGATTCTGTCCAAGGGCTAAATACAAGTACTCCTAGCATTAAAGTGCGTTTTAATATTTCACTTTCTCACATAGAGAAAGTGTTGGAATCGCGAACTTATTTTACACCAAAAAGGTAATGAGTATTAACATGTTATGTGTCCCTGAACTAAAAAAAAGGGTACTTGTACCTGATTTTATGGATTTTGTTTACATTTCATATTTAGATGAGAAATAGTGTTTATAATTCAAGTTTAAAATCTAAGTGTCGATTAATGATGACTCATTTTTAAATTAAGAAATATTTTATCTCATTAATAATTGAAGAATACAAGTCTCTTCCTAACCATCATGCGCTGGGCTAAGGTCATTAATATCAATTCTGGGACTGATAGGTTATGTCAGCCCGGTCATGTAGGCTAGGTAGGTTTGTTTAGTCTGGATCGATGAAAGAAGGTAAGATTTAACATATTAGGTGGCTTTATACAGGACAAAGAGGATATAGTGGGTTCAAGATGATAAATGAAATATTTATATAAAATTAACCCCTATTTGCATTAGTGAAATGTGGAATAGAAATTATTTTATTTAATAAAATATCTGTAGCTTATGGTTTTATTATACTTGTTAAGCTATCAAGAATTGTATAAAAGTTAATATTCAACTAAAATATGAAGAATTAAGAAAACTATCTAATTTTGATTACCTTTCAATGAAAAAACCCGTTGGATACCAAATAATTTTGAATTATTTCTGTATCAGATAAACATACCTCTATGAAAATTGATAAAAAAATATAACTTGAATGATTTGAATTAAATTTTTACTATAAAATTTGTTACATTTGTTTGTGAGATGATATTTTACCAAATAAGATTGCTTATTTTGAAATTGAAGTATTTAAATAATATATTTTGAGCAGTTAAATCTTTTTTTAACCTGGCATTTCCTAAAAAAATTCAGGATTTGTAGATAAGTATTTTGACACCAAGCCCTCAAATTTGTACATAAATATCCAATAATCGCGGAATAAACCAACAGACAGATATAATGCTAGGGTTCAATTAAAAATGTCATCACTACGCTGAGTCAGTGATTGAGTTAATCGCGTCAGGCGCCATAGGACTTGGGGCCTTGGAACTTGGATCTATAATAAATATCATCGTGGTATTGATTTAGTTATTTTTATACGGTTGGCCCATGGTCTAGTTGTAAGAATGTCTGACTACTAATCTAGAGAACTCAGGTTCGATTCACGATGGTAACAAGTATATTTTTACCAAAATAATATTTTTCTCAAGTTTGCCATTAGATTTAAGCTAGTTTCAAGACTTCTACTGGCAACACATAGAACCTCAGAAGACGGTTATCCATCAACCACCCACCATTTCCAGTAGAAAACCAGAAACGTCCAGTGACAAATCCTGATGGCATCGTTAGTAAATAAATACCTGTTGTAAGTTTATAGTAGTTTTCATGATAATTAACGATTCTTATAATCTCAGGTGATTTGTCTGAATTAACAAGTGAAGTGTGTCTGCATCTCGGGCTGGAGCCTAAACCATTTTACTTAACTATCTAGTGATTTAAAAAGGTTTTCCAGAGGTAGTTTGAACCCACCATGATTCCACATGAAATATATATTAAATTTAATCATAATAAATAATTCGAATTTTAAAGTAAATATTTGGATAGTCAGAAGCCTAGGCATTGTTAATTTGTTCGATTTTATAGCTATTTCAAATCTAACATAACAATATTTATTAAAACACCCCATATGCCAAAACTGTATAGTAATAGGCCTACATAGTAAAAGGGAAAGTGGGGAATTCTGGACCGGTAGAGTGGCGAGTGAATCCTTAGAGTAGGGGGGAGATGTGTTGGCTCGGCTTTCATCACCTCCCTGTGACAATGTAACCACAATAATGGCTCTGTGACAATGTAACCACAAGGGTTGGCTTGGCTTTCATCACCTCCCTGTGACAATGTAACCACAATAATGGCTCTGTGAAAATGTAACCACAAGGGCTGGCTTGGCTTTCATCACCTCTCTGTGACAATGTAACCACAATAATGGCTCTGTGACAATGTAACCACAAGGGCTGGCTTGGCTTTCATCACCTCCCTGTGACAATGTAACCACAATAATGGCTCTGTGACAATGTAACCACAAGGGCTGGCTTGGCTTTCATCACCTCTCTGTGACAATGTAACCACAATAATGGCTCTGTGACAATGTAACCACAAGGGCTGGCTTGGCTTTCATCACCTCTCTGTGACAATGTAACCACAAGGGCTGGCTTGGCTTTCATCACCTCCCTGTGACAATGTAACCACAAGGGCTGGCTTGGCTTTCATCACCTCCCTGTGACAATGTAACCATAATAACGCAGCAAGGAAGGGGTAAACTTTAATGTCGCACGTCCTCAGCCATTTAAGTCTTCAATTTTCATTTCTTGATTTTTCCAAGATTTTATATTTTGTGTTTATATTTTTATTGTTTTTCTTATGTATGTAGACTATATATTGCGTATGTGTGTGTTATATAACATTATATAAAATGTTTGTGTTTATATATAGCATACTAGAGGTTATTGATATATTATCTATCAGCTGCGTAGATACTCGTAAAATTGGTTAGTTAAAATTTTGGACATTGGAATGTTTTTAGATATCGCTTTGAATTGGAATTAAAAAGGTAAAGTGTATTTATTAAACTTTATAATTGCATCTAGTTTACAGAAAAATATATATTACAAAAACTGATTCTCTCAAAACCAGTTGAAAAGATTTAGATTAAAATTTTATATATATATATATATGCACGGTTAACGTTATAAATAAAAGGGTGAATCTAATTTTCCCAGAAAAATGAATACGAGGCTACTTTATTTAACCTGATATCTCCAAATTTGTAGATATCTCTGCAACTCTTTGAAATACGAAATGACTTATCATTGAAAGGTGGTAAAACTATTAACAATATCAAAAAAAATAATTTATAAACCAAAGTTTCCGAACTATAATCAAATATATTTTTAAATTAAGGTTTGGGAAATGGGAGTGGTTTTCTATGCTCTATAGTGAAAAGATAGTTTATCTTTTCTAAATATGTTTCTGTAACAGTATATATTTCATTTATGCTCTTTGGTCGTATGTGACGCACATATTTTACATAAAGCTTCTGAAAAACATTCCATAGATACTTTTCAAATATTTTATGAGTTTTAATTAAATTTCTCCATTTCAAGGTAAAGAAGTGAGAAAGTCTTTGTGGCACACCGTACAATTTATTTATAAATTAGAATTAATACGATATTTGATGTTCAAGCTTTTTATTATTTCCACGATATTGATTTACTATTTACTCCTTTTGGGGATATTATTAGTTTTTGGTGAAAGTGTGTTTATATAGTTACATAAAAGCCACTCTATACAGGATGAATCAGGAGAAGAAGGAAATATTTTGGGAAATGTTAGTATGGGCCATTGTGAAAAACAAAGTTTATATGAACATGTTTATTATTCTCAATAGTTTCGGAGGTACACCTCTTTGACTATTTCACGCGCGCACATCTGCTATCTTTCAACTTCCTCTTCCTTGACGCTTGACCCTGAATGATCCAGTTAGTAACAAAAAGCTATGGAGATATGTCTAGGTTTTATGAAGCGTTATAACAATGCCACAAATCTTTACACATGTTGAATACGCCGATATGGTGTATGTGAACGGTTTAGCCTATATGGTGGAAGTGCCGTTGAAAAATATGGTCACTCATTCCCTAACCGAAGAACTCCTAATCGGAAAGTGTTCATCAGAGTTTTCACTCATTTCCATTTGTACTTCCCAGTGCTCATATCCGATTAGATCGTGCGGGTCAAGAACTTGCGAACGAAGAAGAACACATACGGGTGGTAAAGCGCAGCTCGACTATACGACGAATTAGTAGGCGT
The DNA here is from genome assembly GCA_033556935.1 of Timema podura. Lineage (NCBI taxonomy): Eukaryota > Metazoa > Arthropoda > Insecta > Phasmatodea > Timematidae > Timema > Timema podura. The sequence continues at coordinate 35,163,957 of JAVRXN010000006.1, read as the reverse complement.
ATGACCGTTCCACAGACAAGAGTAAATCGAGCATTACATAGCTTTGGCTTCCACCCCTATCATATTCAGTGTGTCCAACATCTGTGCCCAGGAGATGCTGCTATGCAACTCAAAGTTTTTCAGTGGATACATGGTCATCGATGATTAACCGAACCTACTGTTTACCGTCAAGGGAGCAATAACAGTTGAAACAGTCATTTCTGGGCTCAAGAAAATATCTGTGCAACTGTAGAAACCAATTTCCAACAGCATTTCTCAGTAAATGTGTGGTGTGGTATTATCGACGATAACTTAACTGGCCCTGTTATCATTGACAACTGTCCAACAGGTGCAAACTACCTACAGTTGCTGCAACATGAGTTGCCAGGACTTCTGGAGGATATACCTTCGGCAACACGGCAGAGACTGTAATATAAACATGATGGAGCTCCGCCACATCATGTTCATGCAATGACTCAATACCTAAACCAGGTTTCACTTGGTCCAATTCCTTTGCTGACACGCTCTTAGGATGTAAATCCCTTGGCTTAGTGTTCCTGGTGATGTTTGAAAACGGAAGTTTACCAAACAAAGACGAATACACGAGAATAATTGATTGCTCGCATTTTGGATGCTGCCACTCAATAACGGTACGCCACACTCAGAGAAACGACACAGAATCTTAGAACACGAGTTTTAATGTGTATTAACTTTCACGGTGCAATCTTTTAGCTTTTGTTGCAAGAACGTAGCACGTAATACATGTAACAGTCATGTTCAATTCAAACGGCTGTGTCTCAGAAACTATTGTGAATAATAAACATGTTCATATAAACTTTTTTTCACAATGGCCCACACTATCGTCCCCCTAAATATTGGCATCTCCTCCTGAATCATCTGTATAGAAATGTATGATTGTCTTTGAGTGTCTGCATTGATAACAAGGACGGTCTTCCTTTAGTTTTATCTCGAGGTTTCTACAAACATATCAGCTCATCAACATACCATCTGGGTTGTAGGATACGTATCAATTTTGTTTGATCTTGGGGGCCATATTGAAAAATACTGAGCAACGTTACAAACACTTTAAATAAAATCACTTATTACTGGGTACTGTTTCATTATGCAAATAAATTAAGATAAATTACACTAAACCAGATCCTATATTATATTTCACCGGGGAACTTTAGAATTTTCCATAAAGCATCCTTCAAAAGAAATACCATTAGTGATAAGTTTTGAACTAGATACAATTAAATGTAACCAGTTTAGTTTGTTCAGATGTTTGACACTATAAGAGTTATAACAAGTACATTGTACTTTAGTTCTCCATCATGTCCATCATGTCCATCATGTCCATCATGTCCATCATGTCCATCATGCCCATCATGTCCATCATGTCCATCATGTCCATCATGTCCATCATGCCCATCATGTCCATCATGTCCATCATGCCCATCATGTCCATCATGTCCATCATGTCCATCATGTCCATCATGTCCATCATGTCCATCATGTCCATAATGCCCATCATGTCCATCATGTCCATCATGCCCATCATGCCCATCATGTCCATCATGTCCATCATATCCATCATGCCCATCATGTCCATCATGTCCATCATGTCCAGGGTCGCAAGCATCGTCTGAAGGGATTGGACAAATATAATTTAGAGGCAATGTACCCATATTGGCATGGAAGGATAGGGGGGAAGTATTTATTCAAAATGTTTTAATTTTGACCAATGTTCGTGTTGTTAGGTCTAGGAACCAAACTTCTGCCTGCTTATAGATGGTGTTTTATTTGGATTTCTGATGCGTGAGGTTTTCAGTTTATTGTTTCATTTCGTTTGAAAACCAACTGTCATGGCAATCTAATGCAAGAAACAATTATTACATATATCTTATAGACTATAGAGACGCGTTACACAATTTAATTCTTTTAAATATCCTACTCACATAGTAAGTGTATATATATTTACATTTAATAGGCTTAATTTATTGGGTTTTCAAAAGTCAATTTTATAAATTATAAATATTCTGGTAAAGCTTTGTAATAAAAACTTAATGATAATAGTCCTATAATTATTTCACCAAAAAAAAACTTTTTTTTTTCACTTTAGAGTTTTTAGACACTTCAGGGCTGGTAAGTTTTACATTCTCTTTCCCTCAGTTTAATGACTATAAACAGAAGGATAGAGATAGATTAAAAAACGAGAAACTGTTGAACATAAAAGAGAAATAATTAGTCTAGTACCACTGCTGAGATCTCTTGGTCATGAAAAACCAATGCTTGTTTTTTTCTAGAGAGACTTACTACTTTTCCGTAAAGAAATGAGAAACTTGGCTCGTTTATTCGCTGGGCTGGCACGCTAGACCCTTAGTCACTTTGAGGGTGACAGAGACGGTACCATTTCTCAGCCATTCCCCTCTACAAGCCAACACTCCTCTCTGTCACTTTCTCCGCCAACCCCCTCACACGAACCTCATCTTCCTACTCCCCTAGCCCCCTTGCCAGGGAGAACATTGTCAGTCAATCAATAGCTTGGCTCAAGGCTAGAAGAACTACAGGGTCAACCTCCCCCTTCAGGCCGCTGGGACAGTGACACACGGAATAGGACAGTGACGACCGTGACACACGGGATAGGACAGTGACGACCGTGACACACGAGATAGGACAGTGACACACGGGATAGGACAGTGACGACCGTGACACACGAGATAGGACAGTGACACACGGGACAGGACAGTGACATATGGATTAGGATAGTTATGACAGTGACACCATAGGACAGTGACACATGGAATAGGACAGTGACGACCGTGACACACGGGATAGGACAGTGACATATTGGATAGGACAGTGACATATGTAATAGGATAGTGATGCTAGTGACACACGAGATAGGACAGTGACACGCGAGATAGGACAGTGACACACGGGACAGGACAGAGACATATGGAATAGGATAGTTATGACAGTGACACACGGGATAGGACAGTGACATATGGAATAGGATAGTTATGACAGTGACAAAATGGATAGGACAGTGGCACACGGGATAGGACAGTGACACACGGGATAGGACCGTGACACACGGGACAAAACAGTGACATATGGAATAGGATAGTTATGACAGTGACACACGGGATAGGACAGTGACACACGAGATAGGACAGTGACACACGAGATAGGACAGTTACACAATGGATAGGACAGTGACACAAGAAATTAGGCCCCTGTTCTTGGTAGGAATGGCTATCTGAAAAGCCTTTTTACCTTCGAGAATTCTTATAGTAGTATTTAGAGAGGAAAAATCAAGCCCTTTCAGACATTGAGTGATTCCCACTAGAAACTGGGTACAGAAAACTCTGATTGAGCTCAGCGGAGTGAGTAGACGCTTTGCAGACGTTCAGAAACCCCGCGATATTTCACTATTTATTGGGTATTTTAAAATTTTGTTAGCGCTTAGAATTAGAATTTGTTAGCTTTTAGAATTATAGCATTAAAAACAATACATTTGAAATTTAATAAGCTATAAAAAGGCTTTGCTCTTAAATAAACAAATTTTCCATTACGTCTCATGCAAAATGTTATTCGGAGGCTTAGGTAAAGGTTAAGAGCCACATATCCAACTTTCCTCAAATAATTGTTTTTCCACTGAAGTCTCAACAGAGGACAGAATGATAGCCAAGGATTGTTTTAGGGGCTTTTTGAAAGTAAGATCTTCCAGTTCCATGGAAAATACTGCATAGGTTTCTATGACTCTGATGCGTTCATTTCAATAGGGTGCTATTTAATAAATAACTAGTGAAACTCTCGTAGCTACACGAGCTTCAGAGAAACAAACAAGAAACATATTGGTGTCTTTTTTTACTTTTGATAGTATAGAGAAAGTATTGTAAAAGTGAATGATTTTAATCTCTAGATTGTGATGAATATTTATGTTTAATGTGCTCCTGAACCCAAAGCAATGGTTCTCTCCACATCTCCGTGTGTATGTCTTTCTGTTAATCTGTGTCTGAGCCAAAATGGTCTGATGGATTTGGTTACAACTTGATACCTAGATTTTTTTGGTAATACCTTAGGGAATTTTTTTTTATTTTGATTCTAGTCCTAAAATTAGGGATAACTTCCTTATGAGTGATTTTTTGAAAATTCGAGATTTTTCGATAATGTTTCACATGTTTTGATTTTGTTCTAAGAATTTTTTTACATGATCAATAAGAATGTGTGTTAATTAAAAAAAAAATACTAATACGTTGAAGACCTCTTAAAGATGATTGATTTTTGAGAATGCTTAGGCTACGTATGTAATATTGTATCCTAGCATTTATTCTGTTTTTTTATCAAAGAGGGTGGAGAGCTAAGTTTTCTAGTAAAGTCCGGATGACGTAAGATATGTCGATATCGCTTATATATCACAATATACTCGTATAAGTGAGTAAAATGGTGAGAGGGTATTCCTAAAATATAATCTTACAATTAACAACAACAATATTTGACTCCTTTTCTTAGACCCACTAACTTGTTTCATTCCTAAAAACGTCCTTTGTTCTCCAATACCATTTGGACATGGCAACAAAAAAGATTATGTTGTTTGAAATTTTGACAAGATCATAGAGAATCCATCTTATAGGTGAATATTAATATAATATTTAATTATCTTCCTAATGGCATATTAAACAAATATTACAAAACCATTATATTATATTTAGGCTATTAAATGTGAATGTGACCATTCCCCCTCATTATGGCTATATATATATATATATATATATATACATACATATATATATTTTCGGGATGGGAGTTTGAGCCCCCCAGAGCCACACCTTTCTACTCCCAGGTTTGTTTCCTAATAAAATATATTCTGGCTCTCTTGGCCCCATATTGTGTGGACAACTGCCATGTACCCATGTCTGGATAGGGCGGGTGAAGGAAGTCACACTTGACACGGACTATAAGTAGAAACCTCTGCACAATACGAGCCACAAAGTCAGGGATCAGCACTGAAACGGGAGGTTGAAACACACGTTTAATGACCCATACAATCACTAACACGCAAAATGCAGCTCACAAACCACGGAAACAACCCAACCCTTTGAATGAAACCGACATTCTCACAGAAAACGACAGCAAATGGACAACAGTCTGTACGTTTACGTTTAGTTGATATTTAAGAGTTAGTTCTATATCTCACTACTAGAGAGCACTAATTCATTGCTGTGTGGGTATCACAATATATTACATCACTCTTTTCCTTCAAGGTCATCTCTTAGCTGAGAGGGGAGGGAGAAAATAAGATAGTTTTTGTTTATCAGAGAAACATTTAATGGAGCTGGAAAACGCTAGCGATCCTGGTGGAGAAATATTCAGTATTAATAAAGCCATCGTTTCTATCCTCTAGTCTGGCGACTTGGTGCGTGCTATATTTTCAACAAGCAAACATCTCACGTTCAGATGATTCATTGACAGAACAGCTAAAAATTGTCCTCACACGGGGAACAGAAGCAAACATCTCACGTTCAGATGATTCATTGACAGAACAGCTAAAAATTGTCCTCACACGGGGAACAGAAGCAAACATCTCACGTTCAGATGATTCATTGACAGAACAGCTACAAATTGTCCTCGCACGGGGAACAGAAGCAAACATCTCACGTTCAGATGATTCATTGACAGAACAGCTACAAATTGTCCTCACACGGGGAACAGAAGCAAACGAATTTAGCCCTCCCCCTCAACCCCTTTGTTTATATTTAGATAGTTTTCTGTCATCGTTAGCTATAAGCTTATTATATATTACAATTTTTTTTCTAAATCACCTCTTCAATTTTAAATTAAATTAAATAAATATCAAAAAGCAATAATTTAAGCACTCTCCTACGCCAGTGGTCGAATATTCTAGGCTGTCATCCTCGCGATACACTGGATTGCCGATGACGGTCAGGTTTAAAATTCCTGTCGGGTATGCTGAGGTTTGTTTTCCTTTGGTAATATCCTACTCCTCTTCACACAAAGCTGGATACATTTACTCAAAATTGTACCTTCCCCATCCTGACCAAATTAGTATTAATAAGCGGATATCTATAAATGATAGTAAATGGGGGTGCACACAATAAAGCGCAGGGTATTTGGTAAGTCATTCTTCTTGTATCAAACTTTATGTGACTTTTGGAAAGTATGGCTGATTTATATTAGCAAGATAAGGCCACACTAGAGCTGCTTCCGAAGACTTACTGCCTCATTTTAAACTATACATTTATCAGATAAAAAATATTATTATTAGTTTTTTAAATAACACTACGACACTTTATGAACACAGAAAGTTGAGAAGTCTACATCTAAAACCAAGTTTAAATCCTAAGCTGTATTTAGGTGGTCTAGTGGGGGAGGGGGGGAGGGGGGATCCGTGTAGACCCCCGAAAGCCAAACTCTAACATTCATGACAAGGCAAAGCGAGATATTAAACACGAGACTAGGATATTCTATAGGAGTATGAGTGTATCTGGCACTGCATAGTGGGTCAGATTAAATAATAGAATATTAATGGAAAAAAATACAATAAATCGACAAAAGACTTCTTCTCAGTACAGGAGTTTGGCTGAACGTTAGCTACTCAGTACACTAGGACTGAGGTAAGATTAATTTGTAGGGGGAGGAGAGGAAAAGTTAGCTTAGAATAGGTCTGACAGTGCCCAGTCTACCTTAGGAGTATCATCGTACTGCAAGGTACCAGTGCCCAGTCCAACTTAGGAGTATCATCGTACTGCTAGGTACCAGTGCCCAGTATACCCTAGTAGTATCATCGTACTGCAAGGTACCAGTTCCCAGTCTACCTTAGGAGTATCATCGTACTGCTAGGTACCAGTTCCCAGTCTACCTTAGGAGTATCATCGTACTGCTAGGTACCAGTGCCCAGTCTACCTTTGGAGTATCATCGTACTGCAAGGTACCAGTTCCCAGTCTACCTTAGTAGTATCATCGTACTGCAAGGTACCAGTGCCCAGTCTACCTTTGGAGTATCATCGTACTGCTAGGTACCAGTTCCCAGTCTACCTTAGGAGTATCATCGTACTGCTAGGTACCAGTTCCCAGTCTACCTTAGGAGTATCATCGTACTGCAAGGTACCAGTTCCCAGTCTACCTTAGTAGTATCATCGTACTGCAAGGTACCAGTGCCCAGTCTACCTTTGGAGTATCATCGTACTGCTAGGTACCAGTGCCCAGTTTACCTTAGGAGTATCATCATACTGCTAGGTACCAGTGCCCAGTCGACCTGATGAGTATCATTGTACTGCTAGGTACCAGTGCCCAGTCTACTTTAGGAGTATCATCGTACTGCAAGGTACCAGTGCCCAGTTTACCTTAGGAGTATCATCGTACTGCTAGGTACCAGGGCCCAGTCTACTCTATTAGTATCATCGTACTGCTAGGTACCAGTGCCCAGTCTACCTTAGGAGTATCATCGTACTGCAAGGTACCAGTGCCCAGTCCAACTTTGGGGATTTGGGGAATGGGAGGGTCTAAAGCATTACCCAGTTCACCAACGTTCAATATCTAAATTTGGAAGTCGTACCGACCCCCGCGTGGCTTCTCGAGTGGGAAAGAATTAAAGCGATGTAAACTCCAAGATTCAAAAAGCATTATAAATAATATGCTGTTGACTGCTGATGGTCTGTTTTGGCACCATGCAGGACGATTCCAAATAAAGGCAGGCAAGGTTTAACTGAATTGGTTTACAAGTGATCTATAGTATTCATTTTAGGATCCATTTGCAGAAACCACATTCTATTTTTCACAATATTTCAAAGGAGATTTTTGTTCCAGTTTGAGGTTTCCGCGTGTTATGGCGAAAATCATTTGTTCGTTGCATCCCATTTCCAATCCATCACTTTGCTTTTGTCCAACTGACGGTTCACTAGGCAATGCCGCCAACCCTACCGTCACGAAACAGAGCAAAGGCTGCCAACATGATGACACAAGAGCGGCGAAAAATAGAATAGAGGGATGATAAAGTTGGAGGGGCTGGGGATTTAACATGGCTGCCAAGCGAACTTCAATATTAATATCAAGGAGCCGCTTGGAAATAATCGCTTGGTGTTTATTGAAATTATTTTATTAAAATAACAAAACAAATTAACATAATGGTTTGAAATATTTTTGCTAATGCGCAAATAAACATAAAATATAAAAAACCGATTCCATTGAATTAAAGCCTCTTTAATTAAGTCTTTATGAACATTATCATTAATTATCTAATGAATTACAACTTGTACCAGCCATTAGCACGTTTGTTTAGTGGGATAGGATTCCCGTGTTCGATCCCAGCTGGATGAAAAATCCGTGATTTATATTATTTTTATTCAGGGACTAGACCCCACCCACGCACCTTGTTAGAAATACTGTAGACAATCCGAACATGGCTGTGAGCCACACAATTGTTTCTTTATCATTTAAATATAGAATCTATTCAATATTTTTTTTCTGAAGTTATTTTGTATCAAACTATTCTCTCAAAATTAAATTAATTTGCAATTATATTTTTTTTATATAAAACAATCGTGAAAACCATTCTCCGTGATTTTTGAAGATATAGGCTTAAAAAATAAAACAATCATATTGGTGTTCACGAGTAGAGCAAATTAACACACATTTTAAAATAAAAAAGTTTTAAAATGTTATTTATTTAGGATATGATGTATAAAGCACCAAATATATTGTATAAATAAAATACACATTGATTTGGAATAGTATATTTATATTATTATATTTCAAATGTGCTCATGTGGAAATTGTCATTGATATTTATGATAAAATTCTATAAATTGATAGTTTATTTTTACTAAATTATTTGATTCATAACTTTTATGAGAGTTCATAAATTTTTCATTAGCTGTTCGTCTGTTTTGATGCTTTCTTTAGTCATTTTCAAAAATGGTATCTGTATAAATTGCTAGTGACATATTTACGTAAAAGTTACAATTTTCCGATTAAGTTGTTGGCTAGAAAGAGAATTCTAGTTTCCTAAATAAATTAAGTACTATTTTACTAAGCTCACAACCAAATATTTTTCTAAATAGTTGAGAATACTTTAAGTATTTTTTAATTTTCATAACATCCATTCCCATAAGATACCCCGCAGTGTGAGATTATTACAATTACATTTCCCCTGTATAGCAGATAAGTAATACAGCCTGCTATAGTGGCCACATGGCTAAGGCACTACTCTTGCAGTAGACCAGGCTAACGATTACAGGGGAGATTGAGGTTCAAATCTCGGTTGGGTGTAATGAAGGTAGTTTTACAAAATAGTTTACGCTTACCTTCCACGTAAATGTGAGTACACTTCTTATAAATATAACCTTCCTTATCCCTAAAGCCATCAGCGTAGTTAGTACATAGGCGTATAACCCAAACAGGTAATAATACGCAATGCTTTTTTTCCTAAGAATATAGCATAATCACTTTGTTCAAGTGAAAAGTTTGCTGCACCTTGTAAGTTTTTCCTTTCAACCACTTTCCATATATTTAGGCTGAGCTGTTAAGATAGCAAAGAGAGGCTTAATTCCTCGGTCCAATTATAGAGAAAATTATAATACCCTTTCTCTATGGTCCAATCAAGCGTAGTGTGTCCATCCCTTATTTATTGGACAGTTACGGTTGATGGTGGGTTGTGGCACAGACAAAGATGGGGGTTGTGCACAGACAAAGCGGGGGTTGTGGACAAGACAAAGGTGTGGGTTGTGGACACAGACAAAGGCTGGTGGTTGTGCACAGACAAAGCTGGGGGTGGACAAGACAAGCTGGTGGGTTGTGCACAGACAAAGCTGTGGGTTGTGGACACAGACAAAGCTGGTGGGTTGTGGACACAGACAAAGGCTGGGGGTTGTGGACCAGACAAAGCTGGTGGGTTGTGGACCAGACAAAGGCTGGGGTTGTGGAACAGACAAGGCTGGGTTGTGACACAGACAAAGGCTGGTGGGTTGTGGTCACAGACAAAGCTGGTGGGTTGTGGACACAACAAAGCTGGTGGGTTGTGGACACAGACAAAGACTGGTGGGGTTGTGGACACAGACAAATGGCGGGTGGGGTTGTGGACACAGACAAAGGCTGGTGGGTTGTGGACACAGACAAAGGCTGGTGGTTGTGGTCACAGACAAAGACTGGTGGGTTGTGGACACAGACAAAGGCTGGTGGGTTGTGGTCACAGACAAAGACTGGTGGGTTGTGGACACAGACAAAGACTGGTGGGTTGTGGACACAGACAAAGGCTGGTGGGTTGTGGACACAGACAAAGGCTGGTGGGTTGTGGACACAGACAAAGGCTGGTGGGTTGTGGACACAGACAAAGGCTGTGGGTTGTGGACACAAACAGGTGGTTAGACACAAAGGCTGGTGGGTTGTGGACACAGACAAAGGCTGGTGGGTTGTGGACACAGACAAAGGCTGGTGGGTTGTGGACACAGACAAAGGCTGGTGGTTGTGGACACAGACAAAGACTGGTGGGTTGTGGACACAGACAAAGACTGGTGGGTTGTGGACACAGACAAAGGCTGGTGGGTTGTGGACACAACAAAGGCTGGTGGGTTGTGGACACAGACAAAGGCTGGTGGGTTGTGGTCACAGACAAAGACTGGTGGGTTTGTGGACACAGACAAGGCTGTGGGTTGTGGACACAACAAAGGCTGGTGGGTTGTGGACACAGACAAAGACTGGTGGGTGTGGACACAGACAAAGACTGGTGGGTTGTGGTCACAGACAAAGACTGGTGGGTTGTGGACAAAGTGGTTGTGGTCACAGACAAACTGTGGGTTGTGGACACAGACAAAGGCTGGTGGGTTGTGGACACAGACAAAGACTGGTGGGTTGTGGACACAGACAAAGCTGGTGGGTTGTGGACACAGACAAAGGCTGGTGGGTTGTGGACACAGACAAAGACTGGTGGGTTGTGGACACAGACAAAGGCTGGTGGGTTGTGGACACAGACAAAGCTGGTGGGTTGTGGACACAGACAAAGACTGGTGGGTTGTGGACACAGACAAAGACTGTGGGTTGTGGACACAAAAGGCTGGTGGTTGGGACACAGACAAAGGATGGTGGGTTGTGACGAAAGTTCTACCAGACAAAGGCTGGTGGTTGAATTGGTGGACACAACAAAGACAAACAAGGCTGTGGGTTGTGGACACGCAGACAAAGCTGGTGGGATTGGGACACAGACAAAGGCTTGGTGTGGTACAAAAGCTGTGGTTGTCACAACAAAGGACTGGTGGGTTGTGGATCACGACAAAAGCGACTGGTGGGTTGTGAACACAGACAAGGCTGGTGGACTACTATCCTGGTATTGATTTTGCCCGGGAACCCCTAGCCACTAAAACCCATTCCAAGCCTACCGACCGACACACATAATTGATTGTTCTTGCGTAAATAGATTGTATTCGATATACACGTTCAACTTGAACAAAAACAACAAACATTGAAATTGGCAGATTAATATTCAATAACTCAAACAAAATTTGTTGATTATGTTTAAGCTTTTGTACAAAAATTTTATTTGTTGACTCGCTGGATAAATTCATGGTTTGATGAACAGGAAACACAGGTTCCATTGTATTTATACAATTCATGGTTTGATGAACAGGAACAGTTCCATTGTATTATACAATTTTTAAAATAAGTTTCTTGGAAGAATGACAAGAAGGAATGGGATAAACAAAATGGTTTTCTTAAAAAATTATATAATTTAAATCTAAAAACATAAAAGTAAATGATTGAACTATTGAAAAGCAATACAACTGAAAAAATACCTAGTTTTTCTGTCTTCATCAATATTTATATAAATGTTAAAGCTTAACTATTATTTATGTCATTTAAAGTTTGAATGTAGACCTTATTTTAATTTATAATATCAAAAAAAGTGCTCAGAACAATTCAAAAGAGAAGTGTTCTATCAAACAAAATTGTATGATAAATATGTATATGCACTATATATATATATATATTTTATATATCATTATATTATATATTAAATTATATATATTTTACTATGAATTGAACCGTACAAAGTTCATAGCGTTAAATTATAAATATATTACATGTTTATTACGCGTGTACTCTAACACGTATACTGATGGAACTGCATCATCTCAAGCTGACAATATATAGGTCCTACATAGCTTCTTTGGTGCTGACTGACAGCTCACAGCTAACAGCTGATAGCTTTGAAAAGTTACCAGACAAAACTATGTATCCCTCCACCGAACCATATGATCTGCAAAAACATGTGTTTATCAGCTGTCTCTTTCTGACAGGCAAAATTGAGGTCTATACAAGAAACATATATAAACTGTTTTATTTATTTTTTTTTGTTGTTGACCTTGATATTTTGATGTTAGGGCTAGTGTTAATTATTAATTTTTTCCACAATATTAATTTTTTTTCAAATTTTGCAGTTAATCCCATATTAGTTTTTATTATTAAAAAAATAATTTTTAGTAATTTTTTTGTTATTTAACAAATAGTTATTTGTTAATAGTATTATAATACATTATAAACGTGATAAGATATAATAATTTTAAAATGTTATATTATTAAATTTTATAATATTCTTTTAATTTTGCATTTAATCCCATATTAGTTATTAATATAAATAAATAATATTAAAAAAATATTTTTTTTACAAATATTATTTGTTATAGTATTATTTATAAAATTATAAATTTGAAAAATTTTAATGTGTAGTAGGCCTATAGAAAAATATATAGACTTATGGTGATCGTTAGTACTAAACCAAATATAAATGCAAGATTTTTGATGATTGAATAGTTTGGCCGAAGGATTATAAGGAGTCTAACCTATATTTTGTCAGACAGTCATATCAATTTTTATTGAAGAGTGGGCCTTTACAATGCTTTATTTTAATATTCATTTTATGTGGAAAAACAACTTTTACTCGCAGATTTAATTCCTCTTTCGAGCACTTCATAAGGTCTAGGCATATTTGTATTAAGTCCCTACACTACATTTATTAAATTGCGCTTGAAACATGAACCTATTCGCTGAGAATAAATTATTCACACACATCTGTAGTAGCCTAGTGTTTAAAAACTAAAACCTTTGTGGCTACGTAGGACCTTCTTGCAACTAAATGTTAAAGCCTATGAGTAGTATAATAGTTTTTCGAAAAAAATGACGATGTTTTCATAAAGGCCTAGGCCTAGTTGTATTAAATAGGTATACTGTGGTATCATAATTAAAGTTTCACTTGATACCTGAACCCAGTTATTGAGGAAAAAATTTTCACATCCAGCTATGGTAGTCTGGTGCTTATTTAAAAATAAATAAAGTAGGCCTAATGACTTGAACAAATTCAACACTAACTAAATAAAATAATGTTTGATTAGAAAAACAAATTGTATTTGAATTTTTTATTCCTTTTTCTAACACTTCATAAAGGCCAAGGTCCAGTTGTATTTATACTACAATATTTAAAAGTTTCACTAAAAACTGGGTTCAGTCGTTGAAAAATAAATTCACAAACAGCCGTGGTAACATTTAGGTGATGGTGCATAAAATCCTGTATATTTAAGACACCTTTTATTTACAAAAATAGCAAGTATAAATTATTGTATGCAATCACTTCCCTCACAAGGATACGCAGAATCCAATGATACCTTACTCATATTACAATGATTTGAAAACCTTTTTATTATCTACAACTTTAAACAACTCACCAAAAATCACAAAGAAACGTAAATATTAAATGTTGTTAAAATTTCAATTCAAGTTATCTAGGTTTAAGTTATTGGGTTACCGTGTTATTAAAGTATTATATATGCAATTAGTAACCTTTTTATTATTATAAACTATTCCAAACTGTCAAAACCTAATATTTCAAGCATTATTAACACGTTTTCTTGAATTATTAGGATCTTGCTAAGCGATATGGCAATACCCGTGACTTAGGTGAATTTTGATTTAATTGTTTATCATAACGAATATTTTTATTAATTTTGGTCTTAGCTCAAATCGATTATCCATATCCTTATAAGTATAAGGACGATGTTACAAACTTGTATAAAAAAAGTGTCTTATATCTACTGGTTTTTGTGTACTATCCCCACCCTATTTTTTTAAACACTCTAGTTTATTCTTAGCAGGATAAAATAAATCATTAAATCTATTAGCTAGATTTAAAAAGAATGTAATAATTTTTGGAGGGAATATTACTTTATAATAAATTAGTAAAATATGTTTGAAACATGCAAAAGACTATGTTTTATATGTTCTAGAGCCTCAATTTGAGGTTATTAACTGGAAAAAGCAATTAAAAATTAAACATTTTGTGCTATTGTATAAGTAGTATATAACAATTAAAACTTTTTTTATAAAATGATAAAAAGTTCGGGTTCATCAAGGTAAACAAAATCACATATATGTATCGCCTTCACAACTTTGTTACATTATTTGTTTAATATGTAAGCCTATTTATGATGACCTTAATAATTAACAAACAAAAACCAATATCCTAGAAATTTGTTTAGGCCTATAAAATATATTACATGACAAATCAAAAGCTATCCTAACCAACAAAAATCTATTTTAAATTCACTACTCTTACAGTTATAACAAATTATCTAATATAACTACAATAACTTATCACTTGGAATCTTAACCTAGTAATGTATTTATCAACACTGGAGAAAGTGGTGACTGGTGGTCTAGGGTAAGGTTTCAGACTTCTGTGCTGAGGGTCCGGGGTTCAATCCTCGTCCCGGCACAATTTATTGATTGTCCTTCCCTGAAATTGTATTTCACAACTTGTATACACTCTAGAACACAGTATTTATCCATCATACAAATTATGTGTTAGGCCGTGTATAAAATATATTATAATAATAATAAATAATCTAATACAATCAAAACTAATAATAATAATAATAATAATAATAATAATAATAATAATAATATATAAATAATAATAATAATAATAAATAAATAATATAATAATAATAATAATAATAAATAATAATATAATATAATAATAATAAATAATAAAATACATAATAATAATAATAATAATAATAATAATAAATAATAATAATAATAATAAAAATAATAATAATAATAAGTAATAATAATAATAATAATAATAATAATAATAATATAATAATAATAATAATAATAATAATAATAATTATAATATAATAATAATAATAATAATAATAATAATATAAAAAAATAATAATAATAATAATAAATAATAAAATAATAATAACACTGGAGAAAGACTCACAAGTATTTTTAATTACACTTCACAGATTTATTTAGAATACTATAAAAATCCTAAAACTCGAGATTCAGCCTAGAGGGCAACACAACACAATCTTGGGGTTAAAATTTTTATTTAATAGTTTTGATACACTTGAATTTTCGAATAATGTGTATTGATCACTGAGAAACACTTGCTATTTTTTTCATCACACGCTTTAATGTTATATTAGATAAATAATTATTCTAAGATCACAAAAAAGTTTATTTTCCAAGGATAACACGCTCACACACTGAAATAATATTCACAAAAGAACACACAGATTACTAAGTAGCCAAATTAATATTCAAAAAAGACACTGTATTATTCAAAGTTGTAATACAAGTATTAAAGGAAGCATAGACACGCTTGTAAATACTGAAATACAAATTATTACAAGTATTAAATATTTTGTTCGCTTCAACTTTTTGACTCACGCACGTGGTTTTATAAACTGTATTTTATACGATAGTTCACTGTTAAAATATTTATTTAAAATTGTTAGATTTTGATTATGAAAATAACCGATTGGTTGGTTGTTTGGTTTTGTAGTTTCTTTTTGCTGTTTAATTCAAATTAATTATAAAAATAAAGAGAACGTTATAAGGGCCTTATATGCTAAAAACAAATATGGTCACTGGATAGAAGGTATGCTTCAGTTGATGACGTAGAGGAACTTGTTGCAGGTTGAACAGTGAATTGTATTCATACACGGTGTTTACAAAATTTAAACTTTATATTATTTCACAAACTTTTTATCTTTTTTCCTCTTTATTACCACAAACCATTTACTTATGTTAAAGATATGTGAGGCCAGTTATAAAAATATTAATAACTGAATATAATACCATTAAATGTAAAATTTCCCGCTCTATTTAACCTGTTATTGCCACAAGAATTAAAAGAAAAACTAGAATGATTTTACTAGACTTTTTTTTCTTAAATTTGATTATGTAAAATAAAATTATACTGTAATCCTTGGGGAAGTATTGTTAAAAGTGATTGATAATAGTTTTAGTGATAATAATAGTAGCACCTAGCAAATAAGTATTATTTACAAATATGTTGACAAAATTTACTTTTAGACAATGTTGGCATTACTGATAGCATCTACTAGCTTCTGCTAGCTGTCATGTAAAACCATAAAAGTGGTAATCCAAGAGTAGACACAATCATGCATGCAAGTTTGTTTAAATCACTATTTTGCCATAAGGTAAGATTATATAAAATATAAATGTAAAATTTTAATTACAGCTTTTAAACAGTTTCAACTATAGCCCTAGGTTCAGATAGTCATACAGACGGAAATTGTTGTCTATTATTTGAGTTGGGGGCGCATACAACAAACAAATATGTGTATGTGATAATCTTATGATCTGAGCACATCACGATAGAATAAAAAACCGTTGCTAGCAACTGCTTCACCCTGCATTACGTCATACTATTTGCAACACACGTTATCTTTACTTCTTAAAGGTTGTTTTTTCAATCCAGTGTTTGATCTATGCTCCATCACAACCACTCAATATTTATAGTGTTAGGATTTATTGGTAAATTCTAAGATCTACTAGTCTTCAAACATGTATGGTGACATATCTGTCCCTATAGGGAGGGATCTCTCTCTCTCTTCTCGAAATTACAGGCAGAGAAAATTTGTTACTAGATAAATTTGAAACTTACAAAAACAAATCCCAATAACCTGGCAAAGTTATGGACACAAATCACGCTATCTCCTCTTTTGAAAAATAATAAAATAATAATAATAATAATAATAATAATAATAATATATATATATGGAATAATCTTTACTCGAGATACTAAATTGTACTTGTCTGCAACAATCCACATGATATATAAACTAATAGGGTGGTATAACTTAGAAGGAGTCTATAAGATTTTGCCTGGAGCTAGAGAGAGAAACAATGTATGATAAAACAGCTGAATAGACCTGATGAAGTTTCAAACATCAGCCAGTTCTAGTGTGGATTCCTAGTGCTCATCTGTTCCTAGTGCCGGATGGATTTATGATTTTGACTGCTAGTTCTGGTTTCAGAGCACGACAGTCAATTGCACAGCGAGTGAATACTGGAAGATACTCTTGGAAAGTCTACAACCTAACCAAGTCGACATATTATGGCACAAGAAATCATAAAATATAGTCCGATCTCCCCGTGGAGAGCGTTGGACGAAGTGGTTTTACATTTTTCCAATCAAAAAGACTAGACCAAATATCTTTTACAATTGTTTTATAAGTATTTATATAAAATACTAATCAAGGGTCCTTATCTCATTAATAAGAAATCAATTGGAATAGCCACATTTCCATACGTAATTCAGAACTTAATTCAGACCAGGTGAATTTGTGAACGACCAACTATCATAATAACTATTATAAAACTGATAGCACAAAAGGAGTTCGTGTTTGACCAAAAGTGAAACATAATTACGCAATAGGAGTACATTTTCAACCAAAACGGGAACAAAATTAAGTGAAAGTGGTGCATGTTTGACCAAAAGGGGAACAAAACTAATCAAAAGAGGTGAATGTTCAACCAAAATGTGAACAGAACTAAGCAATAGGGTTGCATGTCAGACCAAAATGGGAACAGAAATGAGGGGTGTATTGAATCCTCCTGCACTCGGTCAGATGCCCTTCCCACGTCCGTCCAAACCTCACTACGGGCAGTCCGGACATGGAAAAAGTGATAAAATATTAGTATAGAGGGCCTCTGAATATGCTTTCTAGAGGGCCCCTGAATTTAGACTCAAACCTGGTGACGGTTTTGTGGCACGACACGTTGAGACAGCAATAGTCCACGGGTGATGTCACAACCCTGATGATGTCATGATCCATGACTCAGCCCCAGCACTGGTTTGGTGACTAGACCTGTCGATACAGGAATAGTCTAAGGGTGATGGCATCATAATTCTGTTTTGGGACGCTATAGTTTGGCACTTCAAGACAGGAATAGACCAAGTGACGGATCAATCAATGATGGTGGGGGTGAATATTTAGAGATGTCGCTTGGAAAACTGTTACAGAATCTGGTAAATATTATGTACGCCATGCTGGTGGTAAAGTTTTGTGTTCTAGTTGTCGATCAATAGTAATCCGTTAATAGATTAAAGGCTGTTAATACTAAGTTCTGAAGACGCCTAATAGTATCTAAATGGAAAGTTTTATGTGTCCTTTCCCTGTCATTTTGGGACTCTAACAGATTAAGACGTGTCCGTTTTTAACAACGAGAAACTGTTAGTTACATGTACTGGAGACAGATTTAATTTGAGAGGATGGCAATTCACGCAAGATGAGGGGAAATCTGCCCCTCTCTCTTCTGTCTTAGGAATGTTGTGAGATCGGAAAGATGATACGTCGCTTCTGAATGTGGAATGGTTGAATAGGCGTAATGTAGGAGAAATGACAAAAGGGAAAATCTTGTCTCTTGCGCAACGAATTTTCGATCCTGTGGGAGTGACATGTCCCGTCACTCTTTTTTCAAAATATTTTATTCAGAGGACATGGAAGACTCTCATTGGATGGGATACAGGGGTTGATAAAAAATCCAAAGCCGAGTTTCTCACCTGGGTAAAGGATCTGCTTCTACTGGTGGAAATCAAGATTCCTCGGTGGTTTGGAAGAAGTGATTGTGTACAAATTCTTCTGTGACGCTAGTCAACATGCTTATGCTGCAGTTGTTTTCGTTAGATGCGAATCCAGTAATCATCACACAAGTGTGCAGCAATGTGAAACAAGATCTCACGTAGCCCCCCTCAAAAATTAACTATCAGTAGATTAGAATTGCTAGCATCTACAATTGGTACAAGGTTGCTAAAAGGTGTGCTGGAATCTACTTGTTTGAAGGTTTTTGATGTTCTTTTATTGTCGGATTCTTCTACAGTGCTGGCTTTGATTTGTAGGAATAATAACTGGTCTGTTTTCTGTAAGAAATCGGGTGAATGAGATCAGGAACTTGAACGATCCCAGTCATTGGAGACATTTTCAAGGTGATTTTCCATCACGTGGATGTTCTGTTTCTCAGCTGGTGGATTCCTGATGGTGGGAGGGCCCTGCCTGGTTACATGTGTAGCATTCATATGGCTACAAGCTAATGTTAGTCAACGAGTCATCAAAATATTACTTACCCAATATCACCATCCCGGCTACAGTCGAGAAAACGTAAACACATCCAGCCCCTACTTCAACCGGTCAACGACTGCCTGTGTGAAACAAGAGTTCAGACACGCCCCGCTAGAGTTCGCTAGCATATTGCCAACCTTCGCCTACCCCAGAAGAAGAGAATTTTCGTTCTAGAATACACGAGTTCGGCTTCTCGAATAATACCGATGTTTCCATGGTCACGCACGTTCCCCCCCTCCCTTTGTGGATCCTGTCTCTTGTGTTCATGAAGTTTGCACCGTATAAAAGACCGCCCAGAAAACTATGGCGTCACTCTTAGGCCAGGTCTGGAAGCAGACGGACGAAGCTTAGGCTTCAAGGACTTGTTTAATTGAAAAGATGTAAGGAGAAATTCATTTTTGGCATAATATATTTTTCTTATATTTTTTTTTTATATCAAAATTCTCTTTCGGATATTTATTTACATATTTATTTATATTTATTTTTTTTGTCAAAGTATGTGGTGTGTGAACATCAAATTTAAACTTAGAATATTTAACGAACTTAAATTTTATTTATGACTTATAAATTATTAATGATATGTTTGGAAGATTTAAGTAAGGACATTAAGTCAAGAACATTTTCATATTAATGATAATGTCATGCGTAAACTATGTGTTCCAAAAAACATTAAATTTAAACTTAGACTTATGACTTAGGAATTATAAATATTTATTTTGATTTATTGTGAAGGATTCAGTACGGACATTGTGCCAGAACATTCAAATGTTAATGCGCGAAATATTGTTAGTTTTGTATAAATATAAAAGGTAAACTATTCTATTTGGAGTTCACAATGATAAAAGTAAAAAAACTTTACTTTTTAGAGATATCTGTATGAACAAGATGTCGAAATTATTTATGCTAAACGTTGAGTATGATTTTCATAAATATAAAGTATAAATTAAAATTTTTATTACATTTAAATTTTTTAATCTTGTTATGTGTCAAGGAATTACTGGTGAAAGGGCATTTATAATATTATGTGGTAATATAAAATAATATCCAAAATAAAAAGAATAAGTGAATATCACGCCCAAATATATCATATTGTTAAATATTGCATTCATATAATAAAACTCTATTTTTTGACCTGCCGTCTTTATATATATAATTAAGTCTGGTTATCCCTAGTTTATGCTATCATATTACCCTGGCATCTCCCCTTTTAACTTAATATTTTTACTCATATTTATATTTTGTTGTAAGGAAAACCGTGTTTCCTTTTTTTCGCATTGGGACGTATTACGGGTCCAGCATTATCAAAAATAATTACTCTCACTGCCCACTCTAATTTACATATCTTAACTTATCCTTTTGTTGTTTTCATTTATTTGTATTTGGGCCCCTCTAATCCGAGAGTTTGGGCTACAAAGCTGCGCCACTCTGCTATAGAGTGCGTGCAAGTGTGCGTTCAATATAATATTAATGCTTTGACCTTTTGTTTCATGAACTTATCATCCAATATGGACACCGCACCTGGGAGCGTGGTTAACAGCAGATCAGATGTATACAGACTGAATTCAGTGGATCTTCGCCGGGAGCTCAAGGAGAGAGGCATCTCGTTCCCCCCAGAGGCTACTGTTGGTGTATTGCGGTCCCTGCTGTCAGAAAGTATCAGTAAGTCCAGCGACACTGATAATATTAATATTAGACAAAGCATTAGCCAGCCCCCTCTGGAAGATTCCGAGCCAGGCAAATCAGATCTTTTAGAGTTCAATAGGGCTCGTGAGCAAGTTACTCCCCCCAGGGCTTCTGTTAACTATCAGCAAGTTACGGCCACCTCGAAAACTCAGAGTAAGGTGGCAGGTGAGCGTTTAAAGCTACTTCAAGTTTGTGACGGTCAGTCTTGTTCGGCCTTATTTAATTTCCTATTAGAGGCAAATAGAGTTGCTAAACTTAGACTAGTGGATGATGTTGAGTTCCTGACGTTATGTTTAGGGAGAACTTCGGGTTTTTTAGCACACCTAGTTTCTGAATGTTTACAATTAGGACTTCCTTGGAATATAGTAAAGGGCACATCCTTGAATCTTTATGCTCAAAGAGAGAGAAGGAGAGACTTTGTAAGGAAACGGTACGGCGCTTTCAGCGGCCCCAGGAACCGTTCCGGTTGTTCGTCCTGGCTATTTCAGAAGCCGCAGAGATATTAAATTTAAATCTCGCCGAGGAAGAAGTAGCAGAGATTATTTTAGAGAATGTTTCGCCGTTAACTAGGAGACACTTTGTATTTTCAAACAAACCTACCACCCTGACAGAATTATATTCTTTGGCATTTAATATCGAGGGTTCATTGTTAGCAGAAAGAGAATATCTCAAAGACTACCCAGCGCGAGTTCATAATAACTCCCCTCAAAATAGGGTGGTATCGGCTTCAGCTACTGCTCCCTCTAATGTTGATCCTTTAGCTAGGCAGTCCCGGAGGCCGATTGGTGTTATTAGAAGGGCAGATATATCTCATATTAAGTGCTTTCGTTGTGGTCGTTTTGGGCACTACCAACGTGATTGTTTAGGGGGAAACGCTTAACGCGGGGTGTTGAAAAGGGGCCCATCTCGCGTAAGGATTATAAACAGACCTGTCCCCTTCCTCCTGTTGTAGTGGTTACGATTGGGTCAAATACCGGATCGGCCCTACTGGATACTGGTTCTAGTGGATCTTTTATAAACTCTAGTTTTCTAGATAGTATAATTGGGTTGAGGAAAATTCCTATTGAAAGGATAGTTACGAAGCCATTCGTTGTGGGAAATGGGGATTTGTTACTAGCTAGAAAGAAGGTAGTTTTGTCCATTAATATTGCTGGATTTTCTTGGAAAAGAAGTTTGTTTTGTGTACCGGCCCTCCCCTACGATATAATATTGGGAAACGATTTTTTGTGGGAAACTGGAGCTATAATTAATTCGAGTCTGGGAGAATTAACTTTTGGATTCTCCCCAAGGAATAAAATTGCTTTTTGTCGCTCCTCTAAGTTTTCTTCCATGTACATCATAAATAGGGACGAAGATATTATTAATGATATTATTTCAAGGTTTTCTGATGTTATTACCCCCAGACTTGGTAAATGTGATGTATTACCTTATGAGATTGTGGTTGAGGACAACGTCCCTGTGAGGTCAGGTCCCTACACGTGTGCCCCCCCCAAAATGCAGATTTTCAGAGAGTTGATTGAGGATCTAGAATCCAAAGGAGTCATACGTCCGTCTAATTCTCCCTATGCCAGTCCCGCATTTATTATACCCAAGAAAGGGGATGGTTATAGATTGGTTGTAGACTATAGGAAAATAAACAAAAAAATTCAATTCGACCCTTACCCAATGCCGAGTATTGACTCAGCTTTTCAGCACCTAGGTAGAGCGAAGGTATTTAGTCTAATTGACCTTAATGCAAGTTTTTTGCAATGCGCCCTGGTCGAGTCATCAAAGAAATATACGGCATTTGTCACCCCTTGGAGGCAGTATGAATTTAATCGTGTTCCCTTGGGTTGTAGTATAGGTGGACAAGCATTGAGTCGGGTCCTTGATCACGTCCTTTCTGATATCAAGTTTAAGTACGTATTCAATTATTTAGATGATATATGTGTGTACAGCGACTCTATGAGTGATCATGTGAAGCATTTAGAGGAAGTATTAGGTCGATTGCGTAGAGTAGGCTTGACTGTTAACCCAGATAAAGTCACGTGGGCTAAGTCTTCCATTAAATATTTGGGCTATGTAATCTGTTCTGGAAATCTTCTCGTTGACCCTGAGCGCATCCGCCCTATCGTTGAATACCCCCCACCTAGGAATCTTAAGGGTGTCATGCGTTTCATCGGCATGTGCGCGTATTATGCTAGGTTCATTCCATCTTTTTCTGAGATTGCCGCGCCCCTTAACTCCTTAAAAAAGAAGGGTGTTACCTTTAGTTGGGGGGCGGAGCAGGCTCGTGCTTTCAATCTTTTAAAAGAGAAACTCATCTCACCCGAGGTATTGAGAATGCCTGACTTTTCTATGCCGTTCCTTCTTCACGTTGATGCTTCGGCGGTTGCTCTAGGGGCTGTGCTGTCCCAGAGGACTTCGGAGGGTGTCAGGCCGGTGGCGTTCGCTAGCCGGACACTCACCGAGGCCGAAAGGAGGTACAGCGCCTATGAGAAAGAATGCTTGTCCTGTGTTTATGGTATAGAACGGTTCGCTGATTATTTAGAACAGAGAAAATTTGAACTGTATACGGATAACCAGGCGCTCGCTTGGATGTGGAACCATCCAAAGCAATTAGGTAAAGTAGGAAGGTGGGTTTGGAGGTTGTCCCGATTTAGATTCTCGACCCATCACATATCCGGGAAACTCAATGTTACTGCGGATGCTCTTTCACGCATGGCGGAAGACCGTGACCCTATTGGTTCAGAGGAAGTTATGCCAGCTTCATGTGTGATAAAGTCAATCCCCGAGTCCTTTGTTTCTATCAGGGATCATCAGGGAAGTGACCCATGGTGCCGTGAAATCATGGATAGGATCCAAAAAGGGGAACAAGTGGGGCAATATTCGATATGGAAGGATTTGCTTGTTATCTCCCTGGCTAAAGGGAAAGGTAGGAAGGTCGTTGTTCCTGTGGCTGTACGCCCCATGTTAATGAAATATTTTCATAATTCTATATTTGGAGGTCACCTTGGTGTATTAAAGACAGTTAGGAAAATTTCTCGAGAGTTCTTTTGGCCTGGACAATATCAGGACGTTAAGGATTGGGTGAATCGCTGCGAGGATTGTCAGATGGCCAAACCAGCCCATAATTCCAGGGTTGGACTACATTCGGCCGATGTAGCCCAACGCCCCTGGGAGAAAGTGTTCGTTGATTATGTGGGGCCTATCACCCGGTCATCTCTGGGAAACACTTGTATTCTCGTTTTGGTTGACGCCTTCTCTAAATTCGTGATGTTGATTCCTCTACGTAACATGAAAGCTAGGACTACTGTTAACGCCCTGTGTCGGCGTGTTTGGGCATTCTTTGGGGCTCCCCGAGCCATAGTTAGTGACAACGGACCCTGTTTTAGATCTGTCTCTTTTCATGACATGTGCTTCGAGTGGGGCATTAGACATATCACCACCAGTCCTTACCACCCGGGGCCTAACCACGTTGAACGTTTTAACAGAAATCTAGGAATAGCCTTGACGATTTTTCATAGTCAAAATCAACTGAAGTGGGATCAGGAGTTAGATTTCCTGAATATGGCATTTAATTCTGCCTACCACGAATCGACCGGATGTTCGCCATCTTCTGTGTTCCTAGGACGGGAGCTGATTCACCCCCTTTTCAATATCTGGGACATCCACCCGTTGTTAGAGGATAGTGATGAGGTATCCCTGGAGGAGAAGTGTAGAAGTGCCTTAGATCACCTTAGGAAGGCACAGAGGAGGGTGGCTAATGTATATAATAAAGGTAGGATTCCCGTTTCATTTAAAGTTGGCGACCTTGTTCTGTGTAAAAATTTTCCCTTGAGCTCCGCGGTCGACAAAAGATCAGCGAAGCTGTGTCCCAGGTGGTGTGGCCCATGGGAGCTGAATAAGTTTCTCACCCCTGTCACGGTCCTCCTCCAGAAAGTCGCCGACGCTTCCGAGACAAGACGTGCTCATGTCAGCCACATAAAGAGCGCTGACCTAAGAGTCACTAGGGATAACAGACGGCAAGTCGTGTGATTTAGGTTAAGTGTTATTGATATTTAGTTATAAGTTAGCTCGTAGGTTTAAGTTTATCCATGATGCAAGCCCGGGCCCGAGGCAAAATGGACATTAAATGTTGTGTGGGACTTCATCAAGATATCTT
This sequence comes from Timema podura, assembly GCA_033556935.1. NCBI lineage: Eukaryota > Metazoa > Arthropoda > Insecta > Phasmatodea > Timematidae > Timema > Timema podura. The sequence continues at coordinate 35,138,700 of JAVRXN010000006.1, read as the reverse complement.
GGAGAAGCCAGTCCGACGACGTACAAGATGGTGGCCACAATCTCGTGCGAGATAAGCATAATGAACCCTGTGTACAAGAGGAAACAGTTTGTTGTGACTATTTGTGCAATGGTATTGTTTTCTTATATCCTCGGATGAGAGCGAGGAGGTAGTCATGTGGCCAACGGATGCAGGTAATCTTCGAGAAGATTAAGAAGACCCTGCGTTAAGACTCAAATGTGTCACTCTAAGTTTTATGAACTCTAACTTGTGTCTCTTATGTGCAGCTTCATGAACTCCTGTGTTCCGGCATCTTCCATACACCTTTTTCCTTTCTTATGTGCGTGGCCGAATGAATGGCCGAGGGGAAACAACTCTGGGACATAGAAGGAGGCATCGGCAACCTCATCTGTAGTCAGCTTGGGAGCTGAAGTACAAGTCAGCGCATTGGCGAATGACGTACCAGTCCACTATGGGGCGGCGGACGGCTAGAGACGCTACTTACTGATTACTGGGACCCACCGAGTATGATGGGACTGCAATGGCCGGCGATCATCACGACGTCTAACAAGCAATGGAAGTACTTCTGTGGACCTTCTTCAACCCATGGCGCAGGAGAGAGTCGGGGATGCCACCCCCCACCTCCCCCCACACACACACTTCACCTGATCAAGAGGGGGAGATTTGTAGCATTCATATGGCTACAAGCTAATGTTAGTCAACGAGTCATCAAAATATTACTTACCCAATATCACCATCCCGGCTACAGTCGAGAAAACGTAAACACATCCAGCCCCTACTTCAACCGGTCAACGACTGCCTGTGTGAAACAAGAGTTCAGACACGCCCCGCTAGAGTTCGCTAGCATATTGCCAACCTTCGCCTACCCCAGAAGAAGAGAATTTTCGTTCTAGAATACACGAGTTCGGCTTCTCGAATAATACCGATGTTTCCATGGTCACGCACGTTCCCCCCCTCCCTTTGTGGATCCTGTCTCTTGTGTTCATGAAGTTTGCACCGTATAAAAGACCGCCCAGAAAACTATGGCGTCACTCTTAGGCCAGGTCTGGAAGCAGACGGACGAAGCTTAGGCTTCAAGGACTTGTTTAATTGAAAAGATGTAAGGAGAAATTCATTTTTGGCATAATATATTTTTCTTATATTTTTTTTTATATCAAAATTCTCTTTCGGATATTTATTTACATATTTATTTATATTTATTTTTTTTGTCAAAGTATGTGGTGTGTGAACATCAAATTTAAACTTAGAATATTTAACGAACTTAAATTTTATTTATGACTTATAAATTATTAATGATATGTTTGGAAGATTTAAGTAAGGACATTAAGTCAAGAACATTTTCATATTAATGATAATGTCATGCGTAAACTATGTGTTCCAAAAAACATTAAATTTAAACTTAGACTTATGACTTAGGAATTATAAATATTTATTTTGATTTATTGTGAAGGATTCAGTACGGACATTGTGCCAGAACATTCAAATGTTAATGCGCGAAATATTGTTAGTTTTGTATAAATATAAAAGGTAAACTATTCTATTTGGAGTTCACAATGATAAAAGTAAAAAAACTTTACTTTTTAGAGATATCTGTATGAACAAGATGTCGAAATTATTTATGCTAAACGTTGAGTATGATTTTCATAAATATAAAGTATAAATTAAAATTTTTATTACATTTAAATTTTTTAATCTTGTTATGTGTCAAGGAATTACTGGTGAAAGGGCATTTATAATATTATGTTGTAATATAAAATAATATCCAAAATAAAAAGAATAAGTGAATATCACGCCCAAATATATCATATTGTTAAATATTGCATTCATATAATAAAACTCTATTTTTTGACCTGCCGTCTTTATATATATAATTAAGTCTGGTTATCCCTAGTTTATGCTATCATATTACCCTGGCATCTCCCCTTTTAACTTAATATTTTTACTCATATTTATATTTTGTTGTAAGGAAAACCGTGTTTCCTTTTTTTCGCATTGGGACGTATTACGGGTCCAGCATTATCAAAAATAATTACTCTCACTGCCCACTCTAATTTACATATCTTAACTTATCCTTTTGTTGTTTTCATTTATTTGTATTTGGGCCCCTCTAATCCGAGAGTTTGGGCTACACATGAATCACCAAGCTGTTGGCCTCGAGCAGAACCTGTGTATGACAAAAAAGACTTATCTGAGGAGATGAAGAAAACTCCAGGGAATTCTTTTATTATAGTCGCGAAGCTTCACCATGGTATGCAGGATATTTTTCCAGATATCGAAGAATAGTTCGTCTAATTGCATGACTTCTTCCTTTCTGGAAGACTTGTCTAAGACGAGAGAAGATTTCACAAGAAGACCTGGAAGCTAATTAGCTAGAGAAGGCTGAAATTAGACTCATTAATTTCATTCAAAAAGAAAGGTTCCATATACCATATGATAAACGATTATCCTCGCTTAATCCTTAAATCCTCAGATTTAAAACAAGACTATTCCTTAGAGAATATTTGAAGCTGTTCAGATTCCCTATGATACTCCCAGCGCACCATGTTGTTGTTTCCCCTATCATCATGGAAGAGCATGTGAAATGAAATCACATCGAAGTACAACTTCTTCTTAATCACCTAAGACAACGTTTCTGGATTATTGGTGGGAGGAGAGCTGTGAGAAAACTCATGTCATTGCGTCAGGTGCCAGAAGCTTGAGGAAAAACATGCTGAGGTAGCTCAAGCTTATATCCGCATAATGCGTTTGAAGTAATTGGGGTTGACTTGGTGGGTCCTCCGTTTCTGAGAGATGAATGTAAAGCATGGATTGTAGTTTTCACTTGTGCTGTCTACCACACAGTACATCTTGAATTGATTACTCCTCTCTCCCCTGAAGCTTTCCTTTAAGTTTTCCAGCGTTTTCTAGCTTGAAGAGGGCGTCCTTCTGTTATTTACTCTGACAAAGGCACCACTTCACAGGTGTCAATAACTCTTTTAAAACACTTGATTGGGAAAAGATTTCTAAACATAGCTCGGTTGAACGTATCACTTGAAAATATAATCCCCCTAGTGCTCCCTGGTGGGGAGGCTTCTGGGAAATGTTAATAAGATTAACAAAACAGTTTTGAAGCGAGTTTTTGGCAAGGCTTGTATAACAGTATAGAAGCTGCCATTAGCTGTAGGTCACTGGCATACTTGGCAGTAGATTGTTACGATATAAGTCCTCTCACCCCAGCTTTTTTTCTACATGAAAAAAAGGAAATTGGAGTTCCAGAATGTGATGCTTTGGATGCTAAAAGTCTGTACCAACGAAACAGTCATATGCTCAATCTAAGAAATGAATTAAAGAAGAGATTTCAGCAAGAGTATCTGGGACTTTTGACACTTAGTAAACGGAACAACAAGTCCTCTACTTTGTTCAATATTGATGATATAGTATTGGTTGGATCAGACGGTTCCAAAAAGGATGGAATGGACTCTGGGAAAAATTGTGGAGTTGTTTCCTGGATCCGATAGCATAGCCAGGCTCGCAAGAGACGTGACTTCTAAAGGTGTAATCATGAGACCCATACAACACATCTACCCATTAGAGGTTACTGATGATGGATGTGGAACACTGAGAACTTTATTCAAGGAGGAGAGAGTAGCTTCTTCAGAAGATCTTTCTAGAACTGAAGTACAGCCCTCAAAGACCACACGTTCCATTCATATATCCCGCAACTCTTTATTATCATAATTTATTCTCAATTTGTAAATACATTTGTTTAATATAGGGGGGTTAATATAAACTAGCGATTAATGTAATTGCTCCGAATTGGTGGATACGAGGACTAAACATCATGTACTTTTAAAATTAAATCAAATTCGTTTTAATCATTTGACCTCATCTTTGACACGGACCAATTTGTTTCACACCGATGAGGGATTTCAAAGAGGAACTTAACAATCGGATAGTTCGCCCACCTATTCGGGTCGAAGATACATAATGAAGAGTGAATTTCAAGAGAAAGCGTCATCATTCGCCTTAAAAGCGGCTATAAATCTATTGATCCTCCCAGATTATTGATTAAATAGGTTACTTTAACAGTAATTATTTACATCCAATGCACGGAACCAATAGGTAGTGAGTCTTCTTATGGATCCAAATGTCTAAGGTTCGACTGTCAGTTGAAACCGGAGAATTCTTCACGTCAAAATGTAACTATTCAACCTATTTAAGAGGTCAACTATTGATCTTAGAGATAGTTCCTATGGGCTTTTCCTATAATTGAGTTAAGATAATAGCTAAAGTCTGTTCACCGTAGGAATTGTTTTCTGAAAGGCCTTTTTTCCTACCAGAAAACTATTATATAGTAGGATATTGGTAGGAAAAAAGATCCTTTCAGAGAGTAATTCCTACCGTGAATGGAGTAGTAAGGGTTTGACCAATATATTCTTAAATTGTGGTATCTCTTATTAAAAATGGGAGCACCAAACCCTTAAACACGGTTGTGACCTATTCAAAGATGACTTTTTTATTTTTAAGAAGGCTATATCTACACTCCAATTTTCATAAGAAGAGCTATTTATAAAATAATTTATTTTTGTGGTTGACATTGACTACATTCTACTATTTATTATTGTTACTTTTTAGGTATTGATATTATAAAGTTGATATCTGTAGACCATATGACTTGACGTATGAATACGGGAGAGTAGATTCTGTAGCTTTTATATGTGTAAAAAGATTTAAACTAAGGAAATTTATAACAAGTTATCGCCGGTATATGTCTTTATTATTGTTAAACTGCCGTGTAGCCGAAGTGAGATTAATAAACATTTTTGTAAACATAATAAAATTTGTATCTTAATTAAGAGATTCCCATATTGTGTCAACAAGTTTTGAATAAATGTAATGTGTAAAGTCAAAATTGTTGTTGAATAACAGTTGCGCTGAACTGTCCTGGCTAGCTCCGTAAGAATAAACCAAAGTTTAAGGGATCCAAATAGACAGAAATGCCAATCTAGGTCATCTATAGAAAGGACTGATTTTCTGTTTGAGTACCGAGTCACTGTCGTGACTCTTAACCTCGTGAATGAAATTATATACCTTATGAAATGAAACCGGTGAAATGAGCTGTAAAAGAATTAGAGTAGAATTAGTATATTACACTGTTAGGTGAGTATTGGTGATTGTGAGTGTTGTGCTAGGTCTAGAGTATAGGAAGGATTTTTCCCCTGGGATGTGGGAAGGTTAGTTTTAGTGTATGATGATGATTTGTGGGTGAATTATGAGGGTCGATATTGGGTCAAGTCCGGGAATGGGATTGGGGTTTGTAGAACTTTCTTTTCTTGGGATTTGGTCTGGAGGTGATAAATTTCCATTCCCCATCTGGAGCCGACCCCGGTCTCTGATTCGTATAAAACTAGTCGTTATCCTAGTGGCGTCCTGCCGTGACCTAGGTAGTAATGGCATGAAATGAGCGATTTGTGCGTGAAGGTTGGGTTCTGGGTTGGAACGAGGATGGGATAGGTAGGTTGGTGAGGTTGTTGGTGATTCCACTATCGTTCTGGTGTAGTTGATTGTCAAGTGTTGGTAAATTTTTATTCTACTAGGAATGTTATATCTAGTTTTTTTTTGTTTTATACATTTTTCTACTAGGATTATCAACTATGGACTTTTTAGATTTTTGAATTTTATCTTGGGTTCTTATTTTTTAATTAAAAAAATATTTCAGGTTATAATAGACATTTAGATAGAATAATTAAGTGCTCAACTACGCCAGCCTGGGTTGTTTATGTCGTGGTTCAGTCGGGTCGTATTGTCAGAGTCCTCTAACAAGTTCGTTCTCGTGCGTTTCGGTCTGGTCGTAGAACTTTTTATTTCTGTCCTGGTAGATTTCCTGTAATTGGCAGTAGTTTGTCATCGTGTGTAGGTCAGCTGTTTTGGTGTGTCTGTTTTCCCCAGTGAGTGTCCGTAATATTCTATTTTGTGTTACCTGAAGTTTTGCTAGTGTTTGAATGAGAGGCATAGCTCCATACTACACAATTATAAAGAGTTGTGGGTTGGATTATTTGTTTGTATAGTAATATTTTAGTGGGAATTGTGAGCTGCCCCCCTTTGAACTGTGAGTATAGTTGAATGTATCTAACCATTACTTTACCGTTGGTCTTATTTATATGACTCCTCCAGGTAAGGTTTTTTACCTATTGTGATCCCAAGGTACTTGACTTTGTTTTGGGGTGGGATCTCCGTGTCAAAAAGTGCAAGTGGGGTGGGGAGTGGTTTCCTACCTTTGTGCTAAAATTAGGGCTGCTTATTTGTGGATTTACTTTATTCTCCAGTTGGAGAACCAGTCCTGGTGGAGGAGGAGGTATCTTTGCATAGCAAGTGATGCATAATTCATGTTTTTATTGGCTACATAGAGCATAGTTTCGTCGGCAAAAAGTCTAACCTGAACATGTTCGCGAGTGGGAATGTCTGATACATAAATATTGTGTAAGTGTGGTGATAGTGTTGAACCCTGTGGTACTCCTGCTTTAATGGTATGTTTCTGCGATCTCTTGCTGTCCATAACCACCTGGAACGTACGCCGTCTGAGGAAGCTGGCTATCAAGAAAACTTACCATTTTGGCTAATTGAATTTAATTAATTTCTGAATGAGACCAAGGTGCCAAACTTTGTCGAAAGCTTTCTCGACGTCTAGAAAAATAGCTATTACGTATTTTTTATCTTTAAATGCATTAGTTACTCCTTCTTCTATGTTTATTGTGGGATGGTAGTGGAGTGGTGGTCTCTAAATCCAAACTGAAGGTTTGGAATAACTCCTAGTCAATCGTTTATTATTTTCAGTCTCTTGAGTATTAATATCTCGCAAACTTTACTAAGGGTCGTGAGTAAACGTATCGGCCTTCTATTCTGAGGGAACACCTGGTCCTTTAGAAATTTGTTGATTGTTATTACTCTAGCCAGCTTCCAGTCTTCTGGGAAATAGCAGAGCGTCAGTAGTGATTTTAGTAGGATCAATAGCGCTAGTACCGCTCTCCCTGGCATTTGTTTTAATATCTCGTTAGTCAGTTAGTCATGCCCTGGCGATTTGTTCCTAAATAGGTCCTTTATAGTGGTGGTGAGCTCTTCCAGTGCCACCTCTGCCTAGTGTCGTTTGTTCCCTCCAAATATTTCCTGACTCTTCTAGTCACGTCTCTGGTAAAGTCATGACCTTGTGGTTCGTCATTAGGTTTGAATTGTTCTATAATACCATGGCTATGGCTTCTGCCATCTCTGTGCTTCCGTAAACTATTCCGTGCTCCCCATGGATAACTGGTACCGTCTTTTTCCTGGTAGCCCCCCTGAGTTGTCATGTAACTTTCCACCACTTGTCTCTGTCAAGTGCGGCCTCAGTGACGTATGAGTCCCATCTCTGTCGTCTGATGTCCTTGAATCTCCTTCTTTCTTGTGCTCTGAGTCGGTTGTAGTTGGTCCTGTGAGTCTGCCAGTCCCTTCTCGCCTCCAGTTTATGGGCTATAAGAAAGTCCAGATCTGGATGCTGTTTTCGGAGTTCATGATGTATGGGTGTCATAGTTGTGTTTGCCCCATAGGCTTATTTCACCGTGGTCGTGAAGAGTTGTAAGCTAGCGTCAGCCTGTTCTATTGAATCTACATCCTGTATTTCTGGTAAAGTGCCCTCTAATGTCTGCCCAAACCCCTCCAAGTCACAACTTGCTGTCGTTTGTTTGAGTCCCCTTATCTCAAAGTTAGTGTCAGTTTTAATTTCACACAATATAGGATTGTGGTCCAAGTCCAGCTCCTTTAGTACTGTCATGTCCTCAGTGGTTACACCAATGTTGGTCATTACCACGTCTATGATGTCGGGTCTTTGAAGGTAGTTTGATGGGTAAAATGTAGGTTCGTAAGGGGATAAAACTAAGTAATCGTGTGTGTCAGCGTGGTCTGCTAATACTTGTCCGTTCCCGGTGGTTATACGGCTGTTCCAAATGGTGTTTTTTGAGTTGAGATCGCCCGCAAAAAATAGTTTGTTTGCGTCGGTGATTACGTCTAGGTCTTGTGCTAGTAGCGTTTTAGTCGGGGGCTTGTACGAGGTGTGGCTATTAAATAACCGGACTGATGCTGCTCCCAGCAAACTGCGAGCATGCCGCGAGATGTTTCAACATGACTGTGTCTGATGGTCCTTACCCCACCTGGAGCTCTGTAGACAAGCCATCAGGTCGCTCAGTTTGACTGTAACAGCTGATTGAATTAGTCTACGCACTAGTGGCGCGTCGTTAAAATGCTAAGTGGTCAGACGGAGCAACGGGTTAACCTCAAGTTTCTTGTTAAACAAGGTAAAACTGCCACAGAAGCTTATTCAATGTTGAAAGAAGTCTACGGGAATGAATGTTTATCCCGCACACAAGTTTTTGAGTGGTTTAAACGGTTTAAAGAAGGACGTGAAACAACCGAAGACGATTGGCGCCCAGGACCGTCCTCAACGTCAAAAACGGACTAAAACATTGAAAAAATTAGTAAATTTATCCACGATGATCGTCGTCTGAGAACCCAAGGGCTTGCTTAAATGACAGAAATCGACAAAGAAAGTGTTCAACAGATTTTGCATGAATCATTTAACACGCGGAAGGTTTGCGCAAAAATGGTGCCGAAACTCCTTACTCCCGAGCAAAAGAAATAAAGACAGAACATTTGTACTTACATCCTAAAAACATCGCCACTGATCCAGATTTGTTAGACAAGGTGATTACTTGTGATGAATCGTGGTTTGTTACTTACGATTCCCGAAACAAAGAGGCAATCCATGCATTGGAAAAGCCCAAGCTCACCAAGGCAAAAAAAAAAGCCAGGATGAGCAAATCCAAATTCAAAGCAATGATGATTATCTTTTTCGACATTCGTAGCATTGTCTACGTTCACTGAGTACCCAAGGGTCAGACGGTCAATCAACATTTCTACATCGAGGTTCTGACGGCCCTACGTGAGAGTGTGAAAAGATGAAGACCCAATTTGTGGAAGACCAATTCCTGGATCTTTCACCAAGACAATGCACCAGCACATTCTGCCTTGTCTGTGAAAGCGTTCCTCGCAAAATACGGCATCACCGTGTTGAATCATCCACCGTACTCGCCCGACCTTGCCCTCTGTGACTTTTTTCTATTTCCCAAGGTCAAATCGGTGCTGAAGGGGACAAGATTTGAAAGTGTGGAAGCGGTTAAAGCAAAAGCGACGGATGTTTTCAACCAGCTGACAGAAGAGGACTTCCAGCACTGCTTTCAACAATGGAAACGTCATATGGAGCCGTGTAGGGATCGCCAAGGGGAGTACATTGAAGGCGATAAAACTTCTGCTGTAATTGGTGACGAAAAAAAAGTGTTATGACTTTAGTCTGGTTATTTAATAGCCACACCTCATATATGGCAGCGAACCGGATACTCCCGCCGCTAGTATTTACATTTATTCCAGTAGATTCTCTATTCTAGAGATTTTGAAAATTATGTGTGTAGTGAGGTAGATGGGTCTTGATCAATATAGCCATGCCCCTTCCCCTGCCTTGAGGCCTATTGTTTCTATAAATAGTGTAGCCGTAAAAGTATATATTTATCTCTGGGTTTAGATGGGTCTCACTTATTAGGGTAATATCTATTGAATAAGTTTTAAAAAAATCTTCTAGCTCCTTAGCTTGTGTGAGTATTCCGTTCACGTTCCATATAAAAACCCGAAGTATGTCTTTCGTCACCGTCACGTTTATGTTAGTCGAAAAGTATTCAGTCACTCCCTCTTGCAGTATCATAAGTTTTTCGGTTTTAGCCGATCGCCTCTCTGAGTCTAGTGAGATAAGGTTTGAAGTGTGTGAGTATCTTGAAAATGTTTAAGTCCTTGAATAGGTTAATGAGCTCTTTCAAGTCTGAGAGTGGGGAAGTGGTGTTTTCTTGCTTTGGCTGTCTTTTGCGCCCCACCGTAACATCGGTATAGGAGCGGTAGATGGTGGCGGTCTCTGCGGTTTGTTTAGCTGATGGGCCTGGGGGTGTTTGGTTTGTCGGAGGGACAGTTTTACGGTTGCACGTGATAGGAGGGTAGTTATTCCTGATATTAGGTGGGGGTCGCTGTCCGTGTGGGTCGCGTCTTTCTTGTGTTGATTTGATTGATTTGGCCTCCAAAAGTTGCACGTAAACCGGGCACTTGCTGTAGTTGGCCGTGTGTGGGCCCTTGCAGTTTACGCATCTTGCCAGTTTAGTATTGTCCTTCTTGGGACAATTTGGGGTGAGGTGTGCTCCAAGACACTTCACGCATCTGGGCATGTTCAAACAGTTGTTATTTCTGTGCCTATGACGCGGACACGTGTGACATGTACAATCGTGTTTCGGGTAGGGATGTAATGCTCTACCCTAAATCTCGTCTGATTGAGGTACCTAACTCCAAAGAGAGTGGTGTGAGCCTCGGTCTTAGCAAGAGAGACCAAGAATGTTGGGATTAGTGTCACAGTCTGAGTAGTGTTAGTGGCTTCTGCCTTGCAGCTAAACTGGCGCACGTCGGTCACTGGGTAGCCTAATGTCTGATTTAATGTCTTCCGGGTTCATATTTGGTGGCAGTCCCTTTATGACTACTTTCACAGGTTTGTCTCGTGGCAGTGAGTAAGTGTAAAACTCTTGGTTCATATCTTTGAGTAGTGTCTGTACCAGTTTGAAGTCATGTGTTGAGGTGATTTGTATCTTTACTCCGTCTTTGATGTAACTAACTCCTGTTGTGGTCTCTGTGTCTTTCACTATCTCTGTGATCTTTTTGTAATTGTGGATACCTACAGTCACAATTGGTGGAGGTCTCTCTTCTTGTTGGTGTCTGTCTGTGTTGAGGGTGTGTCGTTGTTTACCTGTGTCTCAGTGTTCAGTGGTTGGTATTTGTTGTTGACTGTCATGATGGTCTTCTTAGATTGTGTCCTGTCTGAGTTCTTACATTTCCTCTTACGTTCGAGTTTGTCGACTAAGGTGAATGAACCATCGCCGTCATGGTCGGTCTCCATGTTGTTGTATCAAGGCTAGCCTCAGAGTTTGAAAAGTTGGCATTCCTGTGTGTTCGTGGTTTGGTGAAAGTTAGAGTGGTGTCAGTTGTAGCATGTTGTGCCGCGGCCATTTCGCGCAGCCCTTATAAGGGCAGGCTACTGGCGCATGGGTGTGAGGGAGAGTGGGGGCTATCCCTCCCTGTGGTATGTTGTTGTGTGTGTCCCCAAGACGGTCACCGACTGCATGGTATTGCTTCGCAGCTGTCCGAGTATTACGTCTTTTAGCTACTGTTTGGCACTGTTAGGATAAACGCAGCTTAAGACCCGCACAGACCATCTCAGACTGTTGTGTAGGGGGAAAAGACTATTTTTACAAATCGTCCAAAGGATTAGTACTCTATTTTTAGTACTTAGTTTTCAACAATGTCATTGTGTTTGCATATATTAGGTTGAATTTTAATCAAATAAATTGGTTTAAATCTTTAAAAGAAATTCGAAACTCTTTCAGAACATCTCAAAATAAATAGTTCAGTATGATCGACTGAAATAATATATTTGTTAAGGCACCAAAGGTAGGTGGATACAACGTAGCATACTGATCGTTTGATCCGTTACTGACTCTGCCTTAAGCGATAATTGATTAATGACACTAACAAGGAACGAAACATGGCCATTTCCCTCAAAGGATTATTAGCGTGCTAAGTTTAACGATTCAGGAATTTATGATTCCTTTGTAGAGGGCTCATTTTCAAAATTTAGATATTTAAAAATGTACTATTATTTATTTAAAATTAAAAAACCTGCTGTGGTGCTCGCATGCTCTTAGGCGTTACTTTCGCAATGGATTTGCTGCCAATAATGGGGAGATCAAGGTTCACTCCCGGTCGGGTGCACTGAGGGTTGTTATTCCTAAATGGTTTTTCACTCTATCTCTATTCAAATGCGCGTGCACTTCCTCTAAATTCAACCTTCCTAAACTCTAACCCATTAGAGTAATTAGTGCATAAGCATATAGCAAAACAATTAAATTCTCACAAATGGTTTGAAAAAATAGTTCTATTTTATACTTTCTAGTCAAGAAATATTTATCAGAAGAAGAGTTGTCTAGTATGTAAGTCTATGTCTATACCAAGTTTGTTATTAATCTATTTTTAAGTTAAAGATTCAAGTTTCTTCTGGCCAAATACTGCTTGATGTCCTTTCCAATGGGTGAACTAGAGGCCAAATACTGCTTGATGTCCTTTCCAGTGGGTGAACTAGAGGCCAAATACTGCTTGATGTCCTTTCCAGTGGGTGAACTAGAGGCCAAATACTGCTTGATGTCTTTTCCAGTTAGTGAACTAGAGGCCAAATACTGCTTGATGTCCTTTCCAGTTGGTGATCTAGAGGCCAAATACTACTTGATGTCCTTTCCAGTGGGTGAACTAGAGGCCAAATACTGCTTGATGTCTTTTCCAGTTGGTGAACTAGAGGCCAAATACTGCTTGATGTCCTTTCTAGTTGGTGATCTAGAGGCCAAATACTACTTGATGTCCTTTCCAATGGGTGAACTAGAGGCCAAATACTGCTTGATGTCCTTTCCAGTGGGTGAACTAGAGGCCAAATACTGCTTGATGTCCTTTCCAGTGGTGAACTAGAGGCCAAATACTGCTTGATGTCCTTTCCAGTGGGTGAACTAGAGGCCAAATACTACTTGATGTCCTTTCTAGTTGGTGAACTAGAGGCCAAATACTACTTGATGTCCTTTCCATGGGTGAACTAGAGCCAAATACTGCTTGATGTCTGTCCAGTTGATGAACTAGAGGCCAAATACTACTTGATGTCCTTTTCAGTGGGTGATCTAGAGGCAAAATACTGCTTGATGTCCTTTCCAGTGGGTGAACTAGAGGCCAAATAGTACTTGATGTCCTTTCCATTGGTTTTATAGATGAACGCTAGTGCTGCTGTTGGTAAATTCCTTTAAATCACTGTCCTTGGATCAGCACGTCACTGCCATTTTCCCCCACCATTTATCACATTAATTCAATATTCCACTGAAGTAAAGTGAACGTTTCCTCACCACTCATTAGTAGAACTCGCTGACACAGCATGCAGATCAGATAGAGAGCTTCATGAGCACCAGGTGGGCAGATAGTCAAGTGCTTCATGAGCGCCAGGTGAGCACATTGTCAAGTGCTTCATGAGCACCAGGTGAGGCACATTGTCATGTGCTTCATGAGCACCAGGTGAGCACATTGTCATGTGCTTCATGAGCGCCAGGTGAGCACATTGTCATGTGCTTCATGAGCGCCAGGTGAGCACATTGTCAAGTGCTTCATGAGCACCAGGTGAGCACATTGTCATGTGCTTCATGAGCACCAGGTGGGCACATAGTCAAGTGCTTCATGAGCACATAGCATGCAGATTGTTAAGTGCTTCATGAGCACCAGGTGGGCACATAGTTAAGTGCTTCATGAGCACCAGGTGGGCACATAGTAAAGTGCTTCATAAGCACCAGGTTAGCAGAATGTCAAGTGCTTCATGAGCACCTAGCATGCAGATTGTTAAGTGCTTCATGAGCACCAGGTGGGTAGATTGTCAAATGCTTCATTATTTTTAGTAAGCTGATATCCACCATCTTAGTTATAATTTTAAGTGCACTTGACGTGTTGATATCGTAACTATATGAACTATCAATGTGGTCTCTATGATTTAATTGTAACCACTTGTTGATCACTTTATTTGCGCTTTACGGGATGATTTTAATAATTTCTTGGGCTCTTTATGTACAGCACACTCGATGAGTTGATTGCAATTAGGCTTAGCGAGCTACAAGAAGATGATATCTCGATCAAAAATGATACACCTGGATGGATATAAGCCTCTACAATATTATAATACTGTCCCTCTGAATAAACATTATAACTCAAATTTACCTTGCTCTCCACATCATTTAATCTGACAATATTTCACTTAATATCGTGACTACATCAAATGGCAGGATTATCGTGACTACATCCGATTGATAGGGGGTGAAAACTGAGAAGCTGTGGAGGATTTATATTCAAAATTCCTTTTCGGCTTAATTTTTTTTATTCAATTGCTTTATAAATTTATTTTTCTATTAATTTGTGTTTTCATGTTTGGAGTATATTTTTCTAGTTTCTTTCTTAAAGTGATATGTTTTAATAAATTTCTCTAGACTCATTAAGTCTCTATAGTTATTTAAATTGGCATGTTTGAAATAAACGGTAATTCACTTGGGAAAAAAAGCGACAAGTTTAAAATCATTTCTCTAGATATTTATAGTCCATAGAATGACTGCAAATTATGGGGGAGTGTTGGTTTCCTGCAATAGTTATATGTATTTTATTACTTCGGACGTACACAAAACAAATGAATAATATTGCCCATGTCTTGTATTTTTTTTCCGTTTCTTTTACAAAATTAGCTCATATCTTATTTTAGTTCTTCATTTTAAGACGAATTTTCCTTAATTCTAATTAATTAATTCCAACCTTAACCTTAACTAGGCAAATTATCACGTAAATCGTTATTGAAATAAGTTTTTTACATTTTTAAAATTTAAATTTAACCAAAGGTTTATTAGCTGGTCGGGAATGTGTTGATATCTTTCAGCTACATAATGGCTAGTAGAATATTTTAAAATATCTAACCAATTGTGAAATAACATGTAATTTCTAAACGTCAATAATGAATATTGGAGCTCTACCAGGTAGCTTCCTTGTGGTGAATCTTGGGAGTAATTTGATTAGATAAACACGTACTGTACATGTAGATATGATTATACCGTGTACCACTGTCCACCCGGGCCATTCACACTGTAGCTCAGCTGACGTGATAAGAATTAATGAGGTAGGATTTAGAGGAAATGTAGGACCTTCCTCCATTTGCGTGAATGGCGAGTGGGAAGCCATTTTTAAATAAAACCTTCAAAAATTCCAATGAAATTCAATCCCGGACCTCCCATCACCGGAAACCAGACCAGAGGAGCCTGAGAAATAGTCCGCCTACTCACAAATGTGAGATTTATATTACTTCAAAGTTATAAAATATTTAAGATATTTAATTATTACCTGGACCTTTTGTTTAGTACGTCGTGAGAAACTATATACCTAGTACATAACCTGCCTTTTAGAATGAATGACTGCGTTGTAAGACTCACTTTTCCAAATGTTTTTTAAGAAAGAAAAAATTCAGAAAATTGAGGTCTTCCTTTTGTGAAAAAAGAAAATGACCCACGGCAAAGTCAAGAGATAATTTGCCAAACGTGGTCCAAGGCAATTCTGATGTCAACTGCAGGAGCACGAGTTTGTAGAAATAAAAGGGAAGAGAACAAAATGAGTCAAATAGGAAAGAAGGAAGATGGTAGAGACGAGTAGTAACTAATAGACATAGACTGTCATGTGCAGTAGACACGCAGAGGGAGATTTAGAGAGGCGCAGTTAAGTTGGCGAAACACATCCAAGTTTGGCTGTTTCAATGGTGGGTAGGGCAAAATCAAGAAAACAATGTCCTTGTTTCTATCCCAGTTGCTTATTTGAGAACTTCTTTATCTACAAATATGTATTGTTTAGATTTGATTCTCATATATTGTGTAGAAAGTTGGATGTTTAGTTTCAAAATAAAGGAGATTAAAATATTATAAAATATATGGATACACAAGTGCTTATATATAAATTGATGCACATACGAGTAAAAATAATTTTATTTTTGTTGTATGCAATAATAATTTTAAACTATCTCTGAATGGCCAATATAATTGAATATATAGACAGTCGAATACATGTAGGCTGGTATTCACATAATGTAAACATATATTTTTCTGCCCCTCAAGATACGTTACTCATATGCACTGCACATAACCACATTTGTCTTTTTACACTAAGGATAAAGCTTAGCCACAGAAAGGAAATAATAATAATTAATATTACTAGAAAAACCTTACTGGTACACTCCAATTTTCATGGGAAGAAGGAACCTTAACCGACAGCTAGAGAAGCTGTTAGGTCTATTTCCATTTATTCCTACATCAATAATTCATACGGCACTTTCTATAGATATTATTAATAACTATAAAATAAAACTCAACATATAATAAAACTACATCAATATGGACAGCAAGAAAAGTTTACTAAAATATTATTTATACTAAATCCCACTGTAATCTAGATTATGCAAATCATTGGAGATTACATATTGTAAGTTGAGGTAATTACAATATTTATTGGAAGTAGGAGAAAATATACAAGGCAACGTTGCCTTGGTGTAAAATTCAAATTAATTGAAGAATTAGGTATCATTAAATACTGTACATCAAATCAAGTCAAATATATTTGAATTAATATAAAAATTATTGAATTGTAGATTGGTTTAAATAACATATAGTTAAAATATCCACTTTCAGATTCTGTTAGACCCACCTCGGTGGCGTAATTAGCTAACACGCTAGTTTCGTGTTGAGCTTGACTGCCGAGGACGTGGAGATTGAGGTTCGAATCTCGATCGGGTGAATAGGGGTGGTTATCTCTAAATAGTTTTCCACCCTCCCTCCACGCAGATTCTGTTTCACTTCCTCTAAATTCAACCTTCCCAATTCCTAATCAATTAGTGTAATTAGTACTTAAGCGTATAGCCCAAACGGGTAGTAAGACGTGGTGCTAAGTATTATTATTATTATTATTATTAAGATTTTGTTAGAGTTCATGAAATTTATTGTTTCTTTCAATGAATACCCCACAAAAATGTCAAGTAATTGTGCTATATTTAGAACGGCGTTGTGATGATTGGAGTTTTTCCATACTAGTCAATGGTGAACATACATTAATTAATTTAATGGATGGTGGGGTTTTAATGTGTTTTATACAAGCCTTTAATGTAGGAGGACTGTGAGATTTGGAATCAGGCAAGAATTTTAATTTCTGAAGAATTCCAATTTCATATGGTGTCTAAAATATTGATTAATTTCTGTAAAGGTGCCGAAACATTCGCTGTAGCAAGAATCGTGGAAGTTTTGCCCAAATTGCTAAAGATACTGTCAATATTGTATTAGACAATGCTCACCATAATGCCTTAAGCCTGAAGAGGACTAACACTTTTTGATGGACCGAACGAAATTGTCATGAAACGTGTAGATATCAATTTAGCCAAGAGACAGAATGATTTAATATGGAAAATTTAAGAAAACGTAAGGCAACCATCACAGTATGGGTGTCAATTTCTTCAAACAACTAAGAATCCGATTCAAGTAATTACCCTGATGATGAGTTAACTGAAAGTGGAAATAAACGTCAATGTCACAATTCCATCAACGTCAAAAATTACCCAAAGCGTGTGAAAGTGAGTGAATCGATTGTTATTTCTGGAGATCTTGCCTCTGCGATGGATTGAATGAACCAGAGGGAACCAACCATCTTCAGTAGCTTACTGGTCTAAGGCCTCACTCTCATGTTTTACTAGTCTGCTGAAGCCGGGGATATCGGGGTTCGAGTCCTTATCGGTTATATTTAAGGTATTTTTCCTAAATAGTTTCTCACTCTCCTTCCAAGAAAATAGGGTAAATTACCTGATTCTTGATCCCTATCCCATTTCATTTATTATAATATATTCGTATAGCCTGAACAGGTAGTAAGACATGGAGATATGAGAAATCAACTGCATTACAACAGCCTATTTTATGATTGCAGATCCACAGTATTTTGGACATCCAAACGCAGTCAAGACTCATTTATCCGTTAATATTTAACGAAGCTCAAGGACGCAGCATCGATTCCGGCATGCTTCAAACGAGAAAGATACATCCTCCGCTGATGCCCAAGGTGATCCGTTCCAGAATCAGATAAATACTTGATAAGGAAAAGTAAATTGTGTTATTTCACTAACCTAGCAAAAGTACATTAAAATATTTCTAAGAAACTTTGGAATGATTTAAAACTGATCAATGTTATTCTTAGCATTGAAAAGTGCATTACTTAAAACCTTCATAAACCTAATGACATAAATAATTACTTTCTTTCATTATGTAGTGGTTATAGTCATAATAACAGAAATATGAGTAAACGTACAGTATTCTTGACGGAAATGATCATAGTAATAGGTGTAATAATGATACAAGCTCACTTTTCTTATTCTACCCAGCTAACTCAAACGAAATTTACAAAATAATAAATTACATTAAAAATACAACCACTGGATTGTACAATATTAACCTACAAATGATAAATATATTCTTGCCAAATTACCTACGTGCGATAACTAACATAGTAATATTTCTTTTATCACTTCCACATATCCATACCTATGGAAACTAGCTAAGGTAATTCTTTGCCCCAAAATAAACAACACATCGAACTCTTAGACATTTGAGTATCAGCCCTGCTTTGTCAAAAATTATCGAAAAGGTGGTACATAAGCAGATGACCAAATACTTAGAAAAAAGCAATTTCTTATTCATAAAGCAATTAGAGTCTAACAACGTTTACAAAGCAGTGGGAAGTTCAAAACCAAGTATTCTGTAATTTTTAAATTATTCAAAGGTATTTGATACGTAGATCATGATTTCCCCCCCCAAGCTACGACAATAATACATGTTCCCGGATAGTGTTATACTATGGCTCCAATGGCTCCACAAATATTTACTCGAATGGCAGCAAAGAGTAGTACTAAATTGTAACCAGTAACTACATGAGTACCATATGGCTGTACCCTAGGTCCTCTTATATTCTCACAATTACGTAACTTCAATGACCGAATGCTTTAGATCCATCTCTTCTCACCAGTACGCGGATAACACTCAACTTTAATTTAATTTGAACAAGAAGATATTTATGAATTAGAGAAAAAGGTTATAAATGAATAACTAAGCATTTTGTCGGATTGGTGCCACGTAAACTGCCTAAAGCTTAATGTTATAAAATGTGCTTACATGTTAATATGTAGTGATACTTTGCTTAAAAGACTATGTTTTTATCCAAACATACAGAGATTGATAGTGTGTCGTTACCAATGGCAAAGCACTATAATAACTTAGGAGTAGTAACTGATGAAAATGTATCCCTGGGAAACATGTATCATCTTGTGTAAAGGTTATTATTACTGTTTAAAGCATCTAAATGGATTCCAACACATACTAACAAATGACGTAAAATCAACCACATGTGAATCATTGGTCCTGTCAAACATTGATTACTCCTCAGAACTTCTTCTTTGGCATGGATAAAAACTTAAAGCAGAAAATCCAAAAAATCCACAACTCCTGTCTAAGATTTATTTTAAACCTAAAAAAATATGATAATATTAGCAATTACCTTCTAGAGAAAAAGCTGCAGAAAAATTGCTCTGGCTAGCAGGTCAATAACACGCACTTTAAACGTTATGTGTATTCCATATATTATTTGGCTCAACGACTAGATAACATATTTTTATATTATTTCAATTAAGATAGTTTTGATCCAATTTTCAACAGTGTGACTTAGATCCATGTAGTGACAGCCGTCCGTCTGAGTGAAGAACTAAAGTTACCGAATATTGAATAACTACATCTTGCAAATTATATGTTTAAGATAAATTCCGGAATTCTACTTCTCAAAGATTACCGACTGTTATTGGATCTGAATTTAATTTTTCTATAAGGTATGTCTTTGAGTTCCTGAAGCTTTCTACCATGCGCGGTGGATGTCAAAGTGAGTCTACGTGGTCAAAATGTATCTCTTTTGAAAGCAGTTCAAGCTCACTAAACCTGACTTGACGTCTTCTTGCTCATTGTGTTGATCAACATGAAATCATGGTCAACGTGCCTGAAGGTCTGTGATGCTTCAATCAATGAACTAGATCTATTTAGAACCTTTCCCAGTTCAGGACATCCTCTGAAGTTATCATAAAGAAGGAAATTGTAGCGATAGGTCATCATTTGTGATAATTGGTCAATAAATTGCAACACTTGCCCATTTTTAAGATTTGGTATCTATATAAATGAACCGAGTGATGGTGGCACACTTACAAGAACCGCCATTTCAAGGACGATAGAGCAGATTAGTCAGCTACGCCGCGACATAGGATCGAAGTCGTAAAACACTTGACTCTTTCAAGGAATATTCTTCCCATTTCTTTTTTAAAGTGTCGCAATTGGAGAATTCTTTCCTGACCAAGAATGTGTATTCGTTGCAGCATGCTATTTATGTCCAGGAAGCAAAGACGACGGTAGTAAAGCTTAAAGTTGTCAATGTCAATGCTGAAAGAGGAATCACCCCTGCTACAACTTTCAATTCTTCTCTCACTATAAAGGAATATCATAAGCAATTCCTCTTTCAAGTTGTGAATAGCTATGGGAAACGCTTTCCAGATACAATAAATGCATACTTTTCCCACGGGTTGACAAGAAAGTCAACTGAGAAGTGAGCTGTGGAACTTAGAAATTGTTACATACTATAATAACTACCTACTGTACCGGATATATACCTATTGTAAACTTATGGAAATGTTTTAGATACCTTGTTCAGTAAAATTATCTGAGGGATTATTATTGGTTTTATAGATTTCTTAGTCTTTTAATTAGATTTATAATATTAGCTCAACCCATTTGACACAGTTATAAGTATTATCCGATTTCCTACAATAATATTTACCTTTAATGTTCAATTTTTTATGGATTGATGTGGATTTCAAATCAAAACGTGGATTAGTATATATATATATATATATATATCAAATAAAATAGTGAATTTAGTATGCGAATCAATTTAAAATATATGTTTGAATATAATAGCACTAACTTTCTTAAAATGTGTTTGATGACTTCTAAGAAAATGTTCAAAAGATGGTTTTCCTAAAACTACACTTAAATAGCTCTACTAATAAAAATAATCTCATCACAATAAACAACACAATAAAAACTTTTGATTTATAAACTACCTTAAGGCCCCATTTAATGATCAAGATTTGTTTTTACACCTCCACCAAATTAAGAGACTGTTTTTAATTTATTCTATTTTCATCTATTTTTTATATACTATTTCAGGCACTGAGATCATATTTATTCATCTGACAATAATAATTTAAATTAAATAACAATAATATATTTATAAGTAATACTACTGATAATTTTACCAAGCAGTTAAAATTAATTTAATACTAAATATGTTTTACTTACAGATGATTATATAGTTATACTAAATAATTTCTTTCTCCAACCCATTATTTTAAGTTTCAGTTATATTATTATTCTAGGCTTGTCCTGTTTTCTTTTAAAATGGTTTTCCCATATTTTACCAATAGCAATTAATTATAAACCCACTTTTTTTTAAACAGTTATTTCAATGGTTCCGATTAAATCAAGTAGACAGCTGGCTACAATTTCATTTAAATCGTACAGGGACTGTGATTGATCTGGACAGGCAGTGCTATGTTTGTTCTAAAGGACGGTACACACAGAACGCTAAGCTAAGCTACGCCTTGCTACGCCACGGTATGTTTTTACCTATTGATGGCCGGCAATTTTTTCATCTCCCATCTTGAGCCATCTTACCTTGAGCAAGCCCATAACGCAGCTTGGGCTCCGTGTTGAACAGACTCAGTGCTGGTTTGGTGAAAATAACTAAAGAAGTATTTACGTTTTGTTTTCAGTTTGTTTCACGTGTATTTAAGTAAAGTTATATTTAGGTTTTATATTTAATAAATATACGTACAATAAAATGGAAGCGTTAATTGAAAAATTTAAACCTCCACCTCATTTTCTTCAACTTTCAAAACAACTGCTAACAGCAGCAGCACAGCTTAGCTTAGCTTATCGTTCTGTGTGTATGGGCCTTAATGGTCTGTATGTCACTCACTAGCCACTTACCATCGTGTAGATTGTAGAGGGTCGATGTTGTGGATCATTAGACCATGCTAGGCTATCACCATCATCATCATCATCATCATCATAAACTATTTCCAGCCTGTGGCCAGATAGGTTTAGTAAAATGCCTCTATCTTTTTCTATCCTTCCATCGCTCTTCCTCCTTTAATTGCTTCAATTCTTATTCTCTCACTTGCACACTTTCTATTGTCTGCTCCTTCCAGCTCTTTATTGTGAATCCAATGAGATATTTTCCTACATACTTAATTTCCATATTTTTTTGGCATCCTCTCCTTCTCCATACTCATTACATGCCCATAACACGTCAGTATTGCTTCCTCTACTATCTTATATACTGCCTGTACCCCCACTTTTACCCAGATAACTTTATTCCTAATCTTGTTTCTCCTTATGGCAGCTAGCATGCTCCTCACAAATTTAATTCCCAAGGCTTCCATTTTCCTCATCTCTCTTACATTCAATGTGCATGTCCCTGCTGTATATGCTGAAAATAGGTACAAGGTACATACTGTACAATACTTCCTTACACTTCAAGAGGATTTCTCTTCTCAATAGCAGTCTCTTACACTCCTGTAAAACAACTCTCCCTGCTCTTTTCTCGTTAGATCCTCTCTGCTTTCACATTTTGTCTCAATCCCACTTACAATATATTTTACTTCCTGTAATTTTCTCAGCTCTACTCCATTGAAATATAATGGCTTTACTAGGACTAATCCTCTTCCTTGTAATCAGCATCACTTCACACTTCACCGTGTTAAATTTCATTCCACAATCATTCACTTTCTCATTACATTCCTGTAGCTGTTCCTGTACTTCCTCTTCCTTCTCGCCATACCATAAATAATCAGCAAACATAATGAATTTCATTCCTTATTCACAGAGTTTTTCTGCCATTTTATTCATGATCATTTTAATTACATTACAAATAGTAGTAATTATAGGGCACTCCCTTGCTTCACTCAATTTTTGATTTGAAAACCACTCCTCCTCCCACTCTCTGTATTAACAAAACACCGGTTACCCTTATACATGATTTTCACTCTATTACAAAACTCTTTCCACTTCGGCCTCCTCCATCGCTTTCTTAATTTTATTTTTTCAACGCTACTATACGTCATCTCCACATCCATAAATATCATTACCGAGTATTTCCAAAATTCATACCCTCTTTTCATTAGTTGTCATATAACATGTCTATTGTAGACCTCTTTTTCCTAAATCCATGCTGCTCCCTCTCTAATTTCCGTTCATTTGATTTAATATATTCTCTTTCCCAGTATCTTATCGTATATTTTTGTTCAGTGGCAAATCAGCGTTATCCCTCAATAATTTGCACACATCTCCCTTGTCTACTTTCTTGAAAATAGGTATTATAGTTCCCTTTTTCCAGTCCTCCAGGTTCCTCGTTTTCCTTCTAAGACATTCTCAGAACCATGTATAGCCATTGTATATCTGATTCACTTGCAGTTCTTATCATTTCCACAGTTACTCGTCCATATCCGTGCTTTTCCTTGTTTCATCGTATTTAATGTGTCCTCTCCCTATTTAAATGTGGGACCTCCTTCCTCCATTTTATGCTCTTTATTCATACTCCTTTGTTTCATTTTATCCATATCCTCTTCCGGGTTGAATATCTTCCCAAAATATCTCATCCATAGTTCCTTTTCTTTTTCTCCAGCAATCAACGTTATTACTACTACATCCATCATGATAACTTCTCGTCTTTTCTCTCTCATCTGTCTCTTACCCAGCTATAAGTCCTTTTTAGTTCCTTCACGTATAGTTCTAGCATTTATGCCAATTTTTGCATCCAATCCTTCTGACTTCCCATTCCACTAGATTCGCTCTTTTCTTCTTATTCCTATATTACTCCTCTGTTTCCTCATTCATATACTTATAAATCCTTCTGAATGCTTTATTTTTCTCCTTCAACAATTCCTTCACCCTATCTTTCCTCCAGGTTGTCTCCTTCCACTTCCACTTATCACTTGTCCTCTCACATACTCCTCTCCAGCTCCCATAAAAATGTTCTTAAGCCTTTCCCATTCCACCTCCACACTTTGAAATTTATCCTTGGGCATTAAACTTATGGTCTTTTTTTATCATCCACGCCCTTATTCTTCTTTCTTGTCTTTCCTCCTACATTCCTATTTTATCTGCCACAAAAACCTGAAGGACACGATTGGTATTACATTAATATTTCAGTCTGCCTTTTCAATTCTTCATCCATGAGAAATTAGTCTATCACCGACCTTTGTTCCCCATTCCAACTGTATCCAGTTTTAATATGCTTTATTTTTCCTAATCATACCAGCTGTTTGCTACTTCATTTTATTTCTTGTACATAACTACAGGAGCATTTATTATCCTCGTTTCCCTCTCCCCATCCTTCTTTCCCTAACACCTCCTCAAACCCTCTACTTCTATTTTGCGTACGTTGCTTACCTCATCATTTCCCAATCTTTTATAGATCTTCTCGAATATCCTTTTTCTGTTCTCAACTATTTAATGGCCCTAGTGCCTCACTTCACTTCATCATCAAGGTCGATGGTTTGATTATAGGCCTTATGTTCTAATGACGTAGTCTCACTTCACTACCATCATGCAGGGTCGATGTGTGAATATGCCATGAATTTTAATATCTGTTTGCTCCTATCACTTTCATCATGAGAGGGTCAATGGTTGATTATGAGCATGAATGTTTAATATATGTGCTCACATCACTACATCATGCAGAGGTGACGGTGTGATATGTGGGCCTTCATTCTAATGTCTGTAGTGCCTCACTATCCACTTCCATGCGAGGTTATGGGATTATGAGGCCATTCTTGTTCTAGTTGTATGTGCTCTATCAATTTACACATGCAGAGGTCGATGTGTGATTATGAGGCCATTCTATGTTCTAATGGTCTGTATGTGCCTCACTATCAACTTACCATCATGCAGAGGGTCGATGGTGTGGATCATAAGCTGCAACAGGCCATGACGGAACTTTGTACCAGAGGGGTTATGACCTCCTACAGAGGGTCGTGACGTTACCCCACTGCCGGCAGAGCCACCCAGGGAGCCGCCTGCACCCGAGCCGCCCCCAACGCTCGTCTGACTGGAGGTGGCGGCGTTGCTGGCGTGCTGTAACAGTGGAATCACGACAATCGTCAGCATGATGACCGTGGTAACACTCCATAATACACATCGACCATGTTTCCATACTTTCGACTATTACCGAGTGAACGATCAAACATATTGGCAAGTATTCGCAAAATAAGTAGCTATCATGACACTTGTGCGTAATTTCGTAGTAGTGCAAGGCCATTACTTTTTAGTGATGTATAAGTACATACTTTACTCCACTCTTATGCATTAGGTACTCAAAAGTTCACTGCCACACCTTACAAACGTACACCACTACTCTATCTTGAGCTAGTTTATCCAGTCCATCTCATTACACTCTCTATCTCTTTCAAATTAAATCAAGGTTATTCACCCATCTGTGTCTATGTCTTCCAAACGTCTCTTCCCATTGGGTTTGTGAGTAGCACCCTGAACACGGTTCTAGAATAATCTATTCGTGATGTATGTCCTGCCAAAATTAATCTATGAGACTTGACTATCCTAACAATATCTTTTAATAATTACATGTATGTAACTTATAATTATGTAGCCTCCTCCACTCCCCACCAACCTCATCCCTTTTTGGAACAAATACCTTCCAAAGCAGCTTGTTTTCGAAACCTTAAACAAATTTTGTAATGTGAAATTATTGTTTAGTATATTCTTATTTTTACATTCCTTAAAGCAGGTGAGTTGTCAACAAGTTGCCGCCTAGTAATAAAATGTATTTCTCGACTGTATTATTTTCAAAATTTACAATCTAATAACGTTATTGTTAGGTTAAAATATTTCCTAAATATTTAAACTTACTGACCCTTTCAAATGATATGCTGTTCAGAGCCATCTCTAAATGATTTTCACCAGTCTGTAGTCTCTGAGAGTACTTGTTCTTATAAACACTCTGAGGCTGAATTAGAAAGTGCATCTCCTGGTTTCAACCCATTATCAATTTAGAAAGTATCTGTTAAGTGACATCTAGCATGTACCTTCCCACACCTATCAATCAAACTTACCTCATTTAGGTTAACAAGTTTTTTTGGTTATCCCAAAATTATCTAAAATTTAATATACTTTGTTTATTTTAACTTAATCATGGACCTTATTAAAATGTATGTATAATTGATTACCATCGTCAAAATATAGCACTTTGTTGAACACTTAAGTAGTAAAGAGAGAGAGAGATGATATAAAGCAAGTAGCTAATTGTTCTAATTCTAACATATTAAGATACGAACCTTTCTTAATTTCAAGAGAAACTATTTTAATCGGAAAAATTTCTGACCTTGAGATTATCCTAATATGAATCTTTATGTTTTATGTGCTACTGCAGCGGTTCCCAAACTTTTTGAATCACGGAGCACTTTTCAGGAAAGAAACTCGTGATGGAGCACTATCGTTGCCCTTACGTAGATACGTAAGTTAATTTTTGGCTGTTTTAGCGTAACTGCATTTTCATATTGCCAGTCAATTTTTTTAAAATATAAAAAAAGATGAATTATATTTAGAATTCAAAATAGCTTAAATTTTGATCCAAACTTAATTTTTCCCATCGAAAGACATTGAAAATTAAAACTTTAAATATCGTTTTTTCTCTAAACACCAATTTTTCACATACGTGTACTTGGCATAAAAGCGACGATATTTTCAACTAGCACCTTCATAGGTAGCAACCGAATGACAGCATTAAACGCTCTGGAAACGAGTTTTTAAGCATTTGGCCGTGTTGAGGTGGGGATGCAGGGGACGCAAGGAAAGGCGAGTGTTTTTGCAGTTTTTATAGCAATACTTTTTTGGAGCAAATAAATAAAATATTGTTTCTATAGAATCATAAAGTTAATTTTCTTGCCATGGTGATATCAACATTTCTTGAATATCTGTCAAGGATGTCCTGGAATTTAATAACAAATTTTATTCTTCATTTAAAAAGTTCCTTAGATAATGCTGCTCTGCTCACGACAGATATTCAAGAACTATTGAGGTCACCATGTGAAGAAAATTAAACTCTATGTTTCTATAGAAGCAATAGTTTGATTATTTTGGCAAAAAAAATATTTTGCTCTAGAAACTTTAAATTAACTCTTCTTAGCTCACGTCCGTTGTATAATCACCTTAAACATCAAGTTTTATATTATTCTAAATATTCTTTTCTCCAATAATTTCAGAGAAATAAGGAACTTACTTAAATACATAAATGAAAACCCACAACAAGAAAATAGAGCAATACAACACATTTGAGAACGAATTCAAAGCAGGTATTATAAATATACAATACTACTCACATATTATATAAGGTATTACAGTTTCAAAACAAAAAATATAGCTTGTCATCGAAAAAGAACAATAAGCATAGACAATAAACTTAGATTCTAATGACAGGGATGGGACTGTTTTGATTTGCACAATGTGGCTATATCTGGTCTAGTTTGGGACAGCTGCAACCGAATATATAGCTCTGCATTCAGGTAGGATCTATATTTTGGTTCAGTAGCTACATAGGCAGAGAAACATGATTCACATAAGAAAATTGTTATAAAGGGTAAAAGGATGATTTTCGTTTTATCTGATAGGACTTTAAATTCGTCTTTTAGCTGACACCAACATTCTGTTAGTGAATTCTTATTTGCATAATTATCTTTTACCACAGAAACTGATGTCAAATCAATTATACACTCATCCTGGTGTGATATCAGACAGGATGGCTTTTCCAACACAGCAGAGTATGGGTTTACAACCAAAAGTTTTATTTTATTTTATCGTGGAATTCTTTTGGAAAATAACAATAGAAGCTATCAAGCAAATTCAGCAGATGAACGTGAAACTCATTTAAGATATATTCGGGTATGACAGAATCTAGTTCTTCTCTAAATTATTTTATCATTGTGAAGCTGTCTAGATTTAGATTTTTCATTGAATCCGCCCAAAACTTTATTTTATTTTTAAACGCTTGTACTTTATCGCTGGCTTCAAAAACGGTTACTGCTTTCCCTTCAGGTGAGAGACTTAAGAGATTAACTTTTTTAAATGACTGCTAAATACGCTAATTTCATAACCCAGTGCTCATCACTCAGCCTGTCTGCCAAAGCGAAGTCGTTGTCAATCAGGAAGGTTTTGACTTCAGCCCTCATTTCAAAGAGCCGAGTCAAAGTTTTTCCACGAGAAAGTCACCTTACTTCTGTGTGAAGAAGTAAAGAGGTATTAAGACTCCTCATGTTATCACACAACATTTTGAATAGTCTTGTATTTTTAGGTCATGATTTGATAAAATTAATTATTTTCACGCTTTCGTCGAAGACTTCTTTTAGGAAGGGTGGCATTTTTTTCACAGCAAGGGCATGACGGTGGAGGATGCAGTGGCTACTGCTGCATTACTGGACTTTTGATTTTATTCTTGAGATAGCACCGGATGTCTTCCCAGTCATGGCCTTGGCGCCGTCCGTGCACACATCAACGCAGTTATTACATGATATGTCACTCACTGTGAAAAATTCTTCTATTAATTTGAAAATTTCAGCGCCAGTTATGTTAGTTGTTAAAAGCTTGCAGAGAAGCAGATCCTCTTGAAAATATTCCAAGTATTGGTAGTGTACAAATACTATTAAAGTTGCCAATCCAGCCACATCCGTTGATTCATCCATTTTGAGCGAAAATTGAGTGCACTTTATTCGTGAAAGTAAAGTAGCTTTCACGTACTCTGCTAAGTCCCCGATTCGTCGCGATATTGTGTTATTTGACAAAGTAACTGTGTCAACTAGTTTCGTGGCTTTTACTTCCAGAATACATTCAACTATGTCCTTTAAGCAAGGCTTAATAAGGTTTTCAGCGATGGTATGGGCTTCACCAGCTTGAGCAACTCTGTAACTGACTAAGTAAGAAGCCATCAAAGCCTGCTCATTAACTGTTTTTGAGTGATAAGATAGAATTTTCTGAGCTTGTGTAAGTTCGCCATACTTCCTTCTGAAGAAATCAGTCGGTTTGCCCTTGCATTTTGGATGGGCCCCCTTAAATGACGGCGAATTTTTGCTGGGAACATCGCACTGTTTGGCAACACTTTGCTGAAAACTACGCACTGCGATTTGTTGTCACTAGTCTCAACAAATCCAATAGCCAAGTAGGAATCGTGGTACATCCTTTTTATTATTTTTTTATCTGTGGCACTGATCTACGAAGAACTATTACTAGGCAGTTCTTTCAACAGTTTAGAAGTTTCTATCACACCTGCTGTCGCTGATTCGTCCAAAAACCCTTCATCCTGCCCAGTAATTCTATCATTGGCAACTACTCCATCTTCTTCCACACTACAATTGAAAAATAATATTCGTATCATCTGGGTAAATAATATTAATGATAAAAATAAATGTCGAGTATTTAATAAAACAATTGATCGAAGAACCTTTGCTCCTAAATTAACGTTGAATAACATTTAAGAATGTAAATGTTACTCGCATGTACACTCACAATGTTTGTTAAATTTGAGTGGCCATCTTATCCTATCACTTGGTGACATCACAATGGCTGCAACTTCATGGTTACTACCAATTAACAGGCCAAAATTCGAAAACAACTAACCTGAGCTGAAATTTGTTTTTGTTAAAATTGCAACAATATGTACAACATGCAATGCATATACTGAAAAGTCTTTATTTACTATTTAATTTGTATAAAGTTTTATTACTTAGTCTTAAAGGTCTTGTGTTATTGGCATCCAAAGCTGTTACTTGTTTTAATGACACACGCTCTTAATCTAGTAGACCCCAATAGATAAACTTTATTAAACGTTAAAAAAATGCATACAACATAATATTTGGACATTCCTGTTGATGCTTCCATAGCTACTGGAGGAACTGTGGTGGAGGTTTTGATAGTCTTTTTTAAGGATCCAGACTTCAGACAGCGATCCATTTAAAGAAAATCTATGATATTTTCTAAATGACTACGTAGGTGCTCCAAAAAACCTGTAATGAGCAGGTGTTTCGTCCTTAAGAGGGAAGAGCCTTTAAAGTTACTAACGTAATTATTAAAAAATAATCACACAACAAAAGTACTCGTGAAAAAATAACCCGCACTGCAATTTGACTCGTTTCGACTCTCGACTAAACACTGAATGAACTGAAAGTGAATGAGGGTGCGAAGAAACACGAGTTTTTAGTACACAATAAAAACTTTTCAAAAAATTCTGTAAAAGTCTCAAAGTTAATATTCGGATCTTTAAGCACGGCGAGGCTCTCATTGAGCCTCTCTGTCTGGTTGCAGCGAGTGAAGTATGTGTGTGCTTCGCGGATTTTCTCAATGTTTGGTGTGGTTCGAGAAGGTGCGGGCGGGTAAACCTGACTGAGTTGACGCATGACAATGCACTTTTGATCCACAATACTTGCTATTTACACTACTTCACGGCACGCTGCAGGAGCTAAATTATTTCTACAGAATACTTACCTAAAAACAGTTCATGGCCACACAAATTAACAATTTTGAGATCTTGTCACATTTATTTTATTTTTATTACAATCTCTTTGCGGAGCACACTTTGGGAACCGCTGTGCTAATGAATCCAAAAAAGTTGATTAACAATTCTGTTTGCCCCTGGTTAAATAAATATAAAATGGTTTTATGGATTTTGTTTAAATTTATTATTTAGATATTACATCGTGATAACCTTTAGACATTTTTTATTTTGATCCTATCCATCAAATTAAGGATGTTGATGATTTTTTATTCTATTAGTTTCTATAATTTCTCTAAAGATTTTTTAAAATGTTTATCTTGGGAGAATTTGACAAGACAATTAAAAAGGTATACTGGTTTTTCTGGAAAAAATAGTTAAGGTTGGTTACCAATGACAATTATTTTTTAAATTTGAATTCTTTTAAAAATAGTTCTAATATTTCGGTTCAAAATGGTATCTAGTATATTTTTTACAATACATTTACAACATTATATATATAGGCCTTTATATATTTGTTTCTCTTGAAATAAATAATTTTAAAAAGATAAGTGATAAATGATAATTGATTATTTATTTTTGAAATATTTGATAATTTTTGAAATTTCTTTAACGACTTTGTTCAAAATCACTGTTTGGGGTATATTTTCGTGTTAGATAATAATGATAACTATAATATATATATTTTTTTAATTTTACAAATTCAAAATCATTGGAGCATAGTTTACACATAACTTATCTTTTTAAATTTATAATTTGCTTATAAGTAATATCTGAACTATTTGTTTTAAAATTTATACTTGTAGAATGTTTATTTTGATTACTAGAGGATGAGTTGGTTTTTCTTAGAAAAACATTCTTAAGTATAGTTATTTTTGAAAATTTTGTTCCAAGGAATAATACACGATATGAAAAAGTTTGTCCGATTGTGCCATATCCTTTTTTTAAATTCCTGTTGGTTAATTAACAATTTTCATTTGAGGAAATTAACGCTAGTATAGTTTCAATAATATTTGTAAGCCTACAAATGTTTTATATTATTATTTCTAGCTTATTTTATGATATTATTGTTTGTGTATTAGACTAAATACTGTACAAAACTAGGTAACCCGGCAGTGGTGTGTGGGGTGTGACACTACCCAACCTGTTTATTTATTCTAATAGCTGAACATAACACTGGGAGTTGATGTAACTTTCAACCAATTCCAATAGAGGGCACTGGTCCCTATTTGATCATTTCAGTCGAGTGTTCATAAGACACGAACTCTTCCAAAATATCTGTCCTTGAACTGAAACAACATTCTGTAAAGGACCAGTCACTGTCCTAGAAATAGAGATCGAAAAACAAACTACATGAAGTCATAAGTGTGTCATACACTTGTGTTTAGAACATATCATTGCTACATGTCAAGGTTGCTTAGTACCAATATTGCTAGACGAAACAAGATGTTTATTTTATTTTGATGACTATGCATAAACTTAATTTTATAAATAAGACTTACTCGTGCTTTTAAAATGAAATTAAACAATATATACCATTTTATTATAAAATATTATAAATCATTTGCA
Organism: Timema podura; assembly: GCA_033556935.1. NCBI lineage: Eukaryota > Metazoa > Arthropoda > Insecta > Phasmatodea > Timematidae > Timema > Timema podura. Next base: position 35,106,762 of record JAVRXN010000006.1, on the reverse strand, counting down.
GAAATAATTTAGTTTCGGAAAGCGGTTGAAAAACGCACCTTTTTTGTATATTTCGCAATGATTGTATAAAAATATATATCTTTGCTAAACTTGTTTATCTTTATATTTCTTAAGAATATTCCAAATATAATTCATTAATATATTGACAAAATATTATTTTCAAAAGTAAATCAACTATGGGGTTACACCGACCACATGACTCCCGTAACTTTTCACCGCCGAGGTAATAGCTATATTTTGTGGAGATCTCTGAAAATCAAATAGTGATTGCCAGGCTCTTTGGTGGACAGAGATGCTCTCCTTTTCTCAATGTTTCTGTCACAGTGTATATTAGTTTTTAGTGTACTTTGGTAGAGGGCTTATGAAACAATTTATATTAATTTGTTTCACAAATCTTACGAGTTTTTAATAAATATAAATATACTTTAAGATAAAAGAGAGAGAAACTGGTTGAATCCACTTTATGTGGCACGCAGACTAAACGTCAGTTAAAACAAGTCCAGTTTGCATGTGACAGGGAGGCCGGGGCTAGAATCCCGGCTGAATGTACTATAGGCTGATTTTTTGAATGGTTTTTAATTTCGATCCCCGGCGCTTCCATATTTTTCTGTAAATAAGGGTCTGGAACGAGCTCAGACTAGTTTCCTGAGGACAATTGAGGAGCTACTTGAATAAAGAAATAGCAGCTTCGGCTTAAAAAACTGAAATTAATGTCTAGAGGGTTTGTTGTGCTGACATGACACCCCCCATTGCTTGCAGAGCAGTAACACACGGTGGAAAATATAATCACGGATGTGTTTGGTTTTGTAATGTTATACACACCTTAAGCAAGTTGGTAAGTCATGAGCTAGGATTTTGTTTGGAAATTATTGTTATTGCTTTAGTTCAACGTTTATTTTAAGTTGGTGTTGTCAATTCGAACTTAACAATTTCCTCTCAGAAAATGTCAAAGTGGATATGTTATAATGATTGTTATGATAAGACAAATGATGAGTAAATATTTGAGACTACACGAAGCTAGTATTAAGATGAATATAGATGGTCCGTCAAACCAAATGTATAGTTTATAGCGAGGTCTCCATGGAATTCCCCGCCAAGAGAATCAATCACCTCGACCAGGCAACCGTTTCTCTCCCACAGACGCCCGACAGGAGCGGGCCGATACGCCGGGAAAATGACGTCGAAAGAGAACAATGCCTCAGTGATAATAAATCACACGGCCGTTATTAACGGGTTTATTCTCGTTGTGTGTGACGTTGGGGCTGAGTTATGATCCGGGCAAGTGGTGAGTTGTAATATTGGCAGCGCTGTTACTTCTAGTGCGCCCTGGTGGTAGGCAGAGTTACTACTGCACTTCCGACTGTGATCACTAGGAGGATATAACGAGACATGAGAAACTGTCCGACTGTGATCACTGGGAGGATATAACGAGACATGAGAAACTGTCCGACTGTGATCACTAGGAGGATATAACGAGACATGAGAAACTGTCCACTGTGATCACTAGGAGGATATAACGAGACATGAGAAACTGTCCACTGTGATCACTAGGAGGATATAACGAGACATGAGAAACTCCTCCGACTTGTAATTAAGTACGAGTTTTAAGAAAGAGCGTGTGCTCTAAGTTGTTTGACGATAATTATTTGTGTCGTCACCTGAGAAACCATTTTAGCACATCCAGGACGCACTGAAAAATGTAAAAAAAGATATCGGTAGTCAAGTGGACTAAACTTAAAGCTCATTTACTACGGTTTGTCTCCTATCATGCAAATATGGGTACATATTCTATCAATTCTATCTCTACCCCCCACTAGTGTAATAAAATAGTCCGTAAGGGGACAGTACCACAAATTTATGTATACCGTAACTATGCGAATTTCTTTAGCATTTAAATAAAATTTAAATAAAATCATCAATAGGCAGCGCGTATGTATCTCAACAGTACGTATTTAAGAAATACAAATTATTTGGATGTGATCTTGTTATATTTGATGACATGTGAGCTTTCACATTGTTCCTCACATTTTTTGAATGACTAAGAATGAGTCCCAATGTTTAAAACATTGGCTTAACATTATTTGTTTCCCATTTACCTTGAAGTAAAGAGAATTTTGTTTTGAGTTCATATTTATCACTAAAAAAATGTAGTAGAGACCTTTTATATACAAAATATTAGCAAAACTGACACAACATACTAGGCTAAACAAAACTATACAAACTATATATAGATAATAAAGCATAATTTTTGGAATTGTTGAAGAAAAATCAGATTTAATAACACAATATATTCTTTATACTTTGTACTACGACAGTAAGAAAACTCAATATTTCAGTGACACAATAAGGTTTTACTAAACTTAAATATAACAGAGCAACAATTTAATCCCCACCAATGCTAGATATAAACAATATAGTGCGTTCATAGTTTAGTCTGCGAGATAAATTGTAAGCATGGTGCAAATCCTTAATTGAATGTTTTGTATTAAGTAGAGTATAAATTGGATAATTTGGCAATTTTCAATCAATTATAAATTTCTATCAATAATAATACATAAGAATGAATTCTAAATCACCGTGAAATTGTTAAAGAACAGACGGATTTAAATGTTCTAGCAATTACAATATTTAATATTTGAGATACAAAGATTATCTTCTATCTATAACATAAATAATGTAGGGCCTAATCAATCCTCACCTACCCTTAAAGACTTAATTCAAACAGTAAATATAATAGGCCATCTTCAGAAGAAGATGCAGAAACAAAACAAAGACTTGCGATATATAAAAAAGAAAATGGGTCCAAATATACTTTAATTAAATAGCAAAATAGATTTTAAATTTACAACATACTTCTTTGGTCAAGATTACCTACGACAGCATAAATAGAACAAATTTAAACATTTCCTTCTTCCAAGAGGAGGCCATGAATAGCAATAGTGCACAGGCGTTTGATATATCTAATAGTTCTCAGCAAAAAATACAATCTATCATTTGAATAAATATTTAAATGTTTAAAAATAAACCTATTCAAACGAAACAGACATCTGGGACAACCCAAAGGGTCAATTTAAAGCCATAAGAAAATATTAAAAAGGGAATTTAGCAATATTAATATTTTTTATGCCATAACGATAATTTATAAAAAGAACGTATACCAATGCACATCTACCCTAAAACCGTGAAGAACCAATTACATCTTTCCCTTGTAAATTACCTCAATATACACAGAGAGTAACACAAACTACATCACACGTCATCACTCGTGCTACAGGGAAGGACCAATGGGGAGTGTAGAGTCCAAAAATTCTTGATATGAACATGAATTTATCTCTATGAAGGAGGGAGGGGGAATAATTTGTAAGCCTTGCCAGCAGGGTCACCGGTTCACAACATCACTCACACTTTTAGTTATTCATTTCTTGAAAAGCATGAACATGTTCGTGTGGTACACGATCACGTCGTCAAATGGAGTGGTGGCTAGGTAGGTTGAGGAATTGTTTGTAGCCGTCGTAAATAATGCTACAACTTTATATCTTTAAGAAAATAAACTCACTATCCGTCTCTTGAATTGAAAACATGAACATATGTTTAATTTCTGAGAAATGATAGGGGTGTAATAGTCCATAGTGGCCAGCTCCTATTTTGTTTCAAGTGATTAATAAGGCATGTCCCTATTTTCGTTAATCTGTTTCCTGTGTTAAATATTGTTGGTGTATTCCTCACAAGCTTTATCCAAGGATGAGACTGCAGTTTTGAACGTTAACATTTCTATTTTATATTTTGGTTTTATCTTTATTAATAATATTGCTTTAGCTATAATTTTTTTTTCATTTTAGCATATTTAAGCCTTCAGGCACTTTAAATTCAATATATTTATTATATATTAAATGTGCTTGCTGGGTTGGTTTTCCATTCTAATAGATCCACAGGTCTTCCTCGTGATCGTAGGATAACACTGTCCAACCAGATAGCTGAGATTTTAACGATATTATTACGATAAAGTCCAATCGGCATACGTTGGATTGTAACAATTTGCACCCTAACTGTGGGACATGTTACATTGAGACGTAGATAGGGAATTAGTTATAATTTGTTGTTTAGTATAAGAAGTTGATATGCATAGTTCAAAATTATTATGAAAATTGGCCCAAAACACTATTTTAACTATAAATATCGGTACTGGGATTATTAATATTTTTGTGACTATAATGGTATATATACCATATATATATTCAATAATACGTTTTTATCTCAAATTCTGAGGAGAGATAGCCTTTTTGTAAAACGGCTAGATACCTTCAGCCTTAATGTGATGAAATATTTGACCATAATAAGGCTCTCCAAAATTCAGAAGTTTTGGCTAACATATCCAGCCATGTTGTAAAACCTCTCCCGCAAATAGGAGCGCTGTTTTTCCTCTGAAACAGGTGTTTGTTTGGCAGTAACAAAATGGCCGCTTTACCGACAAACGTAGAGCGTGATTCACAAAGAGATTTTTTACCGTTTCAAACGCAAGTGAAAGTGTTTTAGGGATATAATTAGTGAGTTGAATGACAAAGAATCTGGTTTATGTTATCATAAATAAACTTACCGAGGGAAGAGAGCAGTCACTAAAGAAACCCTGGACCAACAGCACGTGTTGGAGGCTATGAAGAGGTAAAAGAGGCAAAAGAAATATTTATGGTAGGTGGTTGATAACGCCTTTACAATATCACTTGCACTAAGTATAGGATATGGATTCTGAAGGAAGAAACAATTTGTATTGTAATCTAAGAGTTGGGAGATAGTCAATAAAGATTAGTCTTACCCCTTGATGAATAATATAGTAGTCAGGGTGGCGTATGCCCCAATTTGACCTTTGAACTTTGACCCCAACGCTGATTGGCTGGATTTCGTCATGTACAGCACCTCGCTCTCATGGTTGCTTCCTCCTCCTATGACCCTCGCTCTTGATTGGCTGTTGGTTTTCCCTCTTTCCTTCGCTCCCAGGCAGTTTACATGACTCTCGTCTGTCGCACGATGACTGGTGCCAGTTTGGCGGCTCGACAAGACAGGAATAATCAAGACTTTGAAACCCAGAGCTAGTACATGAGGTCATTGACCCTGGCAGTTCACTTCCCACTTCTATGTGGCAATGGGTTATCCCGATGACTCATACCTGGCGCCAGTTTGGCGGCTCGACAAGACAAGTCGATACAAGAATAGATCACGACATTGAAATGATGTCACAATGGGTTTTCATTGATGACTGGTGCCTATTTGGCTGCTTGACAAGTACAATAGAAAAAAGAATAGATCACGACCTGAATGATGTCGTAATCACCTTCCAGCCCCATCCTCCATCGGTATCGCAATCTCTCCCCCACTCCTATGTCACAATTGGCTTTCCCTGATGACTGGCGCCAGCTTGGCAGCTCAACAAGACGAGTCGTGACAGGAATAGATCGTGACCTTGAAACCGTGAGCTAGTACATAGGTATTTGACTCTGGAAAACTCCCCATTTCCCTTTATATGTGGCAATGGGTCTTCCCTGATGACTGGTGCCAATTTGGCGGCTAGAGAAGACGAGTCAAGACAGGAATAATCACGACCTTGAATGATGTCACAATTCTACCCTTTTATGTGGAATAGGTTGTTCCCTGTTGACGTCATTGCTCTGTGCAACCCTAGCTGGTAGCAGCTATAAATATTAGCACCTATTTTGAAATCCTTTCATTGTATTAATTGTCTTCGATTGTTAAACATGCAACCAGGATGAGTGATTACGCTTAGCTGACGGGTTCTGGGGGAGTAAATTTAGTTTTATAAAGGCACGCTTATTATTTATTTGTTGTTAAATAAAAGTGTATATATTTAATTTATTTAAAATTACAATAAACCATTGCAGACTTGTCTAAGATTATTATTTTATAATAGGTATATTAGAATTAAAGCTATAGATAATTTAGAAGGTGCCTAGTCATCCACTTTTTTATGACATTTGAATAAAGTTAAGCCGAAAAAAGTGTTTATTATAATCAAGGTAGTTTATTGAAAAAACTTGTTCATAGCTATCGTTGAATGGTAATTAATTTTGTTGGTAATTTACTAATGACTTAATATCATTTTAAAATAGTAAAACTAGAGTGGTTTTTATAAATTAAATAATATATTTTTATTTAAAAGTAGTTTATTGAGTACATTTATTACAAACTATAAAATTATTTGAGTTAGTTTACTAAAAAATAAATTTTATATAAAATATGTCTTGAATAAGTGTTTATTATAATTAATATAATAATGTGTTTATTAAGGGTAGTGTTTTAAAATACCACAACGCCATAATTTTTTGTAACCCACGCACTTATGAAAGACGTTGCATAGTCCAGCCTAAATGCACCAGAAAACAAATAATTTAAAAATAATTTTTGGGTTTCATAAAAGCACTCTTGTACTGTTCGAAAGTATCTAAACACCCGTTCTCACGAATAAATATGCTGTCAAATTTTATACAAAGCAAATAGATCTGCTACGGTCCCATCTTGCACAGGGCGAATATATGTAAAACTCGGCTGATGGTCGAGGACGCCTGATTCCTGTCGAAATTTTAAATACAGACACCAAGAACAGACTAGCACTTCAAAATGAGGCGTGTACTATCATAAATTACACATTGCCCTGGACGAGCTAACGCTGCTAAATGTCTCAGTTTCACATAACACTATGTAGATTATTTTATCTTACTATTATATCACGTAGATAATATGTTTAATATTTTTCATCAATGTTATACTGGATATCAAACCAAGCTGTTGCGTTGTATTTTTTTAGAGAATGAGCTGTGGGTCCGCAGACATCCACGGATCTGATGGCCCTCGGTGTCTACCTGGAGGAATTGAGATTAAACGGTTGGTAATTGCTGGCCAATGAAAGACCAGATTTATAAGAAAGAATAATTATCTTTTAAAAGCCAAACAAAAAATAGCACCATGCAAAATAGTTTTGAAATATGAATAGTGTGCTAAATTGTTAGGTGGTTTTCATAAACAAATTTGGGGGCTACTAGTTTTGGTTTTATAAATGCAATATTATTTTATGACACCTTGGATCAGTTGGTAGAGTGCCTAAACTCTTGATCTAGGTGCCTGGGTTCGAGTCCCAGCAGGGCCATAGCTATTATTGTAAAATTACTGTTCATATTAATAGCTGGTTTCTGTATGATTGTTCATGGCTAGCGCTTATATTCTAAAAAAAGTTTTATTTGTTTCAGATGCATGTGGCCACTATACAATATCTCCTCAACATCAGGAGTCTGCGGTGGTATCACCTTCAACACTACCACCCCTAGTGTCACACAAGGCTATAAAATACATTTTCTCGTCTCTAGTCTTGATCGATGCATCCAATGGTGAGATTATTATTTAAGTTAAAATAATAAAAAAAAGATTAATAATATATTATTAATATTCTAGGTTGAAAGAGCATATAATGAGCAGATTTCTTAGTAAAACTCTATAATAGAACTAGTATAGGTGAAAACACTTATCAAATAGAATATTAAAGTAAATGTAATGTCGCCAACAAGTGTCTTTTAAATAGGATATTTAGAGCAACTGGAGGATCTGTTTAGATATTTTATAAGTATACGGTCTACTCCAAGGACAGAATATATTAATACATTGTCACTTTTTCTTTTGCTACCTTATATTATAACTTGATTGATTTTAAAAAGGCAAAGATTGAATGGTTTTAAACTGACTTTGTTTGGAAGAATATTGTTTTTATTGATTACTTTGAACATATTTTGACTTATGATTGAATTGAAACTCTTGTGTTTTAGCTCAAATGGGAACAGGAGATGCCTGTCCGAGTCAGGGGGAAAATGCGGTACAGACCCCAACCGCCGTAGCCCCCATTCGGCTGGCGGGAACTTTGCCACTTCCAGAGAGAGGTGGCGTAATCCCACAAACCGCTGATATAGAAGATGTCAGCTCACCCCACAAACTTCCAAGTCACGGGAAAGATTCTGTACAAGCCCCAACATTCACAGCCGCCAATCAACCGGTGGGAGCTTTGTTCCTCCAGGTTTCTTCCCGCAAGCCGTTGGTGTTGGGGTGAGGCGGCAAGATTCACAGCCCCGATAAAGACGTGGATATGGTGGTGGTGGGGCCGTCATCAGCATCCCAGACGGGAATTAGTGGCCCGGTAAATCAGGTTGGTGGAGCATTGTCCAAAGGTGTCTCTTCGATTCGTTGAGGAGAGAATAAATCAACTGAGGCGTTTCTTTTATACTGGTAGATAAGTTACAGTACATCTTGGTGCTCCAGCAAGAGATCGTGACGCATTAAGCTGGCTTGAAGAGCAAATTACAATTTTGCTCAATCAGCTGCAGGATCATGGTGTCAGCGCCGATGATAATGTTGGCTTACTTTTGCGCAGCACTGACACAACTTTGAACCGTGTGTACGTCTCATTTAGGCGAGACGATCAGTTAGAAGCTCGAGCCGTGTTTGATAAATAAATTCGAGTGTTAGAGAGTAATAGCATGTTCTTAAGTACGGCACTACTGTACGTTAAGCTCAGCCATTTTAAGGATCCTCGTGGGAGTGCATGTTATTGTGATAAACTCTCCCCGGCTACCACATACAGATGAAGAAATCATGGAATCATTACGATTCAAAATAGCGACAATACACTTTGCCTTGCGTGTGCATTGGTTGTTCCCAAGATTGTGTGTGACTTTAAAAAAAAAACAGGACGCGTGGACATGAAATCTTATAAATATAAAAATGGAAGACTGCAATATTCAAAAATACAAAGCAGAGAAACTAAGCCGTGATGCCCATGTGAATCGTTTGAAAAGTGGTGGAATAACTGAACTGAAAGATTTTCAAAATTACCTCCCTGAATACAAAATCACAGTGTTCAGAGAACGTTGGGGGATACAGGTCCTATATGAGGGGTCAGCTTCTCCCGAAAATTCATTTAGGGGCTACCTTGATTTGTATTTTCATGATGATAAAAACATAACCATTTTGATGTCGTAACATCCTTGATAGCAGCATTTAAGTGTTCATATTTGCCGTGAGTGCTATTTGCCGTTCAGTCATAAGAATAAACATAAGTGCGAGTCCACGTGCATATAGTGCTACGCTAAAGAGGTCTGCAGTGGAAGTCGAACTGTGACCTGTGAAGACTGTGGGCGTTGGTTCACAAACAAGATATGTTTTGATAACCATAAACGTCCCTGTCTTTGCAGAGTTCACATGTCGATCTGTGATGTTAAAAAGGTATGTGAGGTATGCAGGCAATTTTTCATTTTGGAAATATCAAATTATTCACATAGGTGTTATGAGACTTTTGTAGAGTATGCGATTCATATCGTCCTTTTTGTTATTTCTGCTGTATAAAGCTAGCCCCATCCAAGCCTTCACTGGAAAAAATCAATTTCATGTTTGTATTCTACGATTTTGAATGCCGAAGAGAAACGTTTCTTCAAGGTGTGGTCAACACGTACTTGCACGAACCTAGCCTTTGTATCGTTCAGACGTGTTGCAAGGCCTGCCTTCATATTGATTTAAATGACCAACACTGCATTAAATGCGGGGGCGATTGGAATCGCATATTCAAGGGTGATACAACAATGGCCCACAATTTCAGATTCCTAGAGCAAATGAAAGCAACAAAATTTAAGGATATCACCCTCCTAGACCAAAATTCAAGGCTTATGATGGAATTTACATTTTAAAATATATGATGGAGGTAAAAAAATTTACTCCAGAGCTCATAATGAAAGGTGGGAAAATCATGTCTATGCGTTAAGGTCCGCTCCACTTTATTGACTCGCTGAACTTTCTCCCGATGTCGTTGTCCAAGATGCCCAAGATATTCGTCTTGGACGAGTCTTTGGCTAAGGGATATTTCCTCCATTCTTTCAATAAAAAATAAACGTGGGGTATAGGGGTCTCCAAAGGAGGATTACGGCATCGGTGAGATGTCGGTTGCGGGATAGGAGCACTTTGAAAAGTGGTATGAAAAGTTGGACGAAGAAAATTATGTCTTTGATTTTAACGAGAGTTGGAAATGTATTGCTTGAAAGATGTAGCAGCCATGTTGGTTTACCGTCGAAGTCATTTTAAGGAGAATACTATCGGTATCATCACTAACGGTGGCTACCAGTGTACATACCATTAGTCGCACGTCACCGTACAATGGCTCTAATGGAAGGCCCTTCATCGTGGTGTGTCTATTCTTCATGCGGGTAACGGCCGTGAGGAATATGTATTAGGGCAACGTTTAGACGGCTTTATTAACGCTGGAGATAACACCATGGTCTTCCAGTTCTGGGGCTGTTATTGGCACGGGTGACCTCTCTGTTATCCTGAATTATCACTCCTATCAAAAACAGCACCAACGAGACCATGGAGACTCGCTATAAAGCGACATATACCTGCGTGCAAAAGTTTAAGAATGCCAGCTACACGGTCGTATAGATGTGGAAGTGTACGTTTAATACGACGAAACGCACAAACAAGGATTTGAAACAATTTGTACTCCAGCATGAGCAAGACGTCACTAGTCTCAGGGACGCATTCTTTTGGCGGGCGTACAAATTGTATCAATATCTTCCACGAACCAGACCTTTCCTGAGGAGAGAAGATCAAGCACTTGGATATGTGTTTGTTGTATCCTTACGTTTGCAAGTACAAAAAATATCCCATCGGCCAGCCCAAAATTCACTTGGAAACAAATTGTCCGTCTATAAAACAAGTAGAAGGCATAGCCAAAGTTTCAGTGGCGCCTCCACGGGATTTTTTCATGCTCGTGTTGCCTACACGGATGCATGATAAGTTAATGTTAGTCTTGTGTAGGAAATGTTGGGAGTATAAAAATCAAGGCGTGTGTCAGCACAACGACAAAAGGGATCGCTAACTGACAGGCATCTAGGGGATTGACGAGTTCCGGAAAGCCATTGAGAAAGGCTACACCGTTGAAGCTGAACTAGAAGTAAGGGAGTACAATGTATCTCTTAGCGATCGTCAGACACTTTCTGGCGGATTGTTTCACGGGTACATTGATACTTTTTTGAAAATTAAAACAAGAAGCTAGTGGATGGCCAGAGTGGTGAACCTCACAAGATGAAACGTTAGATTGAATTCAAAATTATGTGGAAAGGGAAGGGCTAAAACTTGATTTCAGTTATTTGTATGAACCCTGGTTTCCGCACACAGGTAGACCCTTTAAATTCACTATAAGGAAAGTTTGGAAAATACCCGAGTTACCACACGTAGCCGTTGTCAAGGATTATCACGGAATCCACAAGTGCCTGACGGATCCATACTTCACCGTGATAAGTGTCATTGATGTAAATGATGAGGCTATGTTCCACAATTACAATGATACGCGTGACACGTTGCGCCTAACTCTAACACGAGTGTGGCTGTGACATAATACAAGACTGCTATGGCTAGTTTGCACCTATACAACATTCTTGAAAAATTGGGGGACTGCGTTTTGTATCACGATACAGATAGCGTTCTATTCACAGAACACCCCGGCGATTGGAGTCCACCAACCGGAGACGTTTTAGGTGACCTCACTGATGAACTTCAAGATTATGGTCTGGGAAGATTCATTAACGCTATTGTATATGGTGGTCCAAAGAATTACCCGTAACGAGTTTGTGTTGATGGCGATCCTGCCAAAAAAAAACTGTTTGCAAGGTTCAAGGGCTAACTTTAAACTACGGCAATCGGAACGATGTTAATTATGACGTTTTTAAAGCGATAGTCACCGAACAAGCCACGGAAAGATACATACAGATACCGGATTAAATTGTATCGAAAGGTCTTGCAACTGTATGTACCGTTTCACAGAATAAAGTATACCGGCCAGTGTACACCAAACGGCGGATAAACGATGATTATAAAACGTTGCCGTTTGGGTATCAGAGTCCTTGTGTAAGTGCTCGACACGACTAAAATGTGATCTTTTAGACGGGCTGAAAAATCATCTTTTTTCTTTCACACTATACAGTTCCACTGACATACCACATTTAAAAGTTTTAGAATTTTTCATATTTTTTCTCCATGAAATTCGCATTTTTTACTTTTTATTTTATGCACACCGAGATATATATTTTTTATCCGCCAGTACAATCCTCCACCTACCTGATTATTTCTAGTCAATAGAATTAGTTATTTGTATATATTTTAATTCTAGTCAATTTTATATTATTCCTTGTGCATATTTTAAATTGAAACCATCTGGTTGTGAACATATATTCAAATACTCTTTAAACCGGACTTTTATATTAGTACCGAGGCCACTATTCCCGCTACGAGTTCACGAGATTGATTATTGTTTCAATGATGTATATTCTATAATTATAATTTTTTGTAAATAAATATTCCAAGTATTTTTTCATGGCGTGAGCCATATTTCTAAAACTCTTATTTGTGTGTGAATAAATATTTCAAGTATACTTTTCGTGGTGTGTGATAAATTTGTAAAAAAAAATTATTTGTGTAACTAAATATTCCAAATATACTTTTCATTGTGTAAGATATATTTGTAAAAACATTGATTAGTGTAAAATAAATATTCCAAGCATACTTTTCATGACGTGAGCCATATTTTAAATAATATTCCAATTACACTTTTCATAGTGTTAGATATATTTATAAAAACTTTTATTTATCTATATATATTTTCCAAATATACTTTTTGTGTATGAGATATATTTATAAATAAATACTCCAAGTATACTTCTCGTCGTGTGAGATATATTTGTAAATAAGTATTCAATATATACTTTTCACGATGCGGGATATATTTGTAAATAAATATTATAAAAACTGTTATGTTTGTGTTTTAACGTCCACATGCCCTCCCTCCTATCCTATGAATACAAGTTCATTTAGTTTATAAGCTTAGTCTCAAACATTATGGACAAGTTGAAACATCTTTTTTCGGTCATCATCAGTGGCCCTTCCGTCTCTGTAAAGTCACATTTTGTGGCCCATTTTATTCGTCATTTGGACACAATATGTGACGTTAAATTGAATAAAATCACATGGTATTATGCTTTATGACAACCGGGATTCGAACAAGATGGCTAAGTCCCCACGTCATATTCTGTTAGGGTTTGCCGGATATGGATGACACCTGTAATGACTCTCCACAGCTGATTATCCTGGACGACCTGATGCGTGAAGCCAACGAAGTGGTCTTCGATCTTTTCTCCAAAAGATGTCACCATCAAAATATTAGCATCATGTACATTATACAAAATATATTCAACCAGGGCAAGGGCCAATGACACATTTCCTTAAATGCACATTATATTGTGCTTTTTAAAAATCCCAGGGATACAGGTCAGATTCAACAATTTGCACGTCAAGTCTTTTCTGAAAACCCCATAATTTACAAGAAGATTACGCTGACGCTACAAATACTCCCAAATGGTATATATTGTTAGATTTCAAACAAGGTACACACGAATGGTTCAGATATAGAATCCGTACAAATGTCGGGTACTGGATGTACCTCTCACGCAAAAGCTATAAAAACACCGACACCGATTACAGATCATTTCATAACCATGAGTGCCAAACTAATGAAGAAGGCCCCTCTGCTGCGTGCGATGCATAGAATGAACCCGCTGCAACGTGTCGCTATGTTTAAAACGACAGACAAGAAACTGATTGACTCTGTTTTTCGAGTGTTCCTACAACATTTTTAAAGGATGGGTGCCGTTTAAAATTGCGCAGAAGACAAAGTTACGTTCTCACACGCAGGTGTTGCGCAAGCTGATCAAACGAAGATAGTGCTCAAAGAAGAAGAGATGACTACTCGTTCAGAAAGGTGGAGTGTTCCTGCCCTTAATTTTAACCCAACTAATAAGCGTTGTCCACGGTTCCTTTTTCAGCAAGTAGATTATAGAACAACAAAAAGTTGATATTAGTGTCCCCGGTAACATTACACTGTTACGAGCAACACCACCATCAAGTGGCATCGGCCACAAATCGAATGGTCTCCGAACTGGACAAGGAAATGGAAAAAACCCTTGCTTCAAAACTTGACGACAAGTCTACATGAACCTTATACCAACAAGTGCTACAGCACTATCTGCACTTTAGTCAACACCCTCCACTGCCTGTAAATACCACCACCACCGCCACCTCTGAAGTGTCTGTACTTCTGATCTCTGCTGTAATCAATACTATGCCAATACAGGCACGTAACTCAGATGAGCTTTTACTAGAACATATTAATTGCATGGGTGTTATCACTTGGGACGAAAACGGGGAGGTGAGTATTCACTATACCACCTTTCCGTGGATCTAATATTGTTGATTAAGTCAACGATATGGCCAGAGTAAGAAGACATAGTGAAGCTGTCAGGATTAGCGAAAGTTTCTCACGGAGCTTCAAAAAATAATTGTCCCAAAAGAATTAATTGTAAATCATAAACGTTTGGTGCCCATTAGAGATCCAACGCCCGTACCCCAACTACTTACACCGTCGCAATTTCCTAAGAAGAAGAAACTGAAAAGGGTGAGTGAAAACAGGTGGCTGCCGTTTAGAGCTTAATGTTCCGTTTATCCAACATCTACTTGGACTCTTCTCATTCTGTGGGGTTTGCAGAAGCGGCGTCACTCATAAAGGCGTTCAATAAAGATCTTGATAAAGTGAGAGAATGGCTTTGTAAGCAGGACACTTTTACACTACATAAGCCTGTGATAAAAAAGTTTCCACGCAACAAGTACGTGGTGTCAAACATTGACGATCTCTGGCAAGCCGATCTCAACGATATGCGAAGTCTCGAAAAATACAACGATTGTGCCGTGTACTTGCTCACCATCATCCACGTGTTTAGCAAGATGGCTTGGGCAAGTACGCTTCCATCCAAGAAGGTTACCGTCGTGAGAGTTGCCTTTCAGGATATTTTCAAACAAAGAGGACTAAACTTTAAATTTAGAGACGGACAAGGGGACAGATTTTACGGCACGTCTAGTCCGGAAATTTATCAATATAAAGGCGTGTATTACTATCACTACTCATAATCCGGACGTGAAGGCAAGCATCGTGGAACGATTCGATAGAACTCTGAAAGTGCATGTGGCGCTACTTTAACAAAAATAACACGTATCGCTATGTGGACGTCCTCCAAGTTCTCGTCGAAGCTTAAAACGGCGCAAAACATTCCAGTATCAAGAAGGCGTCTGCCGACGTTTTAGAAACCAATGTGATTCAAGCTAGAGATAATCTGTACGGCAAACAGCGTCCAAACTCAAATAATAAGCCAAAACTCAAAGTAGTGACACGGTGCGTATTATAAAATACAAAATAATTTTTGAAAAAGGCTAGAAAGCAATTAGAGTGAAGAAATTTTCAAAGTCAGTAGTGTCGTGTTGTGACAACCAGTCGTCTTGACGTTTTAAGAACCCGAATGGTACGCGTACGTCTTTCCGAAATTTTAAGTTTATAAAATACTACGTGTCAATGGTAAAGACGCTAGAAAGAAATTGTACGAGCAGTGGAAAGATTACTCCCCAAGTCTTATTCTTGTATTCCTGCCAGTTACGTCAGCGCCCTACATGAAGGACCAGTCTTACCTCACCTTGCCGCGTGACAGCTCTATGGGATATGTCTCGAAAAATACCCTTGCTAATTTCACCACGCAATTTACCTATCGTCTAACACTAGTTGGACAGTGGGAAGTCGTTCTCACCGAATTCCAATATCCGTGTTCTTTCACCACCGAACCCGAGGGCCAAAAAATGTTATGCTACAAATGGGCCTACTTAGTGGTGTGGAACAAATATTCCAGGATCACATCCCAACTGGAAATTACACCACTATCCATGAATAGGTCAAAGCCCTAAACGAAATAGATTTGTTTAAGAGGATTCCGGAGTTGTATTCAAGTACACAAACCCTAACAAAAACGGGAATTCTTCTTAACCTAATATACATCTGCTGACTTCTGTCAACTCATTTTATAGTTTGGTTTCGATCCTCAACTCATCTGATCAAAGTCCAAAAGTCACCGTACGCTGCAACATTCTACTAGGCTTGCCCTAGCAAATGTAAATCTACACGGATATCGTCAATCCTCAATCCTTGGGTTATATTGTGGCACCGTTTTTACGTATCGTTGGTATCAACAACATAAACTATCTCAATGACATACATAAAACAGTTAGCTATGATCCGATGCACTACATGCCATTACTTAGAAGGGAAATTGAAAGCCTGGAAATCAATATAAGATCACACACTGGTGAACCTGTACCATTCAAGTTTGGAAAAGTATACGTAAACCTTTATTTTAGACGCTTATCAATATGAACTGTTCCTACCAAAGATACTACATCAACCAGGCTAGAACAAGAATATCTTCGATCTACCATGGTTTTCCCTATCAACGCGGATATGGAATATGGATTTTTTTGAGTGGCCTTTTCAAGAGCATCGTACTGTTGCTGAGAGTCGGTGCTAAAAACCCTTTGTAAAACAACACTTCATACGGGTATCGACGTGCTCTCTAACGTCGCCAATCAGCTTCGTCCTTTCAAAGAGACCATAAGGAAACATGTCGGTGAGGCTGGAACAAAGCTGAAACGCAAGGCGGAGCAGAAGATCAACACGCTGATGACCCCTTCAGGGTATAAAGGGCTTAGTAAGAAGCACCACCGTCACTCTTCTGTCGTTGCCCGACGTAAAATGTCAAGAAAGAAGCAGTAGATTTTTCAGTTGAAATGTCGTTTCTATACCCTCTGTCCTGCGAGTGTGCCAGCAGTAAGCTCGATCTCTTTTCAATCTCACTCACGCGAACAAGTATTGAAAGGGACAGTGGATCCAGTACAAACCTGTCGCTTCCCTCACAATTATTTGTCCATCGAATTCACCGTTACCAGTCAAGGCGAGTTCATTATCGATCTTTCACAGACCATGCTCTATCTCAGGGTGGCTATCTTGAAACCTGATGGTGGCAATTCCACCGAGGTGGATCAAATCGCTACCGTCAACAAATGGTTGCATTTGCTATTCACACAAGTGGATGTGTTTTAAAAACAAAAAACTACTCTCAACGCCCAGCAACAATATGCTTATAAATCTTATATTCAGACGCTGCTCTGTGACAAAGTGAAACCAAAAGAACATATTTGACTTGTGGTCTGTGTTTCGCAGACAGCCCGGAACCTTTGAGGAGGCTAACATTGGCAACAAGTGATTTGAGGCCCATCGCATTCTCACCGAAAATGTAGGACGATGAATCTCTTGTGGTATCTACATGGTGATGTGTTTTTAACCAGGAGAAATACCTTTTGAACTGCAACGAGCTCAGATTAAAGTTGGTCCATTACAGAGACGAATTTATTCTTATGGCTGTCTCTGCCGCACTAAAAGTTTCACATCGTTGAAGCCAGTCTTCTAGTGCGACGTGTCAAAGTAGCACATTCTATACTGTTGGCACATACCAAGGCATTAAACGCCAGTAGTATCCCATCACCCACATGGAAGTAAAAACCCTCACTATTCCTACAGGTGTGCAAGGGAAATCACCGGACAACGTATTCACCGAACAGTTACCCAAACGATGCATCGTGGATTGGTATCAAACGCCGCGTTCAACGGGGACGCCACCAAGAACCCGTTCAACTTCCAAACCTATGGCATGTACCATTTTTCACTGTTGTCAATCCGCCAAACCGGCACCAGTCATCATGTTTGTGACAAAAGGATGACGTCATCGGAAAACCCATTGCCTGTGCAGCAGAGGAATGGTAGGAAGAAAGCCAACAACCAATCAAAGAGCGAGGGGGTCAGAGTGAAAGAAGGGGGAAAGCCAAAAGCCAATCAGAGAGTGATGTGGCGTTGTCACGTGACCAAATCCAGCCAATCAGTGAGGGGTCAAATTCTAAACTGGGGCCATACGCCACCTTAACTACTCACTATGAAAATTTGTTGGAGGTTCATAAGAGTTGTGGCCAAGGATGCAGGGATAAAATTATATATGCCCTAAGAGATAAGTTTTTAATTCCAAAGCCCATAAATGATTGATATTTGTAGCCATGTATTGAGATTTCTTTAAAAAACAGATCTAAGCTTCGTGAAAGTCTCGTTACTGAAACCAATGGTCTCAAAGGATTTTATTGTAAGAGGCCAGATTGATTTAATTGACCTACATTCATCCGCCGATGGACAATTCATATGGCTTCAAAACTAACAAGATAAAGCCACCAAATATATTCACTTAAGGCTATTGCACTCTAAAGGAGCTACACAGATTGCCTTAAAACTTCTTAAAATATATATCTTGAACTTAGAGCTCCACACATTCTCCAAAGTGATAACGCTCACGAATTTGTGGCAAATATCATCCCTGAATTGGTGTCGCTTTGGCTGGAATGTAAAATTGTACACGGATGTCCATATCATCCCAATACTTTAGGAATTGTGGGGAGAATCAATCAAGATGTCGAGAACTTGCTTTGGGGTGGATGCATGACAACAATTCAACTAAGTGGAGCATTGGATCCTACTTTGTACAATGTTAGAAGAACTCTTCTCTTCATAAGATCATTGGGAGATCCCCATACATAGCTCTTTTCAGTTGCATCCCAAAATCGGACTCAATAGCACGGGACTTCCAAATACACTTCTTGAAAATTCACTACTGAAGAATAATTATGTGGTATATTAAACACTTAAAATGACACTATAAAGACAGGACAAGCTTCTGGGACCTCAATTACTTCATACAATGTTTAACTACCATACGTAAATGGACCCTTAGCTAATTGAATAAATTTGACTTTTAAATTTTCTTCTTGCAGCCAAAAATTGATGGAAATGGACGCAAACAAGGCTGAAGAGGAATTACGATGTTTATCCTGCAAAATTCAACTTCAGATTTACTTTGAAAGGGAAATAGTGCATAAAACACTAAACGTACAACAGAAAAAAAATGATAGAACAGGCTAACAAAAACTCCCTCCTTTAAATGTTGGCAACTCAGTGACAGTAGCTGTTACAAACATTTCCGGGGACCACTGGACACTAAAAAGTTGAAAGAAATATAGTATAATTTAAAAACATTTGAACCGAAGCATGAATAATTATTAACTGGTCTCCACGAAATGAAATTAAGCCATCAACTTATTGATTCACAGGACAGCTTCAGACAAAATCATTTCACTATGAGCGGGATTAGCTGCTCACTCACCATTTCGAGGGCAAAGCTCCCAGAAGTGTCTTTGAAAGCCATAAAAAACAGTGCTTCAAAAGGAAATGTGCTTGCTATGAAAGTGAGCTTAAGGGCAATTCAAGGTGTCATTCAAGTCTGACGTGTGTCAATAAATAACAGGTATATGAGTGACAGTAAATGGATTGGTTAGGAGGAATTGTTATCCTTTTGAATAGTGTAAACTCTGATGTTACTGTAAGCTATTTTCATGGGTCTTTTTTATTGATTCATTTGAAGATACTGATGTCACTTCTTTTAAATATTATTTTGCTGTATAGTATTTAAAATCGTAATCAGTTATTTTATTAATGAACAAGATCAATTTTAACAAACTTCATTAATTATTTTGCTTATAATATTATTACCTATTTAACTTTTGTTCAGTTATTTTGTAGCTAATCAGTTTTGTGTAAACTAATTTTTTCTGACTGTTTTTGCTTAATTTGGTTATAGATACATTGTAACCTAGTGATATTGTGAAAAGGCTGGATGACCTAGCCATTTTACAATATGGCTAGATGCTAGCCGTTTTATAAAACCACTGTGGGCTAAGTTTTACAATACGGCTGGTTGAGTTAGGTTTTTTATAAGACATCTGAAATTTGGACAGCGGGGTTTTGTAAAAAGCCTAGTACTTTTATAAAATGGCTGACCACACAATGATCCTGCGAAACTTACTAGTAGTAGTGGTAGTGACACAATATTATTATACTCTGCTAATATAGACTCAAGGTTATCTTTAGTTCAGACAACTGACGTGCATGTGTATCGGGCCAGTCTCACTGTTCTAGTAATCGTGATGAAATCCTCGCCTCAATGAGATCATAAACGGATGAGTCTTTGCCTGCCTCTACCGGGCATGCGCGAGACGCTCAACGTCGTTTTACGCCATCATGAGAATCGATCTTGAGTATATTCATTTACTCCATGAACAAAGCACAGATTGATTTTCCACCTTGGGTTTGACCCACATTTCTGCCCTGTGTAACTGGACTGGTGCGACCATCAATCTCGGTTATTAAAAGGTTGGGATTGGTTAGATAAGAACACATGATCCACCATGTATAAGTGTTTATCCACGCATTTAATGCCATATTTACTTATCTTAACCTAGTTATAGAACAAACACAATACTCAAACATATGAGGGTTTAGCTTACCAATAATAAAGCGAAATAACTACTGTTTACTATGAAAATATTTAGCTTTATTGGGAATTTTTTAATTTGTACTCTTAGCTTATTAGGTAAATGCTCTAAATAGATAGTTAAAATAATGATCTGACTATTAACAGATACCAAGTTCGTAGGACTAAATTAATTAGAGTTCTTGTTCCAGGCTTAAAAGTATAGGATTGCTTACATTCCCAGATGTTAGGGTGGGGCTTGTATTATTATGGTTCCTGTTAGAGATTAAGTTGGTTTGTAAGTCGTGTTCTGAAAGAGATCTGTGTTTATTGAAACTGGATCTAAACTTTGATTCTAAAACTATTTATATCAAGATGATTATTAATATATTGTTTTACTATATTATCAACATGGTCATAAATTAATATTGGTAGATAAGATCAGACATTTTTAGTAATTAGTTTTGGCTATAAACTATGTTGAGCAAATTTATTTTTAAATATGTTATGTAATTATTTTTACCCGTCGTGGCTTTGCCCGCAATAGGTGGTAAAATCTTTTAATTTTTAACTAAACTGTTTTGGTCATAAATCGAACTTTATTTTTTTTCAAATATCTATAGGTTTCTCAGCAGTAGCTGTAAATAATATTTCAGTATTATGTTATCTTTATTTTAACATTTTAATTATTATCAAATTCATATTTACTCATAAAATAAAATTTACAACATATCTCTTTTATCTATTGTATACGAAAGGTTAAAACATTAGTATTGTAAAATTAATGTAAAATCAAAAGTTGGAATAGTCATATATGTTATTCCAGGACATTCTATACTAACGTACCAATTTTCATCAAAATCCGTTCAGCAGTTTTGGCGTGATTGAGTAACAAACCTTCAAACATCCAAACACACAAACTTTCGCATTTATAATATTAGTAAGATTTATTTGTTTGTGAAATGTTAGCTACATCTAAACTTAGGGCATCAATTAAGAATTAATAGCCAGAGCTATTATTTATGCTTCTTAGTAGGGAATTACTCCACTAGATATCATATTCTGAAAATTGAAAAATGACACCTGGACACGAGAATCGAGCCCGAGACCTTTGGCTTAGTACGCCAATGCTCTCACCACTGAGCTATCCAGGATTCGTCCCGTGCCCAGGGTCATTCTTCACCCGTGTTCAGGTGTCATTTTTCAATTTTCAGAATATGATATCTAGTTGGAGTAGTCCTCACTAAAAGCATAAATAATAGCTTTGGATATTTAATTATTACTACTGTAGTAATTAAAGATTTTGCTAATACTAGGGGCACAATTTATGGAAGTAGACTGCCAAGGAGTACGCAAGTGAAAAAACTGTTGGGAATTGCTGTCCTAATACAATTATTATTGAGGAGATAAAAAGGAAAACATCTTAACTAGAACAGATTACAAAATATATTAATATAATATTAGTCTTTTGTAAAATCGTGTTTAGTACAATAATTAGTGGTGTGCTCAGGACAATACACATTCCTAAAGAAGAAGAAGTATCGTCCAGGAAGATTAAATCAAGAAGGTACAGTTTTATAAAATGGGAAACACTGTTTATACATACACGTTAGTATACATTCCATTTACCCTGACGTACTGTCATTTCTCCTAAACAAGTATTAGATTTATTTAAGAACAAAACAAGGAAGGATAACTTTAAGGAGCTGAGACGCTCTGCACTTTAGTCCTGTGTTATTTAAGAACTAGTTGATTGTTTAAAAATGTTCTTTAAGAAAAAATGGAAGGAAAAATGTACCAACATGCCTCAGTAGAATATATACTTTATCTTGTTCATTTTATTAATTTAGAAAAGAGTTAATTAAAGTATGTAGTTCGCTCCATTTCAACGACGTTAGTGCGACATTTCTACTATTTCTGAGATCAATTTAATCATATTATATAAACATAGATCTAGCTTTCCTCAACTTTATCAGTTCATAAAAGAGAAATTTATGATATTTGAGGATTTTTCAATGATTTAGAAATCCAATTTTATAAGAAATTCCATAGTGTGAGGATATTTCCTTTCAAGTAGGCTAATTGTATTCGGCAGAGCACTGAAAACTATTCATGTGTGATAAAATACTTATAACTATAAATTTAACCATATTACCCCATGTGATACTAAAGGGCTATATATAATTCAGCTCTATAATTTGAATTACAAATGTTATTTAGTAAAATGTCCTAGTGAATGTTATGAGAAAAACGAACAGATCATGTTTCATGCAGGATTATCCCCTATATCGAAATTGAAATGTCATATAGGTGTAAAGAAAGTAATCAAGAAGGAGAGCCCCTGATAACGAGCGATAATGTAATTACATATAAATGATGGGCTCATACTTGCCAACAAATATTGAAATGAACCGACTCTTTGGTAATTAACTGAATTATTAAGTCATCCGGTTTGTAAACATTTATAAGAATGGACTGTCTTGGATAGTTGAAGATGATTAAAGCGTTGTGCTTCATACTATATCACAGTGGCGTTTACTCACTGGAAGCAAGGGAAACAACGCTTCCAAAAAATGATAAAGGAAATAAAAGATATATGAGAAAAATAGAGTTAAAATAAATTCTTATAATTAGAAACTCTTCCAAAAAGTCTACTGTTAATGATAGTTAAGGTGACAGTTCTTTCTCAGAGCAAGCATATTTCTCTCAGACTGACCGGTCAGCCAGGTGCCAGCTGGTCTCACTCTTTATTCCGTCGATCGTTTGTTTCCGGGTCTGTCCGGCCATCATCGGGGAGAGGGAAGCAGCGTTTACCTTGGAGAATACTAGCTCAGTTTACTTTCGTGATTGAAGTGTAATCGTACGTAATATTACTATTAAAATCTTAATTTTTTAGATTTTTTAGCAATGTTTATTGTTTCTAGATATAATTATTGGCACTTTATTACAAAATAATGAATTTATCATCAATTTACCGTAAGTTTAGTTTTATTTTACGGAATATTGATGCTTGTTTGATCCTCCAAGGGAAGTGGTTTGTTTCTTTGCGTACATTATTAGAATGACGAGTGCATCAACAAATGCAACAGCGGAAGAGGAAGGCTGCTGTGTCAAAACTCATAAGTAATATTTAGAAGCATAGGTTCTTTTTCCCGGTATTTTGACGAAAAAATGAAAATAATTGAACCAGGCAGACCCACTCCATCTTTAGGCAAACAATCAAAAACAAATACTCTGACATTTTAATACTCAATTTTATGAAAGGGTTATTAATTATCGGGGTGTTGGGTGAGGGCAAACTATATCTGACTTAACTATTTACTAACGATAGTGGCGTGTACAGTAATCCCCATGGCTTCTTTGGTGCTTAGTGACAGCTCACAGTGAGAGCTGAGAGCTGATGGCTTTGAAAAGTTACCATATCAAATTATGTATCCCTACGCCGAGCCATATGATCTGCAAAAACATGTGTTTAGAAGTTGTCACTTCTGACAGTCAAAATTGAGGTATATACCTAACTGTTGACTGTCAGAAGTCAGCTGTGAACTGTCAGTCAGCACCAAAGAAGCCACGGGGCTACTGTAGAATAAATCTGAGCTCAATGATATTAATAATATTTGCAAAGCTGTTAAAAGGCATGCCAAAGGTCAAACTGATTCGCAGTCCAAAACCCAAAAGAAAATTTCGGCAATCATAAATTGAATTATTATTTATTATTATTATTATTTTATTTAATATTCATATTATTGTAAATTAGAGCTACAATTATTATTTAAATTATATATATATAATTAAATGATTGAGTATTATTTCTAAGATAATAATTATTTTGATTTATTCCATGCATATTTTGTGTCCCTTTTTTTCGCCATAATAGACCTACTTTAAATTGTACAAAAACAAAAAAGAAGAAGACCAGTGTGAGCTTCCAATTAAACTTTATATATCAGACCCCCTTTATTGTAGCCTTATTGCTTCCTTTTATCCAGGATTGACCACACGCCAGTGATATATCAACATTATTTTATTACAATCTAGTTCGTGTACCGGTGAGATTTACCATATTACCAAATTGGTATAGCCGGTAAGAATGTACTTATAAGTGAGACCAAGCGCTGAGGGTTGAGCATCTCTTAAGGAACTTCACTGGAACTGAACTATAACTTACTGGCAGTGATTGTAGCACAGGACTATCAGAGAGTGCTTTAAATATGAAGGAGTATCTCCCTCTGAAGATTTCTCTGCTATCAAAGACAGAGCAAAACATCTCCTTGTTCCCCAGCAGAAAGAGTGCAGGTAGTACACTACTCAGCCCTCTTTACAATCAGTACAGCCAAAACTAGAAATATCAGGATTTGTATTTCAAATCTGTATTTTTAATTATATAGCCATTGATCCTTAATATTTAGTTATTTATCATCAATAACAAATTCACCTTATCAAATTGATAATAATAGAGATCAAGTGAAGGAGATAGTTGTAAAATGTAAGACAGAAAATTGCAGAGAATGGTATAAATTATAAGAAATAATATACAAAAAATAACTAAAACTTCTAGATAAGAATAGATATCAACTCTCAACTCTCAACCCTCTATCAATTTTTATTATTTCACTTTTAACTATTTTACCTAATTATCAATTTTTACCTAAATTGTCTTACTATCACTATTTCAT
Organism: Timema podura; assembly: GCA_033556935.1. Lineage (NCBI taxonomy): Eukaryota > Metazoa > Arthropoda > Insecta > Phasmatodea > Timematidae > Timema > Timema podura. The sequence goes on along the minus strand of JAVRXN010000006.1, from coordinate 35,081,720 downwards.
GTGCTTCAACTCTGATTTTAACTCATGTCCTTTATTACAAATATTCTAATATACTATTGATCATGGAATTATTAATAATCCAACTTCCAGAAATATAAAGAACAAGGAAACTTAAAAACTTTTAAATGAAAAAGATTTCAATTCTCAATTAACTTCATGCAACTTTGATTATTCCACCTTTGTCAATTCTCAATTTTTTATTAAATTGTTATCATTAGATAATATGCTCCAACTTTAATCTTAATTTATATCTTTAATCCATGTATTTTATATGTTTGCATTTATCTGTTATATAATGTACTGTTTTTGACTCACATTTTTTTAATGTGTTTATATCTTTTTGATAATGTCAAGTATAATATTTTAACTTTTATTAAATTGTTTCTCTGATCTCAATTGTAACAACTCTTCACATAACCTCTAATTTTTAAAACACAATTATTAAGTTTTACTTTAATTCTTATACTATAATAGGTTATAAGTTCGTTTTCCCTTTTTTGGGACTAACTCAACTACACTTCCCAGGGACATACACAGAAAGTTATAATGATGAAAGTATATTTCAATCTTATTTCAAGAGGTAAATATTTAATGAGTTTATTCCCGTATTATGAGTAAAATATTAAAATTATATTGTATCTATTTACCTCTTTTTTTTCATTCTATTTCAATCCTATCTCTTATGCATTCATTTCATGTTTCAATTGACGCAAATAATATATTGTTTATGCTGCTTATTTGTAGTGCATTGAATTATCACTTCATCCTTAACTTCCCATTGAACTATAAAAATATCAATTTGTTAAACAAATACTCGATAGTTATTATCAATTTGTAGTTAGACCAGATTTTGTTTTGTACGTTAAAAAGGTTTAGTCAAAAATAAATTTAATTAATCTTAGTGGTGTTTAGTAAACTAATTAAATAATTAATAGGTGACCTGGTGGTCTAGGGGTAAGGTGTCGGACTTATGTGCTGGGGGTCCGGGGTTCAATCCTCGGTCCAGGCATAGATTTATATGTTTGGCCAAACTCTTCCTTCACCTCTGACAAGATGTGTATTAATCACAGCTTGTGAATGTGTGGAATGCCAGACCTCCACCGTGGTTCGGATCCCACGTTAAACAGTAGCCATTTCATCCCACAATAACCCTACCATTACACATTAGCGTAAGTGCGTATAACCAAACGGGTAGTCAGACGCGGTGATAGTAATAATAAAACAATTAATGTTAAATTCTATTGTAAGAGATTAAATTATATGAAATGGTTGAATAATTTAATTATAATAATTAAACTAGAGTTGTGCTATAAATATAGTTTTATGTATTTAATACTAAATTATTATTTGAAGATTTGACCTTAAATAGTAGTATTATATTCTTTCCGGGGACTCAATAATAATAATTAAATAATAAACAAACAATAATAATAAAAAACAAAAACAAATAGATTTTATTTATTTTTCCTTTATTAATGTGTTATGCCTACAGTCGAGTCCTCTATAATATTGTCAGTCACCTTATAGCCAACACTCTATAGGATGTTCTGTACTAGTACACAGGTGTGTTAAACTGTTTTAAACATTTTATGTTTCTTAGGAAAACCATTTTATTTCTCTCATAAACAAAAAAAAAATACAACGTTGGTAAGTTTTAATAAATTCTAATAAATAAAATCATTTTTAATAAAATTATCAAGATTTTACCGGTATATAACTAAAACTTCAATAAATATGCTATGATTTTTAATTTATCATCTAAAGATAAATTATTGTATCATGAAAAATTTAATCTCAAGATTAAAATGAATCTTTACGTTCTATATGGCCCTACCCGCCCTTACCCTGAGCTTAAAAAAAGGATTTACCATTCTGTTTGTTCCCATGTCTGTCCTTGACCACAGAGTTGAAAAATGTTGATGGATTTTGTTAAAACTTTATTTATTATTATTTATTATTATTATTATTATTATTATTATTATTATTTCTGTCTTACGACGACCATTTCTTTTGTCAGTAAATTCAGACCGCCAATACGCCTGCCCTATGCCTCTCACTACTTTCCATCAAGTAGTATTTGAATCCTCCTTATTCCTAAACTCCCCTATCCTCAATCTTTCCTTCTATGACGTCATCAAGAAGACATTTACTCCTAAGGATGTGTCCGATTCAGTTTTCTTTGTATCTAAGAATCACATCCACATCTTATCACCCACTCTTTATAGGATGTTTTCATTTGTAACTAATGTTTATATAATTTGTATATACTGGCCTTTAGGGACTGTCTACGACAGAATGATTAGAATACTATCCAACCTAAATAAAGCCCTATCTTAAATTGATAGACGCTAGGAGGATTCGGCTTTGTTTGTCAAATAAAATATATTTCTGTCAGTTATTACGTAAGAATGGATAAAATGAGAGTGAACTACATTATTTTTTATCAAACAAAAAATCTAAAATCCGGCTACGTTAGGTTATGTCTCGTGGTCCATACACTAAATGTGCAAGTTTTCATCTTTCTAGGCCATCCAGGGGCCTCTTGAGGGTGCATAAAGACACACATTAGGAAATTATACATAAATATAGCATATGTTTTTCAACGTATGGAATATTTGACAGTGAGAGAGTCCATACCTAGTTCGGTCACCTCGTATGTGGATGTAGATATAGATTTATTTGGATGTCATATGTCTATGACTAGGGACCTTTTTTATTTTAATTTAGAGATGAGCGATTTTTTTAATTTTACAAATATTCTGAAAATGGCTTACATTTTTGTTTAAAACCTATATCTGGTGACTGTACAGAATTACAGATGGCTGGGACGTATCAATTAAAGTTAGTTTAATGATGACTTTTTATTTAAGTTTGAAATATTTTAAAAACGGTTCTGACAATTTGGTTCAAAAGTGGGTAGTCTATCTGTTATGAATTTAACAATATAAACAATTCCATATATATTATAGATATATATTTGTTTTTCTTTTAAAAAGAGCTTTTAATAGTAATAAATACTGATTACTTAGTTCCGAAATTAAAAAAAAACTTTAGTGATTAAAAAAGTTATCTGGGTACTAATTTACAAGTACTAGTTTACATAAATTACAGATTTAGGAATATTTGAATATTTCAAAAACTTCATTAATATTCAGTTTAAAATAGGTACAGTACCTTGGAATTGGCTGTCATAATGAATAGGATTATATTTTTAAGATATATAAATAAACAATCTAAGGTTAATTTACATGTAAGTTATTTTGAAAAACTTGAAATCTTTTAAAAATTGTGTGGAACCATTTTGTTTAAATATATTTGATGGATGTTTATTGGGATTATCATGACTATATCCTTATTTTTCAAATGATAATCTTTTTAATGTGTAGTTTACTGAAAATGTTTATGAAAATATTATTCCAATACACTTTATGAGAAGGTTTCAACAAATATGTCCTACCAGTTATCTACATTACAATTCACACTGTTAGCCCCAAACAAGGTTTATTTTTTAACAATTAATTATTTTAGTTCACAAAGTACAAATGGCCTCCCAACCTTAAAGAATTATATTAAGAATTAATAAAAACATGCTTGCACATCTTTAAAATAAAAATGTGAATAAGCTACGACATTTTGGTTGTTTTCCAGTATAACTATTATCGGCAATTTTATGTGTTTTACTTTCTTGAACTGTGACAGGAAGTTTGGGACGGAAGGCGAGGGAATCTAATTTGTGTTTCATGAGCTGGAGGTTTGAACAGCTGGTCCCCTATCTGTGGCGTACACGAAGATAGAACCACCCCTCCCCCCTATCACCCGTTGAAGAAATGATAGCTATCCGCCGCGTCTTGTTTCGTAGATACTCAATATTCTGCAATATAGTGTCTAGAAGTATTGAGATGTAGAATTTAAGTTGTATTTTTGTGTTAAACATTCATTTAAGTTGCCAAGTAAAAATACTAATTTAACTCAAACGAGTTATTTTAAAGGTATCCAACCACAAATGCAGCATACGTTATAATGTGTAAACATAAATACATCACATGATCTACCAGCACCAGTAGACGTCACCAAAGGTGTGTATCCCTATTTCTCGTTTGAAGGGTCCTAACACTAAAATTCGGTGTTATTTACAATGATAGTTAATACTTAGGAATATTACTTTTCTCAATCTGGTATCAAGCAAACATCCTAAATTCACTTACATTTTCTTATTGAAAAAATTAGACTTACCTCGTCCAAATCATAATATTTCTTTAGAAAGTACTCCCCCACGATAAAGCTTTTTTATCTTTTCAATAAAACATTTGTCATGAGCCTGTTTCATGATCAAAAACTAACCGGGCATTTTGACACAATATTACGTCTAAAGCAGAAAACGTATTGAAAGTTTTGTTTTCTCTACTATTCAGTTAACAACAGAAAACTTGGCATCAAATTAATAGTAATTATTATTAATAATAATTTTGCTTTATTTTAAAAATATCTTTAATCTGCCTCAGATTATAAATATCTCTTTTTTTTAAGGTAACACAAATGAGATAATGATGCCCCATATGTTTCGAACTACATTACCTACCTCAGCTTGGTGTTATCCGGGGCGTGAAAAGTTTTATTTAATGTACATCCGTTAAATACCCACCTTATTGTGTTTAATCGATACCACAAAGTACCCATACATTTACATTAAAATGCTATGAAGTTATATTTCTTAAACTGTTATGCTAGGGTGACCTTATAATCGGGCACTTTCGACTGCATCTTTGATTATGTCGATTTCTCAAGTTGATGAGTTCTGTATCGACTTCTGGACCCTAATAGTCGATAGTATCGAGGCATTATAGTTCCCACAGAGCGTGAGTCAGCTATCGTGACCTTCCTGTTCCTGCTTACGTCAGCTAATGTCTGGGAGCCTCACAAATTACAGGTTAGTGCGTCTTTTGATGAGGGGTAGGGGATAGTTATTGAAGAGGGAGATGGGTCTAGCTAGTACACAAAACTTCGTAGTGAGAAACCAGGGACTCTATGGAAGAATCGACTATGTGAAGGCTATAAACACCTATACGAGATGTTTACACTAGAATACACATGGGTACACTGTAGGATATAACTTCACGTTTATTTGAGTTTATTTGGATTTGAATGTATCAAAATAGAGTACGTGATATAAGTACGGTGACATTTTAGATTACATTTGTGCAGTTGCTACGAGGTAAAATACATGTACAGAGTTCTATTAAAATGGACTGATGGTCCATTGCATCAGATAATGGCTGAACGACTACCAGGTGTCTACCCCAAGTGGTACTATGGCCGGTCCTTTCCCAATGGGAATTGTCAGAGTATTCAATAGTACATAAATGACATCACCTACTCCCGGGGTGAAACTCACACTAAGAAAACACTTATATTAAATGCCAAATCACAAGAAATGCCACCAAAGGGGCAAACGAGAATTAATATCTGGGCGGGCCACCATAGAAGATTAGCCGTGGTCCACACTTGCGCACCCAAAATAGTAACACAGAAAAAGAAATACAAATAACAGTGCTCTGAGATACTGACCTAACTAGGTCCTCAAATAAAGAGCGTTAGACACCCTAGTTGTAGCCGTTCTCAAAGTAGTACATATGAGCATGACGTCCAAGGCGTCATGTGATACTGTGAGGTTTTAGATTAAGACCTTACGCCTGAATTGTGCACTTGTGAAAGAGGACCCTAAAGCCTGGATCCTATCTCTAAGGGCTCAAGGTTCCCGCATTTAAACCATATCATATGGACATAGTAAAGATATGTAGTCATACCTCTGACATACACGATATGTTAGCCCTATTGGACTAAACTAACCCGTCATATGGACGTTCAAAATAACGAAGTCATAAAGACTCTATATAACACGTCTGATTGACGTTAAAAATAAAGAAGTCCTTTCACTAAACTACACACGTCAGATTGATGTAGAAAATAAAATTTAATAATGGCTACACAAACATTTACATAGTCTTAAGGACCTATTCAACATGTCTGAAGGACTTAGAAAACAACCGAATACTTGGATTGTTCGATGGGTTTCCTCGGCGTCGAGGCGGTGACTCCCACGCCCTAACCGTCATGGTCGGCGATTTCTTCACTAGGTACTGGAGTAGCCTTTCCTTCTTCGACGAAAGCCAAGCAATGAACTAGAACTGGAATAAATGGGCCTAGGAGATCCCAGTTTTATACTTTTTCCCAGACCAACAAATAGGGCAATGTCAACAAAGGAAAAGTGAGGGGAACAGGGGGAGGTAGTTTTGAAGCTAAGGGGAAAGGGTTGACAAGGAAATACGCTAGGGGCGTAATTGTCGTAGCTCGGGTCGTCGATAGTGATCGAGCGAGGTACCTCGGGTCTTTCTTCAATGTTTAGGTCAAGAGGTTAGACGTGCGTTGAAACTACCTCGCCTGTTCTTCCACCATGCTAGTAGAACAGTTGGTGAAAGCATGGTGATATCAAATCCGGGAACATCCGAGTTCTTTAAGTAGAATCTTGTTTACTCTTTTTTCTAAATCTATCAGTATTAATTTTCTTCTTCTGATTCTCTTGTCGTTATTAAGGATATTTAGTGGATTAAGTTTTGTAGATGTCCTTTGATTTAAGAGACATGCTACACATTGACACTGGCAAAGGAAGGAGAAGAGATTCTAACATCAATTAACAAGCTGGTTGAAGCCGGTAGAGCAGATGGAATAGAAATTAACATCGAAAAACAAAAGATAATGAGGGAATTTAAGAGAGAGGAAACATTGAATTTTGCTCTAGTTAACCAACAACTGGAGAATGTGGATCATTTCAAATATTTAGCAAGTTAATTTGTGATGGAAGCTTAGTGTACACGAGAGATAGAGTTAATATTAGCAATAACCAAGGTTACTTTCCACAGAGGATGTTACTGACTAGCAAACTAGACCTGGAGAGCAATGGCTAAGGTTACTTTCCACAGAGGATGTTACTGACTATCAAACTAGACCTAGAGAGCAATGGACAAAGTTATTTTCCACAGAGGATGTTACTGACTAGAAAACAAGACTTGGAGAGCAATGGGCAAGGTTACTTTCCACAGAGGATGTTACTGACTAGCAAACTAGACCTGGAGAGCAATGGCTAAGGTTACTTTCCACAGAGGATGTTACTGACTAGCAAACTAGACCTGGAGAGCAATGACCAAGGTTACTTTCCACAGAGGATGTTACTGACTAGCAAACTAGACCTGGAGAGCAATAGCCAAGGTTACTTTCCACAGAGGATGTTATTGAATAGCAAACTATACCTGGAGATCAATGGCTAAGGTTACTTTCCACAGAGGATGTTACTGACTAGAAAACTAGACCTGGAGAGCAATGGCTAAGGTTACTTTCCACAGAGGATGTTACTGACTAGCAAACTAGACCTGGAGAGCAATGACCAAGGTTACTTTCCACAGAGGATGTTACTGACTAGCAAACTAGACCTGGAGAGCAATAGCCAAGGTTACTTTCCACAGAGGATGTTATTGAATAGCAAACTATACCTGGAGATCAATGGCTAAGGTTACTTTCCACAGAGGATGTTACTGACTAGCAAACTAGACCTGGAGAGCAATGACCAAGGTTACTTTCCACAGAGGATGTTACTGACTAGCAAACTAGACCTGGAGAGCAATAGCCAAGGTTACTTTCCACAGAGGATGTTACTGACTATCAAACTAGACCTAGAGAGCAATGGACAAGGTTATTTTCCACAGAGGATGTTACTGACTAGAAAACAAGACTTGGAGAGCAATGACCAAGATTACTTTCCACAGAGGATGTTACTGACTAGCAAACTAGACCTGGAGAGCAATGGGCAAGGTTACTTTCCACAGAGGATGTTACTGACTAGCAAACTAGACCTGGAGAGCAATGGGCAAGGTTACTTTCCACAGAGGATGTTATTGACTACCAAACTAGATCTGGAGAGCAATAGCCAAGGTTACTTTCCACAGAGGATGTTATTGACTAGCAAACTAGACCTGGAGAGCAATGGCCAAGGTTACTTTCCACAGAGGATGTTACTGACTAGCAAACTAGACCTGGAGAGCAATGGGCAAGGTTACTTTCCACAGAGGATGTTACTGACTAGCAAACTAGACCAGGAGAGCAATGACCAAGGTTACTTTCCACAGAGGATGTTACTGACTAGCAAACTAGACCTGGAGAGCAATGACCAAGGTTACTTTCCACAGAGGATGTTACTGACTAGCAAACTAGACCTGGAGAGCAATGACCAAGGTTACTTTCCACAGAGGATGTTACTGACTAGCAAACTAGACCTGGAGAGCAATAGCCAAGGTTACTTTCCACAGAGGATGTTATTGAATAGCAAACTATACCTGGAGATCAATGGCTAAGGTTACTTTCCACAGAGGATGTTACTGACTAGCAAACTAGACCTGGAGAGCAATGGGCAAGGTTACTTTCCACAGAGGATGTTACTGACTAGCAAACTAGACCAGGAGAGCAATGACCAAGGTTACTTTCCACAGAGGATGTTACTGACTAGCAAACTAGACCTGGAGAGCAATGACCAAGGTTACTTTCCACAGAGGATGTTACTGACTAGCAAACTAGACCTGGAGAGCAATGACCAAGGTTACTTTCCACAGAGGATGTTACTGACTAGCAAACTAGACCTGGAGAGCAATGACCATGTTTACTTTCCACAGAGGATGTTACTGACTAGCAAACTAGACCAGGAGAGCAATGGCTAAGCTTACTTTCCACAGAGGATGTTACTGACTAGCAAACTAGACCTGGAGAGCAATGACCATGTTTACTTTCCACAGAGGATGTTACTGACTAGCAAACTAGACCAGGAGAGCAATGGCCAAGGTTACTTTCCACAGAGGATGTATACTGACTAGCAAACTAGACCTGGAGAGCAATGACCATGTTTACTTTCCACAGAGGATGTTACTGACTAGCAAACTAGACCAGGAGAGCAATGACCAAGGTTACTTTCCACAGAGGATGTTACTGACTAGCAAACTAGACCTAGAGAGCAATGGACAAGGTTATTTTCCACAGAGGATGTTACTGACTAGAAAACAAGACTTGGAGAGCAATGACCAAGATTACTTTCCACAGAGGATGTTACTGACTAGCAAACTAGACCTGGAGAGCAATGGGCAAGGTTACTTTCCACAGAGGATGTTACTGACTAGCAAACTAGACCTGGAGAGCAATGGGCAAGGTTACTTTCCACAGAGGATGTTATTGACTACCAAACTAGATCTGGAGAGCAATAGCCAAGGTTACTTTCCACAGAGGATGTTATTGACTAGCAAACTAGACCTGGAGAGCAATGGCCAAGGTTACTTTCCACAGAGGATGTTACTGACTAGCAAACTAGACCTGGAGAGCAATGGGCAAGGTTACTTTCCACAGAGGATGTTACTGACTAGCAAACTAGACCAGGAGAGCAATGACCAAGGTTACTTTCCACAGAGGATGTTACTGACTAGCAAACTAGACCTGGAGAGCAATGACCAAGGTTACTTTCCACAGAGGATGTTACTGACTAGCAAACTAGACCTGGAGAGCAATGACCAAGGTTACTTTCCACAGAGGATGTTACTGACTAGCAAACTAGACCTGGAGAGCAATGACCATGTTTACTTTCCACAGAGGATGTTACTGACTAGCAAACTAGACCAGGAGAGCAATGGCTAAGCTTACTTTCCACAGAGGATGTTACTGACTAGCAAACTAGACCTGGAGAGCAATGACCATGTTTACTTTCCACAGAGGATGTTACTGACTAGCAAACTAGACCAGGAGAGCAATGGCCAAGGTTACTTTCCACAGAGGATGTTACTGACTAGCAAACTAGACCTGGAGAGCAATGACCATGTTTACTTTCCACAGAGGATGTTACTGACTAGCAAACTAGACCAGGAGAGTAATGGCCAAGGTTACTTTCCACAGAGGATGTTACTGACTAGCAAACTAGACCTGGAGAGCAATGACCATGTTTACTTTCCACAGAGGATGTTACTGACTAGCAAACTAGACCAGGAGAGCAATGGCCAAGGTTACTTTCCACAGAGGATGTTACTGACTAGCAAACTAGACCTGGAGAGCAATGACCAAGGTTACTTTCCACAGAGGATGTTACTGACTAGCAAACTAGACCTGGAGAGCAATGACCAAGGTTACTTTCCACAGAGGATGTTACTGACTAGCAAACTAGACCTGGAGAGCAATGACCAAGGTTACTTTCCACAGATGATGTTACTGACTAGCAAACTAGACCTGGAGAGCAATGGCCAAGGTTACTTTCCACAGAGGATGTTACTGACTAGCAAACTAGACCTGGATATAAGGAAGAAGCTGTGTGAAATGTTACGTACTAAGCCGAGACATGGGCCCTAAAGACAGAGGAAAATAAGTTTTTAGTAATCTTTGAGATATCCCGGAGGAGAATAGAAAGGACCAAATGGATATATCGGGTGTCTAATTAAGAATTTCAAACAAAAGTCAATGGAAATATAAACACACTGCAGTTAATTTTACGTATAAAGACAAAATTAACGCTTCACATTATGAAATGAGAATAGCTGTCTTAGGGAGTGACGTCATAGAAGTCAAGATGGAAGGAAGATGAAGACTAAGCAGACCACTAATGCAACTAATTGGTGACGTGAAACAAAGAAAGAAGATGAGGTTTCAGGATGTCAAAAAGAAAGTCACTGATAGAACATGCTAATGGTCTAATAGCAAGAGAATGGACCTGTCTAAAGCTACAACACCTAAGAAATAATAACACATCCTTGTAGTTTTCCTACCAGCTTTCCACACCAATGTGGATGCACTTCCTTAGAACCTTTATTCTCAAACCTAGCCCATATAAATAATTCATTATCCGCATCAGTGGGGGCGCATACGAGGGTCATTTAGTCTGGTTTTGCTGCTAACAAAAGGTCAGTGTTCAGATCCCGTCTGGGAACTAAGGTTGTGTTATTTCTTAAATGGTTTTTCACTCTTCCTCCATGCAAATGTGAGTACAGTTTCTCTGAATTATACCTTCCTCCTTTTTCCCTAGTTGCGTGATAAGAATGTGCACTACACTGACGGGTAGTAATACAGGGTTGGAGAAAAGCAAACTTTAAGTTATAACATAAAACAGATAAAACCAAACTAAAACGTATACATACAAGTAAACAGGGCCGGTCCAAGGCGTGTGTGACCTGTGCATCCGCACACAAACAATTCAGGGGGGCGCCAAAATAGCCCAAAAATATATATTTTTGTTTTTATCTGGGACACTGTAAGTATAATTAAAGAAAGTAATTTGTAAGAAGAATGCTTATTTCTTAACTTAATATTCACATCCATGCCAAACAGAGTATTTTTTTATTTCAAATTAGTGCATTAGAGTACACTAACAAAGTAAATACATTTTGAAGGTTGTTTGGTGTGAGGTACCTTGTCAACTACATTGGTGACGGGACTATACTTGTTTCCGGGTCGAGACTGTACGATCTATGAGTTAGGCTCGGCCGAAACTTTGTAGGGTTGGCAGGGAGCGGGGGGTAGGTGTAGTGTTAATTTCGATTCTCAGTCAGTCACCTAACCTCCGTGCGAATGATTTATTGACAATCGCTTACTCTCTTTATTTATAGTTCAGCGTGTTGCAATTCGCTACTTATTATTTTTAGTTTAATATGGGGTTCTGTGAAATTTTGCTTAAGTTTTGTTTTTAATTATTATTTTGTTGCAAACATTTTTAGTAGGTACTGTACTCTGTGAATTGTATTGTGTCGTATGCTGTATTACTGTTATTATTATGTTTTTACTTTTTGTGGTCTCTGGTTTAAAAAAAAAATTTAAATATATTTTTTTTAAACAGTTACTAAAATGTTTACCAAACTTTCTGCAGCTGAAAATAGAAAACGGAAAGCAAAACGTTACAAGAAACTAAGTCAAGCGCTAAACTAATTAGTAATTATTTAATGAAGGCAAGCACTAGTAAATAAGATGAAATTGGAACTCAATGTAACTATGATCATCTGTTGAAACAGCTCTCAGAGGAGGAGGAAGATTTAATAAATACTAATGCCGATGATTCTAACACCACACTGATCACAGTGATAATAACATTGTGACTGATACAATCCAGGAAATGAATAATTCATGTGACAAATTGAAAGACCCGGCTAATTAGGCCAAAGTGCTAAGAGCAACTGAACGTGATTTTGTTATTTCGCAAGGACCAATCTCAACAGTATTAGACAGCTACCCTAGAAACGTACAAAAAGATAATTTTCCAACGTATTTTGTTATCGGATCGCTTCCAACGGCGATATAACTAGAAGACGATGGCTAATGTATTCCCAGTCTAAGGGAAGTGAATACTGTTGGTATACATAGGGTCTAGTTTTAAAATGGCCAAACATATTATTTTCCACAGTTTTTTCGTATTGGGGTTGGGGTGGGTTGCAAAATGTGAGTTTTGCACACATAAAACTTTGCCTTAGACCGGGCCTGCAAGTATAGGAAGTATTGAGTAATGTCCGACAAGTCATAAAAGAAGATTAAATACATAAATATGGGAGCTATGTGTGTAAACCTTCGTGTTCTAATATTTTATTTATGGATTAAGGTATATCATTAGTGAATTCCAGTATTTTTCATATCTTGAACCATTATATGTGTGTTTAGTTAATACTATATAACATGAATGTAGTTTAAATGGATCTTACAATTTGATATTTAAAGAGGCCACATTTATATATAATAGTGTAAAATAAACTCACTATTTTATGAATCAAACAAACTAAATCACAAATCCATAGAATGAGACTGTAATACATTGCTTCCTTTAGATCAAAAACGAAGCATTGACTTTTTATTTGATACAAAAGTATTTTATTTATCCAGTGAATTTTGGAATGTCAAATTTAAATAATGTATATAATGTTAGTAACTAAATGTACACGTATACATACTGAGTCTATATTTGTGAAAAATTTAACTAGTATATTTTATTACAGTATTTTTATTTTTATTATAGAAGTAGCAAATTATCTAGCCGAATGGGCTACCAAGGGCTAACGGTTTGGTAAGGCGAGTTTTGTGTTGAGCTTTCATTATTTAAAATAAATTATTGCTAAAAGAACTATTTGTGAATGCCTATAGAATCCTTTCCAGGATTCAGAAAGGGATTCTACCACACATTTATGAAGTCCTCGGGATTCACCTTTTTGCTGTTAGCTTAGTAAACTTATATCATGCATATGTTTTTGTCCAAGGACACTTATTGGGGGATTATCTTGGAGTGCTGAAACAATTTATGCCATCATTTATAAAATATTATATATATTAGCGACACTGCCGGTATCTGGTGCTACGTCTGAACAATCGTTTTATGTTTCAAGAGGCCTCAAGGTCATATGAAAACCACACAGAAACAAGATAATATAACCAGTCTAGCATTGCTAAGTTATCTGAGGGATATACAGATACAAGATAAGATAACCAGTCTAGCATTGCTAAGTTATCTGAGGGACATACAGATACAAGATAAGATAACCAGTCTAGCATTGCTAAGTTATCTGTGAGACATACAGATACAAGATAAAATAACCAGTCTAGCATTGCTAAGTTTTCTGAGGGACGTACAGAAACAAGATAAGATAACCAGTCTAGCATTGCTAAGTTTTCTGAGGGACGTACAGAAACAAGATAATATAACCAGTCTAGCATTGCTAAGTTATCTGAGGGACATACAGATACAAGATGAGATAACCAGTCTAGCATTGCTAAGTTATCTGTGAGACATACAGATACAAGATAAGATAACCAGTCTAGCATTGCTAAGTTTTCTGAGGGACGTACAGAAACAAGATAATATAACCAGTCTAGCATTGCTAAGTTTCTGAGGGACATACAGATACAAGATAAGATAACCAGTCTAGCATTGCTAAGTTATCTGTGAGACATACAGATACAAGATAAGATAACCAGTCTAGCATTGCTAAGTTTTCTGAGGGACGTACAGAAACAAGATAAGATAACCAGTCTAGCATTGCTAAGTTATCTGAGGGACCCACAGAAACAAGATAAGATAACCAGTCTAGCATTGCTAAGTTATCTGTGAGACATACAGATACAAGATAAGATAACCAGTCTAGCATTGCTAAGCTATCTGAGGGACCCACAGAAACAAGATAAGATAACCAGTCTAGCATTGCTAAGTTATCTGAGGGACATACAGATACAAGATAAGATAACCAGTCTAGCATTGCTAAGTTATCTGTGAGACATACAGATACAAGATAAGATAACCAGTCTAGCATTGCTAAGTTTTCTGAGGGACGTACAGAAACAAGATAAGATAACCAGTCTAGTATTGCTAAGTTTTCTGAGGGACGTACAGAAACAAGATAAGATAACCAGTCTAGCATTGTTAAGCTATCTGTGAGACATACAGAGACAAGATAATATAACCAGTCTAGCATTGCTAAGCTATCTGAGGGACCCACAGAAACAAGATAAGATAACCAGTCTAGCATTGCTAAGTTTTCTGAGGGACGTACAGAAACAAGATAAGATAACCAGTCTGGCATTGCTAAGTTATCTGTGAGACATACAAAGATTAATTAAGATAACCCGTCTAGCATTGCTAAGCTATCTGTGAGACATACAGAGACAAGATCAGCTTACTAGCTGTGTTGGCTAAAAGTGCAAGTCAGGAAGGTTTAATTAATATGTGTAGCATAACTATGATTTAATGTAGTTTTTGGAATATCTTAAGCAGTATGTAAATAGAAGGGGATAGTGTTATTATTAAGAAAGGTTCGCAGGGATGTTTCCCATGGATTATATAATACTATTTTGTAAAGGTTATTATTCATTATTATTTTAGTTGGTCTGTATTAAACTAAGAATGGTCTAACATGTTTGTGACGTATTCCTTTGTAGCTCCCTAGCCCTGTCAGGATGACAGGTATAGGAGTACCAGGATTGCTATCAGGATGACTCAGGTGTAGGAGTACCAGGATTGCTATCAGGATGACTCAGGTGTAGGAGTACCAGGATTTCTATCAGGATGACTCAGGTGTAGGAGTACCAGGATTGCTATCATTCAGGAAGGAGCTGCACGTCTGTCTAGAGTTTTATATAGTATTGTTTTGTTATTATCACAGTTGGGTCGATAATTACTTTGTAAAAACAGACTCTATTTGGAGGTTTAGGCTATGGTGCTCTTCCAAAAGTTGAGAGTCCTAAAATCTGAATGTGTTTCCTCATTTACTCGCAGATTGTTCACGGAGCAGTCTCAGTTTATCGCGAGACTCCAAGACAGACTAACTTTTCATAGGGATGCTAGCGGTGAAATTTTTACTGTACAGCCAAGTGGGTAGCAACTATAGAAGCTGAGGTAATTGCTGAACACTTTCTTCACTTGTGGCCGGTAAATCGCTCTCAAGTGAAGCTAAACGTAAACAGCCAATGTAATTGCAACGATGGCATGTTTAGGGATCATTAGTTTTACCAACGACACAAGGGAGCCTTGGGCGCGAGCCAATTTACAGAAGAAAGGAGGTGCCTAATATCACGTTTCACAGAAAACAAAGTGGTTGTTATTAAAGCACAAATCAAAACTTGTTCAAAATAATAGCGACGCTTTTAAAATGTTTCATTCGATATATATATATATATATATATATATATATATATATATATATATATATATATATATATATACACTAATATTTAAGCCTGTCCTTGCAAGTTAGATTATGCTCATTTTAAATAATAAAATAGACTCATAATTCGTTTAATAAGACTATAAATAATTAAATGAAATAATAGACCAATAAAGAGACATATGTAATAAATAAATAAGCATCATGGTTCACCAAGCTGGTCCACCAGAAGTTGTTTATTTTCATGATCATGTCACTCCTGTTATGGCGATATCTTACCCTTAGATATTTATCTCTGTAATAACAGATCCTTCTAAGATTTTCTTCACTTTTTGTGTTTTATATTTTGATGTTTTCTCGTCAGCCTCCACAAAATTAAATTGTCCACCATATCAAACTTCTTTGTTTATAGGCCTATTAGTTTAACAGGTTTGAGTGCCCCACCCCCTTTCTTCCATTTCCTGGACCCCTCTTTTTATTTCGAAACCTTTCAACTTTTATGTTATCTGGAGTGGTCCTTTTGTCTATTTGCCAATTTTAAATTTTCTTACAGGCTTAAAAATAGATTTTTTAATTATTTTGAATAGATTTGAAGCTAATACCCTCCATTCAACCAATTTCGGTTCCCATATTCCCATTTGGAAACTTTAAGACGTATTTGTTTATCTGATATGGTAATTTTAAGTGCCTACCTGAATTCAATTTTTGACCACACCGAGTATCGTGTTGAACATTAGTTATATCAATTTCAAGGTCTTATATTTCTTCTGTTTCAATTTTGAAATTACATTTATTCAAATAATTATATTCTACAACGACAATCTATTTTTTCTGTAGCTTTGAAAATTTTGAGACATCATTTCTTTGCAACCAATTGTGAATTTTCAAATTTTCAGTATTTTTTAATTATTGATTATTTGGGATTGTAATCCTAACGGCTTGCAAGTATTTAAATTCTCTACCACACTTAGAAAGCTTGTTATATTAGTTTTTGAAATTCTTAGCTCTCCTTCAACCCAGATCTTAATTTAAAATAAAGAAAAAACCTTTAATACATTTCCAGTTATCTGAGAAATTTCTATTTTATACTATACTGAACGTTGTTTTTACCTATAATTTTGGAAATTTCTTCTGATTCCCCATTTCTCTATATGCATACCATACCAATCATCTTATTTATTAACATAAACTCTCAGATATTTGGGCTTTTATTGTGGTATATTTACCATCTCACCATATTTAAATTTTTTACTTAACCAATATGTTGATAATTTTAGTTTTGGTAAATTTTCAATCTTTACCATCTTTCGTACCCTCATTTTGAATTTACATGTAAAATATATTCTGGCTATTTAGGTTTGACACTTTGTGCTTGATAAAATATTTCAATTTTCTAGAATACTTAATTTTTTTAAATTTCAAGTGGAACCTCTTTCCATTTTTTAAAATTTTAGAATGTTCAAACCTTCAATATGATTTGGAGTGGTTCTTACACCTTCCCAACAAATATCAATTTTTACCACCCTGATAAGTACTTTATTCTTTTAGTTTTGGAAGTTTCGAAAACCAACCCCCCCCCCCCCAGTTGCTTCACCCATTTCATAATCAACCCCCTACAAATATAAAATATTTAACACTAATTTTGATATTTGGAATGGTCCCTCTACATTCCAGGCAAATTTAGTTTGTTTCATCCCCCGAGAGTGTTTTTATAATTATATGCCTTCCCTACCTTTCCATATCTTCCATTTTGGTGCAATTTGAGGATCATTTGATTAGAATTCTGAAATACCAATTACTGAATCTTATTTTCCGGCTTTGTAAATCCCTAGCTATAAAATTTCTTGAATATTAAATGAACAATAATAGTTTTTACATTTTAGTGTTGATTTATATCACCCAACTGGAATTTTGATTACAAGAATTACAACAGGGCTATGTTTAGCAGTGTTAGAAACCCCAAAACTCAAATTTCAGCGTGATAGAAAAGCTTGTATTTTATTTATAGGGTAAGCATAATTTAGTTAGAGAAATTTTGGGGGCCACAGATTCGGTCACTTTTATAATTTTTCAGTTTTAGGATTTTTCACATCAGTCTATGATTCCTAGGAAACCCCAGCTGATGTTTAACCTTCTAGAGTCTAGATCATTGACAAGTTCTTAAAAAACTCTGGAAGGAAAAACAGACAGACATGATATGGATTGTATATATGATCAATTAGAATATTCTGTATTGTAAATTATTGTTATAATGGTTGCTGCACCCCCATCGGTCCCATGGGCCTAACACGTCAGGATGGGCTTGTGGGATGGTTAGGTAGAGGAAATACATTTTGGGTTAGTTTAATCTGGTTTATTGAAATAAATTAACTAAGCTAATAGTGTATAATGCGATGTAGTATTTATAATTAATTGATATAGTTAGGGAAAATGCACTCATTCTGTCAATGCCCTACTCAGCAGTGTGTGTCCTGACCTATCCTCGACTCTATGGCCCTCACTGGTATCAAACACCTGACCGTCTAGCACCATGCTGTTATTAACAAACTCTTGACTTTTAGGATGGACTGGGGCCTCCTCCCCTGTAGCTAACAGGGACTCAAGCTGTAAGATATTCTCCTCACATGTTAGTTAGACTTGGTAGGTGAGTATGTAGAGTACTTTGGACTGGCCTAGGTTGTCCAGCCCCCTCTGCTTTCTTAAGATCCAAAACTCACTGTTATATACCCAAAAGGGAAGGGGGTTTCTCCAAAGATAATAGTTTTGACCATGTTATTTGGCAAATCCGCTGATGTTCAAAAAAGACCTAGTTTGAATTTCTGAGTCAGGAGAGTTGACGGTGTGAGTTCATAAGCTTACGTCATAATGCATGGTCTAGATTGACTAAGGCTGCAAGCTATGACAAAGTTAATCATTTGTAAGATAACACATAGCCAATTAATTTTGGTGGCAATGATTAATAATTCATTAGTAATAAAAATAATAATCATCTCAATTGTGTTTGTAATCTTCTATCTATTTTTTTTAATTTTGAATTATTCCGATATTCCATTTATAGCAACACTATTTTACAAGCAACGTATATTCATAAGAATTGAGATTTATATCTTGATATTTATTTCTATTTTAATATCTTAAATAATAATATATTGTAATTCAATGTTAGTACATCTTAGATTATTGTTTGAGAATGCAATTAATATATTTTGTCTATTTATAGATTGTTTACTATTAGTTTTAGACCTATAATAATTATTTATTTGATAATTTCTGGGAATGTTATATTCCTTTTTAGAGGGTTTGTATTATGAATTATTTTATAATCAAATTCAATTAGTTAAAAACTTAGATGGAGTTCATACAGAACATCGTTTCCTCCAGCATATTCATTAAGGAGTGGTGCGACATTATGCAGATCGGGTAATATAGTTCCAGCAATCGGCACCAGATGTCAGCTTATCCCCCCTTCTCTGTGTCACCCTGCCAGCACCCTAATGAGACAAGGCCTTCTTGCACACAGCCATTCATTGCGTCATTTTCTCCTTCAACTCGGTGTTTCAACATTTTCTTATCACTCATGTGGTTCTCCCAGATCCGATGAGTAAAAGAGACGAGGAAGAGCTCTGAAACCTTTGAGCCTAGACGAGTATTGTAATAATTTGTTCCGGCCTGTGAGATGGTAAAATGTAGTTAACCGTCGTGCGATGAAAACAAGAGTAGTGGAGTCTGAGAGATGACTGAACATAATGTTTGATAAATATAGAGCTCTGAGAACCAATCACCCATCCAATGCTTGGGGAGACATGACTCCTCTGAGTCAAGTGCTCCTCCCAGGAGATGAATACATGTCCCCTCATAGTCAATGTGTTCCTCCCAGGAGATGAATACATGTCCCCTCATATACAATGTGCTTCCTCCCAGGAGATGAATACATGTCCCCTCATAGTCAATGTGTTCCTCCCAGGAGATGAATACATGTCCCCTCATATACAATGTGCTCCTCCCAGGAGATGAATACATGTCCCCTCGTAGTCAATGTGTTCCTCCCAGGAGATGAATACATGTCCCCTCATAGTCAATGTGTTCCTCCCAGGAGATGAATACATGTCCCCTCATATCAATGTGCTCCTCCCAGGAGATGAATACATGTCCCCTCGTAGTCAATGTGTCCTCCCAGGAGATGAATACATGTCCTCATATCAATGTTTCTCCAGGAGTAATACATGTCCCCTCTAGTCATGGTTCCTCCCAGGAGATGAATACATGTCCCCTATAGTCAATGTGTTCCTCCAGGAGATGAATACATGTCCCCTTCATATCAATGTGCTCCTCCCAGGAGATGAATACATGTCCCCTCATAGTCAATGTTTCCTCCCAGGAGATGAATACATGTCCCCTCATAGTCAATGTGTTCCTCCCAGGAGATGAATACATGTCCCTCATATCAATGTGTTCCTCCAGGAGATGAATACATTCCCTCATAGTCAATGTGCTCCTCCCAGGAGATGAATACATGTCCCCTCATAGTCATGTGCTCCCAGAATGATACTGTCCTCAAGCAATGTGCTCCTCCAGGAGATGAATACATGTCCCCTCATAGTCAATGTGCTCCTACCAGGAGATGAATACATGTCCCCTCATATCAATGGTTTCTCCAGGAGATGATACATGTCCACTCAGTCAACTTATTCTAGGAGGGTGTTCAATAAAAGTACCATAGATAGATTGAGTTAAATATAGTCATTGGTAGCATTATTTCAACAGTTCATATCTAAATGAGCTCTAGTTATTGGGACCTGGCTCTAGTTTAGTCCTACTTGTAACAATACCCTCCAGTCAGAGCTAGTGTTTGGGACCTGGTTCTAGTTTAGTCCTACTGTAACATACATTGTCAGAGCGAGTTTGGGACCTGGCCTAGTTTAGTACACTTGAACCTTTTTAGAGTGAGTGTTTGGGACCTGGCTCTAGTTTAGTATCCACTTGTAACAATACCCTCTAGTTAGAGTGAGTGTTTGGGACCTGGCTCTAGTTTAGTCCCACTTGTAACAATACCCTCAGTCAGAGTGAGTGTCTGGGACCTGGCTCTTGTTTAGTCCCACTTGTAACAATACCCCCCAGTCAGAGTGAGTGTCTGGGACCTGGCTCTAGTTTAGTCCCACTTGTAACAATACCCTCTAGTCAGAGTGAGTGTCTGGGACCTGGCTCTAGTTTAGTCCCACTTGTAAACAATACCCTCTAGTCAGAGCGTAGTGTTTGGGACCTGGCTCTAGTTTAGTCCCACTTGTAACAATACCCTCTAGTCAGAGCGAGTGTTTGGGACCTGGCTTAGTCAGAGTGAGGTTTGGTCTGCTTAGTTTAGTCCTACTTGTAACAATACCCTCTAGTCAGAGTGAGTGTTTGGGATCTGGCTCTAGTTTAGTCTACTTGTTAACAATCCACTTTAGAGTGAGTGTGGATCTGGTATAGTTAGTCACTGTACATACCTCTAGTCAGAGCGAGTTTACTCACTCCCCCTTGATCAAGCCATGGGATACGTTCCCTGCACACCACAACCAAATTTGTAAAGTAGTTTCCCAACCTTCAGCCTCAAGCATAGTCTACTTGCTAGGGCGCATGGTTGTATTAACTTTGCTTGTTTGTGTGAGTATTCCACATTACGTCTTACTACCCATCCTGGTTATCTGTATCGTTACAATAAAGGGGTAGGAACGAAGAGGGTAAAATATAAATACCTCATACCAGCATTTTGATGAGGAATATTGGGAAAAATTACCACATGGCTGCTACACGTGGGGGCCTTAAGAACCACTGCACAAGCTTATAAGTACCACATGGCTGCTACACGTGGGGGCCTTAAGAACCACTGCACAAGCTTACAAGTACCACACGGCTGCTACACGTGGGGGCCTTAAGAACCACTTCACAAGCTTACAAGTACCACATGGCTGCTACACGTGGGGGCCTTAAGAACCACTGCACAAGCTTACAAGTACCACACGGCTGCTACACGTGGGGCCTTAAGAACCACTGCACAAGCTTACAAGTACCACATGGCTGCTACACGTGGGGGCCTTAAGAACCACTGCACAAGCTTACAAGTACCACATGCTGCTACACGTGGGGCCTTAAGAACTCAACTTCAGCCTCAAGCTTAGTCTACTGTGACGACATGGCTGTTTAACTGTGTGGTGGTCCATTAGATACCCATCTGTACTGCTTTACAATAACAGGGTGTAACAAGGGGGTAATTAAAACTAACCACATTGACAATTGGAAAAAATACCACATCGGCTGCTACACGTGGGGGCCTTAAGAACACTGCACAAGCTTACAAGTACCACATGGCTGCTACACGTGGGGGCCTTAAGAACCACTGCACAAGCTTACAAGTACCACAGGTAGCTTGATAAGCTAAATATTGTTGTCACCAAACTAAAGGTGAAAGTTTTGACCAGTTAAAAATAAATATCTAAGTTTAAAGTTTAATAAAGTGTGTGATAGCTTATATAAACCCTATAAAACAATCCCACATTATTACATTAATATTTTATTTTGTGATCCTAACAAAACATGACTTTATTTGAAAGAGGAAGTCTTGATATAGATTTCCAACCTTTTCTCAGAAGCAAAAGTTTGGCGTGAAGCGTAATTGAATTCAAAACAACTTTAACTCTCTCAAACACCTGCTGGTAGTTTTCTCCAACAGTTGGTTGAAAACAATATTATATTATATCAAACAACTTGTTTAATAATGTGTTATTTCTAAACGTCTGTATCCCGTCTCGGTTCTACTACCATGTAGCAACCTAGGTATTCCAGGCAATGAACTGATATCCGAACTCCGCATCAACTCAACTCAGACAAGGTGAGACTAGTGCCTTTGTCCGGCTTAGTGTTTTAGTTGTGTCTTTCGTGGCTGCTTGACTGTCACAGTTTTATGATTCAAATTATCATCTGTTGTACAGCAGTGCCTTGTTAAATTTTGAGGGGATAAATGCAGTGAATGTTACGCAACATTTTATTGTTTTCTTATAGAAAGCTCTGACTAATGAAATGAGGACATTGAGGTTAGTCTTAGTGTTTGACTTCTGTAATACACACTAATTTTTCTAGCAAGTATCCATAATTGTTTGAATTGAACTGATGTATCTTATTTTATTGTTTATTAAAATAGGCTTTCTTGAAAGCAAATTAAATAGGCTCAAAGCAACAATGAAGGAAAAGGAGTAATAGGGCTGTGTTACATCGTTACAACTCTTATAATTTTTCATTTGATTAAGTAAACTAAATTAACAAAAACTATTCTTTTTCACACTTTAACATTTTCAAATTTGAGATACATTTTTAAACTCGTTATATAGTTTTAGATTTGCATGAAATTTCGTATAACCATATTGTTTAGAGTGATGATTTCGAATTTACCATAAGTTATTTAATAAAATGTCAGGGGAAGCCCCTTAACCCTCACGCACTAAACTATAATATGTTTTGAATAGTTTATTGACGTACCACTTCCATTATGCTATGAAGCAGAACATTGGTAGACAGGTATCAAAATACTGTAGACATATCGATAAATTCCATTTCTTATGGCTTTATTTTATTTTATAGCTGAAAATGTTTTTAAATTATCATGGCCAAATTGATAATTTTTAGATAAAGTGACGAGCTAGTTCTACAGCTCAGGGTTAAGATAGTTAATTATTGCTTCCAAGTATGTAATAATAAAGCAGCGGTTTCCAACCTGAGGGCCGCAGCGTGATTTGTGTGGGTTCATGATATAGGTGTTTTAGCTTTATATTTAATTTTTCAAGGATTTTAATGATTATAAGAAAAAGTATAATTCTAGTAGAAACGTAAGTTGTTAAAGTGCTAAAAACGACCTAGTTACTGCATAGGTTTCTTTTGGCTATTCCATTCTGATAGCTTCTTGCTGATTTGTTTACTGTGGCAGCCTTGTAATGCTGCTAGCATAATATAAAATTATCCCCCAACCCCGGGCTTGTTGAATCTCTTTTACTACAGATTAGTCGCATATAATCATTATTATAAGCAATTTATAATGATTAAAACAATCACTAGGGGACATGCGGGCTTAACGTCACGATCTTTTGGTTTGGTTTGTTGGTGAAGGGGAAGTAAGGATTTTAATTCTGGCCAGTGGTAATTTATACTTATAACCCTCCACGCAAATAAGGGTACATTTTCTCTAAATTTTACCTATCCTACTGGTGTAGTTAGCTGTAGATAGTCCGGGTTGATAATAATACACAGTGAAAAAACTTAAAACTATGATTTGAGCGCTTTTAAGTTATCAAAGGGTCGCAATGGCCGCAATGAGAAAAGTTGTGGTCATAAATTACAAAATGTTGGAAACCACTGTAATAATCCAGTTATATTTTAGATTATCTAAAATATACGATTCAAACAATATCTGCAACCTTAAATAAATATATCTAAGATCAATAGAATATTTAGCTCAGATGCAGGTAAACTGAAATAAATAATAATTCAAGTTATTTCCTTAAGCACTGAAAAAGCCTTATAGCTTTAAAAATCCAGTATGGACGAATACATTTAAAAATACAGATCAAGGCTTGATTATCACCCCAAATTTAAATAAAATTCCGGGAGCCTCCTGTCCTCCCCTCGCCCCCCCCCCCCCCCCCCCCCCCCCCCGTTCTCAACAGTGCTATTCTTGTAGTCTCCTTTGCTACTTGGGAATCTTTCTAATTTTGAAATGCTTGGAGTTGGAAAAAACACTGGTTCATAGAATACCACAGTGTTTACTTCTCTTGGTTTTGATATATCAACTTGTAATGTTTCCCTAAGCCGCGTGTACTTCTGACGATCCTTCCTTGTATTATAGCTTTTCAGCTATAAAATAAAGCAATAGGAAATGGAATTTATCGATATGTCTACAGTATGTTGATACCTCTCTACCAATGTTCTGCTTCATAGCATAATGGAAGTTGCCCTAAAGTGTTAATACTGGTACGTCAATAAACTATTCAAAACATATTGTAGTTTAGTGCGTGAGGGTTAAGGGGCTTCGCCTGACATTTTATTAAATAACTTATGGTAAATTCGAAATGATCACTCTAAACAACATGGTCTAGAAATGATATCTGACCCTATAAGAGCGAAAAGTGTTTCAAGACCCTATCTCCTAGGGCGATTACTCCTCTATCTCGGAACACAATAAAAAGGGCTGGCATTGATCGTCGCCCCAGGAGCTGAGCCATGGAAAAACAAAGCTAAGATTCTGTGCTTAAAGTGCAAGCTATCTTAATCATTGAGAGTCATTGGTAGAACTTTCTAGCTAACATTAAATCCTGACACTAGAATCAAGGGTTAATATCAGCTCTAGCAGTGTAACAGGTGACCTAACCAATGGAAAGAAAAGCTAGGATACTTTTTCCATAATCTGGTCCATTTAGTAAACTAAGTGACCTGAGTAACGGATTAAAAGGCTATGATTATATATCTAACATTGTGTCCAACCAATAAACTCGTGAGACTCAACAATAGAGAAATGAGGATATAATTCTTATCAACTGGTGTAACCAATTGACCAAATGACTATTTCAATAAAGAAAAGAGCCTATGACTCACTTTCAGGTCCAGCAACCAGACCGGATGTACATACCTTTAGAAGATTAAGACACAAAGATTTCTTGTATAACATTGAGTCCAGATAAAAATCAGTAATGGTAAAAATAGGTTAGGACACCCTTATTAACATTTGGTTTAGGCACAACACCAGGCAACCCGAGCAAACTAAAATATGAGGCTAGGATTTCACACCTCGCATCGAGTCCAGAAAATAGACCATAATACCTGATCCATGTTTGAAACAATACTTCCTACCTATAATTGGTTAGAGCACCCAGACAAGGAGGCCAGAGGAAACGAAAAACGAGGCTAGGCTCGCTGTATATCTCTTCTCTAGTCAATAACCACATGGCCTGAACTCTGGAGAATGAGGCGTATTAACACTTAAACTACACCAGGAGACTATTTTATAAAGTTACAAGTTTGACATTTAGAGAATTCACTTGTAACTTGTAAGAAATTAGAAAACTGTTTTTCATAAAGCTATAAGTTAAAATTTTACAGCTAACAAGTGTTTTAAAAAGTAAGCTTATAATTTATTTTCCCATAAAGCTACTTGTAGCTTGTACTTATACTTGTAAATCAAGGAATATTTTCTACATATCTCACATAGGTAAAATACTTAACAATTAAATTTAATGGATTATGGTTATAAAATTAGTTCTGTATATTTCTAATACTTGTGTAAACATAACTATCATGTAGATCGCATGTATAGACTTTTGATGATAGTGTAAGTCAGGTGATTATTGAGGCAAAAAGATGGCTACGTATCAAATGTTTACAATGAATTATTTGAAAGTTGAGAAAAAAATACTTTATATAATATCGGTCATTATTTTTGTATATAATAACTTTGTATTATATTTTACATGTCAACACAATTGACTTGTAAATGTTTTCATCAAGTCAACTAAAAACTACAACGCAAACTGCTATAGGTGTATTTATTATTGTAAAACATTGACTTGTAACTTTTAACTTTTAAAATGGTATAAACAGACCCCAGGTGACTTTACCAATGGAGAAACAAAGCTATACAAACGCTCTGAAACTTGTCTGGGTGACACGAGCTATTGACTAATAAATACTATATTTGTTTCTTCAACTTTTTTTCCACAAAATAATTGATTAGGACATTTTTAATATTTATTAAATCGTTAGCATTATTTAAGTCCTGGGTTAGGTGTTCTTTTCTTATTAATTCAAACTGGATTTGTTCAGTCTGAACTCTCAACAAATCAAAGGTCATAGATGGAATAAAATGGGTGGCAATCATTCATATAGGAAGCTGACAATATATCATACTATACATCTGTAACTATGTCCTCAGTGTCTCTTCAGTGGCCTCATAGTTGGGGCCTCTGTGTCCAGAGGTGAGGGAACCTGAATTACAGGATCATGAAATGATGACGTGGAAAGAGTTTGGCAAAAGTATATTAATAAATCTTATGTTAAAAACTTCCCCATTGCGATCATCTAAGATTCAAGATTTGAGTCCTCCATCACCTGTAAACTATAATTCCGTCTCTTAATACGTTTTCCCTGACCACCCCCCCCCCCACCCAAATGAACTATCCAATGTGGTTTCGTTAGTAGGGTTGAAATAAGAATTAATAAAAATGAAATTTTAATAAAGTCTACTTATGTTCAGTGAAGGAAGAAAAGCATTAGGAAATAATCACCTCTAATGTAGGCTGTAGAGATTAAAGCTCCCACCCATAATCACTGGGAAACTAGACCAAGGAATATTTTACTTATATCCATATTATGTTTTGTGCATTTAGTATTTAATTTGATACATATTGTGAATGATGCTATTTAATGTAATTAATTTTATTCTAAGCACTTCCTAGAAAGAATCCGTATTTCCATCATTCCTTAGTCAACACTCTTAATTAAATCCAGAGGGAATAGTTTCTTCATTCCTAGCTGTCATCTTTATTCTGAGCTGCACCTAAAGAGAGATGGTTGAGTTGCTTTCCCATTTTCTGTGCTCGGCTATGGATGACCTAGTTCCACTGGGTCGACCACCACCCACCACCCACCTCTCGTACCACCTTCGTGTGCCTCGAAACATTGTACAATCTGATCAAATAAAAAAAATTCAATGGAACATTTAGTGTGTTATGTACTTTGTATCCAGCCTCACACATCCTGAGGTTCTCTAAGTAGATGGTCTCAACAAGCAAAGATTGATTCCAGTTTACACGGTACGTGCTCTTGTCTTTCCAGTAAAACAAGCACTGTGTGAACAGCTACTGGAATTTTGTGCACTGACCCTTGACATATTAATTGGCTGGAGGAGCAACTACGCCTAGCCTGGCCTTCCAAAAGTATTCGTATTGAATCTGTGGTTAATAGAAAAAGAGATAATTGTTGATGCAAAGCGGTGTAAAATTGATTAAAAACCTGTCATATTTAACTTGATTCCTCTGGTTCACATCTTTCACTTAGTTCACTTGTTCACTACTAGGGGAAAAATAAATAATATTTAGTTTGGCGTTAAAGTCTCTATTATTTCATGTTTTTTGGAAGGCCGAGATGGCATAGTGTCTCCTCCAGCCAATTATAATGTTGGAGCTCTTATGCCGATTAATTTTTGTGTTGTACTCATTAAATGATGTGATATTTCTTCATCTCAAATAATTTGGTTTTGTGCCCTATAGGTTTTCAACCAAAAAAGTTAAAAGGGAAAAAGTGGAACTAAGAATTTATATGATTACAACATAGATGTATTATCTTGTACCTTATTTTTTCTCCCATTGATTTGCACCAAAGTATTGTGTTTAAAATCTATCCCCAGAAATCATCACGACCATTTTTTATGTATGGAAGAGAGTATAAATACATTTATTTTGTCCCTAAACCTTATTTAAAATTAAATAATTTCCCTTTCAAAGCAATAAAGCTGGAAAAAGCCGATGTTAGGTGCAACTAAGGGTAAAACTAGTAATTTATAAAGACGTGCCAGAATAAAAAACTATAAATATTGTTTGGGAGGAAGTAGATATGCTTGCCTTTGGCCCTCTGATTTCTATAATTGCAATACAGTTCAAAACAAAACTTTAAAAATAACATACATACTTCTACTTTGTTAATAAATATCTCTGGCAGCAAACTAGCACGCCATCTTACCCACTTTGACCTTTGACCCCAACGTGGAGAGAGTGATGATTACGTAATGTTGTTGTCACTCTCTGATTGGCTGTTGGCCTTGCCCTCCCTTAACCTCCTCCCTTGACCCCCACACCTGACCACGTTTCAGCGGTTTATTCTTGTTGAAACTTGTTTTTTATGTGTGTACATTGGTTTTTATATTTGGGTAGGATTGGGACGGGCGTCGGCATTTATTTTATTTTTTGGATTTTTATTTATTTATTTAGGTGGGGTTCTATTTTATTTACTGACTTGCAGTCCACGGCGTCGGGCGCTCCTCCGGCGACGTCCCAGGCATCGCTAGTGAGTGTGGGAGCATCCTTTCTGGCCAGCCGCTTAGCGTAGAGTGTGAGAAATGGTTTCCAGCCGTGAGACCCCTTTCAATCCTTTCAGTTTCCTCCCCCTTCCCACAGACAATGGATTTTCCCGGTGTCTCAAGACCTCCCAACCCTCTTCCCCCATCTATGTGTTAATGGGTTTTTCCCGCAACTAGAGAGCATATGCACAATCAGGGGCCTCGGAATCATCAGTTAGATCCCGCTATTCCCCAGCACGAAAGTCTAATAAAATTGGTTGTATGGTATCGTCCGTCGACATGCGTAGATGTAGGTGTCAGCCATGCACCACTTTTGGTGGAGAAGTGAGGTAGAAATTTTCCAGCGATGGAGAGGGAAACTAGTGACAGTACACCTCAGATGAGATTAGAACCTGACCTCCTCTGCCATAACTAGATGGGGTTATGGGCACCCTTTTCTGGCTAAACGTGCGATAGGGATGATTAAGAAAATGTTCCAGATGGAGAAATACCTACAGTTTACAAGGCAGGTATTCGATTTCAACCCCCCTTCCACTAAGTCCATGCGTTCGGCCCTTAATACTAAATAAAAAATAAACTTCAAAGCCCGTCCCGATCCTACGACAATAAATAAAATATACTCTAACGCCCATCCGAATCCTACCCAAACATAAAAAATCCAATGAGCACATATAAAAACAATAACACACATAAAAAAGCAATGAACACACATAAAAAACAAGTTTGGTCAAGAATAAACCATTTTTGAACACTGGAAAGGGATCAAGTGAAGGGAGAAAGCCAACAGCTAATCAGAGAGCGAGAGGGCGTGATCACGTGACCAAATCCAGCCAATCACAGCCTGTTTTAAACGGTCATACTTGCTACTCTGACATTATCAAAGTTTGTTTATTTATTCTGATTATAATAAGAGAGTTAAAACACCATACCTGAGTGCAAAACCTATATTTTAATCTGGAGAGAAGGCTACATTTAAACTTAATCTCCTCCCCCCCCAAACTAAAACAGTCTGACTGTATCTGGGGTCGGGGTGCCAAACACAATACATGGTAGCTAAACTATGCCAAATAGGTGCAAAACGGTGGTATATCCACGACATTTTAAGTTCGATGAAAGTTTTTGTTTTAAAACACCGACCAACACAACAATGTGTGAAGCTGTACCAACGAGAGTAGAATTTGAACATAGTGTCACAAATATAGGAATTCTATCTGTCTGTTTCCGTGTATCGAAGTGGCCAATGGCCAGTAAAACAAAGCTATTTGAAATAGCTTATCTGGCTAGGCCAGCTACTGGCCAACTCACACAATGAGTAACTCAGCTGACTCTCAGTTCCTAGCTCTAAGAACTTGCCTTGCAAGCCAGCTCACACAGTGAGTAACTCAGCTGACTCTCAGTTCCTAGCTCTAAGAACTTGCAAGCCAGCCCAAACGGTGTAAGCCAGGCATTAGGAAATAAGCTGACACATATAAAATGAGAGCATTGATGAAATACATGTTCATGTTCAGTTCATGTTTTAACATTCAAACTTGGACCTCAACATTATTTGAAAATCAAACTAGGTGAGCCCGATGTTTACTACGTGTGGCTCTTGGTGCAATATGTGAATAATACAGCTCCGCAGTAGTTAAATAAAAAAAATCGTGGTACTGTTGAATGAACTAAAATGGGTTGTATGGCGTTATATATATTTTTATATCGACCTAATATTCATTATTTTTACCTTCCCTACTTTTACTTAGTTCTCATATTAATATACAAATTTTATTTGGGTGAAACATTTATACAAAATAGTTTTTCCTAAACTTTAGTTATACTTTAGAGTTGGTCTACACAAATTGAACAGATAATTGAATGAGTGTTTTATAGCCATGTTAACGTTTCTCGCCATGTTATTAGCTGCAAGGAACACGTGGTATGCTTCAACAATAATTCGTCTACAATCAGCTAGTCGGAAGCGCTCTTGTAAAAACTGGTATGTTCGACCAGCTAGTCTGACAAGCCTGAGAATCTAGTCAGACAATTCCAACAAGCTAGACTGACAATTCCAACAAGCTTGTCTGACAATTTCAACAATCTAGTCTGACAATTCCAACAAGCTAGTCTGACAATTCCAATAATCTAGTCTGACAATTCCAACAAGCTAGTCTGACAATTCCAAAAAGCTAGTCTGACAATTCCAACAAGCTAGTCTGACAATTCCAACAAGCTTGTCTGACAATTCCAACAAGCTAGTCTGACAATTCCAACAATCTAGTCTGACAATTTCGACAATCTAGTCTGACAATTCCAACAAGCTAGTCTGACAATTCCAACAAGGTAGTCTGACAATTCCAACAATCTAGTCTGACAATTCCAACAAGCTAGACTGACAATTCCAACAAGCTTGTCTGACAATTTCAACAAGCTAGTCTGACAATTCCAACAAACTAGTCTGACAATTCCAACAAGCTAGTCTGACAATTCCAACAAGCTAGTCTCCCAGAGCAGCTGTTACAGACATATACACCATACATTATTGCAAG
The DNA here is from genome assembly GCA_033556935.1 of Timema podura. Classification (NCBI taxonomy): domain Eukaryota; kingdom Metazoa; phylum Arthropoda; class Insecta; order Phasmatodea; family Timematidae; genus Timema; species Timema podura. The sequence continues at coordinate 35,050,404 of JAVRXN010000006.1, read as the reverse complement.
TCCTACCTTTCATAGCAGAGATGACTCTTACGGTAAACGCTATGTTTATTGTATCGAAATGGTTTCCTTTTAAAACTATGGGGAGAACCCTTACGTTACGTGAACTGAACGTAGCTATTGAAACCTTGGTGTTCAAACCCAATTAGCTGGAAATGTGTTGTTGTACTCTTACTTTCATGAACGGACAGTTTGAGTTGATTTTAAGGCACCCGTCTTAAAAGAATCGGTAAAATAAAATTCAACTTAAGAGTTTTAATGTAGAATTGAAACATAAATTTTAAACATAAAAACTGTATTATAAATGTGTATGATTATATATAATATAAATATAAGACATACCAATCAGCACAAGTGAAATATTAAATTTAACTTCTAAGAAAGCACTTAGAACAAATCATAGTATAACTGCTAAAAATGTAAACTAATGTATATAATTTACTCATAAACGATAGTAAAATTAATTTATTCACTGTCTGGTATCGAACCAAGTATTCGTCTCTCAGTAATTCATCTAAGACGAAATAAATTAGCTCAAATTAACAACATAGCTCTTATATTTTGTTTTTCATGAAAATAAATCTTGTGCCTTTATTAAACCTCCTTTTCTTTCAACGCCAAAGAGAAGAAGTGATTAATGTTGGTTGTTTTCTCTTGCAGTTCCCTGTCTAAATGTTTGAAGGAAAGTAGGGAATGATAAGATCTAAATAAAGACAAATGACATGCGGGATCTGGCCCCAGTGTACCATTTTTATATACTATTGAAAGCAATACTAATATCTTAGTACGACCTTCCACGGATCCTGAATGTAACAAGAGTTCAAGGTGAGGCTAGTTTATTTCTTGTGAAGGGGGAGTATCTTTTTATAACATCGAGGGATGACTGCGTCCAAAACTGTGTTCGTTTTAGTTCCATTTCACATGAACATGGCAGTGAAATATTATTTTATAGAAACTCTATAAACATTCTAATATAGGGATGTTGAAACTTTTATAAGCAGTGTTCCACCTCTCATTTACGTTATTTAATGAGATTAAAAACTTTCGGAATACTATGAAATGTAATGATTAACTCAAATCAAATTGTAAATATTTTAATAATGCCTACATTTTAAAGAAGGAAAATTTAAGATATTGCTCAATGAATCATATACAATAATTGTAAGTAAAAACAATGAAATTAACAACTCCAGTGAAAAAAAAGCAATTATATGATATTATATATGTTAAAATCCAAAACCTACACACAATAATTAATTTTAGTTTGAAAAATGTTGTATTTTGTCACCCAAGATATTTATTTTCGGTTATTAGCTTGTCTTCAACCGCTAACAAGATGCAATTAAGTACGAGTGAAGACGATCTATAACCGATCCCAACACAACACTCATTGTGATATGACAATGAATTACATGACTGTCAAACTATTATTGACTTCAAAACTACTAAACCACCTTTTCAAAAGGTGTATGTAATCATTTTTGATCATATTGGCGTGCCACCCAAATCGAGCCAAATATCTTCTATTCCTGTTCTGACATAATCGTTCCAGGGGTGATGGTATGAGAAAATATCGTGTCAATTTGTTTAGTGACGCAGTGAAATAACAGTCCATTATTTCCCAAAACGCGCCTTAAAATATATAAATAACAAAATTTAATGTTAATATATTTGTAGCGTCTTATCATATCTACAACGCTGAATTCATAAAAGACAGTGACGAATTATTCCAAATAATATTCAATCAAATAATTAAATAATGTTATAATATTTGAGACTCACCATGCGCCATTTCACGCCCCATAACCCGCCACGCCTACTTGTGATCACGTCCTAATGCCCGAGTTAACTGACCAGGCCAACTCTGAGTTGAGCGTCCTGTGCTGAAATGTTACCGGTCCATTTAGATAATAAAAGAATCCTGTTCTAGATTCTTCTACCACCGTCTCGTCACATCTTCCCCTACCACCAACTACCTCCCTTTCTCCTTGTCTTGTATGTAACCCCTGCTTCTCCCCTCTATGAAGAAATATACCAAATAAATACCACCAGGAGATCGAAGGAAACGTCACCCTTGGCGGTATATTGGTAGACGACGCAGCATTGTCTTGTTAAAAAGTAAAATCTAAAATTATTGTTTCGGCCACCTAAACTCTAAATTCATTTTCGGCTTGGTAATTTTTTTCTAAAAATTCAAATAATAGTCATGATTGTATTGAAAATAATTAATAATGTTCCATGCTTTGTCTGTAAGTGAGAATAGGCTTATTTAAAATCGTAGTTCTTCCGATTCAGGATAGTAAAATAAATAATTTAGAATCTTTTATCTTGGAAGCTGTCCTGAATCATCTTAAAGTGTTTATCTCTCTGTTATAATCTACTAGATGGTTTAATATTTGAAATAATTAATTTACAATATTTTGTCTTGGAAATTATCTTGAATTATTTGACGTATTTATATTTTCAATTATTTGGTTTGCTAATTCCGCTAAGCAATTTAGAATCTTTCGTCCTGGAAATTATCCTGAATAATTTTGAAATATGTATCTTGCTTGTATAATCTACTAAATGGTTTAATATTTGAAATTAGTAGTTTAAAATATCTTTCTTGGAAGTTATCTTGAATAATTTGAAGTTTTATCTTTCTTGCATAATCAACTAAATAAATTAAAGTCCTTGATTATCTATAGTTGTATATAAAATAAATGATTTTGAGTACTTGTGAAAGTAAATAATATATTATACTTGTTATTAGTTTGGTGAGTTTCAAATATTTAATTTCTTAGTAGTACAGAAGTAAATAATTAAGTTGGGATAATTTTTTTGGGCATGACTAATTGTAAGGTCCTTCCAACTGTATCCACTGATTAATGATATTTCTTTAATTGTTTAACGTTTGTTTAAGCCCTTCTGGCTAAGAGTATTATTAAATAAATAATTTTGCATTCATTAAAGGTACCTTGGAGTTACAAATATTAATATAAAATTTATAAATAATTCCTTATCCTTAGCGAGACTAAAATTTGTGTTTAACTTTTTTTACTAATGAAGACGTGACGGGAGTAATCACTAAAATTTATGAACTTTATAGTCTTTCACTCGGTAAAATTTATATTTTTATATATTGTAAAGTTTTTGAGGTTCATAATTGTTGAATATTTTTCAAGTCAATATATATATATATATATCATCAACAATAATAAAACTACGTTACCATTCTCTCTTCTATTAAATATCAACCTTTGTCTTCTTTGAAACACCGTGTTACTTTTTTCTCTCTATCTCTATTCTTTGCAATATACTGATTGGGTGGCATTGAAACATAGGAGAATATATTATTGTAAAATATAATCTAATATCATTGTCCTGTCAGCTCACTCTGTATTTTTGCTATTTTTTTTAATTGCTAGGACCTCTATATGTATATCTGGATGCCTCCTTTTGTCCTGGGAGATGGAAGGGGGCTACTTAATCCTACAGTAATAATGATGTTAAGACAAACGTTGAGACCTCATAAAATGTAGACCGAGATTTTACATAGACAATATGTTCACGATATTGTCAGTTGAAGTACAATTTTAAATTTTGTTTAAAGATATTCCATTCAAATTAAAGTCAACAAGGACCTTCTAAAACAATTTTATTACTATTTTGATCATTTATTTTAACTTACAATGTGTCTTATTACATATCCTAGATAAATTCACAAAGGATTAGTAACAATAACAGTATAATATCTATCGATGGATGCTGTTTACACGTCGTACCCACAACCATATGATGTTATGATAGTAAATATGAAGGTGCGGAGTGAATGAAGAATGATCTTAAATCTATCTTAAGACTAACCAACCAAACCCTGGTATAATAATACATAAAGCAGGAAACACAAAGTATGAACGGGAATCACCAGCCCCGAATTATAGCATTACATGGTACAAATAACATAAAACACAATCATAGACAATTCAAACATGGCGCCCAATTGGGCTGATACGGGCGGGAAAAAACGCCCCATGGCTCATAAATGGTCGACAGGGACCTTAACATATACTTAGTACTATTGGGGAAGAGGGGGAGGAACCATAGATAGTAATAATAATAATAATAATAATAATAATAATAATAATAATAATAATAATAAAAATAATAATAATAATAATAATAATAATATAAAACCGAGAAAGAATAAAAGGTAAATAAAGTTTACCTGACCCCGGTAGAGCGAGCCGCCGGGGTCGGTCAGAGTTAATAATATTACATATTAATATGACATTTCCATACTTGAGCCTGGCATGAAAAAGAAAAACTTTCCCCAATGGGCATTTTTCGCCCATCTGGTGCTGGTGTAATAGTGTGGTTTGTAATAGCGTGGTTTGTAATAGTGTGGTTTGTAATAGCGTGGTTTGTAATAGCGTGGTTTGTAATAGTGTGGTTTGTAATAGCGTGGTTTGTAATAGTGTGGTTTGTAATTAGTGTGGTTTGTAATAGCGTGGTTTGTAATAGCGTGGTTTGTAATAGCGTGGTTTGTAATAGTGTGGTTTTGTAATAGTGTGGTTTGTAATAGTGTGGTTTGTAATAGTGTGGTTTGTAATAGCGTGGTTTGTAATAGCGTGGTTTGTAATAGCGTGGTTTGTAATAGTGTGGTTTGTAATAGCGTGGTTTGTAATAGTGTGGTTTGTAATAGTGTGGTTTGTAATAGCGTGGTTTGTAATAGCGTGGTTTGTAATAGCGTGGTTTGTAATAGTGTGGTTTGTAATAGCGTGGTTTGTAATAGCGTGGTTTGTAATAGTGTGGTTTGTAATAGCGTGGTTTGTAATAGCGTGGTTTGTAATAGCGTGGTTTGTAATAGCGTGGTTTGTAATAGCGTGGTTTGTAATAGCGTGGTTTGTAATAGCGTGGTTTGTAATAGTGTGGTTTGTAATAGCGTGGTTTGTAATAGTGTGGTTTGTAATAGTGTGGTTTGTAATAGCGTGGTTTGTAATAGCGTGGTTTGTAATAGCGTGGTTTGTAATAGTGTGGTTTGTAATAGTGTGGTTTGTAATAGCGTGGTTTGTAATAGTGTGGTTTGTAATAGCGTGGTTTGTAATAGTGTGGTTTGTAATAGTGTGGTTTGTAATAGCGTGGTTTGTAATAGCGTGGTTTGTAATAGCGTGGTTTGTAATAGTGTGGTTTGTAATAGTGTGGTTTGTAATAGCGTGGTTTGTAATAGCGTGGTTTGTAATAGTGTGGTTTGTAATAGCGTGGTTTGTAATAGTGTGGTTTGTAATAGCGTGGTTTGTAATAGCGTGGTTTGTAATAGCGTGGTTTGTAATAGTGTGGTTTGTAATAGTGTGGTTTGTAATAGCGTGGTTTGTAATAGTGTGGTTTGTAATAGCGTGGTTTGTAATAGTGTGGTTTGTAATAGTGTGGTTTGTAATAGCGTGGTTTGTAATAGCGTGGTTTGTAATAGCGTGGTTTGTAATAGTGTGGTTTGTAATAGTGTGGTTTGTAATAGCGTGGTTTGTAATAGCGTGGTTTGTAATAGTGTGGTTTGTAATAGTGTGGTTTGTAATAGCGTGGTTTGTAATAGCGTGGTTTGTAATAGCGTGGTTTGTAATAGCGTGGTTTGTAATAGCGTGGTTTGTAATAGTGTGGTTTGTAATAGTGTGGTTTGTAATAGCGTGGTTTGTAATAGTGTGGTTTGTAATAGTGTGGTTTGTAATAGCGTGGTTTGTAATAGTGAAATATGTTAATATGTAATGTAAGAGATTTAATGATTTCTAAATAGTTTATTATTTAATGTTAACTTTGTAATTTATTAAGAAATAATTGTTTACTATATGACCGTACCATTACTCTATATAAACTCACGTGTGTCAACTACTTTATTCTAAGTAAGAACTGAATTGATACTGGTAATAATTTCAAAGCAATTCTAATTTAATATATTTCAATATGTTCACTGGTTTTTTAAACACTTCCTTTGTCGGTTGTAAACTTTATTTTTAATGGAAGTTTTATCACAGGGAAACGTAAATTATTGGACGCTATAGCTCGTTTATCCTTTACAATCGTAGTGAATTGTGGGTAACATACAAACCAATGGCTCGCTGAGTGAAGACTTGTGCGTTCATCAAGGTCAGATTGAATACAGCCCAGGAATAAACATTTGCATTTCTATTTTCCAACTAACTCAGCTGTTTAGTGTCACTTTGATACCATTTATCTATGGTCTTAGCATTCGATTTCTTCATCCACTCTCATCTCATTTTTATATTTATCTTTCTCAATCAGATGTCTTGACTTCAATTCTGGCTCGGAGCATTATTAACTGGAATTGTTCTTTAAGCTTTTCTAATGGAACAGTTGTTTTTAAACCTAAGAGAATTTCCTTTTTTTCAACATTTGATAGAAAAGCAATCCATACCTTTCCAACAATAACATTTATTTTCTATATCAAAAAAGTGAATCACGGGTTTAATGTTTCTTTTTAAATAATCCCATCTCCCAGGCTTTCACCGGGAGTATTGATGAAGATAGTGTTACAAGATTTTATAAGAAAAATAGTTTTTTCAGTTTCATAACATTTACTTCGTATCGGTAAAGGACATTTTCAATGGGGAAAATCCAGCCAAAACTACTTCATCCAAGTGTCATATTATTTTATTACTGCCCGTCCACTACCATATGATATCTAAAACCATTCTTCAAGAATACCAGTACCAACATCAAGTCAATTTTCTAAATATTGACTTCAGAAACTATTTATTAAAATCATGTATTTTTCACAAACACGATTGATAGATCGCTATTTCAGCCATTTTAACAATTTGACATTTTTCTTAACGAACAATATTACATTTTTATTAATGGCCAATGAGCTTTAAATTTATTTCAATAATTTTTATTTATAATTTTATCAACAAACAATATAAATTTATATTTGTTGACAAAACTTTTTTCATTATTTCATCTAATTATTAATACATAATAAATTTGTCAAATTTATTTTCTAATAAGATTGTAAAATTATTTAAATATTTTATTGTATGTCATGTAATGATTTTAAAGAAACCTATTATTAAATTAGGTTTTAACTACACGTCGCTACATATGTTTAATTAGTTCACGTGCAAAATTAAAAATGAATAATTAGTAGCAATTACAACAATTAATAATATATTTATTTTATCTATAATCTTATTTCTTTTCAAACTTAATCCTCATCCAAGTTGAATTGTTATACATTATATTGTCCATATTAAGTATTCTTTCAACTCTTGTAGAGACTTACAGCACACCATTGTTGTAGGTAAGGTAGTGCCATTATCATTAACATTGTAATATCCAGATAAACGCTCCCGAGCACACCCAGTGGTCTCGAGTATTAAGAGTCATCGTGCCTCTGTCAAAGTTAGTCGAGCTGAAGTTTTTTTATTTTAATTTTTTTAATATTCTTTATCCTAGTTCCTAGGAGTGGTGCCCAATATACATAATTTTATATATCCCGACGTTACTTTTTACGTTGTGTAAAAGGAATTTAGAAGACACAAGAATTTATATTTTTACCCCAGTGTTAACTTGAGTGTCCTACTATAAATAGGTGAAGGTGGTGGGGGATGAAACGCATATAATCGTGTCCACAGGTAGCATGACATTTCAGGAGGAAGAGAGGGTGGGGACGGAGACTTCTATCCGACAGAGGCCAGGAAATGTTTTTATATTTAATACCTACTAAACTTGTTTGGATTCATTTTATGACAATTAAGGACAAGAGTTTAACTGGCAAAATATGTTAATTATTAGACTTGGAAATTTTTCCAGTTTGAATCCCAGTCAGGTTGTAATCCTGACGTGATTCAAAATCTAGTGTAATAACAAGAAATGTGAACAGTATATAATTGTGGCCCCAGGTGTTAATCACACTTATATTCTAGTGAGTACTTCAAACAAAATCATGTAGTGCAGATAATCAATAGAATTGTAGCCTCCAGTTGTACACCTTTTCTTGTGGCTTCAAATTCATGTTGCTTAAAAGGCAGATCAGGGAGTGATTATTATTATTTGTCATCTAGTTTTGATGGAGGGGAGATTTTTAAGCCTCCAAAATACTAAACCTTCCCCACCCGCCTTTCTCGATACAATATGGCTTACAATATATCGAAGCGTATTTTCTACTTGTTTTCACTGTTATATTTTGAATATTATGTTGTAGCCTGGACACTCGAAACATCTCCATTGCCTTATATTTTAGTTCTATGTCACATGATTGACGTTTAAACATTAATTATTTTTGTTGGTCTAGGCCAGGGGTCCCCAAATGGCGGACCACAGACACATTTTCTATGGATCTCAACAAGATAGTGATAAAGAGATAAGAGTTCCCTTTCTGTGGGCAGGCGGTAGATCCTCGCCCCACCTGGTAGAGATTCATTCATTATTTTTACTTCCACCTTCCACTCAACTCCTCACTAGTAACGGTTACCAATAGCAACGCTCCTCAACAGTTCCTCTTCGACTATCGGTATCGGGTTTTCCATTAGCCTGTGTGAAAGATAGTGTGGCATGTCTTGATATCACATTCCACTTTACTTCACACTGACAAGTGTAAGCAGCACATCATCATTTTAGCACCGTAAGCTCAAAATCATCTCATTCTGAAACTAATGCTCAGTATGAGATTTACTACTTCACAAGGTGGCTGAGCAAAGGCCGTGTACTACAAAGATGGTTTTCAGTATTTGAAGAAATAAAATTATTTCTCACCAGCACACAAAGGACTAGTTATGCTTCCTTGACAGAGAAGAAAATGTGGTGACCATAGATTCTATGCAAACATATCAATGACTTTAACTTCAAGCTACAATACAAAGGAAGGTTTCTTATGAACTACTGTAATAAGTTAGAAGGTGACAATGAACCTTTATACTTTCATAGTCTGAAGACAATTTGTGGTAGCAATGAGGTTATTGACGTCAGCCAGTTCACCAGTTTCACGAGAGAGCTTCAATCCGAGTTCTAAGTAAGATTTACTGACATCAAAAACATGACAACATTGTGCAGATTTTAAACAACAATATTACTCCGCAGCCTAATGGTTAGTAGAGCAAGGTAGCGGTAGATTTTTTAAACTGTAATAAAGCTGCTATGCAGATGGAAATGTGAGTTCCAGAAATACATCATTTTAAAAGAAAAGTATACTCAAGTTTCAAATACGCTTTTAATGTGAACAATTCTGAATTAAATATGTGTGCTATAGTAAATATCCAAAACTAAAAACTCGGGTGTTAAAACTGTGTAAAATATTAGCTCAACATAATATGTGTTTTAAGCAGTATTTTCGAAGATAAACTTCATAATGACGAAGTTCACATTACGACTCACAGATGTCCACCTCCACGACTTAATGCCAATCAATTCACCAACTTCACTTTCAATTTCAGCTGGGTCCTTCAAAATTATAAAATGTTAACTTTCTCTCTTTCAAGATACACATAAATAAAATATCACAAAATTCTATCATGCATTGATTTGTAATCTATATATTTTTTTACATCGCTTGTAAATTGGCAAAGACGAATTTATGATTTGTTTTATATAAGTTCACGTTTTAGTTGCCAGGAATGCGTTGTTTTGTTTTTGTTGGTAAAATAATTAAACCAAAGAAATTTACGTTTTTGACTTAGTGTAGACGTGTAGGGCTTGACCTTGAGTCACTGTTAAGGATTGATGGGTCAAGGAAGTCTGACAAGGTTTTAGAATGGACCTGCATCACAAATAATAATTGGGTACCCCTATGCTAAGCCAAAGGCTCAAATGACTTCTCCTTGTTCACTTGGACTAGAATACAAAGGTTAGGTTGTGGTGATCGTGTACTTAGGCCCAGGAAAGAAAGGTTTTATCTAAACCATTCCTGTAATATAGCCTCATGGTCCTGTAGTTCTCGTCTTGATAGATTATTTGACTTCCCTAATATTTTACTATGGATTTATTAGACCATATGTATGGATCTCGGTAACTTCATCTATTAAAATCTTCATTAACATTTAAAATAAGTCATTGCATCCTAAGAGATATGAATTATTTTACATCGGGTTATCATTCTCATATTTAACTAAATTGGCCCTTGACTGTTTTGTGTTATTAAATGCGCTTATTTTCGATTACCTTGGACTTAACAACCAACATAGTTTCACTTCCCTCTTCTCTCCTCTATTAATTTTGTATCATTTCGTAGTCAGACCATGGTTTTTCCACTTTTCAGAGACATACACGAAACTTTGCTGCATCTCTAATATTGTTCATGCCATCTTACCACCATTTCTCTGTATTAAAGTTCCCCTCACTGGCCTGTGACCAATCTACGCTCACAACATTATTTAATATTTCAATTTGATATCCAGAACTACACTCTCCATCTGTCAGTCTCTGTACAAAATATCTCTATGGCTTTCTCACATTGATACTGTTTTTTTTAATGATAGATGTTCCCTAAATTTTGTGACATCTAAGATGTGGTCTAAATCAAAATGTGTGCCCCTTTTGTTACCCGACATGCACTAAGCGTGTGTGACTTGTATTATCTACTAGTTTTTTCCAACGGAATTAAACAGTACATCAACATATTCGACAATTTCAAATGCTGGAAAAGACCGAAAGCAGTGTTTTATATGCATGCGAAGATTCACGAAGAACATGGACTCATCCCCATACCCTCCCCTCCCCACGTGCCATACACCCACATTACCAGCCACGACTATTGTTCACTGCTTACACCCAGTATTTTCGACACTACTTCGTTCGCTGATGAGATAGCGTGATGGTATGGTAGTTATTGGTAAAATAGGAAGTACAACCGTCGTCTTCCCCACGATGAGTACTTTTTCAGTTTTCTGGCAACAAACAAAGAGACAGAAAGACAAACATGCCCAAAATCTATTACTTTGTATGGCTATCGTTTATATTACCCATCAAAAAGGAAAACTCCACAAAAAATTCGAATACGCATGAAAACCTCTGTGTTTTATTATATGTATAAATTGACTGTCTAAGAAACAAAAATGGAAGTTAATAAAAAGAAGCATCCTATAGTAAGAGCCCTATCACATCAAATACAATTGTGATGTTGGTTTATTACCAAGAAACAAAACTAAATCAACCTTATTCACAAGTAATATCATAGAATTACTGAAAATATACCTAAATTTAAGACGCAAAGGCAAACACTACTGTTACAATGAACAATTAAATACATAATGCATTATTACCACAAGACTTTATTTAGTAGCTACATAAATTGTTGTATTTTAACTATGAATTGTGTTGTGCCTGCATACCCCCAAGCCCCTTGTTACCAAGGAGACTTACCAGGAAGCATACCCCCCAAGCCCCTTGTTACCAAGGAGACTTACCAGGAAGCATACCCCCAAGCCCCTTGTTACCAAGGAGACTTACCAGGAAGCATACCCCCCAAGCCCCTTGTTACCAAGGAGACTTACCAGGAAGCATACCCCCAAGCCCCTTGTTACCAAGGAGACTTACCAGGAAGCATACCCCCCAAGCCCCTTGTTACCAAGGAGACTTACCAGGAAGCATACCCCCAAGCCCCTTGTTACTAAGGAGACCTACCAGGAAGCATACCCCCCAAGCCCCTTGTTACCAAGGAGACTTACCAGGAAGCATACCCCCAAGCCCCTTGTTACCAAGGAGACTTACCAGGAAGCATACCCCCAAGCCCCTTGTTACCAAGGAGACTTACCAGGAAGCATACCCCCAAGCCCCTTGTTACCAAGGAGACTTACCAGGAAGCATACCCCCAAGCCCCTTGTTACCAAGGAGACTTACCAGGAAGCATACCCCCAACCCCCTTGTTACCAAGGAGACTTACCAGGAAGCATACCCCCAAGCCCCTTGTTACCAAGGAGACTTACCAGGAAGCATACCCCCAAGCCCCTTGTTACCAAGGAGACTTACAAGGAAGCAAACCCCCGAGCCCCTTGTTACCAAGGAGACTTACCAGGAAGCATACCCCCAAGCCCCTTGTTACCAAGGAGACTTACCAGAAGCATACCCCCAAGCCCCTTGTTACCAAGGAGACTTACCAGGAAGCATACCTCCGAGCCCCTTGTTACCAAGGAGACTTACCAGAAAGCATACCCCCGAGCTCCTTGTTACCAAGGAGATTTACCATGAAGATTTACACATCAAAATAGTCGATTTTTTCAGAACTACTTCCATTGGCTCCCGTAGATCTTTAAAAGGTTAGGGAGGGGGGCTCAACAGACCAAGAGAAAAGGGGGTCCAGGTGCCTTCCCCCAGAAAATCTAAGTATTTGATGATTCTAGAAGCTATTTGAACGGGACTATTATTTTATTTTGACCAATTTTTAAGGAAGTAAATATTATAGCCTTTTCAATACCTATTATTTTAATTTGATAGAATAGTTTTATTGTATAGGAAATAAAATAAAAATTAATGATCATAAAATACATAAACATTACAAATATACCACTACATATACACCAACATTTACATTAATAATGATGGTAGTACTTAAAATCCCTTTTTATTTCATAGCACACTAAAAACTGGAAATAACAAAGGATATAGCAAGTAAATACTTCACATTATCTCTTTATAAATTTGATTTAATACAGTACATTTCTTGTCTCTAAAAATAACAATATAAACCTATAATCAGTCTTTAAAAATGTAAAACAAATCAAAATCACTCTTATATGTGAAGAATTCGCCATCTCATCGTTTTCGTTTCTTCAGCTAAAATGACTGGAAGGTTAAAAGGAAGCCAAAGAAATTCTGGCAAGTTCAATCACTCAGCGTTGCCAAGTTCTGTCATATTTTATTGAAGTCACTCAAGTCGTAATACCCAAACACAAAAGAATGGCAATGCTTCTACACTGCGGATTACCTTAGAGCTTTGAAATTATCGCTGCATGTAATCTGCCTAGCTTTGTAAAAATAAAGATTCGACTGTCTGGCATTTTGACTAAGAATATTAACCTTCGGGGACTGACGCTAAAAAAAAAACAAAGGGGCTGATGCCGTTGCATTGTTGCAACATCCTATAATGTCCTAAATAATAATCAAGTACACATACTTTAACACATAATATTATTATTGAAGCAATATTATTAAATAAATATTTAAATAATATGGTATTTTTATAAATTTTATATAAAAAAAACTACAATGATGTTAGACTGTTACAAAAACATAGCTTATCATTAGGAAAAAAAAATAGAAAAATATTGTAAGGCATTATTTTTTGTCTTACCGTATTAGGAATTTACTAATTTTATATATCTACATATTTTATTTTATTTCAAAATTCTATTCATTCACACTTTCTTGATCAAGCTTTATGCTGCAGTTTTACTTAATTTTTTGTTGAAAAAATACTTTTTTTTCCTTGATTTCCTTCCTTCAATTCGTATTTTTATGTACAATAACGACCACACGTGACTAACAACTAAAACAAATTAAAGCAACTTGATAGAACTTGCACGAACTATACAATTTAAACATTAGTTGGCCATGAGCTGGACGTATGACATCACATCTGGCACCGTTGTATATTCACAACATTCCTGCATAGCAACAGTCAAAACTCCTGTATCTTAGAAGATAAACATTGAAAAAAGTTTGATGACGACATACTACGTAGAAGGAACTAATTGAGGAATACTTGAAGGGGGATATGACCTAATTACATTAAAGTCTCAAAAACATTACAAAACAAATGATAGCTGTTGCGAAAATGCAACAGCGCCGATCACAGACGGTTAAGTTTTGCTGTCTTTCAAGAGCAGCTCTTAAGGAAAGTGAGAGTAAGAATTGGTGTCCACTCCTTGGCCTTCAGGCTAGTGACTGTTCACTACCAAGTTGTTGGTCGGTGTGTTGATAGTTAGCGCTATGGGCATGGGCTAGGGCTGATTGTTAACCAATAATTTAAAATAGTTTTATACACGTATTGTTAATATACATATAAATATGAGGGGTAGGGGTGGGCTTAAGATAGTCCCAACCCCTCAAAATAAAATCAAAGGGCTTAGGCACACCAGCTCCCCCGGTACCGGAGCCCCTGACTACTTCGCTTGCTGATGAAATAGAATAGTGGTATAAATACTATCTTGTACTCCTGGAGTACAACTGACTACTACTAATAGCATAGTGGTATGCATACTATCTTGTACTCCTGGAGTACAACTGGACTACTACTAATAGCATAGTGGTATACATACTATCTTGTACTCCTGGAGTACACCTGGACTACTACTGATAGCATAGTGGTATACATACTATCCTGTACTCCTGGAGTACAGGATAGTGGTATACATACTATCCTGTACTCCTGGAGTACAGCTGGACTACTACTAATAGCATAATGGTATACATACTATCCTGTACTCCTGGAGTACAGCTGGACTACTACTAATAGCATAGTGGTATACATACTATCCTGTATTCCTGGAGTACAACTGGAGTAGCCCTGCCTCCGTCCGATGAGTACTTTTTTAGTTTATTGGCAACACACAGATCACCGTGTGATTCACACGCCTTAATGATACTTTTTAATTGTGTGATATCGTCAAGATTTATAAGTGCAAGCCCTCAGTGGTCTAGTGGTCAGAGTCCTGACGACAGATCCAGCTGTCCCTGGTTCGATCCCCACCACTTCCAGAATGTATATGTGAATCAGTGGGTCTGGATTGGGGCCACATTCGGCCAAGCGAGGACAAATGAGCTACTTGAATAAAGAAATAGGAACTCCGGTTTAGAAAACTGAGATTAATGGCTGGAGGGTTTGTTGTGTTGACCGTATGACACCCTATATCCGCAAGTTTTGGGACTATCATCATTAACGGTGGCGGCCGCTCGGTCGGACCCACGCAATATAGTTTTCTCTTACATTTTTACTTACATAAGATAGGTATAATTTATGGGAATCCTCTTATACTTAGTTGATCAATGTGCATCCACTTTGGAGATGTTTTCTAATGTGATACAGAAAGTTTTTGTAAAATAAAGAGATACACACTTATTGTTACTAACATGGGCTCAATAGAGTCTTCCATTTCAAGGCTTATTACAGGGGGCTTGTGTGGACTCTCGGGAAGTTGGGGCTACGTGGCCCAACTGTACAGGTACAACTTGCATCCCAGGATGACTCTTTTTGACCTAGGTTTATTTTTCATAGTTGGTACTCTTTATGTATTTCTTTATCATAATGGATACAGTAAGAACATCGAAGGAAAAGTGGATTAGAAAATATATACTTTTTGCGTTCAACAATTAAAACTGTATCAATTTTTTATTTTATAATCCAGTGGTGGCGGAACTTTTTATTTGTGTAAGGGAGATATTAGAATGAAAAAATTATTTTTTTAGTGTAATTTTGATTTCCCTAGAAGCTAGTTAAAGTGGTCCTCAACTGGATGTATTTTTAATTATATTCCTATATATAATCTATTTAAATTTATCTTTGCCTAGACAATTTAAAAAGGGATACCTCTAGAAGCTACCTAGAGTATGATTTTAAACGTAAGGTGATTTCAGTGGTTTCTTCTCCCTCACATAGTCAAGTAGATCTTTCTCACATTGACTTATAAACAACGGCCTGCCCGCCATATCTACCACCTATACTATTGTAAGGATATTTTAAGTGCAGTGAATATAACACCTGTGAATACATTTTAACATAAATATACTAAATATATTATGTATCTAACTAAACCAAAATGTATAAAGTACAAATATAATGTTTAAATGCTTTATCGAAATTACACAACTCTCTATGCATGATGTGTCTCCCAATATTTCTTGATATCACATTTTAATTAATCCTGTCTTACTTTACAGCTGATTGGCTGTTTGCCAAAATAAATATATTGGGAAATCGGTCATATTCCGCACCTACCCACACATTATTAAGGTTGAAGTAATTGTTGACAGAAATAATATAAATAAATTGCATGAATTGAGGTTAACAACACTGGGTTATGTTCTATAAATTAATTTTTATCAAATTATAACAATAATATTTGAAATTTATAGTCTATATTTATAATTTGTGTGAGCCGCCTCAGTGGCTGAATGCCAATATTGCAGCCCATAATTCTGTGCGGCGCTCATGACGAATCAATATAGTTTACAATAACCCATGATTTTAATTTTAATCAAAGTTTTATAAATACACCGCTTGGGAATATTGTACTTTGTCAGTTTTAATTGTATCAAAGTCAAAACCTTCTAGAGAGGGGCCATTGAAAAATAAATAGTTCTGGATTGTAACGGCAGACATTTCTAGGGAAAATCTTCTTGTTATGCCTCACTTCTTATTGTGTAATAAAAAGTACCAAATGGAAGTTATTTTAATTAAAATGGTAAAAATATTGTAATTTTTTTAATGCATCCCCCTCAGTATTTTAAAATTTGAATATGGCATACAAGATCAAAGAAGTTTGACACGCTTGGTTTAATGTACCAATCTCGCAGCATACTGGAATACCAATGACAGGGATATAGGGGTTTGAATCCCAGTTTGGTATACTAATAGTTCCTGTTCATCCTAAAACTATACATTCTCACTTCACGCAAAGGTGGGTACACTTTACCTAAGATTCAACCTTCCAGATACCTAACACATTAGTGTAATTAGTTCATATACGTACAACCAGAACAATTAGTTAAACGCGGTTACCAAATAAACTGACGTAATATTGTCCCTGAAGTGCCAAAACCCTTTATTTTTCCAGATTTTACTGCTTTATGAGAATTTATTTATTTTGTAGAAACCTAAATTGGGGTAGTCAACTTTGTGGACCCAACTAAATACCGAGTAGTTCTATTAGTAACTGCATATAAACATTATCTAATAAAATGTCACAATAGGGTTTAATGAAGGAGTAAAAATAAATATCTTGTTCAAACCTGAACAAAAAATGTATTATTAAATACTTAAAATTTGAATGTTGATAGGGTAGAAAAGTATATACATAAAATACTATTTAAAAGTGAGGTCTAAAAAATACACTTTTCTAAACTTTCAATCCTAACATATTTTTTCCCTCAATTTTTGTCAAAAAGTAAATTATTAATTATTTGGGTTTACAATTGAAGTATTTTTTATTTTATAAAAGGCAACCATAAATAATGTTTTCTAATATTTGGGTGAAATATTTTATTTTTTAATATATATGAGAAAAATATAAACTTTAAAATTAGGGTTTCTCGGTATTTTATTAAAACGTAATGCATTCTTTTAGAGAATCAAGATTGTTTCAAAGAACGTAATAATTTTAGTAATCCTAACTAAACAGAAATCTTTGGGCAATTTTAAATGTCATTCTGTAATACCTATTTAAGAATTTAAAATATTTTTTATTGAATAGTTCATTTCATCTCTATAACAATGTTATACCAGATTCAAGCATTTTATTAATAATTTAACACAGTTATAAGATAAAAATAATTATATTAAATTTCAACACTTTTGATTTAAAATAAACACAAATTAAATATTTATAAAGCATATTACGTAAACAAGTTTGTCTAAATAAGTTATCTAAATGTAAAATATTAACATATGTTTGATGAACATGTTTGGATGGAAGTTAAACAAATTAATATCATTTGTACATTTGAAGCAAATTCGTGATATGATATTCATCCTCACATTCTTCATTAAAATAACTAGAGTGGAGAGACAAAATCAGATAAATTCTCCCAAAGTCAATCACTCAGTGTTGCCAATTTCTGCCATCTTGTATTGATATC
Source organism: Timema podura (assembly GCA_033556935.1). Taxonomy (NCBI): domain Eukaryota; kingdom Metazoa; phylum Arthropoda; class Insecta; order Phasmatodea; family Timematidae; genus Timema; species Timema podura. The sequence continues at coordinate 35,032,629 of JAVRXN010000006.1, read as the reverse complement.
ACAAGAGTTAAAACCTTCAAACAAGCTTAAATTCCCGTAAAAAGTAGATCTACTCAACGTACTAGAAATAAAGTATAATTTGTAACGATATTATTTTATCAAGTCCTTAAATTCATTAATACTAATTTAATAATAAATCTAATAGGCTATTATAATTCAAAATTTAATAATACTAATATTCTTTTATTGTAGTGTTACAATATATTTCAATATATTTAATCTGTCTTTCGTCTTCAGAAGTAAACAAGTGTGTAGGAGCGTTTGGTGCAATGCAATACACTACGTATGTAGTAGAACATTCGAGAAGATTGAAATTCTGTGGTGTATTGTACATATTTGTGAGCGGAAGTTCAACCTACACTCTAGACTGATATGATATAGTGAAGGTAGCTTTCTTAATTCGCGTCGATAATACAATTCAACTGTTTTAATCTAATTAATTACGTGTGATATCGGGTCACGTAATAATTTTGTTTAGAACAGTAGCTACACTAAATTAAATAAATAATTATTTGATATAAAATGATTGATTTCAATTCTAATTTTATAATTAATCACAGCCACATAATCGTTACGATTTCGTCGCCCAGCGTGGAGCACGATAGAACGATGGGCCGGTCGCCGCTACGTTGTGATTGCACCCTACAAAGTGACACCAACAATGCGTGGACCCCAGTTATTGCCCATTCCGTAGACTTGGGTTTGGATCTCACCACAAGTGTTGTCCTTTTCTTCCCATATCCTGGGTTCAGATCTCGTCCGAAGTTATCGTCCTCTGCTTCACGAGCTATGGCTATTGCAATGAGCAGGATAATTAATTTAAACAATAATTTAAAATATGTATATACGTATTGTTTGACCAATCACGGTCAAGACTGGAGGGTATCTAAGAATGTCCCCCAAAATAGGAATAAGGGAGCACCGCTCCCTCGATTACAGATACCCTGCTTATCTACACCTTTGTGTCTGAATTATAGCATGTAAATTCAAGCCATCCCTAGTTCATAAAAATTCCAGTTTTAACCTAGTTTTGATACCTATCAAACTTTCAATCGTTGATGTCAGAATGGCGTGTTGAAACCATTATTGGATAACCTTACTTTTACAACCCAGCTTACATGGTGTGTTGAAACGTTCAGGAATATTTTTAAGAAAATGACAAAGCTTGAACATATAAACAAAGTAATTCTAAGAAGATGGTATTACACCATTTTGTATTTTTCTTAGTTGCTGATTTTAATGTAGCATAAAATACTTGGTTTAAAAAGGTTACAACAATAATTCTAATTTAAACCTAATTTGATGATATTTAATGTTAAACTTATTGTTTAAATGTTGCAGATCTATGTGTACACTAGCATTATTAACCTTCACGTAGCTGGTTAGTCCATTGTCAATAGTGGTCCATATTCTTATTTACATCTTCTGTGCATTTGATTACAAATCTTCCTCAGTATCTTTTTTAGTATGGATCGAATATTCCTTAAGATACTTTAGAACTTGAAAAACAGAAATGTTATTTTTCTCTTTTCTACCCAAAGTAATAAACGTAAGGCCTTTATCTTGTTTATCGATTCTAACTGAGGAAAACTATCCTAGGACGACTTCAAATATCTACTACACATGTGATAAACTCTACATTTGTCTGTGACGTCGATTCTGTCTGTTTTGTTCCAGTCATCTAAAAAAACACTAATTGGATTGAGTTGGTATGTCTCCTGTTATATTCATTATTTCTCAAAATATAGGGTAAACTATATATAATCATGCTATCTCTTCAGTGAGTAATGCAGTTTTGAAAATAAAAAAAGTTTATTAATGTGGTTATATTTTCATCTTAAATTTAGTAATTTTTTCCAAGTTATTTTATGGTTTCGACTGTAAATTGTGTTTATTTAGCTATTTATTTTATTTCATTAATAAACATAAAATATTTTTGTTGGTGTTCACAACACGCAAGTGAGCCACTTATAGTGTGTTACATTTTTTCAGTTATTTTGTTGCTTTACGAAAACATTAAATTTATTTTTTTAAACCTTCCGGTCATGTATTTTATTTGTCAAAATCTCCTTTCTCGAAATATAATTCTAGTAGATCCAATACTTCTCGCTAGATCACAGCACTAGTCACTTCTACTGTTCGTGTGTCTAAGAACGAATAAAACATGACACGAAAGATGAAAAAGATTTAAACTTTATTGATAGGAGACGGTGTTAGAGTGTTGTGTACAGCTGTGCACACACAGTGACTGAAAAGGAAGGCAACAGTACATCCACGTTGTTATCTACGTGACGTGCTAGGCGCCATCTTGTGATAGTCTGGGGGTGTGTGTATTCTGGTAGGTCGATGTGAGGGGTAAGTTGGTGAGGGGAAGGGATGGCTCAACTTATTAGGTGTTCAGGTGTAGAGATATCTTCTTCGGAGCCTACCTCAGATGTATCTTGTCGGCAAGATCCCATCTCATCTGGTTCCAAGGGATCGAGATGGAGAGTCGCTGACGGGGGTCTGAAGGTAGGCTAGAAAGGGGGTTTGAGGAACGGATGTATTGGGGGCGAGGAAAGGTAGAAGTGTTTGGAGTAGGATGGAAAATAGAGTTCTGGGGAGAGGAGTATCTGGAACTGGTAGGCTTCTCTGTCTTATTTCCCCCTCTCCTTCCTCTTCCCTTGGAGTGAGTCATGTGGTCGGGGTAAAGGGAGGAAATGATAAAGACCGCAGGCCTAGGGCGCAACTATCAATTAAAAAGTGAAGTTTTTTCTTTATTTCATAAGTATTTTATTCATTCTCACATATAATACATTGATAAATTTTAAATTAATAAAGAAACATAAATGAAATCATAACACACACCAACCCCTTTGGGTTCTCGAATGATATATACAATATGGTAATAAATTAAAGTTTTTTTTTATTTTGTCCATCCCCGAATTGGGGCACAGTGTCCATTTAAGTGGGGGGGGGGGGTTATGTCCCCTCCACGCAGCTCATATAGCCTGGTCGGCAATCACGCCGTATTCCTGACTATTAAGTCTTACTCTCTTTTCTTGTAACTCTCCAATTTCACTACATGTAAAATTAAAAATTATTGGTCTGGGAGGGATTCCAAACAACTGTAAAGAAATACAACAAATGAATATAAATTCTACAAGCTACTTACATACTAACAAGGGATAGCCCACCACGGTAATACGTATACATTTTAACAATATTAATATCCTAAATACACTAGTATTTACAAAACTATCTCAGCTAATACGTGAAATTCCCCAACCACTGGGGTGCTATCTCTTGTTTGTTCTTAAACTATGCGTCCTCTGGGGGTGTGTCTCGGTGACTCACTCGGTAGTTGGTCGGTCACCAGATGATGACACGTAACCACGTATGCTGCTAAGAGAGCAATTAATAATGTTCTTGCATTGGTGTCTTATAATTAGGTAGCCTTATGTTATTGTAGGGTTTTCCCTTTACATTATAGTCATTTGGTTTTGTTCCTTTGATGATACATTAAAACAATTAATTTCGTGCTCATTGTAACAAATATTCCACGTAAGAGAACCCTTGTTAACATGCTTGTGTTGTATTTTAAATTTAAGTATTTTTTATGTAACTTTACGCTGTTTCTTGTGAATTAGGTTTATTAATTTAGTTTCTTGGTAGTAAACCAACAGCACAATGTTATTTGGTTTGATAGAGCACTTATTTAATAATGCTTTTTTAAATTTACTTAATTTTGTTTTTCTTGGATAGTAAATCGATACATATAATAAAACACTAAGGTTTGAATGCACATTAAAATTTTTGTGACTCTTTCCTTTTTTTTTTAGTAGTACAAACGATAAGAATTCCAAACTGTTTGTGTCGTCTGTTTGTTGCCAGAAAATTCTAAAACTACTCATCGAATCTCAACAGGACTTCTTCTGTTGTACTATACTCCTTATTTTTCAGAGAACCTTGGTTTGTTTTAAGCAATCTCACCAACGAGCTAGGTATTTAAACAAAGATCCAGCCATAAGTATTGAACATTCATCGCGGCTGGTATTCTCGGTACCAAAGAGGGCACGTGATGTAAGCGGGGGGGTGAAGGAGTGGATGGGGGGGAGTCGGGTACCCGTCATTTGGCCTAAAGGCATTTGGCCTAAAGTGTAGGCTAAATGCCTTTAGGCCAAATGCCTTTTAAGCCAAATGCCTTTAGGCCAAATGCTTTTAGGCCAAATGCCTTTTAGGCCAAATGACTTTAGGCCAAACGCCTTTAGGCCAAACGCCTTTAGGCCAAATGACTTTTTGTAAATTTAATTTTTAGACCATTTATTAAAATATGTTTGGCTGTCTCCGGAAACATTCGTTATGATTTGTAGTGATGCTAATAGATGGCGAGGTGTGTAGTATTTAGTTAACTAGTATATACTACCGTTTCAAAATACGTAAGTCTTTTCTCAATTTACTACTTCCCAACGTATAGCATCACGTCCATTAACCTGTAGTACCACTTTTGTATATGTTGAACTTTTTACATTGCCAAGGTTTTTATACTAGTTTTTGTACCGTTTTGTACCAGAAATAAAAAGTTTTGTACACGTACCGTTTTCTATTAATTAGCACATACATGTGGTCACACCATTTTAATAATTTTGTTTTATTTTGAATTTTGAATTTTTTTAAGTGCCAAAGTATATTTGTTTATTAATTTTGTTAAATGAATTAATAAATCATTCTTTTTTTATAATCATATTAACTTACTCGAGTTTGCCCACGGCTTCGCTTACATTTAAGTTGGCTAAATTATCTTATTTATAGCAAATCATCTAAACAAGGTTTTCTCAAACTCTATGTTCTTAAGCCTTACATGAACATTTAAAGTAATTGTTAAGACTCTCTTTCTTAGAATAAGATAACTTTTTTACGTTAAAATACAAAAATGAGACATTTATTATTTAATTTATTTCGTTATTTTCTGATAAGAGCTTTGTAGAAGTTTATTAAGAATAGTACAGATTTGTAATATATTAATTAATTTTATTGCTTCATAAGCCAAACAGAATATTAATTTTTTAGTCAATCATAATTTAGCAAGTCGAAGGAAGTGAAAAATTGGTTCACACCTCATTGGAAATCCCCTCACGCCTCGCAGTTTGAGCAACCCTGATCTAAACTACCAAAAATACAATTTTAGACACGTGTGAGGTGAGAACATTGTATGTTGATGAAGCCACAAATTAACTACTACCTATAAGAAGTAAAATCAATTATATATATATGCAGTCTTTGCATAAATATTTGCTCGCTTACGCGGAGACATTGTTGAAATGAACACCAAAATAAATAGTTTAAATTTACTAATTAAACTTGAATTAATTTGAAAGAATCACTCTAGTAAGCACCTCAGCTTATCAAATAAATTGTTCTGTTAGTAATTGTTTCTACTGGTTTTTGAAAATTTTCCCTTCTCCTCCCCAATCATAATTTCTCTATTCTCTAATATTCACATATAGGCCCTTTATGTGGATCATACCGGCCTGTAAAAATCATTGATCTCTATGATATATCTGGATGGACATACACATGCACATTCCAAGGACAAAAGCTTGACGCTCAAGTGTATCACCTGCTACACAGAGGGGGGGACAGATTTAACTGTTTCTTTAAATGTTCTTATGCGAAAACATGTCTCTGATGAATAAAAGTGTTATTGTTTGAAAATAGTGAAGTATTATACCACACTTTCCTGAAGAAACATTTACATTAAAGGATATACAATCCAGTTTTACATGTAATACTGTACAGATATGAATAAAACCTTAGATATTCCCATTTCTATGTATTTATCATCAATGTTGTTTACAGTCTGGCACGACTACACTTATATTTAAAGTTGATTATTAGCTTGTATATTGGTTTCAGAAACCATATTATATTGAAAGTTCTATAAATATAATGAACAAGGTATATTAAAACTTGATTACATTTGTTTGAATGACAAAATTTGAATAGTTGCCATGCATTCAAACTATCACTTAGGTTATAGGCTTGTGGAAAGTATTATTATAATAATACCTGTTTTTTTTAAGTTGGCTCATATCTTTCAGAAACCATATTATGTTGAAATTTCGATAACTATAATGAAACAAGTCAGCTAAAACTGTATTACATTTGTTTGAATGACACACTTTGTGTAGAAGTCTTACGTTCAAATGATAATTTAGGTTATAGGCTTGTAGGAATTACATTATCTACTAAACCCTGATTTTAGTAATAATCCCAATCTGTAAGGCTTTATTTCGTACCAAAATAATATCATATATATAATATTTTGGTAGGATGAACGGCAATTTAGAACAGAAGTAGAAATTTCCTTCTGTAAGGTCTTTTATCCTAACTAAACACAACTATAGGGTAGGATTCTGGTACGAGATAAAGCCTTACAAGTAGCTTCCTTCAAAAATCATCTTACATATTAGGCTACATCAACTTATTTAAAGAAAAAACTAACCAGTTTTGAACTTTTATATGCTCTTCAAAGCTTTAACTAACATATTTATTTAATTTAACCACTCAAACATTGATGTTTTCTCATATATTCAATCAGATTAATGAACTATGTCAAAATGACACATTGCCTTGTATTGGTAAAAGGAAGAAAGAGATACCCGAAAGTTTATTTCTCTCTTACACAATGGTATGCAGACGACAGCTCTAAAATTTCAGCCACAGATGTCCATCCAGTTATACTATAGAGTTTCAATGGTAAAAATATCATTTACTAATTGTCCTGCTTATACACGACCAAAATCTTTTACGAAAGTTTATCTTTATTGCTTCATAGGATGTATAGTCAGCCTCGTGACTATTCATCCACACTTCAGCTTCACCTACTAACTTTGAATTAAAAAATGCTATTTTTTGTGCTTTGGTGAGTTTACTATTTTCAAAAAGTCTATTCATCTTTTTCAAAAACTGTACAGCATGCACCCTAACATTATTTCCACTGAAGGTGGGTACATAGTCCATTAATTGATTCCTGATGCTTGTACTAGGTTAATACCAAGGCACCAGCAGTAATTAGCGTCCCTTTTTCCACTACTTCGTCATATTTTGACTTAGCCTGTTCTAGTTGTTGTCGAATTTGTTCGACTGTTTGTAACGTCTTGTCCACAGTTTCAGTCAAGTTGTCCTTAAATTTGTCCAATTCACTGTAAGTAAACATCTGGTACTGTGTGTCCATCAAAGAAATTATTTTGGAATTTAAGGCTATCACTACATTTTTGTTGTTCTTTTTCAACAGTCGCAAATCGTTCTGTTAAATGGTGTACCTGTTCTAGAATTTCATTTTTATTTTTATCGCAGCTTTCCCGAGTAGTTTTTCCTTTGGAATTAAAGCGTCCTGTTTAAGCTTAAAGTTTTCCTTTGAAATTTTAAGTTTTTTTATCTGCTCTTCGTCTGTTTTTCTGACTTATTACAGTCTTCCCTAAGCGTCTGTAGTTCGTCCCTTACCTGCGTTTAGTCACTTTCAGTCTGTTGTATTTTCTGTAATTTTTTGTCAAAGTCATTTTGTACTTCTTGAAATTTACCCTGCAATTCTTGTTTTAACCTTTTGAATTGTTCATTTACACCCTTAAATTTTTCATCAAACTTTGTATTTAAATTCTGATTCTTTTCTTTGATTTCTTTTAACTCCCGGCTATTCTTTTTGTAGCTCCTGTCTAGTTTTTTGTAGCTCCTGGCTAGTTTTATCGAACCTTTCATTTATTTTCTGATTTAACATTTTCACTCTTTTCACTACTCTCTTTAATTTGCTGACTTAACTTTTCACTCTTTTCACTACCTCTTTCATTTGCTGCACTAACTGCATTAATATTGCATTTAGGTCTTTTGCTGATGTTTGTTGAGCTACACCTTCTACCTTTGAAACATTTTCCACCCCCCTTAAGTCTTCATCTTTATGAACTATTGGTTCAACTACTTTATCATGTTGTTCACTTTGTTCCTGATCAGATAGTTCTAAACAAGAATGTTCTTCTACCATTGGTTGGGAATATTGCGTTAGGGGAGGATTATCCTCACTGCTACTACTGTCTGTCTCTTCCATATTTAATGAAGTTTTGCTGTTGATGACTTACGTGAGATTTTCCTTTCGTACCCACCTGAAGTCTAGAAGCTTTGGACCTTATTCTGAATCTACCTGGTTTCGAACTCTTCCCTCTGAAGTCACCTGGTTTGGAGCTTCTTCTTCCAAAATCACCTAGTTTTTTTTGGAGCTTCTTTTTCTTCTTAAGTCACTTTTTTTTTTTTGCGTAATAAGGCACTTAAGTTGTTTGCGGCACTTTCACTGTTCTTTGAGCACTCACTTTCTCGGGTTGTTAACTGGATTTAATTTTATTATTTCAGTTTATCAGGCCCTCCACGTTGGGAAGCCATTATTGTAACGTATAAAAGTTAGCCTGATATATTAATGTTGGTTCGCCACCATTAGTGTGATATTTGATATAATGATTGAATTGGGTCCAAGTTTGCTATCCTGTATTATGGTAATCAAAAGGGGATAATGTCTTATTTTATAAATTAAAAGTTCTGGTCTTTTATAGTTTTTTTTATATTAAGTAGATAAACAGTTATTGCTAGATATTTCCCACGTTGTAAATATTAATTTAAAAACCCGACTATTGTATTATGTGTATGTTAATTCCCGGCACGTGAAATTTATCATAGACCCAACCCACAGGCTCCTCGTCAGGATTGCAAGTGAAGAGATGCGTACTTTGAAGTAGTTATATCTAGTGACATCTCCTTCTCGAAACTTCCCAAAAGAAAGAAAGGTGTGGTCATCCAGGTGCGTCTCTGTCTACAAAACTGAGTTCGCCTTTCAAACAGAGGCGTAGAAAGATGTCGCCATACCTTGCAACTTAACACAAATAAATCTTACTACCCGCTCGTATTTATAATATCATAATTTTGAATATAGATGTGAATAATAAATTATTTATATGTATAATTCCATACCCATTACAATATATATATACAAACACGTGTATATACGGACTCATTACAATTGGGCCACGTAAACAAGTTATGATCTCCGTTTGACGCCTACATATTTACTGGCAAAATTTATTTAATGCGTCGCTATTATATATATTAATTATTAATATTGGCTTCCACTTTCATTTTGCTTTCAAATTAGTTGTCAAAAGTCCCCGAGAATGGTGTTTTCTTATTGTTTTTCGTTAACTTTATGACCGTGAGATATATTAACAAGGAAATAATATCAGAAATCTATACATAAAAAAGGTGATAATGTGTTTTGTGAACTGATCTAGTTGTATGTAGGATAGTGTCAATGTTTTTAGAAATATTGTAACTACCTTGCATCAGTTGTGCTATCTATATTCAGGTGAAACAACTAACAGTACTTTTTACTTTCCGAAGATAGCCGAAGGTTTTAAATTTACATTTTAGGCCAAATGCTTTTAGGCCAAATGCCTTTAGGCCAAATGCCTTTTTAGGCCAAATGCCTTTAGGCCAAACGCCTTTAGGCCAAACGCCTTTAAGCAAAGCTTTAGGCCAAATGCCTTTAGGCCAAATGACTTTGGTTTCATTTTAGGCCAAATGCCTTTTAGGCCAACTGCCGCGTCTCCGGGAGTCCATGTTTATTCGGGAATCTTCGTACGCACATAAAACACTGCTCTCGACTAAGCTTCATTCGTTTCTTGTATTTGAAGCTGTCGAGTGTGAGTGAAGCCATGGGCAAATGGTAGTGTATAATATAAGTAGACCTTTGTATAATACCTCCATAATCTAATGAGTATTAGTGTATTAGTAAAAAAGATAAAAGGAGTCTCTTTTTGAGAACATGGTAGACATCGATGGCTCCCACACAATGACACCCCAACACCCCCCCTTTTAAAGCCACCACCGGGCACACCCACCCTCTATTGGCCATTGTTTTTGTCCCCCTTGCTTCACCATATATATAACCCATAGTGGTATTCTCCCTATGAATGGTGATGCAATTCTCCCCCTCACCTCTTCTTCCTCTTTACAGCTACTTCCACATCTCTCACTCCATCATCCTTCTGCCCTCAATCCTTTTCTCCCTCAACCCAATATCTCCCTTCCTATTCTCCCACGTTCTCCACAACCAGAACCCATAAGAGTAATCTACTTACGAATGGTGAATGGTGATTCTATTTTCCTTCTTTTCCTTTTAAATATGTTGGACAGAGTCCAAACTTCACGAATCCATAGCGGTAGAATAACCCAATAATTTCTCCCATACCCACACTAACTTATGATCCCAAGATGTAAAGGGTTTTAATTTTATTTCCAGAAAAATGTTGGTGCACTTTACAGAGTCTCTGCTCTTCTAATTAGGTCACCTAACCTAATGCTCGCAGTTGTTGCAGAACAACAACCAAACCTCTGATTGAAAAATTCCTTTAAAATAGTTTGCTAGCATCATTAATCTTACCAGTGAATCCCCCTCTCAAACCCCACCCATATCACTAATCTCAAACCAACCCTCTTCTACCCACCCTTCCACCATAAGCCTCTGCCCTACCCCACAAGAACACTCAAACCCATAACGTTAATTTGCCATATCCAAATCTCCTCCCACTCCCCTCTTTGGTCAAACGTTCTCACACTAGACAGTTTGACTCTTTACATCCCCTTATTATCCTGCCCTCCTACCAGCCACCCCCTCGTCCGCCCTTATCACGCCAATTCCTCCTCACCATCCTCTCAATGACATGTGACTGACTACTTGACAACATCCTGAAGTCATGTGAAAAGGGGTTTACCCCGTCCTGACGCTGGACATCTTGACATCGTACAGTAAATTCCCTCATTATGAGAAATGGAGCTATCTATAATACTACACATTTCTATCCCTTTAAGATAATGCTGTTGCATAGTTGATACATTTCTCATCATTATATATATTATATGAAGGTTAATATTCTTAACACCCTATTTTAGAGGCTCACTCCCAAACTTCCTAGGTGGCTAGCCAAAGTCTTGAGGTATACCACTTGATCACTGATCAACAAATGTAGTACATATAATAATAGTTTGTGATCATACCATTAATCATATATAAACGACATTTAATCAAGATCTATTATACATTCAACTAATAAGATAGTTGATCGTCATTCATTAATCACAGACATACTTCATACATGATTGGGTTATACATCAACCTAACATGTGTAATATTTAAACACAATTAATCATTATCCATGCATGATAATTTTAAAATATTTGATATTCTTTAATCTATCATAAGTCATACCTATACCACATTCGACCATTTCTCATTTGATTGTAGAATATACTAAATTTAATAATAATTTGTTGATCATACCAAACATAATATTTAAATGAAATTTAATCAACATTTATTGAATGCCTCCTACTTATAACTGTACTGGTGTTACAAGGTCAAGCTACGAGGTTACATTGGAAAGTAATACTCACCCGCCGTCAGCCCACTTAGACCACTACATCCACGCACCGTTGCCGTTTATTAGTTCCCTGGCTGGACATCAACATCATACTGAGGTTGGCCGTGAGGCCACAAATCACTGCTAGAAAAGAGGAGGAAGGGGTTGGCCTTCCTTGCCCCCTTCCCTCCACCTGGATTTTTCTCCAAACTTCTACCTTAGCGCTGAACCTTCCACTCACTTCCAGTTCCATGTCGTACTTCCCCCCCTTTAACCCTCTCTATCTCCCTCCTTCCCGTCCTTTGATATACTTTCTGGGTCCACGTGACAAAGATCTAGCACTATATGTTGCCATGTTTTGTTGGTATTGGCCCTCATTATTTCACCGTATTCATCGAGGTAACGACTGCGATCTAGCAGATGTAGTCTGAATATTTTTCTAAATTCCCTTTTGAACTTAATTATATTAATCTTTTCAAAATGATCTTTTTGGATGACATTAATAGCTCTTTAAAATTTTGACATAACTTAGAATGCTTCTTTCAAATTTAATAAAATTAACGTGGCTAGTATGAGGCCATTTTTAGTCTTAACTTATACTCTTTCGAGATATTATGTCTCTTGAACTTAGAGTAATTTTCTGTTTCGCCTCATGGTGGTAGTTTGACTTAAATAAGTTTTGACGAAGGATCTGGCCGTGTTCATTGATAGAAAATGGAGTTGTTTACTATGACCAATAATAAAATATATATTTTGCATTCAGGTTGTTAAAATAATGTTAAAAAGCCAATTAATGGCCAAGCCATTTGAATTATATTATAAAATTTGCTTTTAGGGCTTTCCTGGCTTCACCATTACTAAGGGATGCTATCTCCATTCACGCTTGTTGCTACTTAATTAGCATTGTTCCTTAACTCGATCATTGGCATATTTTCAATTAAACATTATAAACGCCATACCATTCAATCACTTTGTAATTGTATTGTTATGTTTCTGATTTTTGAATAGAATATTTTCTTGTCATTCTTAATTTATTATTTATATTTGAAGAAAAAAGGTGGGGGTAATATAACTTTCGTTTATCATTCATGATCACAGACATAAATCATACATCATAGGGTATATCATGATTATCGAATATTTGACTATCGTTAATTTATTAGAATCATATATATATATATATCATTCCATAATTACATACATACATATGTATGTATCTAATAATATATGTATGTATTTATGTATTATGTAATCATGTATATCAGGGTTCTCCAAGAAGATTGTGGCCCATGAAACTTGAGCTCAAACCTAGCTTCCCAGGCACGACTTCAAATGAATTTCATTGCGTTAACGCTATATTTCTCCTTTCATTGCTTATTATTAGCACTGGCAAAGAAAGATTTGACCATCAATTGGAAAGGTGCGATTTTCAATAAGACTCTTTTTATAGTGGCAGAATTGAAAAAGGAGTTTTTTTTTTAATTTTACCTTGAAAATATTGAAGGAATATTAGAATTAATTAAGATGTGCTCTTTGCTCAGGCGTACATATCCATGCATAAACGCTTTTTCAACTATGAAATTCATAAAATCCAAACACAGAAGTTCATAGACTGGTAGATCACATTCACAATTATTGCGATTGGCAACTACAAGCATCGATTTGATACAGCTACTTTTGTAACTGAAAACGAACTTCTGCAAAACTCACATTAAAATGAAATAGTAATTTTAAATTTATAAACAATTATATCATGTCTAATATTTTATTAATAAATTTTATAAGCAACATGACTTTACTTTATTATGAAATTTAGAATTTATTGCTAAATTAGACGGTTTGACTCCACATATATTCATAATTCTGGTTGCGAACTTCATTTTGATCCTCTTTTTATGTGGCCCTCGGGTTGCCTAAATTTGAACAGCCCATATGTATATAATCAGATATCCCTGTATGATGTTTTTTTAAATATTCATGTTTGTATGTACACATGATTTTATGTATATTAGTGGGTCGTTGCAGCGATGACTGCGGATTATTGTACTAAAATGTATTTTAAACCGTTTATTGGAAAGGATCTATATAATAAACCCTCACTCACTTTTTAGTTAAGATTTTACTCGTCAAAGTCTGCCAAACTTACTTAGATATTTAGTTTTCGGTGTGTAATTTGAATTAAAACGTATATTTACCCCCTTAACGCCATGATAAGAACTTTAAAATTACACCTCCCCCCAATCTGCTCGTTACACAAACCATTCAAGTAAAGATTGAGTTGATATTATTTTTAAACAAAGACAAATATTTTATTTACCAATATACAGTTATACAAAAATAATGTTTCTATGGTGAGTGAACAATGTGAACAAAGAATGATTGTGTAGATGAACCACTGCCCACACAGAAGGAAAGGATGGAAAATTCGCTAGGAAAATTGGGTTTTAGTTTTAGGCCACTATTTTTACCGGCATCCTGAGTCCCTGATCTTTAAAATGATTGTTCATTTGCCAAATTTGTTCAATCATTTCCTCGTAATTTCTATTACTGGAAACGGGTTTATCAAATTAATAATATATATTAAGATATATGATAGAGAGAGTGATTAAATGTGATAGTGAGAATGAGAGTGTAAGTGTTTGAGTGTGTGATTGTGTAAGTGTGTGGGTGAATGTGAAAATGAGAGTGTGAGTGTGAAAAGTGAGTATAAGAGAATGAGAATGAGCAATTAAGAAAGATCGAGTGGGTGTGAGCGAGTGAGAGTATGTGTATGTGTTAGAGAGAGAAATACTAGGGGAAGAGAAAAAGAGTTTGTGTTTGAGGGGAGAGAGAGTGTGTGTGTGAGAGAAATAGTGTGGGAAAGAAAGTGGGAGAGAGTGTGTGTGTAAGAGAGAAAGAGAATATGTAAGGGAGAATTCGTGATAAAGTGTGTGAGTGTGTGTGTGTGTGTGTGTGTGTGTGTATCTGTATGAAAAAGAGAGTGTAAAATTTTAGGAGCTATATTGTGTGAAAGAGACAGAAAATGTGAGGGCCTGTGAGAGAGAGTTTGAGAGAGAAGTTAGAGAAGGAGAGCTTAGTTTAGAGAGAGGAAATTAGATTGAGAGAGAGGAAGAGTTAGAAAGAGAAATTAAGAGACCGAGTTTAAGACAAAAGAGAGTTTGAAAGAGAGAAAGTGGGTTTGAGAGAGAGTGAGTTTGAGATAGAGAGTGAGATAGAGAGATTGAGATAGAGAGAGTTTGAGAGATTATAGTAAAAATAATGTATGCGAAATAATGTGATAAAGGGTGTTTGTGAAGATAGAGAGTTTTGTGGAGAGAGGGATATTGTGTGAAAATGAGAATGAGAAAATATTATAATAGAGAGAGTTTTATAGAGTGATGTGTGTGTGTGTGTGTGTGTGTGAGAGAGAGAGAGAGAGAGAGAGAGAGAGAGAGAGAGAGAGAGAGAGTCTGAGAGATATAGAGAATGTGAAAATATAGATGTGGTACACGAAAAATTATTTTTAAATATAATATCCTCAAAATCAAGTGGTAAAATGAAAATTCATTAGCACCGAAATTCATACTTAGATAGGTAAAATGGCTATTTCTTTTTTAAACACTATTTAAGATCATGTTATCGTTTATAAGCTGATAATACATAACAAAAGATATTTAAACTTCATTTTATCATGCGCGAAACAAAACGTAGACCATATTCTCATGAACTTAACAACTTAACCTTTTAATTTTCAAATTATGCCCAAAATTATTGATTTAAATGATAATTAACGATAGCAGCATTCCAATAAAAAAAAATATTTCCCCAGTTTAGGAATCTCAATTTAGATGTGTTATGACCAGCATCCAAAGATAAATATTTCATCCAAATAGAAAATTGTGATTTGTTCGGACCAACAAATAAAGATTGAGCTATTATTTTTAGCCAAAGAGATATATTTTATTTAGAGATCAACAGCCATGCAACAAATAACGGTTTCCATGCTGACTAAACAAAGAATAAAAAAAAGAAAATTATATGTGAAAATCGGGTTTTTGTTAGAAAACTTCTATTTTTACCGACATCCTGGACTCCTAACCGTAAAAATTAGTAGTCATTTGTCCAAATCTGTTCAGCCATTTCCTCGTAATTTCTATAATTGGAAACGGGCTTATCAAATTATATTTATGATAAGTATACTCCTGAGCCTACTGATTTCCAGAGATTTTCATTTCAATATTTTGTTTTCCTTTTGTAATTATTCAAGATATATTTTAGTTGTTTCAGTCTTATTCACAATTGGTTGACTTGTTTCGTTGCTTAAAACATTCAGGCATTATCGACGGTGTGTCAATTTGAAATCCCCTCATGTTATTTAAAACATATGAAGACTGCATTAAGCATCGATTATAGCTTGGCGATTACCTCCTAAACTTGAAGGAAATTGACTTCGTGCATCTCACTTCAAGTGATGAGATTTTATTTGGACATTCCGTCAACTTAATAACTAAAATGATCGTATGTGGGCTATCTCAATAATTTGCATTGAGTCTGATGAGCAATAGCAAGAAATATCAAATACAGCGGATAACGTCGGGATATTTATGTGTGTTATTGCCAAGAGACTCATGTGGATGGTTATGGAAGACGGGGAATCATGAAATGGATTTTATTTCAGCTAAAAGTTCTGAAAATAATGTACTTCCTTTCCTGTGAGACCAGACAAACACACCAGTGTGTTTCCTTCGCGACAAGGCTCCTGGCTTCAGTGCTAACTTAACAACAGTTGTTGCGTGAATGTGGAATTGACTTCTTTAGAAATACAGTATGGCTGGAGTATCTCCTGACTTAAATGTGGCAGAACATTTTCGATCAACCTTATGGCTGTATTTGAAACTCTAATAATTATTTCAGAAAGAGTAGAGTGCTGCTACTCACATCATATATTACTTGCGCGATTGGAACAGATGTTGAAAGTTATGTAACTCAACAGTTTCGTTCGAAAGACTGTTGAGATTTTTTCTGGATAGGCTAATGGCAGTAAATTAGCAAAATAAAGGTTATAAAAGTTATTTATATATGTACTCTACATGTATATAATAGATATTAGTGGCTTAAAAATTAATTGGTTCATTCTGCAGACCCCTAGCAAATGATTATGTGGGACCCAGTATAATGTTGATAAGAGAATAGAAACATAACCTGCGTTTGTCTTAAAGCATCTTACATCGATATTCAACTTTAATTAGGATATTTATGATGTCGCAATAATAATAATATTGACCACAATTATGATATCTATGTGGTCATTATTATGCAATGTTTAATGCAGAAAATGATCGTCCCTTCCTACATTTGAAATCTGCTGGTAACATAAATAGTCTAAGAGCAGGCTTAACGAACCAATATTTAATTTATGATTATTTATTTTAGCAAAATTCTGTACCTACTCATTTATAAATACGTATTGGGAATCTCTTATAATATTTATAAATTGTTACAAAAGTTTAGACATCAGCTCAGAAAATATTTCATCCCCTCGTCTTCACATTTTACGGCCTCCTGCTTTTTATAAATTATAACAATGCTTATTTATCATATTAAATTATGCTTTTATTATTTTTTATAATTCCTTAAAAAATCAGATTAGGAGGACAACGTATTTTCCTAAATCTAAGTTTTTTAAATTTTGATCCTAATTTTACTTGTTTGTTGTTGTAAAAGCATGTATCCTTTTCGTGGCACCTAATATTCTGCTGACCCTTAAGAATGCCGCCCTGAGCCATAGCCAACTCTTAGCTTAGATATGAAGTGAATGTCCACAAAAATTAATTGAATGTGCGAGTAAATCGATAATCGAATTATAAATACGATTTGGACTGATTATTCATGAATGGGTAGCCTACCTACGATTTTGTGGTGTTATAAAGCTTATAAAACAATCCCGATACATATTAAAATGAGTAGGCCTACTTTGTATAAAATGTAATTTTTCAGAAGTATTACAGCCTCACGGTAACATTTCTATAGGTCCATTCCAAAGGCATCACTCTCCAATTATCACAACTAAAGGAATTGTCTGCACTAAAATGCAAAAAGAAACACCTGTGCTCAAGTATGTCAGGATATCATGAATGTTTTGATCTTGCTTTGTAAGGAATCGTTAAGGGTTGGCACAAACAAGAGGCTATTAAGACATCATTTTGTATTCTCATTCAACAATCTAGACCATAGATTTTGTATACTATACAATAGGTAAATTGGAATGATCTTGAAAACATTTTCCAACTCAAAATAAGGGCCAAACAAGCCATGACCCAATGTAAACGGGAGACTGTGTATTGTGAGGTATTTGGACTGTTTCCCAGCTTATCTCCTCACAGCTTGTATTGATAGTGTCGGATTGTTTCACAGCCTGTATTGGTGGTGTCGGATTGTTTCACAGCTTTTATTGGTGGTGTCGGATTGTGTCACAGCTTGTATTTGTGGTGTCAGATTGTTTCACAGCTTGTATTGGTGGTGTAGGATTGTTTCACAGTTTGTATTGGTGGTGTCGGATTGTGTCACAGCTTGTATTGGGGTGTCAGTTTGTTTCCTAGCTTGTATTGGTGGTGTCGGATTGTTTCACAGCCTGTATTGGTGGTGTCGGATTGTTTCACAGCCTGTATTAGTGGTGCCGGATTGTTTCACAGCTAGTATTGGTGGTGTCAGATTGTTTCACAGCTTGTATTGGTGGTGTAGGATTGTGTCACAGCTTGTATTGGTGGTGTCGCATTGTTTCACAGCCTGTATTGGTGGTGTCGGATTGTTTCACAGCCTGTATTGGTGGTGTCGGATTGTTTCACAGCTTGTATTCGTGGTGTCGGATTGTTTCACAGCTTGTATTGGTTATGTCGGATTGTTTCACAGCTTGTATTGGTGGTGTCGGATTGTGTCACAGCTTGTATTGATGGTGTCAGATTGTTTCACAGCTTGTATTGGTGGTGTCAGTTTGTTTCACAGCTTGTATTGGTGGTGTCTGATTGTGTCACAGCTTGTATTGGTGGTGTCGGATTGTTTCACAGCTTGTATTGGTGGTGTCGGATTGTTTCACAGCCTGTATTGGTGGTGTCGGATTGTTTCACAGTTTGTATTGGTGGTGTCGGATTGTTTCACAGTTTGTATTGGTGGTGTCGGATTGTTTCACAGCTCGTATTGGTAGTGTCAGATTGTTTCACAGCTTGTATTGATAGTGTCGGATTGTTTCACAGCTTGTATTGGTGGTGTCGGATTGTGTCACAGCTTGTATTGGTGGTGTCGAATTGTTTCACAGCTTTTATTGGTGGTGTCGGATTGTGTCACAGTTTGTATTGGTGGTGTCGGATTGTGTCACAGCTTGTATTGGTGGTGTCGGATTATGTCACAGCTTGTATTGGTGGTGTCGGATTGTTTCACAGCTTTTATTGGTGGTGTCGGATTGTTTCACAGCTTTTATTGGTGGTGTCGGATTGTGTCACAGCCTGTATTGGTGGTGTCGGATTGTGTCACAGCTTGTATTGGTGGTGTCGGATTGTTTCACAGTTTGTATTGGTGGTGTCGGATTGTTTCACAGTTTGTATTGGTGGTGTAGAATTGTTTCACAGCTCGTATTGGTAGTGTCAGATTGTTTCACAGCTTGTATTGATAGTGTCGGATTGTTTCACAGCTTGTATTGGTGGTGTCGGATTGTTTCACAGTTTGTATTGGTGGTGTCGGATTGTTTCACAGTTTGTATTGGTGGTGTCGGATTGTTTCACAGCTCGTATTGGTAGTGTCAGATTGTTTCACAGCTTGTATTGATAGTGTCGGATTGTTTCACAGCTTGTATTGGTGGTGTCGGATTGTTTCACAGCTTGTATTGATGGTGTCGGATTGTGTCACAGCTTGTATTGGTGGTGTCAGATTGTTTCACAGCTTGTATTGGTGGTGTCAGTTTGTTTCACAGCTTGTATTGGTGATGTCGGATTGTTTCACAACTTGTATTGATAATGTGGGATTGTTTCACAGCTTGTATTGGTGGTGTCGGATTGTTTCACAGCTTGTATTGATGGTGTCGGATTGTTTCACAGCTTGTATTGGTGGTGTCAGATTGTTTCACAGTTTGTATTGGTAATGTCTGGCTGAATCAACATTCAAGAAATTATGTCCGTTCTAATAGGTATGTTTAATTATAAGATAACACTATTGATGAGTTTTGTGTTTCAGATTTTGGAGTAGATGACAATTTATTTCCATAGTTTTTCGATCACAAACGTTTAGTAACTAAAACAAGATATTTTAAATAAAAGAATAAAGAATGGTGGAGTTTTTTCAACGGAGTAATATTTGATACTCTATTTTAATATTTGTAAACGATTTTCCTTGGGATAGTAATCGTTATAACGTGTGTACAATTATCATAATTTTTCTCTCAAATGTTTTTCAAACAATGTTTACAACTAATGTCTTCAATAAAATTTTGAAATAACTGTATTATTTTCAATTAAGTATATTACACATGCAAAGTCAAATTATTAATTAAATATAATTATTTTTCGAATATTTACGTTTACATAAATATTTTAATAGTTTCAAATATAATATTTAAGAAAACTCTATTAGGAAATGTTTACAACGATGTTATTTATCATAATACTACTAATAATTTTATTTTCAAAACACCAAATCAGCCATAAATTATTATCACAATTATTATTACTTAAGAGGAAGACTACAGTAAGTATCTATTATCAATTAAAACACATAAACAACACTAATATATGTTATATATAAGTGTTTTCCCAACCTTTTTAATTTAAAATCTTTTTATCAAATTAAAAATAATGGTATCATTAGTATTTAATACTAATCTAGCGATAATTAATTTGTTGAATGTATAATATGACTGTTTGCCAATTTATTAATGTAGATAAGTAATTTTTTATAATATTTTTCATGTGATCCTATAAACATAGTAGGGTATTTACAGTATTACACATTATTTATTTTAGGAAACAATTCATTTTGAAGGAAATATATTCCGACAAAAGTTGTTTGATTTTGAAGGGGAAATAGAATATAATTCATTCAATTTCATTTGGAAGCTAGTGAAATACCCGTTCTTAGCTTACCCCAAGATCAACGAGGTCGATGTGAAGTGTACCTGATTTAATGTTGGTCTAATGCTCAAGGTGTTTACCCCAATATCAACGAAGTGGACGTGAATTGTGCCTGAGTTAATGTTGGTCTAATTCTCAAAGTGCTCACTCCAAGATCAACAAAGTGAACGTGAAGTGTGCCTGAGTTAATGTTGTCTAATGCTCCAAGTGCTCACTCCAGATCAACAAAGTGAACGTGAGTGTGCCTGAGTTAATGTTGGTCTAATGCTCCAAGTGCTCAAAGTCAATATGAATGGTTAAGTGACACGTGCGTACAGTGTTTAGCTCATTCTTAAATTCTCATTTAAAATAGTCCTCAAAAATATTATTTTAATTGTAAAAGCATAATAAATTTTATAACTAGGCCTAAATTTATTTCCCAAGAGTTTCCTGATATATATCAGCGTCCTTGCATTAATATCGTAAGATTTTACAAATTGTTCTTTATTTATTATTTTGGTTTGATTTTGTTCGAAACTAAAATACATTTTAAGGGGTGGTTAGCATGTTTAACCAACATTAAATCAGATACAAAAGGATTCAGACTCCCAAAACGCCTCCTTATTTAATATTAGGTTTTGCTAAGAACGGGTATTTAACTAGCTTTAAAATTTAAATCTGTTAAAAAAAGTTTCAGACAAATTTGCTAGTAAGCAGAATAAGGTGCCGTAATCAAAAATATCGGTTTCTGTTTATAAGATAACAAAGGTGACTTTGAAATAACCTTGAATAGATCCACCAAATATTAAATACTATTTGATCTACTCCTACAAACTTAACGACTTTTGTGTAACCTTTTTCCCATCCTGTATAGTCCGCCAAACCCTATGGAATTCTGTACTCTATAGTCAATAGTTTTATACGAACACTTATTGGCGATATGCTGAAATGAGGGTTAGAGTACTACTGTAGTGTTAGGGTAGAGTTAGTGCTTGGATAGTTTTAGTGGAGAATTTCAATTGTTAAGAGAAGTGAGAAATCATTTGGCCAAGAAATGACGTCAGAACATAAGATACAAATATGGCTTGACTAGTTGTTGTGGAATGTTTCGGGTAGAGTCGCAATGTTTGTTGAGGTTACACTTTTATATTTACTTTATCAAGTGAATATAATGTTTATGGGAAGGTGCAAAGTTCAAATAGAATGTAAAAGGTTAAAATGATATAAAACTTCTAGGCTATTTTTAAGTTCGTTTGTCGAACTCAACTCTAACAGTTGTATGCAGACTTAGTTTCCTGCATAACTCTCACGTTTAGGTGAGTGGTGCTAGAATGAAGTCCAAACTACCCTCTGGCTTCATTGAGTATCTTTTGTGATATCTTAGTCACATTATTATCGTCATATAGGCCATTTATAAAACTTAAATTAAGCATGAAAGGGTCTGGGGTGGGGATGTTTATTTGATTTGGTTTTTCTGTGTTGAGGTCAGGATTCTAATTCCGACCAGGGGGTGCTAGGATGATTTTTGCTAGAAGGATTTTCCTTTCTCTCTCTTCGCAGATAATGAAGATACCTTTCTCTATATTCTACCTATCCCAGAAGGGTGGTTAAAAGTAGAAAGTCTGGATGAGTGGTAAAATTCAATAAAAATAATAATTTAAAACTTAATATATGAATGTTTGTATGTTATGAAGGGCTCATGATGGTAAATAGTATAACACAATGATATTACTCAAACACTTAGCCTCATATTATTGGCTAGTGAACAAAGATAGTGCGGTGTACGGTGTGCGGTGTGCTGCTGTTAGAAGGACTGATGACCAATAATATTGGCGGTGTGCGGTGTGCTGCTGTTAGAAGGACTGATGACTTATAATATTGGCGGTGTTCGGTGTGTGTGCTGCTGTTAGAAGGACTGATGACCTATAATATTGGCGGTGTGTGGTATGCTGCTGTTAGAAGGACTGATGACTTATAATATTGGCGGTGTTCGGTGTGTGTGCTGCTGTTAGAAGGACTGATGACCTATAATATTGGCGGTGTGCGGTGTGCTGCTGTTAGAAGGACTGATGACTATAATATTGGGTGTTCGGTGTGTGTGCTGCTGTTAGAAGGACTGATGACTTATAATATGGCGGTGTTCGGTGTGTGTGCTGCTGTTAGAAGGACTGATGACCTATAATATTGGCGGTGTGTGGTATGCGGTGTGCTGCTGTTAGAAGGACTGATGGCCTATAATATTGGCGGTGTGTGGGTGTGCTGCTCTTAGAAGGACTGATGACCTATAATATTAGCGGTGTGTGGTGTGCTGCTCTTAGAAGGACTGATGACCTATAGTATTGTTGCTAGTAGAAGGAGTTGGGAATCTCCAAGCAATTGTGTTATCTACCACCATGCCATGCCACCGCACGCCGGGGGAGAGTTAAGTTCATCTGATACTTTCACTTTTTTTACTGGAACACCAGTGTTTGGACACAAACCAACAACCCACTTGATGGTATATTCTTACCAACCATTGTTTGGCTAAACAATATCATGGTTTGCATTAGCTAGAAATCATTCATTCGGAGACAGCTGTGATGATTACAAGTTGGAGCAGCTGGCAACCATTCATTCGGAGACAGCTGTGATGATTACAAGTTAGAGCAGCTGGCAACCATTCATTTGGAGACAGCTGTGATGATTACAAGCTAGAGCAGCTGCAACCATTCATTCGGAGATAGCTGTGATGATTACAAGTTAGAGCAGCTGGCAACCATTCATTCGGAGACAGCTGTGATGATTACAAGTTGGAGCAGCTGGACCTCACTGCTTAAGTCACTCATATTTTTTTGTTAGTGATGGCTTAGCATTGAATTTTGAATTGAAAATTTTATGTTAATTAATTAATAACTTTTGGGTTTAAATACTTCTCCTTACACTACACAAGAACTAGCTGTTTATTCAGTTAAAACAGTGCTTCTCTTTAGAGAAATATTAACGATATTCACACGTCATATGAAGAGGTCAGAAATTATTACAAACAGCTTAGCTCCTTAGTCAAAGGTTCTGTCTACTGGTCCCGGGTTAGATTACTGCCACCATTTTAGTAATAAGTGTTGTAGAAGTATGAGTTCACATTGATTAATTAATTGCATTGTTAAATGGTTTTTCTATATTTTCTAGAGCTAAGCTAGTTTTTAAGTCTTGGGATTATGTAACCAGTTGGTTTTGAGATATTGTACGTTAGTAAATCCAAGTAATTACAAAATATCTACTACAAATAACATCATGTTAGGGTTTTATATTTTTTATTCAGAATAATTACGCTGTATTTCCTTTAGTTATAATCCCATTCCCATTATATGAGCCAAATATCTTGTTAAAAGACCGTTTAAATCGTATGAAAATAAAAGTGTAAAGCTGATTCAATTACTCAAAATATGAACTAGTTTAAGGACTAGTTTTAATTTCAAGTGAGCCCAAGAAGAATGTAGAAGTTTCTCCAAAAAAATCCATCATAAATTGGTTCAAAACACTACTGATAGAATCATGGTAGTTGTTTAAAAATTCCCAGTGATGTTATCTTAACTTAGTTGCATTTATTTTAACAGTCAAATACAGGTTGATTAACACTTTTCTATTAACAATAATAATATGATCAAAACAATTATATACTAATGTTCAGTTAACGCGGGGATGAATCAATTACACATATTTAAAGTAGAATAAGTATATACATAGCAGAGCCCTAAGTCAAATAGTCTTGATTGACGTGTTTATTTTTATAGTATATACTTATTTAAAGTTTTGAAGATGTGACACGTTACATAATTAATTAGAAATACAGATTTTCTATAGAAGTATTAATATATTGAAAACTCAAATTGCGGCTAGTGATACAACCCTACATCTTAATGTGGAAAATTATCCATAGCTAAGTATTTGGCCAAGAATATAACAGTGTTAACAAATTAATCTTTTTCTATATATGTTTATGGTACCCGTTTTATTGTGCTAGGAGATATTTCCCACAGTCCTAATGATATTAGCAGACCAGTGATAAGGTTTCTGAATGATGGTAGTTGAATGGTGATAAAGTTATTAAATAGCGGTAAACCTGTTATGTTAATTTAGTGGGTAAGAGTAACAATTGTTCAGTTGGTGATAAAAGCACCAAATCTGGTAGAGTTCTTGTTTGGAACACGTAGAACTCAACTAAAACTAGAAGCACCTTGTTTGGACTCTCCTATTAGGTGTTTTGTGCTCAGAAACAAAATGGCTGACAATAGGTATTAATTAACATTAAAATTACTGTACTTTCGGTTGTACTGGTAATAAAGAGATTTTTTGTTATCAAATATTATGTTTTCAGGATCAAGTAATAAGATGGGGGTGTTAATGAATTGCTAGCATCAAGCAATTATTTAATATGGCCGCCAAAATAGAGGAAATTTGACATATAATTTTATATTTTAACTGACAATTGTAAAAAAATAAATATATTTTAACATATTTTTTGCTGCAGGTTGTGATGAAGAGTGGATACGATTTAGTATAAGAAGATGTTGAATAACATAGAATGTTCATGGTACAGCGTTTTGATCCAGTAAAAATTAAATATCTAATTGCTTAACGTCAAGTACATACCAATCTGGATGGGTGAATTTAATGCTAATATGCTGAAGAATCTTATGCTGTGGTACATCCATTATTCTACAGTTACGTGACTTTAGAAGAAAATCTGATGCAATTTGAGGCATTAAATTCCTTGCCTATTATTTAAATTCGTGAATGTCTACAAAGCATATTTAAAACGCTATCACTGTTTGACATAAATGGTGTTGTAGTAAATATAATGCCAGTATGCTTGAACTAAGTAAGAAGAAAATAAACATAGAGGAAAAGAAGAGAAATATATCAGAGTAATATAGGACTAACAATGCAAGTGCCCCGAAACGAGCATACACTCGACCACAAGATGATGTACCACAGAGTACCATGCAATACCTATTTCTGTATGAGCTGATTGAAGATGAAAATTATCATACTGCTATGTACCTTTCATTCAGTGAAAGGGTCTTAGAGGCGGTGAAACTACTTCAAGATCAAAGATTAATAGCAAAATTTATGGTCAATGATATTATATCATCATAAGCTAAATACCACCACTTCTGTCTGGTAATAATCTCTTACGGTCTTTCAAGACCAACAAAAAGACTTTCATTCTTAACGATAGTGACAAGATAAAATAAATAGAGATACTGGCTTTCGTAGAAATTATGTATAAGTTAGATATATGCAAGTAGAACAGGATATTTCTTAGGCTGGCTGAAATCGTTAACCAGAACAGTATCACGTTGAACAGAAACGGGGCACGACTTGAAACACGCGTAAATTCAACTAGACTGAAATAAAGTTGCTCAAATCTATTGATGGTCTTCTTGAATGTCCGACGGGAAGAGAATTATATCTTTGTTTCAAGAAGATGTTGGAGATGCCTTAGAAGATGCTTTTGTATTCGCTACTGAAGAAGAGATTCTCTGATTTACTAAGTCTACTAGAATACTGAGGCATTATATTTTTTATGAAAAGATATTTAAAGGAAAATTTGACAAAGCTTTCCACACCGAAAATGGAATTAACTTAAGAGTATGTTCGTAATATCGAACGGTTTGTTATAATCAAGACTTTTAGAGAAAGTGATATCAACAAGGTTCAAAAGGATTTATTCACAAAAAGAATTGCAGTAGTGGAAAGACTTCCACTAACTAACTGTGCTTTGTACCAACATATATTTAGAGCTTACTTGCTGTCACAATTGTGGCCAACAATTTATTTACCAATCCTTAGTAATAGAGATCTAGCGTATTTTGGTTGGCACAAGGTAGATGAAAAATGGACTCCATATTGAACTGTTTTACCAGAAGCATCTGCATCGTGTCTTGAATTGATATGCTGTGGGTGCTAATCCCAATATTCATCACGCTGCTGTCGCAAGAAGACAGAGCCACTGTGCACTGATGTTTGCTTTTGTAAAGGCTCATGTTCTTCATGGTAGTCAATGTATGGTACGTTAAAGTCGAAATGTATAACTTTCAACAATTTCCTACTGTTAGTAAAGAGCTAAAACAATTTATGAATAATTTTATTTATCCCCATTTCTAAAGAACATTACCCTACACACATTAACTTATGCATTGAGGATATGTAGAGTATCTAAAGATATATTAAATTTTGGTGGCCATTTTTAAGTGATAGATAGTATGGGCCATGTATTTAGCCCACAATATTCTCCTAAACATATAATTTAGTATTTACATTCAATTTTTTAATTCTTTTCTACAAATTGTGAGTTAAAATGTAGTATTATACGGAAAATTTCCTTAATGTTGGTGGCCATATAGAATAATTGGTTGATGCTAGTGATTCAACAACATCCACATAATATTCCTTGATCATGGAAACATAATATTTGAAACCAAATACATGTATTTATTACTAGTATAACCTAAAATACAGCCGTTTTAATGTTTAATAATACATATTGTCAGCCATTTTGTTTCTGAGCACAAAACACCTAATAGGAGAGTCCAACCAAGGTGCTTCTGGTTTTTGTTGAGTTCTACGTGTTTCAAACAAGAAATCTACCAGATTTGGTGCTTTTATCACCAACTGAACAATTCATTTGTTATTTTATTATTTACGGCCACACTAGTTGTGCTATTAGTCACAGTTAAATGAGTCATCTCGTTCTAAGATTATTAAGTTAAAAGTTTTACCGTCAAATTTACCAAAACCATTTTGTAGATATTTAAAAAGCTGTTTTAATTTTAGCAGTAGCTAATCAAGGTTTCATTAAATCCTATCACTTTTGTTTAGGATGTGTTGGTAACAAGGCTAATTATTAAGGCTGCATTCAGCTTTGTATTCAACATTTCGGTATGAAATCCAGTTCGCCTCATTACACACTATCCCTATAATGAGCTTATTCTATACAGTCCATCTCACTACAACATATCTCTTCCAGGCTCATTCTAATTTATCCTACCATCTATGTATTGGTCTTCCAATGGTCTCATCCCAAAAAGTCTGCCAATCATCATCTTGAACACCATTCTATTATATTCCATTGCGCTGCATGTCCTTCACACCAAAACCAGCGGGATTTATTTGTGAGCATTTATTGTCTATCCATGGTCATTTCTATTCTCTCTGCACAGACCTAAACAACTTTTCACTGCATTCATAATATTATTTTATCTATATTTCTAGAGATCTTAAACACAGGTTTTGTATTGAGGTTTCATTCTTTCATTCGTTATTGTGTTCAGCTACAAATCATAGCGCTCTTGTTTCATTATCAGAAGTGCCTATAAAATTGGAAATTTGTGAAAATCAATTTGTTATTTTCTAAAAACCATAGCTTATCAATTATCATATTCTTTAAATTAAGAAACGTGGTAGCTCGACAGGGATATAGGACTGTTAATGAACATTTTATTTAGTTGCGGAAATAGGCGTACTTAACAATAATTACCATACCGTGGCAATTTAATCCATTAGTATAGCTTACGTCGACACATTTATTTGTATACCACTGTTAGGTGGGTTCTAGATTGATTTAATTTTCAAATTATACTTACAGTAAATATTATACTTATCTACTTGTTTTTAAAGTTTTCTTAAAATTTATAGATAAACGTTATGAACAATCTTAAAAAAAAATGATTTTTTACATTTTTGTACTAAATACGTTACTGGTTTTAGGGATCAGAAAGGTTATA
Source organism: Timema podura (assembly GCA_033556935.1). Taxonomy (NCBI): domain Eukaryota; kingdom Metazoa; phylum Arthropoda; class Insecta; order Phasmatodea; family Timematidae; genus Timema; species Timema podura. The sequence continues at coordinate 35,004,354 of JAVRXN010000006.1, read as the reverse complement.
TTTTAGAGGAAATATATCAACATTTACATAGATAGGGATTGTGAAACCATTTTAAAAACACCCTCAGTACTCCCAACTGAGATTTTAACCTTGATATACTCGTCTTCGGCAGTCTTGTATATTGCAAAAGTAACGTCTTAGACCATGCGGTCACCTAAGCAGGTTGTATTATCTATAAACTCCACCAAAATTAGTTCTATTGAACAATGAAGTATTAGCTAACAGAACACAAAAACATTAATATATAGTTTAAATATATATTGTACGTTTTTGCGTGAAGGGCGAGTGGAGGCCATTTAGGGAAAACCACCTTCAGTTCACTTGATAGTGATTGAACCCCAATCTCCCTGTTATTAGCTGTCTAGTCTATTGCGATAGGACTACTCAGACCATGTGGCCTCTGAAGCATGTTAAAATATATCACAACATTTGAACAGAGCATTTCCTTTATATTTAAAGAGCTATGTCCAAATAACTATTTCACTCCCAACAGTTGTTCAAGAGCTTGATACTTAATTGAACTAAACATTAAGTTGTCTAAAATAATTGGTTTATAAATGTTACAGATACAGACCTTAACTCGTAGTTCCTACTGATTTACCGAAATAGGGCGAGTATTTATATTACTGAAGTCAATGATGGTCCAATGTTTTCAACCCCAAAGACCAAGTCACACAGGTTGATGGTCCTAATGCTCTCAACCAGAAGTCAAGGTTGATGGTCCTAATGCTCTCAACCAGCAAGTCAAGGTTGATGGTCCTAATGCTCTCAACCAGCAAGTCAAGGTTGATGGTCCTAATGCTCTCAACCAGCAAGTCAAGGTTGATGGTCCTAATGCTCTCAACCAGCAAGTCAAGGTTGATGGTCCTAATGCTCTCAACCAGCAAGTCAAGGTTGATGGTCCTAATGCTCTCAACCAGCAAGTCAAGGTTGATGGTCCTAATGCTCTCAACCATCAAGTCAAGGTTGATGGTCCTAATGCTCTCAACCAGCAAGTCAAGGTTGATGGTCCTAATGTTTCTCAACCAGCAAGTCAAGGTTGATGGTCCTAATGCTCTCAACCAGCAAGTCAAGGTTGATGGTCCTAATGCTCTCAACCAGCAAGTCAATGATGATTTTTTGCTATAATCTAATTTCTACGCAATAGTAAGCTGGTGAGGTACCAAGAGTGTCACACTCAACACAACATACCACACAGAGTGTAGATGTGAGTACGAGAGGACAGACCATGCGGTACATTCATGGTGCTGTTCGTCAGCCAACATCACGCATGCACGCCTTCACTTCAATAGGATAAAACACTCAGAGCAACAACTCAACATTTCTACGCAAGTTGGAATGCAACAGGAATTTAAAATATTCCCGTATTAAAAGAAGGAATCCAGGCCAGTTGGAACGAAGATGCCTTAAACCCGTGTGATTATTTTATCAGAGAGGTTTGTAAAGATAGCACACTTGAACTGGCGGCAGTTGATGTGAGACAGAATAATTTCACCATAATCTACTTAACACATATAGCCATTGGTTAGGGCAGCAACGTCATATGTCTCATTATATTAATTAAGTCAATTAGAGATGATTACTATTATTATTACCGTAGAGTTTTAATAGCATGTGTTGCTTGTTGCTGTGTGGCAGCTTCTCTCGTTGCTGTGTGGCAACTACTCTTGTTGCTGTGTGGCAACTACTCTTGTTGCTGTGTGGCAACTACTCTTGTTGGAACCTGTTAACGTTGCTCGAGCTTCTTGTGGTGCGGCTTCCAACAATCTCAGACTAACTACCTTAAGTCAAGCACAGACATAACTCTCAGCCTCCAGACTTTAAACTTATCGTTGTAATAAGGGAAGCTCGCATTTAACCAACTATATACATATTTTGACCAGAGAAGGACTCAAGCCGGGACCTTTAGTTATGCTACTGATTTAGTTGAACATTTGGCAATTTGAGAATAAGAACCGCAATAAAAAAAAGCCTTTTAATATATATTGATCGAGGCTGCAAATACATTTTTGTTCACTATTACTGTATTCAAATTTAAAAACAAATTAACTTTGCATTAATTTTTTTTTAACTTTTTATTTGATTAATTTCTAATTTGTTTCCTGTTCGAGCAGAAAACTAAGTGGCATGTATACGATAAAAATACATTAGGTGTTGTTGCTATAACCCTATTTTTATTTTATTGCAGGATATCCCCATCGACTTACATCAGGTCATGTGTACTATTTATACATTACATCAGTTCTACTCTCTGAAAGATGTGTCCTGTTACAATAATTCAATGTTCTTTGGCTTCACTCTACTTCTACCTAATTATGTGAGGCTGGTTTATTAATGAAAGTAACATAACAAGTGTTCATATTGATGTAAAACTTGGCTCAATCTATAATTTGGAGCAATGTTTCTCAAAGTTTGGGTGATGGATGACCAATAAATGGAGGCTATGTGCTTTGAGGGACCACTGAGGCCCTGGGATAAGGTGAAGGGATGGGGGATTGAAATTTATACGGAAAAAACATTAGTTTTGAACAATTATATCTTAGGAATATAAATACAAGACAGCTAATAATGTATTAAATTAAATATTGAAATAAATATATAATAACCCTTAAATAAAAAGTAATAGTTAATTGATTAGTTTTAACATTCTGAACCTCATAATTTTTGTTAAATAACACTGTCAGAAAGCAAAATGTTTCCGTGAGCTAAGTAGTCGATTTTGACTAGTTTTAATGTGATGGGATAGAAAATGCTCCTAAATTGTAATTCTTAACTCTAGTTTCCAATATATTAATCCTAGTTGATTTTCTTGAATTGCGGGGGATATTTAGTGGTAAAGGACATTTAGTGTGCAATTTGTCCCTTAACAATGAGTCATTGTATTTCTATTGTAGTCGCATAATTGGTGAGGGTTTGGGTTACGGGGGGTAAAAATAGTTCTGATAACTTTTGTTATGCTAATGATGAAGTGAAATTTGCATCACAAAAGCGTTCCATTACTCCAATAGGAATATAACCATATGAATTATATTTTTGTTACAAAATTGTTGGTCAAGAGAAAGTTGGATTCCTCACGTTTGCTATAAAACTTGTGCTTCAAATCTCAACAGAAAGTTGAATGACAAGGAACGCTCAGTGCTTTTCGCCATTCCTACGGTATGAAGAGAACCAACAAACCATTTAACTGATTGTTACTTTTGCATGGTATTACCTTTGCTGCCAGTAGTGTCAAAGAATAAAAAATGTACTTGAGTTAACCGAACATTCCATCAGCTAGTAAACCAGAACTCCATGGAGAAGGCCTTCCAATATCTGTTTCACCGCCACAACATCAGATTTAGATGAGGAATTTAAATAAAACCAGGAGACGATATCTGAGCCCTCAACATCAACTGATCCTAATATTCTTTCTAAATTAAAATTGAAAGAGCTTCACAGAATAACGCAAGATGAATTATTAAATGATCTCATCAGAGACCTTGAGCTACCCAAAAATAGAGCTGAAATTTTAGGCCTAAGATTTCAACAGTGGAATTTTCTTCAAGTTAATGTTGACGTTTATGTGTAACGAAGCTGTAATAAGGATTTAAATAAATTATTTAAATGGAATACAACCTTGTTGCTTGCACGGATATTAATGGATAGATGCAGTCACTCAACATCAATTACAAACCTCAATTATGAAGATGTTTTATAGATTTTTCTAAATTAAGCCTAAAGGCAATTCTACTGTTCAATGACAACACTCTACCATCAGCCCCTATAAGCCTTGCAGTCCATATGAAAGAATCATAATGCCAGTATGAAGCTTCTCCTTGAGGCCACCAACTACAAGGATTTCCAATGGCAAATCTGCAGTGACTTGAAAGTTATTTCCATCCGGCTTGGAATGCATCAGTGTTATACCAAGCTTTTATATTGACTTTGAGAATAGGACACAATAGCATGTGCTTCTGATCCCACAAGGAAAGTCTGGCCTTCAATGAAATTACTAAAATCAGGGATAAAAAATGTAAGCTACGTTCCTATAGTCAAGTTGAGTAGAATATCGCTGCCACTATTACACATAAAGCTGGGTCAGATGAAAACCTTTATACAGACGATGGATCTAGATGGACCTGCTTTCAACTACCTTCGGGAAAACTTTCCTAAATTTAGTGCCGCAGAAGTAAAAGGTGTTTTGATTGGCCCCCAAATATGATACCTTATTAATGAAGAATACTTTGACCAGGTTTTCTATGGAGATAAAAAATATACTTGGGATTCTTTAAAATTTTGTGGTGAAAAACTATTTGAGGATTAACAGAGTCAGTAGTTTTGAAGAATTGGTGAAAAACCTTCTACAGAGTTATTTCAAATTAGGCTGTAATATGTCACTGAAGACTCACTTTCTTCACTGCCATCTTGGTTTTGTTCCCGGAAAATGTTGTTGTGCCAAGAGATGAGCATGGTGAGCGATTTCACAGAAGATCTATGCAATGGAGAAGAGACATCAAGGCAAGTGGAGTTGTGCAATACTTGCAGACTATTGCTAACTGTCCCAAGGGATGCCCCGGGCAAAGTGAATGCTCAAGGGTAGTTCCCATTCAGAACCTATATGACTCAACGGGAAACCTCTACAAATGATCATGAAACTTCTAAATATATTGTAGCATTCTATATTTGGTATATGGTTTAAAATAAACCTTTTTCTTAGAAAACCTTATAAAATAGATTCTTTTATTTACATATATATGTATCCCAATAAGACTTACAAACCCATTTTCCTTGGATATAAAGGGGGCACTTTAATTTCAAAACTAGAGCTAATAAGTCTTATGGCGACTTTGAGTTTCCTAGATGCAAATAAACACATCTAAATCATATTCATCAAAGAATTAAAAAAGTTTTAAATTTGTTGACCAGATTTGTTGACTAAAGGTTTGTATGGACATCCTTTTCTAAATAACTTGTAAAGAGAAAAATGCAGCATAGTATGGATATTTCATTTAATATTTTCATTCCAAATGTTTATATTAAATGTGAACACTATTATTTAATTTATGATGAATAGTAAGCTTCCTGAGATCCTGCAGACCATTCGGTAGGCCATCATTGACCACGCTTTGAGAAACACTGTCTTAGAGGATACATAACCACTAAAGCTATTGGATATTTTTTGGTTAGTGAACGAAGTGCATTGATGAAGAAGCAAACTTATATAAAACAAATATGAAACTCTTAAGAATTATTTGAAAGAACAAATACGCAGTAACCATTTATTTTGCTTCCAAACACAAATAGTACCAAATTGTATATTTGTAACAATAGAATATTAAATTATTTTACATAATTATAATTATTTAAAAGCTTACATTTATTTATTCTATTGATATTTCATAAGATGTATGTGAATTATTTTCAAAATGGGTGCAAGTCAGAATTTATAAAGATTCTGAAATATAATATTTAATCCTTCGTTAGTGATATAAAACAACTTGACTTGTTGATCAATGCACTCGTTTTCAATCAGACACAACAACAAACATTCAGGAATAGGATATCACAAATCATGATAATTAATTCAAACATGTAGGTAGCTATACGTCGCAAACATGACAATCTGTTGAGTGCAAGGGAACGTGCATATAAGGAAACATGTTAGTTGTACGGGTGGAAAAGTAGTATGGTCCTTCCACTTCAAAGAGAGTGAATCCTTGAGCAAGCAGTATGCCAATGACATTGAGTTCAAATATTTTAGAATGAAAACACAACTCGGAGGTTAGAATATTGGGATTTCATTGATATTGAACCACGAATGAAATATTTTTCAAAGAAAACTGACAATAAAAACTAATCCAGCTAATAAAATATGAAAAAATATTACATAGATCCTAAACTTAAACTCAATAAAAAGTCAAACGGTTTATTACTTTTAATATAATTAAAATACTATTAAATACTTTTTTTGCCATTAGTAATTTTTCCTTAGTGTGAATTAAACCATAGGGTTTAATCTATTCCTACTTCGATCTGGCTATTATAAACATTTTAATAGATACAAAAAAAAAAAGGCATTTTCTCTTTTAGGTCAATACTTATATAGCTACTCACCCTGTTCCCTATGGTTACTTATTGGGATATGTCAAGAATTAATTCCATCATTGGAATGTCAAAATATTATAGATCTTAAACACTTATTATGCAAATCTTTTCTAATGGCAAACCTCCATTGGTCAATGGTCAACTAAGAATGGTGACCACTTCTCTTAAGTTTGACCTTGTGCACTGCGCAGTTACCAAGTTGGTTACCTTGCTCAAATAATCCATACTTTCCTTTCCCCCAATAACCAACTTCGCGTTCATATTTTTTTTTTTTAAAGGGGCAACATTTTCTAGAGACTAAGAGTAAAATGGACTGTCACAGTAAAAGAAAATAACAAAAAATTGAAACTAAGATTTCTGAAAATGGATGCTGCATTCTGTAAAAAGAAAAGAAAAAATTAAGAAAGGAGAAATGAAAGAGTTGATAAAGAAAATAAATTAGAAAAAAGGGAGGACCACTCACCAGAGTCTGGGCTGCGCTCTGGTGCTGGAAAACGGAAACAAAAGGAGTAACTTTTTTAGTTCCAGTACATGACAATGATAGAGAAGAAGAGAAAGATGAGGACCAAGCCGAGCCGGAGTTCGGGGCCGTTACGCTCAGAACAAAGCCGGAACAAGAGGCAGGCAGGCAGGCAGGCACACACTTGATGTGGTCTCCGATCACAGCTCACACTAGCTTACCACACGCATGGAGTTGGCAGGTTCTTTATTTGTCTTAGATAGGAGAGTTACCCTTGAGAAAGGCGACAATATGTGGCATTGGCGTGTTCGGTTAGAACGTAGAGAAACTAGCTTCACAATCAAACGAGAAGTTAAATTAATTATTAATAGTTAGTTGTTAATTCTAAATCGTGTCTATGAAAATAATTTATAAACATTAAAAAATTTAATACTTTTGGATAGTAACAGTTCTACCACATTTCACATCCATCCTGCAATAGCTACAAATATTTATAGTGAGAATAATAACTACTACATTATACCACGTCTTGCTACCCAGCCGAGATATCCGCAATTATTTGAACTGATGAGATAGAGATAAGAAAGGAATAGTTTTAGAGGCCGTGCACCCACATTTGTGGGAAAGGAGAGTGTAAAATACTGTACGAAACGCACCCTCAACACACCCAGTAGGGATTCAAACTCCAACTATAACAGGGATGTGTTTAGTTAGCTACAGCCAGGGCCACTTTTGGTGCTAGTAAGTCTTAGGTACTTTTATTACAAAACTTGCTATAATAGCGGTAAACGTTTATTAAATTTTAACCTTTAAGACTAGGAATCATGTCAATTAAATTTGTTCAATTTTCAAGTATTTTTTAATGACTAACTACCTCAATTGATGGAACTAGTGTGACTTTAACGCTTCCTCCCTATAACAGCCTCCAGATGGCGTCTGCGCCTTCAATTGAAGCTCCTACAGACGAGCACGTGTTGGTCTCTAAGCATTGACGAGTGTTTCTTGGTTCAAAACTGTTGTGTCTGTTTAAATATAATGAACAAGTGTGCCTTTTAAATAAACACTGGGGAAATAAATTGTCATGTTCTGTTTTTATATTTTACACTGTTGACTGAGCTTCACCTAGCCTAAAATGTCACATGGATGCAAGCAACAACACAAAACTGGCTGTGTCAAAAGAAAAACTAAAATGATTTGAGTAAAATTTAAAGATATTTGCTTGGATGAATAAATGTTCCACAGAAGTTCAATCAGAAAACTTCATTATTGGAATTGATAAGTCTATCTCTACAGATGTAGAAACCACGTCCGCAGAAAGCTGCAATTACTTTTTTTGGCACTCTACAATTGATTGACCGCTGTAGCTTGACATTACGATGCTGCAAGATCATTAAAAAAAAGTACAATGAAATCTGTGCAGCACTGGTTGATATCTCAGAATGGCTAAATAAAAATCAATTTATGAAAAAAAAATTGTAAGAAAAGTCTAAATAGCCCATTTGAGAAGATATTTTGAATAACATTGATAGAATAAATAAAACATTACAAGAACCTGGAATTGAGTTGTGCGCAATTTATAAATTATACCATGCACTTCTGAATTTTTGTCTATGTTTTCGACAAAAACAAATAAGAACATTTTGAGAAATGACAAAATAATTTAGTTTCAAATTCCGATCACAGACAATGAAATGGCTAAACGTGGAAAAGAAAGTGGATATTTATGAAATACCAGAGGAATTAGTACCACAATTAAGTACAAACAATAGAGTTCAAGTTTATTTTATTTCATCATGTTGTAGACGTCACAGAAATGAAAATAAGTCGTAAAAGCACGTTTCATGATAACTTTAGTAGTATTGCAGACAAGCATTTAACTAAAGCTAAAGTTCAGTCCAAAGCCAAATAATAAACAGTCAACATCCATTCGTCAGACCTAGAAGAAGAATTGGTTGATGGGTTTGTGATGTTATCTACTTTGTACAGGAACCGTTTGGCAGAAAATTATAAAATTGCAAACAAAAGAGAAACTTGTCACAAATTTTCCATATGTGCATATGGCTTTGAGGGTTTATCTTTCGATGATTGTATCAAATGCAAGGAAAATATAATTTTCTAATCTTGGTTAACTGTTCTAAAAAGTTAGAGCTGTGTACGATTAACTATGAGCCAAGATCACCATTGAAAGCAAAATTACTCTTGTAATATGAACTTTGAGGATGTTATCAAAGAATTTGCTGCAACGAGAAGCCGACAAGAGAAATTTTTTAGGAAATGTTAGAGTAGCCTTGTTTGTGGAATTAATGTTCTTTTGGAATATCATTTTAATAATGGTATATTTTTTCTGTTTCAAAATATGTTTTTTCTCAGTTTTTAAGATTCTAGATTTTTTAAAGGAAATTGTAATTGTTTGACTCGTGTTTATTTTTTAAATCACGTTTTAATATCCAACCTGATGTTTCCCATTTGACTGCACTAATGATGTAGAAATGAGAAAGGTAGAGTTATATAGGAGGTGTACCAGCGTTGGGTGGGAAGAATAGTGAGAAACCAAACACCCTGAGTACGCTACACTCTCCTGCCTCAGCCATTAGACTATATGAGGTTGACCTCTTAGTCCGCTTGTCCATTGATGCGGCTTGAAACTTAATCAAATGTCTTGTAAAATATAAATGAGTGTTTGTGTGTCCATGATTCATCAGGAAAGGAAAAATAACCCTCTACAATAAAAGGATATTATCGATGGAAAAAAGTGAATTGATTTGATAATGTTGAAAACTATTGTTAAATAACAGCTCAGATTTAATTATTGTTTAGTGCCTTTGTGACTCGGAGACAAATACATGTTTTAATTTTCTATCTTATGATTTGAGTGAAATTGTCATCGGAAACGAGAGCTAAGGGGAGTGTTCTCGTGGTTTTTATAGCAAAACATTCTTTAGACCAAAATAAATAAAATATTTGTCCATTACAACCATAAAGTATTGATTTATTTACATAGTGATACCAACAGTTGTTGAATATCTGTCATGAGCATGACAGTATTAGAGGACAATCTTTTTAAATGAAGAGAAAATGTTGTAATTAGATCCAGGACACCTTCGCAACAATTGCTGAGGTCACCGTGTGAATAAAATTGAACTCCAGGTTTCAACTGGAGAACTATTTGATTTCTTCTCTACAAAATATAATGTTTTGATAAAAAAATAACCGAATAAATACCACTCTCCACTACATTCCCACCTTAAAACCAGGTCACGTTGATCTTGAAAACAGTGGTTCAGTCCCAGCATGGGTCTGAATATACTTAATTATTTATAAGTTGGGTCTTGATTTAAAATATCATTAGCATTGGGTTAAAATGGAGTATTTTAATTTAATGAAATCATAATCACGTCTAAGATTAATTTAACCTGCAATACGTCTTCTGATGAGAACGAATCCACGCGTTTATGATGTGTAGGTAATAGTGGGATTTTATTTGTGTATTTAAGGAAAAATATCATTTTCACACCGGGTCCAGGATATCTTCATACTACACTAAAGAGATAAGGATGGAGAAGGTAAGATTTATAGGAAATATACCCAAATTTACGTGAAGGGAGAGGGGAAAATAGCTCAGTATAGATCACCCTCAATTCACACGACTAAAATTCGAGCCCTTTATCTCGTCACCATAAGTCCAGTATTTTTTGAGATTGACACCTAAATCCATGTGAGCACCGGTAATGAAGGTAGGTGAAAACGTTATTGACTTAATTGTAGTGTTGAACTTGAGTGAAGGAGAGGAACGCCATGGATCAGGGGCATCTTTAAATTGTATACATCAATGCTCAAGACAAACCACTTGAAATCATCGAGTCACTGAAATATGTATTATTTACAAGTGTTGTTCCGGTTCTTCCAGTAAACATTTTAGGTCCCAGTTCTTTTAATTTCTTACTCAATAGTTTTACTACCGTTAATTATAGAATTCTTTAATTAAATAAATAAATAAAAATATATATATATATTCAATTCAAATTAAAATCTATCTATATTTCATCTCAAAATTATGTTTTGAATAAAAATGGCTTTCTAGCTATGTTTTGTTAAGTTTCTCTCTACCCTCGCTTCTAATCTCCTGCTTCGCCTCGTATCTCCTGCCTCGCCTCGTATCTCCTGCCTCACCTCGTATCTCCTGCCTCACCTCGTATCTCCTGCCACACCTCGTATATCCTGCCTCACCTCGTATCTCCTGCTCACCTCGTATCTCCGCCTCACCTCGTATCTCCTGCCTCACCTCGTATCTCCTGCCTCACCTCGTATCTCCTGCCTCACCTCGTATCTCCGGGCTCGACTCAGTCCTCCACAGTAAGAGAAATACGCATCCATTACAACAGTAAGGAACACAAAGTAAGACAAAACAAGTTAAAGAAGGTTCACAGTTGACAATAAACACAATGCATGAGCCAGCCCTAAGTTAATGTTGTGAGCATAGAGGTAGATTCCCGACCAATCGATCGAGATCAAAGACTTACACACACACACAGACACGCACACACACGCACACACACATTCACACACACACTCAGGGCACTGAGCTTTCATATCATCTTCGACGTTGCGTTCTGGACTTTCTAGTGAGTAGACCGTTTGGAAATTAACTTACACACTGATTTAAAAATAAGTATATTGATTTAAAAATGTTCTCTGATACGATGACTATGATATTACTTCTTGGTTTCAATTAAAAGAAACTTACAACTGACGTAGGTAAATAATTACGGCTTCTCTCTTATGAAAATACATAACTTGTATTCTGTTGCAAGATACCATTGTTGTGATTTCATTTAACATTGAATGTTTTTATTTATAGCTATGTACACAGTACAAAGCAACCATTCATATTTTAAAATATATAGTTATTGTAAATGCTTGAAATTTCAACCGCTTCACAATCATCTAGTAATGTTTAAAATATAGTTCATATATAGATAAAATATGTAATTTTTGCTGTTAAGAAACTGAATAGTGGTGCCTGGGCATTTAAATTGTACATTTTTAGGAAATGTATCACTATAACAGAAAATATTAACATGACAACAGAAATAAAATTGGTATAACTTTATTATCAATCCAACAATATTAAAATATATACATACCAACTCTTTCACAACAATAAACATCACACTTTTCATACTCAAACAAAAATGTTAAGTATAAATCATAATTCTTAATTATAATATATTATATTTTCTTATATATATATTTATAGATAATAGATAATAATAGATGATAGATAGATAGATGATAGATAGATAGATAATAGATAGATATAATAGATAGATAGATAGATAGATAGATAGATGTAATAGATAGATAGATAGAAGAGAAAGAGAGAGAAAACATAATATATATATATTTACTATAAAGATATTCGATAGTAACAATGAATGGATTTGCTTTACAATGGAATACATTTGTTTGATTCTAGTTGAATACTTAAGGTTTTGATCAACAATTTGGAAGTTGAAGTTGGTGCTGATTTTAGGCCTACTTGTGATTCAAACGCCACATTATTTAGGACATCAAAATAACCTTATAAATATATATGAATGTGGACTAAAATATTTAATTTTTGTCTTCACACTAACAAAGAGTTATGTTTTGTAAAATCTCAAACCAACTGAAAGCATGTGAATAGAGATTTACAACCACACCCCTGACTTCATTATTCTGCGATCTCTCTTCAAGCATTCGACCAATCAGATGCAGGATATAATATTATAGAGTATTAAATGCTGAAAAACACTGGGCAGCTACCGCTGAATTTATGTGTATTTGGAACGTAGGACCATTAATTGGCAAAATAACAATAACATTGATGTAGACCATGAAGATAATATGGTAATAAATGACATTGTTTGGTGTTTTAGCACGATCATTAGAGATCAAATCAATAACCATTTATTATAATATGCCCAGTCATTTCTTCCATAAGAATTACTACAAGTTGTTGCAGACAGTGTTTTCAAATAGCGATTGTATTATTTTATATGTTCCACAATTGATAGATCTTTTCTTTAGTGAACCAAAATACTTTGGTTCGATTACCAGCACAGATATATTTCTCATTAATTATTAATAGGGCCAATTTTGCTAGATTTGAACTATACCTTTAACAGTGATTATCGGTTAAAGACTGTGCTATGGAGGGTCTATAATTAGCTTAGTTTGTAATTCGTGTGCTAATACAACAATTTTCTCACAAAGTTACACTAGAAGGCTCTTGTGAATGTATTATTCCTTTCCCCAACTATTCTTTATTTAAGATGTTGGCTTAGTTTCTCGTGAGGTACTCTCCAAAGGTGATTTATTACAATTAGAATGATTACTTTAAATTTATTTCCACCTGGAATATACACATTGAATATAAGGAAGCTATAGTTTAAAGGTAATGTAGCTCCACGCAAGTGCTATGTACACTTTCTCTCATTTCAACCTTCCTCATCTCTAACTTATTGGTGTAATTGGTAAATATGGGTATAGCCTGAACGGGTAGTAAAATGCGGTGATTAAAAAACAACATTTAACGTTGTTAATTTGTTTATAGCCAATCAATATTCATTTCCTCAGAAATACTTTTGAGAGTTATAAAAATTACAAAATATATTTCCCCTTAATTTTGATTTTAACTGTATAAATAGATGACTTAATTATAGCTATTTAAAAAAATATTATTTCTCTGAGTGCTGCGATAAGTCATTAACAGGTCGCGTTATTGCTTCAAAAAATACATATTTAAATTACAATACTTTTGATAGGTATGGATTTATTTTAGAAAATTTAAAAAAGATTTATAAAGTAAGATTAAATCTATAAAAACATTTTACTCTAAAATATTGTTTCTAATTTTCATAGATTTAACTTTAAAATCTGGTAAATTAATTTATTTGTAAACTATAACACAATGGCTATAAAAGTGATAGTTTGGCCAATATATATTTATTTACCTTTCGCTTAACATATACTGGGATCTTAGAACTTAAAATAAATGTACAGACAACTGGACCCTGGCTGGTTCCTCATCGTCAACTCAGGACCATGAAGAATGTACAGATGGTGGTGGTAATATGGAATATATTTCCTTTAGCCACGTCACGCTTAGTGTGTGTGTGTGGATTATTGCTCGCCAGGGGCGCTGGGGTGGAAATATGGGACTTCCCTCACTCCCACGCGATCAATAGATATAACCTCTTGGTAGACAGTGCTGAAGCGGCACTTTCCGGTACTTATTGTGTACCGACAACTTCGGTCTTCAGAGTCTTGACGTTTAGGATAAAATAAACTTAAGGTGACCAAATTGAATGACGACTTCACTCACCAGTTAGCACGTGCTAGAGATACAACACTAGACAAGTAGTGGGTGGCTCGTGGGTTTTTGATAGGGATGGTAGATAAAATGGTGCTAGAAAGCTTTGTCAAACTTGACCTTCAAGCCAATAAACACAAATTCTCTAACGAATTTATTATGTAGTTGTCATATAAACAGAGTCAGTCAGCAGAACTAGCCATAGTCCCACTCTTGATCCACCAGACGTGACATTGTCCAGACAACCCCTCCATGATCATCTAATACATTGTAATTCCTGACAACCCCTCATGATACATCTAATACATTGATATTCCTGACAACCCCTCATGATACATCTAATACATTGATAATATCCTGACAACCCCTCATGATACATCTAATACATTGATAATATCCTGACAACCCCTCATGATACACTCAAATATTGATAATATCCTGACAACCCCTCATAAACATCTATACATTGTAATATCTGACAACCCTCATGATACTCTAATACGTTGATATCCTGACAACCCCTCATGATGCGTCTCAAATGTTGATAATATCCTGACAAACCTTCATTGTAACATTGAGTTACAATAGGACCCGCCCCCATGTTAACCTTCACGTGTAACTCTCCTTGTTATTCATACTACCCGCTCCAAATATTAACAAAACTAATAAAATTCATACAATAGTACTCTTCTCTATTGTAGTTCTCGTAGTTTGGTACAATATAATAAACAATTCTGAACAATATAAAACCATAATATTATAGAATAATATTACTCTCTACAAATAAAACTGTTAATTTACTTAACGATGGTATCTTCTGGGTAGAGCAACCACCAAGACGGGCCAACACCTAGAGAAGCCTAGTACGAGGAGTTGACCGAGCGAGCTATGATGTTCCAACAGTTGATGTCCACACAGATTTGATCAACGAATAGGCTGACCTGAATTTGCCTCGAATAGAGGAAGACTGCTTACCTGCCCTCTGATGGAATAAACGTGAACTATATCCACAACATCAAGTAATCGAAGAAATGTTCTGGAAGGCGGATGGAGTTCTAACAACAAATGGGCTACGTGACTATCGAAATCTTCTAGAAGGACGTCACCGACCAAGTGTTCTTTTCCCCCACCTTGCGTCCCTAGCAACGAAAACCCTATATAGAATGATGTTCGTATATTCAAAGACAACTATTCACTTTCAACACTTGATGGAGGAGTGCTGTCCTGGACCTGGACGGTGTCAGGATAAACTTTCATACTCTACGGACTTAAACTATGGCAGTTTATATTTTGGACTCTGATTTAAATTTAATTTTAATGTTAGCCAATCTAGGCTTCGTAATTTTTTTATTTAATAACAATTTTTTTACCTGAACATTTATTTTGAAATTAAACTCAATATTTTTTAAGTCGACACTTGGGCGCTAGAGTCTGTTGTGTTACTTCAACTTTTTAGAACACCACAATTATTTGTTTATTTTGTGTTGGACACGTTAAATATAATTTATTTTGAAATTGTGGTTTTTATTTTTAAGTATGGATTATTGTACCGTAACTTTTCTGACTGATAAAATTAATCATGAGATTAATTCACATTAGAATATTTTCAAATATTTTGCTATGCTTTGTTTCTAGTATTGTATTTTATTTGTATTCACAAGTATGTCGACATTTCCTAGTTTTGTGTTGAGATCAGATAGTCCCGCGGGAGTTTGACTAAAGTCTGTTAGCCAAACTCTCGTGTCTTTTAAAATATCTAATAAATACTTAATATTTATTACTAACCATTTTGAAGTCTGCATTCATTGGTGTGAATCATACACTTTGTTAACATTTTTATAAGGCCCATAAGGCTCTTATGTGAATATTATTTGATATAATTGTCGGTACTAAAATCAACTTTATGGGTTGTTCTGTCTCTTCAAGACAGATATGTAGGATATGTTACGTGTGATGTAACATTCACTCAGTTTAACTGCGCAAAGTAATTGTTTATTTTTTATTTTCAATATACCTCAGTTTAATTTTTGAGACCATGTATATATTTCTGCTCTGCTGTTATTGCATTGAATAAACCATTCATATTGTTGTTATTAAATCTTGCATATGATTTCCCTTTTTATATGTTCCTTAGTTTACGCCCCCTCCCTTTTATATTATTTTTGGTCGTAAATAAAAGGTAGTAGAGTGGGATGTAACATCATGATACACCCCAGACGTTGATAATGTCCTGACAACCTCTCATGATACCACTCATAAGTTGATAATTCCCTGACAACACCTCATGATACACCTCATACGTTGACAATGCCCGGACAAACCTTCATGATCAACCTTAGAAGTTGACAATACCCTGAATACCACCCTATAACCACCCCAGACGTTGACTACGCTTTGTGGATTTTATTGATTGACAATGGATAGCAAGTCTGACTCTTTTTAATGTAAATTTTCAAACACAATTTTCGAAATAAATGGTTATTTATAATAAATGTTAAAAAAAATAATGCTACAAAATTTAATACTTGTAATTTTAGAGGTAACTATAATTTATTATTTAAATAACAAGAATATGTATATAAAGTAAATGTTTGCCATTTGTGACATCGTTCCATAATGTGACAAATAGCATAAAATCTATTCATATAAATATTTTTGTTTTATTAATTTTTTTAGTAATTATTTAATTTGTTGTAAAAGTCAATTTTTTGGTAATTGCATTTTATATCTTAATGTTCACAGCACTACTTTTTGTATCATAACTATGTATTTAACTCTCCAAGGATATATTTTAATTTAGATATTTTTCTTCTAGTTAGACTTAGCAAATTTATAAATTAAATTTAATATTTTTTTAAACATAGTGCTATTTAAAAATATTTTTTAATTTTACTATTCAATATCTACTGAACAAAATTAGAAATGATTTACTTTTTCAAATAATCCAGATACATTATTTTGACAGATTAATATTTCATTTAAAACATATTTATGGTATAAGAAAACATGAAAACTGGCAAATGACCAATTAATTTGAAAATAATTATTAAGTATGTTAATTTAATATGATATTTTAATATTACTGTAAAAACATTATAATAATATAATATAATAATAAACATAGGTGATTAATTTTAAAACAGTTTTAATATTTTATTATATAATGGAATTAATTTTTAATACTTTAAACAATATTTTGTATCAAAATTGGTGTATGTAAAATTACATAAGGCTTTACATTTAATACAAATTGTGTTAGTTTATTATTCAATCAATTAAAACTAAAGCGGTACTAGTAACTTATTCTATTATAACCATAGTTATAAAAGTATATTGAACAAATTCTTGTATTTTTTATTGCAGGGCCTAAATTATTCTGATATATGTATTAATATTATATACAAACAAGCTTGTAGGATTTATTACAAACTAAATACAATTTGATTAATAATTGAGTTTAAAAAGTTTTTATAGAGATTTTATATAGAAGTAAATTAAAAAATCATTTAAACTTTAATTTTTTGATGAAAGTTCTATTGAGCTTCATATTAATTTAATAAAATGCATTATAGTATAATTTAAAAAGTGTGAAAACCATTGAATATACCTTATTCACTGTCAATAAATATAATAATACTGTTATCTTATCTACAGGATGATTCATAATTTTATAAATAAATAGAGATATTGGAATCTGCACTGATAGAGAAACAAAAAGTTTCATAACAAAAATTGCATGAACCACTTTGTTATCGAGATATGACAACATTACGGGGTAGCATTGCACATGTTTAGTTCGGCGTGCCAAGGATATGGAACGTCACACTCAAGTACTTGCTGTGATTCAAAGTGACCAGTAAGATGGGGGACCAATACACAAACGATAAACTGATCGATATGATTATGATTTACGGTGAGGAACGACAGAATTCTACTACCGCTGCTCATACATATTATGCACGTTTTGCTCTCTAACGACACCCCCAATTCAAGGATATTTGTGGCATTGAATCGTGATATGAAGGAAACCAGTCACATTGCACCTGTGATGACCAACGCTGGTAGGCCATGACGTTGCAGGAGCATTGCAGTGGAAGAAGCAATTATGTATTCTGTGGAACGCTCATTGGATTCACGTACACAGCGATTAGCACCACGTCATAGCTTGTCACAGATGTACATGTGGAGAACAGTAAATGACCAATTTGCAATCTGTGCAGGAGTTTAATCCAGCTCTTGAATTCGGACGTCGTAAGACATTCTGTCAGTGGATGATTCACCACCACACTACAATTCATCAGCAGAGTACTCGTAATGTATGAGGCAGCATTTACAAGAAATGACAGTGTTAATCTCCACAACTAGCATATTTGGACAGACACAAATCCAAATGCCGTCCTAGAGGTCTCTTTACACTATCAATTTTCCATCAAAGTTTGGGTGGTAGTTGTGGGTGATGTTCTATTTGGTCTTTATGAAATACCCACACGACTTGGAGATGAAAACTACTTATACTTTCTAGAGACCAGTCTCCCCCAACTACTGGAGGACAATCCGCTGGCCACATGGCTGGACCTGTGGCTGTTTCAGAATGGAGGCCTTGCACATAAAGACCGTTCAGTGAGACGCCATTTGGACGAATACTATCCCAGTCAATGGTTTGGACGCAACGGGCCTGTTGTATGGCTGCCACGATCTCTCGATCTCATACCTTGCGAATTCTGGTTGTGGGGCTACATGAAGTAAACAGCAACAACCGCAAAACAAAATAATTATAACATCTGTGGAATGCAAATGTTACAGCTGCAAATACTTTTCGAGATAGTCCTCACATTTTACAATAAACACGACAGCCGTGGTGCAGGAGGGTTGAACTGTACTGGGAGTGCAATGGTGGACATTTCAAACACCTTATATGAACGTGCAATGTTCCACCACACAGCACACAGGTCATTAAAACACTCTATGACATAACGGTAGTCTCTGTCTGGTTTGTTCCTGTCACACTCTCAATTAAGAGAGGGTCCAGGTAATGTGCTCTTATGATATTTTTAGTTTATTTTTCACTGTAGATTCCACTGCGCCACTTTATTGTACACAATTACGAATCAGCCTGTATAACTACTGTGGTGCGTCAAAATACTAGTTAGAGAAACTATCTCTGTAGTTATAAATATAAATGTACCTGTCAACTAGGATTAAAAGGCGTGTTTTTTATATGTAGCTGTGGCCGTGTGGAATAAGTCATTTGACTCACATTCCTCTGGTCCATTGTTCCGTTGGATGTGGTTATACAAACCGGATTTTACCACTTTGGCTTTACACACCTCGCCCCACGCCAGTGCTAGCTAGTCTTCCATTGTGTTTCGACAACTGTTGCGTACTCTCAAACAATATGTGGCACACAGCTTAGTTTGAATCCCGGTGAGGTGAAAATTATAGTCCTCATGTTGGGAGAAGTAGAGGAGCTAATATCTAGTGGACGGTCTCAATATATGTAGTCCCAAGCACCAACTACCCCAATCCTCTCAGTTTTTAGGTAAAGCCTGGTACTTAGTACCTATATTAATAAAATGAAGAGTTTGTCTGTCTTGAGAGTGTTGCGCGATATATACCGTTCGCAGAGTCTAAAATTCTATAAAATTGGTTTATATTTTTTATAAACTTATTAAATGTGCGTCGGAGGAATAAGATGAAGATTGTTTACTTTCTGTTTGGAGCAATGAAACTCATTTCTCGTGGTAACCACGCAATGCGCAACAACGGGTATTTTTGAAAATTATTATTAAAACTCACAGTGCATCTGTATTTTGACTGGCTTTGTAGTAAAGTAATCAGAGTTACTGGCTACAAATATAAAGATCTTGGGTTCGATTCCTGGAGCTTTCCAAATTTATTTGTGAAGCAGTGGCTTTGGGACGGGGTCAAATTCTGCCAAGTGGAGACAAATGAGGAGGTACTTGAATAAATAATTAGCAGCTTCTGTCTAGAAAACTATTATTAACGGCGGGAAGGCCCACTATGCTGACACCATGACACCCTAGATCCCAAATGTTGGCACGATCATCGCCCGGTTGTTGTATATGCTAGCTCGCTCACACCATGGAGTTTGTTTTATAGATCAGTATTTTACAAAAAAATATGATCTTCTTAATTGTTTGAGCTTAAATTTAACTCAGATTCACAGACATACCATTTTAGTTCCAACTTCTACCACTAAGCGCTACGAATCATTTCGACTCCTTTTGGACTCGTCAAGCGTGCGAAAGTAAATGAGTTTTTTTTATCAGTGATGAATCCAAGGGGGATGGGGGGATTTGATCCTCAATATTATAATTAGGGGCTGTCGAGGGATATCCAATAGGAACAAGGGGACAAGTATGGTAATATCCAATAGGAACAAGGCATGTGGTAACAGTAATGACGTAATCTCTTCTTGTCACTGCTATTGGCGATATTTGGTGTTCCTATTACTCTCGAGCCCTAGAGCTGTGTGTTTTGTGAAACAATACTTGCTTTGGTGGCCGCATGGTCTAAGGTGACCCTCTTGTGTTAAACGAGACTTACAATGACAGGGAGAAAACAAGTAACTATATCCCTGAAAATATTCAAATTATTATTTTCACTACAAAAATTATCTAATTTTGATAAAAATTCCTCCAAATACTACCTACATTTACTAAACCCGTGTAATAATCCAAAAACGCTTTATATATCTTTAAGAACTATCTCATTTTATGTGTTTCTGCTATCGGCTTTGAGTCCATCTTGCTTTACTAACTTGCATAAGCCACTGGTTTATAATTAACTAAATGACTTGTGTTTTGCTAGCAATTTATAGAAAAATCTATTCATTAACAGTTCTTTCACACCAAGAAATATATAATATTTATAAACTCTCCAATTTGAACTTTCTATAGAAAAATAATGTCACACGAGAAATATATGGTTGGCAGTATTGTTCGAGCTAAACATTGTCTTAAATAGGGTTCAGTAGGTTGGTATTTCTGGGGAAACCTTTTCCGTTGGTTTTTAGAATATATTTTGGAAAGAGTTTTAGTAAAAAAAATTGAGTTGCAATAATTATACAAATTAAATAAACAGCATCCATAGCAAATATATATGCAAGTTCAAAACATACATAATTTTCTAAAGTTTATTATTTAATACAGAGCGATCTAAATAAAACCTGTTTGACATGGAATTGGTTTTTTAACACTTAATTACACCAGTATCATGAATAATATGAGTAATTTAAGATTAATATGAATAAATATGTTTCAATAATATAGTTCAATATGTTTCAACTCTTCTCAAAATAATTTACTTGTTCTTGTTTGGTTATTCTTGTTCATAAACTTAAGAACCTATAAAATATATAATTAACTATAGCGAAAATTGAAAATTTATTTAATATTTAAAATTAAATAAGTAATATTGGCCACATAGATATCAGATGTGGTTATGATATTCGTTGATTTGTATAGGCCTTAATCATAGTAAACAGGTTGTTTTAAATACGTACAATCAACTAATATATTATTTTAAGAGGAGATAATAATATTTATGATTTATTTTATAGTAACAATTTGACCAAACAATGTGAATTTTTGATAACTTAAAAAGTTAAGCTTGTAGCTTAAGTTCGCCTGACTAAACTCTTCCTTATAAGAATAACTGAATCTCCTGGTACATCTCCCGATGTGAAAGTAATCTTAACATTCGCTGTAGTGTTTATTGGCATGAACTTTCAATATTGCTATTGAATAACAAGTGAACGACAAAATATCTACCTTCTAGGGGTTATATAACACCTACAAGAGCTATAATCAAGCAGTATATTGAATAAATAATACAGCAGGGTGAAGCCCACCCTTTTAAGCAAATAAAATTTTAGTGTTACACCAAATTGTTTTTGATAGGGCAGAAGAGGGTAATATTCCACATTGTACTTTCCAGTTATGCTGTGCATGACTTTTATCGTAAATCTCTAAGTAGGGGATTTCAAAAAGATGTAATAAACAAACAATCTTAAAGATAAAGTAAAGTATCAAGGTGAACTTTAACTTGGTAGGTTAGAATTCGAGCATACATTGATAAATTAATGATTATTTTTCACCAATATAGTTTCCTATACTCCTTCCAGGTGGATGCCGGTTCAGTTTCTATCATTCATCTCAAACAGTTTTCTTAACTGGTGTTTAGTCTCTAGTAGCATTATATCGTATGGACGATAAAAAAATAGTCATGTAGCTACATTTTATTCTTTATTTTTGAATCAATCTTACTACCCATCCAAGTTATCCGAATCTAACTATACTAATGATCTAGTGATTCGTTGATTACTATTGAGAGAAAAGGTCAGCCGCCATTTGTGCGACATTTGTGAGTAGGAAACACAGCCTTGGTACATCCAGTCCTGACCTCTTGGTCTAGGTCCAACCAGTCTTGGCCAGCTCAACACTTTCCGTGTGTCCACATATGCAGGTTATACTTCATGGTACAATGCATCTCACACACTTTTAATAATGGAGAAATTTACTTTAAAACTCCTGAAACGGTATAATATATATTGTTTTAGAAATACTATCTCAAAAAGCATCATATTCAACAAACGAACAAAAAATAAATAATATAAACTGTTACAAAAAACATTGAAATAAAATGAATAGCTCTCTCCACCAAAGAAAATAACAACCAATTTTGGTTTTAAAGAGCTCCATACAAATATATATTTACTTATTCCTTAGAAAATTTTGATTTATTCATTTTATAAAAAATATATATAAAAAATCATTTTAGTGGAATAAAAACAATGATACATGATAATTTATTTTTTTAGCATCTTTAATAGTTGCGCCAATATGGTCAAAATTTGAAAAATAAGCCAATGTGAAGTAACCTTTCCGTAATTTTCACGGGAAAATTAGATGCCCATTCGTTTTTGATATTAAACACTACCTAGATATAAGTATTAATAAAATTATTTCAAAGCAATTTCTAGAAAGTAATTAATTATTTATTTATTTACCTATAGTTAAACTACCATTAATTTTAAGGTTACATATCTAATTCCAGAAACACCTCGGTAGTGCATTATGACAACCAAAATACTAAGATTAGCTCTAACGTAGAAATGGTTTCGGCTTCAGGCCAAGATACAGACAGACAGACAGACGAACTCGCAAAAACACATTTTCTAGCTTATTGGGTCGTGAAACGTCGACATACATAAAAATCTAAAAGTCAATTATTTCAACGTTCATAATACTTTCTCTACTCAATTGATTGCAAGAAAGTAAAGATGATATAATCATGATGGTTATATAAGAGTATCAGCGCGCTGATTGACCTTACTGTGTAAATTGGTTCTTATAAAGCCTATAGGCATAAACAAGCGTCAGTTTTTCGAACATACAACCAAGCCATGCTAATTCAGTTAACCTTGGTAGCCCCTGGTAGTCTGACTGCATCTCGTGTAGCTGAGCCCTCCCTTCTGCCTACTCATCAGGCGAATCTATCCGGAAAAACAGAGTCTCAAACAGGCATGCGAAACGAGACAATGTGAATCATGCCCTTTCGATCCAAGTGACGTCACTGGAAATCAACTCAACTGTGAATACCTCTATGAGAAAATATGTTGGTAAGATAACCCACATTAAGAAACGTTATAAGTTAATCTTTATTATGTAACGCTGACTAACCAGTATAAAATATGAATCCATTAATTATTAGAGTTGTAGGTATTTTATGAAGTTGTTGGTATTAGTGAAATTTTGGAATAAGTCTAAGAATAAACAAGTATGCAGTATTTTCACTAATTCTAAATTACAATTAAATGAGTTTAGTCATATTTTAATTTATTTAACTGATGTATGACACGTATTATATACTGTAGTTATTGTTAGTTACAGGAAAAGACACTGTGTTGAGTACGACATGCAAATATTAAGCATTTATTATCAGATATATCTGTTTCTTACAATTATAATTTAACTTTGAGCTTGTTAACCAATAAAATATACTTCATTTGACTTAATATTTTCCCGGTTTACCGAAAAGTATATTACCACCCCAGATAACTAGGCAAGCAAGCAATGTACCACCCTAGATAACTAAACAAGCAAGAAATGTACCACCCCAGATATCTAGAAGTTTTAAAATTTTGTAATTAAAAATAGGAGACAGGGATTCAAATCTTCCAGAATATTATGAAAGAAACTTCTGAATTTGTTTGAACATTCAAACTGTTTCCTCATGTAGAGATTATGTGTACAAGCTAAAAGAAATTACCCTGAACTGCACATTCTTAATATCCCCTTGGTAAATATTTGAAATTACATCTCCCTAGGGGTACTGGTTCTGTAGCTACCAAAACTAATGGTCAAGCAGTCTAAGGAAACAGGCTTGCAATAATTAAAACATAAATAAAAATATCATCTCTTATGCACATAAACAAATCTTTCAAATGTCAAGTTTAACATTTTTATCTCCCAAGTTTGGAGTTACGGAACCTGTGACTACGTAATTTAGTACGTCAGTTTCACAATATAATATATGAAAGCGCAAATTAAGGCTACTCTAATTATGCACGATAGTGTCAAATGTCGATCAAGTGTTTACAAAAAGTGCTTTTTAAAAATATACCTCAAAGACACATCATGATCTTTGATTATGTACACTACAATTTTAACAGGATGTCTTATCTTAGATCTATAGATGTCCTTTTACTTGTTCATACGTCAAGTAATATGGCCTGCAGATGTCACTAACTAGGTTCGAGCACAGCTCCACTCACGTCAGTGTCAGTTTTAAAAACATATTCATCAAAACAATAAAGTTTTAGTCCTAGAGTTTTTTATTTCTGGCACAAATGAGAAATCACGCAACGTATTAGATAGATATAATCATCGTGAAAACATTAGAGTTGATAAAATATGTTTCTTCACAATTAACAAACTCAATGTAGTAAAATTATTACTATTCTAAGATTAGACACACACGACATATTAATTGTGTTAATTGAAGAAAATAAATTAACTAAATTAAGGCAAGGCTTCTTTGTAAGCAACGTTAGTGGTGTTCTCATCAGGAGCAATCAGTTACAGGCTGCTACTAGAACTATCATCAGGAGCAAGCAGTTACAGGTTGCTGCTAGAACTATCATCAGGAGCAAGCAGTTACAGGCTGATACTAGAACTATCATCAGGAGCAAGCAGTTACAGGTTGCTGCTAGAACTATCATCAGGAGCAAGCAGTTACAGGCTGATACTAGAACTATCATCAGGAGCAAGCAGTTACAGGCTGCTACTAGAACTATAATCATGAACGAGCAGTTACAGGTTCAATGTTTCTGATATTTTGAACTATATCAGCATTGATGGCAGCATGGTTTAAGAAGTCAAGCTAGTAAGATAGAATATAAAAGTAAAAATAAATACGCTTGATGGGTACACCAAAAGTTTATTATGTACGTAGATATAAGACAAGTTTAATGTTCAATGTTTTTAGTTTTGGAGCCACACTAATTGTTGTTAGAGCAGTCCAGGGTGTAGGATTTGCAATAAATAATATAATATAGCATAGATATAAATTATAAAAAAATAAATACTCCTGGTGTGCACAGGCTCAGATTCTCCTAAATATACTTGCCATATTTATATATTTGAAACTGTTATAAAATGTCTTTGGGAAACCATTAAAAAAGTTTATACAGTTTAAATTTCACTAATTGTTTTTATATTAATCATAATATAACTTAATATTCATAAACACACATTATATTGTAATATGACTAACAACTACTAGCGATTGATGACATCACAGTGAGATGAAGGCTCTTGGTGTTAAATACAAAAAAGTCGAATGAAGTAGAGATAATAAATAGCATGAGACTTCTTGGATTTTATAAAAATTACCTATATCGTTTGAATTAATTATTGTCGAATGAAATATAAACATCTTGTGCTGAGAAAACCAAATATGTAATTTTAAAAATAAATACAACATTAAACAAACACATTTACTCGACAAGACAAGACAGGAATAGATCATGACCTAGAAACCATGAGCTAGTACATGAGGTCGTTGACCCTGGCAACCCTCTCCCCTTTCCCCAGCATTGGGTTTTCCCTGATGACTAACGCCAGATTGACGGTTTGAAAAGACAGGAATAGATCATAACTTTGAAACCGTGAGCTAGTACATGAAGTCATTAACCCTCGCAACCATCCCCCAGCATTTGGTTTTCCCTGATGACTGGCGCCAGTTTGGTGGCTCGACAAGACGTGTCGAGACAGGAGTAGATCGTGACCTTGAATCCGTGAGCTAGGTCATTCATTGACCTTGGCAACCCTCCTCTGGCAATGGGTTTTCCCGATGACGTCATCGCACTGACGTAATCCTGATGACTCATACCTGGCGCCAGTGTAATGGCTCGACAAGACAAGTAGAGACAGGAATAGATAGAGACCTTGAATGATGTCACAACCTCCCCTTCTATGGGGCAATGGTTTTCCCTGCTGACGTCATTGCTCTGTCGCAACCCTAGCTGGTAGCAGCTATAAATATTAGCACCTGTTTTGAAATGCTTTCATTGTATAACTTGTCTTCGAGTGTTAAACACGCAACCCAGGATGAGTGATTACGCTTCACTGACGGATCTGGGTGAGTAAATGTACTTTTCTTACAGGCACACTCATTATTTATTTGTTGTTAAATCAAAGTGTATACACTTAATTTATTTCAAAATTACAATAAACCATGGCAGAGTTGTCTAATTTTATTAATTTATAATTTTATAATTTATATAAGAATTTAAACTATAGATAATTTTGAAGATGTCCAAGCAGTCTCTTTGTTTTGGATGAGATTCGGATAAAGTTATGTCTGAACAAATGTGTATTATAATCAAGGGTAGTTTATTGAAAAAACCCTGATTCCAGGATATAGTTAAATGGTTATTAATTTTGTTGGTAGTTTACCAATGACTGAATATGATTTTAAAATCGTATAAACAAGAGAGGTTATAATAATTTAAATAATGTAATTTTTATTTAAGAGTAGTTTATTGAATACATTTATTACAAACTATAAAATTATTTGAAGATAGTTTACTATAAAACTAAATTTTATTTAAAAGATTTTTTCGCAAGTGTTTATTATAATTAACATAATAATTTTTTATTGAGGGTAGTGTTTTAAAATACCACAACGCCATCAGTTTCTGTAGACCCCTGCACTTATGAAAGACATTTCATAGTCCAGTATAAATGTACAAGAAAACAAACCATTGAAAAATAATTTTTGGCTTTAAAAAGCACTTTTGTACTGTTTGAAAGTATCTAAAAACCCGTTCTAACAGGTAAAAATGCTGCCTATTTCTAAACAAAGCGAAAAGATCTGCAACGGCCACAATCCTGCACATGGGGAATATATGTAAAGCTTAGCCAATGGCCGAGGACGCTCGTTACTGTCGAGCTATTAAATACAGACACCAAGAACTGGTTAACACTTCAAAGTGATACGCGTGTTTTATCATAAAGTACACACTGGCCTGGACGAGCTAACGCTGCTAAATGTCTCAAATTCACATAACACTCTGGAGATTATTTTATCTTACTATTATATCACCTAGATAGTCTGTTTAATATTTTTTAATTCAAGTCCTACTGAATATCAAACTAATCTGTTGCGTTGTATTTTTTAGAGAATGAGCTGTAGGGAGATCCTCAGACATCCGCGGATCTGATGGCCCTCGGTGTCTACCTGGAGGAATGGACAACAAATGGTTGGTAACAGCTGGCCAATGAAATACCATATTTGTATGAAAGAATAATTACTCTTTAAAAGCCAAACAAAAAATAGCACCATGCAAAATTATTTAGAAATATGGAAAATGTGATATATTGGTGGGTTTTTCCATGAACCAAATTGCGGATTATCAGTTTTTTGTTTTATAAATGCCAAGTGTAAACATTATATTGATTTAAGGTTATTTACTTGTTGCAATATTATTGTATGTCACCTTGGCTCAATTGGCAGAATGCCTACCTCCTGATCTAGGTGTCCCAGGTTTGAGTCCCGGCAGGATATCTATTATTGTGAAATATAATATTTAGATTAATAGGTAATTTTTGTATGATTATTAATGGCTATCACTTTCGTTAAAAATTCTAATACAAAGCTATGTTTGTTTCAGATGCTTGGGGCCACTATATGCTGTTTCCTCAACATAAGGTGTCTGCGGTGATATCGCCTCTTCTGCTAACACCCCTAGTGTCACACGAGCCTATAAGGGACATTTTTTCGCCTCTGGATGCGTTTGATGCAACCATAGGTGAGATTATTATTTTACGTTAAAATAATAAAAAATTGATGTATAAGTTGAAAGCGTATATAATGAGCATATTGCTTAGTAAATCTCTATAATAGAGCACTAATAGGTGAAAACAATTTTTAAATAAAACCAACCTTAGAGTTAATTAAATGTCCCAAACATTGTGTAAAATAAACAAGTGTCTTTTAAATTGGGTAGTTAGAGCAACTGAGGGATTCGTTTTAATATTTGATATTCACAATGTCCGCTCTGAGGACAAACTATAAATAAAATGGTCATTTTGTTTTCAGGAATTATTTTGCTAACTTATATGATAAATTGTTTGATTTAAAAAAGTGCAAAGAAGGCATTTTTTAAATTGACTTTTTATGAAAGAATATTGTTTCAATTGTTTACGATATAGCTAGTTTGACTTGTGTTTGGATTCAAACTCTTGTTTTTCAGATCAAATGAATAACGAAAGTGCCTTCTGAACCGGGGGGGAAGACGTGGTCCCAAACCCCAAATTCCGTAGCCTCCATTCGGCTGGTGGGAGCTTTGACGCCTCCAGACATCTTCCCGTAAGTCGGTGGTGTAGGTGTGAGGCAGGTGGGAATTGCAGCCCACTTTAAAGGCATGGGGCCAGCATCAGCACTCCAGACGAGAATTAGCGGCCCGGTAAATCAGGTTGGTGGAACATTGTCGAATGGTATTTCTCTTCGAATCATCGAGGAAAGAAAAAAAACTGAGGCGTTTCTTTTATACTGGTAGAGAAATTCACGTAAATCTTGATGCTTCAGCAAGCGATCGTGATGTATTAAGCTGGCTTGAAGAACAAATTACTGTTTTGTTCAATCGGCTGCAGGACCAATGTGTCAGCGCTGATGATCATGTTGGCTTACTTTTGAACAGCACGGACTCCACGTTGAATCCTGTGTACGTCTCTTTTAGGAGGGTGTATCAGTTAGACGCTCAAGCCGTGCTTGATA
This sequence comes from Timema podura, assembly GCA_033556935.1. Lineage (NCBI taxonomy): Eukaryota > Metazoa > Arthropoda > Insecta > Phasmatodea > Timematidae > Timema > Timema podura. The sequence goes on along the minus strand of JAVRXN010000006.1, from coordinate 34,975,150 downwards.
ACGTAAGTCGCGTGTTACAAAGTAATAATTTGTTCTTGAGTATAGCACCACTGTACTTTAAACGCGCGCATTTTAAGGACCTTCGTGGGAGTGTACGCCATTGTGATAAGCTCTATCCAGCTACCACATACAGACGAAGAAATAAAGGAATCATTGTGATTCAAAATGGCGACGATAGACTTTGTCTTGCCAATGCATTGGTTGTCGCCAAGGCTATGTGTGGCATTAAAAGAGAACCAGGTTGCGTAGACGTGAACACCATTAAACAAATCAAAATCAAATCAAAAACTCAAAGCAGAGAACTATGCCGTGATGCCCGTGCGAATCTTTTGAAAAGTGGTGGAATCAGCGAATTGAAACAATTTCAAATATACCTCTTCGAATAAAAAACAAAGTGTTCAGGGAACGTCGGGGGAAGGCAGGTCCTATATGAGGGGCCAACTCGTCCCGAACATTTGTTTAAGGGCTACCTTGATTTGTATTTTAACGACAATAAGCAAAACGATTTTTATGTGATAACATCCTTAACAGCCCATTTAAGTGCGGGTACTTTTGCCAAGAGTGTCGTGTACCGTTAAAAACAAAGCACGAGCATAAAATGGGAATCCGCGTGCAAAAAATGTTACGCTAAAGCGATCTGCAGTGGAGGTAGAACTGGGGCCTGTAAAGACTGTGGGCGTTTGTTCCCAAACCAAACTTGTTTTGATAACCATAAACGTCCCGGTTTTTACAGAGGTTACATGTCAATCTGTGATGTCAAAAAGGTTTGTGAGGTTTGTGGGCAATATTTCAGTTTGGAAAAGTCAAATTATTCTCATAGGTATTGTGAGATGTTTGTAGAGTATGCGAGACCTATCGTCCTTTTGGTCATTTCAGCTATATGAAGCATCACTGGTAAAGAGTAATTTCATGTTTGTATTCTATGATTTTGAATGCAGACAAGAAACGCTTATTCACGGTGCTGTCAACACGTACTTGCACGAACTTAATCTCTGTGTCATGCAGACGTGCTGCAAGGCCTGCCTTCATATCGATTTAAATGACCATCATTGCACCGAATGTGGGGGCGATAGGACTCGCGTTTTCAAGGGTGATACCACAATGAACCAATTTTTCGTATTTATAGAGCAAATTAAAGCAACAAAATTTAAGGATATCATCTTCCCAGGCAATAATGCTAAGGTCTATTATGGGGATTTTATTTTAAAATACATGATGGAAGTAAAAAATGGACTCCAGAGCTCATAATGAATGGTGGGAAAATCATGTCCATGCGTTATGGCCCGCTCCACTTTATTGACTCACTGAACTTTCTCCTGATGTAATTGTCCAAGATGGCCAAGATATTCGGCTCGGACGAGTCTTTGGCCAACGTACATTTCCCTTATTTTTTCAATAAAAAAGAAAACGCGGGTTATAGGGGTCCCTTGCCAACAAAGGAGGACTACGCATCGGTGAGATGTCGGTTGAGGGAAAGGAGCACTTTGAGAAGTGGTATGACGCGTTGGTCAAAGAAAACTATGTCTTTGAATTTAACCACAAGTTGGAACAGTATTGCGTGAAAGATCCTACGGAAGGCCTGCCTAAAGTTTAGAGACAGGATTATGGAAAAAGCAAAAGTGGATACTTTCAGAAAGGCGTGTACTATCTCAGGAACGGCCATGCTGGTTTACCGCCGAAGTTACCTTAAGGAGAACACTATCGGTATCATCCCTAATGGTGACTACCGGTGTGCAGACCAACAGTCGCACGTCACCGTACAATGGCTCTGCTGGGAGGCCCACCAACTTGGTGTCTCTATCCTTCATGCGGGCAACGGCCTTGAGGAATATATATTAGGGCGACGTGTAGACGGCGTTGTTAAATCTGGAGATACCACCACCTCTTCCAGTTATGGAGATGTTATTGGCACAGGGCCCGTCTCTGTTATCCCGACAGGACCACTCCTATCAAAAACAGCCCCAATAAAGACCATGAAGACTGCTCTATGAAGGGACTATGGCTTGTTTGCAAAAATTTAAGAATCCCGGCTACATGGTCATAGAGATTTGGGAGTGTAAGTTTAATACAATAAAACGGACAGACAAGTACTTGAAACAATTTGTACTCAAGCACTAGGTGTACAGCAAGGAGCCCCTCAGTCTCAGGGACGATTCTTTGGCGGACTTACAAATTGTATCAAACTCTTCAACGAAACAGAACTTTCTTTTGGATAGAATATCAAGTACTTGGGTGTGTGAATTTTTTATCCTTACGTTTGCAAGACAAAAATTATCCCATTGGCCACCCCAAAATTCACTTGGAGCCAATAAATCCGTCTATAGAATAAGTAGAAGGCATAGCCAAAGTTACAGTGACGCCACCGCGTAATTTGTTCATGCCCGTATTGCCTACAGGGATGCACGACAAGTTCATGTTCATCTTGTGCAGGAAATGCAGGAGTAGAAAAACCAAGGCGCATGTCAGCACAACAAAAATTAAAGATCACTGGTTGACAGGCGTCTGGGTGATTGACGAGATCCGGAAAGCCGTTAAGAAAGGCTACACCGTTGAAACTATAATGAAATGTGGGAGTACAATGTATCTGTTTACGATCGTCAGACACGTTCTGGCGGATTTTTTCACAGGTACATTGTTACTTTTTTTTAAATAAAACAAGATACCAGTGGATTGCCAGAGTGGTGTACCTTACAAGATGAGAAATTAGCTTTCATTCAAAATTATGGAGGAAAGGGTAGGGGTAAAACTCAATTTCGGCTCTGTTTGTAAAAAACCCTGGTCTCCGCACTTTGGCTAAACTCTTTTTAAATTCGCTAAGGGGGTAAGTTTGGGCAAAGACCCGATTTACCACACGTAGCTGTTTTCAACGACTATCAGGGCATCCACAAGTACCTGGTGGATCCGTACATCACTGTGGACAGCGTCAATGATGTAAATGATGAGGTTATTTCCTCAATTACGAAAATGCGCGTGACGCGTTGTGCCATAACCCTAACACAACTGTTGCGGTGATATGCTACACGATTGCTATGGCTATTTTTCACTTATACAGCTTCCTTGAAAAATTGGGGGACCACGTTTTGTATCGCGATACAGATAGCATTCTATTCACGTAACACCCCAGGGGATTGGAGTCCACCAACCGGAGTCTTTTTAGATGACCTCACTGATGAACTTCAAGATTACGGTCCGCGAAGCTATATTAGAGCCTTTGTATCTGGTGGTCCCAAGAATTACGCCAACCGAGTTTGTATTGGTGGCGATCCTGCCAAAACAAACAGGGTATGCAAGGTTCGCGGGTTGGCAAAAAACTACGGCAAACGGAACAGCGTTAATTTTGATGTTTTGAAAGAAATGGTCACCGAACATTCCGCGGAAAGAAACATACAGATACCGCACAAAATTTGTAGAAAAGTTCTTGCGACTGTAGGTACCATTTCGCAGAATAAAATCTACCGGCTAGTGTACACCAAACGGTGGATAACCGATGATTATAATACGTTGCCGTTCGGTATCAGTGTCCTTGTAAACGCGCTCGCCACGACTAAAATGTGATCATTTAGACGGGCTGAATAATCACCTATTTTTTTTCTCTCTAAAAGGTTCCACTGACATACCATTTTTCAAAGATTTGAGATTTTTTCATATTTTTTCTGAGTGAAAACACGCATATTTTTTTATTTACTTATTTTATGCACCCGGGATACTTTTTTTATATTTTTTTAGCACCAGCACAATTCTTCACCTACCTGATTATTTCTATTAAAAATAAATAATATGTTTGTATAAATATTTTAATTCTGGTCAAATTTGTTTATCTTCTTGAACATATTTTAAATTGAAACCATCTGTATATATATATTCAAATATTCTTAAAACTGGACTTGGTAATTTAGAACCGAGGTCACTATTCCCCTGCTAGCTCAAGAGATTGATTATTGTTATTATTGTTTCCATAGTATAGATTCTATGACTATTTTTTTTTTGGTAAATAAATATTCCAAGTATACTTTTCGTGGTATGAGATATATTTGTAAAAACTTTGATTTGTGTCAATATTCCAAGTACACACTTCATGGTCTGAGCTATATTTATAAATAAGTATTCCTAGTATAACTTTCGTGGTATGAGATATATTCAATATATACTTTTCAAGATGTGAAATATATTTGTAAATAAATATTATAAAAATTGTTGTTTGTGTTTTAACGTCTACATCCCCCTCCTTCCTATACATATAACCTCAGTATCAAACATTATGGACAATTTGAAACATCCATTTTCGGCCATCATTAGCGGCCCTTCCGGCTATGGAATGTCACATTTTGTAGCAGAATTTAACCGTCACTTGGACACAATGTTTAACGTTCAATTTGATAAAATGACCTGGTATTATGCTTTATGGCAACTGGGATTCGAACAAGAGGGGTCAAGTCCCCGTGTGATATTCTGTAAGGTTTGCCAGAAATGGATGACACCTGTAATAACTCTTCACAGCTGATTATCCTGGACGACATGATGCTTGATGCCAACGAAGTGGTCATCGATCTTTTCTCCAAAGGATGCCACCATCAAAATATTAGCACCAGTATCTTACACAAAATCTATTCCACCAGGGCAAGGGCCAAAGAGACATTTCCTTAAACGCACATTATATCGTGCTTTCTAAACATCCCCGGGATAAAGCTCAGATTCAGCACTTTGCACGTCAATTCTGTCCTGACAACCCCCGTATTTTACAGGAGGCTTACGCTGATGCTACAATTACTCCCACGGGTATATATTGTTAGATTTCAAACAAGGTCCAGCCGAATGGTTCAGATACAGAACCCGCACAAATGTCGGGTGCTGCGTGTACCTACCACGCAAAAATATAAAAACACCGACACTTCCCGATTACAGATCATTTCATGACTATGAGTCCCAAACTAATGAAGCAGGCCCCTCTGTTGCGTGCGATGCATCGTATGAGCTCACAGCAACGTGTCGCCTTGCTGAAAGCGGTAGATAATAAACTGATTGACTCTTTTTGCGAGTGTGCCTACGACACTTTAAAAGGGTGGGTGCCATTGAAAAATGCGTAGAATACAAAGTTACGTGCTCACAAGCAGGTGTTGCGCAAGCAGGTCAAACAAGGAGAGTGGTGGAATAAGAGACGACTACTCGTTCAGAAAGGAGGAGCATTCCTGCCCTTACTTTTAGCCCCATTAATAAGCGGTGTCCTCGGATTCTTATTTAACAAGTATATTATAGAACCATATAAAAAGATGATATTGGTGTCCCCGGAAACCTTACACCGTTACAAGCAACACCACCAACAAGTGGAATCGGCCACAAATCCAGTGGTCTCCAAGCTGGACAAGGAAATGGAAAAAAATCCTCGCTTCAAAACTTGACAAGTCTAAATGGAATTTATAACAACAAGTGCTACAGCGCTCTCTGCACTTTAGTCAACACCCTCCACCACTTGAAAATACCACTACCACGCCTGCGCTGAAGTGTCTGTACTTCCAATCGTGGCTCTACTCAATACTGTACCAGAACAGGAACGTACCAGGATTCAATTACATAGCTTACAGTTTTAAGGTCACTATTTATTCCTGTCTTGACTTGTCTTGTCGATCCATCAAACTGGTGCCATATATGATTCATCATGGTTACGACAGTGCGATGACGTCATCGGGAAAACCCATTGTCAGGGGAAGATAGCCAGGGTCAATGACCTAGCTCACGGCTTCAAGGTCACGATCTATTCCTCTCTCGACACGTCTTGTCGAGCCGCCAAACTCGCGTCAGTCATCAGGGAAAACCCATTGCTCGGGGAGGGTTGCCAGGGTCAATGACCTCATGTATAGCTCACTGTTTCAAGGTCATGATCAATTACTTTCTTGTCGAGCAGTCAAACTGGCGTCAATCATCAGGGAAAACCCATTGTCACATAGAAAACAAATAATAAACCTTTGTTACATTGAAGGACAACAGGTCACTAACCACATGTCGTCATGGAAATAACCAGAGGAGAAATTCAGGTCAGACGGAAATATACTAGCACCTGTCACTAGGGAAAACCCAGGGGGTGAGTGTTGCGACATAGCACGCAATGAAAACGTCACCAGGACAAAAACGCTTTGACCTGTTGAACGGAAGTGGGGTTCCCAAACGTCCCTCCATCTACTAACAGATAAATAGAAAGTAGTTGAAAGTCACAATCAACAAACTGCCTACAACAAGATTACTGTCCAGGAAACCAGAATCAAAATAATTAGACCAGTTATATGTTACTTGGGACGGAGGCGTGGACTTTGAGCAAGAGGTATTCGACAAAAATAATGATTCTTGAAAACAAAATCTTATGGAATATTTTTATCCAAGTTTGTGAGAACGGGGATTGGAAGAAGAGAAACAATTGAGTTGAGACAGCTATAACAGCAAGGGTCAGGTTTGAACAGTTGTTTACTATCCTTCCATATAAATTTGGATACATTTCATCCTCGTAACGACCTCTTGAATGTATTTAAATTAATTTGCTAGAACGAGTAATAAGATTTGGGGCGAAACAGCAATGGAGGTGAAATATCAGAATATTTCATGGGAGCTTTATTATTCTCATTTACAAGTTCTTGTTGTAGTGAGATGAAAAACCAGCTATACTATTTTTGTGAAGTAAGCAAAAACTAAACAAATATATGTTTATTTACCAAAACCTCTCATTCGTTCACCTCTAATCTAAATGCTACAGTTCATCTCTCCTACCCCCCTAAATATATGGTTAGATAGGGGGAGGGGGCATTATTGACATGCGGGTGGAGGGGTACATAACTGCTGGATGACTAAGAATTGATGAACCACCCGGAGAACAATATAGAAGTTACCGAGTCCCTCAATGTGTGCCCTCTCGTAGAAAGAGGGTGCACACCCCTAGTGAGATTAACTAGGTAGGACCAAACTGGAAGGTTCGCGGGATTAGCGGCGTGACCACTGACAAACAGTTCGGGGACTTGAATACTGTACAGAGTGCTCATTCATTAAGTGATTTATTAGCCTACCTTCACTGGTGTGAGTACATTTCTTATTTGTTCACCCCTCTCCCCAAGTGAAGGGAGATTCAGTGCACAGTAAAATATATTGATCATTTACATTACCATAGCAAAGGAACTATCAATACAACACAAAGCAAGGGAAGTATATCACATAGCAAAGGAATTATCAATACAGCAGGTAGCAAGGGAATTGTCAATACAACAGATAGGAAGGATACAGCAGATAGAAAGGGAATTATCAATACAGCTGATAGCAAGGGAATTATCAATACAGCAAATAGCCAGGGAACTATCAATACAGCCGATAGCAAGGGAATTATCAATACAGCCGATAGCAAGGGAATTATCAATACAGAAGATAGCAAGGGAATTATCAATACAGAAGATAGCAAGGGAATTATCAATACAGAAGATAGCAAGGGAATTATCAATACAGCACATAGCAAGGAAAGTATCAATATAACACATAGCAATTGAAGTATCAATACACGAGATAGCAATGGAAGTATCAATACAACAGGTAGCAGGGGAAGTATAGCATAACACATAGCAAGGGAACAGGCTGGGTTGAATGGAGGCTTGGATTGGTCCTCCCTGAGAAAGACTGAACTTAAATGATGAGATATATGGGAGAGTGTTTCTTCTTTGAGCCTCCACATTCTGCACTAGATTCTCAGTCTTCGTGCAGCAAGAACAAATATTTGGCTGTCGAGAGCGGAGAGGAGAGTGGTTTGTGAGCCTATGGCCGGGGACTATCGCTCTTATTGTGTAATCAGGGGAGAAGGAAAGAGTATCTCAATCCACCCCTTGTGTTCCTCGATGGACAGATGCCATCACATGCTTGTATGCTAATAGTTTCGAGATAGGACAGTCATCATCTGCCTACGAGGAAAGAAACACAGTTTCAGAGACGCGCATGGAGTCTGGGACAGTGTTCTGCAAACGGTGTGTCACGGAGCACTGGTGTGCCGTGTGGCTGGAACACAGGACACCAAGAGTCGCTGTTCAGTAAGAACACGAATGAAGTAGAGATGGAAATTACTCGTACATGATAATATTTTAACCCATCTGACGAAATTAAAAGCTTTCACATGAAGCTATATTCATGGTTTAACCAAATTACTAATGATTTCCAAGAAATGTTTCCAAATGTTAAAGATGGGGGGGCACCGTCAAATATCTTGAGTACTTATCATTGGAACATTTGAAGTTATTGCGTGAAAAGCTAGCTAAGCAATTCCTAGTTGTTATTAACCGTACACCCGATTGATTGGGTACATGCTACTGTACTGCTGTTGCGGCGAAAACTTTAACCAAACAGAAGCCCGCAAAATAAAAAGTAAAATTCCTTTTATTAAGTGTTCCATGAACTTAAATGTTTGCGGAGCACTGGTTTTAAGACGTCTGTTTCACAATAAACTGGGTTGCTAATGACGAGAAGATCAGGGTTTGAATCCCGGTTGGATAGAGTGACGGTGTTTTTCCTAAATGGCTACCCGCACTTCATTTAGTAAAATTTAAGTAAATGTGTTCTAAATTCTAGCCTCCTCGTCTTTAGCCCACTGGTGTAAGTTTTGAGTATTTCTCGAACAGGTTCATTGTGAGATTATAGCTAGGACACGATATCTACCAATGACGCAAGAGTCAAATGGGCCGTTTGAACACAAAGCTATCTGCTCTCCATAACAACCCCGGGTAGACATACTACCTAACATTTCTTGAACACACAATTTATTCAAAACATGAGTATAACTTATTTAATATGTTATATTGGGACCAGAACTTATTAATATTTAGTTTTATCGGGTAAAATATGATTACAAGGATCAGAGAGAGTTAAAATACTACATTATATTTTAATAAAGGCATTTTATATTTAATAAATTTATAACTCTTCTATAATAAGTTATTTCTTATATCAAATGGTTTCGGAGATATTAACAAAATTTGAGAGATCCGTTAATTTGTAAAGCACCCTCTAAGTAGTTTTTCCGGGAAAATGGGATATGTCATTTTGCTTGTAGTATTAAATAGTACCTAGATACAAATTAAATCAAAATATTTTGAAAGAGTTTAAATAAAATTAATTTTTATCTATTTTCACCAAAAAATAAATTACCCTTAATTTTAGGGTAATACCTTTAATTATAAAGAACCCAATGAAAACCTTAAATACCAAAATTTAATCTGATTTTTAAAATAATTTCGGCCAAAAACCCACGTACAGAGTAGTGTTTGTAACTGCTCTAGTGTACAGCTGACACGCGAGCGTCTTCAGGGACAACTATCAACTCCCCAACCCCCTCATCCAGGGGTTCCTTCTAGACCCAACCCTTAAATAACGTACATTCCAGTTGTAGGAAGGGTAGTTAGATCTAGATCAAAGATCTGTTGTGACTCGATAAAAACAATTTGAAAATAATATTTTGATTAAACTGATTATATCGATGGATGGTTTTAGAGTCGAGTATCAGGGAAACATCCATAAATTACCAATTTTTTTCTTTTATTAAATTTGAAATATATTTTATTCCCCTAACCAACCCATAAATATTTATTAATAGTCAGCAATTCTTACAATTAAATTATTCTACAACATTTTGCCTTCAGATGTATTGTGGTTGACTATTTATCATCGGTGTAGCGACGAGTTTGTAAGGATAAATGAATAATGTTAATAAAACAAATAAATAAAGCCCTCCATTATATGAATATTGTTATTTCATGTTGCGTTCTGGATTTCTAAATAAACCCTGCTAGCCCAAATTCTAAAGCTATATGAGAATTCCCTGACCAAGATTCAAACAATGAACAATCCTCGTGATTTAGTGGAAGTTAAGGAGAGGGCAAGGGGAACACAATACACTGTTGCCTAATCACCAACATTGTATTAGTGAGAGTGTCCAGATAAATATTATTGTTTTATTATTTGCACGGCTCACTAGCCGTCTATTAGTTACTTCATTGGCGTACAACCCAAACGGGCGGTAAGACAAAATGAAGGTTTGCGTAGGAGGGGGTTAGTTATAGGGTAAGTTAAGAGTTATGAATGGAGAGTGGATGGAAAATGGGAAACAAACACCTTTTTGGGATTCTGTCAATGACCTCACCCATCAACAGTGACCAAGTGTGACACGAGTGTAACTTCTCAAACCTCACGTCCACAGCTACGGGTGGAATTTTGGCAGATCGATGACCGTTTGTTTTAACCAAGTTTGGTTAGAAGTTTATTAAATAGGTTTATTTAATATTAAAAATAAATAAAGTTTATAGTAAAATAAAAGCTTTTAGAAAATACAAATATATATTTTTGTTGTAATAAAGTATAATATTCATACTTGTGTTATGTTAGGAAGTGTTAAAACTATCAACACTGGGCGCTGTATCTCACATGGCTTGACGTATAAACACGTGAAAGTATATCTGGTTAAGTTTTATAGCTTACCACACTTGCTAAGTCAAAGCTCCTGAGATCGATTCTCACGTACAGGTGTAATTTTTCTATTTATGAATATTATACTTTATGAGAATTTATTCTTAACTTAAATCTCGTTTCCATCTTGTAAGATGCTTTATTCGTTTTCAGTTAATTGTACGAGTATTATATTTCCTCCATAAACATAACTTGTGATATTTTGTTGAAGTAAATATAAACAGATAGAATTATGTTTTATTACTCTTAGTGGGTCACCAAAGTGTGTCGAATAAAGCCTGAGCGAAACTAGCGCTCGGTGTTACATTAAAGAACCAAACACGCCTACAGCAGTGCGTTCGTATATCATTGGAGATCCGTGATTCGGCTAAGGTTAATCATAACACAAGGTGTAAGGTGTTTACATGTATTTTAGACATATATCCGTCTATTAGTTCAAATTCTTTGAGAGGAATGGCTTTACAAAGTATTCATCTTAGTCGTTTTCTTTTTTATAGAGGAAAAATAAGGAAATAAAAGTTGTTCATTAAATCCAGTGGCATTGATAGATTTGTATATTTGAGATAGTGTTCTACAAATAAATAGTCTCAACATCTTAGATCTGGCTACTGAAATACATGTCCTGGGTTCGATTCCTGGTATGACCTTAAAAATCGCTGGTAATATTAAGCCTTCACATTTCATAATTTATCTTGCAATCTATGTGGTGATATAATCAATCAGTCCAGACTGCGCATGTTAATTTTCGCAAATAAAAACCAATTATCATAACGCTTAGGAAATAATTTATATCACAAACGAACTTTCTGGTCTTGTAATAAACACTGTTTATGGTTCTGTTATTGTACAGTTTATAAATATTAGTATTTTATAAGTTGGACTTAGCAAGAACCCTCATATCTTGAGTGTTGACATGCACCAACAGAAGGGAAGACTATTGCTTGGAAACAGATTGAAATATCAAAACGTTCTCAGGGTCCATCAAAGAGTCATTATTTCTACAAAAATAAAACAAATTCTTGTTAGTTTTAAATACTTTAAGATATTCTTAAAAGTGTTAAAACCACCTTTGACTAAATGGCCCTCTTAACAAAAGAGTGTTCATATTTAATAAAGTGATTAAAAATAGAAACAGGGGTGAATCTAGCACTAAAGACTATAAATTAATTATTTAAATTGTAATGACGTCTAGTTTTTGTTTGAATGACCAAAGTGTGCAAAATAGAATCCCATATCCCCCTCCCAATCTATAAATCCCGACTATGCTCCCAAAATGGAGGTGAAGGCGAGAAGATATCAGATCCTGTTCTTAAAATACCACCATTATATTAATAATAGAGGCGCTGGCAGATCTCGACCCAGTGGCTTCTATTACGGAGTATTGATTGACTACATTGAGAAAGCCATATCGGTCGTTCTCTAGCCTCCTCTCGCCTTCTCTTGCTTTTAGCCTTTTAACTCCACTTCTTTCTAACCTCCTCTTGCTCTTAACCTGCTAGCTTCATTTATCCACCTCCCACTCTTACTCTTCACTTCTCTCTCCATCTCTTTGTATTCATATTATTGTATGGCTATGTCACATGAGGGTGAACTTAGGTTGTATCAAATGTTTGCACAGGCTTTAGGGATAAGAACCAAACTTGTTTTACATGTAGGCCAATGCTACACGAGGCTGATCTGGCCACAGCCTTAATCTGTTGTCCTCTTCCTCTTAAAGTAGATACATGTGTGCCCCACTACACGGAATTGTAGTAGTCAGGGGAGCTATAATCAACCCTACAAAGGAGTAGTTACAATATGTTAGTAATCAGCAGTTTCTGGTTTGTTGCAAGGCATTATGGGTCAACATACTAGCATGAGAACTGCTGCGTCACTCGCCCAACGTGCGAATCAAAGAATCACACACGTTAAGGTATCTTATTTTAAAACTAATCGTCAAGTTTTAGTGAAATTAGACTTAAATCTAGTTTTACTAACCGATAGTGTAGAACTAATTGCTAAAACGGTTCTCAATAATTAAAGAAAGCGTTCCTTCATGTATGTTTGTCTCGAGTATTGGCCAAACATTCAACATACAACCACAACGCTGTGCTCGCTCTGACAATGGGGGGGTGGACCTCGCCAAGCTATTTATACGTTCTTGTTACCATGGTACCTGCCTGCCAGCCTGAACTCTGACCTTCCACGGCTTCTCGCTGTCCAAGGGAAGGACGAAAAAGGTTATCTTTTTAAAAGCTTAATCCGTTATACGCTAAGAAATACAAAACGAAACTTTTCTAATCTAATCTCGGAAATGGAGGTGGAAATGCTGAGTTTTAAAACTTTTACTCGCGCTAAAGTCACGTTTTAAAATAAGTTCTATTTTTCGTGCCTTTTTTTTTCAAATTATAGGCTATGTATAATTGATTCCCCATAGTATTAACCTTCACGACTATTTAAAATACAGCTGTATGGGATGTGGGGAAGGGGTCCATTGGAAATAGGGTCTAGATTCGCACAATTTCACTCTATTTGAAGAAGCAGAACTAAACCTAAAAGCCCAATATGCAGTGCTAGGTGGGCTGGGTCAGTGCAAGGGCTTATGCACCCTTCACCAGACCTAAAATATGCACCATAGTTTTATTTTGTATAGTTTAAATAGAATATTAAAACAAAAAAGTGGTACAAACCCCCCACCCGATACGAAATACAAATAATGGGGTGCTGAAATATCGTAGAAAAGAAAATTAATAAACAAAATTAAGTGGTTGCCCCTTCCCTCTGTCAATATAATGCAAACATGTTATCCCTCATTTTTTACTTTCTCGTATCAAGAGAAAGTATTACAATCGTGAAGATAATCAATCTCAAGAATATGATCAATTTTAACTAACATAAAAAAAGTATATTTTAAAATTAACTCTATTCCCATGTCTGTTTGTCTGTATGTCTGTATGTATGTATGTATGTTTGTCCATCTATCTTTTTCCTGGCCACAAATCTAAAATGGTTGTATGGATTTTGTTAAAATTAAATATTTGGATTGTATAGATCCATACATCGTGACAGTTTTTTTTATTTTGAGCCTAGCCCTCAAATTAAGGGTTGTTTACTGACAAGATAATATTTTAATTCTAAAGTTTCAAAAATGACTCCAAAGATTTTATTTACAATGCGTAGGCCTATATGGTATTTGTTTGACATGAAAAATAGCACTGTCTACTCGTTTTTGGAGTAAAAATTCATTTATGTAATTTACGCTTTTAGACATTTCAAGGCTTATTAACGTCTTGAAACACGTAATCAGCCGGTGGGTAGCTTCCAAAGCAAGGAGCATAGCTATCGGGAACTAGGTATAGTTACTAATTGATGGTAGCAGAAGTGGACGTTGAGTTGTAGTTTCACATCTGCTACCAAACTGAAGACTTCACTCGTGGAAATACCGGGCTGTGATGTAAAAAATGTATCAGATATTGTTTAACAACATTATGTGTTGTTTAATATAGTAGTGATTAGTTTCTGGGCTAGCATCGCTGAGCAGGGTCGAGCTCCTCCACTGGAGGTTCAAGGGTCGAGCTCCTCCACTGGGGGGTTAAGGGTTGAGCGCCACCACTGGAAGTTCAAGGGTCAAGCTCCACCACTGGAGGGTCAAGGGTCGAGCTCCACCACTGGAAGGTCAAGGGTCGAGCTCCTCCACTGGGGGGTTAAGGGTTGAGCGCCACCACTGGAGTTTCAAGGGTCAAGCTCCACCACTGGAGGTTCAAGGGTCGAGCTCCACCACTGGAGGGTCAAGGGTCGAGCTCCTCCACTGGGGGGTTAAGGGTTGAGCGCCACCACTGGAGTTTCAAGGGTCAAGCTCCACCACTGGAGGGTCAAGGGTCGAGCTCCACCACTGGAGGGTCAAGGGTCGAGCTCCTCCATTGGAGGGTTAAGGGTTGAGCGCCACCACTGGAGTTTCAAGGGTCAAGCTCCACCACTGGAGGGTCAAGGGTCGAGCTCCTCCAATGGGGGGTTAAGGCTTGAGCGCCACCACTGGAGGTTCAGGGTCAAGCTCCACCACTGGAGGGTCAAGGGTCGAGCTCCACCACTGGAGGGTCAAGGGTCGAGCGCCTCCACTGGGGGTCAAGGGTTGAGCGCCACCACTGGAGTTTCAAGGGTCAAGCTCCTCCACTGGGGTTAAGGGTCGAGCTCCTCCATTGGGGGTTAAGGGTTGAGCTCCTTCACTGGGGGTCAAGGGTTGAGCGCCACCACTGGAGTTTCAAGGGTCAAGCTCCACCACTGGAGGGTTAAGGGTCGAGCTCCACCACTGGAGGGTCAAGGGTCGAGCTCCTCCACTGGGAGGTTAAGGGTTGAGCGCCACCACTGGAGTTTCAAGGGTCAAGCTCCTCCACTGGGGTTAAGGGTCGATCTCCTCCACTGAGGGTCAAGGGTCGAGCGCCTCCACTGAGGTTCAAGGGTCGAGCGCCTCCACTGAGGGTCAAGGGTCGAGCGCCTCCACTGAGGGTCAAGGGTCGAGCGCCTCCACTGAGGGTCAAGGGTCTAGCTCCACCACTGGAGGGTCAAGGGTCGAGCGCCTCCCCTGGGGGTCAAGGGTCGAGCGCCTCCACTGAGGTTCAAGGGTCGAGCGCCTCCACTGAGGGTCAAGGGTCGAGCGCCTCCACTGAGGGTCAAGGGTCGAGCGCCTCCACTGAGTGTCAAGGGTCAAGCTCCACCACTGGAGGGTCAAGGGTCGAGAGCCTCCCCTGGGGGTCAAGGGTCGAGCGCCTCCCCTGGGGGTCAAGGGTCGAGCGCCTCCACTGAGGTTCAAGTGTCGAGCGCCTCCACTGAGGGTCAAGGGTCGAGCGCCTCCACTGAGGGTCAAGGGTCAAGCTCCACCACTGGAGGGTCAAGGGTCGAGCGCCTCCCCTGGGGGTCAAGGGTCGAGCGCCTCCACTGAGGGTCAAGGGTCGATCGCCTCCCCTGGGGGTCAAGGGTCAAGCTCCACCACTGGAGGGTCAAGGGTCGAGCGCCTCCCCTGGGGGTCAAGGGTCGAGCGCCTCCACTGAGGGTCAAGGGCCGAGCGCCTCCACTGAGGGTCAAGGGTCAAGCGCCTCCACTGAGGTTCAAGGGTCGAGCGCCTCCACTGAGGGTCAAGGGTCGAGCGCCTCCACTGAGGGTCAAGGGTCGAGCGCCTCCACTGAGGGTCAAGGGTCAAGCTCCACCACTGGATGGTCAAGGGTCGAGCGCCTCCCCTGGGGGTCAAGGGTCGAGCGCCTCCACTGAGGTTCAAGGGTCGAGCGCCTCCACTGAGGGTCAAGGGTCGAGCGCCTCCACTGAGGGTCAAGGGTCGAGCGCCTCCACTGAGGGTCAAGGGTCAAGCTCCACCACTGGAGGGTCAAGGGTCGAGCGCCTCCCCTGGGGGTCAAGGGTCGAGCGCCTCTCCTGGGGGTCAAGGGTCGAGCGCCTCCACTGAGGTTCAAGGGTCGAGCTCCACCACTAGAGGGTCAAGGGTCGAACGCCTCCACTGGGGTTAAGGGTCAAGCTCCACCACTGGAGGGTCAAGGGTCGAGCGCCTCCACTGGGGGTCAAGGGTTGAGCGCCACCACTGGAGTTTCAAGTGTCAAGCTCCTCCACTGGGGTTAAGGGTCGAGCTCCTCCATTGGGGGTTAAGGGTTGAGCTCCTTCACTGGGGGTCAAGGGTTGAGCGCCACCACTGGAGTTTCAAGGGTCAAGCTCCACCACTGGAGGGTTAAGGGGTCGAACTCCACCACTGGAGGGTCAAGGGTCGAGCTCCTCCACTGGGGGGTTAAGGGTTGAGCGCCACCACTGGAGTTTCAAGGGTCAAGCTCCTCCACTGGGGTTAAGGGTCGATCTCCTCCACTGAGGGTCAAGGGTCGAGCGCCTCCACTGAGGGTCAAGGGTCGAGCGCCTCCACTGAGGGTCAAGGGTCGAGCGCCTCCACTGAGGGTCAAGGGTCGAGCGCCTCCACTGAGGGTCAAGGGTCAAGCTCCACCACTGGAGGGTCAAGGGTCGAGCGCCTCCCCTGGGGGTCAAGGGTCGAGCGCACCCCCTGGGGGTCAAGGGTCGAGCGCCTCCACTGAGGTTCAAGGGTCGAGCGCCTCCACTGAGGGTCAAGGGTCGAGCGCCTCCACTGAGGGTCAAGGGTCAAGCTCCACCACTGGAGGGTCAAGGGTCGAGCGCCTCCCCTGGGGGTCAAGGGTCAAGCGCCTCCCCTGGGGGTCAAGGGTCGAGCGCCTCCACTGAGGGTCAAGGGTCGATCGCCTCCCCTGGGGGTCAAGGGTCAAGCTCCACCACTGGAGGGTCAAGGGTCGAGCGCCTCCCCTGGGGGTCAAGGGTCGAGCGCCTCCACTGAGGGTCAAGGGCCGAGCGCCTCCACTGAGGGTCAAGGGTCGAGCGCCTCCACTGAGGGTCAAGGGTCGAGCGCCTCCACTGAGGGTCAAGGGTCAAGCTCCACCACTGGAGGGTCAAGGGTCGAGCGCCTCCCCTGGGTGTCAAGGGTCGAGCGCCTCCACTGAGGTTCAAGGGTCGAGCGCCTCCACTGAGGGTCAAGGGTCGAGCGCCTCCACTGAGGGTCAAGGGTCGAGCGCCTCCACTGAGGGTCAAGGGTCAAGCTCCACCACTGGAGGGTCAAGGGTCGAGCGCCTCCCCTGGGGGTCAAGGGTCGAGCGCCTCCACTGAGGTTCAAGGGTCGAGCGCCTCCACTGAGGGTCAAGGGTCAAGCGCCTCCACTGAGGGTCAAGGGTCGAGCGCCTCCACTGAGGGTCAAGGGTCAAGCTCCACCACTGGAGGGTCAAGGGTCGAGCGCCTCCCCTGGGGGTCAAGGGTCGAGCGCCTCCACTGAGGTTCAAGGGTCGAGCTCCACCACTAGAGGGTCAAGGGTCGAGCGCCTCCACTGGGGTTAAGGGTCAAGCTCCACCACTGGGGGGTCAAGGGTCTAGCGCCTCCACTGAGGGTTAAGGGTTGAGCGCCACCACTGTAGGTTCAAGGGTCGAGCTCCACCACTGTAGGTTCAAGGGTCAAGCGCCTCCCCTAGGGGTCAAGGGTTGAGCTCTTCCACTGGGAGTTAGGGGTCATCCATAGACCACGTAACTCTTTGAGGGGGGGAGGGGTGAGCTTTAATGTCTACATGCTGTTACATAAGGGGAGGGTGCGGTGCATCAATGTGTTACGTAACACAGGTATTATATTCAAATTCTAATGTTCAAAAATAATATTATTGTTCATGTTTTCACATTTGATAAACATACTTATAGATAGCTTCCATATATCTGTGGCGGTAAAAATGAAAGTTTAGCAATTACTTTTTATTCATCAATATTTCAAATGCGTTTGGGTGGCATTGTTTGCCCAAGACTATGAACACCAAGCACATTCGAAAAAAACTATTTTCTTGCGCATAACGGTGGCATGTTTATACTCACCGCACTTGTTCATATTTGTCCAATCTACAAACCCCTCATGTGTTTTTAGTTGGATAGCAGCTGTCAGTCGAAGCGGCCTTAATTTATAAGTATAGTTGAGTTTTAGTATAATTTAGGTTCCTACTGCACATTCTTGTACATAGACCGTGAATAATCACTTGTGTTTGTACAAAAACAAAAATATTATTTTCAAAAATAGGAGACTTGTTCATTGCTTGCATATTAAAAGCGATATCCATAAAAAATTGGCGTAAGAGTCTCAAATAGATTTTTTATATGGAAAGAAGAAAAAGTACAGAATTTATCTCAAGGCAAGTTTGAGAAATCCATCAATAGCGTTAGTTCTTCATACCAGCAGCATGTTATGAAAAGTAAAGCTTCCAATATCATTAATTATTTACAAAAGGTAGGTGTATTTAGACCTATAACTTTTCCCTTGTGATAAATCTAGTGTGTATGTTTATAAATGTTACTATTATACACCCACTACGTTGGCCGTATTGTCGAAATTGTCATTCTATCAGTAGACTAGACGGCCGATGTTGGGGCGATGTGGTTCGAATACCAGTCAGGTCTACTGAGAGTTGCATCTACTAAATGGTTTTCCAATCTCCCTTCATGCAAGTTCTGGTAGATTTTCTTTAAAATTCTACCTTTTTAATATACATTTTGTAGGTTGATATAATAAAATTTTAGTTATTCTAATTATTTCTTATTATATTTATTTAATGGAGTAGAAATGAAGAAGGTAAAATTTTACCCTCATTAACTTGGAGAGATATTATAAAACCATTTAGGAAGAGCCACTCTGAGTACACCCAGCAGGTATTAGAACCCCGATCTACACTTTATTGGCCATCTAGTCTTTTTCAACAGTAGGCCAGAATCCAGGATCAAGGTTGGAACGAAACTTGAGTCTAGGTATTGATAAGTTAATTAAAGTAAAATTGTAGATTAATCCAAAATATAATTTAGAAAAGTTGTATACTTGGAATTCTTTAAACAGCTCTCTATATGATGATAATATGACTATCAAAAATGTGCACAAGATGTCCTCCCCCAGCGACAAGCATCTGATGTGGACACTCATCATGTAGCGCCACTACAGAAAAGGGCCATCCTAGTCAGTACATAGTAGTTCTTACTCAGATCGCAACCCTGACATCCATAACATAAATATATCTTCATGAACCTGAGGAGTTTGAGCTCAACGTCTTTATTTCTGTATAAATAATAATACTCCCTGTAATTATTTATAATCAGGATTTAAAATTGATTTTAAGAAGTATTAAATCTGAATCCCTTCTTTAGTATCACAAAACTTCTCTATAAAAAAATTACATTCATTCTTGGTGAGAAAAGTTACATAACACATGTTGGGGGGTTGGTGGGGGGTTAAGCTAAATGTCTACATTGTGTTACATGGGGGGAGGGAGGCTGAAAAAAGGTAAGAAAAATGCGTTACGTGACTTATGGACGAACCCTCAAGCTCTTCCACTGGGGGCAAGGGTCAAGATCCTCCACTGGGTGATTGGAGGGGGGGAGAAGGTTGTGTTCCTTCAGGACAACTCTAGGGAGGGGTTATAAATAGTCCAAGGGCATTAGCTTTGTACAAACCTATCTTTCAATCCTTCCATAGCTTACTCATTAAATTATCGTTGTTACCCAACCAAACTTAGCCTAACTTTTATGCGCTTATGAAATTCGTAAGAATGAAATGAACGATCAAATACGTCAATTGCACACCCACAAACTTACCTTTGAAAGGAATAAAGAGTGCTAGTGGTTTTAGTTCGTTTTAAAATTTTAATTTTAAGGGGCCCTTTTAAAGTTTTCTGTTTATGTACTTTTCTGATGTGAAGGGGTGATAATGGTCTTGAAATGTAACCTATACATTCAACATATCTTTGTGGGGAAGGGATAGGGGCAATTCCCGCCTCCCCCAAATATTCTCTTTCGTGAGTATGTCAATGAAATTAAACCCATTTTCGTTAAAATCTGAATTTGTTACACACGTTATTAAGAGCATCTAATTGTGGGAACATCCAAATGGGTTACTACAGAGATTAAAGAAATGGGACGTAAGTTTATAATGTGAGCCGCATGTAGGGTTACCTCCCACCCCTGGTAACCACTTTACTTGATAGCAGCCAGGGCAGGAGGAACAAAAAATGAAATGACCATGTCATATAATATGAAGGCGCGTTAGGAGCGGCGAACTAATGTCCTGACATTTGGAACACCGCTGGGAACAAGAATGGAACAACTCGCATACTGCGGTGGTACGTTGCGTATATCTGCACCAGAATTGATAGTGTTTGCCAAACTTGTATCTAAGGGTCGATAAGAGTCTCTTTCTCTCTCCCAACCATCCTTCCTTGGATGAAATTATTATCAAAAGATATTGTGACAACTTTATTACTCAATCTCACCACCACACTAGTGCTTTCTAGTGGAGAGCTAGGGAGTTTCAACTAAACTTAAGTATGGATTAAATAGCAAAGTTATTATATATGATAATTACGGTTATAGCAGCCTGTATCTAAATACGATATTCTTTACATTGACACCTGATTCGATTCCCGTGTTCAGGTGCCATTTTTAAATTTAAAGAATATAACCTTATTTAGCGTTGACATTTTCCATTCGGGCTCTGCGATGATGTGAACGTAAGCTATGCCCATTTTAGACCACGGAGGTCAGGGTTTGGTAACTATTTATTTTGCTGAGGGTAGTTAAACAACCAGATTCGTTTTTGCTTACTTCCAGAGTAGGTTCATTTAGCCTACTTTCTTAAGTTGTTTTATTCTGCCTAGCTTATTTATCAAACACAAAAAATAAACATCAGGGATCTATGTAATAATCGTCTGAGCCCGTCTTCTAAATTTCTATTGACAAGTAGAGCTGGGTTCAAATCCCGGTCAGGTGCACTGACGGTGTTTAGTCATTAATAGCTTCTCTTTCCTTCAAAGAATATGCTGGTACATTTTCACTCAATCATATCTTCTTTATAATTAACGTGATTAATTGCCTTTAGCCTTTAGAGGGCTAAAAATATAATGAAACATATAATTTAACTGATTGTTCTACGAAATTATAATTTACGGTCGACTAATGTTGTTTTGGTAGCATTGGAGTTGACTCACTCTTGTCTCAGGGCAGACATATGTGGCTGACAGTACGTGTCATATGAGCCCGTGCAGTGACGCACATACTCCCACATTCTGGAGTAGTCCTGGAACCCTCCCCTCACATGCATGAGTTGGGGAGGGACGAGAAGGGGTATTTCCATCTCTGTCACCGAACATTCCTGTTATTGCGTCATAAGACTGTAAGACTGAACTTCTGACTGAACAGTCTGACTAAATCTGAACTTTAATTGAGGTCAGTATAAAACCTTTCATTGATCATTCGAATTATAAAATAATAAAAGATAAGTCTGTATGATTATGAAAAATGATAAACTATATAGTTATGAAAAAATCTTTATTTATAATAAAAAAAAATTCTCCCCCCCCCCTTTTAGGAAAATAGGTCAGACGTTCTTGTGGAGGATCTCTCTTAATTGACTTGTGTCTGCATGTGTTCCATATTCCAAATCAAATTTATTTAATTTCATACAATGCTGATTTGGTTAGGCAGACATTGGAAGTTGTTTACAAACATTATTCTAACTATTTATGTTCCGTCAGCTGTAGAACAATTCACTGACCCGCCTCGGTGGCGTAGTTAGCTAACGCGCTAGTCGTGATGAGCTCGACTGCCGAGGACGGGGAGATCGAGGTTCGAATCTTGGTCAGGTGAACTGGGGGTCGTTTATCTAAATGGTTTTCCACTCTCCCTCCACGCAAATTCGGTTCACTTCCCCTATATCCACCCTTCCCAATTTCTAACCCACTAGCGTAATTAGTACTTAAGCTTATAGCCCGAACGGGTAGTAAGACGTGGTGCTTATAAAAAAAATAATAACTGACACTAGATCAGATTAAGTGTGTTCACGAAAGTTTTTGATGTCATTTAATTATCTTTTGACACCGTTTGTTTCTTCTTGATCAACTAAATATTTAATAATTACAATCGAGATTACTAGGCAACTTTTTATAATAGTTTCATCCTCGTATAAATCGCTTGCATTTAATTATAGCTATAATAATATATAGATAAAATCTTGATACAAATTAATAGAAATTCAGGCTCGCTTTTGTTAACATGATAGCAAGGAGTACATTTGAGGGGGAGAGGGGAGGGTGGCATGGTGGAGGGGAGAGGGTAATAGCTCTTCAATCACTGGGCCAAGAAATAATACATGAATCTATAATGCCTCTAAGATCATTTTGGAGGGAGAGTTTTGACACAAATGACAGGGCTCTAATTAATTTAGGTGAAATGAATTAATTATTATAATAATTGTCGTCAATATTAGGTAGCTAAAATATAAACTGTCACTGAAACTCGGCCGTTTGTACATTACTTTTAGGTTAATCAATAAACCTTTGTAAAATACTTTAAAGTGTTTAAAAAGCGTAGAGCAAGAATTATTTTTTTAAAATTTGCTATTTATAAACTAGCAAATAACAAATATTTAATATAATTTTACGGGAATTGCCAAAGTTTATTGAAATCAATGATGTTTCTATTGTTTGGTTTTACACGCATTAATTACACCCATGAGGTGTGTAAGAGAAATGTATAGTGTTAGTGCAAGTGTTTCCATAGCTTGCGAGAAAGGATGGTTGGGAAACCACTTAGGTAAATAAAACCTCAGTACACCCTACCGGGATACGATCCAGAGCCTTTCCTCACCAACTATCCAGTCTAACATGAGGGTGGCAAGTTATACCGTGCAAACCCAGATGCGGGGAGTATTAATGTTTGTAAGGAATATTTTATTGATCAGAACTGTTTGAAATTTATTTTATTTTATCTTAGGTCCATTCTGTAATAAAGATGAAATCTTCCCACCTCCAGCCATGGGCTTGATTTAAAGGCTGGATTTTCTAGGAATCGTTTAAGGACAGTGTTTTGAAGTTTTTATAACAAAAACAAATTGACGGCCAAATTAATAAAACCTGCTCTAGTAGACACAATTAGCTTAATTTTCTTAGATTTATTGAATATCTGTCAAGGGTATCCTAGAATTTGATAAAAAAAAAATTTAATTCATAAAGTTTCTCATCAGATTGTAATACACTCATGACAGATATTCAATGTGAAGGAATTTAGACTTAATGTTTCTATTGAAGATAAATTTGATTTATTTTGATGAATTAAATTAGTTGATAAGAAAACTGCAAAAATGCTTACATTTCCATGATACCTTTCCATCCCTACTAAAGGAACTACCTACAAAATTGTTATTCAGACAAATGACACAAAGGGTTTATCAACAAATTATTGAAACAATTTAAATAATCAAAACTCGTTTGACGACCTCTATGTTAATAAAGTGAGCGCACTTTTAGAACCTGCTGCTATGGTTAGTGTAGAGACACAAGACACCTTACCTGATACATTAAACAGAACTGACAGAAGAAACCCAATAAATAGGCCAGAGGGAATTTGCGTCTGATATGTTGGTATCGTAAGTCGGGTCCACGATACCAGCGTCCCTCGGGATTCTGGAACGATCACACGATGCTCTCCTGTTTGGCATAAGTCCCTGGGAATGGTGTGTTTGTGAATTGAACTGAAGATCAGCTGTCACCTCCAGACTTGATTAATAAACTAGTGAGCCCTGGCTACATGCACCCCCTCACCCGTATATACAATGGAAAGAGGGGGGGGGGGGATCGAAACAAGTCGAGATCGTGTGAATTGTTGATTAAAGTTGACTGCAATGAAATCAAACTGTCAGAGGTCAGTTCTCTCGGACGGTTGATCAGAGGGTAAGTGACGTCACCAAACTGTCTCCACACACCTTTATATTATTTACTACCGAAATTCAACGCGCACCTTGTGAACCGATTGTTTATATTCCCAAACGGCACACAATCTAGAACAGACACAACATCCAGTCTCCTGACCGTTGAATGAACATTAATATTGCATTTTTTGGTCGACACCGGTAACTGTCTCCGGCGCTACTGACTGAGTCAAGCTGTTGGTTCTCCCTTCACGCATCACGAGGTTAGGCTGAAATTACATTGAAAAAAACTTGACAATGATTACTATTGGGGAGGATCTGGGCGTGGAAGGGGATTGGTGGGAGAAGAATCAGGACAGAACGTGGTGGTGGGTGCTTGTGTGGTCAGGGAGTGTGGAAGGAGATTGGTGGGAGAAGAATCAGGACAGAACGTGGTGGTGGGTGCTTGTGTGGTCAGGGAGTGTGGAAGGAGATTGGTAGGAGAAGAATCAGGACAGAACGTGGTGGCGGGTGCTTGTGTGGTCGGCGAGCGTGGTATTCAAGGCCTGCCATCACCGTTAGTCAAAATTACTCAATTACTGTTATTTTTTGGGATTTAAAATAACCCATTGGCACAAAATCAAGTACAATCCTGAAGCTAAGAAAAGAAAACTAACTAAATAAAAAGGGAATGGCTGCGTAATAGGAAAGAATAATCCATAAATGGTGAATGAGATAGAGTATGTGTTGACTTAGTTAAATCCTTGTGTGTGTCCCCCCCCACCTCCCCCACTAGATTCCTACACTGAGTGTTTGGGGGTATACGATTGTATCATCATAGTTCTATGAGCATCAAATATGAATCCTAAAGTCAGCGCCTGGAGGGAGTAAGTTCAAGCTATGAAACTAGCTCTTCCTGGATATTTATTCAAATTGGTTCTGAATAATATCCCTAGCAATACCTCGCTATACAAGTCTGGATATACATTTAAGTGTTCACCATCCAGTGTCCTCTGTGCGAGATTTATGTGCTCTGTGTTGTCCAGATGATAGATATGTTAGAACGTGGTTTAAAACCTTTGGATCAAAACTTATATAAATGTTAATCCTATGCTACGATTATGAGCTGATTCTAAACTCTTGTTTATTTCTCTGTTTTATTTTATCTCCTTGTTTGAGTGTTTATTCCATCTCAAATAATAGGACAAATTCAATTATTTCTGCTCAAACTGCAAACACTGAATATACGTATCTGTCCCACGTCCTTGGTCCGGATCCTGACCAGTTTGATACACCACCTGATCATCCTTGGTCCGGATCCTGACCAGTTTGGTACACCACCTGATCATCCTTGGTCCGGATCCTGACCAGTTTGGTACACCACCTGATCATCCTTGGTTCTGGTCCTGACCAGTTTGGTACACCACCTGATCATCCTTGGTCCGGATCCTGACCAGCTTGGTACACCACCTGATCATCCTTGGTTCTGGTCCTGACCAGCTTGGTACACCACCTGATAATCCTTGGTCCGGATCCTGACCAGTTTGGTACACCACCTGATCATCCTTGGTCCGGATCCTGACCAGTTTGGTACACCACCTGATCATCCTTGGTTCTGGTCCTGACCAGATTGGTACACCACCTGATCATCCTTGGTCCGGATCCTGACCAGCTTGGTACACCACCTGATCATCCTTGGTTCTGGTCCTGACCAGTTTGGTACACCACCTGATCATCCTTGGTTCTGGTCCTGACCAGTTTGGTACACCACCTGATCATCCTTGGTTCTGGTCCTGACCAGTTTGGTACACCACCTGATCATCCTTGGTCCGGATCCTGACTAGTTTGGTGCACAACCTGATCATCCTTGGTTCTCGTGCGCCAGCTAGCTAAGATTCTACCAAGGTTTACTAAGCCGTTATATTATTGATCATAAATTAGCGAGGCTATCATATATAAAATGAACATTATAGTTTTTAATTTAGGTTGGTTTATTGAACTATTCTCGTGGTTAACATACCGTAAGCTACTATTTATCTATTATTTATACTAAAACCGAGTTGGACACATTATATCACCCCCGTATTTTTACTTTCTCTCTATCTTACAGGTAGAGAAAGTATGGTGATCGTCAAAAAAATCGAACTCGAGATTTTGATGAATCTTGACGTTTCATGACTCCCTGAATACGAAAAAGTGGTTTTTGAATTTCCGTCTGTCTGTCTGTTTGTTTGTCTGTACCTCCAACTAGAGCCTAAACTATTTTACCGATTGAGCTGAAACTTGATATCTAGGGTTTTCATAAGGTTGCCCCAAGGGATTTTTGGAATTGGATATCTACCCCTAAAATTAAGGGTAGTTTACTGAAGGGCAAAAAGAGAAAAAGTCGATTTTCTCAAAATCGGCTCTAACGATTTTGATTGAATTTCATTTATAAACATTAATAAATATTCCAAACAAAATGGCTACCCTCAATATTTCGGCAAAATGGCTTTAAGGGCTCCGGTCTGACGCGTTAATTAATTTTTTTTATAATAGCTCCGAAACTATTTGAGATATGAAATTACTTAGCATTACAAACATGTATATATATTTATAATATAAATATTTTATCCGAAACATATTTTTATAAAATCAATAACTTTCAATTTATACGCAATTATATGAATTTTTTAACTTTTTGGACATTAAAGTGTAAGTATTGCGACCGTGAAAAAAAACTAACCTGAAATGTTGATGGATGTCTACGTCTCATGACCCCCACCCCGAACCCTAAAAAATAGTCTTTGTAATGCCGTCTGTCTGTTTGTCTATAAAACTTAAAATTAAGGGTAGTTTACTGAAGGGCGAAAAGAGAAAAATTTTGTTTTCTCAAAATCTGCTGAAACGATTTTGATTAAAATTCGTATCTAGGCGTTGATTAAGATTATAAATAAACTGGCTATTTTCATTTTCCTATGAAAATGATTTTTAGGGTACTTTACAGAAGTTTTAATTTCCGTATCTCCACAACAATTTGAGAAACTAAACAACTTATCATTGCAAAATTGTAGGACCAAAAAAAAAAAATTTATTTGACATATATTTTTATAAAAGCAACAGTTTTTGAGATATTTGCAAATATATTAATACAATTTGTGAGCTTTAGTTGTAAACATATACTACTTAAGTCTTAACGCAATAATTCTTCAATGCCATACAGTAATTAAATATAAGTATCTAAAAAAGTATGTTATTTTTCTTTAAACTCTTGGGAGAAATATTTGCACAGCAATGATCTATTTCCATTTTAGACTCAATAGTCAATATTTACAATTTTTATTGGTCAAAATGTATAAATTAATAATTAAATATCAATGCGATGACTTGAAGATCTGCAACACCTTATAAAATGTTAAAATTTTAACCAGAAATTGAAATTTTAATACGAAGTGTTGACCCTTGTGGAAGACATTAAACTGTTTGAAATGCTCTTAGGTGGACAAAGATGCACCTCTTTTCTCATTGATTATATATCATTGTATATTATTTTATGCGTGTTCTTATGTGGAGTGGTGATGATACAATGTACATTATTCCGTTCAGAAATCTTACGAGTTTATAGAAAGAGAGAGAAAGTCTGTGCGGTGCGCCGTACCATTTATTTTAACTACCAACAAGTGAGATCCTATCACACGTGCATTATGGTTGACGAGGAGTGCTAGCTCCGATTAAAGTCGTAAGGTCTCTTGCTACCCACGCGGCCCAAAACAGGGGTCCACCCCATTTTGTGGATTTTAGTTTCCTAGAATAAATCGGCTTGTACAATTTCCACTACTTTAAAAACGTGTGCTTCGGGGTCGGGAAAATACTGTCATTATGTCCTCCTCTCAACTGTTAGTTTTAATGTCAAGATAGTTAATACTAAGAATTGTTACAATTGTTGTGAATTTGAGGAAAACCTAAGATCTATACGTTTCTCTGACAACTGTGACATATCTTATGTATGAGTTACATGAAATCGGCTACTATTCTTAGATTACCTCACAAATTGACACCAGAGTGGTAACCTTTGATATAAATTACATCTTATCTTCTAATTCACTGTTTGCCCAGAAGAATTTTCTACTTTTCCCAAGTCCTCACGTGTCTTAGATGATAAGACCGGTCAGAAGAGAAAACAAGGGACAAATCAAATCTGTACGTAAATTAACTAGCTAATTAACGGAAACAAAATTTAAAAAGCACAGAATTTTGCAACACAAACTATACTTTCTATTACATTTGCCTGGACTTTTTTTAACTGATCAAAAATAAAATACCACAGCTTATTAACCCTAAAGTTAAGCTTTCAGAATACAGAGCGGACTGATACAAATAACGCTATTGTGGATACGTAACTTTCTCCGCGTCTTGTTCTGGGGGAGAAAGTGAAGTGTTACAAATCATGTTTGTATTGGGCCCAAGAAGAATGTCTAGATGTCAAGTACAAGTGTCAATTTTGGATTTAAATATATTTGTGTTTTAAAATATTAATTTGATAATGCCTTTTTATTTAAACTAGGATTTCTTGAAAATATACATGTTAAATACATTACAATTAATATGATATGTAATTAGTCTTAATTTTCATAATAAACCAGATGAATTGGTTAATTTACAAACATGGATCAGTTTAACCGAGGAAAAGTGATAGCTCTGACTATCTTGTAAAAATAATTAAATAATAATTCTTCCCAATTTTTAAAATATAAGCTGTAGGAAACCAAAGGAACTTTAACAAAAACCATTCATATAATATATTTATATAAAATATTTAGTCGCAGCTATTAGGTGTGTGGATGATTTAGCTTGGTTAGGTAATAGTAAGGAATCTGTTGCAAGAAATGTAGAAATATTATCAGAGGCTGGTAGGGAAATAAGTTTAGAATTGATCGCTGAAAAGACTATGTATAATATGATAACACGGAGAACACAGATTGAGGACGATAATTTAGATATTACAGCAAACAGCATATCATTTGATAGGGTTAATGAATTCAAAAATTTATGAACAATTTTAACTAGCAATAACAATATTGATAGGAAATTAAGAAAATAATAAATTCGGGAAATGCTTGCTATTACTTGTTCAGTAAGTGGTTGGTGTCTTGTCTGCTTTCAAGAAATGTAAAACTTAGAATATACAAAGCCGTAATTTTACCGGTTGTTCTCTATGGGTGGGAAACATGGCCTCTTCCTTAAATTACTAAAATATATTTAGAGTGTTTGAAACTGAGTGCTTAGGAAGATATTGGGTACAAAATTGTTGGAGATAGTGTGTAGTGGAGGAGGATACATAATGATGATCTGCATATCTTGTATTAATCACCAGACATTGTTAGGATAGTAAAATCTTGCAGGTTACGGTAGGCAGGTCATGCAGCGTGAATGGGAAGATCTTGAACAACGTTAAAGGTATTGAATGACAAACCCAATGGGAAAATACCACTGGGAAGACGTAGACGCAAATGGGAGGACAACATTTGTGTAAACCTGAGAGAGATAGGGTGTAATGAGATGGACTGGATAGAATCAGCTCAAGATAGGAATAGGACGCGTACTTTTGTAAGCGTAGTAATAAACTTTCGAGTCATAAAAACGCTATTTTTCCTAAACGTAACATTATCCTATTTCCCCCCTTTTTCTGTCAGGCGTTATGCTTGAAAATATTTTGTATAATAAAATTAAAAAATGCCTCTGAGTTGCTTGCCCTTCGGTTCAAATAAGTGCTCACACAGATATCTACAATGTATAGTACTTATATTATTATTAATATTTGTTGTCATTCTGGTCTTAGCAGCCTTTTCATGGAAGAAGATTTATTTGTTTTATTTTATTTTAAACATAAACCAAGAGGATTTGTCATCTGTACATTCCTGGTCTTCTACTGGCAGTGGTGGATACGTACTGTTTCATGAGGTTTGTCATCTCTACATTCCTGGTCTTCTACTGGCAGTGGTGGATACGTACTACTGTCTCATGAGGTTTGTCATCTCTACATTCCTGGTCTTCTACTGGCAGTGGTGGATACGTAACCGTCTCATGAGTTTGTCATCTCTACATTCCTGGTCTTCTACTGGCAGTGGTGGATACGTACTGTTTCATGAGGTTTAGGGAAATATCTAGGCGTGGTTATTTCAACATAATCAGGTAATAGTATGATGATATGTGGTACCAATAGAATACTTAAACCTAACTTAAACCTAATTAATCATCTCATGGTGAACATGATAGCAATTATCCTTTGGGAAAAATACGTATGGTACCCCTGGAATCAAGCTCAGGACCCGTTTATCAATAGCCAGGAATGCTGATGAATAAAACAAGAGCCCGGTATGAAAGTAGCTATATATTAGCTTAAATATGTGTGAGGTGTAAGATCAAATAAATATATAGAACGTTACCTGTGTAATATTTCATTTGACCAAGCGAATACTTTCACCCACTTACTTGAATACTAAACATTCAACAAAAGAAAATCATAAAAAAGGTAAATATGTATAATTGAGGGTGTATATAGATTAGGAGCTATGTCCCCTTACAGTGAGGGTGTATATAAACTATGAGCTATGTCCCCTCACCGTGAGGGTGTATATAAACTATGAGCTATGTCCCCTCACTGTGAGGGTGTATATAGACTAGGAGCTATGTCCCCTCACCATGAGGGTGTATATAGACTAGGAGCTATGTCCCCTCACCATGAGGGTGTATATAAACTAGGAGCTATGTCCCCTCACCATGAGGGTGTATATAGACTAGGAGCTATGTCCCCTCACCGTGAGGGTGTATATAGACTAGGAGCTATGTTCCCTCACCGTTAGGGTGTATATAAACTATGAGCTAATGTCCCCTCACCGTAAGGGTGTATATAAACTAGGAGCTATGTCCCCTCACCGTGAGGGTGTATATAGACTAGGAGCTATGTCCCCTCACCATGAGGGTGTATATAGACTAGGAGCTATGTCCCCTCACCATGAGGGTGTATATAGACTAGGATCTATGTCCCCTCAACATGAAGGTGTATATAATCTATAACTATGTCCCCTCACCATGAGGGTGTATATAAACTAGGAGCTATTTTCAGGATCTTAACACAAAAAAGAGTAATTGTCCATAACTATAACGTGTTCCACATATTAAATTAGATCGCTGAATTAAGAAATGTCCACTTCATTACTCCGCATGAATTTGAAACTTACTACACAAATTAATAAAACACAAATATCAATCAATGAAATTGTCTCATAAAAATGTAACGATCATTATTTTTAACACAACCATAGCCAGCTGACTTATTTTTGGATGCATACATAGATAATATAGTCAATCATATGAATAAGCTCGTAGTAAATTATTTCAAGATTAATTTTAGGGACCACTTGAAACTGCTCTTTTTACTTTCTCTCTATCTTACAGGTAGAGAAAGTATGGTGATCGTCAAAAAAATCGAACTCGAGATTTTAATGAATTTTGACGTTTCATGACTCCCTGAATCCGAAAAAGTGGTTTTTGAATTTCCGTCTGTCTGTCTGTCTGTCTGTCTGTACCTCCAACTAGAGCCTAAACATTTTATCGATTGAGCTGAAACTTGATATCTACCCCTAAAATTAAGGATAATTTACTGAAGGGAAAAAAGAGAAAAAGTCGATTTTCTCAAAATCGGCTCTAACGATTTTGATTAAATTTCATTTATAACATTAATAAATATTCCAAACAAAATGGCTACTCTCAATATTTCGGCAAAATGATTTAAGGGCTCCGGTCTGATGCGTAAATTAACATTTTTTATAATAGCTCGAAACTATTTGAGATATGAAATTACTTAGCATTACAAATATGTATATATATTTATAATACAAATATTTTATTCGAAACATATTTTTATAAAATCAATAATTTTCAATCTATACGCAATTATATATATATATTTTTAACTTTTTGGACATTAAAGCTTAAGTATTGCGATCGTAAAAAAAACTAACCTGAAATGTTGATGGATTTCGACGTCTCATGATCCCCCGAACCCTAAAAAATAGTCTTTGTAATGCCGTCTGTCTGTGTGTCTATAAAAACTTAAAATTAAGGGTAGTTTACTGTAGGGCGAAAAGAGAAAAATTTGGTTTTCTCAAAATCTGCTGAAACGATTCTGATTAAATTTCATTTATAAACAATAATAAATATTCCAAACAAAATGGCTACCCTCAATATTTCGGAAAAATGGCTTTAAGGGCTCCGGTCTGATGCGTCAATTAACATTTTTTATAATAGCTCCGAAATTATTTGAGATATGAAATTACTTAGCATGACAAATATGTATATATATTTATAATACAGATATTTTATCCGAAACATATTTTTATAAAATCTATAATTTTGAATCTATACGCAATTATATGAATTTTTTTTAACTTTTTGGACATTAAAGCTTAAGTATTGCGACCGTAAAAAAAAACTAACCTGATATGTTGATGGATGTCGACGTCTCATGACCCCCCGCCCCCGAACCCTAAAAAATAGTCTTTGCATTGCCGTCTGTCTGTGTGTCTATAAAAACTTTAAATTAAGGGTAGTTTACTGTAGGGCGAAAAGAGAAAAATTTTGTTTTCTCAAAATCTGCTGAAACGATTTTGATTAAAATTCGTATCTAGGCGCTGATTAAGATTATAAATAGACTGGCTATTTTCATTTTCCTATGAACATGATTTTTAGGGTACTTTACAGAAGCGTTAATTTCCGTATCTCCACAACTATTTGAGAAACTAAACAACTTATCATTGCAAAATTGTAGGACTATTAGAAATAAAAAAAATTTATTTGACATATATTTTTATAAAAGCAACAGTTTCTGAGATATTTGCAAATATATTAATACAATTTTGTGAGCTTTAGTTGTAAACTTATACTACTTAAGTCTTAACGCAATAATTCTGCAATGCCATAGAGTAATCCTTCCTTACTATTATAAATGCGAATGTGAGTTTGTTTGTTTGTTTGTTTGTTTGTTACGCTTTCACGCCTAAACTACTCGACTGATCATCATGAAATTTCGCATACACGTTGTCATGGGTACAGAAAAGGACATAGGGTACCTTTCATCCAGAAAAAAATGCGAATGTGAGTTCGTTTGTTTGTTTGTTTCTTTGTTATTGTTTGTTACGCTTTCACGCCTAAACTACTCGACCGATCATCATGAAATTTCGCGTACACGTTGTCATGGGTACAGAAAAGGACATAGGATACTTTTCATCCTGAAAAAAAAATGCAAATGTGAGTTTGTTTGTTATTGTTTGTTACATTTTCACGCCTAAACTACTCGACCGATCATCATGAAATTTCGCATACACGTTTTAATGGGTACATAAAAGGATATAGGGTACTTTTGATCCAGAAAAAATGTGAATGTGAGTTTTTTTGTTTGTTTGTTATTGTTTTTTACGCTTTCACGCCTAAACTACTCGACCGATCATCATGAAATTTCGCATACACGTTGTTATGGGTACAGAAAAGGACATAGGGTACCTTTCATCCAGAAAAAAAGTACTGTTCCTGATGGATAGAAAAAAATAACTGTTAGACGGTCGTCCGGCTTAACAACTCGGCCTACTGATATGAATAAATTAATTGCAACATGATGCCTGGAGTAAAGAAAAAGGGACCTGCGGTATCCCGGAAGAAGATCTGATATCCCCAATAAAAATCTGTTCGCGAGTTATTTTAGGCACATCTATCCTAAAATGATTAAAAATGATTATATTCAGCTAATTAGGCTCTGTCTGTTCACCCTGTTAAGGTAAATGACAAAATTGTCGTAAGAAGTTTGGTATTATTCATTTCAGCAAAAATAGATCTCGAGGTATGATGCTACGACAATGTAAACTTTTAGTGTGGGATGAAAGTACGATGTCTCACAAAAAAGCTATAGAGGCGTTAAACCAAAATCTTCAGGACTTGCGAGAGAGGAGGAATGGTAGTTTTACTGGCTGGTGACTTCTGACAAACTCTACCGGTGATCCAGAGGGGCACACATGCAGATGAAATCAAAGCCTGTCTCAAGTTATCAAGATTGTGGGCAAAAATGAAAAAATTCTGCCTAACAACGAATATGAGAGTCCACCTTTATAATGACGTAGATTCAGGACATTACGCAGAGACACTATTGAAAATTGGCGATGGACGTTTGGACACGGATGCTGAAGGTTGTATTTTACTTACAGGGGAATTCTGTAATTTGGTGGAAAATGATGTGGAGCTCATTGCTAAAGTTTACCCAGACTTACAACTAAATTTAAATTGTGATCATTGGTTGTGTTCAAGAGCAATTCTTGCACCAAAAAATGAAATCGTTAACAAAATCAACACTGACATTTTGAAAGAGGTGCAGGGAGAAATAAAGGAGTATTTGTCAATAG
The DNA here is from genome assembly GCA_033556935.1 of Timema podura. Taxonomy (NCBI): domain Eukaryota; kingdom Metazoa; phylum Arthropoda; class Insecta; order Phasmatodea; family Timematidae; genus Timema; species Timema podura. The sequence continues at coordinate 34,941,005 of JAVRXN010000006.1, read as the reverse complement.
ATACAATCATGGACACAGAACAGAGCACTTCATATCCCGCTGAATTTTTAAATTCTCTGGAGCTATCGGGTATACCCTTGCATAAACTACTATTGAAATTAGGTGTACCAGTTATGCTTATGCGAAATTTAGATGCACCCTGTTTATGTAATGGGACGAGGCTTCAATTACACAATTAGGGCAAAATATAATCTGTGCCACCATTTTAACAGGTGTGGGAAAAGGGGAAAGTGTAATCATACCTCGAATCCCAATAATCCCCACTGACCTACCATTTCAATTCAAAAGACTCCAGTTTCCAATCAAACTTAGTTTTGCTATTACTATTAACAAAGCGCAAGGGCAAACATTGCAGGTAGCAGGGGTGCATTTGTAAATGCCATGTTTTTCCCATGGCCAGCTATATGTAGCCTGTTCGCGTGTGTCCAATGCCCAGAATTTGTATGTATTTGTGCCAATTGGAAGGACATACAACATAGTATATAGGAGCATCCTAAAATAATGATCTATTCTGTGCCCATGATTGCAACGGTCAAGAACAAGTGGAGTAAATAAGGGATTTTAATTAACTGTAAGTAAAATTTAAGATGGACTCAACTGAAACACACTCCGCTACTTCTTTTCTACTCCTACACTTAATCCTGATTTAAATTGTGTAGTTTTTTTTTCTTTATCTCTACCTCTATTGACTAACAACCTCAATATGTTCATCGTTTTTATTGTCATATTCCCTGTGTCAATCGACAACCTGAATTTATTGATAAAATCTACATTAACGCGAGCGAAGCCGCGGGCAAAATCTAGTTAAATATAAGTATCTAAAAAAGTATGGTATTTTTCCTTAAAGCTCTTAGGAGAAATGTTTGCATAGCAATGATCTATCTCCATTTTAGACTCAATAGTCAATATTTACATTTTTTATTGGTCAAAATGTATAAATGAATAATTAAATATCAATGCGACGACTCAAAGATCTGCAACACCTTATAAAATGTTAAAATTTTAACCAGAAATCGAAATTTTAATACGAAGTGTTGACCCTTGTGGAAGACATTAAACTGTTTGAAATGCTCTTAGGTGGACAAAGATGCGCCTCTTTTCTCATTGATTCTATATCATTGTATATTATTTTATGCGTGTTCTTATGTGGAGTGGTGATGTTACAATGTACATTATTCCGTTCAGAAATCTTACGAGCTTATAGAAAGAGAGAGAAAGTCTGTGCGGTGCGCCGTACCATTTATTTTCTTTTAGTGAGGTATAAAATTTAAAGACTACTTGTTAATATCCTGATTAGATATGTAATATAAATTGTAAACTAATCTTATTGACAAGGATTTAACTTCATACTATCCAAGTATGTATTTATATACTAACACATTTTCTATTTGATGGAATACTATTAAAAATCATATTTGAAAACCCATTTAGAGGATAAATTAAAGTAATGTGGCCAACATTTATTAACGATATTTTTAAAAATATTTTCCAATGGTAAAAATGTGCATCCTCTGTTAAACATTATAGATGTAAAAAAACATTGCTTTGTACTTAGTCTGTGACATCTTATATATATTTCAAACAATACCAGTTTTTCAAAAATAAACGTCGTTAAATTATACATGCAAACAGTTCAATTAAGGTTAAATTTAAAATGTGCTTTTCAAGAAAAAGTTCCATTTTGAAGGAAATTCTGTATTGTTTTTAGTCCTTCCGATTCAGTATTCGGAATGCAACATCTTCTGCTAACACACAAACCTTCAAAATGGTCTAACCCCTTGTGTGTATAAACGCAACCCACCACACAAATAAGATAGTTAGCTTGCCTAGGTAATCTATCTCACGGGGCTGCGTGTCTTATGAATACTTGAAGCAGTGCCTATATAATTATTATCTATGCTAACATAATTTTGGTAAAATATCAACTAAGATATCTGGAGAAAAATTTCCTAAATCTAAAACTAGCATTGTTGAGGAATTGTCACAGTTGTATTATTGTTACATAAACTGTATTAGTTATATTACTTGCATTTCAAATTTTAATTAGTAATGATTTTAAGATTAATTTGTTAAAATCATACACGAAATATTTTAATATTCGTAACGGTTTCCAATAATGTTTGTTTTAGACATATAAATCGTTATGGTTTTGTTTAACAAAGAGGAATTATTGTAATCTCAAAAATCTTGAAATCGGTATTATGATGGATCTTGAGGTTTAAGTATTACAATTTCATCTGTCCTCGAGTCTGTCTGTTCTTCTGTGAGTTTGTCTGCCACTATACTGGGCTACATCCAAACTGGTTTGATGTATTTCCTTCGCACAGGTCGTGGTATCTTGATTGCTTGATTGTATTATGATCTTATCTCAAAGCTAAATAGGGATTTTGATTCTTGCTCTAAAATTATGGGTATCTAGTTTACTTATGAATAATATTTGAAAATTTGTGATATTTACAATATGATTTAAAACATATGGTTAAAAATGAGTACCGTGGGAGTTTTTTAAATGTTAAATAACACTTTATAACTGTTTGTTAGGGGAAGTTCAATTCAAGTTATTTGGTGATTAATAATTTTAGAAAATATGAAAGTTTTTGAAAATAGCCTCAATGATTTTGATATAAATGAGGATCTGTGGAAATTTTTACTTAGTAAATAACTAATACAAGATTAGTCTAGAATTTAATTTACCTTAGATTAATTTTGAAAATTTTATTAAAAATAAATTTAACAGTTTTGTTTAAAGCTTATATTTGAAGAGTGTTTCACACTATTAACAAAAGATTATGCTTTGTTTTTATGAAGACAACATATTTAAGGGTAGCTTAGTGAGATATTATTTCTAAATTTACTTCAGCTTAAAATTGACCTTTAGCTAAAAGAATGTACAACTGAGACACAATTTATTTTTCAGGTAAAACAGTGGTTTATCAATAAAAATAAATAAAATACTTAATTATATGCAAAAGTGCTAGGTGCAACCTAGGGGGCAGACGCAACTGTTTCCAGCTTCGTTTGCTACTGCGCATGACGTCACCTGGAATAGAACAGCAAGGAAATTTCACGCGCTTATCGTAGTCAATACATGAGCGTGTCTAATATTTGGTTGTAGCAAGAGCTTAAAACCCTAACTCAAAGCATTTTTGGCGATATATATTTAATATCCTGACCAAAATTATATATATGTATAAAATATATTTAACATACCATTGTAATGACACCAATACTTTTTGATATTGAATTTGGGATGTTACAACAAGAAACTAAAAAAATAAACAATTTATTTTTATAACATATATCCACGTCTTTACAAAAAAAATTATATAAGTAAATAGTTCAGTTAACATTAAAAAATGCAAATAATCAATTATCTCACGCATCTTATTAATTTTCATATATTCTTTCTCCCACCATGTATTTAGTCTTTGTATTTAGTTCTTTGCTTTGCATAAACAATAAACAAAAAGTCAGTTAATGATTTCAAAAGTTTCCATCCTTGCAAGAATAACCTTGATGAAAATTAGAAGAACCTGTATTTGTTGTGCAAAGTTTAAAAGTTATTCTGTGCGTAATATTAAACAACCTTCTAGAATAAAGTCAATCCACTTAAATTTAAATATATTTTTGAGTATAATTGACGCAAAATATCACTGAAATTCATCCCAGTTAACGGATGTTCTCTGGGTAGGTTCGTGGGTGAGGTGACATTGGTTTAGTTCTAGAGGCTTGCAGACTCCTGTAGGGTTCCGGAGGGAGGAGGTTTGCCAAAGGTTGGAAGGTATGAAGGTGAGAGTGGGTATGTTGGCACTTTGTGAATGGCAGGAATATTTTGGCCAGCCGTAGAAGGAAATGATTATGAGCTGTGGGGATTGAGTTATTTCGACGGATTTATAAGAGGGAAGAGTGGTGGGAGCATATTGGTAACTGTCACTGGGAGGTGGGACTTGGAAGGGGTTGCCAGAACTGGAGGTGGTAAGTTCAGTTGTAGTCTGACTTTTCTTTGTGTAGGTCCCTCTCCGGGTTTGCGGCATCTCATCTTGGGCATGACTGGTCTCAGATGATGGTGATCTTATTTTAAGGAACTCGACCAGGGAACATCGTGACCCTGCATTATGTTTGACTCAAGGAGTAACCTAGGAATAGCACCACCGATGGGATTGGAATATTTAAGGAACCAAACAAAGCAGCCTAGGCATAGCACTACCCTGGTTGACAGTTAAATAAACTCTTGTTTTATGAAGTTTCTCTTTACTGTGCTTCTGATCATTGAGAATTCAAGAGTCCCTTTTTACATACAGCAAAATCTCCTCAACGAAATTAAAAGGTAGACTTATCCTAACCGAGGAAACTATGACAGAAGGCATAAATAGACCATAGCTCATGCAATAACTCAAGCCAGAATCTAACATATAAACTTCCCAACTTCTTAGTACAGGACTATGAGGACCCAATTTATCTTACAGAAAAAATTCGGGAATACTCTTAAAACACAAGGGACCCCTAAAGAACTATGACCCATCATATTAAAAGAAGAAACCATCCAAATCTTGGCCCTCTAACGGATACTATACGAGAGCTATTCTACAACCTGAAAAAAACTGAGTGTCAGGCTCAAAGATTGATTTGACTCCCAACATATTAAAGTCAAAATAAAGAAATAACTGTAAGTAGATACCCAGTCCACTCGAAGGAAGATAGGGCTCCATAAAAGATTATCCCCAAGAATCCAAGAATAAGAGGAGCTACCCATTATCACCAAATTATTCCACCCCACAATCAGTCCTTTCTTCACATACATACCCCCTTCCTCACTGGAATAATATATAGAAAGAGCCCAGGCAGTATAGAGAGATTTGAACCCAACTACAAGTGCCAAAAAATGTCCTAACCTCACACCACATGAGAACTTCACTCGCCACCACCATGCATTACTTCCCAAAACGGCACTCATAAAGTCTGCCCAGTCCTAGCCAGACGAGCCATGGAGCAACTAGCACTCCTAAGCATCTGGTGAAACGAAAATAGGGAAGATACTAGGGTCACGCTTACTTCTAAGAATAGAGGCCATATTAGGGATACATTCTCCTAGGGTAGTACTTGGATTCCCTGGAACAACGATTTCGGGCCTTTAACAACGTTAGTAGACTCAGGAGCCTCCCCCAGCAGCCCCACAAGATTATGACTAGCCAAGATGGACAAAGAACTCCAGATTAAAGAAGCTACCAACTGAACACGAACATTGGAAAAGCAAAAAGCACCTTCACCTTCCCCTTCCTAGTTGTAGAGGACCTTACAAAGGACATTCTCCTACACTATGACTTGCTCTAAAATACAAAGTGGTTTTGAATTACAGCCACCAATCTTGCGTATTGTTTGAAAAAGAAAGTAGAGAACAGAGGGGAAACCCCCACTCCAACCCAATTCCTTTAAGAAACCATCAAATAAGGAAATTTTCTCCCTAAAGACGATAACATATTTCAAGCCCTGAAACAATAACAAAACAAAAAAGCCTTCTATGCCTACAGCCCAAAAATTATTACTAACTGCACCTCCTACAAAATAAAAACCAAAGAGTAACTGCCATTCAGAGGACTCATTTGCCAATACTCCCTATGAAATAAGGAAGACAATCCAACAGCAAGTAGAAGAGATACTTTAGAGCCACATAATATAACATAGCACGTCCAACTACAGGAGTACCATGGTCACCGTAGAAAAACCCGGGAAACAACCAAAAATCTGCATAGATTATCGGACATTTAATACCATCAAGGAAAAAGAAAATTTCCCCAGTTTATACATCCCTCATATCCTCCAAGAGATAGGAGCAAAGAAGGTTTTCAGCACCCTAGATCTCAAAACCATGTACTGGCAGATCCCGATGGACTTGGCAGTGAGACCTCCAACTGCATTTCGGGCATTGGATGGACCAGCCTACCAGTTCCGCGTGAGGCCTTTAGGCATGAAGAGAGCACCATAAACCTTCCAAAGTAAGATAAGCTAGCAAGTCCTTGTCAGCTGCCAAGACAAATCCTGCTTTACGTATATGGATGACCTTATCGTATTCTACAACACCTATGAGGAAAACATGGATTACTTGAAAAAATTAAGATTATATAAAATCACAATTTTTCTATAGAAGTGTGAATTTGCGAAGATGGCTTTAAAATATGGGACATATCATTGCATCCTGAGGGAGCAAACCCCGATTTGAAGAGATCCAAGTTATTAAAGACTACAATAACCCAGAAAACAAAAGTCAGTTACAAAAATTTTTGGGCACGTGAAACTGGTTAAGAGAATTTGTCCCCCACCTAGCCAAAACCTTTGCCATTTACCTCCTATGGAAAGTAACCAGCGATAAAAGTGGGAGAGGGAAGAATAAGAGTATTTATAGAGCACAAAGATGGCATTGAGAAAAATTTAACCCCTTCATTGGCCAAACCTAAACCTCCCTTACGTTTTACAAACCTATGCAAGTGGCATAGGGATGGGAGGCGTCCTTAATCAGTAGAAGGGCCTAACAAATGTATAATAGCATATGCTATGCAATTGACAAACGCTACCAGACATGACGAAATTACCACTGCAACGAACAGGAGTTTCTGACTATCATTTGGGCAATAAAGCGCTATAATATCTATCTAGATCTACCCTTCACTTTAAGGACAGACTTTAACTGCTTTATATGGATTCAGACAATGAAAAACCTTGCCAAAACTTGGGGACCAGACAGCACCAGGTCATGCCTCGACAGATTAAAACAGCCAATACAAGGGAAGTATCGAAGAAAAGGGCTCAGAGAAGGCAGAGATGCATCAAACACTATTCTAAGATACAGCTCGGCCCAGAAGAACCCCTAAACGCAGGAACAACTTTTTTCTCTGAAACCATCTGCTGTCCAACGCCATGAAGGGAATGCATCTAGGAGAATCCCCAGAATCCGATATCAGGTTCCAGTGATACGAGCATCAGGTGTAACCAGGACTGGTCTAGAAGAGACCCCTTATTCATCCCTTACAGTTAGAGACGATTTCCTACAACCGGGGGGATTTTTACACCTCCCGGTTCCGATTTTTGTACTACTTGCATGACTCCGTGCTATTCAATTCCCAATTCTAAGTCCACCGAGCCATGGAGACCAGTCCAAGCACTGAGATAGGTTTGACCTTCCAAGTGAGATATCTTTGGAAGGAATCGGCAAACAGAGGATTAAAATAGACTTGTTCTGCTGATACCATTCACAGAGAGAAGAATATAATAGAAAGGAAAACAGTCGAAATAAACTCCCCCTTTATTCCTCAATATAATCTATGTTTTACCTACTAGTTTAAGTATACTATCGTATTATTACATATGTTTAAATTAGGTACCTTAGGATAAGTCTAAACTTAAAATTTTGCTGGGCTAATCTATCTGTATGTGAAATAAGGACTCCTTACCCCTCAAAAATCAGAGATCACAGTAAAGAGCAACTTCATGAGACGAGTATTTTTTTAATTGCCCACCAGGGCAGTACTGTGCTGAGGCTGATTCCTTCAGTTTCTTAAGTATTCCTAGTCCAATATGGTACCGTTCCTAGGTCGAATCCTTGAGTTCAACATCCGGCAGGGTACACAGTTCCCTGGCTGAATCCCGAAGATACGAAACTATGCTTTCTTAGGCTACCACGCTTCGAGACCAGGCATGGTCATGTACCATGTGTGACATTTTACAAAAGAGAAACCATAGACATGGTACTCACACAATCACTTCCGAAGATACTCCACCCATGATACCCGCTTACACGTTCCCGTTTGATTGAGGCTAGAGGCCAGCGTTGCGTGTCATGGCAGATGACGTCACCAGTTCTATGAAACAAGGCTCCAAGATCCAACTGGAAATGGTAGAGCCTTCCATAGTTTTCCACGTTAGAATCTTCTAGACCTGTATCAGATGTTCCATTGGGTCAACAAATGTGCCATGTTTCCCTTACTTTATCTCATCTGCCCTCTTTTACATTCCCCTAGTTCCGTCTCTGGGATCACGTGGCGATTTTTTGGACTATATTATGTATTTTAACATGGTTCGTCTCTATTGTTACTATTTATACTCCCAGCTTCACCGTAGGTAAGCAGCCCTATCTACGGCTGACTTGTTCTAAATGGATTCAAAATTCTCTTTCGGCTTAAATTTTTATCTTATGTTTTTCAAAATGATCTTTTCGACTTAAATTCCTAACATATGTATTTTTAGTCTCTTGCCAATAGGTGGCGTTGCCAAATATTAGTTTTAAATGTAATGCTATTTCTTTGAATATTGATATAACGTTTGCTGTGCTTTTCCACTAGAGAAATTTTTGTCACAATCTTTAGTTAAATATTGTTGCTATATTAGTTGTTACTCTCTGAGTCTGTTATTCCTTTTTGATGAAATTCATATGCCATCTGTGACTTAATACATCCAAACAATGAGTAAATATTAGATCTCATACTGTAGGGGATGTATCACTTGGGCTCGTATTTCGAGAATTAGCGAAAACCCGGGCCAATGCCCACTCTCTTCTTCTACATACTCTGTTTTTTATCTCCGTATTTATCAATTAACTTGTCTCTTATTCAATAAATGTAAAATGTATTACCCGTTACTATTTATTCTATTTTGGGGATATTTAGTGCTGGGGCTACAGTCAAGATGAGACACCGTGGAATCAGGGAAGAACTCAAGCAAAGAAAAATCTGGCCCTAACTGGCCGTCCTGCCTCTAGCTCCGACAACCCCTTCATAGTCCTTGATCCGAGCATCAGCCCCCATTACGATCCCACCACTCCTCCCTCTTACACCCCTGTTGAAAATTCCTTTTCTCCACATCCCATAATCAGCTCCTACTGCACACAGCCAAAATACTACTGCCATTAAGATTCGGATGGACATCTCGAGGTTTTGCAAATCTCTTCTCAAAGTAGTTCCATGTATTATCAATCACCAGAGGTGCACTGGTGTAATTATGGCAGTTACCCCACCGACCCCTCTCACCCTCTCTATTTTACCCCTTTTTCAGAGTGTCCTTAAATTCCACAGGCCAAAACCTCCTCCCACACCCAATCCATTCAATTTTGTTGCTTGCTACACAATAAAAGACAAGATATTACTGTTATTCTCTCCAAGAAGTTGTACCGGGTTTTGAGCCAAAGTCTCGGGGTCTGTAGAATTACATCCAAAGTCAAAGGACAAGGGCTCGAATCCCTGTCAAAGTATGATGTTTCTGATTTACCTTAGGAAATCATTATCTACAGTAAATTGTGACATTTTTATTTAGTTTATCTATTACTGTAGGATTATATAAATATATATTTTCTTCCCTATACTTAAAAAAATATAGACATTTATTTTTGTTTTTTAAGTGACATAGTTTTTAGGTCACTATTTACGCTAATTATTTAAATACATGGTATAAGGAGGTTAGAATTAAAAAAAGTGCACCGCAATTTGTTTGTACAGAAGATAGAAAAACCAAAGTGAAAACCACACTTTGTTCTAGGTGATAAAAAAATTGAAAATATCTTTAAAAATATTAATTAGTTAGAAAAAGGTGGCCAAAGTTGGTGAAAAATTGCAATTTTTAGGATTTTATTTGAATTAAATATAGTTTACGTACTGTACGCCTACTTCACTTTACAAATTGGCCCTACTGTTAACTTTTTTTGAACACCATACTAACAAGAACATTGTATTATGATCTAAAAAAATCTGAACTAAATAGAACTCGCTAAACCAAGTTTCCATTTAAAATAATTAATTTATTATTATAATATGATTATAACCAATCCAAAACCAAATCTTTTCTTTTTTATTGCTACGTTCAAAACACATGTTATAAACGGCTTAATCTGATTGGGTAGAAATGTGGAAGGTAGCTAAGAGGAAGAGAACCCGCATTTGCATGGAGTAAAGATGGAAAAACCATAGTGATAAATCACTTGTGGAAAACTGTTAAAGGTATATATGTATACATATATACACACATTTAACGGGAAAAACATCTTCAGCTCACGCAGATGAGATTCGAACCTTGACCTCCCCATCAATGGTGATCAAACCAACGCCAAGCAACGGCTGGGGGTAACTAAATCTTGTAAACTAATATTTATTTTTCTCGACACCTCGGAGTGAAAATATTGTTATTGTCAAAAATTCGAAACCGAGATTTTGAAAAATATTGACGTTTTATAGCCCTCTGAAACAAAAAAAGTTGTTTCCGCAATGCCGTCTGATTGTACCTTTGTTTGGGCTAGAACTGAAACCATTTTAACGTGTGGGCTAAAACTTTGTATCTGGAGTTTACATAAAGAATTAGATATCTAACCCTAAATTTAAGGAAAGGCAAAAAAAGAATAAATATATTTTATCGAAATTCGCTCTAGTGATTTTGATTAAATTGGATATCTAAACACAGTTTATCATTATAAAAAGATGGACATTTTCATTTTCTCATGGGCATGACCTTGAGGGTACTTTACATAGGGGAGATTTTCAAATTTTCATCATTTATCCGTAGCTATTTGAGACTCGTAATAGCTTATCATTTTAAAGTTGTAGTACTATGAAATGTAAAAATCTTTTTTTATATAAAACCAACAAGTTTTGAGCTATAAACATACATTTTTTAATTGGGGGTGTAGTGGAGTGGGAACGTTGGTGAACGCCGTTCTGGCACTGCTTTTCATAGCAAAATATTCAAAATTTTTTTTAGTAAAGTTCTATACTTGCAATTCCAAGTTAACTAATTGGTTTTATATCAATATTATGTTAAAACTGTTTTAAACTATTAATCAATAAATTCTGGAATTCCTGGAATTTTAGGATAAGTGCGTTAAGTAAATGTCTGCCTTAGTAATCATTAAAATATGCTCCAAATAGCTTCTGGAGGCACTTATATGTGAGCATTCTTTCGCCTACGGCAGTTGGGGGTCCCAAAACCCCACTCTAACTTTGGGGTTGCTACGACCTTGCGTTTCGACACTGCTAAATTTACGACTACACCATTGTTTTTAATAAATGTTTTTGAAAATAAATTTGATTCTTATGCTCTTTGGTTGACAAAGATATTTCTCTTTTTATAATTTTTTCTGTAACAGTGTTCCTTGTTCCTAATGCCATCGATTCAGGGATGGCCTGAGGTAAATTTCGCGCCAGGGGGGTATTTCTTTTTGGTTCCTCTCTACGTAACTGGTAGATAATATAGTCCATTCACCATAGTAGTGTAGGTAACTAACAGCTAGCAAAAGTTAGCAGATCAAATATCATGTCTCCATTTGCCAAATCATATTATCTGCAATAACCATAATATTGTCACTTTTGGCAGTCAAAACTTTCACAAAAACAATTTTATTTTTAATTTGGTTTTTCTTTTGGCAGTTCTTAAATGTTCTGCTAGCTGCCAGCTATCACATTTATCATGGTGATTGTACTCTCTAAAAATATGAAAATAATCCCCAAACCTAATGACTCAAAACCTAACGTAACCTGGGCGTGATAGGAAAATAATCCCCAAGCCTAAGAACTCCAATCCTAACGTATCCTGGGCGTGATAGGAAAATAATTGAAGGGAAAACTCCACAAATGTTAAACATACGTTAAACGTTTCACTTCGAGATTGTACAAAAACTGTTAGGATTACAAATAAAACTATAAGTACCTGTTTTGTAGAAAATGTCATCCTCTATTATTTATTATAAGTTTAACAAACACTTTTACATTACGAATAGTTTACGTTATAATATCAAAAAAAGTTTTAGTGCACCATTATTTCTAGCTGGAAAATGTAGAATAACTTTTTAAGTGTAGCATTATATTCTATTTTACTCACAACAAAATTAAACTAATGTGTAAAATTTTATTTAAGTATAAAAAAATTGAACGTTTGTTAAGCTTAGCAACTCCACTATCACGCCTTGTCTACGTTAGGTTTGTAGTTGTTAGTTTGTAGTTGTTAGGTTTGGGGACTATTTTCATATCACGCCCAGGCTACGTTAGGTTAGAAGTTATATATTTGGGGATTATTTTCATATCACGCCCAGGCTACGTTAGGTTAGAAGTTGTTAGGCTTGGGGATTATTTTCATTTCACGCCCAGGCTACGTTAGTTTGAGGATTATTTTCATATCACGCCCAGGCTACGTTTGGTCATGTATAGCTCTGTTTGGCGCCCCCTTAAGCTGGCACCCCGGGCATCCACCCGGTTCACACGGCCCTTGAGCCACCCTTGCATAGAGTAACAGTGTTTATTATTTCATTTCACAAATCCTAACGAGTTTTTAGTAAATGTCTATTTCAAGATAAAAGTGAGATAATGTCTGTGTGGTGCACCGTACCATTTATTTTTTATTACTAAAATACAAAATTACTTTTACCTCTATATGAGTAGGTGGCGATTGGGGTTGGGAGAGGGGTAGGCAGGAAGCACAGAGGATTAGAGGGGGAGAAAAATGTCGGGTCAAACTTTAAATTATTTTAATTAACTTATTGATGACCAAAATGTGTAGTATAATTTATGAACATAGCGTGTCTACAAAGGCTATCATTCATTTGTTTCTTTATTACTTTTTAATCACCATATCTTACCACCCGTTCAGCTTATACGCTTATATACTAATATGCCAATGTGTTAGGTATGAGGTAGGTTGAATTTAAATGAATAGCATCATCATTTGCGTGGAGTAAGAGTGGAAAACCATTTAGGAAAACCGGCCTCAGGATACCCGACCGGGAGCGGACTCCGATCTCCCTGTCATCGGCAGTCTAGTCTATTGCGAGAGTATTGCGTTAGACCATGCGGCCACCGATGCAGGTGTTTCTTTACTAATACTACTACTACTATCACTACCACTAATTATTATTACTGTTATTATTATTATCCATTAAATCAATTGAAATTATTTTACAGAAATAATAATTAGAAAATTTTCCGGGAAAAAATAGGGAAAAATTTCCGCTTCATATCTCTAGTTACCTAAGATTGTTTGTTTTATATTCTCATGCAGCTGTACTTGTATGTCATACTTGTGTATTATTCAGTGATGGGCTGTTAATGTAACTTTATTTAGCACCACGTCTTACTGCCTGTTCAGGTTATACACCTTTGTACTAATTACACTAATTGGCCAGGAAATAGAAAGGCTTGGTTTAGAGGAAGTGTACCCGCATTTGCGTAGATGGAGAGTGGAATTTTTTTTAGGAAAAAACACCCTCAGTACACCCAACTGGGATCGAACCCCAATATCCCCGTCTTCGGCAGTCTAGCACAACACGAGATTAGCGCAACCACTGAAGCGGATGCTATGTAGCTTTTGTGACTGTTGGCCACCACTATAATAAAGGAAATTATAATGATGATTATAATAATAATAATAATTATAATTATTTTTTTTATTTTACTATCAGCACCGCGTTCGGGTTATATGCGTAGCCTATGTGGGCCCTGCAAGTTGCGCTAGTGTTTTAAGAATGAGAGAGGTTGAATTAATAGGACGTGTATCCGAATTTGCGTTGGGGAGATTGTGAAACAATTATTTAGAAACAAACACCCTCAATACACCTGACGGAAATTCGAACCCTGATTTTCCCGTCATCCGTGGTTCAGTCTATTGTGAGAGTTACATCCCAAAAGTATTTCTTACAATTGAAAAGGGTTTGTAAATAAAATAAATCAAACATCCTTTTGGGGTACATGAGATCTTTCTAAGGCCTGACAAGATTTAGTGACGAATGTATTTCTCTGCCCCACCCTCTAACCACCCCTAGAGCATTTATCAACAGGCAGCTTAAGTGACCTGGTGGTCTAGGGGTAAGGTGTCAGACTTCTGTGCTAGGGGTCCGGGGTTCAATTCTCGGTCCCGGCACAGATTTATATGATTGCCAAACCCTTCCTTCACCTCTGACAAGATGTGTATTAATCACAACTTGTGAATGCGAGGAATGCCAGGCCTTCACCGTGATTCGGATTCCACGTTAAACTGTAGGTCCTCCATTTCATCTCACAATCATCCCACCATTGCACATTAGCGTAAGTGCGTATAACCCGAATGGGTAGTAAGACGCGGTGCTAATAATAATAATAATAATAATAATAATAATAATAATAATAACAGGCAGCTTACCCGCCTCGGTGGCGTATTTGGCTAACGCGCTAGTTATGTTGAGCTCGACTGCCGAGGACGGAGAGATCGAGATTCAAACCTCGGTCAGGTGAACCGGGGGTGGTTTTTCCTAAATGGTTTTCCACTCTTCCTCCACGCAAATCAGGGTTCACTTCCTCTAAATTCAACCTTCACAATTCCTAATCCTTTAGTGTAATTCGTACTTAAGCGTATAACCCGAACGGGTAGTAAGAAGCGGTGCTAAATAATAATAATAATAATAACAGACAGCTTATGTAAACACCACACTGGATACACACAGCCACAATCTTATACATAAGAAAATATGAGCTTATACTAAGCCATAATATTTTCATATTATTTTTAATAATTAATAATATTATCACAACTATACAAGTCATATTGATATTTTCTTATTAATTTGTGACGCTAGTGTTGTTAATATAATTTGTAATTTTAAAATGTTGGTGCTGCATGTTTCACTTAGCAGTTTTGTTCTTCTTTTCTCCAAAACCAATGATGGCACAACATATAAAACTGCTTTATTTATGTGGCACACATAAGGAATAGTTAATAATATCCTGTGACCTGTATTAAAGAATTTGTTTGATTTAGGTTACACAAGTAGGAATAGGCGGTAGTACATTAAAGTGTTTTATGGAAAATTAAGGTAGCACCAACTATGAAAATGGGTTTTTGAAGAACATATTCAGCAAATATTACTGGCAACATTTTCGTAATATGTGGTATTAAACTGCTGCTGGTAACTAACGAAAGTTTTCTGTCATTTTCACGAAGACTATTAAAATGCCAACAATTCACACAAAAAACTAGTTCATCACTAAATATCCTCATGTGTTTCTCAAATGTGTAACATAGGTGGTGACATCAGATAAGGCTAGAAGCTTATTTGAAAGAGAGGGGTTTTCTGCATCAGCGGCCGCATGGTTTAAAAGGAGTCAGCCTCATGATAAAATTACTGATTGCCGTTGACTGTGAGGACAAGGCAGGACTCTTAGCCACGTGGTTTTGAATATATTATGATTTATCACATTTACATACATACACACACCATGCTAATGTGGGTGCACTTCCTCTAAACGACCTTCATTAATTTGAACTTGAGGCTACTTGTATTTTCATGAAAACTATGGCAACACAAATAATAGGTGTGGGATATTCTTTACAACTCAAATTTGGTATTCAATGTTAGCATAGGCCTCACAATTTGTACTTTTGATGGTGCTCCCAGTCACATTCACAATATATCAATATTTTCCAGAAAGGCATGAGGTTACAAATTCCAGGAGTTGGATGTCTTTGTGGTACAAACTAAGAAATTTTTTGCCATTAATTTAGTGATAATACTATGCGAAGTTAGCAGCACCCAACGTGTTTGAATATTTTTACGAACACTATTGCGGGCTAGTGGCCAAAATTATGTGAATATACAATATTTTGGGCACAAATTGAGCATTACATATTTGCATAGTTTTAAGAATTTAGCAGCGCCCAAAGCTAGAATACGTCTAAACTAAAACTATGGCAGAACATAATTTGAGAATTGTGGCACAAACTCGGCACATAACAGTGCTATGTATTCGCACTCACAATTTAAACATAGTGCTCCATAATTTTTACCGATGGTAAAGAAATACCTTTTTAAAAATATAATATTTTAGTATAATTATGGTAAGAATAATGCTTAATTGCAAACTATTACATTTAGAAATTCATTACCTCAAATTAGTCTTAATCTAGCCTAAGGTGTATACAATAATCAATTCTACAACTAATAATTAAAATGGGATACTTTTCATAAATTATTTAAAAACTTAGAAAAAAATCAACATAAGCAATTCAAAGAAAAGAGTGTATTTTAAAAATTATTTCATCAATATATTGAACAGCTATATTCAAGTTGCTAGATTATTTTTTTCATCTATGGCCATAAATATATGGCACTCATATATATGTCTGAGCCTTGATGCAACCTCAAATAATTATCGTGGACCCCAGTAACTGTTGAATACCACTATGACGTCACAGGGTGTACAGGCGGGAGAAACTATGGTCGGCCTTGGAGTGAGGGCTGGCCAGTACTGAGTACAACCTGTTGTTAACACAACTTATCGTGGCCTAGAAGTGAAGGCTGGCCAGTACTGAGTACAACATGATTTTAACACAACTTATCGTGGCCTTGAAGTGAGGGCTGGCCAGTACTGAGTACAACGTGGTGTTAACACAACTTATCGTGGCCTTGAAGTGAGGGCTGGCCAGTACTGAGTACAACCTGGTATTAACACAACTTATCGTGGCCTTGAAGTGAGGGCTGGCCAGTACTGAGTACAACGTGGTGTTAACACAACTTATCGTGGCCTTGGAGTGAGGGCTGGCCAGTTACTGAGTACAACGTGGTGTTAACACAACTTATCGTGGCCTTGAAGTGAGGGCTGGCCAGTACTGAGTACAACGTGGTGTTAACACAACTTATCGTGGCCTTGAAGTGAAGGCTGGCCAGTTCTGAGTACAACCTGGTGTTAACACAACTTATCGTCTTAGGGTGTTTTCATGGAAAATATGGTGGCACAAATTATGAGAGTTGTGGCACAAATTCAGCACTAAATATTAGCAAAGGTTTCATAATTTGTGCCGTTAGTGGTGCTGCCAACTTCATGAAACTGTGACTAGGTACACTAGATCTCTGATGCATGGCTGTTGTGTGGCTGAATACTTTCAGAAGATGTCTGAATTAAACAAAGGGTAGAAAACATTGACAAATTATAGCTAACACACTCTTTTAATAAATCAGTGATGATATTAAAGCTGTATCCAGTTTGACGGGCAAAAAATATGATATAAGATATCATCTTTTTAGTCATTGTTATAAAAATAATAATTTTTAATCATTGATGGGAGCTAAATTTTAAGACATGGTTGTAAACATCTCCCTTTAAACCCCTTCAAAATTAATGTTTGTGTAAAACTTGCTACACGAAATTTTACCGTGCTAGCAATTTAATTAGAATAAAACTATTTGCACCAAAATTATTTGATGATCGTATATTTGATTATTTATACTAAACCAATAATCAGTTTATTTCCTTAATTCGTCATTGATTTATTTCTCGCCATCACAGAAAAATGAACAGTCAACATAAAGCGCACATTTATAAGATTCAGCTTGCTATCCAGGCCAGACAAGTCCTGTTAAAATATAACATAGACATGTGGATAAAACACACACACACACACACACTCGAGAGAAACTGCCGGCAGAAGACCAATAGACAAGATGTTCAAATACAGGTCTGCTGGTCACACATACCAACATGATCGATGCAGCAATTTCATCCTTCTTTGAAAATTCCTACAACAAAAGTTCCGGCTAAACAATAGGCTCAGGCTATTTTCAGCAGTGAGCAGGTACCAACATTCCTTAAATATATTTATGTCCCTTACAATTTACAGAAAGATGAAAATGTTACAAACTCCAAAATGTGTAAACTACCCGCAACTACTATATGAGAAAAGAGAATGATTAAGTCTATCAGAATAAAAGTATATCAACTTAGGGCTATATTTGTAGTTTATTATAATCTATGATGCACTAACTACCTATCAGATACTAGAGGGAATTAATATAGAAATTATTACTCCAGTGAGAGTATGATCGCAATAATATAGTTGGATATTAAAGTAAAATTTTTTCCCAAAACTAGAGGTTAGAGTAAGTACAGACAATAAATAGATTCAAAGTAAGGGCTTGAAAGTCAATGTTACATTTAGGTGTTATTAGATAGATAATATGACAGTTTGGTAATTTAGTCTAATTAATGTTAAGGTGGCTGCCTACCGGAGCTCCTAAACACGTTTCTGACTACCATACATTCTACCATATTCAAGAATCTGCTTACTAGTTCAATAATGGTTTAGCAAAATTGGAGGTTAAGGCTATCAACATGTCCTATTTTTAGAAGCCATACATTTTAAGTTTGTGATTTAAAAATAAAAATTAAAAGAGAATTTAATTTAATGTAGCGTCATGCTTAGCTACAAAGCAACTTTTGTAAATTACAACAAGAAATATCACTTCCATCAACTTACCCAAGTTGACCCATTCTACCCAAACACCATACACCGGATCGTTGCATGATAGACACGACCGGACAGCAACACAGCTCTCGACTGATTGACGCTGCCAAGGTTCGAAAGTCAACTACCGGTGAGCGTGCCATTGCTAGAGATTTCAGTGGAGATTAAAACTAATCTAGTACGTTTTATTCATGTGTGGAAGGATAGTCCAGATGATCGGAGAATACACTATATTCTAGACTCCGCGCAAGTGTTTTTGCAATACGTTCCCCTCCCACGTGATACAAGATTCTCCCTCTCACCCCCCTCTTCTGGGACTAATCATATATATTAACAACTTTAAATGTAAGACCACATTTTTTTTCGAAATTTATTTTTGGTTTATTTATTTCTTTTACTTATATTTAAAAATGATAGTGTTGTAAATATATTGCTTTAGATTATGTTTGATCGGCAAAGTAAATGGTGTGAACCAATGGTTATAATATTAATTGTTAAACTGAATGTTCATTGATAG
This sequence comes from Timema podura, assembly GCA_033556935.1. Classification (NCBI taxonomy): domain Eukaryota; kingdom Metazoa; phylum Arthropoda; class Insecta; order Phasmatodea; family Timematidae; genus Timema; species Timema podura. Next base: position 34,922,254 of record JAVRXN010000006.1, on the reverse strand, counting down.
TTTTCTTTGTGTGGCAAGTTTCGTCCATTGCCTGATATAGAGTTCATAAAGTAACTGTTCGGTTTTACGAGAAAACTTAAGACATGTTATTAGAAATAAATCTTTTTGCTTATAAATTAAATTAGAGTTCTAAAATTGTGAGGAATTAAGTTGAGGACTAAATACCTTTTGTTTAAAAATGCCAATATTAGTTAAATAATTATGTTTTCTTTATGAATATTAAAACTGGGAACTTTTTTAAGGACTGTAGTTTAAATTTTTTAAGAGTTAATTGTATGGTTTTGTAATACCCAAAATAATCTTATTGTTGTAATTATTTAAATCTATAAATTTTATTTGAGGTGGTCCCATTTTACTTATCTTTGAATGATAAACATTTATCTTTAAATTTTGAGAATTTAATTTTCTGAGTTTTTGATGATAATGCGGAATCAAGTTTTCTTATCTGTATATATATAATGTTCATATTATATATATATATATATATATATATAATGTTCATATTTTATTACAATCTCAAATCATATTATTAAAATCTAAATAAACTTTATTCCTGATATTTCTCTTTATGTTAATTGTGAAGTATTTATCTTTCATCTAAAACCCGTAGGTTTCAGATTTAATTGATTATGTGGGTAATGAGGAAGGCCGTGGTTGTGCCCTATTCCACGACCAGGTGAGTTGCCTGTCTCTGAGGCGCTATGGTGATAAGAAGGAGGTTGCCCTATTCCACGACCAGGTGAGTTGCCTGTCTCTGAGGCGCTATGGTGATAAGAAGGAGGTTGCCCTATTCCACGACTGGGTGAGTTGCCTGTCTCTGAGGTGCTATGGTGATAAGAAGGAGGTTGCCCTATTCCACGACTGGGTGAGTTGCCTGTCTCTGAGGCGCTATGGTGATAAGAAGGAGGTTGCCCTATTCCACGACCAGGTGAGTTGCCTGTCTCTGAGGCGCTATGGTGATAAGAAGGAGGTTGCCCTATTCCACGACCAGGTGAGTTGCCTGTCTCTGAGGCGCTATGGTGATAAGAAGGAGGTTGCCCTATTCCACGACTGGGTGAGTTGCCTGTCTCTGAGGTGCTATGGTGATAAGAAGGAGGTTGCCCTATTCCACGACTGGGTGAGTTGCCTGTCTCTGAGGCGCTATGGTGATATAAAGGAGGTTGCCCTATTCCACGACCAGGTGAGTTGCCTGTCTCTGAGGCGCTATGGTGATAAGAAGGAGGTTGCCCTATTCCACGACTGGGTGAGTTGCCTGTCTCTGAGGTGCTATGGTGATAAGAAGGAGGTTGCCCTATTCCACGACTGGGTGAGTTGCCTGTCTCTGAGGCGCTATGGTGATAAGAAGGAGGTTGCCCTATTCCACGACCGGGTGAGTTGCCTATCTCTGAGGCGCTATGGTGATAAGAAGGAGGTTGCCCTATTCCACGACCGGGTGAGTTGCCTATCTCTGAGGCGCTATGGTGATAAGAAGGAGGTTGCCCTATTCCACGACTGGGTGAGTTTCCTGTCTCTGAGGCGCTATGGTGATAATAAGGAGGTTGCCCTATTCCACGACCGGGTGAGTTGCCTATCTCTGAGGCGCTATGGTGATAAGAAGGAGGTTGCCCTATTCCACGACCGGGTGAGTTGCCTGTCTCTGAGGCGCTATGGTGATAAGAAGAAGGTTGCCCTATTCCACGACCGGGTGAGTTGCCTGTCTCTGAGTTGCTATGGTGATAAGAAGGAGGTTGCCCTATTCCACGACCGGGTGAGTTGCCTATCTCTGAGGCGCTATGGTGATAAGAAGGAGGTTGCCCTATTCCACGACCGGGTGAGTTGCCTGTCTCTGAGGCGCTATGGTGATAAGAAGGAGGTTGCCCTATTCCACGACTGGGTGGGTTGCCTGTCTCTGAGGCACTATGGTGATAAGAAGGAGGTTGCCCTATTCCACGACTGGGTGAGTTGCCTGTCTCTGAGGCGCTATGGTGATAAGAAGGAGGTTGCCCTATTCCACGACTGGGTGGGTTGCCTGTCTCTGAGGCACTATGGTGATAAGAAGGAGGTTGCATTGTCCTCAAAGAGTAGGGGAAGGTCGGTGAATACCGATCAGCAAGGTAATACCGATCATCTGTTTACTCGGTGGATTTCAAATAAACTTGGTTCTGATTAGTGCTGCTATCTAGCGAGATGTGTTAATACAAAAACTATTGCCAGTTGAAGTGGAATACCAATCACGCCTTGCGGGTAATATCGATCAGCATACTAAATTGATCGGTATTACCCTTCATTGATTTAAATCCGTTTACCTTCAAATATTTATCATGGAATATATTATAGATGTGTATATTTCTATACAACTATTTATTTTAAAACTCTTCTTTTCCTTTTTATTAATGGAATATTGTCCATTTTATCTTGTATGGATGCTGAAAATCAAGGGAAAGACTACAAACAGAGGGAAAACATGGACTTCAGACTCCTTAAATGCAGCAGTCAAAGCAGTTAAAGACGATGGTAGAAAGATTAGAGAGGTTTCGAAGTTATTCAATATTCAAATTGCGACTTTACATGATAGATTTAAAAGTGGTAATCTAAATTAGGCTGTCCTAGGGAGACATTCTTTATTTACTCCAGATAAAGAAAAAGAAATTACAGAACATGTAACCCTACTATCAAAAATATTTTATGGCATGTCTCAGTTTGAACTGCGGCGACTTACTTTCGATTATGCTGAGCAACTTGGTTTGAAACACGAATTTAATAAAATGACTCGACTTGCTGGTAAAGACTGGGTTTCACGTTTCATGAACCGAAATCCTAATTTGAGTTTAAGACGACCTGAAGCTACAAGTGTTAGTTGTATCCTTGCCTTTAATAAGGATGAATTTAGTAGATTTTATGAAAATCGAGAAACGGTTCAGGGGAAGTACAAATTTCCACCTCATAGAATTATTAACGTCGAGGGTGAAACGGGTATCTATACAGTACAGAAACCTGGTCGTATCTTAGCTGTAAAAGGACAAAACAAGTTGGGGGCTGCTACAAGCTGGGAAAGAGGTAAAAATGTCACTCTTGTCTGTGCCATGAGTCCGACAGGCAATTATATGCCCCCAATATTTATATTCCTGAGAGTGAATATGTCAGCTGCTTTGAAAATAGGAGGCCCCCATGAAGCAGCTTACGCATGTTCAAAGTCAGGTTAGATAACAGAAGATATCTTTGTGAACTGGTTGAAGCATTTTGCTGCGCACACAAAACCTTCGCATGATGAACCCATTCTACTGATACAGGATAACCATAATCCTCATTCTACACTGAAAAGCAACTCATTTTGTCGCGACCATGGTATTGTAATGGCGTTCATTCCTCCTCACACCCCACACCTCACAACGCCTGTAGCCACTAGATGTGTCTTTCTTTTGGCCCCTTAAAACAGCATTTAATAGAGAATGTGATATCTATATGAAATCTCATGAAAAAATAACGCTTTATAATTTAGCGTCTCTTTTCAATCAAGCTTATACGTGGGTAGCAACAATGGAAAAGGCAGCATCAGGATTCAGCAAAACCGGAATATTTTCCTTAAATCCTGAAGATTTTAATGAAGAAGACTTTCTTCCAACAGATCTGCGAATGGTAGAAATTACTGATGACGCTGATAATGAACTACAATCTCCTTTAGCTACAAACTCAGCAAATTCTCCTCAGACCTCAAACTCCAAGGTCACCTCACATTTACCTTCAAATAGTCCTCGTCCTTCCATTTCTAAAGGTGAGCCAAGTTCATCTTTAGTCTCAAACATTAATGGTTCATCAAATTCAAATTAAAACTTTGGAAAATCTGTTTCAATTGCGGATATTTCTCCTGTTCCAAAGTTAGATAGCAAAAGTCAAAACTCCACAAACAATAGAAAAAAAACAGCATTATGAAATTCTCACCTCTACTCCAAGGAAAGACACTTTAAAAAAGCCAATGAAAAAATAGATAAAGGAAGAAAAAAATAAGAAAAGGGCTAAAAATAAAATGTTGAGACAAAGGGGAGCATAATCTAGTAAAATAAAATAGACTAATCAGAAAAGAAGTCGTAGGAATATCACATTTGAAAGTTCTTCCGAGGAGGAAAGTTTAGATGAAGATTTAATTTGAGATGATGAGGAACTTGATGATATAGGCCCATTGTTGAAATCCTCTGAAAACGAACTATGTTGTGTTTGTGTAGAATTCGGTAGAAACCATGAATTATGGTACCGATGTGTATTGTGCTCTAACTGGACACATGCTGAATGCACCGGCTGGGACAGTGCAGAAGGTTACAGATGTGACCATTGTGTGAACTAAGCTCAAAGTAATTGTTATAAATTCATTTTTTTAGTAGGTAAGATAAAACTTAAGGAAATATGTGTTTTTTTAGTTTTGTAATATGTTTGTATTCTATTATTTTAAATGCCAACATTAGTTATTAGTTAAGTTTAGGAAATAAAGTTCTTAGTTAACCATGATATAAAATTAACAATATTTAGCTGTTTTATAAATTAAAAAATCAAACATTTGTTTTTAATGGTTGTATACTACTAAGTTGCAAAAATGTTTTAAGAGTTTTTTATATTCATAAAACCCATTGAAGCTCTTCTTATGTGTTTGTTTAGTGAAAATAATCATTTTGCTTTAATTTCCAATTTTTTGAGCAACATTATTAAAGTCAAGTACATGATGAAATCACTGATCGGTATTACCCGACCAGTTTGGTTATACCGGTCAAAGTAAATTTTTGAAAATTAAAATATTTTCACTGAGCTATTCATAAAAATCTTTGATTGCACCTGGTTCCAAATACTAAAATAGCTGCTAATATCGTTACACTAGAAAACTTTTTTTCTTGTTTTTTTCTACTTGTAATAATCTTTTTTAAATAATTGATCGGTATTCACCGACTCTCCCCTACGTTTCACGTGAAATGTATCAATTATTAGATCAAAGTAGACCGTTGCAAACATTCCTCAAACAAATAGTTATTTATTGACTAGGACACAGCATATAATGATAAGATAATTGAGGACGGTGTTAGTGTCTTTGAAATTTCATCCATTTAATATAATTATATACAGACGTTTGGGGATGTTTCCATCAAGTAGGCGATGCCTCTGATTGATGACGTACAAACAGCCATCAAGTGAAATGTTTCTAACACTCCGCCATCATTGCAATAACTCCAAGATATGATTAATCTTCCGACTATACTCTGCCAGCCATATCAAACTCACGGCCCTATCCATGATTCTGTGTTGCTCACGGACCTTATGATCAACCATCATGCAATGCGATCCTATTCTTCCTTAACCCTTTATAGGGCAAAACTTTTTTTTTCAATAAATTTTATAATACATATACATTACAATGCTAGACTACTTGTATGAACACCAGAAAGAGTTAATTTGGTAATATTTCATCTTTCACCTGAAATACTGAAAAAAATGTGTGGTTAAATTATTGACCACAGACTGTTTAGGGTTTTGCTAGGACACAAAAGTTCAATTGGTCAATAAATTGACCACGGTTGATAAATTGTAAATAAAATAAGTATTTCAATTTATTTTACATGAAAAATTGCAAATAACTAACAAAAACATACTTAAATTACTAATACAAAAATTAGCTATTAAAAAAAAAACTCTGCATAAAATTCAAAAGTAACACAAAACTACACTGCAAGAGTAAATTGTATAAAATAATTATGAGTAGTAATATAACTTTCATGAGTAATATATTATCATAAAAACATAGGTGAACATATATATAACTGTTTATTTTAATTGTAATAAAATGAACATCATTTTCTGTTGTGATATGGAAAAAAACATCCTTTACATAGAGCAACCTTACACGTATTACAGGTCAACTTGCTTCTCTTAGGTTTAGCACATGTGCTACACATTGCACATCGTCTTGATGTACCTGGCACAGGCATATGATTAGAGATATTTTCAAATTGTTGCACTTTAGGTTCAGGTCCTTTTTTTTTCTTAGAACAAAAATCTCCAATAAGTTCATTAGCTAGAGTACTTCTGAAAACCAGGTGAGACATAGGTTTTCCACGGTCTGCTAGATAATTTGTTTCTTTATACAAAATATATGCATTTACAATCGCAGCGTCAACAAGGTAATACCAGATTTTCAACCACCAGCGCCTTGACTTCCATGCAATTTCATAGTAAGAATGGTACTGGTCGAATTTATCTACTCCACCCATGTAGTTGTTATAATCAGCAACTGGCTTAGGAGAAGTTATGTTCTCTTTCCTTCCTTGTTTATTTCTCCTGGTAACCACAGACTTCACTGCAGGATTGTGCATGTTACTAGCTACAACAACAGCCTTTGAACCTCTGTCCTTCCACTTTGTGACAGAAATATCATTTGCCATGACACTATCCGACTGTCCATATGTCAATTCCTTATCAGTAGCAAGTAGTTGTTTTGGAAAAAATTTTCTTGTCTGAAGAATAGTCCCACAACCAAAAAGACCACGATTTAGCAATTTTGCAAACAATGGCAAACTCGAGAAAAATCTATCAAAAAATAGACAATAACCAAGATGTTCGAATAGTGTACCAAATCCTAAAACAAGCCTTTCACCCAGAGTACCTTCTTCCTCTGCATTTGTTGTTTTACCCTCGTAGATTTTAAAATTTAGCATGTAGCCACTTACCGCACAACACACTACAAATATTTTGAAACCACGTTTCACTGGCTTCATGGGTAGATATTGCTTTAGACTGGATCTGCCTTTGAAAGCAACCATGCTTTCATCAACGGAAAGATACCGACTGGGGTTAAAAGCATTTTTGAAAACTTTGTTCAGATGAGAAATTAGTGGTTCTAATTTGTATAATTTGTTAAAATTTGGCTCAGTTAGCTTTGGCATTTTCTCATTGTCATTTAGATGAACATACCTTAAAATTTTTAAAAATCTTTTTAGTGACATAACATTTGCAATTCTAGCTACATGAAAATTTGGATCAGACGACCAGTACAGTCTAATAGAAGGAAGCCTGTGAAACCCCATAATAATTAGCATACCAATAAAAGCTTTCAATTCATACAATGTAAGATCAAGATTATTTCCATTTTGCACAGCATATTTGTTTGATTCTGAGATTATATTATTAAAAACATTTTCAGTAAAGAATATTAAAAAGATTTCCACTGGAGACAATAAGTTCACGATAACTCTTGGTCCATATGATTGATCAAAGGTACTCTTACTGTAATTGATAGGATCTTTTGTAGTCTTAGAAAATTTCATATCATTTTCTGCTGAAATACTGCAGAAATTTTCTTCAATGTCCGACTCACTTTCTGACTGAAATGGAATTTGTCGTACCTGATCTGATGATGATCCTTTGTTACCTTCAGTATTGGTATTGAAAATATCTTGTTGTAACCCAGTGAACGAACAAGATGATTGCACAGATGAAAATGTGAGATTATCTTCAGCATCTGAATCCCCATCATAGTCTGAATCAATGGCCTGCTGTTCAGAAATTTCGTTGAGATAACTCGCTATATCCAGATCATTGAGAGCCCTCGATGACATAATCTAAACAAGAGTTAAGAAATGAGAAACTTAAATTTAAAAAAAAATACCCTTATACATTTTTTCTGCTTCATTTTTATATATTTTATAAAAATATATTTTTAGTTTGTATTTTTGTAATTTTTACTAATTTAGTTCACAAAAAGTTTATAAAAAGTAAGGATTAACAAAGTAAAGTAAGTAAAAAGTAAGCATTACCAAAATACAGCACACAATACTCTATCGTAATATTGCTTATAATTTACCACTTCACGTAACCTAAAAAAAGTGTAGCAGTCACATTGTTTTGTCTATAACAAGTCTGCCGAAACACCAAACGCATATGGAACTTATGAAATACATTCTATATATATACTATTCCTCAACTCTATTTTAATTTTTTTAAATATCTTTTCAGATATTTAGCAAATAATATTCAAAAAACAACAAAAATATCTGAAAAGTGAGGTTAGTAAACCATCGTGAGAATGAAGCGTAAATATTACGACTAATATGGTTACAACAGTGTGTTTATTAAACACAATCAATACTTTATTACTTATATAAGCATAACAAAAAACAAATTCAGTAATTATTAAATTATAAATAATAAAATTTTATACTTACATAAACAAGTGTAAAGAAGATCCACACGTGAACAGGTAAATGAGCAAATGGTTGAATATTCGACCACAATAACTGATACGCTCTGTTGGGAAATAATGTAACTAAATAGAGGTTCATATATTGACCAGAAAGCATACCAGTAGACAACTAAACCAAGAAAGTTGAATTTCGTATGTCTATGCCAAGAGAATTTAAACCTTAAGGCTGTGGTTAAAATATTAACCACAGACCGCTAAAGGGTTAAGGAAGGGAAACAGTTTGGAATGGGATATGTGGGAATTTGGAATATTTTGGATATTATTGGATTATGAGGTTTGTGTACCAAATGTGTACTCTTTCTTCGATATGGACAAATTAAACAAAATTGTTAAATTTTAACAAAACTTTATTACATGTTTTGTGGCATGTAAAGTACACGTAGGTAGCAGTTGTTTTCTCACATCAATTAAAAATAATACTTATGAAAACGAATATATAAAAGATTATTGATAGATTCGTGTTCGTAAGTATTATTTTTACCCTACCAGTATTAAACCCCGATCTCCCCGTCTTCGGCAGTCTTGTTTAACACGAGACTAGCGCATTATACCTTGCAGCCTGTATTCTAATATTGTCTTACTATAATTATATCTTCAGAATTAATTAATAAGAGGAACTCTTGTAATATAATGAATTTATTCTAAATAATTTGTATGACTACTTATAATGTTTGATCATTTCTAAAGTATATTTAATGTATTTTTATTATTTTATAACTATTTGTTATGTTTGAACCTTTCCTTAAAGTGTATTTAAATGTTTATTATTAATATTATTTTATAATTACCTATTATGTTTGAGCCTCTTCTTGAAGTTTATTTAAATATTTTTTCATCATTTTTAACTATCTATTGTATTTGAGTATTTACTTAAAGAGTATTTTAATGTTTTTTAAATTATTGTGTGACTACTTATTGTGTTTGAGCTTTCTTCTAAATTGTATTTCATTTGTTATTTTATTATTTTTTGTAACTACTTATTATGTTTGAAACTTTTCTTATTGTATATTTAAAGATTTTTTAAATGATTTTGTAGCTGCTTATAATGTTTGAACATAATTTGGGTAGCTTTATATATTATTTAAACCTTCCTTTAAAATATTATATATTATTGTTAAAACCTTTCTTTGAATTGATTATACAGTATTTAATTATTTTATTTTAATAATACATAATGACACGTCATCATATTATTAATATATATATATATATAACTATTTGGCAAAATATTTAAAGCTTGACGTATTATAATATCATTGTTGAGACATATCCTCATTGTTGCAAATTAATGTTCAAAATATTTGGTAAGAATTAAAAAGTTAGTTTTAATATTTAATGTATGGGGCCTACTCTTTTGTCTTTGTTACACTAAGATACTAAAGTGGAATTAATTTAATTAAGATAATTAAATTATATATTTTTAAAATGAAAAATACTACTAAACTGATTCTAATATTTCTGTTATCGAATGAAAAATGAAAAAAAAACCGCTTATAGATAGGTTTTATTGTTCAATTTCCCGATTGATCGGCCGTGTGTTGGACTCTAGTCCATCTCACGCCAGATTAACCGGCATTATAGATACAAGATTACCTTGAACTTGAAAACGAATCTGAGAGTGGGTTTCTGGATTATTCATTTTAAAACAGAAAAACTAGGATCATTTAATTATATTTTTCGTGTTAAGATAAATCTTATTTATGATTATGATAAAACTGATCTCTAAAGTGGCTTTGCTATTTTTAGTAAATAAAATAAGCCCTAGAGAATAATAACCAAATCTTAAATTATGTTTACAAATAATATTTATTGGTTTGGATTGTGATTGGTTGCTAAAGGGTTGTAATTAAATGCAATCAACATTATTTTAACATTTATTTAGATAATTTTCTTAATTTAACCTTTTTTTTTTTATCATGTTTACCCTATTTTCCCTCCTTACCTAATCTAACCATTTAGCCCTTTTTGTAATTTTTACAATTTTTAAACCCTTATACCGTCTTTACTCTTTTGCCATTTACTCCTATACTACTCTCTTTAACTTTTATACCCCATTTACATTTGACCCCGTCAACCTTTTAAACCTTTTTGGACCTTTTTACAGCTTTTTTAATCTTTCTAATTTTTTTATTTCTTCTAGGGAACTTCTTTCGAGTCTCTACGCTGTTGAAGCCATGTTTTAAGATGACCTTCTTCATGTTTCGGGTCCCTGGTAGTATTACCTTCTTTTGCTCTTTTGATCAATCACATTGAAGTAATTTTTTTATTTTACTGCAGTTCAGGTTTGAAAATCATTTAATTATATGAGTGCAATCATGCTGAGGAAATGAACTTTATTTTGACTGTAAGAACATTTGACTGAGAATTATAATAGTTAATGTTGGTATGCACTACAGCTTATAGTTGAAAGTAGAGATTAGCGCGGGGTGTACCGTTAGACTGTGAGGTTAGTGGCGGATTGAGGAGAGGAGTATCTAGGTTGAAAGAAATCATTCTAGAAGGCTCTTTATTTCCATCAGCTCTAGAAAAGAGGGAGAGACAGAACGTTTTCCCCACGTTTTGGGGTTTCAAAAGTATTTGAAAGTGGTGTGGGTGACAATGATCAGAAAAGCAGTTTTGGCTGGTGACATGACGTCATTGTAAATAACATAAAAACTAAGGCTGTGCTGATTCCGATACTTGATTCCTCGATACCCTCGATATCCAAGGTATCAACTAGTATCGCAATAATCGATACCATACGCAGAAAATCTCAATACCACTCTTTAATATAAAAAACTGACTCTTGAGTTCTTTTATATCTTAATAAGTAATAATATGTCTTATTGTAGGCCTAATAATCATTGTAAATGTTATTTTATGCTGGTTGATTCTTGTTTTAATTTGTTTAAGTAGCCTAATTGACTAGTTGCCTTATTTTGACACATGGAAACAAATTAAATAGTTTTCTTTTGACCTAGTTTCTTTGCTCACAAAATGAGGATTTATTTAATTTCATGTTGAATTGTATCGAATAGGGTATCGAGGAGATGAAATGATAGTATCGAGCAAGGTTTTGTAATCGAGAAAAGTGGGTATCGGCCCAAACACTAATAAAAACATAAATAAGTGATCAACCAGGTGTGTGAGAAGATTTCATAACACGTGTGGATGTTCTGAAACTGTTCATTAATTTGAAATATATTAAGATTAGGAAATTTAAATTTGAATTATTATGAAATGAAAATCTATTTCATTACATTCTTTTACCCCTTTTAATCCCTAAAAACTTCTATTATTAGATCTACCTTTCACCCCTTTTACCATTTTTACCCCTTTTGCCCTTTTTATAATTGTTTCCCAACTGTACCCTTTTTGTCCCTTTTTACATTTTCGACATTTTGGTCCTTTTTTGAGATTGTTAAAATGTTTGCCCTTTTGGATTAGATCTACATTTTACCATTTTTGGCCTTTTTGCCTTTTGTCACTTTTAACACCTTTTAACATTAATTAACCGGCTTAATCCTCAAGAAATATTTTAGTGTAAAAGGAAAGAAATATTTAAAAAAGTATAAGAAAGGGTAAAGTGCAAAAAGGGAATAAATAGAAAAAAGGTAATCTTATAATATATTATAAAAACTAAAAACTAAAAGGAGGTTTAAAAAGGTTGGTATAATGGAGATCTAAAAATAAGTTTGAAAAAAGGGTAACTTAAAAAGGTTTAAAGGGTAAAATGAGTGAAAGTGGTGAATCTAAATTTTAAAATTCCTGCTTCCAGGGAGACATGTTCATGCGCAGGAAATACTAATTTTTAAATGTCAGAGCTGTGCGTGAAGTAGATATAGGACAACGCTCATGATAGATGGACAGACTCTTCTTTTTATTAATATAGATTATAGAAGATCAGACAAAAGACTTCTCTGCGATGTGACATCTTGTTAGAGCTGTATTCTATTAGCTATGTAGAGGTGAGATGTGCGCTTAATGTTCTAACACGTCAAGCTGGCGATATTCTGGACTGCTGATGACGTCACTCTCACAATATTCTGGACTGCTGATGACATCACTCTGGCAATATTCTGGACTGCTGATGACGTCACTCTCACAATATTCTGGACTACTGATGACGTGGATATCTGGGATGCGAGTCCTGGTTGGTTGTGCTGAGAGAGGTATTTCCTGAATTGTCTACCTCTACGCAAATGTGGGTACACCTAGTATAAACTAAACCTTCCTCATTCAAAACGTGTTTGAGTTTTTAGTGCTTAGGCTTGTAGCCCAAGCGGGTAGTGAGATGTGCTGACAGGAAATAATTGAATAAAAAAGTTCCTTAAAACATAAGTTTATTTAAAATCATAGCTAGTGATGTTTCTAGTATTTCTAGTATTCTAGGGAAGAAGTGAACCCTTAGAATTCAGACTAATTTCTACACGCACGCCCTCTTGAGGGCAGTTATACTCCCACTGCTGTGTTTACTACGGGAATAGCTTCCAAACCAATAACACAATAATTAGTTAGATTAACGATTTCTCTTGTGTTATTTTTAAACAGTTTTATTTGCTTCGTGCTACCTTCAATTTACTTTTATCTCAGAACTTAAATATTTTACTTGGAATGTCGTTGAAAGAGAGTTGATTTTACCTATTCATGATTATTTATAATCATACAAATTAAAACAAGTATATTAATTATATAGGAATATTGGATTGAACCAAATTTTGAGATAACAAACCACTTCAGGTGGGATATATAGACGTTTCCAGTGGTAAATGGTCTCCTTAACAACAATCATTAAAAGTGATTTTGTAAATTCAAGCTTTGTGCAGCTTTCGAGAACCTCCAAATGGTCACTTTATGTCCTAAAAATCAAATAATGTATTAACTTATTAATAGTTTACAAAGGGAGGGCTAAGCAGTCTAGCATGTGTGTGTTATTGCTGGCTGTTGTTGAAATGACAAGCAACACTTGTGTTTGTTCTGGTCGCGGTGTGCTCTAAACTTGCTCGATACTAATTACCAGCCACATCAATCACCCAGAACATTTGGGCCACAACCTCTAACTAACATTTAAACTGAAATTTAGTATTATATTGACATATTGATATTTTGGTCACATACATAATTTAGGTATTTGAGGGAAAATATAATATGCAAGTTTTAAACGATAGGGCATTAAAGAGAACAGCAACATTTTACTAAACAGTTTACGATTATCAAGTACAGATACACTAGACAAGGTTTAGTTACATTTTCCTTTTTACATAAAAACTTACCCTCAAGAATATAGTGCATTCATTTGCGTGTCATTTTTGACTCAGATCAATTGATTTAGTGACTTAAAAATTGGACTTAATGATAGCTACAGCTTTACTGTAAAAGCTTTGGTCTCAAATGTTATATACAAACTTTTATTTGCATAGGATACTATTATACCTCACTTAATGTATATTGTACCATAGCTGTTGTAGGTCAAAGAGGAACCACAAAAACTAGAACCGTAGGACCTTGTTTGTGTATTGGAATACACTATTAATACATATAAACTAGAACACACGTTCAATATTAGATCTTATGTTAGTTTAGCAAAGTAAAGGCAAACAATGAGTTATTTAAATAACATAATTAACGGATCTATGACTAGTCACTATTCATTCTTCACATAAGTTTCATATGTCACTCAACCCAAACGTAGCCCAGAATTCTCTTCATATTTTAAGACGTTCACCAGACGTCCTTATTACCTACTGATAACATCCCATATCAGCGACCCTTGTCACGTGTATTACCCCCAATATAGTCATGCTCTATCACACCCCCGCCCTGTACTAACATTGGACTAGTACCATCCATCACCTGTAATCAATCAACAACTGATCCTATATTTAAGACCCCGTGACATTTGGCCAGAGTCAGCCATAATAACACTGACTATGTACGAAAGCCCAAAGGCTGTCCTAAGGAAAGTCATGAGTCCAGGTCACACCAGCCTGTCTTGTTCCGGCATAGGACTACTATGCGTCTTTGTCGTTAGTTGATTTAAATTAAAATGCTGTTGTCAAAGCAAAACAATGCCATCAATGTTAAATTAGCTTTTTCATTGGTAAAATACACCACATATCACAAATTTCCGTTGTTTTTTACAGTTCTTAAAAATTAAATGTTAAATAAAAATACTAAATGATTTTAAGCATTCAGAGAAAATATTTTGTCCCAAATAAGAGCTTCGAAATTAAGTATTTATTAATCATTTTAAAGACTATAGGAAATTATTATAATTGAAAATTAACATTTTATGATATTGAAAAAAAAAATTAAATTGCCTTTTATGTTTGGTTGTCTAAACATCTAATCGTAGACGTACTAGCTCTAAATAATGGATCATAAAATTAAAATAATTTAACATATGAAGGGTCAATAATGATAAAGAGCAAAGCCTCATTTTGTTGGAAAGTGGTTTGTACACGGGAAACACAAGGAGCAGATACTGTCCAAGTAGTGTAAGATAAAAGTCACAGATGGCAGCACAGTGAGGTCATGTTTTTATACTAACTTCCTTTTCCTTGATCACATGGTGTATTCCTATGCCACGAGAAAATGGCTGCTATTAGGAAGAAGCTATTGACGTCTGAGAATAATAGTGATAGTAGAAATGAGAGCTCAGACACATTTTTGGAAGAAGAATTTGATTCAAATGGATCATGTTTTAGAGTGTGAATTAACATTTCACATATCACCCACGCTGTTGAACTGTGAGCCTGCCGTGTGTGGCGCTGGAGGGCAGGTCATGTGGTATTCCTCTCTGGCTTCCACGTGGGCAGGACGTGGTTCGTTAACTCAGTTCTGTCAGTTCAGTCAGTTCAGCTCGGATCTACAATCCGCTGGCTTTCACTTTTGCACAACTGTGCTCTGATTCACGATGTACTGTAATTCACTTTCGGAGAACTTAGCTCTAAATAGTTGTACTGTAATTCACGATGTACTGTTATTCACTTTCGGACAAGCCAGTGTTCAACTGTTATTAAACAATTTAAAACATTTAAATTAAATAAATACAATGAATAAAAAATATAGCTCTGGTTTTTAATATGTCTCAAGTTACAATCACCACTTAATAATAAGTTCAAGTAAACTTCCAGTGAACTAACAAATGATGACGCACTGGAAGCTAAGAAGAAGGTCTAGTGGAAGTTATTGGTAAGTTATGTCAGAGAAGTTAAAGAGAAGTTTCTTCTAAAGAAGTTTCATTGTTATAGTCCAACTGATGATAGGCCTACATCATCAGAAAGAGATTGGATAAGCTTAATAAAAGTATGTTTTAATGTTTTGTTTGATTGTGACATAGGACTTTATCATTATTAGGTCTATGTTAGAAGCTGTCTACACTCTGAACTAAGGGTTTAACTGATTAAAGAGACATGCAAGACCAAACCATTTCAGGAGATGAAAATGAAACGAGAAGACTTAAGGAATGCGCAGTTACTCCTCAGAAATCCAACAAGAAAAGATAACTGTGTTGATGGAACACCCCTACCGGCGTTTATCAGAAGCTACAGCTTTATGTTCAATTGTGAAGATACCTCCCAAATCCATGTGAAATATCCCTACTGTGATAGTGGTCCCTTTCAAACTTCTACTTTCATGAGAAGAGGAAGCCCTACCCAGGATGTAAATCCATTTTACTTTCTTCTTAATTACAATCGACCTATTGCAATCCATGATAGGAAGCTTCCAGATGTAATTACTTTTATGCCAGACATTCCACTTTTTAACCAGGGATGGGTTCAAGCTCTAACAGAAGAACAAGATGGGGAACAGACACCAAGGATGTTGATTTAGGCTCCATAATGTGATTTTCAGAGACTTTCCTTACACACATGTATCAATGTGTAGCAATAAATCATCACTTTCACTATCTTAACACATTGTATGTAAATGAGATATTATTAATATTAGCATCTCATCTTACTACCTGTTCGAGTTATACGCACTTACGCTGATGTGTAATGGTAGGGTAATTGTGAGATGAAATGGAGGACCTACAGTTTAACGTGGAATCCTAACCACGGTGGAGGTCTGGCATTCCTCACATTCACAAGTTGTGGTTAATACACGTCTTGTCAGAGGTGAAGGAAGGGTTTGGCAACCAGATAAATCTGTGCCGGGACCAAGGATTGAACCCCGGACCCCCAGCACAGATATTCGATAACTTACCCCTAGACTTCCAGGTCACCTATATGAGATATTGATACATTTATTGTAATTCCTCAGAATGATACAGTCCAAAGCTCCTAAAGTGTCATGAACTTTTTAAATTTATGTGGTCACCAGCATGGAATCAAGTAATGTACTATTAAAGTCAAAGGTTATAAGAACTATGATTTTATTTTGAAATGATGTATTATAAATCTTGACTTTTAGATTTTCCTAACTTAAATTTGCTCTCCTGAAAAAAATGTTATTTTGTGGCTTTATCGTTCCAGACATTTCGATTCTTAAATCAATATCGGGGTAAATTTTAAGGTAGACTTAATACAAAAAGCACTGCATCGTTTGGTATTTCAAATTTCTCGTGTGTGTATGTCATAACTTACTGTTACAATTTGCTTATTCCATTTTGAGACTTTCCTGTATCCCAAATACAAATATTTAAAATTATTAATGAAAGCTCACGAATGTCGGCTTTTTTACAAGATATCCGATAGGTTAAAAGATCCACTAAAGTAACAAATTTTAATTAAATCAATGGTGTGTTAGATATGATGACAAAACTTCAACAAGCTAATAATAATAATAATAATAATAATATTAAATAATAATGATGATAATAATAATAATAATAATAATAATAATAATAATAATAATATGATAATAATAATAATATAATAATAATAATAATAATAATAATAATAATAATAATAGCAATAATAATAATAATGATAATAACAACAATGCGAGATACTTTCTTGAAATTGTGGTTGATATAGTTCAGACAATCTGTACAAATGGAAACAATATGTTATTAAATATATAATTATTGCTTAAGTTGACATTAATAGAGTCCAAAAATAACTCTCGATATTATTTACATAGTAGTATTTGCTATCGTATTGAATAATACATCATCACAAGATTATAAGTTCTTAAGATGGGGTGCTATTAAGCGTGAGTTTAGGGAAGTATTTTTGAAGTTTTTACAGCATAAACATTTTTGGCCAAAATAAATCAAATATTTCTTCTATAGAAACATATAGTTTAGTTTTCTGCACATGCTAATCTTAACAGTCCTTTAATATCTGTCAAGTGGTCCTAGAATTTAATGACAACTTTTTCTCTTAATTTAAAAAGTTTGTCACCAAATGCCACCATGCTCGTGCCAGATATTCAAAAACTGTTGAGATTAGCACGTGCAAAAACTAAACTATATGTTTCTATAGAAGAAAAATTTTATTTATTTTGTTCTAAAAATGTTTATGCTATAAAAACTGCAAAATTAGCGCACTAAATTCGCGCTCACTAGCACCCAACTTTAAATAGTTGTAACTATTTCATTCTACCTAGTCCAAGAGAACTGTACAAAGTTTGTAACAACTTGCATATTTCCCTCAACTACACATTATTGAAGACTAGGTGTATATCTAACCATGCTTTCAGGTATAATTGTTTATATACTCGTATGATAGTAATTTGTATGGATGACAGAGTACATCCACAGCCCTAATTTGATTACATTGCTAGTACGATATTTGACTCGCACAATGCAGCAACAAGTCGCAATATTGTGACAGATGATAAAGTTCCTCAATTCTGAGTATTTTAAATACATTGTTGATACGGGACATAAGTTTTGTCCAAACCATGAAATATCAAATAATTCTAATGCGCTACTTTTATTTTATCTACCTACAAATGTTGGGATATCATGCATACCAAAACCCCAAAACCAAGGAATTCACCAAAACTAAAATAAATTCTAGATGCAATTATTGTAAATAAAATCTGACAATCCATTTAACGAAAGTCATCTATGTAAATTAAACAACAAACTTGATTGGGGTGTTTGGCCATGTCTAAATCCTAAATTTATAAATACTGTATGTATGGTACAATTATATTCTAGCTGTAAAGTTCTATAACAGTGGTCACACATCCGGACCGCAGAGACATTTTTAAGGACCTTGACGAGATAGCAATAAATAAAAGAAATGATGGTATTTCGGTGGTGGGCGGGCAGTAGACATGGAAGGCCAGTAATAATAGAAAAGTAAAATAACTAGAAGAAAAGAAAATAACTTTTTGAATTAGTATAGTTCTATAGGGCTTGAACTTGAGTCACTGTTAAAAAATTATTAGCACCGCGTCCTACTACCCGTTCGGGCTATACGCCTACACACTAATTACGCTAATGGGTTAGGGATAATGTAGATGAAATTTAGAGGAAGTGCACTCAAATTTGCGTGGAGGGAGTGGGAGAAACAATCTAGAAAAACCACTATCAGTGCACCCTACCGGTACTAAACCCCGATCTCCCCGTCTTCGGCAGTCTTGTTTAACACGAGACTAGCGCATTATACCTTGCAGCCTGTATTATAATATTGTCTTACTATAATTATATTCTTCAGAACTAATTAATGGGAGGAACTCTTGTAATATAATGAATTTATTCTAAATAATTGGTATAACTACTTATAATGTTTGACTATTTCTAAAGTATATGTATTTTTATTATTTTGTAACTACTTGTTATGTTTGAACCTTTCCTTAAAGTGTATTTAAATGTTTATTATTATTATTATTATTTTATTTTGAAATTACCTATTATGTTTGAACCTCTTATTGAAGTTCAAATAAATATTTTTTTAATTATTTTTAACTATCTATTATATTTGAGCATTTACTTAAAGAGTATTTTAATGTTTTTAAAATTATTTTGTAACTACTTATTGTGTTGTAACTTTCTCCTAAATTGTATTTCAATTGTTATTTTTTTATTTTTTGTAACTACTTATTATATTTGAAAACTTTTCTTATGGTGTATTTAAAGATTTTTTAAATTATTTTTTAGCTGCTTACAATGTTTGAACCTAATTTGCGTATAATATTTAAACCTTCCTATCAAATATTATATATTGTTGTTTAAACCTTTCTTTGAATTGATTATACGATATTTAATTATTTTATTTTAATAATACATTTTTAATATAGTAAGTCTTGACACGTCATCATCTTTTTAATAAAATACTCCGAGTAGCCATAAATGCATTTTATTTGCGTTCTCTCTTTCCCCTGAAATCCTCACCTCATAGTACGTGTCTGAAATTGAGTATTTCCTATTATAGATGTTTTGCTGGGAAAAGTAATTTACCTAACTTCAATGCGAGCAAAGCCGAGGGCAAACTCCAAGTTAGTATAACTATGTGCCACATCACTTATGCCTTTGTTGCGCTTGGTGAGTGACCGCTGTTTGAAGACCGCGCTAAGACCCAGGGCCAATCATATCGCTCTAAATGCGTGGTGCTCTAAACTGGGTTAAGGAATGTTAATACGCATTCCGGATCTCCTTTTGACCGATTTTCCAACAAATGAGTCTCGTACACCTACGAGAAATATATCGAAGAGTCCAATAGCTCGCGGTAGAAAGTCAACTATCTCGTTACGTAGGTAAGTTAAAGTTTGAACGTCATATTATTAATGTAAAATATCTAGATTGTGGGATTATAATACTACCCTATCAATGATTAATGATAACAGTTTCTTTCTATTTATATTAAATCCAAAACAACGCCAATATTAATACTAAATGAGACAATTTAAGTGTGATGTCGAGGCTATGTGCCACATAGGTTTTAGTAGCCACACAATTATTTTATTATATTTTCCACCACAATGTACTATTTTTACTGAAATCTCTTGTGGACTCAAATTATATTGATTTTAATATATGCTTGTCTTTTAAGTATACAAATTTAATTACAAGCTTAGCACGCCAAATTTTTACAATCTGAATAAATAATTGTTTCTAAGCAAGTTTGGCAAGTGAGGAGTGTTTATAAATACCTCACTTTTTATGAGTTAAGATACAAAGAATCTAGGCCTATCTTCTTTATTATTTCATTTGTTACCTCCAGTATATTTAAATTTATATTTAAAGTTATTAAACTTTATGCTAGGCCTAAGCTATATTTTAATGAAGGCCTCTTAATTATTATTATTATTATCATCGCGTCTTACTACTCGTTCGGTTTATACGCACTTACAACAATATGTAATGGTAGGGTGATTGTGAGATGAAATAGAATACCTACAGTTTAACGTGGGATCCGAACCACGGTGTAGTCCTGGCATTCCACACATTCACAAGTTGTGATTAATACACGTCTTGTCAGAGGTGAAGGTAAGGGTTTGGCAATCAGATAAATCTGTGCCGGAAACCGAGGATTGAACCCCGGACCCCCAGCACAGAAGTCTGACCACCAGGTCACCCAAGGCCTCTTAATGTTTCATAAATCATATTAATGTAAAGTTAACCCCAACTAATCTTTCTCAACAAACTTTTATCAAAATGTATATGCTGATAAAAGGTGTTTTAGAATAATAAATGCTACATTCTCTTTCTTCTGTGAATCTAAAGTTGCATATGCTTACAAAACAACGATAGCCTAGCCTAAGACCAGCTATTTTTTTTGACTAGTAAACTTTAAAATTAAGATTTAGGTAAGATTTCAATAATAGTTAATATATTTATTAAAATATGTGAGTGTTCTTTCACTTTGTTCACCATTTCATTTGTTTGCCATAGCACAATTCTAGATCTTTTTAATCAAAATTGTTAGATATTGTTAAAAATATTTGAATATAGTTCATTAAAAAGTTAACTTTAGCTTATAACATTATTACATGAAAAAGAATCCAATATAAGTAAACAAAGTGATTAAACACAGAAATTTGCATATTTTACCAAAATGTTTAGAATTATTTTAACTGTAAATATTGTCATATGCGTCTTACAAACATGGTTCTTATCTCGTGTGAAAGAAAATTTTGTCTTGAATAATTTATATTTTCAGTGACATTTGCTTATTTGTAATACTAAGGAAGATATAACCAAAAATGTGATCATATCCCAAAAAAAGGGTGCGGTGGCCATATTGAAAATCCGCCATATTGGACCTGCGCACGCTCGCAATTTGGAAAACTTTTCACCGTCGTTTATAGCGGGACTTTTAAAGTAATAAATCGTAGACAAAATAGGTATTACAATTACTTCCAGGCTGACCCTTTTTTCACTAAATTTGTCTAAACTAAATGGGAACAAACATAATGGTAAAAGTTTCATTTTTGAGTTCGGGGTATGTAAGACTCATCATAAGCTCATGGACAAAAATTAACGAAAGCAATGATTTATCTTTATTGAGAAAGTAAAAATCATCTTATCTTCTAAGAGCTATGGTGGTATATTTTAGAATTAGTGCGATTATACCAAGAAAACCGAATATACCGGTATTTACTTCTAAATTAGATGGAATTATGATTTTAATGTGAAATACCTTGTAATTAAGAATATTATAAACTGACGCCAATAGTCTCCTTTATGTGTCTATATATACAATGTAGATAAAAATAAGAAACTCATTTCTCGATATACTTTTTCATTAGTATGTTATTTTAGACAAAAATAAAAAATAAAATATAATTTTTCCTTTCCTTTCAAGAGGACATGAATATGTTTTTGCTATCTCTACATACTTATAGCGAAACCTGTGAGGTGAATAACAGACACATCAGTTCTTATTATAAACATCCAAATGTTGACTCCTTTGATTGCTTTGCATGTGGTAGTACCATGTGTGTGTGTGTGTGTGTGTGTGTGTGTGAGTGTGTGTGTGTGAGGTGTGTGTGAGATGTGTGTGTGTGTGTGTGTGTGTGTGTGTGTGCGCAAACCCCCCTTGTATCTCTGACGCAGTGCGCCATGTTGAACCACCGATTAGCCCCAACAGAAAGTTGGCACCGTTTATCCGGGGGCTTTCCTAGCACGCCAAATCTTAAATCGTTTCGTTTGTTTTATCTTCATGTGCACTGTGAACCTCCCCCCCCCCCCCCTTCTTACTCCCACAAACACACACTACAGCTGGAGGAGTCATTAGTTTCACAGAGATAGTGTTTTTTTATCTTCAGTTTCCAATCACTCAGCTTAGATCAGCACACAACTTACAAACTTCGTTCATATAGAAGGGTGGAGCTATATTAGACAGTTTTCTCACTTGTTTATGAGATTTCAAGGAGGTCGGACGCTTCTAATGTTCCTGGAGAAGACTACGAGGACACCGGAGAGGAAGCCGACACCAGTCAACGAGTTTAGTCCTTTCCCCCTACACAACAGAGTCTGAGACGGTCTGTGCGGGGTCTTAAGCTGCGTTGATCCTAACAGTGCGAACCAGTAGCTGAAAGACGTAATACTCGGCCGGCTGCAAAGCAATACCTTGCAGTCAGGTGACTGTCTTGGGACACACACAACAACATACCACAGGGAGGGAGAGGCCACCAAACCACGAACACACAGGAATGCCAACTTTTCAAACTCTGAGGCTAACCTGGATACAACTGACATGGAGACTGATCACGACGGCAACGGTTCATCACCCTAGTCGACAAACTCGAACGTAAGAGGAAATGTAAGAACTACAGACAGGACACAAGCTAAAGACTATGACATCGACAATACCAACCATGACACTGAGACACAGAACAGTAAAGACCTCTGACACGACAAAATACCAACCACTGAACACTGAGCACAGAACACAAGCTAAGAGCCATCAGACAGTCGACAACAATACCACTGAACATGAGACACAGTAACAGACCACCTAACACACAGACACAACAAGAAGGAGAGACTTCCACCAATTGTGACTGTAGGTATCCACAGTTACAAAAAGATCACAGAGATAGCGAAATACACCAGACACAACAGGAGTTAGTTACATTAAGGGTGTATGGTCCAAAATTAATAATATATAAATTATTTATTATTAGTAGGCCCATTTAAACCAAACTTGGATAAGTGTATTAAATATAGATTAAATGTATATTTTAAGCACAGTGTTTACTAAATTTTAAATTTTGGCATCTAATGCAACAATTTTTAGAAAAACCAAATGATGCAAAGATTTTATATATTTTAATGTTAGAAGTACTTGAAGAGGTTTATTAAGAGAAATAAATATTATTTCAATGAACCTTCAATTAATTGCATAAAAAACTGCCAAATAATTGAATATTCAATTAATTATTTTGTATACTTAAACGTGTGTAATAAATTAGTGCCGACTTCTTATATATATATATATATATATAATGGTACTTCATTCACATTAATATTAAATCTGAAATTCATGAAAATTGATACGAGCAGAGGTGCTACATATTTTGCCCCTGGATTTTGAAAATATATCTGTTACAATCCCGCAATATCCGAAACAGAACGGCCCTGGTAGAGTAGAGTAGAAAACTCATCCCTTCTCACTCCAAGCCACTAGCTGTCTGTCCTTGAAATCATAAATATGTCGCCAGTGGTTTTGGCATTTTGTAAAGCTTATCGACCTGACCATCATCATCTCTCTTTAGGGATTGTCACCTGGTTCCCCGCCGTTTTCAGCATGTACTACCGAAAGGATTTTTTTCAGTGTGGCTGAATAATTGCATTTTATGTCTTTAGGGATGTGTGAAGTGTATTAATTGTGGAAAAAAAATTATTTAAAAAAATGTTCCCACAAAAGCTTAAAGATGGATGTAAATGGCAAAAGGAATAAGCATTTTAAGGCAAATGAAACACTTTTACGAAGAAATTCAAGAGCCCGAACCGCTAATAAGTAGGTGAAATGACTTCGAACATTATTATGTTATTGAAGTTAAATAATTAACTTTTTTTTAACAATTCTTTTGAAATCCGGACACAAATCGGGAACCTCCAACTTGGCACGTCAATATCCTACCGCTGAGCTATCTAAGGCTAAGTCCTGTGTTAGGTTCATTTATCGCTCATATTTTTAGGGTTAGTCGGTAATAGATGTGTAAAATCGTCGGCCATTTAATAACAATCCGAAACACACTCCATCGTTGATCCAGGGTAGCTTTATGTGACGTTTGAACTATTTTTATTAATTTTAAATGATTTCTTGGATATAATTTATAGTAAATAGTTATGATCTATAATATAATGTTATAGCTATTACGAGCCATGTCCTGCACACGTCTTTCACCAAATCTGCCTTAAAGTATGACTAATATGTACTTCTTAGCATTGTACAAATACTGAGTAGGTACTCAATGGTGAAGCTTTGGTGTGCCAAGCACAAGAGTCCAGGTTTGATTACTATGTACACTACAATATCATTTTTCTACTATATTGAGAAAAAATAAAGTAAACGATTTATCTTTTTCAAAATATTATTCTTTTGAACTGTTATAAAATTATTTAAGGCCTTTAAAATTAAAACTCCATCAATGCAGAATTATTTAATCTCTTAATGGCTATATTCTCCATACTATATTTTATTATCCCAGATTTAAAATTTAAAGTTAGGATCATATTTAACTTAGAATTAACCAAATATATTTTAAATAAATGAATAGTCTTTATAGTCTACATATAGTTTACTATTTACTCATTTATTTTATTTATTTATCGATAATGGCAAAATGTATTATAGTTAATCATGTACAACGTTCACAAACACTGAAGACTTGACTTTCAAATCAATAGAACGTGAGTAAGTTAGATGATTACTATATTTTTAGTGGTAAATATGCTTTAAGTTCCTTTAAAATGACGTGTAGTGGTGTACAAATCGACAATATTAATGAATTCAGTACAAAATTATACGACAATGTCATGACCTTGAATTGATAGGTTTGATCCAAACTTGAGGGTTAAAAAATACTAAGCAGGTAGGGTGTTTAAGAAATTACATTTACAGTTTAACTCCACTTTCATAAATAGGTACTTAACTTAAGGTGTGAATGAAATGACCTAATAGGCACTTGGGTATGAAAAAAATGATACAAATAGCAAATAATTATATCAAAGTAATTATAACAATAGTAGTTTTTCGTGTGAAAGTAATTATAACAATAGCTACATTATTTACATATAAAATAACTGATCAATAGTAGGACATATTCAGGGTCATATTTGTTTTAAAAAATGGCATTTTAAGTTTTTCATAATTTTTAAAAATGAACTAGAAAAATTAAACCACTTTAATTGCAATCTGTATTCATACAAAAAATGTTATATTTTTAAAAATAATATAACTAGCTTTAGTATTTTGAAAGGTTTGTGTCATAATGGTAAAATTCTTGAAAAAGTAACTGTTCATGTTTTTATCGTTAGTGAACATATTTATCGATAGCTTCCAAATAAGCATTCTGTTTAAAATGTAAGTTAGTCACTTTCTTTTTTTTTTCTAAATATTTTGAACGCGCGGTTCGGCGGTGCTGTTTGCCTGTGATTGTGAACGCTGAAGCACAGTTGATTTGATACCACAAATTTTCATGTGCATGACAGTGACGTGCGATATTAAATTATTTGATTGTGGTAATAAATTAACTTACTAGCTCATATGTGAGGAGTGAACTGTAGCATCTATAGTATAATTTTATTTAGTGTAGGTGGAAATAAAATTCACCACCTATACACCTGGCTGGGACTCGAACCCTGATCTCTCACCATCGGCTATCTAGTCTAATGCGAGACTGACGACTTTGATCATTCCACCAAAGAAGTGGGATTTTATAAAGTACTAGTTCGTCGTTGCAGCGATGGTTGCGGATTATCATGCTTAAATGTATTTAAACCTTTTTACTGCTGAATGTTCTACGTAATGAGGCCTCACTAAACATCTATTGAAAGGTTTACTCTTCAAAGGACAACAATTTTCGATTTTGGTGTTTAGTTGCAAAACGTTTATTTTTCCCTTTCATGCCAAGATGAAATATTAAAACGACCTTTTCCAGTTCTATATCAAACTATTTGTTGCACCATACCAATAAAATAAGAATTTAGTTGTTATTATATTTAACCAAAGATAATTTTTTTTCTTACCTATATACAATCATAAACCAATCAGGGCTTCCGTGGAGATATAAAGAAAAAAAAGAATCATTGTACATATGAGGCATGGTGCATCTCGCTCTCACACTTTCTCTCTCTCCTCTCTCACACACATTATCTTCTCTCACACTTTCTCTTACACTCTCTCCCCTTACACATACTCTATCACACAATCTCTCTCAAAATATCTTAAACTCTATCTCTCAAACACACACTCTCTCATACTCACTATCTGCATTAAACTCACTCTCTGTTTCTCTCAAACTCACCTTCTCTCTCAAACTCTCTCCTTGTCTTAAACTTACTCTCTTTCTATCTCAAAATCTCATTCAATCTTTCTCTCCCCCCTCAAACTATCTCTCTCAATCTCTACAACTTTCACTCAAACTTTCTCTCAAAAAATAACTTTGATAATCCCCTCAAAATTAGGTGGTAATATGGAAACATAAATGAACTTACTGTATTTATATTGTGTTACTATTTGATAAAGTGAACATCAAAACCCATTATCTGAAGAAAAAAATGAACGCCAAAACGCATACATAGATAATTAAATCGTTATTTTAAACATATTTCAATATTTTTTTCTCGTTTTTATCTTATAATACATATTAAAACATATTTAAAATTAATGTATCGTTATATTTAAGCTCTTGCGCGAAACAAAAGATAGAAAATATTTTCATGAAATTGACAACTTAACTTTTTAATTTGCGAGCTTTGCTCAATATATTACTGATTTAAATGTGAACTAACGATAGCAAATTCCAATAATAAATAACAGTTTCCCTAGTTCAAGCAACTCATATATAATGTGTTATGACCAGCATCCAAAGAGAAATCTTGAATTTGCAGATTGAAAGATTTGATGTGTTCTTTATGTAAAATATTATTTTTAGCAAAAGGGATATTTTATTCAGAGATGTACAGCCATGCAGTAAATAAATGTTTCCTTGGTGACTAAGCAATGAATAAAAACGGGAAATTCTCTGAGTAAATTGTATTTTCGTTGAAAACTACTATTTTTCCCGACATCCTGGATTCCAAATCATTAAAATAGGGGGTTATTTGTCCAAATCTGTTCAGCCATATATTTGTAATTTATATAACCGGAAATGGGCTTATCAAATTATATATAATTTTTTTTAAACCTTAATTTGGTATTTTACGATTTTTTCTAAGTAATTTGGTTTTATAGTAAATGTATGCAAATATTATTGATTCTTTGCATGCTACTTACTTGGCACATAATTGTTTATAAAATATGTTTAGCAGTAAATTGTCTAAACACAAAGATAAAACCAAATGCATTCTCACTTTTATGTCATATTAGAGAGGATGTTATGCTTCAAGAAATGTCACCCTATCCATGCAGCCTTCAGAAAATGATGAAGTAAAAGCTTTCGATTACCAAGATAGAGTGTGGAGTAGGGTTGAGCTCGATGAAGGAGATTTTCTTGCACTCGTTGTCGACTTGATTAAAATTCGTATATCTGTATTGTTTGGTATTAAATCAAAATGGAAGCTTATATTTACTCATGAAAATAGCTTTGAGGGTAATTTACACTTACGGAAACTTCCAATTTTTATCGTATATCAGCACCTCTTTCAGATTCAAAATAACTTATTATTTCGAAAATGAAGGTATAATAAATATAAAAATCTTTATTGAAATATATTTTTATAAAACCAATAGTTTCTGAATTATAGGTATATAAATAAATATATACATTACGGAGGTCTTTGAATTTGGCAATTGCTGTAATGATCTGTGGGTGTAATATTACTCTTTTCTCTAAAAGTGTATATAATTTCGTTTATGCTCTTTGTTAGAATGTGCAACAATGTCTATCATCTTGTTTCAAATATCTTATTAGTTGTTGTTTTTTATTCACAGTAGCGAGAAAGTCCATACTGTGCACCTTCCCCACTTTTTTTTTAAAACAAATGAGCCCTTTTAGTAAGAAAAAAATCTATACATTTGATTTGGGATGTAAATTAGAAAAAAAAAATCATGCTAGAAAATTATGAAGCTTAACTCCGTTGTTAGTGCGTCCACCTACAGAAATAGGGGTCCCGGGCTCGATCCCTGGCATGGCCAAGGAATTTATCAATGTTGGAATGTGGGCTTACCTTTTCACAGTGATGAAATGACGGCCAGGGGATGAATTGTATGTCTGTCCTAGATTTAAGATTAGAGTAGAAAGTACAAAGGTGTATAGCCTGAACAGAACTCGGTGCTAAAAAAAGTTAAAAAAAAATAATTACACGACAACTTACAATGGCATCACGTTACACAATTTGCGAGCCACTACTGTATAAGCTGGTTCAGATTACAGACATGTCCAGATGGACACTAACAATATGTGCATTTGTGCACAGAATGTCTACATCAATATTCCACTTCCCCCTTTACCTCTCCACAATCTCTTTTTATGTCCTTTCTCATCAATTTTTTTTTCTAATATATTTTCTCCCCCTTGTTCAGACTTAATGAATTAGCATTAACAACTATCAAAACATAGTTTGTAAGTCCCAAATTCAATTCCCGCATCAAGATGTCATTTTTTAATTTAAATAATATGTAGATGAGGCTATAACCGTAAGTAACTAATACTCATATTCGATATCATGTAGAGATAATGCTTTAAATACGTAACATACCCCACCACCCTTTCCTTCCACTCTAGTAGTTTGGTATATCTGGATACAGCACGCTTAGTGAATTTAATTAATATTATTATTAATTACACTAGTGTGTTAATGATAAGCAATATCTAAAACAGAGGAAATTTACCCACATTTCTAATGTAGGACAAAAGGAAACCATTTAGAAAGATGCACCCTTTATTTACCCATTCGGGATTTGAACTCTGACGACCATTCATTGTTGAAATAAAATAAATGAGCTTAGTGTTTAAATCAAGTTAAGATTAACTTTAAAAATGAACCGACGGTTTAGTTCAGTCCCTGGATGACCTGGTGGTCTAGTGGTAAGGTGTCAGACCTCTGTACTGAGGGTCCGAGGTTCAATGACCCATTCCGGCACAGATCTATCTGATTGCCAAACCCTTCCTTCACCTCTGACAAGACGTGTATTGATCAAAACTTGTGAATGTGTGGAATGCCAGGCCTCCACCGTGGTTCGGATTTCACGTTAAGCTGTAGGTACTCCATTTCATCTCCCAATCACCCTACCATTACACATTAGCGTAAGTATGAACGGGTGATAATAATAGTTTGGTCCCTTACTTACAGTTTTCATTCATAATAGCCAGAGAAGAAGACTGTCTACCTGCTAATCCGACCCTCCCCCCACTCTCTGCCCTACCCACAACTTCAGCCCAAGACTTTCCTGTCCACCGTTGATGAAGATAGGTTTTTTAGTTCTCAACGGGATAGACCGTTAGCATCCACTTTCATCTTTTTCTCAGCGACAAAAACGCTATATCACAGATTTTTCTTGACAATAGCGCAGTCCAAACAACGTTAAAGACAGACTGAATATCCAAACCACCTCGACCCACGACTTCATACTAGTACAAACCCTCCTTAAGGAAACAAACCAAGAGTTTTACACTTACTCACTGCCACAAGACAAGCCTGTGAAAATAGTCATAAAGGGACTGCCACCAAACATGGACCCAGAAGACCTAAAATCAGACTTTATAGACCTATTCTACCCAGTGATCGACGTGCGCCAGTTTAGCCACAAACACTACTCCCGACATTCTTGGTCTCACTTGCTAAGACCAAAGCTCACACCACTATATTTGGAGCTAGGTACATTATTCAGACGAGAGTTAGGGCAGAACACTACATCTCTCCCCGAAACACGATTGTGCAATGTCACAAGTGTCAGCGTCATGGGCATACAAATAACTATTGTTCGAACATGCCCATATGCGTGAAGTGTCTCGGAGCGCAATTCACCTCAAACTGCCCCAAGAAGGACAATACTACACAGGCAAGATGCATCAACTGCAAGGGCCCACACACGGCCAAATACAGCAAGTGCCCAGTATACGTGCAACTGTTGGAGGCCAAGACCAATCAACCTAACACAAGACAGACGCGTCCCACACGGACAGCGCCCCCACCTAATATCGGGAATAACTACCCTCCTATATCGTGCACCCGTCAAATTGTACCTCCGACCAATCAACCACCCCCAGGCCCATCAGCTAAACAAACCACAGAGGCCGCATCCATCTACCGCTCCTATACCAATGTTATGGTGGGGCGCAACAGACGACCACAAGGAAACACCACTTCCCCACTATCAGATATAAAATATATCATCAACCTGCTCAAGGACCTAAACATTTTCAAGATACTCACACACTTCAGACCATACCTCACTAGACTCAGAGAGGCTACCGACAAAACTGAAAACTGATGATACTGTTAGAGGGAGTGACTGAATACTTCTCGACTAACATAAACGTGACGGTGACGAAAGACATACTTCAGGTTTTTATATGGAACGTGAACGGGATACTCTCGCAAGCTAAGGAGCTAGAAGATCTTTTTAAAATTTATTCAATAGATATTGCCCAATAAATGAGAACCATCTAAATCCAGAGAAAAATATCTACTTTTACGGCTACACTATTTATAGAAACGATAGGCCTTGAGGCAGGGGAGGGGCCACGGCTATCTTGATCAAAACCCATATACCTCACTACCCACATCATTTTCAAAATCTCCAGAATATAGAAATTACTGGAATAAATGTAAATACCAGCGGCAGGAATGTCCGGTTCGTGGCCATATACAGACCCCCAACTAAGATACTACTACCACAAAGATCTAGACGTAATCACGGACGCAAACAAACTCTTTTTGGCGGGTGATCTCAACTCAAAATACACCATTTGGAACAGCCGAGTAACCAGCGGGAACGGACGGATATTAGAAGACCACGCCGACACTCAAGACTACGTAGTTGTAGTCCCCGACGAACCTACATTGTATCCCTCAAACTACCTCCAACCCGACATCATAGACGTGGAAATGACCAACATTGATGTAACCGCTGAGGACATGATGGTACTAAAGAACTGGATTAGGACCACAATCCTTTATTTTGTGAAGTTAAAACTGACACTAAATTTAAGATTTGGGGACTTAAACAAACAACAGTAACTTGTGACTGGGACGAATTTAGGTAGACATTAGAGGATACTTTACCAGATATACAGGATGTAGATTCAATAGAACAGGCTGACGCTACCATACAACTCTTCACGAACACGGTACAAGAAGCTTAATGGGGCAAACACCACTAGAACACCCATACTACACGACTTCCGGCAACAGTACCCAGATCTGGACTTTCTTATAGCCCAGAAACGCGAAGCGAGAAGGGACCGGCAGACTCAAAGAACCCCACACCACAGGACGAACTACAACCGACTCAGAGCCCAAGTGAGGAGGAGAGTCAAGGACATCAGACGACATATATGGGACTCATACGTCACTGAGGTTGCACTCAAAAGAACCAAGTTGTGGAATGTTACACGACAACTCAGGGGGACCACCAGGAAAAAGATGGTACCAGCTATACACGGGGAACATTGCCTGGTTTATGACAGCACTGAGATGGCTGAATCAATAGCCGTGGTACTAGAGAAACAATTCAAACCCAACAATGAGCCAATAAATCATGACTTTACCAGACACGTGATTAGAACAGTCAGGGAATATCTGGAAGGACCGAACGACACTAGGGCTGAGGTAATCACACTGGAAGAGCTTACCACCACTATACAGGCATTATCTAGGAACAAATCTCCAGGACACGACTACCCGACTAACGAGTTATTAAAACAAATGCCAGGGAGAGCGGTACGAGTACTACTGGCCCTACTTAACTCTCTACTGACGCTCTGCTATTTCCCGGCTAACTGAAAGCTGGCTAGAGTAATAAAAATCCCCAAACCTGGAAAGTAGCCGATGATCCCTCAGAACAGAAGGCCGATAAGCTTACTCACGACCCTTAGTAAAGTTTACGAGAGGTTAAAACTCAAAAGACTAAAAAAAAAAAGAAAGTTAGGTGTTATTCCAAACCTTCAGTTTGGATTTAGAGACCACCATTCCACCACCCATTCCACAATAAACATAGTAGAAGAAGTAACTAATGTATTTAAAGATAAAAAAATACGTAATAGCTATTTTCTAGACGTCGAGAAAGCTTTCGACAAAGTTTGGCACCTTGGACTCACTCAAAAATTAATAAAATTTAACTACCCAAAATGGTCAATTATCTCAATAGCCAGCTTCCTCAGACGGCGTACGTTCCAGGTGGCTATGGACGGCAACAGGTCACTGACACATACCATTAAGGCAGGTGTACCAAAGGTTTCAACACTAGCACCATACTTGTACAACATTTATGTTGCAGACATTCCTACTCACGATCATGTTTAGGTTATACTTTTTGCCGACGAAACTATTTTCTATGTAGCCAATAAAAACATAAAATATGCATCACTTGCTATGCAAAGATACCTCCTCCTCCAGGACTGGCTCTCCAACTGGAGAATTAAAGTAAATCCCACTAAATCAGCAGTCTTAATCTTTGCCAAAGGTAGGAAACCACTCCCCACCCCAATTACACTTTTTGACACAGATATCCCAATCCAAGACGAAGTCAAGTACCTTGGGATCACAATAGATAAGAAACTTACCTGGAGGAGTCATATAGATAAGACCAACGGTAAAGTAATAGATAGATTCATTCAACTATACTCACAGTTCAAAGGGGGCAGCTACCATTCCCTATAAATTATTACTATACAAACAAATAATCCAACACATTGTTCTTTATAACTCTGTAGTATGGATCTAACTTCAGGTAACACAAAACAAAATATTACGGACATCACTGGGGTAAACAGACGCACAAGAAT
This sequence comes from Timema podura, assembly GCA_033556935.1. Classification (NCBI taxonomy): domain Eukaryota; kingdom Metazoa; phylum Arthropoda; class Insecta; order Phasmatodea; family Timematidae; genus Timema; species Timema podura. The sequence goes on along the minus strand of JAVRXN010000006.1, from coordinate 34,889,034 downwards.
AGCCGACCTACACACGGTGACAAACTGCCGCCAACTACAGTAAATCTACCAGGACAAAAACAAGAGGTTCTACGACCAGACCGAAACGCACGAGAACGAACTTGTTAGAGGACTCGGACAATACAACCCGACTGAACCACGACATAAACGACCCAGGCTGGCGTAGTTGAGCACTTAATTATTCTATCCATCTGAATGTATATTGTAACCTAAAAAAAATTAAAACCCAAGAAAAAAATTCAATAAACTATAAATTCTCTAGTTGATAATCCTAGTATAAAAAAATGATTAAAACAAAAATAAAACCTAGATGTTAACATTCCTAGTAGAATAAAAATTTACCAATACTGGACAATCAACTACGCCAGAACGACATTGAAGTCACCAACAACCTTACCAACCTACCTATCCCATCCTCGTTCCAACCCAAAACCCAACCTTTACGCACAAATCGCACATTTGATGCCATTACTACCTTTGTCACGGCCGGACGCCACTGGGATAACCAACTAGGTTTTTTACGAATCAGAGAATAATACTGGCGCCGGGGTCGGCCCCAGATGGGGAATAGAAATGTATCACCTCCAAACCGAGTCCCAAGAAAAGAAAATCCTACCAACCCCAATCCCATTCCCAGACTTGACCCAACAAAGACCCTTATAATTCACTCACAAATCACCATCATACCTTAAAACACGCCTTCTCCCATCCTAAGAAAAAAAAAATCCTTCCTATAGCCGAGACCCAGCGCAACACTCCCAATCACCCGCGTCCACCTCACAGTTTAATATACTAATACACCTGTTATTCACTTACAGCTTCACTTCATCGGTTTAATTTCATAAGGTATATAATTTCATTCACGAGGTTAAGAGTCACGACAGTGACTCGGTACTCAAACAGAAAATCAGCCCTTTCTCTTGTTGAACTAGCTTGGCGCTTCTGTCAAGGTAGAGGTTGCCGCAGAGTCGGGCAACAGCCGAAGGGCGATTAGACAGTTTTAGTGCTCAATGGATCTGAAGGCCTCACTCTCGCAATGAACTGGACTGCCGACGACGGGAGATCGGGTTCGAATACCCCTCAAGTTATTAAGAGTATTTTCCTGGTTGGTTTTCCACTCTACCACTACATAAATACGGGTATTAATCCATTTATGTCTAACTCTTCTCATCTCAAACACATTAGAGATTTAGTGCAGATGGGTAGAATCCGAGCGGGTTTTAATGGATAATGGTGCCAAGATGTTCACTAATGGCCCAAACTGGTGGTCATGCTGTCTGAATGTCAAGCTCATCTAGTCTGGTTTACCGTTGACAAGGAGGTAGGGGTTCAAATATTAGCAGGGTGTGCAGATTGCTTTTGATCATAAATGGTTTCCCACTCTGCCTCCATGAAAATGGTGGTATATTCACTTTAAATTGGTTCAACTACCAGCATATAACAACAAACGTCATCCTATGTTCAGTTGTTCGGATGAGTGACACAATCAGATGGGTATGGGGATCTCACACTCTGCTTGTACAACCGTCTGATGGCATCCACAGAATAGGTCATCTGGTGGTATAGGGGTAGGGTGTTGGACTTCTGTGCTGGGGGTCCGGGGTACAATCCTTGGTCCCGGCATAGATTTATCTGATTGCCAAACCCTTCCTTCACCTCTGACAAGACGTGTATTAATCACAACTTGTGAATGTGAGGAATGCCAGGACTCCACCGTGGTTCGTATTCCACGTTAAATTGTAGGTCCTCCATTTCATCTCACAATCACCCTACCCATTATACATTAGCCCAGTTGTCTGGAAATGCATGTTGGCTTTTTGGATTCATAATTATTATAAAATGAACGTAACTCTATTGGAAGTAGAAAAGGTATAAATTTCCCACTTTGCCTTTTCTGGTAGCAACAGTACCTACTATGTATTCTCACCTCAGATAAATGTGTCCACTTAATTGAAAACACAATATCCAAACACTTGTCCTGTCTTATATTCTCGACTTGTTTTGTTCTAAGGAATCTCGCTTTAAAGAGGAATAGTGATAGTTTGTGTACCTCCTCTATAAATAGAAGATATCTTTGTTTGCACAATCTGGAATTGAACTTAAGTCTCCAAACCCTGTTATCGACTAATCCAACAATTTTTGGTCACGTCCCTGGCAACACGGTCTTCAACAACTCAACGCTTTGTGTTCTTTGTGTCTAATTCAAATTGTGAATATACAATTATTGAGATTATAGAGTTTGGTTTGCTCTAGCCCAGATATTGATCACCAGTGACTTGAACCCTGGAACTTAAGCAAAGGGTGAAATAAGGTAAATGTTAGTTGACTATTGTAATATTCATTTGTAGAGAAGTTGCGAAAACAAATAAATAAGAGAGATCATTTGAGTTGCACCAGGCCGTGATTGAACCATGATATATTGGGATAAAGACAGGAGTATTTAACCGTCAGCCAAATTTGCCTGTGATCTTCAGTCCTGACAAATGTTTTACGACCCAGCAATTAACGCTCAGAAATATATACAATTACGTCATTTATAGCTTTAGGATATTGTAAAATTGTGACCTCTATTATGACGGTAAAGATTGTCCGATCAATTTCTTCATCATGAATTGGGGCGCTTGGTAACAGGAACATTCGCTTATCAGTGAATTATTTTAACACCTGATTCAATATTATCAATCCTAACTATTATTGTGATAGAGACTTAAGAGGTCACACCCAGATACCCGTTTGTATTCAACACACTGGTAGTACCCACCTTTGTAAAGATATTATATAGGTAGCGCCATTTGGAAGAATTGGATGATGTCATTGCCTACGTCAGCCACGAAACTACGTCACCCAGTACACAACAATTAGTAGTATGCCTTGAGGTTCGCGGGTTTCGGACGGTTCTTTAATTTATCTTTATAGTGATTTATTTATTTGTATTTGCCTGGTAGTGGTTATTTCGTGTATAGCTAGTTACTTTATTATGTTTACCACTCGAGTATATATTTTAATAGGCGTCTATAAAACACAGCGGTGATGTTTTAATTAATGATTTAAACATTTTATTTACTACATTTATTTAATAGTAATAATACTTAGCACCGCGTCTTACTACCCGTTTTGTACGCTTATTTAATAGTAGTAACTATAAAACTAAATATGAATGCTATATTTAGTTGTATTGTTCTTCTCAAGCTGTTTATTATTTTATAATAGTTTTTCTTTTATATAATATATAGGATACAAGTCATTGTTGAACAATCAGACTTTTAGGCTTTTTGCTAATTTATTTGCTTACATTCTTCAATTTTAATCACATGTGTTTCTTTACAAACATAAAAAATGCCAAGTTGTGCTGTTACACTTTGTGTAAATAATCACCGAAGCTGCAAGGGTAATAATATATATTCTTACTCCTTTACTAAAGACCCAGAAATTTGCCGTACATGGGCGCTCAAATGTAAAAGGAAAGACACAAATTAATACAAACTTTGCTCAAACATGTTCCATTCATTTTGTCGATAATGTCTTTGCTATTTGTGGTGCTAAATGGAACGTTAACTAAAATGTCAAGAACTTCAAAACACATCGAATGTTGCCAGTGTTAATACAATAGTTCCCAAATGTAAGGAATTTTGAACATATTTTAATAGGTTAAGTGTAATTTATCTACTTTTTACATTTATTGGTGTGGATTTTAAATATGTATTAATATGTTTAATGTTCCCAAACGTGATATTATAATTTATAACAATAATTGTTTGGAAAGGACTTAATTTGTCTTCCTTAAATCTTTGTGAATGTTAAGATGTGTTCTCACGTGTTATTTTCAGTGATTCGCTGACAATTAATACATAATTAACAACAGAACACTCATTTTATTAGACTGAATTATTATTTCACGCTTTCATTAAAAGTTAAAAGGAGTTTATTGTTAATTATCACTATTGTAAAATGGGGAAAAAATGAACCGTGTGAGCACCTACAAGAAATAAAGAATTTTTTTTACTTTAACACAAAGTTTTATTTAGATATTTACAGATATTGTGTTGTTAATTTTTTTTCAAAAAATATATTTAAGTGGCGAGACGAACAAACCGGCCCATTTTTGGACTGTTACCGACAATTTGAATGTTTGTGGAATATAAGTAGTGATTTTTATGAAATAAAACTGCACGTGGTGTCAATTTAATAAATGAAACGTTAATTGATCATTTTAAACATTATCATTATGATAAATGACACGTGTGAACAAATTCCTTTAATTTTTATTCTCATTAAAATGAGTCACTTGATATTATTATTTGAAAAATACACGTGAAAACATGGCTTTAAGCGCTGACTAGTGTACTGAGTGGTGCCGGTATCACGATCAACTTAACGTTAACTTAACGTAAAGGATCTCCGCGTGTGTGTAAATGGAAGCGATCACGATGCAGTTAACTTGACGTAAGAGATGTCCTGGGAGGTATTATACTTTAAGTGAACGTTACTTGAAGGGTATCACGTGATCTAGCCAGCCAATCACTATGCGAGTGACGTCAACAGGGCCATTTAGTAATTCATTTGTTGATTTTAAGAATAAGGTCTACTTTTTAGCTTTAGTTCTAGTGATCGGACGTTTAATCAAAATAAGCACTAGTATCGTATCATTATAAATATTATAGAATAAATTTAATTCAAATATTGTAAAGAAGTTAAAACCACTAAGCTTTTATTATATTAAATAGTATAATGTATAATGTATTGCTTTCAAAAAAGATCCTTGTTATTAAAATATAAATCAACTAACATAATCATGATTGTAAAAGCATTCAAATCTGCTCGTTTTTTGTACTGTAAAAATATAATATAAGTTATAATATACAATTAATTTCACAACTCGTGGTATTATTAGGCTAAATTAGATTTAAGATTAAAGTAGATTTAAGATCAAACTAAAATAGAAAATCTAAATTTATTCAAAAGGTTAAATGATACATATCTATAATATTGGTTGAAAACTGTAAACATTCACATTACTCTAAAATGGAGCTGTTTGGTTCGAGTTGTTACGTTAAGCTACGCGAATCGTAATCACATATAAATTAAGTTAACTTTGTGTGAACGTTACTTTAAGTTAACGTTAAGTTGATCGTGATCCCGGCATGACGTCACACGCTCAGCCAATCAGATGTCTTTCTTCAACTGGCGCTACCTTCTATTCTCTCTACATTGCTACCTACCGTCTCACTGTTATAATCCAATGTCTGGAAAGCGAATAAATGGGACTCATTCTATAATGTATATAATGGCCTTGCCTAAAAGGTCAACACAAAATTATAATTACCTTGGTTTACAGGAAAACGTGCATTTATTTCATACCCAAATTTCCCCTTCCCACCTCTGACAAAAGAACCGTGAAATTATCCTTAAGATTATTGGGTCAATAATATATTTCTCGACCAGTCATTCATTTGAACCACGTTCGATCTGGCTCAGGTCAGGCATCGTGCTGCGCTGTCTCAGGCAGTGTCCAACTGTTTTTTCCCTTGTCCGCAGACACGCGCTTGGAGTTGCTGACGTCAGACAAAGATGAGAATACATTTTCTTTAGTTCCAAACACGCAACGCAACAAAAGCTAGACACACATTGGATTGGTTACCAAACCTAACTAAGTGACAAAAAAAATCTACGAAATTATATTAAAAAAATAGAATATTTTAACGTAAAATCGCCCATTGATTAGAGTAAAATTAAAAAACTAATATTAGTCTCTATTAAGTCGTTTATTTCAACAAAATGGCCAATTTTCTAGTAATTCGGCAACCTGCGTCACTCTTGTGGTAAATTAATCAGCTGATGATGGGGAGATCATGGTTTGAATCTCAGTTAAGTGTGAGAAATGGCTTCCCACGCAAATGGGCTACTCATCCACTAAATAATTGTTTATTCTCTTATCTTTTGGATCCAATATGATACTCTTTGTGTCAATTCGCTGCAACCTGTGGAGTACTGCATGCAAACCAACAGAAAGCTTCACCAGGGCTGACATCAAGGTGAAGTTCAACCAAAACAAACCTGTGTAGACATGAAGCTATCAGTATATATGTCAGCTATAAGGTGAGGTTCAACCAAAACAAACCGATGTAGACATGAAGCTATCAGTATGTATGTCAGCTATAAGGTGAGGTTCAACCAAAACAAACCTATGTAGACATGAAACTATCTGTATGTATGTCAGAAATAAGGTGAAGTTCAACCAAAACAAATCTGTATAGACATGAAGCTATCAGTATATAGGTGAGCTATAAGGTGAGGTTCAACCAAAACAAACCTGTGTAGACATGAAGCTATCAGTATGTATGTCAGCAATAAGGTGAAGTTCAACCAAAACAAATCTGTATAGACATGAAGCTATCAGTATATATGTCAGCTCTATTCCATATGAAACGATGACATATTACCATAGTAATGTAAGGAATGGTAGTATTACAATAACCATTTTTAAAATGTGAGATAAAACCCATAGTAATAACAATATCTCTACAAATACGCAACACAGTTTTAATGAGATTGACGTCATATACAGAAGTACCTGTACTCATCACAAGACATTGCTATTATAATCAGGTCTCTGTATTATGGTGATCACGACATGTAGTTTGAATGGGAGAATTTAGAACTTTGTTCAGGTTAATGACTGGAAAACCAGATGGGAAGCAACCACTGGGAAGACCTTGACACAAATGGGAGGATAACATTAGAATGGACCTGAAAGAGATCGGATGTAATGAGGTGGACTGTATAGAACAAGCTCAAGATAAGACTAGGGTGTAATGAGGTGGACTGTATAGAACAAGCTCAAGATAAGGCTAGGGTGTAATGAGGTGGACTGTATAGAACCAGCTCAAGATAAGGCTAGGGTGTAATGAGGTGGACTATATAGAACCAGCTCAAGATAAGACTAGGTTGTAATGAGGTGGACTGTATAGAACAAGCTCAAGATAAGACTAGGTTGTAATGAGGTGGACTGTATAGAACCAGCTCAAGATAAGACTAGGTTGTAATGAGGTGGACTATATAGAACGAGCTCAAGATAAGACTAGGGTGTAATGAGGTGGACTGTATAGAACAAGCTCAAGATAAGACTAGGTTGTAATGAGGTGGACTGTATAGAACAAGCTCAAGATAAGGCTAGGGTGTAATGAGGTGGACTGTATAGAACCAGCTCAAGATAAGGCTAGGGTGTAATGAGGTGGACTATATAGAACCAGCTCAAGATAAGACTAGGTTGTAATGAGGTGGACTGTATAGAACCAGCTCAAGATAAGACTAGGTTGTAATGAGGTGGACTGTATAGAACCAGCTCAAGATAAGACTAGGGTGTAATGAGGTGGACTATATAGAACAAGCTCAAGATAAGGCTAGGGTGTAATAAGGTGGACTGTATAGAACAAGCTCAAGATAAGGTTATATGGCCTACCTTTGTAAGTGTGGCAAAGAGTTCTCAAGTTAATAATTTTATAGAGTAAGTAAGTGAGATTATTAGAGTGAGTAAACAATTGGGATATTTTTATTTACGGAAATGATCAATAATAGTCGGAGTGAGAATATAACTAATAGTAAAATGCTGACTTGTAGTATTAATCTCTAAATATTTTAATCTAATTCTTTTTATATTAAATATATTTTGAAATAAGTACACCTGAAAGGACCAAGCTCAATATAAACACAAAATAAACGTTGAGTTCTTCTCAGTAATGCTAATTACAGGGACATCAAGATTTGAAACTTGGCCAAGTGTACTGAGGTGGCTTATTATTTTAATGTTTCCAATCCCTACCTTCTCGTAAATGTGGATATGCGAAGTTTGAAATGGAGTTGTGGTGGTAAGAATTACCATTTATTTAAAAACATATATAATGATTGTAAAATCATCGAAAATGTGTGCAATATGTAATACATATTATGTACTACACATTTTTAATACTAAAAAACTCTGATATTTTATTTTGACCTATTTTTTCACAGCGTGTTCTGGCTGCAATAACCATCTATCACCTATCAACTATACAAATACAGGATAGTGATTAGTTTTTCCTTTAAAAACTGCGTTTCGATTAGCCCATGCTTCGGTTATCTTAAGTTCTACTATAGGCCTAAATACAATACATATTTCCACATTACTGAGATAGTTTGAACATTTCATTTTCATTAAGGAACAAAAGAAATACTTTATCTTCAGTTTAAGTAATGTTTGGAAATTATTTGCCTTTAATGGTAGGCACCTTTCTAATACCCCCGAAATGAAGTTCAAAAGCTTACATAAACTCACCAATGGAGGCAGGAATTTAATAATTACAAAATTTGATTCTAAACTTCTAAGATAAAGTTATAATAACGTGGTAAGGTCGGAGTCGAGCTGGAATCGATCAAACTATTCACTTCCCGTAAATTGCGTGATATAAACGTTGATAGGGGAAGAAACTTCTACGTTTTCGAGTCAAAACTATTGTAGATAGTATTTACTCTGTCCTTTTCAAAAATATCACTTTTTAGAAAGTACATACATACACACATACATACACATATACATACATTACCATACATACATACATACATAACATACATACAACAAACAAACTTTACATTACATTAATAGTTAATATCTTATAACATTACATACCATACATAATCAACATCATACATACATACATACACAATATACATTACAACATATATCAAAATATCATAATACATATCATACATACACTAATCATCACATACACAACAAACTATCATTACACCTACAAATACATGACATACATACAAAAACTTACTTAGTCATACATAAGAAATTTACATTACATTATTCAACTACATACACTTCTACAACACACATACATACACACATACATACACATACAACACTACATACCATACATACATACATACATACATACATACAACATACATAACATACATACATAATACTATACATACAACACTACAACAATACAACACAATACATACATACATACACACATATACATACATACATACACTACATACAACATACATACATACATACAACATACATACATAATACATACATACACATACAACATACATACTATACATACAACATACATACATACATACAAAAACACTACATACCATACTATACATACATATACATACATACATACATACACACACAACATACATACATCACATACATACTACAATACATCATACATACATATACAACATCATACAACATACATACACACTACAACATACATACATACATACATAAACATACATACATACAATACACATACATACATACATCACATACATACATACATACATACATACATACATACATACATACATACATACTACATCATACATACATACATACACATACATACAACATACATACATACACACATACATACAACCATACATACATACATACTACATACATACATACATACATACATACATACATACATAACATACATACATACATACATACATACATACAACATACATACATACAATACATACTACATAATACATACATACATACATACATACATACATACACAATACATACAACATCAACAACATACATACATACATACATACATACATACATACATACATACATACATACATACATACATACTACATACATACATACATACATCCATCATACATACATACATACATACATACATACATACATACATACATACATACATACATACATACATACATACATACATACATACATACATACATACATACACATACATACATACATACATACATAAAACTACATAACACATACATAACATACATACATACATACATACATACATACATACAACATACATACAACACACATACATACAACATACATACATACATACATACATACATACATACTACAATACATACACATACATACATACATACATACAACATACATACAACATACATACAACATACATACATACATACATACATACATACATACATACATACATACTACATACATACATACATACATACATACATCTACATACATACATACATACATACACATACATAACAATACATACATACATACATACATACATACATACATACAACATACATACATACATACATACATACATACATACATACATACATACAACTACATACATCATACACATACATACATACATACATACAATACATACATACATACATACATACATACATACATACATACATACATACATACATACATACATACATACATACATACATACATACATACATACATACATCCCATACATACATACATACATACATACAACATACATACATACATACACATACACACACACCTATACTACACAATACATACAACATACATACATACATACACATCATACTACATACATACAACATACATAACCATAATACACAATACATACATTCCATACATAATACAACATAATACACATACATACACAATACATACAACATACATACATACATAATACATCATACATACATACATACATAATAATACATACTAAACATACATACTAATACATACATACATACATACAACATACAACATACAACATAACACATACATATATACATACATACATACATACATACATACATACATACATACATACATACATACATACATACTATACATACATACATACTGCCTTAATATATCTAAACCCAACGCACCGCTTATCGGCCTCCAATCATGCAATTAAGTAATTTTGTCTGTCTACAATAACAAACGCAAACACAATCTTATGTCGGGACTGAATATTGTCCATCACTTACGAGTGCGTAGTTACGTTTGCTTGCGTTCAGCCATTCAAAAACACTTGGTCCGACCACTATAATCAGTTAAAATAATACCTAATTAAATAATTTAGGTGAAAATTTTATTTTCTTGTTATATAGTAGAATATATTAAATTTTAAAATCAATTAATAAAAAGTATAATTTAATAGTTTATAATGTTTATTTTGAAAATGTATTCCTTTTGCAAGCACGACTCAGTATAGGGTTTTAAAAATGTAAGAGATTTCCAGTAAGGTTTGAAAATGCACGATCAACCTATTGTTCTAAAGCTAAATTATGGAATCATTATATGGTGGAATGAGCTAATCAGACGATCTTCCTTGTCCTTCATTCTAAGAATAACTACAACACGAGTTGTAGGTATACACAGATACTGTTGTTTACTTGGCGATGTCCACAACTGGAAGTGCTGTCATCAGCCATCACAAGTTCAAGCTGTGAAAGAAAAAATTGAAGAGTATTTATCTAATCTAAATGTAAGAACCGAGTTCTAAAATTCTCCACCAGTTTCAGGTATTTTCAAGTCAGTCAAATATGGAAGCTCCATGCCAATATGTATTAAGTGAAGTGATGTGTTAAAGCAATTTACACCACGAGATGAATTCATTATAGTTTTAAAACGCCGACCTCCTAGAGGCAATAATCAAACATCTGATAGTTAACAATAAATCCACTAGAAAATTGAAATAAATTTAAAACCTTAGCACAGTAAAACTAAAATTAAATGAATGATTACAAAATGCTTTCTAAAATGTTATTTGTAGATGTAGAGGTAATATTGCATTATTTAAGAAGTATTTTGGTTATTGCATTGAAATATTTACACTTTAATCTAAAGCAGGTTATTAAGTCAAATATAAAAAATCAAATACATAGAAATTATAGTTTTAGAAAACTAGTTTAGAAAACTAGATTAATCAATCTTTATCAGTTAAAACAGATTTTAAACATACTAAATAAAATTTAAAATAATATATATGTATTTTAAAATCAAAACACAATTAAAAATGGTTTTGCTGAGAAAAAAATTGTTTTCTTAAAAAGAATCTGATGCACCATTCCCCTTAAGATATATAGGAAAATTATTTATAGCACTAGAGTTGGACAAAGATCTAATCACATAAAACCCGAAAAATATAAAATAATATTAACTATCTAAGTATATAATAATCCATGTTGTATCTGTGTATTCTTCTATATTTCCTTCTCCCCATCCAAATAGCATAAAGAGATTAAATTTGCTATGGAAGCTATGTAGAATGTAACATTTTCCAGAAAAATCTAAAACTTAAAATATTCAAGATAGCATACATATTATAGTGAAAAGTTTAAAACAACAGGAACAAACTTAGCGTGAAATCAAAATGCGCATTTTTAGACAGGCTTAAACCCAAGGGTGTGTAGGCATATACATTAAAAATATATTTAATATCATAACTTACAATAAAACCCTATCTTGAGATAGTTCTATCGTTTCAAATCATTACATTTAAGCTCTATCTTGAGCTAGTTATATCCAGTCAAACTCATTAACTCTATATATAAACACAGAAATCAACCGATACTAGCAGGTAATCTGGCACAGTAATTAATAGTTAAATTATTAAAGTATTTTTAACCACAAATGTAATTGGAATCATTTTAAGGCGCTCGGATAAAGATTATTCATGATAGTTTTTATATTATAATAATTGCAATACTTTAGCAAGACTTTTGAAATAACAAATAACTCACTTTCTAAGAGTAAAGGAAACATTTTTTTTTTTATTTCAAGTCTAACCACCCAGGATTTAAAGCCCAAACTATACATCTACGTCTAATGGATGAGACTAGCACATGAAAATAAGCGAATAGGCTATCAATCAGTTATTATTTAATCATTAATTATTTTAATTTGACTGCTTAGGTTTAAAATATGAATATTTATTCTGATTAGTAAATTAGTTTTTATGTATTTAAAATTAAAACCATCAAATAGTAATGTTGCTTAACTAAGTCAGTAGCGTTTCCATCTCCAGAGATAGGATTCCCAGGGTTCGACTCCCTACATAGACGAAACATTGTGAAATGTGGGTTTACCCTTTCACGGTAATAAATTAATGGCTGGGGGCTGGATGTTATGTCTGTTCTAGAATAAAGTTAACCTTTAAGTAAAATGATGATATAATTATCCGATTAAGAAAGTGAACGTTAAACCCTCAAATAAATGTAAAATGAATGGTTACTATTAATTTTTTTAAAAATTAATGTTATTACAGTTATAAAACGTTTAGTATTAATAGAATTTGATTATATCTTCTTTTAAAAATGATTTATATAAGCTAACAATACGCTTTGGCGGACATAGAAAGATAATAATAATTTACCAATATAAAGTACAAGAACTTACTCTACTTTTCAAATTTATATTAAGTATTTTAAGCATTTTAAGTTAAAATATTAGCTACCAGTAAAAATTATTAATTTTGTAAAAATATATTATAGTAAAAACATTAGGTTTTAAATCTCGGAAAATATATTGCTTTTCAAATAAAATATGATTGAAATGTTTGATTTTATAAAAGTATGATGTTTTTAAGGTTAAGAACCTTCTATTCAGCTGGTATATATAGCAAATACGTAATAAATTATTTAGTACAGACAAGTAAAGCCTATTCCTATAAATAATAATTATTGTAATTATAAATGTTAGTAAGCGTCTAGCCAGAAAATGTGACTTCCCTGAGGAAATGTTATTTCTAAACAATAGTGTCACGTGGGGGTTGGACACACAAAAGAAGACAAGTAAATCTTCCCCAGCTCTGAACTTAACGAAAGCTACTCTCCATCCACAAGGCAGAAATTAGCCTGCTCAAATACTACAGTCTTGTGCATACAGTAGAGTACAAGCTGCAGTGTGGTGACTGTACACTCTACAATTTGACTACACGCAGCTTCAACAACACAAGTTTCCCGGCCATTTCCTCAGCTAAGCTTTTAGCTACATAACTTGTGGTTTAGGACGAGGGAATAAAGATGGCAAACAAAACAAGACTAAACAAAAATATGAAAAAATCATAAGCGAGGTTTAGTCTAAAACTAACGTAAACTAGATTAAAAAAAATTGCTCAATATTGAGTTCCTCTGGAAATGAAATGATTGCTTAGAATTCTGTGTATATTTGCGTGTGAGTGTGTGTATATATATATAACTGTAAATATTGGAAGACTAGTTCATTTAAGAATCTATCGGTAAATCCTAGCATTACGTGGTAAAAGTTCCAAGTATTTTTAAATTGTTTACATTTTGAGCTTTTACCAAGTCCATCGATAAATCAATTATAAGTATGTTAATAATTTAATTAATTAATTAATTGTATTATCTTATTTTAACTCCAAGAAATTATATTCCAATAGGTAAGGCAAGCCCTAAGTTAGGTTAAGTTATTATTCCTAAGCCACTGCAACACGCAAACAAAGAGCGTGTTTCAGGGACATGTTATAACCTGCAGAATAGAGCCAGGAGGGAGAGAAGATCCCTCTTTCTAGATTTGCTCTCAACGGTAAGCCAATAACCTAAGCTTACCTAACCTCACTTGTACAGTTATCAATATTGGAAGGCTGTAGACCAAATTAAAAATAATGCACTTTGATCTTTAAACCCCCGCTATATTGAAGTCGTTTGACATTTGGATATTTTTACAAAACATAACAGAACTGACGCATGCAGAGGGTGACCCCGTGTAACTTGACAAGAGTGATATTTTAAAAGCCATTACTTTATACAAAGATATAGCCGTATAGGTTGATAACTTGCTATGGAAGGATTAATAGAGGATGTAAAGCTGCATCCCTGCATGTGTCAGGCCAGTAATGGTCACTACAAAGACGTGCATATAAAAACGATTCTTGGGCAGCAATAGTTGAGACTTTAAATAAAAGTTAAATTATATATATATATATATATATATATATCTGTTTAATTTTGTTAATTTTGTCTGCAAACATTATTATACTCAACGACATTGATGTCTACCTATTCATTAGTAATGTAATAAATAAACAAATATTTTAATGTTTGTATATTTGAAATAATATTCAATAATTAGTTTAATACAAGAACTTCACTTGTACATGGTGCTATTAAATAGCACATGAACACATTTCTGACTTCCGTTGATCTACTATTGCTCCTTGAATTAATAAGCTTGGCATCACTGGATGATGAATTTTATAAATTTATAACTTCATTCTATTCTGCATTTGAAGTTACGAACCTCTTCTCTCTGAAGTAGTTGTGTAGCATGCAAGCTGGTTTAACAATTTTAGTGACTAGTTCTAGTTTACACCATAGAGTTCACTGGAAAATATTCCAAATTGATTAACAAGAATGCCGAAAGCATTTTTGCTGACTCGTCTAGATCTTGATAGTCTGTAATTTAATACCCTCTTAGGAAGATCTAGCCTGTCCCTGGAACTAGGCCTCATGATTTATGTCTTCAGAGGAAAGATCTAGCCTGTCCTGGAAATAGGCCTCATGATTTATGTCTTCAGAGGAAATGCTTCGTCACCAACAATCGTGAAGTTTAGTGTTGTATTTAAAAGAGGCTCATCCGGGGAGCACAGAGATTAATTGATTAATTATTAAAACACCTCTCAAGAATGATGTTTCAAAGTATTCCACTATCACTATTACTACCACTTAACCCTATGTCAAATGTAATGAATCTGTAATTATTACGAACAATAGCTAATAAAACTATTGTAAACTGGTACCTGTGAACCATAATTGGCAGGAGCGCTAACGAGCACATATTTTCCTTCTAGCGTACCATTACATTAGAGAAGGTTCCACTTGATTCTTAAATCCTTCTCAATATGTTTCCACATTTGCTTTGAAGGCTCTGAAGGCATGGCAATGGGTAACAGACAATTACACAGAGCTTTACAAACCCTCTTCAACAATTGCAAAAACTACTCTTGCACCAATTCTGTAGCTAAATGCTTTAGCTTGGAATGTGTCTTCATTAGAGAGGAATGGTTAAAAATGAGTGGAATTCTTTCAGAGATGGACTGAGACAGGCTAGTGTCAACGAAGACAAAAAGTGGTCAAGCAGTATTAAATATTAAACCCTGACGATACAAGAAATAAAAGGAGTCTCTCAAATAATACCTTGCTTTGAGAAGGTATGTAACTAAGTAAATTAACAATACCCTAGTAACGCTAGATAAATATTTCTGAAATATGAAATGGTCGTTTGTTTGTAACTTCGCATGAATCAAATATAGATTTTGGCAGAAACTGATTTGTACATTCCACAAACTATGTAGATGGAATAGTAAACAATGAACTCTCTGAAATGGAAGATATAGAGGTTTTTCAAGAGCAGTACAACGTCTATATGCCCTCTCACATGCTAATTATCCAAGCAAGATTCTGAAAAATAAAAATTATGTTGACAAAGTGATATAATACTTGTAAAATAAGACAAATTCAGGAAACACAGGATGATTATGATTTATATTTTAAGGATATGTGTGATTAACATGCCAAATGCCCCTACTTTATCATCTCTGAATTAAAACCAGATTATTTGAGCTAATTATTGGTGTTGAATAGCCTACATTTATCTTGCTAGTATAAAGAGTAGCTTTAGTAAAATATATTTTTTTATTTTACATATCAAATAGGTTAGTAAGCAAAGGGCCAACAAACGTAAAATATGAATTAATATAATTAATTGGAAATCCATGTAATATAGTTCAATTACTTATATAATAAATATTCAAATTTTAATATAATTTAAAATTTTTTTCAATTTCCAACTATTCTAGGTTTAAAATTTGACCTTATTTGGATTGTAATATTCCATTAAATGTTTTAGACTTGAAATCTTTTATATTGATTGGCTGCTTTATTTCTAGTTATAAACTTTTATATCCTAATACTTAATCATACATACCCAATCAAGCCATTCCCTTATGGGTTAGGCAATAAACTGTGCTTATAGCTTAAAAAAACTCTGACTTATTCCATCCTAACTAAATCTCGCTACATTTCCATATCCTTGCATACACCCTTCGCTTCAACAATAGCCAAAGTATACACCAAGTTATATTAGTCCGGTGCCTGTGTAATGCATTCTTCAACAGAGTGAAATATTCATTTTAATAATAAGACATTTTATTACTGATCTTAAATGAAAAAAAGGTTGCTGAATCCAAATCTGAGGGTCGCCACTTCGGTAACCTTGAGTATTTTGAGCTATGATATCATTAATGTGGCGGCAAACGCAATCCAAGCCTACAATATAATATAAAACTGTCAGCCCATTATAGACTGATTATATTGGACAAAACGGACAAATGAGGACATTACTAGCAATGCGATGATCTAAAGATGTGCAGCTGCTAATACACATTTATAAATGTTAGGGTTTCCAATCCTCCCATTTCCTACCAAAAATAGAGGTTTCTGCTATTTTCTCGGAAAAAGCTTAGACAATTTTGATTAGATTTTATATTTAATTTTGCCATTTATAATGCAGTAATGATTGACATATATCGCATATATGACAACATTCCAGTAGCTACATCGCAGTTTTGGTAAAATAGGTTTATTTATTTTTTCAAATTTACGTGCTTGGGAAGCGTTTTTTCAAAAATATGTAAGAAAAGAAATTAAAAAAGAAAAATAAACCTCTAAAATTTGTTTCAAGAATGTTTTTGAAAAGTTTACAAATTTGAGTACATTATAAAATCCTCGATTATAACATCACTCCCACATTCACAATGTCGATTTGTACTCCAACTATCTAATCGCAAGGATCCCTCTTACTCTTATCCATGAATACACTAAACAATCATTGAGACGTAGCACAACCTTAACTAACACCCTGTTCAGTGTCAAATCATTCGCTCAAAGCCCAATCAACTTTAACGCACGCTTGGTTCCATCATATATCAACATTGCATTTACCAACCATTCATCCAAACAAAATTCTCTCAGAACATTTCATAGCATACTCCTGTTTACCTGGTCACACTAAGGACCCCTCCAATTTAGACGTTCTCTAAAAACTTTGACTGGAATACTCAACAAACTTACTTCCCTATATCTCTTACATTCACTCTTACTGGCATTTCCTTTAACTTTGACAGCATTCTTTCAGTCATTACGAACTTTTGAGAAACCAGAACACACATTGAGCAACTCAGCCATTCTGGCAAGTAGTACCATGCCCCAACATTTATGTATTTCACTTGTGATTTCATATACTCCCACAGCTTCGCCATTCCTTAACAATTTCATAGCTTTTAACACTCCAGCCGCATTAATATTTAAATTCATCATAACATTTTCTATTTATTTCTGCCTCTTTCTTTACGTTAGCACCATAAAATTGCTAAAAATACTCTTTCTTATAGTGTTTTCATCCCAGATATTCTCACCACGTCCATTATTAATGCCATGGGTATTATCTTGAACACCTTGTTTCTTTCTTTTTACCCTCTTCCAAAACAGATAAGCTATGGCCTCTTTGATTTTATTCCAAGATTTGTGTATTATTAATATTTTGACGTTCTATTTTTTCTCCCAGAAATCTTTCATATAGCTTTCTCCCACTTGTATCCTGAAATTTTCCACTTTCACTGTTAATTGCTTACTGATCTTGAGATGCTTCCTCACAAAACACCTAACCAATTCAACTAATATAACTGAGATCACACCGAAGTGTTTAGTTGGATACTTAGCTCCACGCACAGCCCTAACATTATTTACTTACCTTCTAAGTGTCTCATTATACACCATAAAATAAATCATCGTTCTCTGAATCGTCCCTTTACCATATATACAAGTGAATAGTTTTATGACTAAGCCATGTGTTCGACACAAATAAACCTTTATCCAAACATAGACCACTAATTCATTACCATTCTCGTCTACCCTGCCATAACCATTCCTTCCTAACACTCTCTATGATTTCTCTCTTTGGACTTTACACCTAGCCTTTCATACCCTTTCACCAATATATAACAAGTTACTTGGAATAACATCCTTAATTAATAATTTTTAGTGTATGTTATACTTTATTTGGGAATAGAAAAAATATATACTTTGATAAAAACTGGTTTGGAAAGCTATATTAAGCCTTCGTAGCCATTTATTATAGGACAGAAACTGTATATTAATATGCCAACAAGAGTTTGATAACATAAGCCGTGATAGCACCAGCCGTGATAGCACTAGCCGTGATAGCACCAGCCGTGATAGCACCAGCCGTGATAACACCAGCCGTGATAACACCAGCCGTGATAGCACCAGCCGTGATAGCACCAGCCGTGACAACACCAGCCGTGATGACACCAGTCGTAATAACACCAGCCGTGATAACACCAACCGTGATAGCACCAGCCGTGATAGTACCAGCCGTGATAACACCAACCGTGACAACATGAGCCGTGATAACACCAGCCGTGATAGCACCAGCCGTGATAGCACTAGCCGTGATAGCACTAGCCGTGATAGCACCAGCCGTGATAACACCAGCCGTGATAACACCAGCCGTGATAGCACCAGCCGTGACAACATGAGCCGTGACAACATGAGCCGTGATAACACCAGCCATGATAGCACCAGCCGTGACAACATGAGCCGTGATAGCACCAGCCGTGATAGCACCAGCCATGACAACATGAGCCGTGATAACACCAGCCGTGATATCACCAGCTGTGATAACACCAGCCGTGATAGCACCAGCCGTGATAGGACCAGCCGTGAAAGCACCAGCCGTGATAGCACCAGTCGTGATAGCAGCAGCCATGATAACACGAGCCGTGATAGCACCAGCCGTGATAACACCGGCCGTGATAGCACCAGCCGTGATAGCACCAGCCGTGATAACACCAGCCGTGATAACACCAGCCGTGATAGCACCAGCCGTGACAACATGAGCCGTGATAACACCAGCCGTGATAGCACCAGCCATGACAACACGAGCCGTGATAACACCAGACATGATAACACTAGCCGTGATAGCACCAGCCGTGATAGCACCAGCCGTGATAACACCAGCCGTGATAGCACCAGCCGTGATAGCACTAGCCGTGATAGCACCAGCCGTGATAGCACCAGCCGTGATAGCACCAGCCTTGATAGTACAAGACATGATAACACCAGCAGTGATAACACGAACCGTGATAACACCAGCCGTGATAACACCAGCCTTGATAGCACCAGCAATGATAACATAAGCCATGATAACACCAGCCGTGATAACACTAGCCTTGATAACACCATCCGTGATAGCACCAGCCGTGATAGCACCAGCCGTGACAACTTGAGCCGTGATAACACCAGCCTTGATAGCACCAGCAATGATAACACGAGCCATGATAACACCAGCCGTGATAAGACCAGCCTTGATAACACCAGCCTGATAGCACCAGCCGTGATAGCACCAGCCGTGATAGCACCAGCCGTGATAACACCAACCGTGATAGCACCAGCCGTGACAACACGAGCCGTGATAACACCAGACATGATAGCACCAGCCGTGATAACACCAACCGTGACAACACCAGCCGTGATAACACCAGCCTTGATAGCACCATCAATGATAACACGAGCCATGATAACACCAGCCGTGATAAGACCAGCCTTGATAACACCAGCCATGATAGCACCAGCCGTGATAACACCAGCCGTGATAGCACCAGCCGTGATAACACCAACCGTGATAGCACCAGCCGTGATAACACCAACCGTGATAGCACCAGCCGTGACAACACGAGCCGTGATAATACCAGACATGATAGCACCAGCCGTGATAGCACCAGCCGTGACAACACCAGCCGTGATGACACCAGCCGTAATAACACCAGCCGTGATAACACCAACCGTGATAGCACCAGCCGTGATAGTACCAGCCGTGATAACACCAACCGTGATAGCACCAGCCGTGATAGCACCATCCGTGATAACACCAGCCGTGATAACACCAACCGTGATAGTACCAGCCGTGATAACACCAGCCGTGATAAGACCAGCCGTGATAACACCAGACATGATAGCACCAGCCGTGATAGCACCAGCCGTGACAACACCAGCCGTGATGACACCAGCCGTGATAGCACCAGCCGTGATAACACCAACCGTGATAGCACCAGCCGTGATAGCACCAGCCGTGATAGCACCAGCCGTGATAACACCAGCCGTGACAACACGAGCCGTGACAACACGAGCCGTGATAGCACCAGCCGTGATAGCACCAGCCGTGACAACACCAGCCGTGATGACACCAGCCGTGATAACACCAGCCTTGATAACACCAGCCTTGATAACACCAGCAATACTGATAATCTCTCCTACCATTATACAGCCCAAATCTTACGGTTGCTGTATATCCTGAATGTGCGGCCAGCCCTTATAACACCGCTCGACTGTGGGGACTCAATAGGTCCCTCGACGGGGATTTCCAGCCCAAAGTCCCAGTTAGTTTAGGTTCTCCTCTTCCATCAAGCCACTCCCCCGGGAATCTTTTATAGCTTCTATAACCCTTTAATAATCCTCCCGGGATAAAACCACAGCCTACGCTAGAGAAGCATTAGTGGCAGGTCGTTTGTTTCTCCAACTCATTGATTGGTCTCTGACCAATAATCACGATACCAGTTCAAATATTAACGTATTTAGAGTATTTGGTAGAGAACATAATACTCACGAGAGAGTCTTGAGTTCGATTGGTAACTGTGATGAATTTACCTAACTGATAAATTAATGTTCTAGTTTGCTTTTCAATTGATTGGGAGGTCGGTGTTTAAATATCAGCTCAGTTTACTGAGGGTAGTTAATTGCAAGTGTTGAACATTCACTAGAAGTTCTAACTTCCTTCTTTCCACCACATTAATGCAATCAAATGGGTATGGTCAGGATGGTTCGTAAGATGGGGAGACAAAAATAAATATATTACATTTGTTTAGTAATTACAACGATAACCCATTGTGTAAGCACACGACTTACAAACCAACTAGTATTTCCAGTATTTCACACCCAGCCCGAACGCCTAGATATTTAAAAATCTGATGGCAGAGCAAACAATTGTTTACGTAGTAAATATGACTGTCAGCCAGGGCCGGTTCTAGATATTCTTTAAGTGTAATCAAACAATATTTTGGCGCCCCCACCCCCCTCCTCCCATCACAATGATAATAAAATTGTAGGAAATTTTAATGGAGAAAAATTCTGCAAATAATTATTACAATTGCAATTTTCTTCAATATCCATAGTCTCCCAAAGAATATTAACGACCAATGGCGAAACTATAACTCTGGATGAATATTGAACAAAGTTCCAATTTTAATAACTAATTGCACAATTTGAATTAAGTAAACACAACTAAGATGCATACCTAAAATATATTTTAACAAGTACAATTGAAACATAAGTCGAAACATACAATTAAACACACAAGTTTCAAGTCTAACACTAACACAGGTTTGAGTTTGACAAAGAGTTATGTTGGTATGTCTCTTTAAAAGCATATTTACATAGTATTTTCTACTGATGGAAAATAGAATTATATTATTTATTAGCTTAACTTCTTGTTTCTGTTGTTACTGAAAAATTCATGCTATACAGACTTTTCTGGCTTTCAATTTGACAAAATCCCTTTTTATAGCATCCATATCGTTTAATTGAGAATGTAATTTTCAATGGCAATCAAACCTAGTCCATTCAATCTTTCTTGAGATATGGTTGATCTCAAATAGGTCCTTATGGATTTTAACTTGGAAAAACTTCGTTCACCACTGGCCACTGACACTGGAAGAGTGAGAAGCATTCTTAAGCTTACAAAGACGTTTGGAAATGAGTTCACATAGCCATTTTTTGTTATGAAAGACGAGGAATTGTCTGGAGAGGTACCGGAGGTCAATATATGTGCAAATATTTGGAGCTCGTTGGAGAGATCATTTCCATTAATGACACGTGGCTCTTCATCACTCAACACAGTTTCAAGATTTGCACATGCTTTCTTCAAATCCTCTCTATCACATATTCGCATATTGTCTATTAGATATAGAAATTCAAACTTTTGCTGTGGTTTCCCATAAGCTGGAATCTTTCTTTGGCAAGCACAGCATAAAAAAAGTTGACTTTGAAAGATGTTTACCCTGCCCAATGGGTTCATCCTCACTTTAATAAGAGAATTGCTTTTTCATTTTCCTTGGGTGGACTTGAGTTTCATTTTCAAACCAGCACAGACTCTGATTTTGTCTACAAGCTCTGTTGCGTCTTTAATAACACCATTGAGTACATCATCAGACCTCATGTTTTTAAAAAACCCTTGGACACTTTTAAAGAGATTCATTTAACTTTGTAGATCAGAGGTGACTTTTTGTAACATTTTACTAACCGTATTTATTTTAAACAGTATCTCATGCTAGGTGACTACATAATAAAGAAATTGAAAATCTGCGGTTTTCTTGCAATTCCCAAAGCAGTATTTCTGCCAAAAGTGTCAATTTTTTCATCTTGTGAGGCTTCATACACAGCATCACAAATTTGCTCAAATTTGACTTAAGGGCAATATGACCTCTATTATACTTTCCCAACGAGTGTTGCTGAGAGGTTTTAATGTCAGTGTGGGTGAGTGCTTCATTAAAATGCTCCAGTGGTAAGGTGATGCTAAAAAGAATGTATACACTTTTTGAATGTTACTAAAAAAGTCTATTGCAAGGGTGCAGGACAGGGCATCATTGTTTACAATTAGATTTAGGGAATGGCTCCCACATGGTACAAAAAAGGCCAAAGAGTTAAGGTCTATTATTTTCTTTTGAGCTCCAACATGCTTCCCTTTCATGTTGGAGCCATTGTCATACCACTCATGTTCTTAGAGGGATATTTTATTTACATAACTCACTAAGCAGTGATTCTGTTAGACCTTCACCTGTAGTAATTGTGATAGGTACAAAACCAAAAAAGTTCTCTTTAACTCTTACTTCCTCATTCTCATTAATTTTAACGAACCTTACTAAAATCGTAATTTGTTCGGTGTGGCTTAAATCTGATGTGCAATCAAGTATGATTGGATAATATTTTGCTTTACCAATTTCCAAAAATTTCCATTGCTACTTTTTAAAGAGTTTCACTTGTACCTATAAACTCTAAGCCTTGAGTTCCAAGAAAATTGAATAATGAAATGTAGGCATTTCATAACTTGATTCCAATGTTCTGTTTGGCTTGAATAAGGCATTCATCCTCTTTGTCAATTGTTTTATCCAAACATAAACGGTTGCTCAACTCACTGCATAATCGGCAATTTTTCACATGGGCCAGGGACTTCTCATGACTAGTCAACTCTTTGGGCAAGTTTTGCCAGTCGTAAAATCCTTGAACTATGTCTAACGGGTGATTTCTGATCTCCTTTATGTCGCACTTAAAGTGGGACCAACACCCTTCACCGAGGGCTATGAAGTGGTGGGGGGAGTCTTCCAGAGCTACCCAGTGATGAGTGTATCGCCGAATAGACGTGAGTTGCTCTTCACAAACGGCTCCTTACGTGTAGCTGGCGAGTTTAGCGAACAGCAATTTTTCGAAAATCAAATTTTGAAATTTCAATTGTTCGAAGTTTAATTTTTTCAAAAAAACAATTTTTTGACATAGCAATTTTTCGAACTAATAGTTTATCGAAAACATCGTTTTCGAAAAACAATCAGGTGAAATTAAATTTTTTGAAATAATTTTTTCGGATTTTTTTTAAAATGCAATTTTTCGAAAACCAATTTCTCGATGTAGAACTTCTTCGAACGATAAGTTTTTGAAAACTTGTTTTTCGAAAATGAAATGAATTTACCTCAAAAATCTGTTTTTCAAAATAAATGTTTCAAAAAGAAGTTATCAAAAATAAGTTTTTCGAACGATAAGTACGAAATATAAAAAAAATTCTAGCATAGGTTAGTTAGGTTAGGTTATGTTAGGTTATGTTAGGTTAGGCTAGGTTAGGTTAGGGGTAATCCCCCCTATAGGGGGTGAGTGTAGGGATAGGTGATTCCCAGTCCTTGATAAAATAGCTTTCGGAAAACTCGCAGTTCACTTAATTGAATTTAAAAAAATTAATTTGCAATTCGCAAAATTGATTCTTCAAAAAATTGATTGTTAGAAAAATTATTTAGGATTATGTGACTGTCAAACCATTGATTTTCGGTAAATTCACTTCGAGAAATTAATTTTCGGGCAATTGATTTTCGAAAAATGTGGTTTCAACAAACATACAGTTCGGAAAATTAATGTTTCAAAAAATTTACTTTCGACAAAATTACTTTCGATGATTTTGTTTTGGTGAATTTATTTCGATAAATTGATTTTCGAATAACTTGTTTTCAAGAAATTTACCTAGAACCATTTTTTGAAAATCAATTTCCCGAAGTGAATCTACCGGAAATCAATTAATTGACAGTCAAATAATCGAAAATGAATTTTTTGAAGAATCAATTTTGCCAATTACAATTTTTTTTAAATCAATTTAGCGACCTGCGAGTTTTACAAAAGCTATTTTATCGAGGACCCTCACCTCCTATAGGGAGGATTACACCTAACCTTACCAAACCTAAAATAACCTAAACTAAGCTAAGCTAGAATTTTATTATACTTCGAAATTCATCGTTCGAAAATTTTATTTTCGAAAACCTCCTTTTTGAAACTTACATTTTTGATTAAGAAAAACTGATTTTCGAAAAATTGCTATTCGGTTAACTCACCGGCTACCCACAATCAAAGCTATAGAACGCTTGTGGTGAATTTGGCACCATACGGTTCACCGAGCTCACACGCTTGTTAGATGGATATTCTGTCACAATACATTTAGAGAGAATGCTTGATGTTATGTTGTCTCAGTATCAGTGATTATTACAAACAACTTGGAGAGAGATAGAGAAATTTAAGGGGGATAAATAATTGGGAGAGATCAATGTTAAGTAGCTTGATCCCAAACAGTTCTTTAAAATATTCGGTACGTTAAAATATA
This sequence comes from Timema podura, assembly GCA_033556935.1. Classification (NCBI taxonomy): domain Eukaryota; kingdom Metazoa; phylum Arthropoda; class Insecta; order Phasmatodea; family Timematidae; genus Timema; species Timema podura. The sequence goes on along the minus strand of JAVRXN010000006.1, from coordinate 34,863,158 downwards.
TAATTATTTAAATTTGTGGTTCTGGAGCTGACTTGATGTCCTAGGTTGAGGTAAGAGTGTATCTTCACACAAAAAACTGGTACTGTGCACCACACAGACTTTTTTGCTTCTTTAAATTAAACCTAACATATTTACATACATCTTGTAAGATATATGGAACGAATTAATATACATTGTTGCAGAAACATAATATTGAAAAAAAATATAGCAAACGAGCATAAATTAAGTAGTATACACTGTTGCAGAAATATATTGTGAAAAGAAGAACTTCTCCTCCACCAAAAATAATAACAATCAACTTATAATTTGCCGGACTATATATTTAAAATATATCAGCTATATGTAAGATATTCTTTGTTTTATACAAATAAGTTTTGTCTAAACAATATTTACTTTTAATATTCCTACAACCTTTCAATACCATGTTGTCTCAAATAGTTGCAAAGATATTATCAAAATTTGAGATATAATTTGTCAAGTACCCTCTAAGCAATTTACCGGAAAAATGATTAAAGCCATTTTGTTAGTAATGTAAAATAAAGCTTGTATACGAATTTTAAACCAAATTGTTAAAGCCGATTATATAAACTACCCTTAATCCTAGGGTTAAGTATTTCAATCCATAAACTCCTGATTAAACCTTATCAAAACCATAGATAACAAGTTTTAGCCCAATCTGTAGAATAGTTTGGGCTCTAGGCCTAGAAACAGCACAACAGACAGACAGACAGTCATGCCGCATCGTGAAAACAACCTTATCTTTCAGGTGGTCATAAAACGTCGATATTTATAAAAACTTTGATTTAAATCTTTGGTGATAACAAAACATCTCTCTTCAAGGGGTCGAGAGAAAGTAATAATAATGATTAGCAATACACATGTAATTACATGATTGTAATTAAACTTTGATTAATTAATAACCAAGGTAAAAGTTCGCTTCTCACTCTGTCATGGTACAAAATTCCATAAAACGCTTCTATAGGACCACCCAGACTATATTAAATCTGTGAGATGAGAATTATTATTTGGGACCAAAAGAGAGATATTCTTGCTTTTTTTAAAAATAAAATATCGATTCAAACCCCTAACCTCCCCTTAACCCCAGAATATAAAGAGCTCCTAGTTTGTACAAAAGTATAATAATTAAATTGTTCATCAAAAATTTTACCGATATAAGCTTTTAGAGAAACACATCAATAACTTAAATTGAAAAAAGATGGAAATATATATTCTTAATTTAGGCCTATATATAAGTTATAATTTTATTTATAAAAACATCAGACATTTATTGTGCGTGCTTAGTTCTAAGATATTTCACAATAATAGTGTTTGTACAACGCCTTAATAATCGTTTGGGCTATCCGCATTTATCTGCAACAATGGGATGTATATGAATAACGTATAATTAGGAGGGAGGACATCAGTAAATGTGTGAAGGGAAATATAGAACATATAAATATCCTATCTACTAAGATAGTGTACGTGGTTTATGGCAATATTAAGAACAGGATTTCAGTGTGCACTTACTTCTTTCTCTTTCTCTCTAAGTATCTCTTTCACTCTTCAGGTATCTCTCTCAATCTCCAAGTTCCTTCTCACTCTCCAAGTATCTCTTTCTCGCTCCAAGTAACCAGCTACCCGGGAGCCCCTGACCGAGACAGCACAATCGATCTCACCGCTGCCACCATGTGTGTTACTCGGAGATGATACAGGATAACCTTTCACGCTCACAGTATTTCTTGTGGTGTACTCTTAGCTACACTTACACACTCGTACACACCCACACATAACAAGAAAACACGAGTACCAAGAGATAGGAGCGTGGAAAAAGACAATAGTCTTGTCTTGTAGCGAGTAGTCGTGATTGTAGGATGGGGTTTGAAGCTCTGTAGCTTTATTTTAAAACTAAAGAATATATTTTAGACTCTGACAACTTAATTTTATCCTTACTTACTTTATGGAATTAGGACTCAAATGTTTATTACGAAACTAACATAATGTATGGCACCGATACCTATCTTGAGCTAGTTCTATTCAGTCCACCTCATTACACCTTATCTTTTTCAGATCCATTTTAAAGCTATCCACCCAGTATCTCATTCTTTTTTTGATCAAATATCTTCCTAAGCACCTTGCTTTCAAATACCCCAAATCTAGTTTCGTCATGTAAGTTAATAGACTATGTTTCACACCCAGTAAAATGCTTGTTTTATATCGTCTGATTCTTACATTTCTTGACAACAGGCGAGATTTCAATAACTTATTGACCGAGTAGGAACTTTCATTTTCAGAATTTTATTATTTTATTAATTTCCACTATAATATCGTTATTACTTGTTAAAATTGCTCCTAAATATTTAAACTCATTAATTATGTCAAATGATATGTTGATCGAATAAATCTCTAAATTATCGTCCCCATCGTCTCCTCAGCCTTCACTTTTAAAATATTTCCTTACTAATCTCTAGTAAATGTTTGCATCTTTTTCAGCAGCTTCTTTACTGCTGCCCAACAAAGTTAAATCTTATGTGCATCCTTTTAGCTGCATTGTACCATTTAATGTTAAGCCTTCCCTACTCTCTTACAAGGCACGTAAAGACGTGGTGCCAAATTAATTAAATTAGTAATTACTTTCTTGCATTAACCTAATAACGTAATTTAAGGCTAAATTAAAAAGTAATGGTGAAAGTGCATTTCCTTGTTTAGACCTATAATGTAATTTGAAATTATCTGGTATGTAACATCGAACCCATACCCTGCCACACGTATCTCTCTAGCATTCCTAAATTAGCTTGACAAGTTTTTAGGTAGGTCTATCCTAAGATTGACTATAATATCTTATAATTTGTTTCTCTTAACTGACATATAAGCATTTTAAAAGTATATGTATAATTTCATGGCCCGTCGTGTTAATTTCTCATTTTCGTTCTGATATTTTCCAAGTAGTAAAAGTCTGGTCGACTGTTGATCTATTTAGTTGATATCCACACCGATGACCTCAATTAGTTCCTCTGAAGATGGTGTCAATCTAATTAGTCTTAGCATTATATATATAAAAATATTATTTGAAGTTTAATATAATAAGAATTATTCCACTAATGCTACCAGGAAGAAAAAATACCACAACTGCCGTCTAGTGTTCAAAGTAGCAGGTTTGATCCTCGGCTATTCCAGATTCTTCTGTGAAGCAGTAGGTCTGAAACGAGGTCAAACTCAAACTCAAACTCGTGAGGACAAAGGAGCTACTGGGATGAAAATATAGTGGCTCTGGTCTAAGAAACTGAGATAAGCAGCCAGAGGGTTTGTTGTGATTCCCACATTACAATCGCTATTAGCAGAAGTTGACACTATCTTTGCAAACAGATGACACCCATTCGCTAGGCTGGTACTAAGACATAACTATTAAATAAATGAACAAAATTGTTGATCATTCTTGGTAGTAAATTTATTCTAGTTTTTTGTTTTGATTTGTTTTATTTGAGTCCAAAGGTACTTTTTTTGTTGTTTACTATGTTGCGTTGAATTTTGAATTTTCACTTTTTTACCACTTCTCCAATGAGAGAAGCTCCCCTCTCCTGATTGGATAGGCCATTACTGGCTTATAGCTCTCCAAGAAACAACATATTTGTGTGTTAAGTTCTTATCCTTGTTTGGTTGTGATATTCATGTTATTATGTCCAGATTTTAATGGTGTAATAGTGCGGAAGTTTGAATTTGGAGGTAAATATTAATCATGGGGGAAACAGAGTCTCGTGAAAGATGGCTTGCACGGGTTTAATCTCTGATTTAATAAAGCTACTTTTTCAGGTGAGTCTTTCATTGTTCTAATTTGTCTTGTTCTCATCTACCAGAATGTTCAGGGGCTGAGGGTGGTTGGACAACTTTGGGGAATGATCCGCTTACAGTTCTGGTTTAGCGTGGACATGTGAGGCTGAGTCTTGAGGCTGAGTCTACAAAGGTCTTTATGAACATAACGCAAACTGCGTAGACATGTAACCTCGATTGTTTAGAGAGATGTTCAGAATTAATTGAATGTATAGCTTGAAGTGTAAGATGAATAGAGGTCAATAGAGGTTAATAATCGAACATGGAACTCTTGAGCTAGCTAGAGTATTATGACTGTAAGGTGCAGAGGACTGAAATAATCACAGAATTGTAACTTAGCAAGTGCTCACTGTCGAGTTGTATGGTGAATAGCAAAATTGGTAAAATATAGCTATATTTAAAGTATCTTATATAGCTAGAAAGATAAATCTATGAATACATTGAAGAATATCTATCTCCAGAAACAACATTAGTCATGACTTGATTTAAAGACACGTGCTTCCCACTAACATAAGTCTTCCATCCCATTGGTGGACACGTCGACTAAATGTCAGGCTAGTATATTTTGGTTTTATGGCGAATAAGTCAGGGTTATTATCCTGGCACAGTACTGAGGGCAATTTTTCTAAAACTTCTTTACATTCCCTCCCAAAAATGCAGTTACATTTCCTCTGAGAACTACCACATCAATTTCTGTACTAATTGGAATAGTTACAGGTAGATATTTTGAATGGGTAGTAGGACATGGTGGAAATAAATAGGTTAAGACAATTACAGTGAGAAGTGACTTGTAGAACAGCGTTTTTAAAATGGTGATCCGCAGAGCCCGTAGCTACCAGCGGGGTCCGTAGGCAATCTTAGAATATTCTTTTGTTTATACTATTAACTAGTATCAATAATTTGAATTGGAAATTTTTCAAATACGAATAAAGATAAACTTCCACTTTCAACGAATGGTCTTTAAAATATAAAGAACAACTTATTGGAATGTCTATATATTAAGATTTAAAATTAAGATTTCTGTGGGAAGAAATGACAGAACTTATTGTTAAAATAGCATGTAATACCATGAAATAAGGAACCAAACTTTTAAATTTTCCATTTGTTTCACAATATCATGTTTTTGTGATCCGACATTATTATTCTATACTGCTACGAAGACTAAATTTAATAACATAATGAATGTAGAAGATGATCTGCACTTACAAGTGGCAACCACAACTTCAAATACTGAAGCACTTTGTGAGCAAAAACAAGCCCACCCGCTATATATATATACTGATTTAGATTTTTCACTTTGTAAGCAAAACTGTTTGCACAAGTAAGTAATAGGTACGAGATGAATATTTTCTTTGAATATTTATTCAAGTATTAGGTTATAAAATTGTACTCTATTTATTGAATGTTAGTAATATTCGTGTAAAAAAATTAAGGGCTCCAGCTTGTGTTGTTTTGTTTGGTGCTTTGTGCAAGGGTTCCTCGTGTCTACAAGATTTGGGAACACCTGCTGTAGAGAAGCTACATACCATCTAAAAGCTTGTCGAATGTATCAGAGGCTTAAGGAGAAATAAGACAAACCCACCAATATATGAAGATTTCCTGAATGTGCTTGTACTTTCCCAGATCTCGTCAATACAATACAATATAAAGTCTGTTCACCGTAGGAATTGTTTTCTGAAAGGCCTTTTTCCCTACCACAAATCTATTATATAGTAGGATATTGGTAGGAAAAAAGACCTTTCGGAGAGTAATTCCTACCGTGAATGGAGTTTAATCTATTCTGCTATGAAAGTGTAGACTCTGTCCAGAAAAGAACAAGGGGTGAAATGAAAACAGAAGTTCTTGGAGAGACTGTTCAATACAAACTGTAATAACAGTGAACTTCCAACAATCAGTTATCAAGGGCTCTAAAAACAACTCTTTGAAATGAGGTAGAAGTAAGAATAAAAGGAGAAAAAAAGGAGAATGTCGACGAAATTAGAGGTGGCGAATCTTGCGAGAATACATCGAGGTCAATGGGAAGCAAGGCTAGCTGCTTAAAACATCGTCTCTAAAAATTATATAAAAATATTAAAGCAAACGATTTGATGAACGGCAGCAAAAGAAAATTGCTGAAGAATATCGCAGACACTTGGACAGGTTCTATTTTATTCAGTTTATTTGGCTTAAATTGTTTTAATAAAACCAGCATAAGACTCATTAACTATTTTGAAACCAGTTTCGGTGGCTGCATGGTATAAGACGTTACTCCCTCTAATAGACGAGACTGCCAATGACGAGAAGATCGTGACCGGGTGTACTGAGGCTGGTTTTTCTTAATTAATTAATTAATTTTATCACCGCGTCTTACTACCCCTTCGGGTTATACGCATATGTACTAATTACATTAATGGATTAGGAAATGGGAAGGTTGAATTTAGAGGAAGTGAACCCGCATTTGCGTGGAGGGAGAGTGGAAAACCATTTAGGAAAAACCACCCCCAGTTCACCCGACCGAGATTATAACCTCGATCTCCCCGTCCTCGGTGGTCTGACTCAACACGACTGGCGCGTTAGCCAACTACGCCACCGAGGCGGGTGGTTTTTCTTAATGTCTTCCCCCTATCTCCACGCGAATGTGGGTACACTTTATCTAAATTCAATCTTTATCACCTATATCCCACTAGCGTAGACGTGATGCTAAAAAACTAAAAACAAACTATTCTCTCCTAGAATAGCAGAGTGACTTGGCTTTAGTAAGAAACATGACATGTGTATTACTAACTAATATATTACCACATAGGTGGTCATGGAGGCTAAGGCGTCAAGCTAGTCTGGTAAGGCTAGATGATGATGGTTCAGGTACATCTTAAATACATTCAACCCTATTTATTTATATTCCTACGCGAGTGTTTGAACGTAGAATTGTAGATTCAATAGGTAGTAGAATGGTATCCAAACATTCTGCCGTACGGGCCAGATTATAATTTATTTTGGTAGAATGCACCAGTAAATATCTAAAATCTAAATATGTATCCTTATATTTATGTATATATAATTCTTTACGAAATATTATAAACTATATTTGAGTGTATTTGTTAATATTATATATAATATTTCACCACGCTGCTTACAAATGTAAAGATGTATAATTTTCTGAAAACTCCACCCCTTTAAATAACGTTATAAACCGCCCAACCATCCCAGGTCTCTAGTACACTTTACTCCGACAATTTCATACAAAAGTGAACTTTTAAACAAATTATATTAACTCCATCCTGACAACAATTGTCTCCATCTTTATACACTTTCTAAAATATCCACTGGACTGAACTATCTTTCTTCACAGTTGGCTTATCGAAACCAGCCAGCCATATCGCTGACAAGATGTGTTATAGCAGCCTGTGTTCCGTGTCTTGGAGGTCTTGACATAGAACACCACAGTGTTCGTTGCTCTCAAGAGTATCAACCAAAACTAACATTTTTTACACATGCTATGGATAAAATAGCTCACTCCAAACATTCTAGAAACACATCAAACCAATCCCAGATAGTTGATTGGTCCCTATTGACCAGGGTTCGGCAGCTATAACACAAAATATATGAACAATTGTACCAATAAATTCTAGTAGCACATAAAACCTATCCTAAATGGTTGATTGGTCCCTATTGACCAGGGCTCGCCCGCTATAGCCCAAACTATATGAACAATCGTACCAATACATTCTAGGAACACATAAAACCAATCCCAGATGGTAATTGATCCCTGTTGACCAGGCCTCGGCCACTATAACCCAAACTATATGAACAATTGCACCAATACAATCTAGGAACAGATAAAACCAATCCCAGATATGTTTATTGGTCCCTGTTGACCAGGGCTCGCCCGCTATAGCCCAACTATATGAACAATCGTACCAATACATTCTAGAAACACATCAAACCAATCCCAGATAGTTGATTGGTCCCTATTGACCAGGGTTCGGCAGCTATAACACAAAATATATGAACAATTGTACCAATAAATTCTAGTAGCACATAAAACCTATCCTAAATGGTTGATTGGTCCCTATTGACCAGGGCTCGCCGCTATAACCCAAACTATATGAACAATCGTACCAATACAATCTAGGAACACATAAAACCAATCCCAGATAGTTTATTGGTCCCTGTTGACCAGGGCTCGGCCACTATAACCCAAGATATATAAACAATTGCTCCCCTCATCGACCTTTGCGTGAGACATCGAACTTTCTCAGGCAAAGACTTGTATGTTTCAGATATGAAAGGTAGAATATACAGGAAATGTGCCTGTATTCGCATGGAGGGAGAGTGAGAAACTATTTTAACAATTAGATAAACATTACACCCAGCTGGGATCTGGGCTCCGACCACCCCATCACCTGCAGACCAGTGTGTATGAGCTTGACGTTTACTCTGCGTGCCAGTCTTGATACGTTTTGTTTGTTTTGTTGAATACTTTTTGGTTGATTAGGAAGATATTTTTAAACTAGGGCAATCATTACAGGAGAGGAAATTGACCTACACACTATATTTTGGGAAATATATGCATAACCCATATTTTGAAAGTTATCAATCAAAGAGTAATTTATTAAAGATGAAAACTAGCTAGAGTATTAGAGATTGTTTAAGTGTTATTTTTAATTTTTAAATTTCTTGGTTAACTAAACTATATCCTCTTTATAATCACCTTGACTCTCGTGATGAGAAACAATTTAAATCGATTCAACGTAGTATTATTTTTCATTAAGCAATTATTTTAAAATGTTGACGAATAGTTTCGATGATCGAACGGACTAATGCGTTGGTCTCGCAAAATAATGGACTATCGGTGACGGCTAGAACGGTGATCGCATTTTAGTCAACTGTAATTTGTGTGTATTTTACTAAAAGTTTTCTCCTCTCCCACCAATAAAATGCGGGTGTACTTCCTCATAATCCAACCTTCTTAATATCTGGCACACTATCGTAATATCTCTCTCTCTCTTATATATAATAGGTATCTTTGTATTCCCTCGAGCCCTCCAAAAGTGAAGTATTTTAACCATACAAAAAAATTACTCAAAAATGTTGATAAATATCGACGTTCCATGACCCCATGAAACAAAGAGAGTGGTTTTTGCGCTGCCGGTTGTTTGTCTGTCTGTCTGTCCTGTCTGTCTGTATCTCTGACTATTGCAGAAAATATTTTACCATTCGGGTAAAACTTGGTGTCTGGGGTTTTCATAACTACCCCCAAGATATTTTTTGAACTAGATATTTAACCCTAAAATTAAGAGTAGTTTTCAATAAAGTACTTTTAGTTTTAGGCTGGATAATAAAAGAGATAAGATTGATTTACTTAAAATCCGCTATAACGATTTTAATTAAATTTTATATCCATACATTGTTCAACAATACAAACAAAAGGGTAATTGTCGCTTACCAATGTTAATTAATTTATCGGTACTTTAATAAATTAGGAATTTCCAATTTTGATCATTTATCTGCAAATATAAAGACGTAGTACCTTAAAATTAAGAATATTTATTCTGGAATATATTTTTATGAAACAAATATTTTCTGAGATATAAGCAAACACACATGTATGGTGTACTTGAGATTAATATTAGATTGTTATGTTCTTTGGTGGACAGGATGCCCTTCATTCTCAATGTTTCTGTCACAGTGTATCTTATTACATTTATGCTCTTTTGTTGAGTGTTTCTGCAACAGTGTATATTATTTATTTACACAAATTTAATGAGTTTTTAGTAAATGTCCTTATTTTAAGATTAAAGAGAGAGAGAGATTGCGCGGTGCACCGTACATTTATTTTCTTGGTTTAACTCTACCTCCAAATAAACTGTATTTATATTCATATTATCTTTAGTAAGGAGAAATTGATTGAGGATATTGTGTAAGGAACGAGCTTGTGAGAATATTAGATAAGTTGAAAATAGGTTAATGTGAAACTGTTATTAAGTTAAAAATTATTATAGAAATTTAATAATTTTTAACTTATAAACTGTTTCACATGAACCTATTTTCAACTTATCTAATATTCTCACAAGCTCGTTCCTTACACAATATCCTCCAAATAAACTGCTAATCCAAGTGAATACATAATATCTTAGTTGTTTTGTCCTCAAATTTACATAGATATGTCTTTATACAAATAGATTATTTCTACCTGTAAAATACAGCTTATTGTGCGGTTGTAGGGGACGCGAGGAAAGGTTAGTGTTTTTACAGTTTTGATGGTAATTTTTTTTGACAAATAAATAAAATAATGCTTCAGTACAAACAAAGAGTTTAATTTTCTTCCCACGGTGAGTTCAACAGTTCTTAAATCATGAGCATAGGGCATTAGATGAAATACTTTTAAACAAAGGGCAAATTGTTATTAAATTTCAGGACAGCCTTGATAGATATTCAACAATTATTGTTGAGGTCACCATGTGAATAAAATAAAATTATATGCTTATACTGAAGCAATATCTTAATTGTTGTGACCAAAAATATTTTGCTATGATACATTAATAACTGCAAAAACATTTACCTTATACCTTAATTTCCACAATTGTGGTGAAAATAATCACATAAATAGAATATAATGTGTGTGTTTTAATAATAGGTATATCTTCAAAACAGTAAATTTACAGAAGGACTTGGGGATTTTTAAGGTGTGCACTTAATGCTTATTTTTCTACCTATGCCTATATTCGGTGCCTGATGTCCTAAGCCACCTAACTACTGGTGCGGGTAGCTCCAAAATCAAGAAATCTAAAACATAACATTATGATATTAGGAAACCTTTGGAGTGCTAAATTGAGACCTTTAAAAATGTTTATGCTTTTTTGAACATAACATTTCGATCGCTTGACAACTAGTTTGGTTAACTCAATAACCAACAAAAGAAAAAAAAAATCTTGAATTCACTCGGGTAAGTAAATTTAGGGGTGTGTGTCTCAAATGTATTATCTTTCCTGTTAAATTATATTACCAGTTTGACTTCTTAATACCCACGACGAGATATATGCATATTTCCAAAAACAGAAAACATAGAATAGAAATGGAAAATAAGAAAACTTTTATCATGTGCACACTATCTTATTTTTTAACTTATACATATATTCCTGTCCTTGCACCTAAGACTGAGTAGCCAATGTCATGGAAAATAGCAACCTGGGTAAGGATACGTAGAAAGCTGGATATGGATATGTATAAAGCTGGGTAAGGACACGTAGAAATCTGGATATGGATATGTATACAGATGGGTAAGGACACGTAGAAATCTAGGTATAGATATGTATACAGCTGGGTAGGGACACGTATAAAGCTGGATATGGATATTTATACAGCTGGGTAGGGACACGTAGAAAGCTGGATATGGATATGTATAGAGCTGGGTGAGGACACGTATAAATCTGGATATGGATATGTATAAAGCTGGGTGAAGAAACGTAGAAATCTGGATATGGATATGTATAAAGCTGGGTAAGGACACGTATAAAGTTGGTTATGGATATGTATAAAGCTGGGAAAGGACACATAGAAAGCTGGTTATGAGCAAGCTTCTTGCTTGCACTTGCCAGCTTCTGTTTCCAGGCTTTGTAAGTGCTTATAAGTGGTCAAGTAGTAGTACAAATAGACTTTATTCAAAATCAATAGCCAAATTTATTACAATGATAATAGCTAATAGCTAATTTTTATGATTCTAACCCCAATACCTATTTTAAAAATTGGGACGTATTAACCCACTTCTACTCTTTTCCCTCTTTTACTCAATCAATGTTATTCTAAGTAGATCTAGATAGATAAGTGGTCACGTAGAAAGCTGGGAACAAGTACGGTTTGGAGATAGCTCCCCATAAGGGAACAAGTCCTCTTCAAGTGAACTGTTCAAATGAACTGAAATAAAAATTATGTGTAAAAATATAATAGGAGTGCATGAAATGAATCATGGGTGGTGAAGATTTGGAAAACAACATCACATTTTCCCACGGTTAAAACTGGACAATAAACGGTTCTGTAGCTATATGAAGATGGAGATCAGAATTTTCAATTACATTTTCAGCCAGATAGAAGAACCCCTGTTAAGAAATTGGGGAAACTGGTGCCAGCAACAGATCCTCCTTGAAGTAAAAGTTTTTCTAAAGGTAGTAAAAGAATAAGTTTAGCGATTATTTCCAGGAATTCAACCAGTGGATTAGCGATAAAATAATTGGCTCTCAGCTTCCACGTGGGCTCATCAAGTATTGTGAAAGACGTGGCCACAACCATCTGGGAGAATTTTCAACCTCATCATATGCAAGTATCAATCAAACATTATTTTCAGGAAATTGCTCATGATTATTTTAGACTTTGGAATTTTTCAAATGCTCAAGGCTTGCTCAACGGGAAGCACGTGTGCATTGGATACCCAGATAACAAAGGATCTATTTTTCAATGTTACAAACACTATTTTCCATTGGTCTTTCAGGGTGTCGCAAACGTTAGTGTACCAATTTGTAACAATTGATGTTGGGGAATTCGTTAAAAAAAGTGATGTGGGACATTCCAACCATCAAATTTGTATGAGTAAATACAGAAACAGGAGTTTCACATTCACGAGTCATTGTTCTTGCCAGGGACAAATGTAAAATCTCCATCTGTTTTTGTTGGGTATGAGGTGCATCTAATTGTAACTTGCCTCCTCAACCCATTTGCAAGTGATGATCTTGGTATTGATGAAGACAACTTCAATAAAAGATTATCTCCCATGAGAACGTCAATAAAATGTTATTTTGGAATTCTGTATACAAAATAGCGTTTACTCTCAAAACATGTGGAAACATAATTCAACCGGTGGAGAGTATAATCTAACATATTTGGCTTTTGAACAACATTATTCTTGATAGAGAGGACATAGAACACCATCTTACAGAGGCCGTACTTATCCCTAACAACATTATTCTTGATAGAGAGGACATAGAACACCATGTTACAGATGCCGTACTTATCCCTAACAACATTATTCTTGATAGAGAGGACATAGAACACCATGTTACAGATGCCGTACTTATCCCTAACAACATTATTCTTGATAGAGAGGACATAGAACACCATGTTACAGATGCCGTACTTATCCCTAACAACATTATTCTTGATAGAGAGGACATAGAACACCATGTTACAGATGCCGTACTTATCCCTAACAACATTATTCTTGATAGAGAGGACATAGAACACCATCTTACAGAGGCCGTACTTATTCCTGTTGCGGAAAGAAAAAGTAAGTCATTAGGGAGGCCAATAAATTAGGCAAAAACTGCCAGGGATGTTTTCCAGATATATTTTTAAAATAACCCGTTAGCTTACAATATTTGAAATTTCAAGCTATTTAGGTTAGTGTAATCTTAAAACTGTTAATATAATGTTGAATTAACTGTATTATAATTATTAGTACTGGAATAATTATTGGGATGCATGTCAAATAAATAAATATTTATAATTATGTTTGTATTTGAAGATATGGAGAACATTGTGAGAAGTAGTTTCAGTTAGATTGGACAAACTTCAACCTCTGTATATACTGGTACCAACCTAACAGGTATTATCTAATACAAACCATGATCTTGACATTGTGTAAGAGGAACATACACAAAATCTCCGTATGTTTTTCTTGAGGATGAAGCATATCCCTTACTTCCCTGCCTCCCCGAGCTATATGCAAGGCATGACCTCGGTATTGATAAGGAAAATTATATCAAAAGTTTACCGCGAAGGAGCAATTCAATCGAATGTGTTTTTGGGTTTTTGTACATGCAAAGTGGCGTTTACTCTCAAAGGGTATTGAAACCAATGTTGATCTGGCGAAGAGAATTATTAGATATACATGACTTTTGCATAACACAGCTATTTATATGGAAGGTTTGCACCATCATTTAAAATATACAGTAGCTGTCCTTGTCTCAGACAAGAAAAGGCAGTCACTTGGGAGGCCTAAGATGAACCAAAAATTGTCCGAGATGTGTTCACCAATAAATTAATTTTATACACCCCATTAATTTACAACAAGTAGAACATCAAGTAGAATGTTATGTATTGCATTTATATGGAGTGTTTACAAAGTACATAAATTAAAATATGAATGTGTAAAATGTGAATTACATAAATGAAAGTTCCCACGTCTTGCCCGCTTTATTATAGTGTTTGTTTTTTCACCATTCTCTGAGAATTAATATTTTTATTAATAATTTAATGATTTATTTACAAACAATTATTAGTTAATTAATTAGTTATTAGTTAGCTATAGTGATATTATTAATATTGTAAAATATTCATTAAATGAATTAATAAAAAATATAATAAAATAAATGCTACAAAGCAATTACCTTCAATTTTCATTTCAAGGTTAATACCCATTCAACATTAACTGAGATAATTTATATTTGAATGCTCTTTGACCCTTTTATTCCGTTGTAGAACGTCTTTATACACAAACGTTATTAACTGCTCGCTGTAAATCACGCTCATATAATCGAATTAAATAAACAATTAAAAAAATATCCCAAATTGAAATAGACAACCAATCTCGAAGGTGAATGCTATCATATACTAGAAGCTGTAAAATTAAATCTCCAAACATTCTTGTTCGCGGGATGTGAATCTGTAAGTTCTGGCAGCTCAAATAATTTCAGACACGTTTCCTTTTAGTCGGGCATATTCAAAGTAGGTAAATGTAATTTCTCTGGTTGCCACTTATCAGCGCTAACTCACCAGTGCCAACTTATCAGCGCTAACTCACCAGCGCTAACTCATCAGCGCTACGTGTCCTTACGTTTAGGATGTACCCCTCTTGGCGTATTTTCTTTTGCAGCTAACTCTGTATTTAGTAAATTAGCTGTATTGAATATAAATTTAATATAATTAGTTTGTTCAAATCCACATACATTTCAATACGCGTTAACAATTTTGTTTAAAAATGAGCCGTCAACTTCAGTTTTAATTAGTGCCGGTGAAAGGGTTTCATGTGCCACAACTTTCTTCTAAAATATGAATAAACTGCACCCCCGTGTGACGTAAATGATAATATTAGAGTGCCAAAATAACGAAGGAAAAGTGAATGAAATAATAAAAATTGAATAAAAAAGAATTAAGTGGTGAACCCTTTTTCTTAATCAATGTGTACTAAAATTTTATAACTTCTTCTCTTCCTTTTATCTGAATATGTTAATAAGCTCTTAATTAATTAATATCAAAGTGGTTCCCCAACAAAGTAACCCTGAATGTAATACAACGTTGAAATGGATTATGTTGTTAATACATATTTTTTATACTTAATATATTATTAGTATTATAAATAATAATAAGATTTTTTCCATCCATAATTATTAGTTTCATTAATTTAAATTATTAATTTTCATACACTAAAATAAAAAGTTGGGAGTGTGCCCCAGATAACCGTTTAGGTTCAGATAATTGACGGACCCTTGCTTTTAATAAACCTAAAAACAGAAACTTGGGAAAATTGATTTTTTGTCTTTTTACCCTTAAGTAAATTACCTTCCATTTTAGAGCTAAATATCAAATTCCAAAACTCCCTACAAAAACCATGGATACCAAGTTTTAGCTTGACTAGTAAAATTGTTTAGGCTCTAAGGCTTAGGTCAAGATACAAAGACACACAGACAGACAAATGGACGGCATTGTCAAAAACGTATTTCCAGTTTCAGGGGGTCATGAAAAATCAGCATTTATCAAAATCTCAAGTTCGATATGGTGACGATCACAATACTGCTCTCTCTAAGAGAAGACGAGAGAAAGTAAAAAGTGATTCTTTGCCAAATAATAGCTACACAGGTAGCGTTAAACATCATTATTTAATCCAAGCTAACATTTATTTAGGTATTTACTTGCATAATCTGGATAATTTAAGGTGTGACACTTTGTCTTGTACCTAACCAGACTATATAATTGATTATTAATTTATAGCTATTTTAAATTTTAAATAATTAGCTTAAGGAACGAAAATAATAATATAACAGATCTAAACATAACCAAAACCATTAGTAATATCAAATTAAATCAACCAAACTCAAAATCGCTATCTGATAAGTTTTAACAAGTTCTATATCATTCATACAACACAAATTATTTAAATTTACATCATTACAAACAATTAAATTTGGATTACCTATACACATAAGTATATATTTTCAACTACATAAAAAATAAAAAACATTTTATATAATATATTATGTATACTTAGAAAATTCCTTTTTTAAAGCAGTTTTCAGGGTAAACGTTCTGGTATTAGCATTAAATATAGCTCATTCCACGCCTGTGATGTAATTACAGGTAAAAACTGAAATAAGAACTGGGATTTTTCAAGGAGTATACAGAGAACTGAAGAATTGCTAGCACGTGTATTAGAAATATTGTTTTTTCATGAGCTGGAGCTGGGATAGTAGATACTAAGGTGAGGATGAGTTAAGAATATTGAAGATTGGAGTAAGACAATGAAACAAGCGTTCATAAATGTATTCAGTCTATGATTTCATTTGTGTATTTGGTTCATCGGCCAAGACCAAGAATCTGTGAGAAGCTTTCTTTGATGTCTTTTCGGTGCAATCTACAAAGATCTTACACAATTCCAGATATTTTGAATACAAAAATTTGGCTCTCCAGATATGTACAAAGTATACTGATCATGAATTGCATAAATTATAAAGACGTTAAATAGAGGAAGCCTCCACAAGAACTTTCAGAAATTATACAAGATAGGTCTGACAAGAACGAGGAAGAATAAGCTTTCAGCTGCATGTATTTCACATTGAACGCCTTATAAAACTTGCATAAGGATGACAACGAATGAAGAAACCGTCATTAGAGACTAAACTGATATAAGAAAATTCAACAATGGCGCTGAGCCTGAAATAGATGCAGTCGATCATTTGTTGCAGAATAGACGTTGATGAATAATCATCTCCCGCTTGGGAGAAAAGTTTTGCTGTTGTTAATATTATAAATTATTTCACATTCTCTTAAAACAATAATCTTCCAGACAAGTACTAAATACTCTCAGCTGTGGAAGGAATTTAAAACTCTCAAGTTTTACAATAAATTACAGTAAATTTACATTAACTTATGTTATCGGCAAATGCAATTGGGGGATGGAAAAAAAATATGGTTTGAAAGAAAGTATTTACAATAATTCACAAAACATTTGGAAATTTGTTAAGCCCAACTGATTTTTCTAATTGCCATGCTGTGTTTAAGAAATGATGAAGTGGCTCAGATAAATAAGTATTTAAAAAGGAGAGGACCATTATTACATTTGTGGGAGCTCAGTCGAATGTACAGATGGGCAAGTAAAAAACAACTATCCAGTAGGATTTCTAAAAAGTTTTACACCCTCAGGAATACTGACACACAAGCTAAGGTAGTCAAATAATGCTCCTTGGGTGATTAAATACTAAACAGGGCCTGTGCAGTGGGACTTAGCTAGTAGTGACGAGATTGAATAAAAATATAATCCTTGAAACAACATTTACAGGTTAATCTCAATTATTTAATATTTGTTTATTACCTAGAATCAATTTGGTACTTGTACACCTAGGCATACCCTTTATTTTGAGACTGAGATAGCTACCAGTCAAACTGTTGCTTTAAATTACTATTGATCGGTTACAAGTCAACCCCTTCTATATAGAGAAGGTGCTGTTTTACAAGAAAACAATAAAGTAGATCAGCAGGGACCTTTATTTGATCCTCACTCAAATATACCAAAACCCAAGCAACTGAACCTAGCAGTTTAACTATCAATAAAATAAAATATTCAACTATAAAAATTAACTGGATATGAAGGATATGTTAGATATAAATACATAACAACTGATTAGAAGTTGACATTGGCCTAGAGGCCGTTTTATTATAATGGTCCAAAAGTTAACAATATAATAGGATTGATAGCGGAAAATGCGCCATCGCTACAATATATAACGGGGAGTGAATAAACGTAATTATGTACAAGAAATAAATCAAAGTTTCTGGATATCAACCGCATAAACAAATCTACAAATCATTCATAATAAAATAACTGAACCAATTCAAAGGATATCTATGCTTATCAGATATTAGATATTTAAGAATGGCTATTGTCATCATATTTCATTACTTAATCATACCAACTAGTGGGTCTATGCGCATAACAATACACCTGGCTCACTAGTTACAAGCGAAGCTATAAGCCTCGTCCAACAATCCGTGAGGTGTTGCAACCTACACATTAAAAAGACTTAATATCATAAATCATACTAATTAACTAAGTCCATAATACCCGTTGAAAAACATCTATTTAATTTCTACTTGCGTAACAATTCAAAGTATGATAACTAACCATATAAGTTTCTTCTAGACTGTCTACTTCTGTAAGATTGGATGCCGACCATAATATGTTGCAAAATAGCCTACACAATTTGACTTGACAATATTACCCTTGAATCTAAATTTAAAGTCTAATGTCCAGAACAAGCCTCAATTCAAAACAAATCTAATTGCCTAGGAAAATTAAATAAGCACAAATATTAATAATTAAATATGGCGAAGCATTATTTCAATCAGTTGCGCAGGAACGTTTTTATTTGGGGGGTAAAAATAACCATGTGCTATTATAGGGGATACCCGCCTCGGTGGCGTAGTTGGCTAACGCGCCAGTCGTGTTAAGCCAGACCACCAAGGACGGGGAGATCGAGGTTCGAATCTCGGTCGGGTGAACTGGGGGTGGTTTTTCCTAAATGGTTTTCCACTCTCCCTCCACGCAAATGCGGGTTCACTTCCTCTAACTTCAACCTTCCCAATCCCTAACCCATTAGTGTAATTAGTACTTAAGCGTATAACCCGAACGGGTAGTAAGACGCGGTGCTAAATAATATTATAGGGGATAACATTTTTGAGACCTCACACTACGCGAGTGATTGGTTCTGATAAATAATCGCGTAGCACGGAAACGCAAGTGAAATAATCTTAACATAAGTGATATAGGGATTACTCCAAAAGAAATAAAAACCTAAAACTTGTAAATGAATGCAATTTTTTAATTTTTTTATAAATAGTACAATGCATTAGATAGCCTACACCTATTGTCAATCTTAAATCCCCTGAAATTTGTAAACAACACAATTTTTAATCAATGTATCTAATTGATACAATGTACAGGTACAATTACTGTTGGTTTTCAATCGCATGATAAAATAACTGGATTTGGCAAATATGGATTATCACTATCTTGCTCTTGATGGTACGCTCTTGCTCTCTTGACGGTTCTTGGATGGTAAGCTCTTGATCTCTTGAAGGCCCTGGGATGGTAGACTCTTGCTCTCTTGAAGGCCCTTGGACGGTAAGCTCTTGCTCTCTTGAAGGCCCTAGGATTGTAGGATTTAGATCTTTGGAATACCCTTGGACGCTAAGATCTTGCTCTCTTGAAGGCCCAGGTAAGATAGACTTTTGATCTCTTGAAGGCCCTTGGACGGTAAGCTCTTGCTTTCTTGAAGATCCTGGGACGGTAAGCTCTTGCTCTCTTGAAGGCCCTGGGACTCAAAGCTCGTTCTGGCATAAAGACCCAAGGATGGTAGGCTCTTCATTCCTTGAATGCCCTAGGATGGTAGGTCCTTGCTTTCTTGAAGGCCCTGGGATGGTAGACTCTTGTTTTCTTGAAGGCCCGGGGATGGTAGACTCTTATTCTCTTGAAGGCTCTGGGACGCTAAGCTCTTGCTGGCATAAAGGCCCTAGGACGGTAGGCTCTTGCTTACTTGAAGGCCCTTGGATGGTAGGCTCTTGCTTTCTTGAAGGTCCTGGAACGATAAGCTTTTGCTGTTGTGAAGGCCCTGGGTCTTTAGACTGAAGATTTTCAATTTCTTAGATTAAATGGTATGACTCAACTGACGGGCAGCATTTTCCCTCTCTCTATAGAGTTATTTGTAGCAAGCCAAAGAACTCTGGATCTCTCTGGCAGCTTTGGTGCTTCTATCCATGTTAGGGTCATTCTCTTCAATGACTCTAATTGCACTGTCAATGTGCTTAAATAAATCAGTAAATTGTTTTGTTGAAAGTTGATCGATAGGCTAAACAACATAAAGCTCTTCCTCTTCATTCTTTATGCCATTCTCCATTTCTAGAAGATCTTCATTAGTGAAATCTGTTTAGTAGGCTTGGAGCAATTCATCCACATTGGCCTGGTCTATGTCAACGATGTCATGTCTTGAATTGGAAAGCTTGTGGTCAGGATCAAAATCGTGAGAATCAGAAAAAAATGTCCAAACTCCCTTCATACAAGACTGTTTACCTTCTGCCCGTGCATATCTAATGTTGTCAACACCACCCAAATGAGATGACCCACTACTATCTCCCCGGCATCGTTGATCTAGTCTATTGCGAGAGCAGTGCCAACGAAGCGGGTGTTAAACAATGTTAGATGACACTTTATCTATAACAATGTAAGATGACTATCTATAAACAATGTTAGCTGACACTCTATCTATAAACAATGTTAAATGACACTCTATCTATAAACAATGCAGGTGACCTGGTGGTCTAGAGGTAAGGTGTCAGACTTCTGTGTTGGGGGTCCGGGGTTCAATCCTCGATCCCGGCACAAATTTATCTGATTGCCAAACCCTTCCTTCACCTCTGACAAGATGTGTATTAATCACAACTTGTGAATGTGAGGAATGCCAGGCCTCCACCGTGGTTCGGATTCCACGTTAAACTGTAGGTCCTCCATTTCATCTCACAATCACCCCACCATTGCACATTAGCGTAAGTGCGTATAACCCGAACGGGTAGTAAGACGCGGTGCTAATAATAATAATAATAATAATAATAATAATAATATAAACAATGTTTTATTAGCACCGCGTCTTACTACCCGTTCGGGTTATACGCTTAAGTACTAACTACGCTAATGGATCAGGAATTGGGAAGGTTGAATAGAGGAAGTGAACCCGCATTTGCGTGGAGGGAGAGTGGAAAACCATTTAGGAAAAACCACCCCCAGTTCACCCGAACGAGTATAAACAATGTTAAATGACACTCTATCTATAAACAATGTTAGATAATACTCTATAGCTAGGCTATTATGGATAAATCCATGTTAAAACCACGTTAAGACATGTTCTTCAACAGAATTTTTTTTAAATACTGTATTGACTAAAGAGTCATAAACGTTTACCAATGTTTGAATGTTGTTTTGATTTACATAAATTCTTTGGACACGCGTGCGAGTGCTGGGTTAGCGTATATGATGTAACGAACTAAAAACGATAAAGGAGAATGCTGACAACTCATAACAATGTTGTTCTAGTTGGCCAGGAAAGAGGCCGTAGTGGGATATAAAATACTTTTATTTGTTGACACTGAGGTTTCACATTGCCATCAGTATCGCAGGCAGTTACACCGCCCAACACCAGACCATATCAGACTACATATTCAGGTCATCAGTAACACTTGTACTTAGAGGGCATCCGACGAGCCCAGGGTCCCGATATCAAGCTCTGTTGGGGATCACGAGCCGTGTCTGTCAATTCAATCGGTCTAAATTTCCACGAGTTAAGCCGGTTCTTCCACGAGTGCAAGCATCCTATTTTTATATTTCATCTGACATAACGTTTTGCATTATCTTTTAGTAACTTCTATTAAACCAAAATTCGTAACCCTACGTATTATTTCAAACGACCACAATTACCTTAGGCTGCAACCTAGCCTCTGCCGCACGTTATCCTGACAGATCTATACCACGAGGGGCAGATCCCGACTAATGTTTTATTACAAATTTGTTTTAGATTTAAAACAATCTTAATGAATATATAGCTAGTAGAACCTGAATAATTCTGACATTTATATGTATTTAATATTAGTAAAAACATAGTCAAATATTCTGTATATGTGCTACAGTTGTTGGTAAACAATGCATGTCTTCAGTTTTTATCACCTATTGCTAGTATGTTTCATTTTAAAAACAATCATTAATACCACTGTGTGTAGGGGCAAGCGGGAAATCTCACCAAATTCCTTTTCAAATAATTTTAACATAATTCTAAAAATTATCAACTATAACAAATATAGGGCAATACATTTTTTTAGAACTCATAGGTTACTTGATATGTAAAAGGTGCAGTAGAACAAACAATGAAAGTTCCCGTAAAAAATATCTTCTTAGGCAAATAGGGACTTACCCTATAGCCACTAGAACTACCGTATAAGTTTACTTTTGAATCTTAATGTTTTTATACCTCAATTAGAAAATAAATCGTATAGAAGTAATAGCGTTGATAAATTGTATAATCTATCTCTTTCCTATGTTTCTAGTTACAAAACTGGTCTGTAAAATATGCACCCGTTCTTTTTCCAGATGGAATATACTGAGCGAAGTTTCCACGGGTTTTTGAAAAATTCTTGAAGATGACGAAAAGTCCTGCATAAACATCCACTGTCGTACACATACATCAATCGTCATATACAAACCTTCACTGTCGTACACATACATCAATTGTCATACACAAACATCCACTGTCCTACACAGACATCAATTGTCATACACAAACTTCCACAGTCGTACATAGACATTCTCGGTTGAGAGCAAGTCATGTTTCATCCCTCAACAAAACTATAGCCAACGTTCTTCTTGACCAGTTCAACCTCAAGAAAAGTATCTTCACTCTATACCCGATAGTTGAAGGCAGGTTGAGCGTTAGTCTAGGACTAATATAAGTAGAGAGAACTAGCCTTGCCAACCATTGCATTAAACACATGTCGGAGTAGCTGGTAGAACAGGACACACACATACACACACACAACAAATAACACACATACTACTATACATACTACATACATACATACATACATACATACATACATACATACATACATACATATACAACATACATACATACATACATACTCATACATACATACATACAATACTACATACATACATACATACATACATACACATACATACATACATACATACATACATACATACATACATACATACATACATACATACATACATACATACATACATACATACATACATACATACATACATACATACATACATACATACATACATACATACATACATACATACATACATACATACATACATACATACATACATACATACATACATACATACATACATACATACATACATACATACATACATACATACATACATACATACATACATACATACATACATTACATACATACATACATACATACATACATACATACATACATACATACATACATACATACATACATAATAACATACATTACATCAACATACATTACATACATACATACATACATACATACATACATACATATACATACATACATACATACATACAATACCATACTACAATACATACATACAACATACATACATACATACATACATACATACATACATACATACACATACATACATAAACATACATACATACATACATACATACATACATACATACATACTCATACATACATACATACATACATACATACATACATACATACATACATACAACATACATACATACAACATACATACATACATACATACATACATACATACATACATACATACATACATACATACATACATACATACATACATACATACATACATACTCATACATACATACATAACATACATACATACATACATACATACATACATACATACATACATCATACATACCATACATACATATACATACATACATACATACATACATACATACATACATACATACATACATACATACATACATACATACATACATACATACATACATACATACATACATACTCAATACAAATACATACATACATTACATACATACATACATACATACATACATACATAATACATACATACATCACATCAACATACATAACATACATACATACATACATACATACATACATACATACATACATACATACATACATACATACATACATACATACATACATACATACAATACATACAATACATACATATACATACTACATACATACATACATACAACATACATACATACATACATACATACATACATACATAACATACATACATACATACATACATACATACATACATACATACATACATACATACATACATACATACATACATACATACATACATACATACATACATACATACATACATACATACATACATACAATACATACATACATACATACATACATACATACATAATACATACATACATACACATACATACATACATACATACATACATACATACATACATACATACATACATACATACATACATACATACATACAATACATACATACATACAACTATACATACATACATACATACATACATACATACATACATACATACAACATACATACATACATACATACATACATACATATACATACATACATACATACATACATACATACATACATACATACATACATACAACATACATACATACATAACATACAACATACATACATACATACATACACTACATACATACATCTACATACTCATACATACATACATACATACATACATACATTACATACATAAACTACATTACATACATAACACAACATTACATACATACATACATACATAACATACATACATACATACATACATACATAATACATCTAACTACATACATACATACATACATCACATACATACATACATACATACATACATATCTTTAAAATACATAGTAAAATATCCCCTATAATCAATAAAAATATTATTCTGAGGAAACATATTTTAGCTATAACTAGGAAAATACCAACACTGCTTCACTTCAGACTCTATTTTTCTTTATTTAATTTGGTTATAATGCTCCCTCTTTATGCCCAGTACAAACTTATTAAATGATAAAGATCAGTAGAGAAAAATCATTCTTAGTAACTGGACAAATATACACAACACAAGGTGTTCTTTATGTGTTAGGGAATATTTAAAATTAGGAAACACTGTATAAAACATTCTTATAATTATTGTATTAACTATATAACTAGCATTTATTGTCACTAAGCTTTTTCTATGAGCTGTACTGAATTAAGTAACATTTGGAAATGTGTTCTGTGCCACTATTTAATTCACAACTTAATCACACAATGTAGATTATCCTTCATTTAACCTGAATGGTAGCACGCTTACCTTATTTGTGTATATGGTATAGCTTAAAGAAATAGCATAATCAATCAAGTTGAGACATTAACTTTCAGTGTAAAAGGCTTACAGAATATCTGTTTGTACTCATTGAAGTATTAATTAGAGCTCACACTTTGATATAAAATAGTATTAAAACTCTAAGGAGCAATCGAATGCAAGCGGCGCAGTCGGTGGGGGTGAAGCGAATGGAAAATAACATTTGAAATTTCCTAGGTAGAACCCGTTTTGCGTCCGGACTTTAACGATTAAACATTATTTAGCCCCAGACTTTAATGACTAAATATTGTACAGAGTATAGACTTCAATGATAAAACATTGTTTCGCATCCAGACTTCAATGAAGATACTTTTTTTGCGTCCAGACTTCAATGATGAAATATTGTTTCACGTTCAAACTTCAATGCTGAAACATTGTTTTGCGTTCGGGGTTCAGTTAGGTAAAACAGAAGTATTCAATTTATCTTTTTGCTCTCGTATCCGCATTTATAATTTCTCTTCAACCTAGTAAACCCAAAGTTGTTGGTATATAATTTCATTAATATATATTCTGCAATCTACATCTAAATTAAATTACAAACAAAATCCTTAGAAATGTAAATAATTATATGCACCACTTAAGATGTCTTCGCCTACACCTGGGTTACGTATACCTCAGTCTAAATACCACTGGAGTAAAATTTGTTGACTGAAGAGGTTGCTGCTGTGCTTTGTACATAGCTATGGGCGGTTAGAAGGCAAGAAGAAAACGATGGTTGTTTCGTAAATAGTTTCAAAATGGTTCATACCAAGCAAATGATATTCTGACAAAACAGAAGCTCAAAGAAGACAGCGGTTTTAAACATTCCATTCGCGTCTCCTATGGATTTTTAAGTTCTGCTACAAATGGTTTAACTCAGGATAGTGAGCGACTGGCTTGGTCCACGTTGTTGTTGTTGTTGTTGTTGTTTTTTTGTTGTTGTTGTCGACAATGTTGGTCAGGGCCACCCTGCAAACACTACAGCCTCATGGAGCCCTGATTTTGATGGCTCAGCTCTGGTTTAGATGACAGAGGAAAAAACGAGATGAGGTGGGAAATTTTCACTTGGGCGAATGTATTGTAGACTCCGTGTATAGGCGAGCCAGGACATCTTCTCAGCATTTCCAAACAAATAAAACAAAATAATATGGTTTGGTTGATTGAATTAAGCGACTTATCCTTTTTAATTTCAACGATTCGTATGTGTCTGTCTATGGTGGACATGTCTCAAATAACTTTTGAACGCATTAACTAATTAAATTCAAACTTGGCACGGTTGTTCTTTTATAAAACTGTACAGTACCTTTACAAAGATCAGTTTGATTGGAGAATAAAATCTAACTAAAAGTTGGTGAGAAATAAATCCTTGTATGTATAAAATAAGTTTCTAGCCTTAATGATTACAATGTAATTAAGCTACCCTTTAGGGCATTTCTCTGAAACCTTGCAAACTACTACAATGGTATTAAACAATAATTAAGTTTATTAATATATATGCTGTGGGGGGAGAGGAGGCACAGAGTTAGGGGTTCTACTAACAAAGTTTGTTCAGGGTTCTACTCTTGTAATGACGGACCTGATATTGGCAAACATCCATAAAATGTTTCTTGTAATCCACTTGAAACGGATAACAAGACTTAATATATTTCTTCTTTAGATACAGAAGGAAAACACGAAGAAATGTTTACAAACAAATGGGAGACACGAGGCCTAGACAAAAAAGGTTCATGAACAATTGGTGATCAAAAATTATCGTGAGGGGGCCAAAATGTCTTTTAAAAAAAAGTCGAAACATCTTAGAAAGTCTTTAACTGAAATGTGCATTTCCTGATTTCGAGGGTCACTAAAAATGATTCCTACTCGCAATCGTTGTCTAAAAACTGCCAATGGGACGAATTACACAACCATAAATAAAGACGTTAATTTTCAAACAGGTATAATGCTTTTATATATAATATATATGTGTACAACTCGAACGGGTATCCAGACGTGGAGAAAATAAAAACATATTTGAGAATGTGCCTTTTGTATCACGCCATGACGTGAGCCCCACTAAGGCATCGATTATTTATACCGGCAGAACAACTCATTCCCCCTCCTGAGTTTTGACTGAAATCTAAACCAATTGAGCGATCCAAGTTCTCTCACCACTCTCTGATAACTGCGGCCCTATTTCAACATAAGATTAAAGCTAACAAAAATGACTGCCCCCATGGCACATTTTTTTACCCAAATCTTACAATATTACTATTTTACAAACCTCTTGAAATATTTTTGCTTGTAAGTGTAGGACTAGCTACATTATTTATATTGCACATTATATTATTTATAGTTATTAGACTCTCCAACACATAAAACAATTGTTAAAGTAAATTTTTTTTATGTCATTCATAACACATCGAGGGTTTCTTTGAAAAGAAGAAAAAAAAATGAGAGATAATAATTGTTGCAGAAAAAGGTTGTTTATGTTTCAGTTCAGGGCAGTATTTACTCGTAATGTTCGTAAATAATGTTTTAATTTGATAATCATGAGGCTTCTCTAATTAGAATCATTGACGTGGAGGCAGAGTAGAAGAATATTTAGGAAAATATATCTTTAGTTTTTAATACATCAGCAGATGTTTGAACACCAAATTCTGAACATAACTAAACACAACATGATTATCTCGCAACTAGGTTGTCGTGACTCAGTGGATAAGCAAAATATCTTGAAATTGGGAGTTTATTTATATCTGGAAATGTATTATATAACTTACAATAAAAGAATGTTTGTATTGCCATGTTATTTGGCTGACTGTTTGAAGCATGTACTTCTCCATCCATCTCAAGAAGTGCTAGCCTAAAGGGCATCTTACATGGTCAGTAGGAGTCATGACAATGACATTGACATCAGTATTACTGACAATCTTTATCAACACTTCTCAAGACTTACATGGTCAGTAGGAGTCATGACAGTGACATTGACATCAGTATTACTGACAATTTATTTTAGCTAAGTATTCAATCAAAGTTGGTTGAGGGTAAATGTTGTATTGATTGTGGGGAGCAACAAATCTTAACAGTAAAGCGTGTCTTCCCATAATATTAGACTTGCTTTGGTGGCCACACGGTCTAAGGTGTCACTATCGTGTTAGACTATACTGCCGATGACAGAAAGATCGGGGTTCAGATACAGGTCGGATGTACTGAGGGTAGTTTTACCTAATTGATTTTCCACTTATTATCCTCGAAAATACAGCTACACTTCCTCTATATTTGAACTTTTTATACCTAACTCAATAGCTTAATTAGTAAATATACGTATAACCTGAACGGTTAGTAATACCCGTTGATATATATATATGTATATATATATATATATACATATATATTAGGGTTCAGTATAAATGAACTTTAGGAGCCGCTTTGGTGGTTAAATACTCTAAAGGTGAATTAAAAAAATATATGAAGTAAAATTTACTAATAGAAAAAAATTAAAAAAGCATACAAGCTATTAATATATTTTTTTAAATAATTGAAACGAGGGATATAAATAACTTAAGTTAATGAAACACATGGGCTTATCTTTTCTTGTAAGAAATCTTTTTTCAAGGACGTGTTGTTAATAGCAAACCGACATTTCCTGTTCAAATGAAAAAAAACCGTTCTAATCTCTTATACAATGTTTGTCAACCGCAGGCGTCAAAAAACGTTGCGTTGGAGATTGTTTGAAAAAGTGGGAAGGAACTATATTCTCTTCTTAAATTGGCGCGTTCGGTTTAGTTTGATGTATATAGCGGTTGTATTCACACAACTACAGAAGCACTCCGTACGTTTATAAGACTGCTGCATCACTTGATTGTTGTTGTTAGAGATTTGACATGGAGATTTCTCATTTTGGAAAAAGTTCATTGACATTTTTATTGAAAAGGATTTTATCTATTCAAAAGAAGCAATCACAATAGAGATACCCTTAATTTTAAGGTTAACACTTCAATTTAATTTCTGCTAAGGACATAAATATCACAAATGCATTCAAATGAGTTATAATGAAATCAATACAAGCTATAACAGATATCTCCTCATACTCATGTATCAACTACAGCGCTTGGTGGTTGAATGTGTGACTATAATGGATATATCCTCATACTCATGTATCAACTACAGCGCTTGGTGGTTGAATGTGTGACTATAATAGATATCTCCATATACTCATGTATCAACTACAGCGCTTGGTGGTTGAATGTGTGACTATAATAGATATATCCTCATACTCATATATCAACTAAAGCGCTTGGTGGTTGAATGTGTGACTATAATAGATATATCCTCATACTCATGTATCAACTACAGCGCTTGGTGGTTGAATGTGTGACTATAATAGATATCTCATCATACTCATGTATCAACTACAGCGCTTGGTGGTTGAATGTGTGACTATAAAAGATATCTCCTCATACTCATGTATCAACTACAGCGCTTGGTGGTTGAATGTGTGACTATAACAGATATCTCCTCATACTCATGTATCAACTACAGCGCTTGGTGGTTGAATATGTGACTATAATAGATATCTCCTCATACTCATGTATCAACTACAGCGCTTGGTGGTTGAATGTGTGACTATAATAGATATCTCCTCATACTCATGTATCAACTACAGCGCTTGGTGGTTGAATGTGTGACTATAATAGATATCTCCTCATACTCATGTATCAACTACAGCGCTTGGTGGTTGAATGTGTGACTATAATAGATATCTCCTCATACTCATGTATCAACTACAGCGCTTGGTGGTTGAATGTGTGACTATAATAGATATATCCTCATACTCATGTATCAACTACAGCGCTTGGTGGTTGAATGTGTGACTATAATAGATATCTCATCATACTCATGTATCAACTA
This sequence comes from Timema podura, assembly GCA_033556935.1. Taxonomy (NCBI): domain Eukaryota; kingdom Metazoa; phylum Arthropoda; class Insecta; order Phasmatodea; family Timematidae; genus Timema; species Timema podura. The sequence continues at coordinate 34,833,204 of JAVRXN010000006.1, read as the reverse complement.
CAGCGCTTGGTGGTTGAATGTGTGACTATAAAAGATATCTCCTCATACTCATGTATCAACTACAGCGCTTGGTGGTTGAATGTGTGACTATAACAGATATCTCCTCATACTCATGTATCAACTACAGCGCTTGGTGGTTGAATATGTGACTATAATAGATATCTCCTCATACTCATGTATCAACTACAGCGCTTGGTGGTTGAATGTGTGACTATAATAGATATCTCCATATACTCATGTATCAACTACAGCGCTTGGTGGTTGAATGTGTGACTATAATAGATATCTCCTCATACTCATGTATCAACTACAGCGCTTGGTGGTTGAATGTGTGACTATAATAGATATCTCCTCATACTCATGTATCAACTACAGCGCTTGGTGGTTGAATGTGGGACTATAATAGATATCTCCTCATACTCATGTATCAACTACAGCGCTTGGTGGTTGAATGTGTGACTATAACATATATCTTCTCATACTCATGTATCGGCTCCTTGAACTAGTTCTTTAACAGACTCTTTGATGACTTTATGGCTATGTACGGTATAGTAAGCTCAAGGTACCACCTACAATTTATGTTTATATTGTACGGTACATTATACATAATATTAATTGACTATTGTTATCAGCATTTAGAGTTCATTCAGAAAAATTAAAATTGACTCTATTTACTATTGAGTAATTTATCATAATATTTTATTGTATGTTTCAGTTTTATATTCATAATTATATACAAAATGCAAATAGTTTTGTCGTTAATTTATTAATTTTACTACACAATATTTATTCTGATTAATTATAAATTAATATTTCATGAAACTACATTTTAAATACAATTTCAAGGTGAGTATTGAACGGACCACGTACTATATTGTAACTTGTATTTATATTAACTTATTAAGAGTAAGTTTGTTGATCAATTTGCTACTATTTAAAAAAATACTTAATTTCATATAATATTTAATCTTTCTCCCCCTACGATTTAATGTTTGTAGCAGTGGTGCACCTAGAAGAAATGTACCCAGCGGTGGTAAATGAGCCCTTGCCTCCACCCCCCTCTTAGCCCCGTGGCCCCCCTCGTTGGGGGCAGTCATTGTTAATGTAGTGTTTCTTTGAGTGTCACTGCCCCTGTAAGTCTCTCAACCCGGTCGATAACGTGACCCTCTTTCCCCGCACTGGCGCCCGAGAGGTTTCAGGCGTCAGGCTCTCCTCACACTTGGTCAACTGTCGCGTTGAATTCAGACCACATAAACTGAGGGGGTTTCTCAAAGGTTCTCCCTCTTCTCTCCTCCTATGCTAATGCTAGTGCATTTTCTTTAATGTATTCCTTTCCACCGCAGTCTATAAATAGCCCCTAGGTCAAATTTAGTCTTGCACTACACGAGGTTATATCTTGCACAGCTTCTTACTGGAGGGAGAGGAATGAAAAGGTAGAATTTGGAGGATATGTACCTGCATTAGAGCAAACACCTCTAAGTGCAGTTAGCCAGGATTCGGAACCTGCGAGCCAGGCTAGATGGGCCACTTGTTCAGCTCTCACAGTGGTTTTACATCCTCTCTCATGCGAATACTGATACATTTCCTTTAAATCTAATCTTATTGTCTTCAAATTATCAGTGTAGACAAAGTTTATGATGGCCTTATTTGGAACAACACACATTACAGTCATTTTATGAATGTGTCTTGCTTCTGACTGAGGACATTTTATCCTAAAACACACTTTAGGATATCTCCCCCAGTACTCGAGGAGTGGACAAAGTGACCAATGAATATTCAGAACACACGAACAATGATTTATTCTCATTTTACCAATTGCAAATTAAATATTCACTTCTAGTAGATTGAGATTTATCAAATTGAATTAAGATTATCTCAAGTGCTGTGTCAAGATGCTGGCTTAGAGGGGGCACTTGATGTGTTTAAGTTGGTACTTAATTTTATTTTTTTAATTGGGTGTTTTGGGGCCGGTCTTAATGTTTATGTCAGAATACCATTTGAAAACTAATTTGCAAGCCTGCTCTTAAGATTTAGCTCATGCATTTAACATCTTCAGTGCTCTTTTAGAATGGCAATACACAGAGGCAGTATTTTTTGTTATTGGCGATAAACATGATTTTTTTTTTTTTGTAACTTCAAAATCTATATTCACAAATTTCACATTGTCTCTGAAGTGACCCGACGTATTTTGTTATTGCAAGTTTTCAGGAAATGTTAATATTCTCGCAAAATTTTATTACTCTCGAGATTAACGCGAAAAAAACTTTTTTATAAACTTTAATATTTCAATAAATGGTCAAATTTGAAGTTTTAAAAACAATATATTTTGAACAACCATTCCTATAAAACGTAGTATTTGCTGCCATTTTCTTTTCTATCTAGATACGTAGTCACAGATGAGTCTCTCAAGCTTTAAGAGTGTGTCTGTATCTTGTATTTTGTACATGCGTAGCTTTAAAATTGAAATAAGACTGGAAAATAAACGGACCTTGCTTTCTAATTTAGTACTAGCGTCGTGATTTTTTCAATAAAAGGTATAACAGTCGGTTGAAGTACTATGTAGAGAACTAACTGGGAAGTGTTTGAAGGCATGTGTTGAACTAACTTGTGCTAAGCTAAATTCAATGTTAGACAAAATGGTGAAGAAATTAAAGTGAGAAAAGCATCAGGCTACCTATTTGACCCCACTAAGTTACTGAGCAGGCCTTGTTCAATTGATGGGAGGGATGTTGAAAGAATGTCCAATGATCTTCCTGCTTTCCGGGACTTGCAGTGTGACTTTCAACTAGGCCACAAACAACTGTAGACATTAATCTCCGAACAAATTCACAGTGACTATGTGGGTGTAGTAAAATTTCTAATAAGTTTGAAACAAAAAGGTGAATATTTTCATGTTTCTGTAGAGAAATCTCTACAATCTCTTGGGTTTACCATTTTAAATGCAGACAATGAACGGTATTTTTCGACGAACAGTTTGATAGTGACTGATAGAGGTACCACGATGAATAAAAAAACATTACTACATGTTTTATGTTACAGTTTGGCGATATAGTGTAGGGTGATTTCCCGATAAATATTTGTGTTGAATTTTCAACACCAAATAGCACTACTTTGAAGAATTAATTAAGTTTGTTAAATATATTCACCGTAAAAACCTGCCTCTGATTATACATAGCGTGTTTTGAGCTTTTATTTTATTTTACTTTTAAAATTGTTATTTTGGGAAGGGAGAAAATAATGGTTCACCCCCCACTCTTAGTGGATTCACCACTGTTTCTTTCAAAACTAAGAATGGGATTTTTTCTTTAAAAAGCTCAAACTTCAATTTATAATAATTTATGTGAATTAGGAATCATAGAATCGATCGACTTTGTTTATTATTCCGATGTATAGCTAGTTAAGCATGTGGGTCCGGCTGGTTGCAGGGAGGCAGGGGCAGCGTGCAGCGTGCAGGGACAGCGCTACTTACTGAAGGCATCAGCTGATCCGTGCTTCTCACCCGGGTCACTCGGTTCTTGTACAGGTGCTTCTTGACGAACCGCTCCACAGGCTGGTTCCACTTCATGAAGGAGACGTACGCCAGGTAGAAGCTGAACAGCACCATCGCCTCGTACCAGTGGATGTGGTTGTCCCGGAAGAAGATGATGAGGGTGATTAGACTGATGGAGTAGAAGGTGCAGTCCCGGAACAGCGGCCACCAGGTCAGGGTCAGGACGGTCCGGCTGAATAGAGCGCACATGCCGATCACGAAAAGGATGTTGAAAACCGCGGAGCCGACGATGGTGCCGATGCCGACGTCGTCGAAAGACACGAACACGCCGATGACGCTAGTGAACAGCTCCGGAGCGGATCCCCCTGCCGCCATGAAGGTGGCACCCGCAACGTCATCCTGTATATCGAACTTCTCGATGATCACGTCCAGAGAGGGAACAAAGAACTCGTCACAGACAATGGCCAGGGCAACGAACATGTAGATGACGCCCAGGACGTGGAGGACTACCGCACCACGCTTACGTTGATCCAGAGTGAACAGGTCCGTCGGGAAGAGTGGGTCCTTCTCGACCTCCTCTAGAGTCTTGTTGGTCGCGTTGAGGCTCTCAGGGGTAGCCTCAAGGTCAAACTCAGGGATCTGTTCGTCATCTTCATCGTCATCATCGAATCCCGTCGCGGAGGTCCCGGCAATCAGGAGCAGGAGGAGCCCTGCCCCCGGCAGGAGCGCGTGGTACTTCATGGCCGGCCGCTCCACGCACAGTGCCGGAGAATGTGGCCTTACCCTGGTGACGGGTCGATAGCTCGGGCCCGGCGCGGCGCGCGCAATGCACCAACCGTCGCGTTCCCGGGGGTTGAGGGTGTGTTCACAACACCAACACTTCCGGCTCACCACACTCTCACGGCTAGGGCCACGAGCCTATCACATACACTTGAAGATAGGAATGCCACCCATGATGAGTTGAGTTGACTTGTGACCTCAGAACGAGTCGTAGATGATTAAAGACGCCTGCTTTTTGGGACCATCGCTGGTGGTCCAGCATCTGATATCGTTACGACGTCTACTTTCTATTTAATATGCACACTAGGCTAGTGGATTCTACGAGTATTCTCCTGGGGACAAAGACAGAAACCATAGATAAATAAACATACTCTGTGAAGCCACCTGGAGCCTGAACTCTGACCTCATTGTTTATTACGTGAATCATCATGAGGAGCTATAAATATTAATATTTTCTATTGGCACCAATAAGACATTCACATTTTTCGCTAATTCTTTTATAAGAAAAACTTTCTCTTAAGACTTCAAACAATAGAGTCCAAGGGGAAGGAGATGTATCTGCTATAACACTTCTAATTATTGAATCCCAGGGAAGGAGATATATCTGTTATAACACCTCTAATTATTGAATCCCAGGGATGGAGATACATCTGCTATAACACTTCTAATTATTGAATCCCAGGGAAGGAGATACATCTGTTATAACACTTATAGTTATTGAATCCCAGGGAAGGAGATACATCTGTTATAACACTTATAGTTATTGAATCCCAGGGAAGGAGATACATCTGTTATAACACTTATAGTTATTGAATCCCAGGGAAGGAGATACATCTGTTATAACACTTATAGTTATTGAATCCCAGGGAAGGAGATGTATCTATTATAACACTTCTATTTAAATAATCCCAAGGGAAAAGGATGTACCTTTTATAATACTTCTAGTTAAATAATAACAGGGAAGGAGATGTATTTGTTAGAGGCTTTATTTATGATGTTGAAGTATGAACATATCTGGCCGAATGAGAAACGGGAAACTCTGACGTTAGTAACACATTCAATCACCTAGCGCTGTAGTCGATATGTAAGTTAGAGATCACCACTGGGTTCGATGCTTTCACTTTATAGAAAATCTCATTTGAAACTGTATCTAGTGATAACTTTTTATGAGAACAAATTTTGAAATGTCTGTAAAGCAGATTATGTCATAGGACTAAAGCTAGGCGCATAATATTGCTCGCATCAAAGTGCAAAGGTTTTAAATATAATTTTATATAAGAATTAGCATTCGTTCTCCCTATTTTTATTTAAGATAAAGTTTAATTGAGCCGATGCTTTACTAAAAAGTAAAGGCCAACACTAAAGTGATGATGTAATTTCTTGACAACAAGTTACACAATAAAGTAAACAAGATTTAGGTAACATTGATTGCACACATGTTGTATCTTAGGTCTTATCACATGTTACATTGATTGCATACAAGTTGTATCTCAGGTCTTATCACGTGTCACATTGATTGCATACAAGTTGTATCTCAGGTCTTATCACGTGTCCCATTGATAGATTTCATACACTATTCAGTTCCATTATTGCTTCTTTGCTTAGGCTAGAGGAATCACATTAAATTCCTTTGATTTATTATGATTAAAATATTTTTTAATTTAAACTAGTTCTAAAAGACGAATTGGTTACTTAATAAATATACCAACTAATATATTATGTATATTATACATAATAAACATAAAATATATAAAATTGTATTAAATATATACATACTAAACAAATAATAAATATATGCTACATATATTAAAAATATAGAATATTTATTTTTAGAGAAACTATAAAAACTAACCATTAACCTGCATAATGTGTATCTTAATGTTTGATAGTTCTTCATCTAACAGCTAAAATCTATCATGTGTATCTGAGTGTATGATAGCTCTTCATCCAACAGCTAGAATCTGCCATGTGTATCTGAGTGTATGATAGCTCTTCATCCAACAGCTAAAATCTACCATGTATATCTGAGTGTATGATAGTTCTTCATACAACAGCTAGCATCCACCATGTGTATCTGAGTGTATAATAGCTCTTCATCCAACAGCTAAAATCTACCATGTGTATCTGAGTGTATGATAGTTCTTAACCCAACAGCTAAAATCTACCATGTGTATCTGAGTGTATGATAGCTCTTCATTCAACAGCTAAAATCTACCATGTGTATCTGAGTGTATAATAGTTCTTCATATAGCAGCTAAAATCTGCCATGTGTATCTGAGTGTATGATAGCTCTTCATCCAACAGCTAAAATCTACCATGTGTATCTGAGTGTATGATTGTTCTTCATACAACAGCTAGCATCCACAATGTGTATCTGAGTGTATGATAGCTCTTCATCCAACAGCTAAAATCTGTCATGTGTATCTGAGTGTATGATAGTTCTTCATACAACAGCTAAAATCTGCCATGTGTATCTGAGTGTATGATAGCTCTTCATCCAACAGCTAAAATCTACCATGTGTATCTAAGTGTATAATAGTTCTTCATATAACAGCTAAAATCTACCATGTGTATCTAAGTGTATAATAGTTCTTCATATAACAGCTAAAATCTGCCATGTGTATCTGAGTGTATGATAGCTCTTCATACAACAGCTAAAATCTGCCATGTGTATCTGAGTGTATGATAGCTCTTCATCCAACAGCTAAAATCTACCATGTGTATCTAAGTGTATGATAATTCTTCATATAACAGCTAAAATCTATCATGTGTATCTAAGTGTATAATAGTTCTTCATATAACAGCTAAAATCTACCATGTGTATCTGAGTGTATGATAGTTCTTCATACAACAGCTAAAATCTGCCATGTGTATCTGAGTGTATAATAGTTCTTCATCTAACAGATCACCTAGTAGATACCACTTCTTCCAACACAGTTAGCATGTTTTAAAATATTTTAGTGTACTTTAATGTCCTAACACTCCACTCTTATTAAAATACTGTAGTACATTCAGTTCTACAAGAGCGTGTTGATGTATGGACAAAATTTAGCCAAACTTTGCAGGAAACCTCTTTTAACCTGGTGTAAACCACATATTTCCTGCACTTAGATTTTCAATACGTCCATCCATTTCAATATTAGTAGTCACTCAGCATGTTTTTAATTTTATAACTTTTCTAAGAAATATTATTAATGCATTTAAAGTTCTAAGAATAGGTTTGAGTATATCCAGGTAGTAATATTACCTATATTGAAATATATTGCATAACAGACGTTTTAAAATTCGTGAACAATGGATATTATTATCTAAGTTTATAATGTAATGCAGAATGTAGTAGTTAGTATTTAGTTAGACTAATTTGATCAGCAAAGGAAAACCATCAACTTAAAACCAAGGAGAACTTGTTAGTACTATAGCTAATCTAATAAAAAGAGAAAGTGACATCTAATTTTAACAAAACTACGATTAAGGCTGAAGTTACAAGGGTGGGGAAAAAAGCGAGTCAGGTAAATCTGTTGGACCCCACCTAGGATTTATTGAAGGGGGGTTCACAAATACATATCAACACTTAATACTATAGTTTTTGATTTTACTACAGTTTCAATTGTATATGTCATCAACTAGATACTAGTTAATTAATATTTAACTATTCGCCTTCAAGTTACACCTTGTAAGACTTACAATTGTAAAATTAGCTCTGTCAACATTTCAAATACCTTTATTCCACATTCATATTGGAAAACAAAGGATTCTTGGAATGAGCTGAGTAAGGGAGGATTCTATAAAATGAGGAAAACACTTTTATATAACCTGTAAAGTCCTATTTGAGGAATCTCTACGAAAAGACGGCTTAAATGACAGAACAACTGTGGGAAGTCGAGTTGGTAGCTCATGTAGGTAGATTTACTACCCATCCCCCACCCAGTATCTCAACATACCTACCTAATCAACAAATAGCGTGTAGCTATGAAATGTTTGAAATCGTACCACAATGTTAACAGCACTGATAGCTATCACAAGGTGTTGAAAGGTTGTGTTAAGAGAGGAAATAATTGATTAAATAGCAGTGGTATGTTGATATCTCCTCCATTGTTAACGAAAGATTAAATAGCAGTGGACTTTTGATAAACCCTCCAATGTTAATGAGAGATTAAATAACAGTGGACTGTTGATAGCCCCTCTAATGTTAACGAGAGATTAAATAACAGTGGACTGTTGATAACCCCTTCAATGTTAATGAAAGAATAAATAGCAATGGACCCCTCCAGAGTTAACGAGGGATTAGATAGCAGTAGAATGTTGATAACCCCTCCAACGTTAATGAGAGATTAAATAACAGTGGACTGTTGATAACCTCTCCAATGTTAACGAAATAATAAATAGCAATGGACTGTTGATAACCCCTCCAGAGTTAACGAGAGATTATATAGCAGTAGACTGTTGATAACCCCTCCAATGTTAATGAGAGATTAAATAACAGTGGACTGTTGATAGCCCCTCCAATGTTAACGAGAGATTAAATATCAGTGGACTGTTGATAACCCCTCCAATGTTAATGAAAGAATAAATAGCAATGTACTGTTGATAACCCCTCCAGAGTTAACGAGAGATTATATAGCAGTAGACAGTTGATAACCCCTCCAATGTTAACGATAAATTAAATATCTGTGGACTGTTGATAACCCCTCCAGTGTTAACGAGAGATTAAATAGCTATGCTATTATATTTTGTTAGTTAAGTTTATAACCTCATCTAAATATAATATTATTTATATTGAAATTTACACTCTCATACCGGAATTGAACCTGGGACCTTTGGCTTAGTACGCCAATGCTCTAACCATTGAGCTATCCAGGAGTCGTCCCATGCCTAGGGACATTCTTCACTCATATTTTAAGAGAGGGTCTGTAATGGACTTGCAGAAATCTTAATTGATCACACATTTGTAGTCGATGATTTCCGTAGTCTGTTTTAAAATATGAGTAAAGAAAGACCCTTGACACAAGATAATTCCCGGATGGCTCAGTGGTTAAAGAATTGTCGTACTAAGCCAAAGGTCCCAAGTTAGATTCCCGTGACCATGTGTAATTTTTCAATAAGAATATTATATTAGTGAGTTACATGAGAATAAGTCAAATTAAAATAAATGGTACGGCGCACCGCATAGACTTTCTCTCTCTTTCTATAAACTCGTAAGATTTCTGAACGGAATAATGTACATTGTATCATCACCACTCCACATAAGAACACGCATAAAATAATATACAATGATATATAATCAATGAAAAAAGACGCGCATCTTTGTCCACCTAAGAACATTTCACCCAGTTTAAAGTCTTCCACAAGGGTCAACACTTCGTAATAAAATTTCGATTTCTGGTTAAAGTTTTAACATTTTATAAGGTGTTGCAGATCTTCAAGTCATCGCATTGATATTTAATTATTCATTTATACATTTTGACCAATAAAAAATGTAAATATTGACTATTGAGTCTAAAATGGAGATAGATCATTGCTATGCAAACATTTCTCCTAAGAGCTTTAAGGAAAAATACCATACTTTTTTAGATACTTATATTTAATTACTCTATGGCATTGGAGAATTATTGCGTTAAGACTTAAGTAGTATATGTTTACAACTAAAGCTCACAAAATTGTATTAATATATTTGAAATATCTCAGAAACTGTTGCTTTTATAAAAATATATGTCAAATAAAAGTTTTTTATTTCTAATAGTCCTACAATTTTGCAATGATAAGTTGTTTAGTTTCTCAAATAGTTGTGGAGATACGGAAATTAACGCTTCTGTAAAGTACCCTAAAAATCATTTTCATAGGAAAATGAAAATAGCCAATTTATAATCTTAATCAGCGCCTAGATACGAATTTTAATCAAAATCGTTTGAGCAGATTTTGAGAAAACCAAATTTTTCTCTTTTCGCCCTTCAGTAAACTATGCTTAATTTTAAGTTTTTATAGACACACAGACAAACGGCATTGCAAAGACTATTTTTTAGGGTTCGGGGGGTCATGAGACGTCGACATCCATCAACATTTCAGGTTAGTTTTTTTTTACGGTCGCAATACTTAAACTTTAATGTCCAAAAATTTAAAAAATTCATATAATTGCGTATAGATTGAAAGTTATTGATTTATAAAAAATATGTTTCGGATAAAATATCTGTATTATAAATATATATATACATATTTGTAATGCTAAGTAATTTCATATCTAAATAGTTTCGGAGCTATTATAAAAAATGTTAATTGACGCATCAGACCGGAGCCCTTAAAGCCATTTTGCCGAAATATTGAGGGTAGCCATTTTGTTTGGAATATTTATTAATGTTTATAAATGAAATTTAATCAAAATCGTTAGAGCCGATTTTGATAAAATCGCCTTTTTCTCTTTTTGCCCTTCAGTAAACTACCCTTAATTTTAAGTTTTAATAGACACACAGACAGACAGCATTGCAAAGACTATTTTTTAGGGTTCGGGGGGTCATGAGACGTCGACATCCATCAACATTTCAGGTTAATTTTTTTTACGATCGCAATACTTAAGCTTTAATATCCAAAAAGTTAAAAATATATATATAATTGCGTATAGATTGAAAATTATTGAATTTATAAAAATATGTTTCGAATAAAATATTTGTATTATAAATATATATACATATTTGTAATGCTAAGTAATTTCATATCTCAAAAAGTTTCGGAGCTATTATAAAAAATGTTAATTAACGCATCAGAACGGAGCCCTTAAAGCCATTTTGCCGAAATATTGAGAGTAGCCATTTTGTTTGGAATATTTATTAATGTTCATAAAAGAAATTTAATCAAAATCGTTAGAGCCGATTTTGAGAAAATCGACTTTTTCTAGTTTTGCCCTTCAGTAAACTACCCTTAATTTTAGGGGTAGATATCCAATTCCAAAAACCCCTCGGAGAAACCCTATGAAAACCATAGATATCAAGTTTCAGCTCAATCGGTAAAATAGTTTAGGCTCTAGTTGGAGGTACAGACAGACAAACAGACGGAAATTCAAAAACCACTTTTTCGGATTCAAGGAGTCATGAAACATCAAAATTCATCAAAATCTCGAGTTCGATTTTTTTGACGATCACCATACTTTCTCTACCTGTAAGATAGAGAGAAAGTAAAAATAGCAGAAAATAGGGAAAATGTTATAATGAGTGACAGAATTAACGAAATTGAGATGTTAAAATCTACGAAAAATTTAGAGAATGGCAAAGCTGCGAGCGTAGATTGGTAGGGATATGGTATTGAAAGAAACGTATTGATAACAGTAAGTATCGGTATCGAAATTTTAACCTAGAATAATATTTTTTCTTCTCTAGTAATAAAAATTTCACTTTTGCATCATAGTTATATTTTCATATTTATTTAAACACTGAAAATTATCATGTATTTGAATAATCATAAACAGATTTTACAAGATACTTTTTCACCATCCAACTTTTAAAACACTTCCATAGTTATTGACTTCTGGGAAGTGCCACTTTTTAACTACATTCGTCGTTTATAAACTTTATGAATAAAGATTATTAAAAATTGACAAAAAATAAAAGAATGGACGCCCTCCCCTGCTTTATCAGCTTAAACAACGCACATAAACTTTTCTGATTCGTCTGATTGGGGCACCCTTTAGTTGACTGAGTTCATTGATCTACAAAAGCTTATGTAGCATGTTACCCAAATCAAAATGACATCTACAAATTGTAATCCGCAGAAAATGCTAAACTAAAATAAAGGAATCCGAAGAAGAGAATTAAAACTGATATATTGTGCAATAATATCATTTGTATTATACTTACATTACGTGGATGTTCCAGGATACGATCACCATGTTTTCACCAACTGTTCTGAAAGTATGGCGGAAGTGAAGGCGTGGCAGTTTCATAGGACGTCTAACCTATTGAACTCAACATTGAATAAAGACCTGACTGTCGTTGGTTCATAGCCACGTCCCAAGTGCGGCTGCCCTAGTGGATTTCCGTGGCAACTCTTTCTCCACTAGTCCCACCTCTACCTCCCCCTCCTTCCTTTTTCCTTGTTTACATGCTTATTTTGCTAGTCAAGAAAAGAGTATAAAACGGGTGACCGGAAAGAGACGCACACGAGGCAAGATTCCTAGTGGGCTTGATGGCTCAACACCCAAGACTCCCAAACATCACAAGGAAGCGGATCGTACACCGACTGAACATGATATTCATAGCAACGACGAGGTATTGGAGTGAAGCAATAGCAATTTCGGGAGACTCAATGTCAGCCGCAATTGTACCACCGGGATATCACCCAGCGCCGCAACCACAGGTGATCTACTGCGATCGTTCGGCAGCACGTGGCAAAGGACAACGGAGGACCAAGTCATAAACTGGTGGACGAGATTACACATTGAACTCCGGTGCCCTTGGATTTTCAACTGGAGGGAGGCACCAGCCATAAGGAAAGCCCTTAGGAATTTGTATAAATTGTAACCTACACTGTATGTCTCCAAATAATGTAACTTGTACTTGACCATGTATTGTTTTCCTAAATAAAGAGGGTCCTTGGACCCGGGTCTCTCCTTCCGCTTTTTCTGGCTCTTCCCTGCGGGACCCACCACCTTTTAAACCGAGAGCCAACTCCAGGCTAAAGGTATAAAAGCGGGAGCGACCATGCAAAGGGACTCAGTCGGAGAGCGGGAGGAGACCAAACCCTAGGTTCAAAGATTGTAGTTCATCATTGGATATCTTCGAAGGAGGAATCTCTGCTCCAGCATCTGTAGAAGATACTGCTTACCGTGATGGTTGGGTCGTGAGTGTCACCGCCTGGATGCCGAGGAACTCCTGTATATTGATCCAAGTACTCAGCTATTTTACAATTCCTTCAGACTTGTTGAGTTAGTCCATATGACTATTTTTCTTATTTATGACCTTCGGACTTAGTTTAATTTGTCTAAGAGACAATTATGGTTCCAAGTCCTTCATACTTTTTGAGTTAGTCCATATGACTATGTTTATTTATTATATCCTTCGGACTTTGTGTAATCTGTTGAAGAAACAATGATGTTTCCAAGTCCTTCATACTTGTTGAGTTAGTCCATATGACTATGTTAATTAGGAGCTTACTTTAAGCTTCCTCTTCTCCATGACTTCTATATTCCATTTTAAGTCCTTATGATTTCACAATACATCATGGCGCCGTGAACGTCATGCTTACTTGTTCAAATGTTGTATGGCTACAACCAGGTTGTTTAACGCCTTTATTTGAGGACCTAGCTAGGTCGATTTCTCACAGCTTTCTTGTTGCAACCCCATCTTCTGTGATACTATTTTGGGGGCGCAAAGTGCGGAAAATGGCTAAGTTTGTATGGTGGCCCGCACATATAGTATCCTATTTCGCCCCTTAGTTGGCTCTTCTTATGGTTATGTATTTAATGTTGGTGTATACTAAACTTGATGTCTAGCCCATTCTGTGGGTTATGACATAAATGTATTATTGAATGCTTTGGCAGGACCCACTTGGAAAGGACCAGCCATAGTACTATTTAATGGTAGACCCCTGATTGATAGCCACCTGCTAAAGCAATGGACAGTCTGTCCTCTTGCCATTTTTTATGTAGCCTCACTATGAGATATTTCTTTATTCAAGTCTGCCAACCAGGTTGACTTTAGGTTAGTAACTCTTAAATTATAGAATCTGTTGTCACATTTTTATGTGTATTTAATTCCCCATGTTTTTTTGTTTAGACCCTTCTCGTGAAAGTCAGGCGCTAGCCCAGCTCTTAAAATTCAATACTCTCTGTCTACGTAACGTCCTATTAACTGTTGCCATGTCGTCTTGGACACATTATTCTCCCGTGTTACGGGTAGTTCCAATATTTTTGGAGTAGCTAAATCCTATCATAACTATTGTAACCCCATAGCACCTTTTTATTTTAATTGTATATTAAATCTATTATTGTTACCTCTTCAGTTCTTTTACACTTATAATATATTATCCTGTCCCTACCACATTCCGGTAGACTTATTTTGTTTAGTTTGTGATGACCGTACTCATTGATAAAGGAAGGGGTAGTAGACTGGTGGCTACTCACCCATCAGACATCAGGCTGTAATCATAAAGATGAAAGTACCGTTAAGAATTATGATAAGCTAAAATAAATTGAATGCTAGAGTTGATTATTGCTTGTCATGCAGAAAATGAATGAGAATTGAAATAGTGTCATTTGTTCTTTCTCCACAGTCCATTCTAGTAAAAATATAATCCCAATATGAGTGAAGATAACAAAAAATTGTTTCTTTCAATACTGATCCTATACCCGGAGTGTGAATACTAATATCAATAAAAGTATAGGAAAAAAGTATCGAGTATAAAAACTAGTATCGAAAGGAAAATATCGATATTAATAAAGTATCATACTTTTTACAAATCTTTATAGATGGGATCGAAAGTGAAATGCTTATGTGTCGGGGCATGGTACTACTTCCCGATTGTGTGAGTTGTTCAATCTGTGTGATGTGCTTTCTAACGTTCCTAATGACTGGAATAATGCTGTCAATAGCGTGGGGGGCGTCTCAACCTAATTCGACATTTGACCTTTAATAACTATTTGGGTTTTTCTGTGATGTCACAATGTTGTGACGTCATAACAGCGCTGATTGGTTTTATCTTGGTGTGGGTGACGTAATGGCCAATTTTATTTGTATGTGTGCCCGTTGGTTTTTTATGTGTTCTAGTTGGTTTTTTATGTGTGCCCATCAGTTATTACGTGTGCCCATTAGATTTTTATGTGTACACATTGGTTTTTATGTGTGCCCAGTGTATTGTATATCTGGGTAGGATTGGGAAAGGCGTTGGAATTTATTTGTGGAATTTTTTTAATTTATTGGTGTGGGAGATTTTTATTTATTAATGGAAGGAACGTGCAGTCCATGGCGTTGTGCACTCCTCCTGCGAAGTACCATAAAATGTCGAAATCGCTAGCTAGGCAGGAGAGTGCAGGAGCAACCTCTCGTGCCGGACATTTAGCGCAGAGTGTGAGCACTGAGAAATGGTTCCCTGCCACAAAATTGTTGGAGTTCCTTTCCCTTTCCCTACATCCCTCCAACACCCCTCCTCGTGAGCTCAGTGTGTCAAATACCCCCGGGGGCTGAAATGTGTGGTAAAAGACTCGGAGGGGATCATTGAACACTTAGCGAGAGTCATTAATACTCCAGTGTGACTAAACTTGTTATAAATGTTGAAAGTGGATAGCAACGACCCTATTGAAGAGTCATTAACCCCCTCCCCCTCTATGTGGTTATGGGTTATTTCCCGGTGATGTAGTAGCACTGACACAGTTATGATAATGCACACTTAGGCGTCTCTATCCAAATAGAAGCCTCAGTTAGGGGCCACTGTCCCCCACAATAATCTACTCATATTGGTTGTATGGTATCGCCCGTTGACATATGCGTATGTAGGTATCCACTATACCAACATCTGTCGCCGGCCGTTTAGCATAAAGTGTGAGCATTGGCTCCTGTTGCCAGCCCCCTGAATCCATTTTGATGTAGCAACACTTCCCCTCCCCTTGTCCCCATCTATGTGGTAATGGGTTTACCCGGTGACGTCATAGAAACCCTGGTGCCACTTTTGCGGCTCGACAAGATAAGTCGAGACAGGAATAGATCACGACATTGAATGATGTCACAACTCTACCCCGGCAATTTTGTTTTTCCCAGTAAAGCCATCGCTCATTAAGGTGATGTCGCAACTAGAGAGCATTGACACAGCTCTGCTTATGTACATTCAGGGGCCTTTCTACAAATGGAATATTCACTTAGGGGCTGCTATCCCCCACAAAAGTCTACAAAAATTGGTTGTATGGTATCTTCCATCGACATGCGTGGATTTAGGTATCTGTATACCAACATGGACTTATTTTGGTGAATATAAGGAAGATTAAGTTAGAAATGTTCCAGCCTTTACTTGGAGTGAGGGAAAGTATAAAACTACCCTTGTTAAGCAGAGCAAGATTCGAACCCAAGACCTTCCCGTCCATATCAAGATTAGTTACACGATCCCTTTATGGTTAAACGTCTATATATAAAATAAGATCATGCGATAGGGATGATTAATAAAATGTGTCGGTCCCGGCACGGATTTATCTGATTGCCGAACCCTTCCTTCACCTCTGACAAGACGTGTATTAATCACAACTTGTGAATGTGAGGAATGCCAGGCCTCCAACGTGGTTCGGATTCCACGTTAAACTGTAGGTCCTCCATTTCATCTCGCAATCACCCTACCATTACACATTAGCGTAAGTGCGTATAACCCAAACGGGTGGTAAGACGCGGTGCTAATAATAATAATAATAATAATAATAATAATAATAATAATAATAATAATAATAATAATATAATAATAATAATAATAATAATAATAATAATAATACATAAAATGTGCCAGCATTTTACGTGTTAGTGAGGAGTAAGATAGAAATGATACCAGCGTTTACGTGCAGTGAGGGAGAGCGAAATCATTTAGTGAGAACTAGTGAGAGTACAACTTGGCGGGGATTCAAAACCCTAACCTCCCCCAGCCATAACTAGAGGAGTTACACACACCCTTTTGGACTGAAAGTCTATATATTAATTATGATAGTGTAGTAAGGATGATTAAGAAAATATTCAGAATTTAACCTGGAGGGACATCTACCAACAGTTTACTTATCAGGGATTTGATTTCAACCTTCCCACCAGAATTAAATAAGTCCAACATCTATACGGCGTGCCCACAAGGATTCAAACCTCGATATCTTTCGCATGGCTGTTAGAGCGGTCATCCAAGTAAATGCTTCCCTTCCAAGGTTGAGTGCACCCCCCATTTGCAAGTCCCTGCCAGAATTAAAAGAGCTTGACATTTAGACAGCGTGCCCACAAGGATTCGAACCTCAATGTCTTTCGCGTTGGCTAGCACCACTAATATATGTTAGATCAGTCATCCAATTAAAGACTTCCTTTCAATGGTTGAGCGCACCCCGCATTTGCGAGAGTGGAAAATAAGGCGAAATCAAAAATCAGTTAAAGTTGATTGACCAGATATTCCGTTTGGTATAATTTGACCAGGTAGAATGTGTACCAGTATTTGGTTCGAGAAAAACCTACAAGAATATTATTGCATATTACTGTTTGTATAGCATTTATAAATAAACTAAATTTGGTTTAAGGAAAGGGGGAAAATTCACACACACGTACACACACACAGTCAGACAGGCGTACATTTGTATTTATAAATTGTGACGGTAGATTACTAATCAAGGAGAAAGTATCCTATTACTCTGCAACACGCAACTTACGTTATCTTGCACAGCGCTATTTAAATTATTATAATAAGTCAAACTTAAATTCACCTGTATTCATTTCTTAATCACTTTCATTTTGTGCCATCTAGTGAATAAAATGGGTAATTATAACTTTTTCAATATCTTGTGACAGCAAGTACATATAAATATTTAATAAATGTAATTATTACTACTCATACAATAATTTAAATATGCTAATGGGGTAGGAATAGTGAAAGTATTCATGAGGGGTAAGTGTACCTGCATTTTTGTGGAGGGAGAGTTGGAAATAGTGTAATGAAAATACCCCCAGTTTAATAGGACAGTGTTTGAACTCCAACCTTCTCAAACAACCATACCAGACGAGCACTGTTGATTACTCGTATAGCTCACAAGACTTAAATAATATTGGTGAATGTAATTTAAAAAACTTTATGTTGTTTATTTTGTATGCTATGAATGTTTTAAATAAAATGTATTAATCACTTGCTGTCTGTTAATAAAATAACTAGTAATAAGGTGTGTTGATTATCTTAAAAAACCGAGAATTTATTGGTTGGTAATCCTTGGAAAGTCAAAGACAGGAAGGAGATGGTAATATACACGTGGCAACATTGCCACAATGAAATATTAATTAGCGTAGAGTAGTAAATGTTAATTTTTATTGATTACACATGTGTAGTTAATATAACTTTAACAAAAAATATTTATTTGAGGTGTAGGATATGCGTAGTGTAAAGTTATTTGCTACCCTACCATATAATTCCTTATATATTTTAAATTTTGTATATATTTTCCAATTTATTTTCGTTTCAAATGATGCACTTCAAAGTTCGGCCGTAGCTTAACGCACTGTGTTGCCGGCGTAACAGAATAATATTATTTACATCCATTCAAAATAAAAAACGGAAGGATGAACGTCTAACACTGTTTTAAATAATTGATTTTGATCAAAGGAAGATCGTTTACCTTTTTATTATACATATTAATTATTCTTCTAAGAAGTTTGTTGACTCTTCTTTATTTATTTTCAACGTCAGCCATGATTTATTTCAAGGCATGCACAGATGTGTTCAACAAGTGAGTGGCGGGTTTCGCGATTATAAAAGAAGAAAAAAAACTTGATGCAAATACCTCCAAACTAGAGTACATTTCAATTTTTTACAGATGGAAATAAAGATTTTTATTCTTTTAAGAAACAGTGTTCATATTCATTGACATATATTTCAATCTTTATATTAAATTTGCATTTTATTTTATATTCATCTCCAGTCCATAGCCAACATTTTATCTTTTGTTTTAATGTATTAGATTTATCTTTGGACTTGGGAGAAAATAGAGCGTTTGTAAATTTGATTCATGGAACAATTTTGGAGAAGATTAGGGTCTTCTTCCTTGATGTCATTTTAACATGGAGCAAAATATGTGTAGTTCCTTAATACATTTATTTTAAAAGTGTAAACTTAATTTAAAAGTGGGATATTAATATATCAATAGAAAGCTGAGTGTCTAGGGAAGAACTGGAGCCTATTGATATCCTAAAACTGTGGAGCTCTTGCAATTTAGAAGAGGAAACAAATTTCCTGCATTTTTACTGTTTAAACACAAAATATTCTCTTGGGGAGATCCAGCCAAATCTTCATCTATAAATATTATTTTCTCTCTCTCTTTTTTATCATTAAGAATCCAGGATTAATGTAAAACTTTCAGAAAAAACTAAATTTATTCAGACACTTAATTAAATTCAGAGCATTAATTAATATTTTATTTTATGTCAAAATATTAATGCCATTGATTTTTTTTCAACAATACTAAATATTTATTTTGTTGTTTTACTCACAGCTCCAAAATTATATATGTTTAGCCTGTATATAATTTTTTCTTTTACTTAGGTATTATAAACTCCTAAATTCAACCATGCTCGGAGATTATTATTTTCATTGATTAAACTTGTTTGATAATGGATGTAATACAATTTTTTTTTGTCATATTAAAATTTTATTTACTCGGAATTCCATAGGTAGGATTGGTATGTGGTAACAAGGAAACAACAATAATAATAACAACACACATGAATCTCAATAATTGTTTTTTTAATTGTAATTTCAAATTAGTCCATTTCATTCAGTGATCCATTTATTATTTCAATTGGTCATATTTGATTTTAAGTATTCTTTCAACTCTTGTAAAGACTCACAGCACACCATTGTTGTAGGTAAGGTAGTGTAGTTATTATTAACATTGCATTATCCAAAAAAACGTTCCCAAGCACACCCAGTGGTCTCGAGTATTAAGGGTCATCGTGTCTCTGTGAGAGTTAGCCGAGCAAAAGGTATTTATTATTATTATTATTATTATTATTATATTATTATTATTTTATCATGGATCCTAGGAGTGGTGCCCAATAAATACATAATTTTATTCATTTTGATGTTACCTTTCTTTGTGTAAAAATATTTGGAAGACAAACTTTATATTTTTATTAGAGTAGAATGAAGGAACAAGTATACTATAAATATGATCATTTCAATCAATTTCACTCCTTAAATATTGGTTTATAATTATAACTAATATTCGTTCAAGGTAAGGCGTCACACACACACAATCTTACACATTGATTTATAAATTATAACTTCTGTGACGGTCGATTGCTACCCAAGGTTAAAGTGAAAAAAGATTGAATTATTTTAGAAACAAACGATCCTTGAGCCACTTATAACAGCAAAAATAAGTTTTATTTAAAATATAAATATCAACTTTAATAAATCTCAATATAATTATGTTGTTACCAAACCTTATGTCAAATATAATCATTTGAGCTGGAGACCCCTAACTGACCAAAGATGGTGACAGCCAGTGGACCGGGATTTTAACCCCTTCAGTTTAGTTTATTGCGAGAGTTCTGTCCTGAAATCCACAGTCTAGAAACCATCCCAAATATCACTGGTTCACCACTTGGCATGGTGAAAAATTATAATTTAAACGGATAAATTCCCTGGTTTCAACTGCTGACAATCGAAGATAAGACATTTATTTCTGTAAGAAGACTCACTACCGATTGATCTTGGCTTGGGTATCAAATGTAAATTATTGTTCAAGTAACCCGTTTAGTAAAGAATCGGAGAGGATTAATATATTTATAACCTCTTTCCGGACGAATGGTGTCACCTCTCCCCACCCCACCGATATTCACTCCTCTTTGTGGTCTATATATGTTTGACCTGTGACTCCACGTGTAATGTTTTATAACTTTTTAATCTTAACGTGGATACATATATTTTAAACTACCGTAAACTACTGTAATATAAATCTTTTAATAACCCTGGTGCTTGATGAACCAATTAAGTGTATTGCAAAACAAATTAATAATACGTTTAGAAACAAATAGTTTTTTTGTTTACCAGGAAAAGTTTGTTAAATAGCATACAGGCAGACCGTTTTCTCAACACTTTACGGTTGTTTCATACTCAACCTCGATACAATAACCTACGTTTGTTACAACAATAATATTATATTAGTTATAAGTTGATAGCCTAACGTTATTGAAAATCTACCGAAAGCCGCCATTATACATCTCTCCCCCCCCCGCTAATGTGGTTATGTTTCCTCACTGCCCCGATTGGCACTTTATGTCACAGGTCCCACAATAGTATATGGATGCTGCACTTTCTTGAGGGTCGACCCCTGTGACTATACCAGCTAATTGTCAAGTAAACCCGCTTCGATGTCGTTGTTGGCTAACGCGCTCTATTTGCATTGAGCTAAACTACCGAGGACAGGGAGATCAAGGTTCGAATCTCGGTTGGGTGAACTGGGGGTAGTTTCCCACTCTCCCTCAACGTGAATGCTGGTTCACTTCCTCTAAATTCAAACTTCCCAATTCCTAATCCATTAGCGTAATTATTACTTAAGCGATTATTACTTAAACCCGAACGGGTAGTAAGACGCGGTGCTAAAATGTGTCGAGTTCGTGTGATCTATAAATAATATGTGTGCCAGTCCACCAGGTAATTACGTTTGAGTTTCTATTTTAGAAACAGGTTTGGATAATAATTATGGGAAGGTAGGGGTTTGATCCCACAGCAAGTTATATTTGGGTAAATTTTCATAAATGGTGTTCCACTTCCAACTCTGGAAAATTGAGATACATTGGCATAGTAAATCTAATTTATTCAGCTTTACTTCTTTCTTGTGATAAATATTAGATATGTAGAACGATGGGAGGCTCTGTAAGTATTGTAAACGGACATTATAAGATTTAATAAATATTCAGGGTAAGCTAAACAAATCCACGCCATAGTATTCAATTTTAAAATATATTATAGATTCCTTCATCAGCGTCAAGCATATTTAGGGAGGTTTTCTAATAGACTTTCCACTCTCCCTCCATGCAAATGTGGGTACACTTCCTCTAATTTCGTTTTGAGGTTTAAGTGGCTAGTTAGTTTTGTGTAAATGTTATTTATTATGTCAACAAAATATATTTTCAAGCATTAAATGATTTTTTAAATAAATTTCTTTGTTGTTTAAATGATATTTTGTTTTTGGGTGTCATTTTTAATATTGTATCAGAATCCTCATAAATGTGTTTGATATTATTTATGAATGTATGTAAAAATTATATATTATTTCATCTAAAAATATATTTGTAAACATTAAATGATATCTAAAATAAATTGAACGTTCCCCTTGATTGTATTTAATATTACTAATGAATTTTTTATAAAAGTTACATTATATTTCATCAAAATATATTTGCGAACATTAAATTTCTTTGTTGTTTAAGTGGTTAGTTTGTTTTGTGTAGATATTATTTAATATGTCAACAAAATATTGTTTCTAGTATAAAATCATTTTTTTAAATAATTTTTGTTGTTGTTGTTGTTTAAATGCAATTGGTTTTTTATTGTCCATTCTAATATTTAGTCAAGGTCCTCATAGTTGTATTTGATATTACTTATGAATTATAAGTTATATATTCTTTTTTCAAAATATTGTTGCGAAAATTAAATGATATTTAAAATAAATTCAAGTTCATCATAATTGTATTCAATATTACTTATGAATTAATCTAATTATTTCGGCAAAATATAGATGAGAACATTAAGTTATATTTTAAATAAAACTTCTTTTCATTGTTTTAAGTGGCTCAAGGAATAAACGGTTGTTTCTAAAATAATTAAATCTTTTTTCACTTTATACTTGGGTAGGAATCTGTCACAGAAGCTACAATTTATAAATGAATGTGCTAGATTTTGTGTGTGTGACACCTTACCTTAAACCCATATTAGTTAAAATTATAATCCAATATTTAACCAGTAAAACTGATTGAAATGCTAATATAAATAGTATACTTGTTCCTCCCTTCTACACATATCCTACAGCTCAAATAAATAATTTTTGCTAAAGTTATATTAACTACACATGTGTAATCAATAAAGCTTAACATTTACTACTCAGTGCTATTTAATATTTTATTGTGGCAATGTTGCCACGTGTATATTGCCATCGCCTTCATGTCTTTGACTCTCCAAGGATTACCTATCAATATATTCTCGGGATTTCTTTTAATTAATAAAAAAAATCTTAGTAGTTATTTTATTGACAAACAGCCAGTGATTAATATATTTTATTTAAAACATTCATAGCATACAACATAAACAACATACAGTTTTTATAAATTACATTCGCCAGTATTATTTAGGTCTTGTGAACTCTACGAGTAATCAAGCAGAGCTCATCTGGTATTATTGGTTGAGGAGGCTAGATTTCGAACACTGTCCTATTAAACTGAGGGTATTTTCATTACACTATTTCCAACTCTCCCTCCACAAAAATGCAGGTACACTTACCTCTCATAAATAATTTCATTATTTCTGCCCCATTAACATATTTAAATTAATGTATGAGTTGTAAGCCTAATAATTACATTTATTAAATATGTATATGTACTTGCTGTCACAAGATATTGAAAAAGTCATGATTACCAATTTTATTCACTAGATGGCGAAAAATGAAATTTATTATGAAATGAATGCAAGTGAATATAAGTTTGGCTTATCATCATAATTTAAATAGCGTTGTGTAGGATAACGTAAGTTGCGGGTTGCAGAGTAAAAGGTTACTTTTTCCTTGAGTAATCTACCGTCACAATTTATAAATAAAAATGAACCTCTGTCTGACTGTGTGTGCGTACGTGTGTGTGTGAACTTGCCACACCAACCAAATTAATTTATTATAATAATTATAATTTATTAATTTATTTATAAATGCTACCTAAACAGTAATATGCAATATTATTCTTGTAGGTTTTTCCCGAACCCAATGCTGGTACACATTCTACCTGGTCTAATTACGCCTATATCAAACGGAAAATCTGGTCAGCTCTAACTGATTTTCCACTCTCACAAATAGGGGGTGCACTCAAACTTGGGAAGAAATTCTTTGATTGGATGACCGTTCTAACATAAATTAGCGGTACTACCCCACTGAAAGATACGGGAGTTTGAATCCTTGTGCACACGCCATCTAAATGTCAGGCTCATCTAATTCTGGTGGGCAGGTTGAAACAGAGTCCCTTCTGGGTAAACTGTTGGTAGTTGTTCCTCTAGGTTAAATGCAGGAACATTTTCTTTATCATCCCTACCACACTTTTATAATTAATATATAGACGTTCAGTCAAAAAGGGTGTGTGTAATTCATCTAGTTATGGCTGGGGGAGGTCAGGGTTTTGAATCCGCAATGAGGTGTATTGTCACTAATTCTCAATAAAGGGTTTCCCTCTCCCTCACACTACGTAAACACTGGAACATTTCTACCCTACTCTTCACTAACACGTAAAATGCTGGAACATTTTCTTAATCATCCCTACCTAACTATCTTAGTTAATTTATATATATATACACTCAGCCAGAAGGGTTGCGTGTAGCTAATCTAGTTTTGACGGGGAGGTCGTGGGTTCGAATTTCACTCGGGTGAACAAGGGTGGTTTTCTATTCTCCCTCACTCCACGTAAACGCTGGAACATTTCTGCCTTACTCCTCCTTATCTTCACCAACAGCGGTCACTGTTGGTATGGTGGATACCTTGTAACCCTGTTACAACACTTAGAAGGAAAAGAGATTGTTTGGCTCACCACTCTGGCTCCCAGTTAACCTCGTCTCAGCCAGGCTTACACGCGTCCCAGCACTATCAATATCAAACTGACTCAGGAGGCCAAGCTTCATTCCTCACCGTGCCCAAGAAAAATATAAGGACGATATGCGCAGATTGGACAGTGTTCAAAGACTATCAGATCTATTGTTGGATGTGCCTTTTGAAAAAGGCGTGGACTAGTGGAGTAGGTTCTTGAAGGTTACTACCCCTTAACCCTATCCCCTTCCTTTGTTCCACGCCTTGAGAGTACATGGCTTCACTTGTCTGGTATATATAGGGCATCGTTCTGTAATGCCGTTATACATTACACTGCGATCACTAGGTGAGAGACCTTGTTCCTAGATTAGGTTTACTTCTTTATATTCAAAACTCCGTTTGGCCGTAATTATTCAAAATTGCTCTTCGGGATTTTATATTTAAAGACTTCATTTATTAACTGTACCTGATCTCCTTTAAAGCGCTTGCGGACCATGAATAATATATATATATATTTGCACGGTTTAACCGAACGATTTATCTAACGTCACTTTGTGATCTATTGAGAGAACTCATTTATTTATTAAAAGTACTTTCTGCTTCTTCCGCTTTACGGATGGTCTTATACCTTGGAGCACCGCCATTTTAGGTCCTTGATTGATTCTTGCGGCGTCATACCTTGTTCTGCCAATTTTATACAATTAAATGATTATCTCTTGTTATTTATTGAAAGTTAATTTATTAGTGTTACTATTTGAAAGATTATATGATGTTGGTTAAATGTGGGTCTGAGAGTCAGCAGGTTTGCTCTCTAATATGGGCTTTATATTTAACGTTAATACTCCCAGTTAAGATGTTTGTTTCTAAATTAAATTCTTATTGTTTGTTTCTGTAATGCCCAATTACGGCTGGAGAGATATATGTTTTTAAGAACTCTTTGTTTACTGTTAGAAAACCACAGGTGGTGTGATTAAATGCATTCCGCATAACTAGTGCTTTTGGCTATTTATTATTATTATTATTATTATTATTATTATTATTATTATTAGTATTATCATTTCATAGGATGTGTACGGAGGTCAATTTAACTTCTGATTGTAAGATTTACTTTAAGTTGGCATTTAAGAGCATGAGAAGGAGTCCCACATGTTCCATAAATTATGGTTCAATGATTGTCGTTTACAGATCCAGCGCCTAACGCTATTCATGTCTCACTCACTCTTAGAGATTTTCTTGTTATGTTGTTTTTGAATAAAATAAACTCTCTTGTGACCAACCTGACTTATTATTGAGTGATAACAAGGGCACGGGCTACAACCTACATTTGGTATGTTGACGGACGATATTATACAACCAATTTTAGTAGAATTTTGTGGGGGATAGCGGCCCATATCTGAGGCTTCCATTTGGAGAGAGGCGCCTGACTGTTCATCATCAGAGCTGTGTAAATGATCTCTAGTTGTGACATCACCAGGAAATAACCCATTAACACATATATGAGGGAAGGGGGTTAGTGACTCCTCACTAAGGTCAGTGCTATCCGCTTTCAACATTTATAACAAGTTTAGTCACACTGGAGGGTTAATTACTCTCGTTAAGAATTCAATGATACCCTACAAGTCGTTTACCACTCATTTCAGCCCCCAGGATTATTTGACACACTGAGCTCACGAGGAGGGGTGGTGGATGAAGGGGAGAAAAGAGAAGGAGTTCCAACAGAGTCTTGTGGCAGGGAACCGTTGCTCAGTGCTCACACTCTACGCTAAACGGCCGGTGCGAGAGGTTTTTACAGAACCCTCCCACCCTCGCTATTGATCTCAATATTTTATGGGACGTCGTGGGGGGAGTGCCCAATGACATGGACTGAACGTTTTCCCCACTAATAAATAAAAAATGTCCACACCAATAAATTAAAAAACTCTCACAAATAAACTCCAACGCCAGTCCCAATCCTACCCAGATATACGATCCAATGGGCACACATACAAAACTAATGGGCACAAATAAAAACTAATGGGCACACATAAAAAACCTATGGCACACATACAAATCAATTTGACCATGACGTCACCCAAACCAAAATAAACTCAATCAGCGCTGTGATGACGTCACAAC
Organism: Timema podura; assembly: GCA_033556935.1. NCBI lineage: Eukaryota > Metazoa > Arthropoda > Insecta > Phasmatodea > Timematidae > Timema > Timema podura. The sequence continues at coordinate 34,806,349 of JAVRXN010000006.1, read as the reverse complement.
ATTGCGAAATCACGGAAAAACTCCAATAGGGGTCAAAGGTCAATTGTCAATGGTCAAATTAGTGTGAAATGCCCCCTACGCTATTTATGTCTGTAATTGTTAATTTATACAAAGGCAAAGGCAGTATGAGAGATTGTAAAAACTATAGGGCAATAAGTTATCTGAGGATTCCTGGTAAAGTTTTTGGCAGAGTTTTAACTAAGAGGGTGCGTGAAAAAACTGAACACTAGATTTGGGATGTACAATGTGGTTTCATGCCAGGTAGAGGTCGCATTGACCAGATATCTGCATTTCGACAAATTAATAAAAATGTATGGCAGTAATGAAGAAATTCTGTTTTGCATTTGTTGGTGTTCAATTGGACAGTGGGAATGTGAGAGTGCTGCTATATGCAGACGATGTCGTATTAATGGCTGAGAATGAAAGTGACTTGCAGAATACATTAAATAGTTTGAATGTGGCGACGGGCACCATGGATTTTCGTATACATGTCCTCAAAACTAAGGTGACAGTTTTTGATAAGGACGGATTAGGAAAAGATATCAGTTTAGTATAATTGGAAAATGTTCAGAACTAGTGAATGATTTGGTTATATGGGCAGAAGTTTATGTAAAATATACAGTGAAATTGGCAGACATGTGAAAGCATCTCGGAGAGTAGATGAATATATGTGGTCTATTTCAAATAATTAAGTAGTATCGAAAGAGTCAAAATGGCAGTATATAAAAGTATGTAAACGATAACATTGTTTTATGGATGTGAAGTCTGGGTTGGTCAGGGAAAACACAAGAGCAAGATGAATGAGGTTTGAATGAGATATATAAGAAATGTATGTGGAAAAACTCGTATTGACAGAGTCATTTATGAATGAATGGGTGCTGAAGGAATGAGGTTTGAAAGGGAATACAATTGGTCAATGGGAAAGAAGCATCATACGTTTGTTTGGGCATTTTGAGAGGATGAGTATGAACAGAGTAGCTAAACAAATATATTACGGTAGAGTGTTTGGATCGAAAGGAAGGGATAAGCCACGTCGAATATGGCTAAATGTTGTTGACAAAGGTGTGAAAAAGAGAAATGTTAAGAGTTTTAAGAATAAAAGAGCATGTATGATTCGGTGTATGGATGTTGTTGAAGAGATTATGCAAGGGTAGAGAAGTATGGATAGAGCATTTTAAATATAGGCCTATTTGTTGTGCGACGAAACCGTATTTATGTTGATATCCTTGGTTTTCGCCTACACTTGTTTTAATAGTTAAATGTCTTAATTATTTATTTTCTATTCTCCATAGACGTAATTCCTTACTTCATGGTACTTATAAGTCCAAAATACAAGTGTAAATACTCGGTTTAGTCTACTCACCACTAAATTGCAAAAATATATATATATATATATATATTTTGCCGAGTGGAATGTATTTTGTTTACAATCTAAGACCACAAACTTATGTGACACTATAGAACCACTACTGCATCCTAGCGGCGAGCTTGGTATTAGCCTGACCCAAGGAACGGAGGTGTAAGGAGATGTATATTTTGTTTTCTTAGTTTACAACGCGATATTCGAATTCTGACAGTTTTATGACAAAGCTATTACTTTTTATAACTCACCATAATTTTACTAATAATTTTTGAGGCTTTGCTATTTTTTTACATGTCAAATTAGTTCTGCATTTACCAAGCTAATTAAATTTGAAATCATACTTTATTCCTCTAGTGTTTTTTTTTGGACTATATGTTGTTTTTGTTTTGTTCCATAAACAAAACAATCATCCCGATTTGGAACATTTTAAAATTCTAATGAGGCCTTCTATTTTCGTGTGTGGTTCCGACCAGGATTGAATTTACGTGGAGAGAGTGGGAAGCCATTAAGGAATATCCACCCTCAGTGCACCTGACCGGACCACCCCCCCCCATTGACTCGTTGAATTAGTAGGGTTGAATTTAAAGGAAGTTTACCCAAATTTACGTTGAGGGATGGTGGAAAACAATTCAGAAACAAAAACTATCAATACACCTGACCAAAATTCAAACCCTGGTCTCCCCATCATTGGTGGTCCAGTCTATTTTGAGAGTTACGCCTCAGGACTTGGAGGCCTAAAGTTGCGGAGAAATGATGAAAATGGAAAAATTACCCACCTACAAAGGGCCCTCAAAGTAATTTTTATGATAAAATGAGGACTGCCAAATTGTTTATAACGATAGACAGTTTCTATGTATACAAGTTTATTAAAATTATTAAGGCAAATTTCGAGAACATCCATTATTTTTATTTTTTGCCCTTGAGTAAACTACCCTTAAATATAGGTTTAAATATCTAATTCCAAAAATCGCTTGAGGGGACCTTATTAAAAACCCAGATACCAAGTTTTAGCCCAATCGGTTAAATAATATTTAGCACCGCGTCTTACTACCCGTTTGGGTTATACGCTTAAGTACTAATTACTCTAATGGATTAGGAATTGGGAGGGTTGAATTTAGAGGAAGTGAACCCGTATTTGCGTGGAGGGAGAGTGGAAAACCATCTAGGAAAAACCACCCCCAGTTCACTCGACCGAGATTCGAACTTCGATCTTCCCGTCCTCGGTGGTCGAGCTCAACACGACTAGCGCGTTAGCCAACTACGCCACCAAGGCGGGTTTCGGTTGAATAGTTTTTGTTCTAGCCTGAGGTACACACAGAAGAACGGCATTGCGAAAACCACTTATTTGGTATAAAGGGGATATGAAGCGTCGACATTTATCAAAACCTTGATTCCGATTAATTGACCATCACAATACTTGATCTACGAGGTGTCAAGAGAAATTAAAAATTGAAAGCAAAAATTAATATTGTAAAACAAAACTCTATAAAAGTGGTCCAGGCTAAGGTTTCGGAACAATCACTGGACTTCTCTATGAATCTGTCTATGTCAAAATGACATTTGTTTGTTATTAAACAACAAATCTTTAAAAAAAATATATATTGAAAAAAATTCCTTTGAAATCGTAGTTTCAAATTTGTCGCTGGATAGCAGCACGCGTTCGTGGTCACTAGAATAACCTCAATATAATTAGTACTCGCAATGTGCCATTTTGGAGGTATGACGCCAGTGCTTACAATGATTTATTATGGAGAAAATTAAATTTTACACGTTAATTACATATTTATTTAGAATTAAATAAATTATATAACGAATGTTGATGTAATCATAAAAGCTTAAAGTGTACGAATATTAAAGTGAACGTCCATAAGAATTGCACAACTTTAAGTAATTTCGAGCTACGTATGGCAGTTTTTTGCGGCAATTGTAGCAAAAAAAGAAAAAGAAGGATGACTCACGAATAATATTTATATTGATATCACCTCATGTTAATGGAGTCCTGTATTGTCTTCTGTGTTGAAAATGTTAGTAGATCAGATCAACTCACTTGTAGGTCACAGCCGTGGTCTGGAAGTAATAAAAACTGTACCAAGTAGTTGTACCATTTTTCCCTGTCGTTTGGAATGCTTTTTGTGTAATTGACACAAATAAAACTGGTAATTAACACACTGCTTTATGCCATTGAATTCTTTACAAGTCCGCGTCTTTTTTGATTCTTCATAACAAGCCACGATTCCTCTTTGCTCTTCCCCCTTCCCCCCTGTTGGAGTCATTTTCATTACTCCTTGTATAGGGCGGCCATTTCAAATCTCATAGAGGATGATAAGACGGATAAAACTCCAGTTTAATAATAATAATTTCTTGATAAAATAACTGTACAGGCATTATTATTTTTGGTTTCCTTCGACGCAATGCAATGACCGTTGGAAATAGTAAATTTAAGATAAATAACCACTTAAGGATAATTAAAGGTAAATAAATTATACCTTGATAGAATTAAAATTCTTACAGTGCCCTCTTAGACCATAGCAACTAATTATCGAATGAAAATTAGTTGCTAGGGACTATATATAACTAGGTAGATAAAACAATTTTAATTCCCTAAACATATCACTTTCTACAGATGTAAGACTTGACTTTCTCAAAGTTTAGTGTTGGTACACATGTCCTAATAATTCACTCACGAAAGTATGTTGATACATTGACAATTAGTTATAATGTCTCTTTCATTTGCATAAAAAAATATAGCCATTCCCCAGTTTGAGTGTCTACAAATTATCACTGGTTTCGTTCTCGTTTTAATCATCCACACATAATAAATACCCTTAAACTCTGTTGACATTATAACCTGAAATAATTAAACTTAACATAAATAAAATATAACAATATAACCAAATTAACCGACATAAAACAAATTTAAACCTCATTTAGATTGATGACCTGTTCTCAAATTAAATAAATATATTGACAGCTACAATAAACATTGAACCTGGTCCCTTCAGGTGTAATCACAATATGAGTCCGGTGCTCCCATTAGCCAAAATTCCACAAAGACACTTAAGAAATAACTCAGATCAACCTCTGGCTTAGACTCTAAGCCTACAACAACAAAAAAACAAAACCTAATTTTAAGAGTTACTAAATCAAGCTAGACATATAACAATCAACCAAATCCCACAAACTAGAAAGTTTGTAACTATCGAAAATCGGAAACCGTAGAGTTTCCAAACATGTAATATTAAAAAAAAACCTCAACAATTACATTATGAACATGTAACACAAAATCCTTAATTGTTAATTATACAAAAAAAAATTAGATAAAAGCTGGCAAAGATACGACTTCCAAGAATCAGGAAATAGTCTCCGTGGTGTCTTCCCAAAAGGCGAAAGGCTACAAAGCTCTTAAAGCTTCTGTTAGTTCAATGAATCGGTTTCGGCTAACATCAGGGAAAGCAAAAGGGGTTCTATTCTATACAATATTATATCATAAGGAGAAGAACACAAATTTGGGTAACTAAATCCACAAAAAAAAACCTTAAATAATTATCTAAGAGATTAAAAAAAACTGCGGAGGGAATGTAAAAAAAAAAGTAATACGTTTAACTCCAAGAGCTAACTGGCCTATCTAACTATCCTCTAATTCACTTCTAAAGAATTTGAAAGAAAGGGAAAAAACAGCAACTAGGTGTTGTAGACTTTCATAACGACACATGTGGCTCAAACTTCCCCATCAGCAGTTTCATGGCACCCATCACCAGCAATATAATATCTTCTTAACTTCTTATAATGGTTCTACAATGACACGACAAAAATATAAAAATTTCAGACTAGATCCTCAAAAGCGCTTCACTGAGAAGGTTGGAACAACTCTCCAAGACCCAGAGAAAGTGCAGGCATCTATCTCCTTCAAAAGAAGTGTCCTTCAGGAAAGGTCGTCCACACGAGATCCTGGAATGACACTCCTCGTAGTTACCACTGCTATGGTATACCGGCTCACATTAACGGTTCGGGCTTCACATCTTGACAAATACAAACTTACTGTCTCGGTCTCCTAACTTGGCCAAGAAAGTTCGCTGAGGTTTGGGGATTTGTATCTCTTCTACCATACGTGTGTTCCATAGTTGTTCTAGTCAGCTTATTATAATAATACCAAACTAAATAAAATAAAATTGTCGGAGTTCATGAAAAAAATAATTATACATATATATCTTTTAAAGTGAAATAAAATGTGTGTCTCTTCCTATTCTAGTCTTGGGTTCTTCCCTCTTCTTATTGTTTATGTACTACCTTTATATCTTCTGTTCTTGTTCTTCTTATTCTCCTAGTTATTCGATTGTCGTAAATCTTCCTTACTTAAAAAAAAATCTAGCTCCTCTATCTTTGCCAGTTCTGCGTCCTGAACTTGTAAACCCTCCGCCCCATCTGGGCCACTTAAGCCGCAAGTTGACCATTTTCCTCCTTCACTATGACGTTCACGTCAAAAGTCCGAGGAGTTCGGTCAAAGTAGGATCAGGGCTTAGGTCCCTGATAGCCATGGTTATCTCTAGCCGTAGACTCGATCTGGTGGTATGCATGTTGATGCTGTTGTTGTTGTTGTTGTTGTTGTTGGGAGGATTGGTGGGGTCCACTATGATATCCTTGGTCCCTCTCACGGGAGTAAGGGTGGTTACGATCACTCGGTCCGTTATCTCGAGGTGGCCTCCACTCCCTCGCTCCAGGATTGAGGCACCCCCTGTCGTTAGGTCGACTGTCCGGATGGCGTTGGGACGAGTTACACCAACCTACATTACCACCCTGGTTAACTCTAGGGGATCTGTCTCTCTGCCATAGGCCTCCTTGGCGGAATCCTCCCTGTGGCCCATGAGGTTGCTCATCCCTCCTAAATCCTCCACTATAGGGTTTAGTGGGTGAAACCCTGGACGACATACCATGGTTACGCTTCCGTTCTTCTTCTAGCGCATCAAGTCTCTGGAGACCCGCTCTGAACTCCTCTAGGGATTCATATGCAGTCCCAATGAGTAACTCCCTGAGTCTGAAAGGCAACTGGTGGGTCACCATGTGCACAATTTCCGTGTCCGTGATTGGTGACTCAAAGTGGCGACTCTTGGCGTAAATGTCCGCCAAGTAGCCCTCTAAGGTCCCTTTTTGCTCGCTGTATCGTGACGCATGCAGTTTAGCGCGCAATTGTCCCTGTGTCTCAGCCGACCAAAACATACCCAAGAATTTCGACCGGAAATCCGTCCATCCTGTAACACCCTCCTTACTAACCGACTACCAAGGTACGGCGTCACCAATTAGAGAGTTGCCCGCAAATTTCACCTTTTCTTTATCAGAGAGGTGGTGTCCCTCAAACAACTCCTCTAGGGCCGTAATGTGCGATACCGGATTTTGTTGATTCCGACGGCTGAACCGGGGAAGTCGGTTCTCCAGCGAGCGCTCTCCTAATAAAGTTAGCAAAGGTGACATGAAATTGTTAGGGCCAGTGTTGTACCCCGTCCTTGACCCCTCAGCGATGCTCTGTACTTGCCCCTGTAGGTCCGCTATCGTCTGAGTTACGTTACTCATCTTGCTTTCGAGTCTCTCCTGGGCTCAAACGTGGTCCCTACTCTTCTCATCCAGTCTGGAAATTGCTGAATGTACGGCGGTGGTAGTCCCTACTTGAGTCTGTCTTTGCGTGTGCACTTCAAGGTTCAGTGAGTGCAACCCTTCCTCTAAAAGCGTGGTTTGGCGAGCTAATCGCTCGTCCACTACCTTCCGGTTCGACTCTAGTTCCTTATGTACCTCGGTAAGAATAGTCTGAGCTTTCTCCTGTACCTCGGCTAGTTCCAGGGAAACCCGCTCTTCTGAAACAGCAATCCTCACTTCCAAGTCCTCCCTAGTACGAACTAATTCATTAGCAAACTCGTTTCTTAAGGAGCTTGCCAGTGTCCCTATATAGGTTTGAAGGTCCTCCTTAGCCTGCTCACGACTGTCCCTTAGTTGGCCCTCTAAGCTGGCTTTCAGTTCCTCTTGTCCCACCCTCATCTGTTCCTGACTAGCTACCAGCTGTCCTAAAAGCTGTTGGATTCCCGCTAGAATATCGGGAGGGGGTGTTGTAGGAACCTGGACAGCGGTGGATTGTATACTGGGAGGAGAAACAAAAGTGTGAGGTAGGTCAAGTGGAGGGATAGAGGTGTTTGGTAGATAAGGGGTCCTAACCTCGTCCCCAATCTCCTCTAACAACTGAGGAATCACAGTTTCCTCCTCCTCAATACTTCGTCTGATCTCCTGTGACTCCATCTTAATCGTATCCGAAGTCTGACTTACCGTGGAATCCTTATCTCTAATTTTACTTCTAAGGAAATAACCTGCCAGTTTCATACCTCGTGAACTAATCACGATTTAATAAAAGTTGTCTTTGTGAAACCTTTACTAGTAAGATACATTTTTTTTCCAACATGAAAGCAGGCCCCACGTTGTTGGCGCCACTGTGAACTCTTCTAGGTTATATTTGTTTGTTGTTAAATTTACTTTTATTAAATTTTAATATATAAATTTATTTACATCAACCATTCATCTAAAAAGAAAATGTGATTGCAACAATTGGGTTCACGGATAACTTCCACTTCTCACTACAATTAACTCGGGGAAAGTAAAAACAAACTATAATACTACAAAAGACCAAATTTGACCACGAGACAGGACCTCTGGGTCATGTTGGAAAAAAAAATGTAACCTTTACTGTCCAAGCAGACTTACTAAACAATCAGATATTTAATAAAAAAACAATTTGAACTCTTTAAATATATAAATACTATACACATTCATTATGATCAATTTTCTCAATGAGGTTGTTCGGTGGATACAAAAAAAAACAATGAATACTAAATAAGGTTATTGCATTTTGTCGAAGTCGATAATAAAAGGTTTCATTTATAGAGTCAATTGTGGAAACAGAATATTACGTTTAGGGGAAAATTCCACTGTTAGTTTGTTGAGTTGAAATTATTATTTTTTGATTTTGGAGTAATAAAGTTAAAAAAAATAAAAATTGATGAAGTCCAGTCGGAATTGTAGCAAAAAAAGAAAAAGAAGGATGACTCACGAATAATATTTATATTGATATCACCTCATGTTAATGGAGTCCTGTATTGCCTTCTGTGTTGAAAATGTTAGTGGATCAGATCAACTCACTTGTAGGTCACAGCCGTGGTCTGGAAGTAATAAAAACTGTACCAAGTAGTTGTACCATTTTTCCCTGTCGTTTGGAATGCTTTTTGTGTAATTGACACAAATAAAACTGGTAATTAACACACTGCTTTATGCCATTGAATTCTTTACAAGTCCGCGTCTTTTTTGATTCTTCATAACAAGCCACGATTCCTCTTTGCTCTTCCCCCTTCCCCCCTGTTGGAGTCATTTTCATTACTCCTTGTATAGGGCGGCCATTTCAAATCTCATAGAGGATGATAAGACGGATAAAACTCCAGTTTAATAATAATAATTTCTTGATAAAATAACTGTACAGGCATTATTATTCTTGGTTTCCTTCGACGCAATGCAATGACCGTTGGAAATAGTAAATTTAAGATAAATAACCACTTAAGGATAATTAAAGGTAAATAAATTATACCTTGATAGAATTAAAATTCTTACAGTACATTATTACATGTTTCATGTACCGAAATGTATTATTAGTTTTTGTTTTGGATTAATAATTTAGCTATCAAATAAACTGTACGTAGCTTGTGAAATATTATAAGCAGCGGATGGAAGCCTTATATATATATATGTGGGATGTTTGGAAAGAGGAAGGTATAAATTTAACGAATTGGTTTTTTCAGGGAACATCCATCCACTTTCTTCCCAGAACTGTAGCTTTTTGATCCAAAAAAGGGGGGAGGGTGTGTAAAATAAGGAAAATAGATATTACTCTCACCTTCCCAAATGGAAAGCTATAGAAATGGTTACTTTGCGCCATTATTATTGTGGGATAGTTCCCTAAATTTAGCGAATGATGTCGGTTTTAGAAGGAAGCTTTTCCCCTCTCTTCATATGGATATTTCTGTATTTCACAATCTATTGATGAGAGAAAGATAATTTCTTTACCGGTATTTATTAAATGGGTCAACCGTCATTCTGAAATGTTTTTGGTGAGAGATTTTTTTCAATTTAATAAGAGGGCTTCTACCCCCAGGGCACAAAAAATCTAAACATGATGGAGATGTGATTTCTTAGAAATATTGTTTGGGTTGGACACACTTTCAATATAAAAGTGATATTTGAAATAATCTAAATGTTGGGGGGGCTTATGTCCCCCAGGGCACAACTCCTCATCTAAAATTGATGGAGATGGATCTCTTCACTAAAATCGTTTGAGTTGGACACACTTTCAATAGAAAAGTGTTACCTGAACAAATATGACTTTGGGGGGGGATTTGCACCACAGCTACAATTACTCATCTACAAATGATGGAAGATGGTATTTATTTGTTAAAATCGTTTGGGATGGACACACCTTTGATATAAAAGTGTTGTCTGAGAAAATGTAAATGTTGGGTGTCTTATAGGAAAAACTTATCATCAAAAAATTATGGAAGGGATGAGATCTCTTCACTAAAATTGTTTGGGTTGGACATACTTTCAATATATAATTGTTTAATGGAAGAATTAAACTTTGAGGGGCTTATACACCTATGTCACAACTTTTCATCTAAAAAGATTGATATTTAGTCTATTCGTTAACATTTGTATGGCTGGAAACACATTCGATAAGAGTTATTTGACCTTAGGACACCGGTAAACCCTGACACTCTGGCGTTGAGGCCCACGAAACTTCACGAACAAATAATCTACCAGTTAAAGCCATTTTATATATCTTCACTGCAGCTAAAGTAGGTACCTGCTAATTATAGAAAAAACTTAACTTGAAATATATTGAATAAGGGCCAAGTTATATCAATACCACTCCTGCCATCTAGGTAGTATAAGTAAGAACGCCAACTGTGAGCCTGCTCTTAATTGTATTTGTGTTACATATTATGCTATGATGAGCACTGCTCGATAATTACCTTAAGGGGTTGAATTAGACTATTTTAAATGTTACTTTGTGTAGTTCACCACACCCTCCGCCCCTTAGCCCAATAAACACATTTCTTACAGTAAAGTTAAAACCAACATAATAAAAAAAATTAGTAAATTGATGTAACATAACAAAAAATGGCAGAATAATAATTGCCCATTTCCTAAATTCATAGCACCAATTTAATCTTATAACAGTGCTAGTTTCCAATTTTCAAACGCCATATTAATTTAATCAAGGATAAATAATAAAATACCCACATTCGCACAATGTTTCATCTGTATAACATGTACTTTGAGCATTGGTAACTTATCTTATCCATAGCATACCAAGCTCCAGAATTAGACCAAACTCTTAACAAACATAGTTAATATTATAAATATTAACTCACAAACATAGGTAGCATTCAACTATTAAATAATGTATTTATAATATTATGGTTCTCCCTCAAACTACCGTAAAAATAACCTAACCTTTCTTGCGTTAAAACATTTTAAATTACCCATATTTATCAAATAAAACATTAATTTATGAAGGAACTGACACGTCATCACCGGAAACGCCTATGAATCAAGATGAGTCAACACAAAATACAGTCAATGTTTACATTTCATGGTTTCTCTAAATATTTTGCGTTTAGTTTTGTTTTTACTGTATAATTATTAAAAAATTGTAAACTTAATAAATTTTAGTATTATTCGATATGTCGTCTATTGAAAGTGTAATAATATTAAAAGTGAAATATATCAATAGAGTGATATAATAAAAATAAAAGTGTATATTATCAGCGATTGTGTCCGTCCCATAGCAAATTTAGATCTATTACTTAGAAAGGAGAAACCCTTATTTCCCCAATTATTACTCTTTTGGCTTTGACGGGAATCAAACCCAATAGGCAGACATGTTAGAGACTGAGCTAAGGTGTCAGGCTAGTTTATAGTTCCCTCCCTAATTATAAAATAACAAGTGTTTTGATGTCCAACCCTCTTGTCGGTTATCACGCTATTTCCCCTTTCACGCTGTCTAGTTGTGTCCGTAAACTCCTTATTGATGTAGTTCCTCCGTTCCTCGCTAGATGTCAGACGTAGCCAAGAAATGACGACAGCTGATGCTGGCGAATCTGTGTAATAGTTTCTCCTACTGTGCGCCACAAGTGTTTTATTTGATTGTGTGGTTTTCACTCTTTTGTTTATTCTATTGTGGACAAGGCCGTAGCCAGCCAATAATTTTTTTTTTTTGGGGGGGGGGGGGTTTGGTGGGCCCATACCCCAATTTCCTGATACTAGAAAAAATTATAAATATTAAATAGTTCTAGAAGCTATATGAAGTAGTTTTCATGGCAACATAACCCCAAAACTACCGAAGGCTAGGAAAAATTGTAAATATTAAACACCTTTAGAAGCTACCTGAAGTGCTTTTAATGGTAACACAGCCCCTTAATTTGTACTAGTACACTAATTTTGATATGGTTTGAATCATAAATAAAACTATATATATATATATATTGTTCATTAAATTTTGGAGGTATTTGAACCCCCAAACCCCCCTGACTACGGCCTTGCTTCTGGATGAATATTTATCTAAAATATTAGTAATACTATCCATAAATTTTTTTGGAGGCAAGAACAGTGCCACTATATATGTATTTTATTTTTATATGTAATTTGGATGTAATTTTTTGAGATAGTGGGACATTTGCGTAGCAGGTTTAGTGAAGTATATGTCCCAACAGAAACGCTGAGCTTAGATGAGAGTTTGATGTTGTACAAAGGCCGTCTTGGATGGAAAATATTAAATGCGAATTTTTAAAAAAAGAGCTCGATTTGGGCTCAAATTTTTCGTGGTATGTGAGACTGAGTCAGGACCAAGAGTGCACCCACAGGGGGGCTTTGGGGGCTGAAGCCTCCCCGGCTGAAGGCCCTCACCCAGAAAATTAAGAATAGGCCTATTACAAAAAGATGATTAGCACTATGTTCTGTCAATTAATCAATTTTATTTCATTTAGTTATATTTGATAAAAAACAAATAATTTTGTGCAATAATTAGGGCTTTTCAAAGGAATACTCTTCCTGTTTATTTTTAACTTTACTGTAAATTTGAACTTTAATGAAAATTGAACCTGTGATACCGTAATATTTTCTAGAAATGGTTAAAGCCTTTACTACTCACTGTACACGAAGTTTTGGACTGGGTACATTAATAAAAATTATTATTTTAGAGAAATTATGTAAGCACTATTGCATCAGTAAGAGGGGAAGGGGTAGTTGATATCATCATACCCCACCCCCACCAACTGCAAATCCTGGGTGTGAAGAAGAATGTGTAAATACAAACCTGCTAGCCAGAGTCGTACACATGGGTAGGCCGAGGATCAGATTTTGGTACAGATTAGCTTAAATATTACCATTTGCATCCTTTGAAACAAGAATATTCCCGGGGGAGAAACCACCGAACCCCCACTTTTTGGGGGACGTCACTGATTATCTATGTTTCTTATCCCCCTACTTCAAATCAAATTTCAAAATATTACAGTAATTGAAATATATAATGGTGCTATTATTAGGAAAAATATTATGTAAGAAGCTCAAAATCCTGGGTGCAACCCTGGTCAGGACACATTTGTGACTTTCTTTTATACACTGAAAATAGCACAATTTACAACAAGAAATATGATAAATTTCCGATTTCTACAAAAGTTGTCTTGCATTGATGGATCAATTTTTGAACAAGGGTTATTGTGTAAGTGTAGATAGTTGGTAAATGTCTCCGTAACTTGCAGATGTACTTGTGAAGCTAGATACAGATATATTGTATTGTACTCTAAACAGCAAGAGCTCTCAAAAGGAGAACTACAAAGGGGAAAATTCAAGCATTCCAATGAGGACTCTCAGAGATGACTCTAAAGTGGCAGTACAAAAACCTAAGTACAGTGAATGATGCCACCACAAAAATGGTAAAAATTAATGTGGAAAAGAGGTTGCAAAACCAAAAGTAGTCATGTGATAATAATGACACTATGGGTGGAATAGATAGTTCAGACCAACATGTATCTTACTAACCTTCTATCAGAAAACAACAACCAAAGTATTATAAGAATATGTGTCGGCATTTCATAGGCATATTCAGGATCATATATAAAAATATTAATATACAAATGCATTGCCTCCAAAAGGAAGATAGAGTGCTTCACTTAACCCACTCAGACTAACAGCTCGCCATTTTGATAGCCACATTTCACCGAGTGCTATAAAGAAAGAGCTGATACTACAATATGCTTTATGCTGCTATAAAAAGAAGGAAAATGGTAAAAGGATCGGAAATAAAACCAGAATTTGGTGTAAAGATTGCTGGGTTGGGATTTGTTTGGAGCCATGTTTTCAAATATATCATACGAAGACAAACTTTCGAAATATTTATTTTCTGGGTGAATATAATTCAGTAGCTTGATGATAAATGTAAATGGCCTATGTAGTAACTTGATGGTAATGTACTTATTTTAATGTGTTAAATAAAAAGGGGTTAGAAAAATACATATATTTAAACGTTAAGAACTCTATGTGACGTTAAATAATTGTGTTAGAGTTTTAGTGTTAAAGTGATTCTATTTGAAAACGTATAATTGTATAAACTTGTATAAAATAAGTTTTGTAAAATCAAATCTGAGTAAAATAATGTGGTCAAAGGGTTAAGTCACCCTTTTGTAGCTCCAAGCTGAGCTTTTTTTTTTAGCAGTGTCTTACTACCCATTCGGATTATAGGCTTATGCACTAATTAAGCTAATGGTTTTATGGATTAGGAAGGCTATATTCAGAGGAAGTGTGCCCACATTTGCGTGGAGTTTGGAAAAAAACTCAACTAATATCGTATGCAGAATTGCGAAGTAGGTAGGATCTAGGTGAGGTACCCCAAACCACCAGAGGCAGTTCTTTTTACCTTTATATACACCTAGAAGCTTTTTTGGAAAGTTTTTTGGTGGTATTCGTTTAATTGATCATTTATATTTTTGCTATTATAAACATGATAATCTAACAAAATTATAAATAAATAGGCCTAAATTAAAGTTGGCTTATCCGTCACATAGGCCTATTGCCACAAAAATCACCGATTATTTATGATAGGTAAATGTGCATAAGAACGAGAAAAATGGTTGAGTATTGGAAACAATAAACGATGAAACGTTGAGGTAAGGTGTTGATCCTACTGACCAAAGAATAATATTTTCAGAGCGTGAAGATATCCCATTTACATTCCTTGTAAGATTGTCAACTCCTATGAAATAAGTATATTTGGTGATGGATATAGAGAGTATATCAGATCACCCGATGTTTTATTTGCTATCAATGTTTAACTGGTCAAACCCCTTCCCCCCCTACTCACCCTATTTATTCTCTCTTTGGATCTGCGTGGATCTCGGGGTATTCTCAAACTACAGTAGGGGGGCTCGATTCCCCTCAAGCCTCCCTGTGGGTACTCTATTGCCATCAGTACACCTGACCAAGATTCAAACCTCAATCTCTCCATCATAGCCAGTCTAGTCTACTGCAAGAGTAGCGCCTTAGACCACGTAGCCACCGAGTTAATTGTATTATTTTTAGCATTATTGGGTAGCCATGTCTAGGAGATAATATCTCATGTAGCCCTTGTCTGTATTATGATAGATAATGCTCGTTAGTACTGTGGGCCTAGTGTTTTATTACACGTACAAATATTTTTTTTTTCTAAAGAAGGCAAAATAATTAAATTTTGTAAATGTTTTATCGACGTCGGTGGTTTTCGGGTCAAGTGTTTGCCTCAGGATCCGATGGCTGTCGGTTCAAACCCAGCCGAGATCAACGTATTTTTATTGAGCAACCAAAATTCGTTGCACACCTTCCTTTGGAAGGGAAGTAAAGCCGTTGGTCGATTGTGGTGTGTAAGAGAACCCTATGTGGAAATACCTCTCCCGGCAACATCAGTAGGCTCTTTATCTCTCGCTCAAATGCATTGGTGTATAAATCGTACTGACTGACGCGGTGCTAATTAATATAACAGTATTTTATGCTGAACACTTTTTAAACTCGTTATTTTGTTGTGTTATGTTTGTTAAAAATTGTCAAACATTTTAAGATGTGTATGCCATCAAAAATATGAATTTTACCGATGTTGTTATTTGTTTAAGACAGTAGGGTTCAAAATTATAGTAGGATCTATCGTTGGCTTAAGATGATTGTTTTATAGGCCTGGGACATGTACATTTTCTAATGACTTATACTAAACGTTAATTAACCTCAGATAGGCCCACTGTATTCATGCAACTGTCAAGATAGCTTGGTTATTATTCTTATTCAAAATTTCGTATGAAAATCAATTAAAAAAAGATCATGCTTGCCTCACAAATTCTGTAGTGTCCTTTCCTCTACCAATGCGCCCGCTTTAGGTTGGATTCCCAAATTATACTACTTTTGGGAACATCTGATATTTTTTAAAATTTACAATTTTCTGTTGTGTGGTTGCATTTCACAGCACTACATATTTGTGGCATTTTGCTTCAGTAATAAATTAAATTTAAATAGTTTTAACACTTGATCAAGTACGGAGATCTCACATTAGATCAAAAAATTAATAATTTAAAATTATTAAGGCATTACTGAACCTAATAAGTGTACAAAACAAATATCTTGCACCATCACAGCACTACAATAGTATGGAATTTTTCTTAGGTGATAGATTAAATTTAGATACAAACGTTAAATATAAAATAATTCAGGAATTAAAGTTAGATATAAAATAATTCAGGAACTTAATGAACATAATTAAACTTGAAACCAATCTTACAAAAGTAGAAACGAGACCAAAAGAACCAACCCTGCTCGGTTGCGTAGTTAGCTAACGCACTAGCTTCGTGTTGAGCTAGACTGCTGAGGACGGGGAGATCAAGCCTAGAATCTCGTTCGGGTGAACTGGGGGGGGGGGGGGGCTCTAAATAGTTTTCCACTATCTCTCTCCAAGCAAGTGCAGGATCACTTCCTCTTAATTAAACCCACCCAATTCCCAACCTATTAGCATAATTGGTACTTAAGCGTATAACCTGAACGGATAGTGCAAAATAAAATAAAAAATGAACCGAGATTAGCCGAATCTCATACACCCTCAAAATGGCAGTTCATTTTTTCATTTTTCTTTTGTTTTCTCTTGCCTGGTTGGATACTTGCACTACCATAAAGGAAAACGGCTAGCGAGTAATGTGTCAAGGTTATTATAATTGGCAGAGTGTGAATCGGCAACTTTTCCACTAGCCTAGAAATCCCGCGCTGTCTCTGATTAGCTTGTTTATCCTTTATCTTTCTTAAATATTGATTCCTTTAAAACTATATTAGATCTTGTCGTTCTATCGTCGTCTATATATTTGGTAATTACTAAGAAAGGTAGTCACTTAGTTTCTTAGAACTCCGCCAGGGGTGTGAATAAAGGCAAAATTATAGAAGTAAGACTAAACTTGTGTAGCCAACCTAAAGGAAAAATTACTAAAATAAATAGTGTTACTAATATTAATAAATATTTAATTGAAGCTTTCTATCTACTTGAGTAAGTAATAATAATAACGAAATATATGGATATAGTGATATAACAAATACAATGCGTGAAATATTGGCGACACTGTTCGATTTATCACAACAAATACTTTTAACTGAACCACTCACATAATTATATTCGGCCTATTACAGTTCACTCTAATTTAACAGTGATGATCTCCCCAAGCATTTACCTCCCTCGCTCCCACCCCCCCATTATTTATTATACTGATCAACAGTGATTTCTCTCTTTTCTCTATTTAAAACAAATATGTCAAGCGAATTGCTAGCCTCACAATTATTGTCAAAATTTTTTAATAATTACATTATTTACACCCTAACCCAATGAACATAATAATCCCCTCCAAATAGATTATATCTAGGTCTTAAATTAATTTTTTGAGCCTGTGATATTTGGGGAGGGGAGGAAAGCCCTTGGCTCCCAAACTCTACATAAGATATATCACACCAGGCAAACTTCTGTTTCTGGACCGAACACTGATCAACAGATTATATATTTATCAATTAATTTGGGAATAATTATTCCTAATCGCCTTATCAATACACTGTATTTCACCTAATAATGTGGGGGCTGCCCCATGTCCTGTTGGGAAGTTTGGTGGTATAAAAGTTTCTTTTTAGATACCATTAAATATGTCTTTTGTGATGTTTTCCATCTTTTGGTAGTCAGTTTTTCAAAATGACCACAAAATACGGTACACCATTTTTAATGTATAACAGCACTCAGTAGCATAGCTAGAGGGGGGCGGGTGTGGGGCGGTACTTTTCAGGGGGTGGCACTTTTGGCCTGATGCAACGAAAAGAAAAGGTTTTTTTTGCCGGAGTAGTACAAGACGTCAGACGCCATTTTACTATTTACTACTAGTATTTACTACTAAGGAAATAAAAGGTAAATACATATTAAACACTTACATTTCCCTATTATTTTTTAATTCAAATCCCACATATTATTCATTCTGATTTTGGTGACGGGATTCGTGTGGGTGCGTCAATCAAAGGACGAAACAGAAAACTTACACGCGAGTGGTTTTTTTTAGAATTCTGCCAACTAAAGAAAATATGTTGAGATCGTGGTTTGAGTACTCTTCTTCCAAGGTTGTTCTTTAATTATTTTGTTGCAGATTATTTTCAGGCAGAAGTCGTTCGAATTTTAATTCTGTAATTGGGTTCAACATGTGGTGGAAACTTAGTCCTAAAATATTCGAGCTTGATTCAAGTGTAGCCCATGTTTGGGCGTTAATACAAAGAAATTAGCTGAAAATTAAAATCCGATGTGGAGTAACAATTAATAAAAAGGAACAAAAATTAGTTAAAAACTAAGATAAGTGGAGGCGATACTTTCAATATTGTTGGATATCATTATATTCTTAACCAAACAGAATTTGGCCTTACGGGGTCATCGAGAAGGAATTTACTTTGAGACTAATGCTGAATCTGAATCAACAGGAAATAGTATAAATTCTTATAATTTGTTCATTTTTTGGTGAAATTCGATCCAATGCTACGTGAACATGTTCTAAGAATCAATCTGGGGAAAAATTTTGCTAGATCATATATGTCACTTACTATTAAAAACAAGTTTATAGAAATTTAAGGGAGAAAAAGTAAGAAGCAAAGTTATCAAGCAAGTAAAAGAATCCAAGTACTTTTCTATGATATTCGAATGCACTTCTGATATTTCTCATAAGAATCAAACCTGCCAGGTTTTGCGCTACGTTTTTATCGATGGATATAAAGTGAAGGGAGTAGAATCATTTGTGTATTTAATTGAAACAAAAGGTAAAACCACCGAGAATACTTCAACTATGATTTTGTTAAATTTAAAAAACGATGGAGATGATAATCAAAATTGTGGAGGACAGTCATATGATAATGCTGCTGTAATGGTTGGTCAACATACTGGCGTTTAGAGAAGTATAAAGGAACTAAATATAAAAGCAGGATTAGTTGCATGTACAAATCACACGCTAAATTTGGTGGATGTGCATGCATCTAGCTTCTGTTGCTGTGAATTCTCTTACCTTTTTTGGAATTGTGGGACGTTTCTTCACGTTTTTTCTTCCTAAAAACATTGCTAGGATACTAAAACTTCAGTTACTGGTCAAAGTTTCAAGTGCGTAGTAGAAACTCGATGGCGTGTGAGAGAAAAGCTGTGAGTTCTGTAAAAAAATTGAAATCTTAAGTGCTTTATAACAGTTAATTGGTGAATAAGAAAATACAGCTACCAGGTCAGATGCTGGCTTGCTCTTAGTGCGTTACAATCGTTTTCCATTCTATAGTTTCTTCCCCTGTTGGAAAAAATCCTAGAAAATAACCACAGGCCTACCTCCAAACGAAAGGTTTTAAAATACAACAATTTGGTATAAAACTCGAGGACTTAAAAGGATTTTTAACTGAAAATAGGATTGAACTAATTAACATTTCAGTAGCCTATGCCAAAGAAATATGTGATGATCTTGTGATAATCATGTAGCGTCAACGTCGATGTAGAAAGAAAAATACTGATGGCCGGTGAAGAATCATAAAATGCTGAATTTGCATACAAAACTGAATTGGTATAGAAGTTTTCTTCGCTGGACAGAGTGATCTAAAGAATTACTCTCAGATTTCAACAGCTTCATTTTCTTGCTGAGAAATATGTTTTCTTCACTCCATCGAGTTTTTGGAATGACAAATACGAGTGTTAACCAAATAATGATTGCTATGACATTAATAAGGAAGAGTTCCTCGTTGGTAGAAAAATACTTTAGAGCTGTATTGAGATTGCTGCTACTCAAGACGAAACAGCAACGTGGAAGGAAGATCCCCCTGAACATTTGCAGTCTATTCAAAAATACAGTCTTGAGAACTCAGTTTCAAATCTTGTATGTAATACTACCACGAATTTTCCTCACAATATTACTGTTAGTGTTGCTACCTGTGGACGGAGTTTTTCTAGATTAGAATTGATCAAGAATTATTAAAGATCTACATAAAGTACCTAGTGGTTAAGAAAGCTTGCCATACTGTCTATATAACAGCAAAAGACAGATGAAATAAACTTCAACAATATCCTAGACAATTTTACTAACAGAAAAGTAAGAAAAACAACAGTGTAGAGCGTTGAACTTAAATTGTTCACTTCAGAAATAAACATAGGGTCATTTTATTTTTACATGTACGTCCTTTTGACTTTGGTTAAAGTATGTTGTGTATTGAGAGGGTTAGCAAACTCAGGGACCACCCTGGGCGGCACAAACTCTAGCTATGCCACTGACAGCACTTTATTCTTAATGTGATCAAGTTTGGTATCAATTGAAAGTTCTTATCCATTAATAATGCAACTAATAACACCTTTGGCTATTTGATTCTTAACTATGCAATCTCTTACAATTATAATAATTGTACAAGTGGCATCAATAAGCCAATTAACGAGTCAAAGGTGGCTGCATTATTTGATAGCTCATGACCTTAATACAAAATCACACATTTGTAGCTGACGATTCTCGCACGTCAATCATAGACTCTACCTTAAAATATGAGTGAAGAACTACTCTGGACACGGGATGATTCCTGGATATCTCAGAGGTTAGAGCATTGGCGTACTAAGCCAAAGGTCCGGGGTCGGGGTATCATTTTTCAATTTTCAGAATATGATATCTAGATGGAGTAATCCTCACTAAAAGCATAAATAATAGCTTTGGCTATTTGATTCTTTAACCACACCTTATTTACATATTATTGTAACATCACATTCATAACAATGCCATTTAAATTAGGCCTATTATAATATGTGTATTTTATAGTGAGCACATACATTTATATATTGCTTTCTTTTTCAGGTGATATCATGAGCTAACCTATGTTCATCAGTTAAAGCACTCACCAGTTAAAAAGGAAGCTGACCAGGAATCTGTTAACCTCTCATTGTGTATGCCAATGTGATATCCATGGCAGAAGTGTATATGGACATGAAAATGCATGTTCAAATATATTGGTTGCTTCGCAAAGATAGATTGTTAACGAACATTGGTGTAAATTATATTAAGAAGGTACATGGTGTACCATATGGAGTGTTACAAACCAAACATTCTGAAAGCTAGAAGAATGAAGGAAGCAATTACTACAGAAGGCGATGGTGATGAATATGCTTGTAGTCAATCAAATTCTCATTGGCCCATGATTGTCTCATCTGGAAATGTATGCATTATTTTGCACCAACACGACGTGCAAAAGGGATTCAAGATTGTATAGATTCTGTGAAAATGACAAATGATTCCTTTTTTTTTTTTGGCAACGTGATTCTTTAATACCCATGTGTTTAACCGAACCAGCACACTCTCAGATCATAGCAATGTTTTTGCAGCAGACATTTTATATCATACATAATGCATGAGTGCCTACTTACTGTGTTGTAAACGTGTTTCAGAGAAATAGATGCCTTTGCAACACTGATTCAGAAGTGGGATTTTCCAAACAAGAGATACTCATTGTTCGGAATGTGTTCATTCATCAACTGTGAACTTGAAGACCCAGCATCATTCCACCTCAATTAAAAAAATTGGTTTTGACAACCAAAGTCTCATATTTTGATGAAACATGGTATACTCAATCCCTCCATGGGGGTATAAAATTTTTCCCTTCTGGCTCTAGTTTTTTTTTACAGCCCTTCCAACTTTCATTGAGTGCTTGTTTTTCTTATCGCTTCCGAGGCCGTCTATGCAAGCTGCACTTGGTTACAAAAAAAAAATTCAATTTCACTCACAACTCATGTAATCTCTTGGAAAACTTACATCCTCATCAATGAAAACATGAGGATTTTAGAGGGGGAAATGTGAACAATCTAAATACCAATTATATTCGAATAACAAATAATAAAACCATTTTTACCTAATTTTTTTGATGAAAACGTGGATTACTAAAAACTGAATTATCACTGTTAGAGAAAGGTATCACCCTAACATAGCTTTTTTTTTATAGATGTGTTCCATCATACCCAAGAATAAAATTGATAACGTTTTGAATCCTTCTTCAAAAGTAAGTACTTTATTATTAAATTTTGAGAAAGTAGCTGCCGGAAGACTATTTTTTCACCTGTACCAAAAATTTAAATCTCCTGTCCTAAAAAGGTACTGAAATAAACTCTTAGAGCTTGAAAAATTTCATATTTCTCAGCACCTTTCAGTTGTGGGCCTATATTTGCCGTGATGTGTTGTGGCTGAGGATAGGGGTGTGTGGGTTCGTAATTGACGTTCAGCTTGGGTTTTTGTGGTTTTTATTTGTACTACTATGCCTATTACAAAACGTGATTTTGATAAGATATTTAAAATATCAAAGTATTTAAAAGACTTTAGAAGCATGGGGCAAAAAGAAGTATTGCAAGGAAAAACCATGGCCTGACTTAACTCTAGATGATCCTACACGGTTGATGAACTCCGGTAACCTGGGCTCAAACGGTGTTACTCCAATACAGGTATTGATTTTTACGGAGTCCTAGCCCAGGTCGAACCAAAAACGGGAAGTGACCCCCCTAGACTCGACGGTGGTTAGTCAGCCCTGTTAGCTGAAAACATCACTTTTATATTCTGCCTTCTAGCCTGGTTTACCGTAAGGAATGCTGACACTCTGTTTATGTTGTCAGTGCACATATTCTCTTTGCTTACAATCTCACAAAACCTTGCAATACCCTTTTGCCATTCACAATCCAGACACAACATTACCAAACAAGCACGTCTCTAAATTTAGGCCATGTGATTACATATTTTATGTTCTTAGTGATTTTTTGTTAGGGTGCAACAAACTTGTAGAGCTTGAAAAATTATATATTTTTGTTTCTTAGGGATTTTTGTGAGGAACATCAATCTTGTAGAGCTTAAAAATTTATATATTTTTAGTTCTTAGTGATTTTTTGCTAGAGAACACCATTTTTAGTTATTTTTCTTTAAAAGGCGAGAAACACGTGCTTTTAAAATATTAATAGTTTAATTCTCTTTATATTTTTAATAAAAGGAATTAAATGAGTTCTGGTATATTGTATAATATGTTATTTTTAAAAAAGTACAATTTTTGACCTTCCAGTCCGTAATATTATTATTATTATTATTATTATTATTATTATTATTATTGCTGATATAAAAAGTGGAGGACGAAGAAATAAAGGGGTTGGAATCTGAAAAGCTTCATAGAACTATAATCGAGTTCATGGACTGCATGATAAATCAGGATGAGGAGTTAATACAGGGCAAGTTGGAGCACTGAAGAAAAAATTAATTTTTGTAGTTATCAATACAGCATTAAAATAATGCAAAATTAGCCATTGGTGAAAGAGAACCAAAGATTTAAGGGAAGAGCTTAAGGGAGAAAATGCGGGGATAATTCTCTCTTTTACTTCAGGGGCGGCACGAGATGGTTTCAAACCAAGGGAAACAAATCTGATGGTGCAAGAACCAGAGTTGAACAAGAAATAGGATAAATTGTTATTTAAATGAAAAATACAAACATAAATTATTGTTCAATATATTTTAATAAGACTTAGCTATAATGTAAATTCTTCATAAACTGATTAATGCAGCCGTAAAGTTTATACAAGGCGATAGCACCGATGGCGATCTGCAGGAATGGGCAACTGAATTTGACCATCAAGGCCTGGGCCTGCTTTCAGATGCATTCGCCACGAAGCAATGACGTCCGTATTCAAGTACTGCACATAATAGTTTTTGAAGTGAAGATTTCTGAAACATTAGGTAGGTGTGTTAAAATTTAGCTTCTAATAATAGATTTAGTTTAAAAAAAAAAGAATATATAAAATAGTTGATTCAATGGATCTAAGCTACTGTTTTGATTTTTACTCAGATACAAATACAGTTAGAGATACTTTTGGACCCGCATGAATGGTTTTCCATTTAATCTATCTCTAGTTGATATTAAATTATTTTCATGAGAACTTATCTTAATTATTCCATGCCTTTCATTAGTGAAAGTTTTTAGTTTCATAAACACTCAAAAAGAATTTTAGAACTTTTTTTAAAAAAATTAATAATTATCAGTGTTTATTAATCTAATGTGGTAGTATTTACGTGCCAACCATTCTACCAATTGAGCTAACCAATATCTCCTTGATGTCAGTGTGTCATTGTACCTTATAATCGTTCTCCCAATTGAGCTAACCAATATCTCCTTGATGTCAGTGTGTCATTGTACTTTATAACCGTTCTACCAATTGAGCTAACCAATATCTCCTTGATGACAGTGTGTCATTGTACTTTATAACCGTTCTACCAATTGAGCTAACCAATATCTCCTTGATGTCAGTGTGTCATTGTACCTTATAATCGCTCTCCCAATTGAGCTAACCAATATCTCCTTGATGTCAGTGTGTCATTGTACTTTATAATCGTTCTACCAATTGAGCTAACCAATATCTCCTTGATGACAGTGTGTCATTGTACTTTATAACCGTTCTACCAATTGAGCTAACCAATATCTCCTTGATGTCAGTGTGTCATTGTACCTTATAATCGTTCTACTAATTGAGCTAACCAATATCTCCTTGATGTCAGTGTGTCATTGTACTTTATAACCGTTCTACCAATTGAGCTAACCAATATCTCCTTGATGTCAGTGTGTCATTGTACCTTATAATCGTTCTCCCAATTGAGCTAACCAATATCTCCTTGATGTCAGTGTGTCATTGTACTTTATAACCGTTCTACTAATTGAGCTAACCAATATCTCCTTGATGTCAGTGTGTCACTGTACTTTATATCCCTCCAAGTACTAAGACTTGCTACAAAAGTACACTGCATTATAGCAATGACTTAAAAATATAGAGTTCTTTACATTTTTACACTGTAGGAATATTACAATTCAACAAACACATAAATTGAAATTACCTTCTGATGGCTTGTTCAGTCGGTAGAGTGGTCGGCGTGTTAAGCCAAACGACTAAGATGGGTTTTTTGAAATGTAATTATTCTATATTTACAAAAGGCAAGCTGGTTGTATTTCAATCCAAACGGAGAACACACTTTTTTTTACCTTGATGGACTACACTATGAACCTATTAGCTACCTCATGGTAGAATCATGCTCGGCAGGCCTTCTATCTTTCAGAGTAGAATAGGTGTACATAGGCACGTCCCTATTACACATGTTGTTTGACCTTGGCATGAATAATGATCTATGTAATACATTATAATAGGCATTTGCAACATTCCAAATTTGGAGTGGGTTAATGAATATAGGACCTTGACAATTATAATACGTTAGTATGAGACAATTTCACTACATTAAAGTTTGTAAATGTTCTTGACAACAATTATCGATAATATTCATAAATAAAGTGTTTAGGCCTTACGCCTTATAAGACATGTAAAATAAAAAACCATACAATATTCTTCATTAGACGTTAAACATAAAAGAGCTTGACAACCAACTTATGTGTGTGAAGAATGTTTTATAAGAACGTTTAGTGGATTTTTATTATATTTAACAGTCAGATAATATTTCCTGTAGTTAAAATAGATCAAATAGGCTATACCACTTTTAGAGCAAATATTTTCTGTCACCATGGAAAATATTTATTTCCCACTCGTATACTAACCAACTATCACATCCACACATACCTAATCTATAATTATTTATTAATGATAGTAAATTTCAAGTGACCTGCTGATAGGAAGATTTACTATCCTCTTATCCGCGAGTGGTAGACCCCTTTTAAACTCCTCCCATTTAGACGCTAGTTGAGGATTTTCCAGAAAGGATAGTCTCTTCATTTCAGAACTTTCCATAAGACTTTTATGATACTCTGGCAGAATTTCAAACCCAGACACATAATGTTGTGGGGAGTGGTACTGATATAATAGTTCCTTAGGCATGTTCACTGAAAACAAAGAATTTTACACATTCAGTCAATTTTGAAACGTCTTGACTGAATACTCAATGGACTTAGCTTACTTAGCTTAAAAAACACACGGTTCAAAATAATCAGAGGTTACTTAACTAGATTTATTAAATTATTTTATCCTTGTTAAGTGGTTGACATTTCTAGGAGAAAAAGGGGGTATATGAACATAATGCTATATTTTGTCTTATCTTAAGGCGAATGGTGATTCAATTCCATATTTGTGTTTGCTTAGTCGGCAGGATTAGAATAATAGGCTATCATAATTGAAAGTTAAGAAATTCTCCTCCCACATATTTTATTGGAACCCGCTCATTAAGACGACTCAGTAATGAGGAGTTTTCTCTCTTAGGCAGCTTGTTTACCTTCTACTAGTATCCCTTACTATGAATTCACATGTTCCCCGTAAAACCAAGGCAGAACTGAAATGTGGTCACGTCCAAAACTTTGAACCAATCACAAGAAATCAGTACTAGCTGCATTGATAGTTGATCGTTGTTAGAAACGATCTTAGCCATGTCCACGCTTCTCCATAAGATCTGTGTGGAAAAATCAATCATATTTCAGAACCAACTGAATCAATCATCCCGCATGTTTCTAATCAAGCAACTTGAAACGAGATACAACCAGACAACTGAGTCTTATGTTGGAATAGCTCGTTAACCAATTTATTTTTTTCTATCAATCTATTTGGTTGTTCAGGAAATATCTCACTTTGAATTACTAGGTTAGCGATAGTTCAAACTGTTGGTTGCTCTTATTTAATCATAAAAAATTATTAAAAAAAAAGTGTTGAAGTTTAGAAACAGCTTATTGAGGACATCATGTCAACAATGAAAACGTAAGTCTATTGTCACTGTATTTTTTACTATTAAAGTTATTTATTGTTTCTTTCCGCTTTATTATTTGTTGATTTATTGTGCTTAGTAGTAATATCACCAATAAATAAAAGGTTCTGTAAATAGTAGCAAATACATTGATGCCCCAATATAGGGGCGGTGGGAATGATTGCGTAGTTGGTTACTAAGTTTTTATCTTTATATTTTTTGGATTTCAGGCTAACTTTAGATGAAATAATTTCAATTTTGGATGATGATGAGAATATATTAGAGGCAAAGATCTTCAAGGGTCCTCCTGAAAACCCCTTGCTTAGTAATGAAGACAGTGAATATGAAGATTTTATCAACCCAGACATCAATCATCTCAATGGTAATCAACTTCGTGCTACAGCAGAGTTGCACGCCAAGCACCTTCAAGACAAAGGTATTGTTAGTACAATTATGGGTGAAGAAGATATTCCAGAAGAATACCTAGAAAATGTTAACACACCAGATAATGAAAATAAGTCTAATAGAATAAAAATTATAACTCCTTGCCGAAAGTGGCAAGATATGGACTTGCCTTTAGCACCAGAACCAACTTGGGAACAGCCTGAATGGCTTCAAAATAATTATAGTCCTGTAGAGATTTTTGAAATGTTTTTTGGCAAAGAAGTACAAGAATTCATAATTAATTGTTCAAACAACTATGCTTTTCAGAAAGGTAATATAAAATTCCAACCAAGGTATCGAATGTATTGGGAAACTTCAAGTGATACTCATAATAAAGCAGTCTCAAAAGCAATGTCAAGAAATACTTTTGAAGACATTTTGAAATATTTACATATGTATGTGATAATTTAACACTAGATTAGAATGACAAATTTGGTAAAGTTCGTCCAACCTGGTTGTTACTAAATAAGAGGTGGTTACATGCTTTCCCTAAAGATTCAAATGTATCAATTGATGAAGCAATGGTGCCATATTACCGTCGTCATGGTGCTAAACAACACATCCATGGTAAACCAATTCGTTTTGACTACAAAGTGTGGTGTCTTTGTAGTCGCCTTGGCTATTTAGTTCAAGGAGAGCCCTATCAATGTGCATCTACAGGGAATACACATCCCGAGCTAGGAGTTGGAGGATCTGTTGTTATTGACTTAGTTGACCAACTTCCACATGGACAGTACACCATATATATAGATAATTTCTTTACTTCTGTTCGTCTACTAGAGGAACTAAAGAGCAAAGGCCACTACTGCACTGGCACTATTCGTTCGAATAGAATTGAGAAAGCATCCTTGGAATATGAATCTACTCTGAAGAAAAAAGTAAAAGGTTCTTACTCCCAGCTGACAGATACAGATAGTGGAACAACTTTGATAAGATACCATGACCACAATATTGTAACGGTTGCTTCTACTCTTCGAGGGGCTAAACCAATTGGTAAAGCAAGGAGATGGAGCCACAAATAAAAGAAAAGAATTCAAATTGACCAGCCTGCCTGTATTATCAACTATAATTGTTATATGGCAGGAGTAGACAGACTCGACCAAAACATCTTGACTTACCGAGTAAATGTACGCAAGAAGAATTGGTATTGACAGATGATCATGTTTCCTCTCAATGCTTCTGTGAACAACGCATGGCAGTTGTATTGTTTGACATCCAAAGGAAAGGAAGATAAACTAGATCTACTAGGCTTCACTCGACTCATTGTACAAATCTATCTAAGTACAGCATAAGAGTAGCTCCAGGACCATCACCAAAACGTTTGAAAAAACGAGTGTGTGATGACATACGACTTGATGGGCTCAATCATGTGATTGTAAAGAGCATGACGCAAATTCGATGTGGGGAGTGTCATAAAAATACAACAATGAAATGCAAGAAATGCAACGTCGGATGTCATGTACATTGTTCGGAGATGCTTCATTCTCACTGAAATACTGCTAATGAAACATAATATTGTAATTTTTCTACTCAATATGACCAAAATTAAAATGTAATAGTAAATAATAATTTTGTAGTAGTGTTTTAATTACTAATTTTAATAAAATTAATTTTTACAACTATTTTATACACCTTTAAAATTCATTAATAACCTCTACCCTCTCTATCCCACCGCCCCATTAATGGGGCATGTCATTATTTCAAAATGGTGCCATAAAAAAATTTGAAGCTATATTATTGTTATTATATTCTATTATAACCATACAAATGAATATTAAGACATTTACTAAAAAAAAAATAGTTCTGGGAATAAATGGGTTAAATAAAAAGCATGTAGCCTATGTCTTTCTGGATTTGTGTTCACCAAAAATAAGTGAATAGTTAGATAACGTCTATCATGATACTACTCTAAAAAACATGTTTAACTACTAGAAAATTAAATATATTGGTGATTATCTGTTTTAATTATGCGTTGCAAAGCATTATGGGCCAGCATGCATTCATGCTAACATGAGAATTTCTGCACCACTTGAGCATATTTTGCTTTGTATGTTCGGCGAACTTGTGGATCCAGCTCTAGTTATCTGAAACCTAGTATTAATATCTGTGAGACGGGTTTTTGAATCCATGTAGAATTTAGTAAACTTGTCATGAAAAACATGATGGAGTAATAATAATCAACTTTAATGGTCAAGTTAAGACTACCACCTTTCCTTTCACTTTTTTAAAAATTACAATTAAGATCCAAGCTAAATTAATAGTACAAATTACACACACACAAATCGTAACATAGAAAACCAAAGCTCAATAAACATGGGAACACGGTAAAGCTTTTGTTAACGTTTATGTGAAACAAGCTATGAGCTAAGTCTAAAGTTACACTTTCATACAAGCACACACACACACACACTATAATGTGTAATTGCGTCTCACACGCTTCAAACCCGTGACTGAGATACCACACGCAGATTCTAATTTCCTTGTATCGCTACTTTGGGTAGTCCATGAACGAGAAGTTGAAACAGTGAAAGAATTTGAGTAGTGATTGGAGTTATGAAGATTAATAAATAAATTTGAGTTTTCCTGAGAGTAGTGACATTATTATTAGATTTGAGCAAGATGAGGTACATGGGTACTTGCTAACGGCTAAGCCACACTCACCCGCTCCTTCAGGTACAGTGGTCCTAGAGTGTTCATCGTGCAGTTTACCGAGAGTGGAATCCATTTCCGCCGCTCTGAACGTTGGGAGGTAAGGATTATACAAGCTTTGCTTGACAGCCGCAAGCTTCAACTGAGGTAATTTTCTTTTAGTGTAGCTCATATGAACAAGAAAATCCTAAAAATGTATTTAAAAATGTATTTATCCAAAAATATCAATACTCTTGCTAAGAAATTAATCCCAAATAAATCTGCATGAAGAAGTCATAGTTTTATTCCAACAATGTAAGAGTATAATTGATCCATTGTTAACTGTTTAACCAGAGCAAGGTTTTGGGTATAACTTTTTTAATTCAATTTTGATACTACCCACTTCGGTCTTCCCAATTAATGAGCACTTCTAAAAGTTTACCATCTCTTTAAAGACAGGAAGATGATAAATATTAGATATATGTAGTTTGCTTTGAGCTTATAAGAAATTTTGATAGGGCTGAAGTGTGGAGCATTTTTTTGTGGAAGTAGAATGGAAAATCACACCATCACATGGTGTAAAAAGTAAGGCTCACAATGTCAAACACCCAGTTAATTTTATGATGGTAAATACACAGGACAGGAATTATAACCCTGATATTATCTCCGCATTTTACTCATGCAATGTGTGGTGTCATGTAGACCAATAGTAGGAAACTACCCAAAATGGTATATGTACATTTCTCATTATTATGTACCCCAGACCACCTATCTGACATTCACCCACTTTAGCGGTGTCACTCTCGTCTGCCAGGAGATCAAGTTTCGAATTCCATTAGGGTATTTTCCACTCTCCGTCCCCGCAAATGCAGGTTCCTTCCTCATTACTACCCTCTTGGAGTAATTATCATTTGTTCAAAATTAAAGTAATAAGCTTGTTCACAAAACTATTTTAAATTTAATCGTTTGACATGAAGATTAAAGCAGGTAAGGATGTGTACCAGTATTTGCGTGGTAATGAAATTGGAAAACCCTACGTTATTGTGCTGGTGATGAGGCTTGGGTCATCAGAACGTCTCCATCTGATGGAGAACAGTCCCGAAATAATAGGGTAACAAAACTACCTTGAAACCTAATACAATATTGCACCCTTACCCGCCGAAGGTAGAGGGGGGAACACGTCCACATCCGGTGGATCCGTGAGTAACACTGAAAAGTAACTGTAAATCTATGCTTTTTTACATTTGTAGCATATCACCTAAATAAAAATGACATCTACAAAATGTAATCCGCACAAAATGCTATACTACAATAAAGGAATCCGAAGAAGAGAATTAAAACTGAAATATTCAGCAATAATATCATTTGGATTCTACTTATATTACGTGGACGTTCCCGGATACGATCCCCTTAATTTCACCAATTATTGTTCTGCTAGTATGGTGGAAGCGAAGACGTGGCAGTTTCAACGCACGTCTAACCTCTTGACCTCAATATTGAAGAAAGACCCGACGGTCGTTGGTTCGTAGCCACGAACCCGAGCTAGCGGCCATAGCGGATTTCCGTGGCAACTATTTCTCCACTAGTCCAACATCCCCCCCTTTTCCTTCGTTTTTCCTTGTTTATTTGCCCATTTTGCTAGTCAAGAAAAGAGTATATAACGGGGGACTCCTAGGTTCAAAGATTGTAGTTCATCATTGGATATCTTCGAAGAGGGAAACTCTGCTCCAGCACCTGTAGAAGATACTGCTGACCGTGATGGTTGGGTCGTGGGTGTCACCACCTCGACGCCGAGGGAATCCTGTCTATTGATCCAAGTATTCAGTTATTTTCCAAATCCTTCAGACTTATTGAGTTAGTTCATATGACTATGTTTTTTTATTTAATGTCCATTAGACGCGTTGTTTTAGTCAGAGTGACTAAGTTTGGTTTTTTTAGTCAAAGTGGCTATGTTATTAGTTCCACGTCTATCAGACGTGTTTGCTTTAGTCAAGATGGCTGTTATCCTTTTTTGTCCATCAGACGCGTTGTTTTAGTCAGAGTGACTAAATTTGGTTTTTGAGTCTAGCTGACTTAATTTTCTGTAAGTCAGAAAGTTTGACTACATTTTTTCTCTGTCCATATGACAAAGCTTTGAGCTATATATCTAATGGAACCCATTTTTTATGTGTCCTCTTCTCCGCAAGTTCATTATTCAGTATTAATTCCATAAGACTTCACAATATCACATGACGCCGAGGACGTCTTGGTCAGGTGTTCAAATTGTTATATGGCTACAAAGAAGCTTGTTTAACACCTTTATTTAAGGACCTAGTTACGTCAGTATCTCACCGCACTATAGTTGGCATTTCTTATTCTGTGTTATTATTTTGGGTGCGCAAATTGCGGAACACGGCTAAGTTTGTATGGTGGCCCGCACAGATAGTATTTTCTTTAGCTCCTTGGTTGGCACTTTTATGTTTATATATTTAATTTTGGTGTATACTAAACTTGGTGTTCACCCCAGGTAGTGGATAGTGACATAAATGTACTATTGAATGCTCTGGCAGTTCCCACTGGGAAAGGACCGGCTATTACTATTTAGTGTATATACCTGGTTGCTTTTTAGCCATTTGCTGATGTAATGGACAGTCCGTAATCTTACCATATATAATTTATCTCTGAGACAGTTCTTAATTATAGGATCTGTTGTCACATTTTTATTTGTATTTAATTCACCATGTTTTCTGTTTAGACCCTTCTGGTGGAAGTTAGGCACTAGCCCGGCTGTTTTGGAGTCCAATACTCTGTATCTACTTAACTTCCTTTTGACTGTTGCCGTGTTGTCTTGGACACGTATTCTCCCAAGCCACGGGAAGCTACTATAAGTTTGGAGTTCATAAATCCTACCTAATTTGCCAGTTTTAAACGTAATATTGTTCAACTAAGAGTTACTAGTTTTCCTTTGTTTATTTAACGGACTTTAACCACTGCTATTATTCTTTAGTCCAACTTTCTATTTTCTTTTACAATTGTAACCCGATATCACTTTTATGTCGTATAATAAATTTATTTTTGTTACCTATTCAATTCTCTCACATTTATAAAATATGTACCTATATATATATATATATATATTCCTTGTACCACTATACCGTTACCTCCTCTACATATTAGATTGAAGGGGAGGAGCGGTATAAATTCATTGTCAGCCATTCACTGGGGAGAGAAAAACTATTACTGAACAATTCACATTCACATAAGGCTTTCCTCTGAAGTGGCTATAAATATTCCTTGAAATCATTAAATTTTGTCATTATAAATCATAATTTGGTAGAGAGAGTACATCAAAAGTTTCAACTTGGATAAATTTAGGGATGTTTTAGATTATTTTGTA
Source organism: Timema podura (assembly GCA_033556935.1). Classification (NCBI taxonomy): domain Eukaryota; kingdom Metazoa; phylum Arthropoda; class Insecta; order Phasmatodea; family Timematidae; genus Timema; species Timema podura. Next base: position 34,773,195 of record JAVRXN010000006.1, on the reverse strand, counting down.
TATTTTAACAGTCGTTATTATGCTATTAATCTTTTGATGTACAGTGGTATTTCCTACTTTGATAGAGAAGCAACAAGACCTTCCCTCACCCTCAACCTGCCATTGTCAGCTCTGCTGGAACTATTTACAGAGGATGGGGCAGGTGCCGCAGACACGCGCAAGCGGCTCGATGGGCAAGTAATGCTATAATATAAATCTGATTATGATTGACCACTGGGATTTTTCCTCGACAATAATCAATATGTGTTTATTTAAGTGCAGATTACTAGGGTACAAATGGGCTCAACGGCAGGCTAGGAGGTTACACGGAAACACCACAATGGTTCGACGCACAGCCTAAGACAATTACACTCCCGACAACCAGCGAGTGGGGGTGGCCCCGCATTATGGTGCCAAACGAGGTTCTTTCCATTGATGTATAGCCTCCGCCACCGGGAGGTCAAGGTGCCACCTTATCGAAGTGGTCAACGCCATGCCACCCACCGTTCATTCCAGTACGCCGCCCCATTTCCCTGTCCCCGGAGCGAAGTTTGTTAAGGTGTTTGCTGTTTACAACGAACCCGATGGCATTGATCTTATAATATGTAAGGTTGCAACTGTTTGTTTATTGAAACTGTAATTAACAAACATATTAATATTTTGGTATAATTGACCCACCTGCAAGTAATAATACTATAGTGACTGGTTGAGAAATACACAACTCACTATGCGAAATATCTGTTCTTGCACAAATCAACATTATCATACAAAACATTCTGAACAAACAAAGTTTCAAAAGAAGAGACTTCCTATTTGCCAACCGAATGTTTCAAGCTTAGTCAAAATAATATTATAACTGCTATTCATATTTGCACACATTTATTTCAAGGTGTTTTAACAGACCTCAATCACTTTTATTTTAGTTATTGCATTATTAGTAAAGTGATGGATTAATTTTATAGGAAATTATGTTCAAGGAAAAAAGTTTTGCTTCCAACACATAATTTTAATTAAAAAAATTGAAGTTGAAAAGTGTTATTGTAATATTAAAGAATTTTAAAACGAAAGTAATAGATATTTAAAAATCAACAGAATTTTAACACGCGTGTGGCAACAATAAATAAAAAATGAAACATTTAACTTTACTAGGGTTTGACGATTTGATTCATACACGCACTTTGAAGGTAGTTAAACATGTGTTTGAACAAAAAAAATCATAATGGACATGAACATTTGAACAATTTTAAATAAATTTAATAGGTTCGCAATATTCAAAAACTCAAAGCAGATGAACTTTTTTGTGATGCCCGAGTGAATATTTTGAAAGATCGTAGAGTCTCAAAACTGAAACCATTTTAAACTTGCCTCTTCGAATAAAAAAATTACTATTTTCAGGGAACGTTACTTTAAAGGCTACTTGGATTTGTATTTTTACAACGATAAGCAAAACCATTTTGATGTCATCACATTCTTGAAATCAGCATTTTAGTGTGGGTAATTTTGCCATGAATTTTATTTGCCGCTCAACACAAATAACGAACACAAATGTGAATCTGCATGCAAAAAGTGCTAAGTTAAAATACTGTGGGGTACCTCACAAACTAAACTTGTTTTGGTAATAATAAACGTCCCGGTTTTTGCAGAAGTAAGTGTAGATTTTAGAGGCTAGACGTGTTGCAAGTATTTCCTTCATGTTGAAGGAAACTACAATCGTTGCACTGCTTGTGGGGTGATAGGACTTGTGTATTCGAATTACACCACAGTTATCAAAATTTTCTGCTTTTTTGAACAAATAAAAGGAGCCAAATTAAAGAATGTCATCCTCATCGCACACAATGCACGGGAATATGACCCTTAATTATTTTCAAACATTATGAAAGTAAGATAATAGACCCCAGAGCTCGTCATGAATGTTGGGAAAACCATGTCCATGGTTTACGACCCGGTTGACTTTATTGACTCATTGAACTTTCTCCTAGTGGCATTGTCCAAGATTCCAAAGATATTCATCTTGGACGAGTCAACTTGAAATATTTCCCCCATTGTGTAAACAAAGGTAAAAATTGGGCTATAAGGGTACCTTGGATCCAAAGGAGGTCTACAGCATCTGTGAGATGTCAATTGAATGAATGGGGCACTTTGACTGGTTATATGACATCCTGGCCAAATAAAAGCATTATTTTGATTTTAAATGTGATTTGGAACTGTATTGTTTTACAGATTTAGACTGTCTATAGAAGGCCTGCCTCAAGTTTAGATAATTGCTCATATAAACAGCTAAGGTGGATCCATTCAGAGAGGCGTGTACAATCTCTGGATCGGCCATGTCGGCTTATTGCCAGAGCCACTTTAAGGAAGATACTGTCGGTATCCATAGCGGTGACTACTGATGTGCATACCAACAACCACATGTCATAAATAATAGCTTCTAACACGTGTGACATGCTAGACAATAATAGTAGTAGATATGATATTCACACAATTATTCCCGAAGAAACTCCACCATGCTTACCACTGAACTTTCACATTCAACTGACGAGAAAGCCAGAGGTTAGCGTCGTGTGCTTTGACAGATGACGTCACAAGATCTGCGTGACAAAGCCCCGATTCCCGTGGGGCATATGGTAGAAACTTCAATAGTTTTACCCTACGATAATCTTCAAGGCTTGCTCCAGGTGTTCCATCAGGTCAGCGCATGCACCATGTTCCTCATCCTTTATCCCTCTTTGCCCTCCTTTATATTATCCTCAATCCGTGTCTGGGATCACGCGGTGATTTCCTTGGACTATACATTGACATATTTAATCTCTATTGTTACTTGTTATACCGCTATCTTCAGCATATGTAAGCAGCGCTATCTATGGCAGACTTGTTCTACATATATTAAAAATTCTCTTTTTAGTTTTAAGGGTGTTGCAGTACTCGGAATAATCGTCACACGTCAGATTCACTTTATATTGACAAATGGATTAGTTTTATCTTTAAGTACTTTCCCCCACTACTTTTTTAAACCGAGCGGCCCCTGTGTTTGACGTTAGATGTCTCAAAAGGGGACAACTCTTTTAGGAGAAATGATCTATGTCGCTCTCCACAGCAATATTTTATTTTCACCCCGCTATCTTACTGAAACCTCTTGACAGATTATAAAGCTCTTTCATTAAGGCAGTCTTCTTTTAGGAGGAAAAGGGGGAGGGGTTAGTAGGGGGTAACCATTCAAACTTCCCCAACCTTGAACATTTTTTCTTTAGCTTATTGTGTGACAATAAAATACATTTGTCAGACTTGTCAAAAGTGAAAATGTGTTAATGTGGTCGATTACTGAACTAAGTTACCAATAACTATCCAGTTGAGTCTGGACTAAAATATAGTAAAGGTTCAAAACCATTATACTTGCCAAAATGTACAGCGCTGTATCCAGAATAAATGGAGGAAGGGGCGGAGGGATTATAATTAACACACCTTTATTTTGCCAACCATATCAATATCCGTCCGGCCTATTGCTATTTTAATTACTCTAATGTGGCAGGGGTGAATAAGGTAGAGTTCAGAGGAAAGGTATTCGTAATTGTGTGGAAGGAGAGTGAAAAGTCATTTATAAAGAACCACTCTCAGTACACCCAAACATTATTTAAACCTTAACCTTCCCGTCATTTGTAAACCAGACTACGTGGACTTGTTATTTAGTCCACGTGTCCACTGGTATGGGTAATAACACACTTAACAACCATATTATTATGTTCAGGTATTGGATGGTCTAAGCCTCGGAGGTGTTTTCAAGAAGGCGGCCATGTCACACTTATTCATGATGGTGTTGAGATCTGAGTACTGGGTCAGTAACGAGGTCAAACTCAGCCTCGTGAGGACCAATGATATTAAATGCTTGAGGGAACACTGTGCTGACCACATGACACCATCTATCCGTAAATGTGGCACAATCATCGCTAACGGAGGCAGCCTCTCGGTCGGTATAGCTAGCGTGTGGGCTCACACCATAGAGGTCATCTAATCCCCCTTTTGACCTGATCTGATTAAGATTCGTGGACTGGCGGATTGGTTTACTTCCAAAATTAGACTCTAGATACGTCCCTTAATCCGTACGTTCAGCAACACGGTTCGTGGTAAGTTAGTGCGTCTATAGGAATTAAAAGAAATAGAAGAATAACATATATATTAATGGATCAGTGAAAGAAGCTATGAGAGAAAAGAAAGAATCATACAAACGAATGAAAAGTGTGAAAAGTGAATCAGAACATAAGAGTTTGTGGGACATATACAAAGAGAAAAAGATGAAGGCAAATAAAGTAGTAAAAGAAATTAAATATCAAATGAGATTAAAAGAAGGAGAAAGAATTCAGAATTATTTTGAAGGCAATAGAAGCTGTTCTTGGAAGTGGGTGAAGAGAACAAAACAAGGAGTTCAAGGAAAGACCTATGGCATTCAGAATGAACGTGCTTAGCTGAGTGATGAAAATGGTATAACGGTATAAGAGAGGTATGTAGAGAGTATTTTAAGCAATTGTATGGAGAAAATGTGTAGAAAGTAACAGAAAATAGAATAAATGCTATAAGGAGGGAAAGAATTAACGAGTCTGAGGCGTTTAAAGCTATGAAAATGTTAAAGAATGGCAAAGTTGTGGACATGGATGAGGTCAAAAGTTAAATGCTCAAGTGTGAGGATGCGGTATTACTTTCCAGGTTGTGTGATTTGTTCAATGTGTGTGCTGAGATTTCTGAGACTTCGAATGCTCCTAATGACTTGAAGAATGATCTCATTGTTTCTTTGTATAAAGGCAAAGGCAGCAAGAGTAAATGTAAGAGTTATAGACCGACTAGTTTGTTAAGTATTACAGGCAAAGTTTTTGAAGAGTTTTAATTGAGAAGGTTCATGAAAAAGCCTGCAGACAAGATTTGGGGTGTGCAATGTTGTTTCAGTCCGTGTAGAGGTTGCATGGACCAGATATTTGCATTGCAAAAAGTAATTGAGAAATGTATGGCAGTAAGGAAGAAAGTGCATTCGTTGATCTGGAGAAAGCATGCACTCTGATGAAAAGGAATATGTTATGGAATGAACTTGAGATTATGGTGTGGATGCATGGTTAGTAAATGCAACTATGGCGATGTATGATGGAAGTAAAGCGTGCGTTGGGGTGGATGGAGCTTTGAGTGAATGGTTTGGCCTTGAACAATGTTCTGAAAATTGAAAAATGTCATCTGGACACGGGAATCGAACCAGGGACCTTTGGCTTAGTACGCCAATGCTCCATCTACTGAGCTATCCAGTATTCATCCCGTGCCTAGGGTCATTCTTCACTCATATTTTAACGCAGAGCTTATGATGGACGTGTGGAAATCGTCGGCTACAAGTATGTAATTATATTATTATTAGATAAATAAGATTGGTCAGAAACGATGATATTGAAACTTGTGTTTATTTTTCTAAGATCGATAGTTAAATTCAATGATAATATTATGAGATTAGTCAGAGACTATGATATTGAAGCTTGTGTATATTTTGCTAAGATCGATATATGTTGAACGTTTAATATTACTCTTTGGTCTGGATGATAGACGAAAGAAATCGTTGTAGTAAGATCTTATATTGTGGTTTGTTTGATGAATATTACCTTTGTGGAGTTTCATCCTATATTTTACAATAATGGGAAAGGTTAACTTATTATTTGGAATTATATTGCGAGCTATCTAGTCCTTTCTTTATATTATGTAAATGTATTGAAGATTTTGTCTTATATTGACCCGCCTCGGTGGCGTAGTTGGCTAACGCGCCAGTCGTGTTGAGCCAGACCACCGAGGACGGGGAGATCGAGGTTCGAATCTCGCTCGGGTGAACTGGGGGTGGTTTTTCCTAAATGGTTTTCCACTCTCCCTCCACGCAAATGCGGGTTCACTTCCTCTAAATTCAACCTTCCCATTTCCTAATCCATTAGTGTAATTAGTACTTAAACGTATAACCCGAACGGGTAGTAAGACGCGGTGTTAAATAATAAATTTTGTCTTATAAAATTGAAATATGAATTGTAGCCTTTTTGTAGAATAATGATTGCTGATGAAAGTTTTGAGGACTTTTTGGAATCCCGTCTGATTCAAATAATTTCAATTTTATGTATGTCTATGCGACTAGTGGAGATATATATATATATATAATTTAGTAAATAATGTTGTTTTTACCAAATTTATATAACATAATCTAACGATTAGGTTTTTTATGAGAACAGATGGTTAAAATAAACGTATTTATTTTCACTAGCAAAATTTCAAATATTATGATACATTTAACTTTAAAATAAACTTTATATTTACCTTTCATTTACATGATAAATCTTAAATATTTGCACACTTTACGACTACCGTAATTATTTTTGTCAAATTATCATATATGGTCGTATCTGTTGAAATACATATATACATATATTTAATTATATTTTCTATGATTAAATATGATAACAAATATTTTTTTGTTTTTTTTTAATGTTATCGATAATTGAGTGTACCCACAGGGTATTTGTTTATTCACTTATCTTTTTATTTATTCTGTATTCTTTTTGGGAACTTATATTTATGAGGATGGCCTTCTAATAATAATTTCCGTAACCAGATGGGTTGTGTGCTTTGATTTACAGGTGTTTGTACTCAGACAATTGGAACAATTACTCAAACGACTCACTCTGATTGCGTTAAATTTTTTTAAACTATTTGAGCCTTCTCTATTGATTGGTTAGGTAAAGGAGGTTACAAATGGAAGACCATTTAGGAAAAACCACACTCCAGTTCACCCGACCTAGATTCGAACCTCGAGCTCCCCGTCCTCAGAAGTTTGACTCTACATGAAACAATCGCATTAGCCAACTAAGCCAACGAGGTGGGTAAGGTAAAATAAAACCAAAACTTGTACATGTGGTATTATTTTGGCTAGGCCTATAGTCATAATGTAGACATGAACTTTCTTTTGTACAATTTTAAAGCCTAGTTAATTATGTTTAAAAACTAACTTTAAAAAAAAAATAAGGCTACATATTTACTAGGAATAATTTTTCTTTTATCATGTAAGGAAATAGTTAAAATATGTATTCATAGAGTGTCGTTAATTATTTTAATACTGTAATAAAATTTGATCAAAAAATTTAAATTTATTTTAGAAAAACCACATTATTTTACTCCCCTTTCTTTTCCTGTACTCCTTTACGCAGACCATTCTACCTATCACAATTACTGGTATTTTATAATGTACCTAAATCTATAGCAATGTACTGACCACTTCTTCTTATAGACACGACCACAATAGACTAAGAGAGAGTGGAAATGATTACAACAAAAATAAAACATTAGCAAGTTCAAGAAATATATGAATTATTTATTTTAATGTAATAAATAGAGGTAAACCAACAAATTACATGGCCTTACAAGTCAAACTGAAGTGTGTTGGAAAACAAATAAATCATGGCTGAGTCTCTACCTGCGCAGTACGTTTGAGAATAAATTTCAAACTCTCAAGGTATATTAATATTTTATTTGAACTAGTCTGGAAGAGACCAAAAAAATTAAACAAAATGGTTAATATAATAAAAAATAATTTAAAGAATCTTTCTTAAGTGATTTACAAAGCATCTATTTCACCACTGTAAAAATACACCAGACAAATTTAATTTCTAGCATCAAATTTAAATTTAAATATTCAATCAGATATTTTTCTTTTTAAAGTTTGAATATTTAAACCTTACGATTATTTCAAAGAGCTTAAAGAGCCTCTTTTAAATGGTTTACAACGCGTCTGACACTACTTTGAATACAGACCAAACAAATTTAAACTTTAAGATCAATTTTAAATTTAAATATCGAATAAGATATTTGTTATTAGCACAAAGGTTTGACTTCCCGACTAAATCTCAAACCTTCGTGGAACTATTACCCTCTTCACTTTTAAAGAATTCGACAAAATTCCTACATTTTATTTTTTAATATTAAAACAGAAAACAAAGCATTGTTATGTTAGAATACTTGTTATTTCTCACTAAATAAATCGGTGGATTTTAAAGTCAAAACATTATTAACCAACAACAATAAGTTACTTTAATATTTACTCCGAAGAATACACGTCTACAAAAATAAACTCTAAAAGAAACATTATCAAATTAAAGAATTTAAACAATTACTAGTAACAACACGAGCAATAAAAATTAATATTTAAACACAATTTTTAAGCCAGAAAAGGAATCAACAAAAGGTGGTGACATGAGTATTTCAAGAAATTACAAAGATACTAGCGCCCAAGCGGTAATAGAAACATTAAGGGTTCCATAAAATAACTTACTTTCAAATATAAACCTTTAGAAAAAATGTACAGATGGCTACACTGACCTATATCAACCACATAATAAACCTAAGGGTTCAAGATAATCAAATCCATAGTTGTAATATAAAGTTTATATAATCAATAAAATATATATTTAAAGCCGTCCTGGCTAGATAATGTTCTAGTCCTGAATAGGACTTCTCGTGGAAGTATCAACCATATTTTCTGAGTTCCCTCGTTATATAGGCCTAGTTGAAGGGTAAGGAGGTGGGAGTTTCTTATTTTATTACTATTATTATTATTAGTAGTAGTAGTAGTATGACGTCACACGCCAAGCAGCTAGTGGATAGGCTATGTCTCATTAGTCACGTTCACCAGTCCCTTGGGTTCTAGTAGTTCCACTTGACTTGTTCCCAAGACACGTACACCAAGCACATGGTGAGCGGCTGCAGACTCTAGCTACGAATGTGCGGACACGTATACCAGACAGGTGGTTAGTTTCAGTTCCAGAATATGAGTGGTCCTCTTGTAGCTAAGCCTTGCCAATCAGAGCATTTCTGGACTCCTCTATTGGAACATGTTGTTTATGCATCATCCAAGCTTCTCTTTTTAGGATTTGGTGCGAACAGGTTGTGCTAGGCCAGATGATACAATGAGTGAGTACAGCACATACATTAGATATAGTAAAATTGTGATATATACTAATGCCGGATGCCTATGAGTATAAGTTTATTTGAGGTGGTTGTTTTTTATAATATTAGATAATTTTGCTAGGATTTATATTGCAGGATGTCTATGTGTATAGGCTTATTTGGGGTGGGTAGTAACATTGTGATATTGGCAGTACAAGCCAATGTTACAGGAATAAATAGTTTTTAAAACGTGTCCAGAAAAAAATATTACAGTCCACATTTTTCTTAAAGATAAGAGCGGTTCTTATGTGTTAATAAATGTTGAAGTAAATTAGTTCGTGGTCCTAAAGCTTGTGCCAAACAGATTGTTTTATTTGAATATACGATGGAGCATAGAGATCAATCAGCTGGGGGCCAATGCAGGATGAGGGTTAGAGAGAATTTGGTCACACGATAGCACAAATTGGAATCCTTACTAACACATTCTGGCCTCAAGGCAGAAGGTGAGAAATATCTAGATAACAAAGTAATTATTTTAGTGACAATAGCAATTAATTATTTTGTTTTCAATTTGTACTACATTACATTGGAATATTAATGAAAACTAATCAACCCAAAAGAATTATCAATTAAAATCACTACATGCTCAAAATAGGGAGAGATTATTATGAGTAGCTACCCTTATTTGAATATCAATAACATATGCATACGTAAAAACTATATTGATTTCCTATTGTCCTTAAAGTAATATTTTTATTATATACATGTTTAAAATAGTATAGTTATAAATTTGGCCGTGAAAGAAAGCAATCTTGTATTACTTTAACTTTAAGGAACTAATACGTTTTAGCCATTCCATTTTAGGCCATTTCTTTCTTAAAATAAAAATATTAAAATCAACCATACATTATTCAAAACATTAAAACACATATAATCGATTTGAACCAAAAAAGAAGAAAAAAAAAATTAAATAAAATAAGAAAAAGTTCCATTCACCTATGCGACGGATATCTTTTGGCCATTCTAGAACTATTTTGACATAGTACACTAAGCCCCAAACATATTCTTTACCGTCTTTACGAAGACGTAAAAACCGTATAGGACGACCACAACTAACTTTGCATTATAGTAATCCTAAATAATAACATAAATACTTAAGTAAAATGATTTCAATTTTGGCTCCAAGGAAATATGTTGGAATTTTATAAACGTATTAAAATTATAATTCTTTGAAATCACGCTTGCTATTTTTATGTTACTTGTAAATCTATGTTATGGGTTAGAGCTGTTGTGCTAGCCTTAGCATAGATCATTTAAAGTAATAGAATGTTTGACATTTGAGCTCATAAAATTATTTTACACAAATTATTTCAAATTTAGACTATATTTTTACTTTCTCTCGACACCGAAGATAAATTATTGTGATCATCAAAAAAACTATGACTTAAGATTTTGATAAATGTTGACGTTTCATGACCCCTTGAAACCAAAAAAGTGGTTTTCGTCCATCTATACCTCGGGCTAGAGTTGAAACAATTTTACCAATTGGGCTAAAACTTTGTATCTGGGGTTTTCATAAGGTATTTTCGAGGAGGTTTTGGAATTAGACATCCAACCCTAAAATTAAGGGTAGTTTACTGAAGGACAGAAAGAGAAAAAATCGATTTTCTCAAAATTAGCTGTAACGGTATTGATTACATTTTATATCTACTATCTATACACTTTTTTCCATCATACACAAGATGGAAATTTTCATTTTCTCATGAAAATAACTTTGAATGTACTTTAAATGAGGGAAATTTTCCAGTTTTCATAATTTCTCAGTAACTATTTGTGATACAAAATAAATTACCATTGTATTTATTTTCTATTTGATTTATTTAGTACTGCGTCTTAGTACCCGTTCAGGTTAAGTACTTATTATGCTAATGGACTAGGAATTGGGAAGGTTTAATATAGATGAAGTGAACCCTCATTTGCGTTGAGGCAGATTGGAAAACCACCCCCAGTTCACCCGAGCGAGACTCATTCCTCAATCTCCCCGTCCTCTACTGTCGAGCTAAACACGAAGCTAGCGTATTAGCCAACTCCTCCACCGAGGCGGTTCTTACCATTGTAAAATGGTAGTGCTATTAAATTGTGAACTGTGTTCCTCTCTGTCCAGTGGCAGCATTGTAGAGTGTGAACTTTGTTCCTCTCTATACAGTGCTAGCAGTGTATAGTGTGAACTGTGTTCCTCTCTATACAGTGCTAGCAGTGTATAGTGTGAACTGTGTTCCTCTCTATACAGTGCTAGCAGTGTATAGTGTGAACTTTGTTCCTCTCTGTCCAGTGGCAGCATTGTAGAGTGTGAACTTTGTTCCTCTCTATACAGTGCTAGCAGTGTATAGTGTGAACTGTGTTCCTCTCTATACAGTGGCAGCAGTGTAGAGTATTTACTTTGTTCCTCTCTGTCCAGTGCTAGCAGTGTAGAATGTGAACTGTGTTCTTTTCATTGTGAAAGCCATATTGTGTTTGTTCACTTTTATTTTCTCTGTCTTTTTTCTGTACCTTCTTGCATATCATCATCATCATCAACTGTTTCTCGCAGGTGTCCTCCATCTTCCTCTGTCCTCCCACCACTCTTCCCCTCTCTCTCTCTCTCTCTCACAATCACGGTTATGTTTACTTCCTCCAAATGTTGCAACCTTGCATGGTCAATAGGGTGGAATAAAAAAATGTATTTTTTAATTCAAATGTCTAATATCAATATAAACTTGCCTTTTACTAATGTAATGAACTGACTAAAACATCAAAGCAATCAGAAAAGTTTTTGAAGTGCTGCAAACGGGTTGAAATTTAATACATTTATGATTTCTTCTATTTTTTTTTTGTACATTTCTGAAGACAATAATTTTTTGAATAAAAATTTCTAATAAAGATAAAAATAAACGTTTGACTATTGTTGTCAATTGACAAAAAAAAAAATCAAATCAAACAAATAATTTTCTGAGGTGCCACAAACAGGTTGAAATTTTTACTTTTTGTGGTTTTTGCACAGCTTTTGAAATTTTTGAAATTTTTTGTTATAAAAGTATCTTTACTTAAACATTTAACTGTGATATTCTTCGTTCTATCAATATTAGACAGATAGTGACAAGTAGTAATATAGCTGAGGTATAGTGTGACCTTGAACAAGCTGTGACAAGCGCCGCTTAGTAGGCAGGGAGGGGTAACTCCAAGCTCCACTCCAGTCGGGAGCCTTCTGAGCTTCATGCTGTGATGTGGTACTACAATTCCAATGTGAAACAGTCTCATTTGAGTTGTTTTTTCATCTAGTTTTTCTTTTTGTGTTATAGACTATAGTTTTTTATCATTAATTTAGCATTGCGTGTTACTAACCATTCGGGTTTTACGCTGTATATAAAATAGTGTTATTTTCTTTTGTTTATATCTTGTAACAGTAAAGTAAAAATGGTAATGTCAAAAACAGTACAGACTCAGCCAATGCACTAGTGTTCCCTTTTTGGCTCTCCAAAAGACCTTAGTAAAATATTACTGCTGACCTATGAAGAAGTAATAAAGTGTTATCTTAATATAAGGCATGGGCTAAAAACAGAGAGTGCTTATAAGAAATCCAGCGTAAGTGAAATATCAGAAATATTGGTAGAAAAAATTGAAAAGTTGTGGTCAATAGCTTCTATTCCTGTCATATCCCACACTCGTATCTTGCAGATTATTAGAAAACATCATGATAGGTAGAGAAATATTTTCAGATCAAAAAATAAATGGTAACGAAAGCTTTTGAATCAAATTTGATTTTGTTTTAGGATGAGACAAACTTCTTTTTGAGATCGCTGCCTACAAATGTCTAAATTTTGCTCTTTGTAAATGTGAGAAAGAAAAGAAGGCTCAAAATTTAGAGCAAATAATTTTAAAAGACCAAAGAATGACTTGAAAAAATGGTTATGAGTGCAGTTGGTGTTGCAGTATCTAGAAATCTAGCATTAAAAAACTCAAAAGTATTGGATAGAGAAATAAATTATAAGGAACAAAAAATACTCAAAGAGTATGGAATAGATGGAAAATGTGTCGTAGATGGGAAAAATAAAGAATATGAAGAATACATGAAATTAGAAGCAAATGATGTTGTGGCTTCAAAATCTTATCAGATTGCAACATCAAGTTCGCAAATGCGCATGGAATTTCCTTCTGTAAATTCAGAATGTTATCGAACTGGTGTTTCTAATAGAGCTGCTGCAGCAATTTGCAAGTGCAGTTTTTCAGGATAGTGGCCTCATTAGTGAAGAGGACAAAAGTAAAGTAATTGTTTGAATGAAGATTAGAAAGAATCGAAAAAAACTGCATAGAACGCCATAATGAAAGCACTACAACAATTAACAAAGGACTTTATTTTGACGGAAGACGAGACAAAACTTTAGTACAGGAAAATATAGGGAGCAAATATCACAGGAAAACCGTTGCACGTTCTAGGATATTAAGGATAGCATTGTGTGGTTTTATAATGTAAATAACCGACCCATAGACATAACTACTGTAGGATGTGATAGAATTGTGACTGACACTGGTAAAGCACAAGCTAATAAAGACCTTCCACCAGTAAACTTTCCCCTTTTATTCGTGTCATACACAAGCCGTTAAAAGGATAGTGAATTTAGTTACTGAATCATCATTGGCCATCTGTGGGGCCTCACAAGAGATGGATTTTTAAAACAGAAAATAGAATCATAGAAATTGATACCATTATTTAAAACTAAGGAACATTTCAATATAAAAGTAAAATTACAATGTTATTCTTTAACAAAAAAGGTTAATGACATTTTTTCTTATTATGTTGAATATTTTTAATATAATATACTTATATACAGTGACATATTTTATCCTGTAGTGAATATATGTTGCTTTATAGCACATATATATCTACAAGTAATATATTTATATCTGTTTTGGATAGTATAATTGTATTAATTGAAATTTCATAAAAAAATAATCACCAAAATTTGATATATTAACAAATATATTGCGCCCAAATAAATATCTTCTTGGAAAACTTTCAACGGTTTAAATGAAATATATGCATTCATATTTGTCATCAATATTATTTAAAGTGTTTAAAATAAATATTACAGTCCAAAAACAATTTTTGAAAATTTGGGTTTTTTTACTTAAAAGTTCATTTTTTATGGACCATGCGGAACCTCAAAACATTTTCATAGAGCTTCAAAATTTTGCAGTATTAAAACTGATCCTAAAAGGCAACTTTTGCACCCTATTAGAAAACTTAGTTTTAAAAAAAGTGTTTTAACCCCTGTTTTCATTCCACCCTAATGAACATCTCGGACCTCCAATGAAACTGATCCAATCCTCGATTAAACCAACACGCAGGTCCTTGTGAACAGTTCTGGTCCAACTAGGGGAGCTCTTGTTGCCCGAGGACAGTCCCACCTTCTTGCACTGTAGGACCCCACTGGGGCTGAGCAATACTTCAGTAACCTGCCCTACTCGGCCGTCTCTCTCCAACTGGTGGCCTACTACTACGCCTTGAGATCCTCTGAGGCCAGTGAGGATCTCTTCCTTCATCCTCCAGCCAAGGTGTAGAAAGCCTCTAGCCTCTTGCCTCCAAGCAAATCACTTGCAGTACAAGCAAGGCCTAATAGTAGCACGCTCATGTGGAGGGTTCGTGGACTACTTAACTATTCAAGACCGACCCCATACAAGAAGTTTGTAATAATTTAAAATAAGCTGAATTAAAAACGAGGGAAAATGACAAAAAACCGGTTCGTAAACAAACTATGCAAGGATTGATATGATATTTAATTTATGACTTTTTTTTTCATCTAAAGATGTAAGCTACCAGGGAACCACATTAAATAGTTAACATCTACTTGGAACAAGAAATTAAAGCGAGCGTGCTGCCAAGACTGCCATTACAATCAACCCAAGAATATACATTAAAAGGGTTTCTAAATGAAATAAACTAAATCACCAACATGATTAAATGACGGGAGGGTAGTAACAATAATAAAAAAGGGAAACTATTAAAAACCCTCACAGTAGAAAGGCTAATTCTTTTTGTTCGGGTCTAAATATTTGAGTAACCTATCAGATAACAAATAATATTCAACTTTTCAGATGACCTGAAAATAGTCCATGTGGTCAGTGGTCAAGTTGTGGCGAGCGTTTTGTCTGATATGATATGGTAAGCTCAATAGTTAGCCTATTTAATATTTGCCAGGAACATCCTTGTATTTAAAGATTTCTTTTTCTATTAATATAAAAATATCTCATCAAATACTAATATCCTAATGAGAGATATATTCGAGAACTTTTCAAATTAATAGTGGTATAATATTAAACCAAACGTACCTGATGAAGCAATCTTTGATTTATTTTATAGCACAATTCTTTTTATAGTAAATTTGCACGCAAAATACTTAAAAAATCTATCCGCTTAGCTCAGTAATAAACTGCAAATTACATAGCTCAAACCAAAAAAGCATGATTATGAACCAAGATACGTTTGCTTTTTTGTTATTCAAGATAGTGTTATGCACGTTATTTAAATGTGAACATTTGTATTTATTTAATGACATAATTGTTATAAACAAAGACTGGAATCGTGACAATACACCATGACTATTTATTTACCGGACCTACCTCTTACCAACCTATTCACTTTATATTACAACGTAGCTTCATATGTAGCATGCAAATATGCAAGGTTTATATGTATGGCTTATGCAATACAAACATTTCCTCTTTAATAAATATATTATGAATATGTTTGAACGTGATCTTGAAATGTTATAGCAGTACCCACCAAGTATCAGTGATTGAGACATCGCGATATGCTAGCAAGATAAGACACACTGTATTGTGAAAGCGGTGATCGTGACAGGGTTGGTGAAATCACTGATATGGCGAGTCACAGATGCAGACCGTACCGATCTCATGTCCTTTACTCTCAAGTTTCATTTATTTGATAAAGCACCGCTACTTGTTCACTTTGAATGTCTGCCACCTTATCTCCCTATTAAGAACTGATATAAAATAATATCACATAATATACCTAATAGCTAACTTATTATTAGTATTTTAACATAGTGTGTATATTTGAAAATATACCATTTAAATAAATATCAGCTATACACTGCCAATCACGGTGAATAATAATTGATATAAATCACCAATTTATTAATATCATCGTCACGGTGATCACCGATATTGAAACATCACTCTTTCCCTCATGATCCTGCGTTCAGCCTCTCCCCAACCCCAAGTGGGGTCAGTCCACGTCTCAAAAGTAAAGTCCTCTGTCCTTGTGAATCCCAGAACATGTTGCCTCAGTTACCCTCCACGGAGATATGGATTATCGCGAAGCCACTTCGAGATCCCTCAGAAGACGTTTCACAGTGACAATATCAACACACACTTTATGAACACATTTAATGTAGCATGTGAACTTGCGTTATTCGAATACACACGGATATATTAGTTTATTAGTATCGTTTATATTAATTATTTTTAAATATATATATTCGACGATAATTCTAACCACCTTATTATATTTGTAAGAAGGTATAGGAAAGGTGGTTAGAAACATATAAAAGGGACGAACTCAATATGGCTTTTACAATGAAAAGAACACAGTCCACACTTTACACTTCTGCCATTGGATACAGAGGTAATGGTTGCCTCTTAAAGAAAATCGATCGTCACCACCCATTCCCCCGACCTAGGTTTCATTCTATCGGAACTCATCAGGAAGGAATGTGAAACGCGCAACGCAACTTCCTAAAAGAGGAAAATATAACCACTTTATTAGAGTGTAGTTATGTTTTGAAATTAAATAGTTAAATTATAATTTGTATTTCCTTTACATATATTTTCAATCTCGTATCTCTACACTTATGAACTATCATTGTTGGTTAATATATCTAACACTTTCTTGATATTATAACAACATATCTCGGTAATTAGCTCTCAATTAAGACGTCATCATGTATGTAGGATTGCACATGCCTAGACATTTCCCATCAACAGACAGAACATGAAACTCTTTGGTATTTCACCAGCAGGGACTGAAATGACTTCATGAGGCACCCTCCCCTCCTATTTTACACATCGTTACATCATAAAAGGTGAGAGTGTGAGTGACTGCATAGTTTGTTTGCTGTTTAGATAATGACTCACCAAAAGCACAATTGAGTTGAAACATTGTAGAGCTGTAAAATCTATACGTGATAAGAAGTTGGTAGCCAACACAAGGATACTTCCTTATTTTATTTAGCGCTTCCCTCAAATTAATAAGAAATCAGTATTTTATTTTATCGGAGTAATAAATTGTCAAATTATTTTTGTAGCTTGGATTCAAATGATTTGTGGATACGAGTACAATAACTAATACGGTACACATTCAGATATAGATTTAAAGCTATTAATGTTAGGTGACACAGTAAATTGTGTTTAAGCAGGATTTAAATCAATACAACTCTACACTTAGTTTGATGTTCTTAGAGTTATGGGTACAATGAATAAAGCTACCACAGTAGTTGGCAAATATATAAGTTTAATTATATTGACTTTCTTACATAGATGCATAAATTACACAATTTACTATAACGACATACATGTGGAGATAGAGTAGACCATGTATAAGTTTGTCTACTATTAACAACCATTGATTACTTAATAATGACTAATTTTCCTGATATAAGATGAACTTGGAACACCTAATATGGTACAGAGTGTGTCACTCACACTCAGCTCCTGGGTTTCCTGAATACAGTAACTCTAAAATAAAAGGTTAGGTAAGCCACTTGATCTGTAAAATACGAGAGAGGATCGAAAAGTAGCTTACAACAATATTTTGGCATCATATTATTTTGGCCTGGATGTTGAACAATTGATATATGAGTAGTTTTAATATCAAGTGGCAGATAACGCTGGCTGAATCATGTGTCACCCTGGCGAAAGAAGCGTGAACTACTGATCCAATATGGTGCCTGTGTTATTCTCGTCCACATTGGAAGAGCAGCGAAGTGTAGTCCTTTATTGTGGGGAAAAAATGAAACAGTCCGAGGGAAATTCATAGTGAAATGTTAGGCGGGTATGGTGATGATTATCTGTTCCGCATCAACATCTCCAGATGTGTACATTCTTTGAAGAGGGCCGAGTAACTCTTGCTGATCAGCCACGTTCCGATCAACCAGTAACCGTTTCAACACCACCCAATGTCGGAGGTATTGAGCAGGCAATTCGGAACGAGTGGTGGATCCATATATGAACCTTGGCATAGTAGTTAATTCCATACGGAACAGTGTACGACATTGTGCATGAGAAATAAAAATTCCACACTGGGTGCCCAAGAACCTGACCGAAGGTCCAGAGAATGAGACATCCTTGGACACATTGACGCGTTATTCTAAAAAAGGGCATGACTTTCTTGACGATGTAGTGACTGACGTTGAGCCTTGGGCAGAGCACTTCACAGCCTAAATAGAGCAGGCCAGTATGGTGGTGTAACACCCCGCGTCTCCAACATAGAATAAATTCAAGGTCACTCAATCTGCATAAATAGAGCCCTAGTGGCTGTGTTCTGGGACCTGCATGGCGTTATGTTGGGGGAGCTTCTTTCCCACAGGACCACTGTGAACTTAGCATCCTACGCTGCAACATTGTCCTAGTTGCGTCGTGTCCTAGTGACAAACGACCTAACCGATACGGGAGGTGTTCCAGCATCCACCGCACAGTCCACACCTGGCTCCCAACGCTTCAAATCAGATTAAGTGAAATCTGTAGTAGGCAGGCCCTATATGCCCAGAAAATGAGATTCTAAGAGCAAGGTATACTGAAACGGGCCCCGAGATGGTAAAAATGCCTCAATAGGCTTGATTCTTATTTTGATAAAATAGCTAAAACAAGTAGCTTCTTTGTATATAACTGCTCTTTTGTACAACTACTAAAACGTTAAAAAATAATAATTGTGAATTACTTTTCGATCTGCTTAGGTAATTAAACATGCTCGAAATGGGAACTAACCAGAGACCTAGTCTTTTTTTTAAATATAAATTAAAATAATTAATAGATATTTATACAGCATACTAAGGTCAATTGTAAAGTAATATCCATTTTGGTATAAGACAATAAAACATTATTTTTCTAAACAACTATACTGTTATTACTACTTACAACCTTTGTTTATTTTTTAACATAGTTCCCATTAAGATTCAGTAATTTGTCCAGACGTGGCATGATGTTAAAGATCCTTTCATCATTGACGTATCTTTAGTCCATTCAAACAACACATTACTGTTTCATTCACTTCTTCACAATGAAAATTCATGCAGACAGCACCTTCATTTCTGAAAATTATGGTCAACGTTCTTTGAGACAGAAATGGCGGGCGCTCTTTTGGTTGACAGCTTGCCTCGCTGAGATACGATTAATGCTGACACATACTGCTCGATAATGACAAGTCTACAGCTTTTACAAAACCCGAATGAGGTCAACTCACTGGTGGAGTGTGGCTTCAAGACAACGAGCGATCACACGTTGCAAGAGAAAGAAAGTGTTGGGAAACCCTTGACAACCTTTCTCCTTAAAGTCCTGACAGCTTCGGACTTCCATCTTTTCACACAAGCAAAGGAGTATTTGGGAGGTAAACAAAGATGGAGATTGATAGAGAAGTGATTAAACAGTAGGGCCTAGTTTTTTGGTTGAATGGACTGGCTGCAGATTTATACGACAAGGGAATCATCAATACCATGTCTGGACAAATGCTTCAATAATAATGAAGAATATGTTCAAAAATAAATGAATGTTGTAATTAATAACAGTAAAATCATCTGGATAAATAAAGTTTTTACCGTCTTATAGTAAAATGGTTCCTACTTTTCAAATTAGTATCGTAAATATTTCATATTTTTAGTGTTTAAAATATTCATCAACATGGTATTTCGATTGACATTTATGAAACAGTACAACAAAGTTTATATTTTGGGTGTTTTGTTTAAATTGTTGCATGCTCTAAGCCAATATTTTCAACTTCGATATTATTACTTAAAAATTATTGAAAGCTTATTCTTTATTTGTATTTTGAAATCATTCAACATTGCGTAGTGATAAAATAATATTTCACTATATTTTATATGGTATTTCATTTTGGGTATGAGCTCTTAAACTATAAAAATTAGAAAAATAGATATTCTCTCACAACAGTGTTGCCAAGTTACACAGTTATAGTCAAAATTAAGAAAGAGGAGATACAAAAAGGTATTTTTAGTGCATTTTAGTCTAATATTACTTATTTTAATATTATTTCAAACAATCCAATGAAAGATACGTGTAAATAATAATTAATGTAATCAATCAAATAAATGAGATCACTTAAATAAGTATAAAATATAAACTAGATGGTATGGCAAACACAAATGTATTATAGTAGCTTTGTGAATACCTTAACAACAATTATGAGAAAAAACTACACAATTGATTAACAAAATTATAAAATGATGATAGGCTAAGTGTAACGTACTTGTCATATATTAGAAAGTAAAATATATATTAATACTTAAAAAATGAGATTAACATAACAAATTGATAGGTTAGTGTAATAATGAATTAAATAGCCACGTGATTATAGTTAGGTTCGGTTATAGACACATCTAAACATAGTATTCCTCAAATTGAAACAGACACAAGGACACAGGAAATGAACCCAGTAACTTTGGCATTGTTCACCAATGCTCTAACCACCCAGCTATTTAGAAGTCATCCCATTCTCACAGTTATTTTAACTAATATTTTAAGTCAGAGTCTGTTATGGACGTGTGGAAGCATAAAATCCTCTCAAGTAGAAGGTCGCTGCGCTATCTGAGAGCTTGTGGAATTAATTGATCACTCAGATGTAGCTGATGATTTCCGCACGTTCATTACAGACTTTGCCTTAAAATATGATTTAGGAAAGACCCTAAGCACAGGATGGCTCCTGGATAGCTTTGCGGTAAGATTATTTACGTACTAAATCAAAGTTACTGGGTTCGATTTCCATGTCCAGGTATAATTTTTTAATGTAAGAATATAACTATAATAACTAACGTACAGGCCTATGTATATAACTAGTTAGGTTTCACAGTTGGAGAGTCTGAATTCAGGAATAATATCTTCACAGTTGGCCAACCTGAATTCAGGAATGGCTGCTTCACAATTGGCAATTCTAAACTCTGGGATGGCTGCCTCGCAGTTAGCGAGACGGAACTCTGGAACATCTCCGTTTGACCTCTGAAAACCAAATGTTTATAAAATAAGAATATTGTGTATGTGTTTAAGTCAAGTTCTCATGATTGTGGAAACTATTATTTATGTGTATTTTAAGTCTCGTAGTTTAACTAATAACATAAACGAAATAACACTTTCCATGAGATGCTAGGACTATTCTAGTATACGATTTATGCATTAAGTAATAACAGTAATTAAAACAGGCTTACATGAACAAGGACTATTTAGTTATATATTTACAAATAGACCACCTCTGTGGTCAGAGGTTTGAGCTAGAGATCCAAAAATGTAGGGTTCAATTCCCGACACTCTCAAAATTTATCTGTGAAGCAATGGGTCTGGAACAGGACCAACCTCAGCCTCATGAGGACAAATGAGGAGATACTTGAATAACTATATAGCAGCTCTGGTCTAGAAAATAGAGATTAACGGCCGGAGGGCTCATTGTGCTGACCACATGACATCCTCTACCCACAAAGATTGTCACTATCATCGCTAACGGTGGTGGTAGCTCGATTGCTGACTCATACAATGGCATTTATTCTTTATATCGAAAAACATATTTTTGGTTTGAAGAAATGTTATATGTTGATTGAATTTTCTATATTTATTTTGAACTTTACTGTCAGTTCTTTCCCTCAACACTATTAAAGTTTGTCAGTAATTGCTAAGGTGTCACCAGGGAAGGAACTATATGACTGGTTAGAGTTTGATAGAAGTTCGGATTACTATCACCATTATATCAGTATTACATCGAAAAAATATAATATAGTTGAGGGCTGAGATAAGAGTAGTCGTTGGAAAGTTGACACTTTTAAAATAAAACGTTTTATTATATTCAACTGCTCACTAAAACCCGAAAATTATCATCTTTGTTTGTAATCTTCTATAAAATCCGGCATGGGTGGCCGCAACATTCCATCAGCATTACCTTTGAATCCTTCTTATATTCTATATCATATTGGTATGATGAAAGGATAGTTGCCCATCACTATAAACGTGCCTAAGGATGAATAGGAAGATTCTTGGTCTAGCAAAATATAGTCTATATTTGAGAGTTGGGTGGTCAGTGATCAACAAAAACTTGTTCCCCCATATATTATTCTCCCATCTGCATTTAGCTCTTCCCATTGGTTTTACCATTTAGTTCTCTGAACAGGATTCTAAATTCTCCCATTCTCCCATGTTCCGCCCACCACAATCTACGACACTTGATTATTCTAACAACGTTTTGTGTTAAGTATAGGGTATGTACTCATTACTATGTAACCTCCTTCACTCTCCATTAGTCTAATCCCTTTTAGACCAAATATCTTTCCAAGCACCTGGTTTTTAAAAACTCAATTTTTTTTTCATTTAAGGTAAGAAATCAATTTTCAAGCCCTTGGACAACAACCGGTAAAATAATTATTTTAAATAATCTGGGTTTAACATTCCTTGAAATCAGGCGAGATGTTAATGACATTCTGATCGAGTAATTGCATGCATTTCCCGAAAGTAGTGAAAACCATTTTTAAATATCTAGAACGGATTGGTCACAATATTTTACTTTGTAATACCATGTTTTGATGGGGTAACGAATGTGGACCGGATTCTTAGTGCTTTACCATTGATGTAAGCACCAATTCAAGTATACATGTGTAGTGGTCAGTGTGCCTGATTAGGAAAGAATAGGTTTATCTTATTGTTCTAATACCCTAGCCAATAGTCATGAATGGATGTGCTATGATGAATTCCGATTATGGTTTATGACTTTGATGAACAAACAAACATAACTAAGCATGTAATGAACGAATGTCATGTTGGGCTATAAATTATGATCACGGTTCCAATCAATGATAGCTTTCTTGCAAATATGATACATAAACACTTTTCAAATGTTTTATATGTATGATAAAAATGGCTCATGTGTGCACTCCTTCGCAATATGGTCTGTACATAAGTATATTGGACTCATATATATCTAGTATATCTAGTTAATATTCATGTCGCATAAAATAATGTCTTGTAAAAATGATGCATATCTCTGATTGATAAATGAAAATATTTTAAGTGTGATTTCAGGCTATTATCACCAACCAAACTTTTGTGAAGTTCAATGATAAGTGGTCATGTATGTATTATGAATATATAAATATTATTCGATCAAATGTTGTCAGAGATCTATGGCCGATGTTAAAGTCCCAAACATGATTCTTATTAATGATTTTTTTGGGATAAATATCATGCATGATTCGGATCTTCAAACAAACGTCATTCATGGACATGATAAAATGTCGTGCAATGTTGAGACCAATGAGAAAATGCCATGCAAATATTAGATTAGTGAATGTCGTGTAGGTATGTTATGAACAAGTATGAAATATGAGTCATGTAAGTATGAAGCATAGCTCTGATTATTGAATGGCTTGTAGATAACATTGAACACTCTAGTCAAATTTCGTGCAGGAATCGGATGAAACTTCAACCAGATATTATGTATAGATCTATTATCGCCAATCATATGTGGTGTAGGCATCATGCATGGGTCCAATCAAAGGTCCAATGGCATGTGAGTATCACACTTGTATCTGATTAGAAAATGTCATATTTGATCATGAATGGCTCTTTTATACAATAAAATGCTATGCAGGACAAATAGCAATGATAAATTACGTATAAGTATGACACATGACTCTGATATTTGTACGAACTCCAATTCGTATACAATTATAATGAATATACCCATGTACTGTAGTAAAGTGTCTCATAAGTACTACGCAAAGCTCTGATGAATGAACAGTAAATATAGGGCTGACTCTGATCACAAATCGTGTGGCTTTGGTCACGTTTATGGTCGGTGAATGATAATCAAATATTGTATTAATGATAAAATGTAATATAGGTATCATTGTTCTGGCCAATGATTCACATATATACATTGTCTAAATATGAATCATATCTCGAATCAATTGACCATAATACAAATGTTGAATAAATGTGTTACATGTCTCTTACCAATGATAAAATGATATGTAAGAAATCGTGCATGTCTCTGGTAAACAATAAAATATGCCCAAGCACGACGCAGTTCTCAGATAGATGATTAAATGTTGTTTAAGTAGAAATCATGTCTTAGATCAATTGACGTTGTATAAGTATTATGCATGACTCTGATCAATTATAAAATGTAATGTAGATATCATGTATGGTTCCAAACTATTATCACATGATATACTGTGATGAATTTCTTCATCGACTTTCTGCGTGGCCGTTGACGGAACCTACGCGTAATCAAAGATGGCTACCGTGGTTACCCGATCCACCTACGGGGAGATGATTACTTGCGAAGCGCTCAGGTGGACAGCTAGCGCTATCTACTTGGCACTCTGACCGGTACGCCGATATTTAAGTTGGCTAGAAGAAGAGAGGGGCGTGGCAAGATGGAGTCAGGAGGAGTGAGTCAATGAACGCGTAACGCGAGAAAAACAGAAGAAAAGGATCGGTGGAGGTGCTTCGAGAAGGTCCGATGGAGGACAGGATGGGCCTTCGATATGTGATTTGGATTTGTGAAGCAGGCTGCCGATTGCATCGTTTGGATTGAACTCATCTGCTGGTGTATACATTTTTTTTTGAGTGTGTTATCGTGCTTCGAGTTATCCCCTTTTTTGGGTAAGTGCTCTTTCTTTATTTTTTTATTTTGTTCTTCTCTTTGTATATTACGGCCATCTACCTATTCGCTTCTCTGGGCCTAAATGTAGGGATATGCCATTTTTTTTTAAATCCCCGTAGGGGCTTGGGTTCAAGCGGGTGGACTTCCGTGGTTGCGCAGACAGCAGCTAGTTAGGTGCCCGATTCATGTACTAAATTTAGAGTTCCCCTGTCTTATCTATGAATGTCTTTATTGGGCTATGTATTGCATATGGGGAAACTATGTATTATTCTAGTAACATGTATGATATTACTCAGGGTCCTCCCACCCGGGGCTGCGTGGATGGCCTTATCATCCAGTCCCCGGACTCTCCACCCTGAGGAAGGTGTGGGAGCTATTGGCCCCTCTTGATCTTACGGGAGGAGTTCTGGATCCCACGTCCAAATTTGGGCAACCAGACCCAGTTCGAGACACGCAAGTCGCCAGGGCCGTCCCAGACGGACCTGTCATCTTTCTGTGTATTAACCTATTGGATACCTGTCGTCTTGACAGTCCCTTTAAGATTTTGCTAGTGTGTACAGTCACCTTATGATTTTGCTAAGAGTGCATAGTCACTTATGGTTCTGCTAAGAGTGTAAACACTTTAAGATTTTGCTAGTGTGCATAGACACTTTAAGATTTTGCTAGTGTGCATAGACACTTTAAGATTTTGCTAGTGTGCATAGACACTTTAAGATTTTGCTAGTGTGCATAGACACTTTAAGATTTTGCTAGTGTGCATAGACACTTTAAGATTTTGCTAGTGTGCATAGACACTTTCTGATTTTGCTAGTGTGCAGTCACTTTAAGATTTTTCTAGTGTGCTGTCACTTTAATATTTTGCTAGTGTGCTGTCACTTTAATATTTTGCTGGTGTGCTGTCACTTTAATATTTTGCTAGTGTGCACAGTCACTTTAAGATTTTGCTAGTGTTCAGTCACCTTAAGATTTTGCTAGTGTGCACAGTCACTTTAATATTTTGCTAGTGTGCAGTCTCTTTAATATTTTGGTAGTGTGCACAGTCACTTTAATATTTTGCTAGTGTGCAGTCACTTTAAGATTTTGCTAGTGTGCTCAGTCACTTTATGATTTTGCTGGTGTGTACAGTCACTTTATGATTTTGCTAGTGTGCAGTCACTTTAAGATTTTGCTAGTGTTCAGTCACTTTAAGATTTTGCTAGTGTTCAGTCACTTTAAGATTTTGCTAGTGTTCAGTCACCTTAAGATTTTGCTAGTGTGCACAGTCATTTTAAGATTTTGCTAGTGTGCTCATTCACTTTATGATTTTGCTGGTGTGTGCAGTCAATCTATGATTTTGCTAGTGTGCAGTCACTTTATGATTTTGCTGGTGTGTGCAGTCACTCTATGATTTTGCTAGTGTGCAGTCACTTTATGATTTTGCTAGTGTGCAGTCACTTTATGATTTCGCTCGTGTGCATAGTCACTTATGATTTTGTTAGGAGCTAGACACTCATGATTGTGCCAAGAGCGGACTGACACTTATGTTTTCATCTTCGGGTCTACAGCCCTTTTACATTGTTAATAATTTAATTTTTTTTTTTTTTTTGTATTTGGTCTACGCATTGACTTTTCTTATGTTACCAAGTTTTACTTGCATTAAATCTAAATCGAAACTTATTATGATATTCTAAGATTCATTTAAGGCAACTGGCGAGTAGTAGGGGGAGGGCAGTACTGGATTTTTCTCGTGGCCACCGTGTACGGTGGCGGTCTTAAGTTTAACTCTAGTTAGTTTGCCGGGTCTTGGTTCCCCGAAAAAAAAAAAAACCAAGTGGCGCCCATTAGCATCAGGTTCCTTCCCTGACTTGTTGTGTATTTCGGTCCTGCCCTTCGCTATACCCCGCCAGTTTCCACCAACTCTACCCCACCCCCCCAACTCACACTGTAGCCGGCCGGCAAACTTGTAGCGCTATCCGTGTGAGAGAGATTTCGTTACAATTTTGGCGCCTGAACGTGGGTCCCTGGAGAGTTGGTACGGTTGGGTTTGGTTGGCGAGGTGTGAGCCTCAGTAGGCTTATTAGGTGCGATAAGGAAACTTGAACTTAGTTTTCTTGTTCATGTTCCGTAGAGTGATTCAAGTAAAGCTTGTTTATTGGGACCTTATTCATTGGTGCGGATAAAGCCCACTATTCTTAGGAGATTTTGCGAATCTGATTGGTGCCTTATTGCATGCTTACGGAACTCTCAAGTTTTGCTTTCTCTTATGGTGACTTCTATTTATGAACTACATTATTTTCTACAGTTTAGGCATGAGTTTGATTATTGTAAGTCTAGATTTAAATTGTTAAGATTTTGATTGGTTAGAGTTGCTTGCTTTGTCTGCCCTGCCTAGCACTTGTAAACGGATGTCTAGTTGCTTGAATCGGGGTCACTGGGATTCAAGGAGGTTATTGGTTATCTTGTTGTGATGGATGTCTGTAGGCTAAAGAGGGAGGATTTAGTTTACGAGCTTGCGTTGCGTGGACTTCCAGCGGAGGGACCGGTACCGGAACTCCGAAAGCGTATGCAAAGGGCCTTTGCTACTAACAGACCGCTACTGGGTCCCGAGGAATTTTCCAGCCGCTTCCCTGAATTCACGCTGCGGAGTGAACTGGACTTCTGTGAGAGGAAATGCGATGACCTTGAGAAACTATTAGAAACATTCGAAGGCACCAGAAGGGATCCCCAGTGCCGACGACTGGACACCGGCCTCTGGCATGTGGTCGGGAGAGTTAGCCGGTTGAACATAAGACTAGGAGATGATTCACTATTGGCGAGGAAGGAAGCGCTACAGGAAAGATACAACTCACTTTTAGCGAAGTTAGAAGGTAAGGTGGAGAGCCTAGAGGAAGAGGAAGTGGGCGAATCGGAGAATGACGACGACCCACGCGACCCCGAATGCCTGCACCTGGACGCACTTGCACAAAAGCAAGCTGTAGAATCTGCGAGAGGATCATCAATCCCTGTCAACCAACCTTACCAAAGGGAAGAACGATCGAGGGGTGTTCCCGTGACTAAGTGGGGACTTAAGTTCACCGGTGAAGATGCGAAGACAAGCCTTAATGCATTTTTGGAGAGAACCGAAGAGCTAAGGATAGCCAGAGGCCTTTCGGAAGCCGAACTTCACGAACAGGCGGTTGATCTCTTTGAGGGCAAGGCGTTGATATGGTACCGATCTGCGAAGCGAAGGGTGACTCTATGGGGCCAGCTTAAAGAGGAATTGAAACTAACCTTTCAGCGACCGGATTATGATAACCAGCTTCTTCAAGAAATCATCGCTAGGACGCAAGGCGACGATGAGAGCCTTGAAATGTTTTTGGCAGTCATGGACAACCTCTTCTCTCGACTAACAAACAGACCTACTAAAGATGAGATTTTGAGTCGGGTGCTGAAGAACCTTAACGGCTACCTTCAGGACAAGCTGTGTATGTACGACATCAACACATTGGAGGATCTTAGACGATTGGGAAGAAGGGCTGAGCTAGGGCGAGTGCGATCAGCAACGAGGACCTCCCATCCCGGATCGACCACCGTTATGGAGCCTGACCTGGCCTACGCGCCCAGCCACGATAGACGGAAGAAACATCAGCGAGAGGCCAACGTGTCAACCCTAGGCGTCGAAAAACCTGGGCCCAAGGTAGTAAAATCAAGGGATATGAGTTCGCCTTCCACATCACAGGGCGACAGGAATAGACAACTAGTCGAAACAAGGAAATGCCATAACTGTGGGAAACAAGGCCACCTTTACATGGCTTGTAAACAACCTAGAAAGGGAATATTCTGCTTTGGATGTGGGAAGCCAGGAGTTGTCCGAAGAGATTGCAACAATTGCTTACCTCCAAAAAACGGGGATGGGGAATCATAAACCATCGACGTGATCCCCTTCAGAAAAGTCCAACGGGCCTACCTGAATGGAAAAGGTGGTGCGAAAGTGTCTCGTCCTTTTTTAAGAGACAAATTCCACAAGCTTCATACATTCTACTGCAAAACGAGGGGGATGGGAGACCTCATGTAGAAGTCGAAATTTTAGGAAAGAAAATTCACGTTTTATTGGACTCGGGCGCTTCTCGATCTTGTTTAGGTGGAGAGGGCATGAAGATGTTGTCAAAATTAGGAATCGTAGTGGAGCCTGCGGGCGTACGCCATATAAGGACTGCAGATGGAACCCTTCATCAAACTGAGGGAGTCGTGAGATTGCCCGTAACGCTGGAGAAGAAGACAAAAACCATTGAATGTTTATTTGTGCCATCGTTGGAACAGACGTTAATTTTGGGAGTGGAATGTTGGAAAATATTTAATATTGTTCCTCGAGTGGCAGATGGGACTTGGACTTTTGGCGACGAGAAACAAGAAGATGAGCCACGCTTGGCTGTAGTAGAAAGTTTCGACTCTCTGGACGTCCTCCAACAACGACAACTGGAGGAAATTAAGCACGAATTGACAGGATGTAGTGAGCTCAATCCAGATGGAACCCTAAAAGCTACCACTAAGATCGAGCATGTGATATATGTTGGGAACGAGAAACCTGTGAAGCAGAGGCACTACCCGTGTTCTCCAGCCGTGCTTAAGGTAGAAGGCGAAGAATTAGACGCTATGCTTAAGCTAGGCGTAGTAGAGAAGTCTTCAAGTCCTTGGTCATCCCCGATAATTTTGGTCCGGAAACCAAATGGAAAAAACAGGCTATGTTTAGACTGCCGGAAGCTGAACTCGCTCACCGTAAAAGACTCATATCCACTTCCTTTTATCACATCTACCTTAGACAAACTCCGTGGAGCAAAATACATCTCTTCCATAGAATTGAAAACTGCATTTTGGCAAATAAAGTTATCTGAAGAGAGTAAGCCTCTCACCGCTTTTTCAGTGCCGGGAAGAGGACTTTTTCAATTTACGCGTATGGCGTATGGCCTTACAAATGCCCCAGCTAGTTTTCAAAGATTAATGGACCGAATCATCGGACCAGAACTGGAACCTCATGTATTAGTTTATTTGGACGACCTAATCATAGTAACATCTGACTTTAAGAGCCATATCGGCTTGCTTAAGGAAGTGATAAGACGCCTGAAAGAGGCGAATCTCAGTATCAATCCCGAGAAATGCCAACTCTGTAAACCACAGTTGAAGTACTTGGGTTACTTAGTAGACCAGAAAGGGTTACGGGTCGATCCAGAGAAAGTCACTGCCATCGTGGACTTTCCCACTCCGAAGAACGCCAAGGAGATAAGGAGCTTTTTGGGTTTAGCGTCTTGGTATAGGAGATTTGTGAGCGACTTTTCCAGCAAGAGTTCAATTCTGACTGAATTGACGAGAAAGAAATCCAAATGGAACTGGACACAAGAGTGCGAGGAAGCCTTTACCCAATTGAAGGAAGACTTGGTAAACGCACCCATCCTATCATGCCCGGATTTTTCCAGGAAGTTCATTCTGCAGACCGATGCTTCAAACAGAGGTATAGGAGCTGTTCTAACACAAGAGTTTGACGATGGTGAGCATGTGATTGCGTATGCATCACGTACGTTAAGTAATGCGGAGCGCAATATTCCACCACCGAGAAGGAGTGCCTCAGTGTCATTTGGGCTATGGAAAAATTCCGTCCGTATCTAGAAGGGTATCACTTCACTGTTATCACTGACCACTATTCCTTGCTGTGGTTAAACCGTATGAAGGACCCTACAGGAAGACTGGCCAGATGGGCTGTAAGAATGCAGCGATACGACTACGAGCTCGTTCACCGTAAAGGAGAATTACACGTGGTTCCAGATGCCTTATCGCGAGCTGCTGATCCGGACGCCTTGGTGGCGGAACTTCATGATATCCCCGTGAAGGACAATTGGTACCTAAGAATGAAGACAAAGGTAAAGGAACAGCCCGACAGTTACCCGTGCTGGAGAGAGAATGAGGGGTTGCTGTATAAGAAACTAAATAACAGTACTTTGTCTGCTGAGGATGATGGGTGGCGAATAGTGGTGCCCAAGGAACAGCGTAACTCAGTAATGGGCAAGGGACACGACAGTGCCACCTCAGGACACATGGGGGTGTACAAAACCTACCGTCGTATAGGGCGGGATTATTACTGGCCCAAGATGTTCTGGGATGTGAATCGTTACATCAGGAACTGCCGGGTGTGCCACCAGTATAAGGCTGTACACCAGAGACCGTCGGGGATGTTGGAGACCCGGAGAGTAGGTCGACCGTGGGAGATTTTGAGCATGGACCTTATGGGACCACTTCCAAGGTCCTCTAAAAATAATAAATACTTGCTAGTGGTTGTGGACTTATTTTCTAAATGGGTCTGCGCCTTCCCCTTGAGAGAGGCGACGGGAGAGACTGTCACCAAACGCTTCGAGGAGAACCTGGTGATGGAGTATGGGGCGCCACGGGCCGTGGTATGCGATAACGGGCCTCAGTTCGTAAGTGAAAAGTTTAAATCAAAGCTAGCCGAGTACGGCACCAAGATTTGGTATTGCCCGCCTTATCACCCACAGGCTAACCCAGTGGAGAGTGTGAACAGGGTCCTCAAAACCATGATGGCCTCCTACGTGGAGGACAAACACACTACTTGGGACCAGCATTTGCCTCAATTTGTGTATGCCATCAGGACCGCAGTTCACGAGAGCACCGGATACACGCCCGCCGAGTTGTTCCTGAATCATGAAATGAGGCTAGAGCATCTACCTATCGCTGATGGTGACGACCATACAGCCTTAGTAGATTTTGAAGAACGGTCTGCTTTCGTCCAGAGGAAAAGGGAAAGGACTCGGGTCTTTTGCGAACAAGTTAGTATAAACTTAGATGCAGCTCATCAGAAGAATAAGCATTACTACGACCTTCGCCATAAAGACGTCGAATTTGAGGTAGGGGACCTTGTGAAGAGGAAGAACTTTGCCTTGTCAGATGCGGCAAGGAAATTTACAGCTAAACTTGCACCTAAATATCTTGGACCATTCGTGGTTAGCCGGAAAGTTTCTAAGGCTATTTATGAGTTGAACTCTGAAGGGCACAAGTCGGAAGGCATTTGGCATGTCAAAGACCTGGAAAAGTGGACTGGATGCGTTGGACCGAAAAATGCCTGAGCATTTTTCTAGAGGAGCGTGAGGGGATGTGATGAATTTCTTCATCGACTTTCTGCGTGGCCGTTGACGGAACCTACGCGTAATCAAAGATGGCTACCGCGGTTACCCGATCCACATACGGGAAGATGATTGCTTGCGAAGCGCTCAGGTGGACAGCTAGCGCTATCTACTTGGCACTCTGACCGGTACGCCGATAGTTAAGTTGGCTAGAAGAAGAGAGGGGCGTGGCAAGATGGAGTCAGGAGGAGTGAGTCGATGAACGCGTAACGCGAGAAAAACAGAAGAAAAGGATCGGTGGAGGTGCTTCGAGAAGGTCCGATGGAGGACAGGATAGGCCTTCGATATGTGATTTGGATTTGTGAAGCAGGCTTCCGATTGCATCGTTTGGATTGAACTCATCTGCTGGTGTATACATTTTTTTTTGAGTGTGTTATCGTGCTTCGAGTTATCCCCTTTTTTGGGTAAGTGCTCTTTCTTTATTTTTTTATTTTGTTCTTCTCTTTGTATATTACGGCCATCTACCTATTCGCTTCTCTGGGCCTAAATGTAGGGATATGCCATTTTTTTTTAAATCCCCGTAGGGGCTTGGGTTCAAGCGGGTGGACTTCCGTGGTTGCGCAGACAGCAGCTAGTTAGGTGCCCGATTCATGTACTAAATTTAGAGTTCCCCTGTCTTATCTATGAATGTCTTTATTGGGCTATGTATTGCATATGGGGAAACTATGTATTATTCTAGTAACATGTATGATGTTACTCAGGGTCCTCCCACCCGGGGCTGCGTGGATGGCCTTATCATCCAGTCCCCGGACTCTCCACCCTGAGGAAGGTGTGGGAGCTATTGGCCCTCTTGATCTTACGGGAGGAGTTCTGGATCCCACGTCCAAATTTGGGCGACCAGACCCAGTTCGAGATACGCAAGTCGCCAGGGCCGTCCCAGACGGACCTGTCATCTTTCTGTGTATTAACCTATTGGATACCTGTCGTCTTGACAGTCCCTTTAAGATTTTGCTAGTGTGTACAGTCACCTTATGATTTTGCTAAGAGTGCATAGTCACTTATGGTTCTGCTAAGAGTGTAAACACTTTAAGATTTTGCTAGTGTGCATAGACACTTTAAGATTTTGCTAGTGTGCATAGACACTTTAAGATTTTGCTAGTGTGCATAGACACTTTAAGATTTTGCTAGTGTGCATAGACACTTTAAGATTTTGCTAGTGTGCATAGACACTTTAAGATTTTGCTAGTGTGCATAGACACTTTCTGATTTTGCTAGTGTGCAGTCACTTTAAGATTTTTCTAGTGTGCTGTCACTTTAATATTTTGCTAGTGTGCTGTCACTTTAATATTTTGCTGGTGTGCTGTCACTTTAATATTTTGCTAGTGTGCACAGTCACTTTAAGATTTTGCTAGTGTTCAGTCACCTTAAGATTTTGCTAGTGTGCACAGTCACTTTAATATTTTGCTAGTGTGCAGTCACTTTAATATTTTGGTAGTGTGCACAGTCACTTTAATATTTTGCTAGTGTGCAGTCACTTTAAGATTTTGCTAGTGTGCTCAGTCACTTTATGATTTTGCTGGTGTGTACAGTCACTTTATGATTTTGCTAGTGTGCAGTCACTTTAAGATTTTGCTAGTGTTCAGTCACTTTAAGATTTTGCTAGTGTTCAGTCACTTTAAGATTTTGCTAGTGTTCAGTCACCTTAAGATTTTGCTAGTGTGCACAGTCATTTTAAGATTTTGCTAGTGTGCTCATTCACTTTATGATTTTGCTGGTGTGTGCAGTCACTCTATGATTTTGCTAGTGTGCAGTCACTTTATGATTTTGCTGGTGTGTGCAGTCACTCTATGATTTTGCTAGTGTGCAGTCACTTTATGATTTTGCTAGTGTGCAGTCACTTTATGATTTCGCTCGTGTGCATAGTCACTTATGATTTTGTTAGGAGCTAGACACTCATGATTGTGCCAAGAGCGGACTGACACTTATGTTTTCATCTTCGGGTCTACAGCCCTTTTACATTGTTAATAATTTAATCTTTTTTTTTTTTTTTTTGTATTTGGTCTACGCATTGACTTTTCTTATGTTACCAAGTTTTACTTGCATTAAATCTAAATCGAAACTTATTATGATATTCTAAGATTCATTTAAGGCAACTGGCGAGTAGTAGGGGGAGGGCAGTACTGGATTTTTCTCGTGGCCACCGTGTACGGTGGCGGTCTTAAGTTTAACTCTAGTTAGTTTGCCGGGTCTTGGTTCCCCGAAAAAAAAAAACCAAGTGGCGCCCATTAGCATCAGGTTCCTTCCCTGACTTGTTGTGTATTTCGGTCCTGCCCTTCGCTATACCCCGCCAGTTTCCACCAACTCTACCCCACCCCCCCCCAACTCACACTGTAGCCGGCCGGCAAACTTGTAGCGCTATCCGTGTGAGAGAGATTTCGTTACAATACAATATGATTTAAGCCTAGGATTAACTTAAAGATATTATCGAATTTTGTTGCAAAGGTCATATCAAGGAAAAATTTCTTTCAAGAACGATTCATGACTTAGATCGCCAACCAATTACATCTGGAGTTTATTTAAATATAAATGAATATATCTAACAGGGGAATATTATATGTTATTTCTTAATATTATTTTTGATGAAACAAATGTAATTAATGTGAATTTAAATTTTTACAAAATAGTTTAAAATAGTTGGATATGTTGCTATTAGAAAAAAAACTAGTTGTAGCAACCAAGTATAAGCTATTTTACATATTAACTAGCATATCTTGATGCAATTACTAAGAGTAAAAATCTATTAAACTTAGTGTTAGTTAGCCAGTTAAATAGAGCTTGATATTATTATGTTTCTAGAACAGTTTTTATTTGTTATTATTTAAAAATAACTGGATGTTTCTGACATGCTTAGCGTTTGGTTTTCCTTGATTTTGGTTAAAGATACATGATTAAGTTACTTGTAGCATGATGCTTTCTTTCTAATTAATTAAAAATGCATTATATAACTACAGAGAGTGAAGTGCTTCTTACCATTATGTTATTTAAATTCAAATATAAGTTGTAGAGTGCAGCTTACCTTTCTGATAGTTATAAAAAGTTTGATATAACTTCCAAATGTACTGTGCTATTTATTTGGCAATAAGTTAAAAATAGCAATAGTGATCCATTCTAGAGATGTCACTGTGATCTAAAGCGAACAAGATGGAGTTAACATATTACCTTGCTGGTCGTGGGGAACAGCAGTGGATAAGGGTTGGTATCTGTTGTATCACTGCAAGGTCGAGGAGTTGGCGGCCTTGGGTCTGGTTCTGTGCAGCCTTGAAGCCAGTATGTCGTCACTTTGCCTTTGCCTTTTAGTTCGACCTGTCCACGCAGCTCTAGTTGGAACGTACAGAACCTAGATAATATTTGCTGCGCCGCGGAGCTCACGTGGATTCGGAGGGCTGTGCAATAAATCCCAACATTGATCTAAATATCTACCCTAGAGTATAATCGACATGTAATGCAAATCACTTAAGTTTAGAATCTACAAAAAAACATAAAAGGCCACATTTTCTAACGTTCCCTTGATTCCAAAGAAGATTATTATAACATGGCTACAAATTGTAATAATAGGCTTAGGTTAGTTTAAACTTATTTAAAATGTATGGCATTTATATCAGGGTATTTAACGAGCTTAATAGGTTTAGGCAGTGTCTGACAATTTTGCTGAGTTGGTAAAATGCCTGCCTACTGATAAAAGTGTCCCGGGTTCAAGTCCCTACAGGGCCAGTTGCCTAAGAATATTATTGTGGAAATTTGTTTGCACCTTAATAGGAGGTATTTCTCGGCTATTATGTTTGATCAATATTAATCCACATCCACACTAAAAGGAGCTACGTTTATTTCAGATTTCTGGGACAGTCATCTATAAACGATACTGCAACCCTGCCATAAGGAAAGAATTACGGTTTTTTCAGAAGTGTTGGCCACACCATCCCTTCCCCAGGTAACAACGCTCCAATTCTCTCATATAAATTATTATTTTCAAACTCAAGAATATTATGATTATTTACATTTTATGTAAAATAACACCTTAAAAAAACGAATTTTACAATTATATCTGTATCTTGGACCCTGGACGTTTATCCAAAACGATTTGATAGAGTTTGTTCAAATACGATAGATTTTCAGAACTTTATTGATTTTGACCCTAGTTCTTTAATTAAAGGAAGTTTACTGGTGATATATATTTCGAAAATAGATCTAGTGATTTTGTTTAAATTAGATAGATAAGTAGTTTTAACCCGATAAATTACATTATTTATATGTATTTTTTTGTTGATAAAATTAGTGTAAGTTTTATTTAGCCTACCTACCAATGATTTTTCAAGTTAGTTTAGGAATAGTTATGGATAATTTTTTTAAACTCGTATATTTGTGATACGTTATAATTAATAATGTGTTTAATTGATTTAAGTGTAGTTTACTTATGAAATACTTAAGAAAATTAAATATTTACTTTGTATAATAATAAGAACATAATCTTATTTTTCGACTATGTATAACTTGGTGTAGTTTACTGAAAACTTTATTTGTAAATTTTGTTTTAAGCTATAAACTAAATGTTTTACGATTGTATCACACAATTTATTTGCCACTATATAAGAATAAATTGAGTAACAGTTTCGGGAATTATTAATTAAAAAAGTGAGCTCTTTGCTGTTCACTTTGAATAAATCTGCAACGTTAATTATACGTGGAGAGATTATTTTTTACTAAATTTGTTCAAGTTTTTGAAGTACAATATTTCAACTCCTGTGTTTTAGTTGATTTGAAGATTGGAAATTTTGTCAAAGATCCCATCCAACCGGTTGGATAATAGAATACCATGAAAACGAAGCTCCACCATCCCGTGACGTAGCAATACGATCAGTAGAGAGCCCATGTCCATTCCCTGAACTGTAAATGCACTGGTGTCCGGACCGTCAACTTACCCAAGCCCTCATTCCCCGGGATTAGTGGTCCGGTAGATCAGGTAGGAGGAGGTTTGTTGAGGCATGGCACAACCTCAATACTAAGCTTCATTCGTGTGCAGCAATTACTGTCTCATGTACCCTCTCTATCGAGCCCAGAACATTCCAATTAGGACTTTTCTGACCCTATTCTCACCCAGCAATCATAGAAACAACAATACCAAAGTGTTGAGATATCACAAGTGAGCGTCCTGCTGTCTCTCAAGATGCTGCGTCCAATCAGCATGCCCAATGTATTCCTACAGTGGCAATAAAGAACGTTCCATCGGTGTGCTAGCCATAATCACGACCATCATTGAAGCGATCACACACCACGGAAAGCCAATATGTGAACGAATATGTTTACACTCGCAAAGCATAGCAGTTGAAGCCACTCATTATAACTATTATTCTCAATAAGCTGTCTCCGCTAGACGATGTTGATGACAAACGTGTCATTGTCGGCAGGAGTGTAAAGAACAACCATACTTTATTTGTGCATTAAAAAAAATTAGAGGGAATTGTGTAGTGTCTAACTGTACAGGGTGGAAAAATTGGCCAACTACAAGTTGGTCGTATCTAAGTTTTTCAGCAACACACAGCCTCCTTAGGAGATTATTTTAACTAATCACGAAATCTTCCTTAAATGCATGTTCGGGTACCGTATGGTTGTCATTATACCGGAATTAAAAGGGTCAGC
Source organism: Timema podura (assembly GCA_033556935.1). Lineage (NCBI taxonomy): Eukaryota > Metazoa > Arthropoda > Insecta > Phasmatodea > Timematidae > Timema > Timema podura. The sequence goes on along the minus strand of JAVRXN010000006.1, from coordinate 34,735,566 downwards.
TAACTTGCACTGAGCTGAGCGCATCTGTTCAAGGTTTGGGACCTCATTGACGTTGTTCTCGATCGAATGAATACGTGGTTGACAACCATCACAAAATATTGACACGATTTGATCGACATGTTTGTTATAGATGTATGCAACATGCTAACAGAAACTGTGGATGTCATCTATCTCAAACATTCTACGGTGGGAAAACACATCAGAAACCTGGATTTGATAAGTTCTACCTACTATACTCATCACGTCATTTGTTTGGAGTATTACATGTTAGATTGTAAACTAAAAATTATTTTACCAAGCTGTCTAATATACATTGCAGAAAAACGTATCAACGAATATATGCGTTATTCTAGCTAAAATCTATAATAAATATATATTTATCATAACGTATTTTAATAAAGCGAAGCCCATTTCCTTTCTGTCCACAACCCGTGGCCTATTTCTGTCTCAGCATGTCTGCCGACCAATCTTGTGTTAGGTATGAATCATCAAGTGAAGGCTATTCCTGTGCCGACAGGTCAAGTGACCAATCTGACGTCAGGTACGGTTAATAAACTGGGGGATATTCCTGTACCAACATGTCAAGCCGTCACTCGGATAACAGGTGTGAGTCCAAAAATATATTCTTACGTCATTATTGTTGTGACATCCCCCTTGACCTATTTCAATATCGATATATTGAAACCCCACTATGGCAGAAGGTTTGTGTCCAAAAATGAATTATTACGTCATCACGCTTTTGACACCACCCAAGTTGTTTTCCTGTCATGACATGTCATGATGATTTTACGGGAGATAGCACATTGCGACATCACTGGTGGTATATTTTTGTATCAACATGATGAGCCACCAGACTGGTGTCCAGCGTTTGATTACTCATAGAGCCCATCCAATACTATCCTGGAGCCTTGGTAGACCACGTACAAATATATACAATTATTATATCTATATACGTTCAGTCATAACGGTTGTAAGATGTTGTAATAAAAAGAAAAAACTTAATTGTAAATGTTAAAATTTGCATACGTTCCCGAAATCATGTTAGAGATAATATCTTAATAACAAGTTGTGTGATATAAACTATGTGAACTATGCTTCTATGAAAATATCCCATAATCATTCACCTTAAATTGAGAATTTATTCACTTATATCTACACCAAAAGATAAATAGATATCTTATTCAAGTACAATGAGGGATCTCAGTATAAATTAAAAACTTGATTCAAAATATAAAATTAATATGACCACTAACTTCGTCCGGATAGCGTCAAGCATTGGCAGCTAGTATTAAATAATTAATAAGACTGAATTGTTTAATGAACTGATGGACATACTCCTATCGTCTGGGAAATAATCTGGTAAATGGCCAAACGTATTTCAAGTTTAAACATGTCAAGTTCTATCTTTGTCCACTAACTTCATCATCCATTGAGATTAGATTAACTTTTTAAAAAAATGCTCTTGACTCTTAGTAAAATATTTGTATGGAAATACCCTCCCCCTCCCCCTTTTTTAAATGCTAGTCGAGGAGTCACAAAAGAACAATAGTATATTTTTATTGAGAAACAAAAATAAAACATAAACAATCACGATTCATAAATATGTATATATTGACTAGAGATCCGCCATCTTACGGCTTCCAGAAGGGACAATCATAATTACCATCAAAGATAGTGACCAATAAGATACGACTCAAAAATTCGGGATTTGAATTAACTCCAATTTAAAATATTTAGTCACCTGGTGACAATGACAATTATTTGCACTATCATAATGTTTTAAAAAACAGTATTTTTTACTATGTGTACTGTCATAATGTTTTAAAGAAAGAGTAATAACTTTCAAAATATAAGAAACTCGCCGTATAGCGGCAACGATATTTGGACTGTACAATAATTAAAGTCCCCAAGGACGCTATGTCAAAATCTTTTACAAAATGTCACTCTTGCGCTAAAAAATACGTATTATGGTGTAATTTAAGTTAAGAGACATAATGGATTATACACTTTGAGATATCTTACAATCACAAAAATGTTAAAATGCATCAAAGTTTAATAGTACAGTACTAAATTTATAAGTGCTCAGCCTGCAAATGAATTTCAAAGAAATTAATTAATAAAGCATAAATCAAAATAACTAAAGCGTTCTGCTTTCCCATAGCGATTTAATGTAACTCAAAGCTATTAATGTTACAAAGCACTACGGTAATAGTTTAAAAGCTTCCTTCTCACACTATCATATAGTAAATTCAAAGCAATTAAGATTATATAAGCTATTACATTATGTTAAAGCTCTTGATCTCCACATAATAAAATGTAAATTTAAACTATCAAGGTTTTATTTCCCCACACAATATCTATTTGGTTTATCAGCACCACATTACTTAAGTTGGAAACAGTTAAAGTTATAAGCACATATCTGAACGTTAAAGTGTTTGGTTCCCACATAACAATATGCAAATTTAAGCTATCAACGTTAAATATACTAAAACTATTCAGTAAATGACATCAACTTCTAATAAGATAGATTGCAAGAATGCAACTAAACGCAAGCCACCAAGTGGCGAAATAGAAGTTACTTTGCATTGAAGAATGGTTATGTTCCCCTAACAGGTAAAATACTAATAAGAATTAAATAGCCAAATTTATTATTTATGCTTTTAGTGAGGATTACTCCATCTAGATATTATATTCTGAAAATTTAACAATGACACCTGGACACGGGAATCGAAACCGGGACCTTTGGCTTAGTACGCCAATGATCTACTCACTGAGCTATCCAGGATTAGTCCCGTGCCTAGGGTCATTCTTCACTCATAGGCTCTGCCTTAAAATATGAGTGAAGAATGACCATATACACTTGACGAATCCTGGATAGCTAAGTGGTTAGAGCATTGGAGTTTTCTAAGCCAAAGGTCCCGGATTTGATTTCCGTGTTCAGGTGTCATTTTTAAATTTTCAGAATATGATAAAAATACTAATAGATACGTGGTTACAAATTAACCCCACTGATACCAAAAAAACCCCATGCCGTAATCGAAATTTAAATTAATAAGCACGAGAATAATAATTTTGAAAAGATACCCATGGTTTGACCGAAAGAGAATTTTGAAGAATTAAGGTTAAGCCTTTGCTTAAATTGTAGCTCTCACCTTGAGCTAACCTTATGATACAATGAGTGACGATATCTACAAACCACAGCCATATATAGCGAGCTCATGAGACCACATATCCGCAGAGACTAGGGGTGACAAAGGGGTGGAGGAGAGTGGAAGGGATGAGACCTGGAATCGCGTAGAAGCACGTAGAAGCTAGTAGAAGCTTCGTGAGCATCCTGCCAACTTGATGACTGTGATCAATAGGCCAGGTGGAGGATATAACAACTAGGTTCGTGGAGCTTTCTTCATTTGTTTTTCTTGGACACGGCCTCTTTCGCTTGCTTAGAATTGGGTCACGCCTCCTTTCAGTCAGCGTGACGGATTGTTAGAGGGAGGGGGGCCAGGTGTGTTAAAGTTGGAGTCCAAACGAGTCGGAGGGTGAATGTTATTCCATTTAATCGAACTGTTACAATGTAACTTGTTAAAGTATATCCAAAAAGAAAACCATAACATTTTTAGAGGCCTGTATATAATATGCTGGCAGATAGCTTGTTCCCCAGGAATATTAGATAAATTATACTAAAGCTTACTACGTTTCTTGAATGGAACAAATTAATAAGAAATGGTAAATAAGATAAATAGAACAGATATAATTGATTACTTTTTAAATTAATCATAAACATGAATTAGATTTTCGACTCTGACCCCTTCCAGTGAAAATAATAAATCCTGGTTGTAGTGTTGTAAAAATAAGTAATAAGAAGCCTGTAACCAATAGTGCGTGGAACAAGCAGCATAAACAAAAAAAATAATATTTTACTTCCGGAGACCAGCACCAAACTTTAAGGGTAGGTTTAAGGTATGGCATAGGTTGTAAATCAGCAGGAAGACACCCTTAGAAGTTATAACATCATTCGTAATGACGTCATCAAAATGGCTGCCTAGCAGATTATTTAAGGTCACACAGCTCAAGAACTACTGAACGGATTTTAGTAAAAAGGTCTCATTTTAAAGAATTATTTATTTAAAAAAATAAAGGTTACTATACAATTTGCCATAAGTACTATAGTTTTTATTTTGTTCCTAAATTACGAGATTTTTATTTATTTTGTTATCTTTCTTTCCTAGCCAATTCCCAAATACCATGTTTAGCTAAAAATATATATATATAACTATGTATAACACATATATTAATACTTTATTTTAAGTTTTTTATTATTTTAACCCATTTATATGTTGTTCTCTTTCATTCGTAAATAACTGAAATGGTCATGGATAAGAAACAACGGCGAAGGTTACTAGTGCTGAATGAAACTATCAGTAAACCAATCATTTCATGGACTGAAAACTGAAAATAAGCAGCCTCTTATTGTACCAACAGAAAGTGGCTATAGTTACCAAAAAGAACATTTTATTAAGTATGCTGAGTATGAATCCCTCCCAACACATTTACTGTTGGAGAACTTTCACCAGAATATTATTGAAAACAATGTTAAATACCATAAAAATTGCAGAACACAATAAAACAGTCAGAAGATTGAACGGCTGAATAAGAAACCTCTCTTTGATTAAAACAGTTTAGAAGAGCAGGCGTCACAGATAAATCCTATAGAATACTTGTCTGAAACTAGCACCAGCATGTTAATTATAAGATCAAGTCAAACATCAGTAGAGTTGACATAAAATCCAAATGCATCTTCTGTGAACTGGGTGAATATAAGTAAAAACTCGTGTCTGCATATACACTTGGAATAGGACCAAGCATACTCACGCATGAACAAGCGCTCTAAGACCAGAAACTGCTTACAAAGTTATATTCTACAGATTTGGTGGCTTTATAGGTTAAATACCACAAGACATGTTACAAAAAAAATATGAATAAAGTTTGGAATGTGCATAGGTCCCAATGTAATGTAACGAGTAATCCTTCAAAAACAGCATATGGCTTAGTTCTTTGTGAACTAGTTACTTACATGCAATATATGTACGTGTATAGCGCTAAATTTCCCGTTTTCCGATTAGAAAATCTTGTGAAACTTGTTGAAGAACGACAACAACAGTTGGGATTTTATAAATTTGTTGTGAATTGCACTCGCTTGAAAGATCAACTTATAGCATTTGTACCAGATCTTCGGAAGGATAATGTTGGCCAAGAAGTTCTCCTTACCTTTGAAGGAGATATTCACAACCCCATAATTGAAGGGTGCAGTTATAATTCTCTAAGTGATGGAATGTGTTTATCACGTACAGCAAACATTATTCGTGAATATATGTTTTCAGACTACCCAAAATTTGATGGTTCTTTTAAAGGCTCATTTACTAGAGTGAATTGTGTTCCTAAGAAATCACTATTGCTTTATAGAATGGGTTTAGAAGGTTCATCTACAGAAAACCCGATAACAAGCGAGGAATCAGCCATGCAGCATTGGCTATTGCACGATTGGTTAGATTCAATTGAATAAAGAGACAAAGACAAACATCTGCACAATTCAGACGTCATAATGTAGATCAAAAGACTCCTCTGTCTTTATATTTAGGACTCATGCTTAAAAATCGTACAGGAGGAGGAAAACTTACTGACAAAATGTATCACTTTGGTATGAGAGTATCATATAAAAAAAATTACAGAAAATAGAAAAAAACGTTGCTGGTGCTATGTGTGAATATTATAACCAACAAGCGGGCACTGTTTCCCCACCCAATGTAATTCATAATGTATTTACGTGTGCGGCAATTGACAATACAAACCATGATACCTCCTCTAATACATCCGTCGAATCCTTTCACGGGACAAGCATATCCCTAATACAATATTCTACAGATAATAAAAATAGCAACGCAGTAGACACTCTAAGCCTCACTGTAAATAATCCTAAAATATTTCTGCCAGTTGTACTTAACTATTACATCAACATCAAAACGTAACCTTCATTGGTAAACGACACATTTGGTAATTCAATTTTCTATGTTTCTGAAGAAACAAAAGATTTGATAGAACAAGTAAAAATAACTTTGAGAGAGACATTCTTCCATGGGCTGTGCTCTCTTTTCGTAAGGAAGAAAATGATGAAATTGTGAAACTAAAGAGCACGTCAGTTTTGCTTCCACTTCTAAAAGAGAATATTGACTCTCCAGCCATGGTTCGGCATACCATGAACATTAATGTAACTATTTTAACCAATATCAATCCTGAACAAACCCTAGTCATAACATCAGACCAACAAGTAAATGCTACTGCGAAGCAACTTAGTGCAGATATTCTGAGTTGTATGAAGAGGTCAAAATGTTCATAATGTTAGGAGGGCTACACATAGAAATGGCCATGATTTCAACAATTGTTTCATAGTTGGAAGGCTCTGGTTTGACATAAAACCTCTCAGAATCAGGTGTTACAGCTCCAGGAAGAGCTGAAGGCTTCTTTAAATAATCTCATATTAAACGGAATCAATATGCCCATGAGGTGAGCTACACATCGCTTACTATCCCTCTGCAGCAAGCATATGACAAAATTGAAGTTGAAACATTAGAAAGCTTCACTCACTGATGCAAACGAATGCAACTAGAATCTATTTAGTTCAATTATTGGATCACAACCATACAACTAGAATATATTCTTCCTCTTGTGTATGTACAAAGCATCTGCCAGTGACACTTTCTGGATCTTCTTTCAGCACTTGAAAATATATGCCCTTGGATGTTTGCACTTGATCACGTGAATTATGCTGGGTGGCTTCCAATTTGTTCACAGCCTGTATAAACTACCAGATATTCACCCCACTGTGTACAGCGAATTTTTAAATTTACACTTTGTAAGCAACAAAATAAAAATGAACTTCTCAATCATTTCTAATGATCATATCAATGAGCAAAATAACAAACTTGCAAAACTAGATAGTACAAAACTATCCCTTCTTAGTAACAAACGTGCATTACTGAAATGTATGACAGCTGGCTCTGAAATGGCATGCCTGAATAGTGAATTTGTAGAAATCAACAACCTGAATCATAAAGCTAAATATTATGAAAATAAACACCATGAAGACAGTACATCATTTGTAGTTGGCTTTCAGAAAAACGTACATGTTTTAATTAAAGTCTTTCAAAAGTATTTGAAGAGAAAGAACTTACTACTGTCAACAATAGTAAAATTGTTATGAGCAAAGTAGCGGTTAGGTCTGTCTTTGAAGCTTACGGTAATGTACTACAGTACAGTACTACACATACATGAATTAACGTTTGGTATTGGGAAAGATTTATATTCACATGTCACCAAGGGGAACAACCTTAAATTGTTCAGCAATAAAAAAAACTACAACCATTTCCAAAGATAAACAACAGTTGGCATATCTAAGGAAGGATTCTAATTTATTTGGTCGCGTTTACGTTACAAGACAATATAGACATGGAGAAGCCGAAGATTTTTTTACCATGAAAACAGCACATATCCACCGTCTATTTCCGAATTTGGTAAATTACGACTGCCTTCAAGTAAAGCTGATATTGAATCTTGTATTAAAAAAACATGCAACTTTTCAAGTGAAGTTAATTCGTCTGCCTTAATGCCAATTGTATCCGCTCTAATCATTGATGTAGCTGCCCTTGTGCACAAGTTGACACCAGAGAAAAGTACAACCTTTCAGCAATACAGTGACTATTACCCTATATAAAGATGAGATTAGAAACAGTTAGTAGAGTGGATACTGTATTGGACCAGTATCTAAATGGAAGGTTGAAGTCACAAACTCGCCAGTCTCAGGGTTCTGCTGAAAGGATAGCAATCAAACATGTAGTAAAGATCCCACACAATTTTAAACAGTTTTTGACTGAAGATAAAAATAAAGTCGAACTTCTCAACATGCTGGCAACGAATAGTTGCAATAGTAACGCCCAGTGAACCAATATTTTGCAATTTCAAAGACAAAGTATTATCGTCAACTGAAGAAGAGTGTTGCCTCAATTTCACCATCGTCACACGAGGAAGAAGATGCACGACTTCTTCCTCATGCATAGGATGCTGCTATGCATGGACACCACAAGGTTGTCATAAAACAGTGGATTCGAATTTAATTTCCATGGATTTATTTACATTTTCACATATTGCAGAAGCCCAAGAACTGTGGATTAAGTATGGAACAAGGAATAATTTACAGTATTTACCCATTCATGTATTATATTCTAAACTTCCTAGTGGTGTATCTGAGCATATCCTATTCTTCCACTCATGCACAGGATGTGACACGGTTTCTTCATCTTGTGGTATTTAGAAAAAAGTGTCTGGAAAATATGGATGTCGTTTCGGAAAGTTGATTTGACTTTTTAAGAATATTTCAAAAACGAAAGATACAAATGACAGCGTGGAGTTTTCTTTACTAGAACGTTTTGTGGTATTAATGTACTATTCTACTAGTACAGCAGAAAGGGTAAACTAAGCAAGCAAGATATTGTTTACCCAGATGAGTAGAAATATTGAACACATGTCACCACATGCCAAAATACCCTATTACTACACTTAAAATGGGCAATTTTTCAATGCAACTTTAGAGAAATTGTTTGATTAGCAATTCTAAATCTCATGATCCATATCAGTGGGGATGGAAACTAGACGATGGCACTGTGTACAGACATCTTTGGACAACATTTCCAGATGTAAGCAAACACTGCCAAGAATTGGTATCATGTAAGTGCAAGGAACGATGTACCCAGTGCCGGTGTTGGAGAACTGGACACAAATGCACACTTTGGTGGACATGTAAGTTCATTGCTCTAGAATAGATTAGTAATGAACGGATTATTATAATTACATGAATTTAATATGTTGTACAGCTCAAGTAATTTTTAACATTATTGTGTGGGAAACACTAGGCTTTAAGAAAATGCACAACGGAAATGAAAACTATCGTATAAAGGGTATAATAGCTAAGAATATTTCTTGTGGAGAGTAAATATTATTTAAAGTGAGTTATTGCTGAATCTAACCCGTTCATTAGTTTCTGAGAAATGGTTTGGCGGCAATTTTAAGTAGCCCAGGTAAAAAGTAAATGTATAAACATAACATAAAAATTAAAATGATTTAAAATATTATTTAGAATATTCACTATAACCTTACGTAGCTTTAACTATTTTGTTTTGATTAAATATGGTATTTGTGGATCGGCTAGGAAAGGAAGATAACAAAATAAAGAAAAAAGTCTCATAATTTAAGAATAAAATAAAAACTGCTTCACTTACGGCAAATTGGATAATAACCTTTTATTTAGAAAATAAATAATTCTTTAAAATTATATATTTTTCATTAAATTTTGTTCAGTAGTTCCTGAGATGTGTGACCTTAAATAATCTGCTGGGCGGTTATTTTGATGATGTCATTACGAATTATAAAATCACTACTAAGGGTTTCTCCCTGCTGATTTACAACTTATAGCATACCTTAAACCTACACCTAAAGTTTGGTGCTGGTCTCCAGAAGTGAAAAATTTATTAGCCTGCTCCACGCACTACAAATAATTTGGATAAAAAGAGATTTATAAAGTTGTTTAAAAATCTAAGTGATTTAATAAGAGTAAGCAAAAATAATTAAGGTGCCTTAATTATATCCTTCGTTCCCCAACATACTATCCTAGTCGACCAAAACTTATTAATATCGGTACCCACTCATTTTAACATTAACATATGCCATTAACTTATTTTATTTTCATTGATTAAATATACATGCTCACTCTAATGACTCACAAACCCACTCTAATCCTATCCTATCCTATGATCCAAATATCTAGAATAATTTCTTAAAAGAAGCACATGTCTCGGTGGATTGGTAAGCTAGCTCGCAAGTCGTGTTCTGCTAGACTGTCGAGGACGGGGAGATCGAGGTTCGAATCTTGGTAAGGTGAACTGGAGTTGCTTTTTTATATTCTAACGTCCCAATTCTTAACCCATTAGTGTAATTAGTACCTAAGCGTATAAACCAAACGGGTGGTAGCACACAGTGCTAAGTATTATTAAAAGACACCATTTCATGCAGATTTTTTCTAATACCTTTTATATTGGTTTAAGAGTTTCCGATTTCCAGTGGCGTAGAGTGTTGAACATTCTACAAATATTCAAAAACACTTGTTTCCAGCAAAATGATTAAGAATATAAATAAATAATTGCATACAAACTCTTTACAACATAGATAAATTGTAAACCAAATCATTGCCACACGACCATTATGTAGAGCTACCAGTGCGTATTTCCTTCAAGTAATTCTAATATACAACCCCTGTACTTCTTTCAAGCAATGCAATCTACCTTTTTTTTATGGTACAGATTTACTTATATCTATTTCTATGTTGCTACTGTGCCTATTTCTTGAATCGAAACCTTTCCCGTCTTCACATAAGAGTAATGTTCCTACAATGCTTTGACTATCTTCCCGTCGTTGTCATCTTCTTCAAAGTCGTTTAAAATATGTGACACATTTTTCCATGTCGGTCCATTGCAGTAACCATGGATAAAAATAACACTTTAGGCCCACTTTTCTTCAACCACAAACTGCATCTCATTTTATATTACATTCACACGAGATAAATTGAAGCAAAGTCTGAGTAGCAGAATCCATGGTGAATTGCCTGGTGTTAAGTCCATTCCAGCTCTTTTTCTAGCTCCAGGACCATTGAATTTTGTGAATGAGACTATTTTCGATGATGTCGTGAGATTTCATGTAAAATAGTTGATATAACTTTAAAAAAAAGTGCTTTTACTCAAGGCCATATATTTCTCGGCAGCAAAAAGAGGAGATGTGTTGACAGTGTCATAGTGGCTGGGTGGAGGGATTATAAATGGAAGATATAATATATTTGATTCTACGGAAATTTTGTCAACGATTGCCTTCTCCATAAATCCATTCAACCTAGATTTGGATGGGAGCTCAACAGTTTTCCATAGAGCCAAATATATTCATAAGCTAATGGCAATACTTTATTAGATAGCGAATGGGTACTCTCAATATCAGAAATAGTAATAATTTTCAAGCCTGAGCTTTATGGTCTTTGAAAACCATTAAATGGAACAAATCCATACTCACAAATTTTACTGGTGAAAATCTTGTTAGACGTGAAATATTTTTATCTGGAGAAATATCAGGGTAGCGAGTAACACACAGGATACCACCATGACATAAAAATTACTGGAACAATCAAGAGTATTTAATATTAAAAACAGTATCCTCAAATGCGAAAAGAGATAATTAATCCAGCTTGATTTCAAGTCACGGACGCCTAATACAGGGTGTTTCAAACTATGCTGTTTCCCTGCATGATGACTAGTCGTTAGTGAGATATCTTGATACAAATTGTTTGTGTAAAAATCCATCAATTCTAGTGTGTAATGGCAATAAGAGGTAAATGATGCTTTGCTGCATAATTGATTGGAGTGACAAAGTGGTGCAATCTTTATCCACTTGAATAGAGAGTCACGTTTGTTTAGAAAAAATATATCAGCAAGATTAAAACGTAGCGACTGTAAACTATAGTGTTGATTTAACTAAGAAAACTATCAGAAGGAGGATATTTGTCTGTGATGTAGACTGGTGATCGTATGTCTTCCAAGATGATGCAAACTGTGGTTTGAATGAGTCACAGTCTTTATTTAAGATTTTCGGAATTTTTCTCCTCGTACCAATAGCCCCTCCATATGCTATATACATTATTCTGCAAGCATACAGTTGGCAGTTTATTCACGGTTTTTACAAGAAGAATATAATCACTATACTTATGCAATAAGAGGGCTTTGAATGTTTGGATGTATGTGCGAAAATCCCCTTCAATTTATTTAGTAAAATTGTTGAGAGAGAATTGACTTTCATCATAATTCTCGCTTGGGTAAGAGTAAATCGATTACATCCTTTCATACACTTTGCTAACCAATCACTAGTATTATTTCCGTCCAATTGATGGGAAAATGAAAAACATTTTGATACATAATGGTATTTTGCATCAAGCGCAACAAAATCCGAAACATGTTATACACTGTTATCAATCATTCGACTCGAGTCATCTTCGTGGTTCCCTGCTACTTTCAAGACGATGTATGTGAACGATTGTCTCCGCACTTCATAGAGTGTATTTTGTACAGCTAAACATGTTTTTGGCTTTATTACAAATGCTTCATTTATTTATTCGTTGCATGGTCATTAATTTGTTTTACCAGATGCAGGTGTGTTTGATCGTAGTGATGTCGATGAATATTACTACAAAACTACATAACTACTTCGACTACTAGACATAACAATCAGTTTTTAATAGTTTTAACACTTTTGGCACGCACTGTGTTCAAAACTCTGTTAAATTTTATCAAAAATCTTTACGTTTTATAAAGTATTTTGACAATAGATGATCTAAGAATTTTTAAATCCTCCTTTGCACTTCAAACACTTTGAATTCATCTGAAATGTTAATATATTAAACGGTCACTTTGGAAGCGGCCATAAGCTACATACACCTTGAACAGTAGATTTTATTTAAACTGAGGCCAAGGGGCACAAAGACCAGAAGTTTAGTTGTTGGGTAATGGGAGAATATTTTTAGACTTTTCAAATGTTAGGAATGGGTCGAACTGTCCTAGCTGAAATCCAATAACATTTGTAAGATTGACGAGGTATCATTATAGTGTGGAAACGAGTGGAAACATTTGGTAGGAGTTTATATGAAATCATTTATTAATATTATTAAAAAATTCTGGTATAAACAAGTATTTTCAAAAATGCATAGAATATTCTTCAACTGACACTGTTGAAACAGGAAAACTATTTGACCATCATTGATATGTTTTTAATAAAATTAATGTTGATTTTTTTATCTCTTATGATATTTATTGGATTATATACATAGGGCCTATATTTATAATAGAGTGATGAAACGAATATAAGAATGTATAATGTGTTGATCAAAAGGAAGCGGAAGGTCATGTAAGACGTGGCTAAATGTTGTATGTATTGTATCAATCTTGATTGTAGTGTAACAGTGCTACAAGGACAAATTACGAGAGTACATTTGGAAAGTAGCAGTCATCCGTCTGCATGCTTAGACCACCACATCCTACGAGTTTCCTGGACGTACATCAACATAATACTGAGGTGGGCCGCGAAGCCATACATCCCGCTACGACACCACGCCCAAGAAAATATTAAGGAAGGGTTTGGCCTTCTTTGCCCCGCTGTGACTTGATTGTTCGCTGTGCATCTATTCTAACGCTGAACATTCCAGTCACTTCCAGCTCCATATCATGTTTCCTCCCCCTTATCCCTCTTTATCTTCCACCTCCCCGTCCTTGGATCCACTTTCTGGGTCCCCATAATCAAGCTCTAGTCAAGTTTAGTTGGTATTGGCGCTAATTATTTCACCGTATTCATCAAGGCAAGTGACGCTATTCTAGCAAATGTAGTCTGGACATTTTTATAAATTTACTTTTGGCTTGGTTATTTATTTTTTCAAAATTATCTATTAGGACGTTAAATTAATAACTGATCAAAGTTTTGGCTTTGAACCTAGAATGCTATTCTCAAATTTAATTAATGTGTCTAGTATGAAGCCATTTTTCATATTTACTTAAACTCATTCGGAAAGTTATTTCTCTAGAACATAAATAATTAAAGATAATTGTCTGTTTCACTGTTTGATAGTTTTTCCTTTCTTAGTAACGTTTTTACGAAATAGCTGAGCAGCACATGGAAGATTTTCGGCCTGGTACTGCACTTTTTGATACAAGCATGAAATCTTTCAATCCACCCAAGATATGCATTTTCAGATATGGAGGTCAAAAAAATTCCTTCATGGACAGAAGATATGGCGTCATCAAGATGGCCGATGCTTTGAAATGCATTTTTCCATATATATCGTAAACCATTGGCTCAAGTTTCGATATCTTTATTTCAAATGAAAGCTCTTTAAATTAACTTTAAGATGAGAGTAAACAGGTTTTCGATTAATCGATATTTACTTAGCTATTTAAAGAAATATCAATATGATTATTACATTTTGTATTATTTCTATCGTTGCTTTGTCATCATTGGTTAAATTACAAAATGTTTCAAGTAAAAGTTTTGTTTTGCTTAGTTTATTAAAATTAATTCATATTGTATTTTTTTCGTATGACCAGCTGCAAGGCCGTAATCCTTGATAAAACATTTACAAGTAGAGGGCAGACTGCTTTGGTACCCTGCACCGTCTCGTTGCGTCTTTGTTGAAATACTTAAAAATCATAGACTTAATATAAGGCATTTTTTTAAAACAAATACTTTATTTATACACCCTTAAAGATACATTGTGCGTGTCTGAATAACCCGTCTAAACGCCCTTGGAATCCATGTCCACTTTAAAGTTGCAATGGTGTCAGCTTAAAGGCCGGAAGTGATTTTTGATGGTGTCTGAATTCTCTTAAAGTGTACAATTGCACCCCTAATTGTAAACTTTACTAAAGGGCACATACAACTTTCCCTTTATCGCGCACTTTAGTTAAACTAGCTTTTAAAATTGAATTGAATTTTGTGAAAATGGAATAAAACATTCACATTTTTTTGCCAGATGGCTTTAGCTGTAATTTGCTGTCCGAAAACTATCATGCACCCTATGTACTTAGGGATGCCAGAAACTTGTTAGATTAAAGCATGCAGTAAAGTGCACAAGTGCGTAGGGGACATAATATTCAAACACAGCCATTGCCCCACCACCATAAACCACCTTCCCCTTATTTCATACTTTTAAGGAAGTATTTTAAATAGTTTATTTCGTTCTAGTCCTAATATTGGTAATTATTTATCAAATGTTTTTATTAAACATTATTTTTAATTTTTTCATTTACATTCAAAATAAATTGTATACGTCATTTTATAGTAAAAAATCAAAAGAATGTATCATTTTTTTAAGCATCTAGGGAATTCTTTTTGCTAGGCTTATCACTACACTTATTTTGTTTTTGTCCAGGATGTGATGATATAATAAAAATTATGTGTTGTGCTGATCAGTAATTGTTATCTTTATGATATTTTGACAATTAAGAGAAATTTTCAAGAAATCAATCAGAAAGGTATGTTTCTCAGATGGTT
This sequence comes from Timema podura, assembly GCA_033556935.1. NCBI lineage: Eukaryota > Metazoa > Arthropoda > Insecta > Phasmatodea > Timematidae > Timema > Timema podura. The sequence continues at coordinate 34,720,389 of JAVRXN010000006.1, read as the reverse complement.
TTTTAAACAACTTTTGAAAAGTATATCTCTAAAAGTATAAATAACCTATACGGTTTATTTAAAAACTGCCCTATCAATTAGAGCCTATTGATTGTTCAATTACACTAAGTTATTTAAGTATTTTTATACGATTAACTTACAATCGGCTGACCAGCCCTTTTCAACAGTAGGAGTCAGTCAAGCCCACGAACAAAATAATTCTCTCATAAAGGACGATGGTGGATCCGTGGGTGTGTTGAAAGATAGATGCCACTTCATAACGGAGGTGGATGATTTGTGGACCAGAGATGTCTGCCTTTATGGATCAGTTTGAAAATATAACTTCTCCAAGAGAGTCATCCCCAAGACAGCTGGAAAAACAAACACTACATCTCCAAACTGTCTTCAACAAGAAAGAAAAATCTCTAAAAGAAGTCATTGCAGCCTTTGTAAATCTTTTTATTGAATCAGGGAAAGAGGTTTTTTTCATTTGAGAACCTGGCGTTGTCAGAATAAATTGTTCAAAACATCATGAACATTGAAGAAGAAGGCAAAACAGAGTATGAGGAATTAGTTTCCAAAAGGGTATCCTCAGATGAGATATCATTGTACAAAAAAATAAAACAAAACAACTTCATATTGTTTGGAAACTAAAAACTACCTCCAAATGTAGTGGAATCAGTCCACTAAAGAAGGACGTTGACTTATACTCTAAGCTGTTTGTTACTAGTATGACTAGAGACCTTGACCTTTGTCACTTTTTCTTTTGAAAATCATTCAGTCTCTCCAGCAATTTCATGTTAAGGACATATTCGAAGAGGAAGCAAAGCTGGCCTGCTCATAACTTTTAAAAAAATTCATATCTTTTGAGATAAATGACAGTCAGTCTGTGGTCTGATGTCATGGATTTTGAAGATAATAACTTAATTAATGATACAGCTGAAATGCCACATAAAGATGCTCAAGAGATGCTAATTCAAGATGACAGACAGTGCTACTCCTGATGCTCAAGAGGTTCCTGAAGATACCACTTTACCATAAGGCAGAACAAATCAAATAACATTTACTGCTTATTATGGTCCAGCTCTCGTTCATATCATTCAGCCAAAGGTGAAATTTTTTTTTCAAGAGTACAGTGAAGCTATAGGAAAATATCTCCAGCCAGACAGAGAAATTGTTGACAGTGAAATCTCTACCTTCCTGGCCAGAGAGATTGTTGCCAGTTCACCTCTATCTCTTCCTTCCTGGCCACAAAGATTGTTGTCAGTTCACCTCTATCTCTTCCTTCCTGGCCAGAGAGATTGTGGATAGTTTCAAATCTTTCTCTTCCTTCCTGGCCAGAGAGTTTGTGGACAGTTCACATGTTAAGGATATACAGGTGTTTTTTACTGTAGGCCGAAATGTACTCTCTAATGATGTGAATCAGACTTCACACGTTGAGAAAATGTGTAGTCACGGAGAAGCAGATTCTAGGATTCTTGTTTATGTACTTGATGCAGTGAAGACAGGTTTAAAGGCTGTTTGCATTCGCACAATAAACACAGATGTTATTTTTGTTGGCTATAACGCATTTCTTCACATTCTCCAAAGAGTGTATTGCTGAACTGAGAGTAAACTTTGGTTGCGGAAAGAATTTTAAGACCATTGTAATTCATGATATAGCTCAAAACCTTGGCAAAGTAGGTCCGTGGCTTTGGTTGTATTTCACGTGTTCTCTGGGTGAGATAGAACATCATTCTTTGGAGGCCGAGGGAAAAAATCAATGGGGAACAAATTGAGGGAACTCCCTGAAATGACAAACCCTTTTTGGTTCCTATCACACCCTCAGGACAATTTTCCTGATGCCATCTTCAATCCCCTTCAACAGTACCAGGTGTCATTTTTCAATTTAAAGAACTTGATATCTAGATGTGGCTATATCCATAATTATTAACATATAATAGCTTTGTTATTTAATCCATCATAATATATGAACCCGTACAGCTATAATATTGTACATTTGGCAGATTAAAGCCAACTATTTAGTCGATAGTGGCTGCGTTATCTGATATCTCGTGACTTAATTTATCATATATTTGTAGCTGACGATATCCTCATGTCCATCACAGACTCCGCCTTAAAATATGAAAGAAAAATTACACTGAGTACCGGACGGTTCCTGTATAGATAAGTGGATAGAGCATTGGTGCACTAAGCCAAAGGACCCTGGCGTGATTCCATGTCCAGGTGTAGTTTTTAATTTAAAGAATTTGAAAGTAGGTTATGTTTAAAAAAATAAAGGGATGTTCTTAAATACATTATTTTTATAGATTACAGCAAACACCAAACGAGACGGTGAGGGGCAACAAAGCAGCCTGCCCTCTAATTGCGTTTTATCAAGTATTACGGACTTGTGGCTTGTCATAAGAAAAAAGTACTAGATGCATTTATTTTAGTAAATTAAGCAATACAAAACTTTTACTTAAAACATTTTGTTATTTAATCAATGAATAGGAAGCTATGATAAAAATAGTAAAAAATTTATCACTCGTTATTGTTAATTCTTTAAATAATTAAGTAATTATCGACTTGTATCTTAATGATAATTTAAAGAGTTTTCATTTAAAATTAATAAGTCGAAAATTGAGCGAGTGGACTGAGAAGAGCATTTAGAAGCGGCGGCCATATTGATGACGTCATAGCTCCTGTACACAGAAGAATTTTTTTGATCTCCATATCTGAAAATTCTTATCTTAGGTAGGTCTAAGCCTGTGCAAAATTTCATACTTGTATCAAAAAGGTGCAGTATCAATTCCCTACGCTGCTCAGCTAAAAGTACTGGCCGTATTGTTTGCTAGCAGATGGTGTAGTTTACTACATTCTATCTTAAATTATTATTCTGCATTCACGTCACTAAACTAATAGCCTGCTATTTGTTAAAGAGCCACGTAATAGCTATATCATTTTTATTGTTGTCAGTGACTGTCCCCATTCAGGGAAAGCCTATTATAAAGCTGTTAGCTAAATTTGCTTCAATTATTAAAGTGACTTTGCTTTTAGAGATAGATTTAGCTAGATGTTACCTCGAGATTAACTCAGAGTATTATATTAGACTTGTTTCTTTCAATAATTATTGATTTAGTTTAAAGTTATGTACCCTCATTAATGTTAATACTACTTGCATTGTGTTGTAGTGCCACTGGGGTGGTTTTCTGGCTTCACATTTAACTTGGATTAGCTATCTCCTTTCATGCTTGTTGCTACTAAATCAGTATTGTTCCTTAACTTTAACCCCAGCATCTTGCCGAATAAACATTATCTACTCCATTCTACTCAAAATCTTTGTAATTTTACTATCGTGTTTCTTATGTTTAAATAAAATCAACTCTTGCTATCCTTTGCCTATTATTTATCTTAAGAGTACTAAGTAGGGGGTGACAGTAGCACCAACTAGAAATAAGATATTAAGAAATAATCGGTTTTGGCCACCATTTTTCAAGATGGCAGTTCTAGCGGGGGTGCGTCAAGATCGACTCATAACCTTATTTAGTACCCAAAATTACAGAGCCCCTTCAAATATCTAAACCATTTATTTTTTGTATGCAAATGGCCTTTTTTTTATTTATTAACTAAACTACTATGTGTAAATTCTTTTTTTTTATAAAGACACTAATTTTACTAGATTGAATACGAAACAGCAAACACAAAACGTTAATATAGTTTATTTTTGTATATAAGATTAAAATGTATTCTGTAATCACTCTTTGGATTGCAATTTAATTGGCGATCAAGTAAGAGAACATGATGAATTTATATTAATTTTAATAAGAGAATACAATGATTGAAAATGTAGTTTGCGATATAAAATTTGAAATAACCTAAATTTAAATGGATTTCTATATATATATATGGTTTAATGGAATGTAAACTTTATACCCATAAACAATTTCATTACAATCGGTAAAATCGTTTGGGCTTAATTGATCAACGAATAGATGAAAAACAAGTATGCAAACAGACATAAAACATTTAATTTTTTAAATAGTAGGATTTAAATTATTTTTACAAATTAATTTATTTTTAGACTTAAATATTTAGAATTTCTTATGGCTATATATTTGTAGTTTCTTATAATTATAATTGAAATTTATTTTATATATATATATATAATATATATATATATATATAATTTATTGGAGTTGTATGTTTAGAACTGCCTAGAATTTATTATTATATTACTATAAATGAGGATTTATTTATAGCATGATATTTTGATAATGTCTACTAACACAACTTACGTTGCCCGGTTGACTCCATTCTGGACGCTGTGTTGACAGTGTCTCCAAACAAGCAGAAATGTGGCATCTTTTGACCCACTACTCCAGCACATACAGGACCTATTGGTAAAAATAGCCTCAATGATAAAACGAAATATAGTCATAACTACTCATTAGATGATTTAAAAAAGTATTTCCTGTCCAGTTGAATTTTTTCTTTGAATGACAGAAACCATTGCGTCTGCTACGCCCCCAATAATCTAAGACGATTTATTTACAGTCTACTCCAACTGAGATCACTCCCCACCAGTGTAACAACGCTAACAAGATCCTAACAAAGACACACTAGTATGCGTCTACACAAGTCACCAACGACTCTGGAACCTAGGTAATGTTAGAAGTAATAATATACTTATAAAGGCCTTTACGCACCATATGATCAAATTCAATGTGTCGTCACTTTAGACGTGTTTGGAGCTAAGTGGAGCATAATAAGTGATCGGTGATTTGAGCAAGGGAGACCACGGGGAAGAAGAAGAGGAAGGAGGCGCCCACTGGACGAGGAGTGGAAAGTTGACATTGGGAGCTGCTGGAGCCACGTAGGAAAAATGATGCGGCGAGTAATGGAGTAATGGAGTAATGTTGACCAACAACAGAAGGCTGCCAAAGCCGGTCACTTTAGCCAGGGGATTTAATAGTCTACTCTCACAGTTCCTGAGTGCAATTTCAATCAAGAAGAAGCCTGTGTAAGTTGGCAAATTCAAGTTATCTTTAAGTGTATTTAAAGAGGACTCCAACTGTAAGAAGAGAAAGTCTTTGAAAAATACTGACCTTTTAAAGACCAACTCCTCAACTACAAGGGAGGTTTGCGTAAATGGCTGCAACAGAATGGCATGGTACTTTCCAAGGCTCAAAACTCCAGTGTGGGCAAAACCAGAAGGGCCCTTCCACTTCTCGGAGTGGTGAATGCCGTTGGTGGTTACCAGAAAAGTCATCTACCATTCTCAGGATGGACGGTGACAGAACTCTTTCAAGGACCACTGGAGCACCTGGTAATGTTAAATAGGGAATTGGCTTGAAGAGTAGCTCTGTCCTCTTACAAGGCGTTGACAGTAATGATTGTGTTATTGTTAATGTTGGCAGCTCCAGCAATTATAGGAAATTAGCGTGCTGCTAAAATTGGCGACATATAGTCGACTACTCTTATCAGGTTGGGGGACAATACAGCCCTCTCCAGGGCCTTCACGCCATTGATAATGTTACTTTGGGACTTGGCTTGATGAAAAGTTACGGGCTTTTACATAGCATTGAGAGTGATGCTCAAGTCACTGATAATATGGATGAGTCCAGCAGGGTTGTTCCATATCTTGGAGAGGAGTGAGCCACTGATAGCTAACAGGCGCTGGAGGTTCTTAAAAAGTCTATCAGCTCTAAATCCGGGTGGAAATAGTAAAGCTCCACGAGCATGATGGGTGAATACCTCATGCTACCACATGAAGCCCTGAATAGAAGAAGCCTAGCTGCTCCATAACAGTAAAGATCACAATGTGTATAACCAGTGACTTGTCGTTGTCACGAGCAGTGACAATGAACCACACGAAATTGTAGTGATCCAAATGACCTGCGTCAACGCCAGTTATCTTTGCCAAGGGGAGTCATAAGGAAAGAAATGCCCAACTGATTTCTCGTCGGATTCATAGGGCGTGGTCACACACTTCACGCTTATCAACAACTTGTGTGAGTCCATGGATGTCGAGGCACTGTGCTCTGACTCATATTTCTAGCTGAGTAGTGAGTTGATTCAGGGTTATGACGATTTCTAGACCATAGATCCTGATTGAACGGAGAAGGCTGGCCAGGCTGAGAATCATGCCAAAACACAAATTTCACAGCCATACTCGGTAGGCCACTTCCCCTCCCGTTGAGTATATTCTAGAGACAGCTCTTCTTACCTCCTCCTTCAATAGTTCTCAGCCTTAAAGCCCACTATAGCTCAGCCTTCCAATTCTCTCCGTAATCCCCACCCCAGAGGATAAGTTTGCTAAGATTTAATGTATTGATCTGCTCTAGGAGATTCCTTATGTGGTCTTGTTACATTTTATTGAATCTCTTGAAAAAGGTTCCAGCTTCTCCGAGGATCAACTCTGGCCACATGGTCATGGAGCAATAAACTTTTAACTGATCTTCCATGCCAAAACATCTGAATAGTGGATCACCAGTGGTGAAGAAGCTCATGGTAATATTCTGGAACATAAACGGAGTCGTGAGGTTGATGGTTGAGATGGAAAGTTTCCTGGCTAAGCAACTTGTCAATATAATACTTTGGGAGAAACCCACCTACACTTCACCCTGAGGTTTATCGTTGGAAGAGTTTGTTTTATTGTAGCAACCGAGAAGGTAATATGGGCCAAGGTGGGAAGGTAGTCCTACTTGGCAGAGGTAACAATATAGCTTTTCTCATCCCCTACAACACATGGTAGCATCGGCTATTCAACTGATGACCACAAATTGTTCATTGTGTCTAATTTCCACCTAATTCCCTCCAAGCCCCTGGTTAAATTTAGCTATTGGAGCAGATATAGATGCTATGCTACGTGGAAACATGCCTATTTTAATCGGTTATGACCTCATCACTAAGCACCTATTTGGAACTTCAGTATTATGGATATTTGTGGTAGATTGCTCCATTAATTCATAGATCAAAATAGCTTAGTTGCATATGGTTACCACAACCTGACCCAACTCTTATATAATCCTATCCACCACCCGGACTTCCTCGACTTAGTTGCCCCCAGAAATATCAGACATGGATTAGTTCTGAGGTCTCTAGCCAAGTGAGACATTGAATAGCTATGTGAATCTGGAACATCTGGTGTCATTCATAATTCCTTACCCAACAAACTAAACCTTAGAAGCACTGACTGGTACAGGTTGACTAGAGGTATTGAGAGAAAAAATTGACCCACTCTAAGCTTTTGAAGGAAAATATAAATTGACAAACATCAAAAGAAAGGCCTAATCTTCCATGTTGAGTTACAGCCATAAGAATGTGCCACAAGATTTCGTTCCCGATTCTACTTTTTTACCCTTGGCGAGAAAAATTGGCTAAGGAATGCTTGACATACAAAGTGACCTGCTAGGCAAGGGCAACTGGAACCGTAAAATCCATTTGGTTCTTGAGATGGACCAAAATTAGCATAAAATTATCTGGGAAGACAATAATGAGAGCTTTTTCGTACAGAAAAGTTTATTATGGTATATGACGAGAATTTGTGGGTCTCCGCAACAAGGCCGTTTATTTTGTGAAGGAACAGGGTGGCCAACAATGACCAAGAGAAGGAGAGTGTTCTTTCCTAGCAATTCAAGGTGAAAATCTTACCAACAAACAACCCGTTAGAGATATTACAAATAGCGTACGTGGAGGAGTTCATCAGTGTTTTCTCTCACATACCCTCAGAAAGACCCAATATCACACACGCGATACAAATGATATGGAATCTTGCCATTCTAAGAATCAAAAAGACATCAAGATTTGACGGTATCAGAAAAGCGTTTCTCATAAACCTGACCTTGGGGGCGGTGAACCTCCTAGAGGAGTTTTTCAATGCCGTCCCGTTCCTGAGTCACTTCCCTGAGCTTTGAAGTACGTCATCTTCCTCTACTTCCACGAATGGTGTAATTAACAGGAATTATCCTAGTCTTACGGACTTATCATTGGACTAAGCACGTTGGGCAAAGTTTACGAACGACATGGCATGTTGGAGGGATGGAATTCTAGTAGATGAGAACTTCAGCTTTCAGCCTGGACAGGCAACATCTAATCATCTTTTCATATTTTTTGAGCAGATAAGGAGGATCTTAAACATCAATAGATTGATTGATGCTATCGTCCTGTTCATGTAAAGAGCATTCAACCCTGTTTGTCACGAAGGAATCATTTACAAACTTATTTCCATAGAACTTACCTTTTACCTAGTACATGTTGGCCAATCTTATCATTCTCATCGTATCTTTTCTACAGAATTTAGGAACGTCACATTGCAAGTCAGATGACTCCCAGATGCAGTGCCTCAATGTTTGATTGTGAACCATTATACCCAGTGACTAAGCTGGTACTGTACGTGGACGACACGACTTTCTTAGCGAACTTGTGAAGATGGCATGAGTTGGATAGGAGACTTCAGAAACATTTTAAATGTTGGAGGGATTTCTGCTCACCTGTAGGATAAGTATAAGGTGGATAAGACACAACTGTGGTCTTTACATGGACAAGAAATGTCTATATGATGGGCCCCTTCTTCTGTTTGAAGGAAAAATTAAGTGCTTGTACAGCGCTAGTTACCTACCCTACGCTGAAATCTTGGCTGACCTGTCGACTTAACAAAACCAAAAGCCTGATAGGACGCTGGGAATGCTAGTCCTACTGCTGAACAGGTGCATCACCCTTTCCAAGAGATACGGGCTAACACACTACTACCAGATTCTGATAATGGGTCTTAGGCGTATTCTCGAGTGAGGCACCTGGTGGATACGCATTAAGAAAGAGGCAGATATTCCAGAAATTGTATCTTAAGATCATAAACACACCAATTTTCGATTCTAACCCAGCTCTGTCACTGAGACATGGACATGTCTAGTAACGATGATCACTTCCCGTAGCTTGTGCAGTACATTTACAACACGATGCTCCACCAATACTTATAAACAGTGGCATAGGAATAATGTGAATGACATGGGGGTGGGGGACGAAAATAAGTCCTTCAGACTTCCCAAAACCTCTTCGGATAAAATAGATGTAATAACAGCGGTAAGCGGCTGGTTCTTCTCCAGGACCCCTTGGACTAATGTCACTGCAAATTTTTCTCTAAATTTTTATTTTCCTTACATCTTCTGTGATCCCTTTTTATCAAAATATTTTTTCTTTCTACTTAAAACCACTTCGAGAAACACGACTACCCGGCATTTTAACGTATGGTTATAGTCATGGTGTGATAAAAGTCTCAGTATATTATATTACTTTTCCTCATACAAAACGAAAAATACCACGCGTGCAAGACCCACAACGTTAAAAAAACTTACTGTACTCTTAGTTAAATTATAAATGCCATACTCGGCGAACCAAATAAAAAGAATCATTTAATAACGATAATATCATCACAAAACACAAGCCAAGATGAGATAATGAACTCCTCAATGCCTAGCAAGAGCCCTAGAATACAATATATTATATTGCCTTAAAAACATTTGAATCTAATATAGCCAACCAGCCACTATCTAAGTATAATTTTCTGTTTCCCAACACTCTCCTACGCCACTCATTCCATTCAACCCTACCAATAATTACTAAGCACAGAAAGTCAATGACAACACCAGCCGGGATATCTACAGAGCTCTTCCAACACTTATATGACCATGCTGAAATGGGTAGTGCCGGAGAGAAAACATCAAGATCCATGGAGATATTGCTATTGGGTTGGATTTCCAAGAGAGTCAAACTATACTTTGACAATTTCTACAAATGGTTAAGAGTGGATACTGCGAAAAGAGTAAGGAACACAACTTTATGGACAAACAAGCCAACGTATTCTGGCTTCCCAAACATGTTGCAGTTTTTAATTTTTTATGATCCTTTGTTAAAATTCGTTTTTCATATTGATTCATTTACAATTACTAACCAGATCATGTTTTTGATCATTCCTGAACGAATAATTTAATCATTTACATTTTCCTTTCCAAGAAGATTTTTTGCTGATTGATATAACATAATCTGACTAGAAATAACATAATGAAATATCACTGGGAATGTTTTTTTACTATCTAAATTGAAATAATAGCTTATGGAGAATGCTGAATAAGTATTTAAATTACCATATTTTTTTCATTTCCCATAAACTATATAGTTTTATTCTGTTGTATATAACTATAATGAATATTAGTATCTCTTAGATTGCTACCAGGGTTAGATAAAATTGACGAAACTACAAAAGAATTGTTTACTCCCATTCAGGATCAAGGTATTTCTTTAAAATCAATCATAACCTCAAGAATTTAGGGTTTATCCGTTTGCGAGTAGTAAGAAGACGAAGACCACTTAATCCAACCATCATTTAAAACCTGGCTTCTGGCAACAACTCATGAGCCATAACTGTGACCTAAAGTTTACCAATTTTATTAAAATACAATAAGATTATTGGCTTCACCACTGCCCCTGTATCTTAATTTACCGTGCCAGAGTTGAGCGCCTTAAGGAGAGTTGGTGTGTGACCTTGTATGCTCCCGTTTGACTACTTTCGTTATAAGTAGTACACAGGACTTTGCTGATGCCCCCACCAGCGTTCGTGGCAGCTGCCCAGTTAAAAGGGCAGTGAGTTTAATCGTCTACGAGTTAAAGCGTGGGAAGATCTGTGGGGTTCTGGGCCATGGCCTTGTGTGTCATGTGGTGAGCCGTTTTGAAGCTCCGGTGCTATTCCGGAGAGATAGTAATACATGTGCTATATAATGGGTGCCTACCCTTGTACGCACCAGTAGTAGGGAATTACTTTACCAAGCGCATTGGGCGTAATCTCATCCATATTCACAGGGGAAAGAGTAGAGACCGTAAGGTTGCTTCTGTGAGTGGAAGGAAAGTAGTTCCAACTACCACCCGAATAGGTGGAGGCATAGGCTACAGTGTCGGTCACATCATCGAGTTACTGGAAGGATAGGAAGATTCAATTCTAGCCTCCCTGAGAATCTAGCCTGATCCAGATAAACCCTCCATTATAGGGCCGGGTTCGGATCGATTATCAATACCATATCAGCCCAGAAACCTCTATGGGATATTCGTTCCCAGTGGTGAACACCACTGACCGCTTGCGGTCATTTTGTTGCATATATCAATTGGTGTAGACTTACTATTGAACGTGAAAAATGAACTCTTACCCGAGTGTATCCCAATGCGCACTTTGAGCTGGGCGTCAGGCTTGTGCTGGATGGTAAAAGCATTGACAGCGTCTAGTATAGCGAGTGCCATCAGGGAAATCTCCCTTGCGTGATCATCCCCATTCCTTTCTGGCAGTCCAGAAACCACCATGTAAGCATCGCCAATCGTCTCCACCTGGTTAATATCCCTACGTTGTCATATTTTGTAAATATTCTATATATAATATAATTTTGTTAGGAAGTCCGTTTGGAAACTTTTTATCCTAAAAAATACTACTATATAAAAGGATTACAGTATAAAATGAGACATTCCAAAACAGCCTTCCTACCAAATCAGAATGGAATTTTTTTATTACGTTCTTGAACATGTATGATACCACTAACATAAACAATTGAGTCTCACCTTGTAAACGTCGTAGAAACCTATTATTCTATCAAATGTGCTGTACAAATCATTCAGAAAGTCAACCACCTGAAACCATAAAAATATTTATTAAGAAAATGTAACCTTAAAATTAACGTAACCATAACTATTTCAAATCCAAGGCTAGAGATTAAAAGGCATTGATTGTGTAAAAATCGTAGCTTTTTTATGTTATTCATTTTATATTTTTTGTATTCGTATGAATCTATATGATTGATTAAAGTGGGGTTTTAATGGATATTATTAATGTAAGACAAAATTGATTTTCATCAAACAAATGATAAGACACAATCGCACAAACTTTCTAATATGGTGTCTTAGGCCTATATCACAGGAGAAAATGTTCTTAGATAGTTTCTTAGTTAACTACCGTTTTGCAAGTCTTTCTCATAAAAACAAATAAATTATCTTGTAAATAACATAAACACTCCTTTATAGGTACATATTAATGCAATTTGTACAAGTGTATCCAACAAATTTCAAATTTTAAATACAAGATATTTTTTCATAAATACACTAAAATTATTTTTTATTTGTAAAAATAAAAATGTATTTTTATTTATCATAATTTTTTTTCTAAAAACCTACTTTGAGCTCAATCGTAAGGGCAGATTTTTGAAGATATATAACTTTCTATAATTTTTCATAAAGAAAACTACCCTTAAATGAATATATTTCAGGAAAATAAACATAAGTTAATATTGATCATGATAAAACTTATCCCCGGTACCAATTTCAAACAAAATTGTTAACATTTTTAATAATGTTCGTATTTGTTTTGCTGAGGATTAATAAATGAAAAAATTATAATTTCTTTATATTCAATCCCTTCTTGTTTGATAGTAGCTTAGTCTTCTATGATGACATGTTTCTGGGCTAATACTGATATTAAAAAAAACACCGGAACATGTGACCAGAGAAGAATAAGCTACTATCAAATAAGGTGAAGAGAGTTTATACAATGAATCTATTATTTTGTCAAAATTGGAAAGATAATTTAAAAAATTTTAAATTTTATAAAAATCAGTAATTAATAAACTACTCTCGTTTTTTCAGAAAGACAAATATACACAGCTATTTCTGTAAGAAAACTTAACAACTACCCATTTTGAACTAAATAGCTAGAGCATTTTTTTTAACCATACAAATTTTTTGAGAAAACAATCGCCAGTAAGGAAAGGAATGAAAGTGAAACAGAATATCAAGAATAAATAGCAAAAGAGGAAAGAGTCCAACATGGCAAGAGGTTGAGGACGCATTAAAGAGGATGAAACAGGGGAAAGCACCGGGTGTGGACGAACTGACTGTAGACATGATAAGGGCAGCTGGTGAAGTAGGTCTACCATGGTTATTGAGGGTGCTGAGAGAGGTTTGGAATGAGAACCAGGTGCTGGAAGAATGGAAAAGGGAGTTATAATAACTATTTTCAAGAAAGAAGACAGGAATAGGTGTAAATATTATAAGGGGATAACGTTAATGTGCCACTGCACAAATATATATGAGAATATACTGAAAAATAGAATAATAAATTTAATGAAAGGAAGGTGGAGAGATAAACAGCATGGATTTAGGAAAAATGGGTCTACAATAGACTTAATAATTACCATACGACAGCTGATGGAAAGAGGGTATGAATATGGGAACGACTTGGTAATGGTATTTATGGATGTGTAGAAGGCATATGATAGGGTGGATAGAAATAAAGCTTGGAAAGCGATGGAGGTGGTCAAAGAGTTGCAATGAGAGTGAGAAGCATTTTGGAGGATAACAGGAGTTATGTTAATACGGAGAGTGGAAGGACGGATTGGTTTTAAATAAAAATGGAGGGAAGCAGGGAGTGCCCTTTCACCATTACTATATATAATAGTAATGGGAATGGTCATGAACAAAGTGGCAGGAAAACTTGGGGAGGAAAGAATGAAAGCCATAATGTTTTCTGAAGACTTGATTGTATGGGGGGAGAAGTAAGAGGAATTACAGGAACAAATACAAGAATGGAATGGGGAAATGAAGGAGGGTGGAATGAAATCTAGCATGGAAAAGTATAAAGTGGTAATCACAAAGAAGAGGGTAAGTCCTAATTAAGCTATAAGTTTGGATGGAGAAGAGCTGAGAAAAGTACAGAATGTAAAATATCTTGGAAGCGTAATTGAGGAGAAAGGTGGAAAAAGAGATCATTTAATTAGAAGAGGACAGCGAGTAGAGTTATTCTATAAGTGAGTAAGAGACCTGATACGGGAAGGGAATTCCTCTTGAAGTGTAAAGAAGTACTGTGCAGGGTGTGCTTTGTACCCATTGTCACATGTGCAACAGAAACATGGACAGTGAATGTAAGAGAGACTAGGAAAGTGGAGAACATGGGAATAAAGTTTGTGAGGAGCATGTTAGCTGTCACGAGGAGAAACAAGATTAGAAATAACGTTATCCGGGAGAGATTACGGGTACAGGGAGTACATTATATATAGGGGAACAAAACTGAGATGGTATGGGCATGTAATGAGGATGGAAATATAGAGGATACCAAAGAAGATGTTGAAAATTAAGTATTTAGGAAAAATACTGTAAGAGAGGCAAAAAATAGATGGAAGGAGCAGATAAAAGAAAGTGTTCAAGTGAAAGGAGAAGAATGGAAGAAATTAAATGAGGAAGAGTGTTGAAAGAATATAGGAAGGTGGAGGCATTTTACTAAACTGACCGGCTAGAAACTGTTGTTGATGATGATGATGATTCATCAGTAAACTATCCTTAAATTAACTCCCCCCCAAAAAAAGTATAAAATATTTTTTGTCATATCAAACACTAACCAAATGATCATTTTAAACAAAGTCTTCCGTTAGAGCCCTTTAAAAAATATTTCTAATTTTGAAAATTACTTATTATTATACTACTATTTAACGAATTTTTACCTAAAAGCCAAGTACACAGTGCTATTTGGGAGATCAAACACTCACTATTTCCATATTACACAAAATCTTTAGAGCCATATTAGAAACTTTATTTTGAACCAGCATTCAATTTGCTTGGTCACCACGAGATGGCTAAAACGTTATAATTAACTGTAATTATTGTTGTTACTTAAATAAATATATTTTTATGTTAACTTTGTTTGAACTTGCTTTCAGTTTGTTAGACCGCCACGAGATGGCTAAGTTAATATTATACTTGGACACGGGATTCAAGCCTGGGACCCTTGGCGTGTCCTGTCAATGCTTTTTCACGTGGAAATATAAAATTAAAGACTTTTTCAGGTTCTTTCTTCACTCATAGCTAAGTCAGATGGACATTCCAGTATTTACAATGATCTACACATTGTGTGTGGATATTACATACCAGAGAAGTTTACAATTTTCATACCCTAAATGATTTCACATCGTGCTCTCTATTAAACTCACATTCACTAGTCATCAGCTGACGCAAAGTGTTATCTATAAGAATCTGACCAGTGAAGCAAACATGGTCGGCTAAATCTCATGGTTGAATGAGTTCGTCTCCGCGACTGCTGGATGGACAGAGTTTCTGCCTGCTGTGGATGTTCTCGTGTTAATCCTGGTTGAATGTTTGCTCGTGGCACTGCTCTTACTTGGATGGAACAAGAGTCTTCTGCCGCCTGTGGGTGTTCCTCGTCTGTTAATCCTGGCTGAATGTTCGCTCTGGCACTGCCTTACTGGATGGAACAAAAGTCTTCCTGCCCCTGTCTGTGGGATGTTCCTGATTTGGTAATCCTGGTAGAATGCCTACTCGTGGGGGCCCCCAGGAAATTTCCGGAAAATTTAAATCAATGAGTGGCTAATATCTGTAGAGGCTGTCTGTGTGGGTGTGACTGGGGGAATCCCCTCCCCGGCTTGTCACACACTATAAAGTTCGTATAGCTGGCCAATCCACCTCCATGGTTTACTCACTAGGAAACTTAAGTCGGAAGTCATTATAGGGCAGTTCATAAAGCTAGAGGCCTGACCTCCTCCAAGGACTCAAACTGAGTGCCTTGGGTAAAAGCCCCTTTAGGATTATTCTTAAGATCAAATTTTTACTCCCAGTTGGGCAATCTAGATCAAAGTACTCCGAGTAGCGCAATTACTTGGTTGTGTCTTAACTCTCAGGCGTGAGGGTCCAGCTCTCATGGAAGGAGGATCTACTCTTCCAGTCAACGGATGCTGGCCAAGGGTGGGAGAGGTTTCTAGCTGTTTGGTGAAGACATTGATCGATGACAGTTATGATATTGACATCTCCTATATTTCCCCTATATTAATATTAAAGCTTGGAGGACACAACTCTGATGGGTTGTGGGAGCCTTGAGAGAGACACAACTTCCCAAGGTACTGACTGCCAGACGCTATACAGCAAGTGGACTCACACTTTGAAAAATCTCTAGTTTTCTAGTGACGTGAAGGATTTCTTACTGTAGAATAACCCAACCAGTGACTTCAAACTCCATACTCTCATATTATCGACATATTAAATGATAGATTCAGACGATCATCCACAGTCCAACCTGGACCTTGCATCTAATTTTACTTCTAAAATAGAGCTTTGATTTAGATACTTCATTTTTTTAATATTTACAATTAAATAATTTCATTTGAACGTTTTTTTTAATTTCAACTTTATTTTAACATCAATACGATGATTCAAATCAACGTGTAGCTTACGAATTGTATCTTGGGCTAATGGAAAGGCGTAACCTTTCTATGCCATGCTTTATGATATCTACATTATCAACGCTCTGAGTCATAGCTTCCTGTTCCTATACAATTTATGACATTTCACATTATTAGTAAAAATATGTTATCGATTTTGAAAGCAACCGTTCTAATATTATTATATAATATATCAATATCTAATGCCAATTGATAAAACATAATGGTGTTTCAGACAGTTGCGATATATCCTTGCAATATAATGTATAAAAACAAATTTCAAAATGTAGATTCTTCAGTTTAGATGTATTGCTGCCAACATTATGAGGATTTTATTTAAAGATGAGTAATTCATCTATTAATGGCAAATATTTCGCAGAATAAAAGTTTCATTAATAATCTACTATAGAAAAAACAGCCACATTGAATTTTACAAAAGTAACAAAGTCTATTTTATAATTACTAAGAAAATGAAATATAAATAAACCTAATATAACTAAAAAACTAATTAGTCTGGATAATATTTTACTCTGGTAGCATCGCTTACTATTATGTTTACTTACCTGCATAGGTGTGCTTTGAGCACAGAGGACTGTGAACCCCACGATGTCACTGAAGTAGACAGTTACACATTCAAACTGTTCTGGTTGCACCATCTCTCCTGCCATCAACTGTTGGGCCACAGGTCTGGAACAAAGAACATCTTTATATCGGGAATATAGGAGAATGTAGGTCAATCTCCTACCATCAACTGTTGGGCCACAGGTCTGGAACAAAGAACAACTTTATATCGGGAATATAGGAGAATGTAGGTCAATTTCCTACCATCAACTGTTGGGCCACAGGTCTGGAACAAAGAACAACTTTATATCGGGAATATAGGAAAATGTAGGACAATCTCCTACCATCAACTGTTGAGCCACTGGTCTGGAACAAAGAACAACTTTATATCGGGAATATAGGAGAATGTAGGTCAATTTCCTACCATCAACTGTTGAGCCACAGGATGGCATGGTGTGTCTGATTTAATACAATCGTTTCTAAATACACATAATCGCCTTTGAAGTTATTAAAGTATTAAGGTATACGGGTATGGCTTCTCTTTAGTGCCTGTGATCAAATATAGAAAATAAAAAACTCTGGAATCTTTGCAAAATAGTAATCACTCATTTAAAATATAGTAGAAAAATTCTAATTCTAAAGAATATTAGTAGTGGTTATATAAGAACATGACAAGATTTGAAAAAAAAAAAGATTAATGGGTTTGTAAAACATGAGCACATTAAAAATAATGGATAAAAATTGCTAAAAAATTGGATACTAGAAGATTTAAAATAACATGAAATACTTTAAAAAAAAGCATCGTTATAATAATTATATCTCTTTTTTAAAGGTTCAAGTTAATTTTAAGGTGTTATACTAGGTACTTTTAAATTTTAAGGTACTATGTCTATTGTTATCTTATTTTCACCATAACAATTTGAATAAATAACATTAACTAAAATAAATAAACTACACCACTATATTATAAAGGTGTATATTTCATTTTGGTCCAAAGTAGAAGTGAACTAATTATAATTAATTTAATATTAAATAATTGTTATAGTGAAAAATTAATACCTATTAAACTATTACCTTATAAATTAATGAATAGTAATAAAATATATATACATATTTATTAGTCTAAATTAGTAGATTCTCGTGACCAAAACTTTTGGGCAAGCTTGGAGGGTGTGCCCACAAGCTTAAAAGGGGAGGTCCTGGAATAAAAAAATGTTTTATGCGTCAAGATGCTATTTGGATGTTTTTTTACTATAGTTGTGGCTTTGGAAGTTCTTCTATTCTTTTATTTATATTATTGTAATGTAAATAACTTCTTAATCATTCCTAAATTTTATTAAAATAAAAAAATCAATTATTTACTGTTTTTTTAAAACAGTTGAATATCTTTATATTTTGGGTTCAACCTCTTTCAATTATAATTATTTATTTGTTTGTAATCATTTAGTTGTTTTTCTTACAATCAGTCTTTTTTTACATAAAAAAGTAATAGTTTATCAGACGAAGATTTCGTGTTTACAACTCAAAAGTCGTACAAGAAAAATGGCTGCTATAGGACGCATTCTGTTTCTTGAAATTGAATACAAAAATAAGTTGTGCAAAGGAGATCTTGTACAAGTTTTGCTGTTCACACGACACCATCTTCAGGCTATAACTTCTTGTACAACTTGATTTACAATAAGTTGTGTCGTGTGTACCAGGCTTAAAGATGTGTAGGCACGGGGTTAGTACCTTGACAATTAATATTAATTTCCCCTTTCATGCTATACCATCCCTATGTGTTTTGAATGTGGAAGAGAGGGGTAATGACTTCGGTTCTATTCGTATCCTTTCGGGAAAGATAAGTCGTAGCTCGGCTGCTTGCATTTTTACCTGACATCCGCAGCTCTTTCCCTTCTCACCCCTCCGAGATCTATGACGTCACAAATAAGACCCACATTAGCTAGAGCAATAGGATGAAAGTTGGACAAATACCTACTTTCAACCACCATTAGATGGATTAGTGCACCTCTTGCATGCATGATACTGTATATATAAACCTAGCCTTATCTATGCAAATCAAAGATCAAACGATAGGAGCCAGTTGGTTTATGTGGGAGAGGACCAAGGACTGAACCTTGTGGGACTTTAGATGTCACTGAACTACATGTTGACTGAGTATCACCTAATGTTTAAATTTGCTCGTGGTAAGTTTTGTATGACTGCATCCATTGTTTCAAGCTTACTGAATAAAGAAATTTGGGTTGTAATTTAGCAATAAGAATATCATGGTTGATAGTGTCAAAAGCTTTCCTAAATTCTAGCAGTGCCAAAAGCGTCAGCTGTCTTCTATCCATGGTTTGTCTTATATCATCCGTTACATGTATTAATATTGTGGTTGTGCTGTGATGTGGTCGAAACCCAGATTGGTATTTATTCAACAGTTTGTCATGATTTATGAATTTATTTATTTCCTGCGAGCAATATATTCAAAGGCTTTTTAAACCATTGGAAGTATGGTTACAGGCTTTTATTCTGGCAAAATAGTTTTGGGGATAGGTTTCACTATTGTAGATTCCCACAAACATGGAAAAATTCCTACTTGTAAAGAATGTTTAAATTTTTCTCTCATAGGGTTTTTAATATAAAAGGTATTAATTTTATATAAAAATGTGATTGGAACGGGTACCCGTCATTTGGCCTAAAGGCATTTGGCCTAAAGTGTAGGCTAAATGCCTTTAGGCCAAATGCCTTTTAGGCCAAATGCCTTTAGGCCAAATGCTTTTAGGCCAAATGCTTTTAGGCCAAATGACTTTAGGCCAAATGCCTTTTAGGCCAAATGCCTTTAGGCCAAATGACTTTTTGTAAAGTTAATTTTTAGACCATTTATTAAAATGTGTTTTGCTGTCTCCGGAAACATTCGTTATGATTTGTAGTGATGCTAATAGATGGCGAGGTGTGTAGTGTTTAGTTAAATAGTATATACTACCGTTTCAAAATACGTAAGTCTTTTCTCAATTTACTTCTTCCCAAGGTATAGCAGCACGTCCATTAACATGTAGTACCACTTTTGTATATGTTGAACTTTTTACATTGCCAAGGTTTTATACTAGTTTTTGTACCGGTTTGTACCAGAAATAAAAAGTTTTGTACACGTACCTTTTCTATTAACTAGCACATACATGTGGTCACACCATTTTAATAATTTTGTTTTATTTTGAATTTTGAATTTTTTTTAAGTGCCAAATTATATTTTATTAGTCTTTCTTAGTATATTTGTTTATTAATTTTGCTAAATGAATTAATCAATCATTCTTTTTTTATAATCATATTAACTTACTCGAGTTTATCCACGGCTTCGCTCACATTTAAGTTGGGTAAATTATCTTATTTCTAGCAAATCATCTAAACCAAGTTTTCTCAAACTCTATGCTCTTGAGCCTTACATGAACATTTAAAGTAATTGTTAAGACTCTCTTTCTTAGAATAAGATAACTTTTTTACGTTAAAATACAAAAATGAGACATTTATTATTTAATTTATTTCTTTATTTTCTGATAAGAGCTTTATAGAAGTTTATTAAGAATAGTAAAGATTTGTAAGATATTAATTAATTTTATTGCTTCATAAGCCAAACAGAATATTAATTTTTTAGTCAATCATAATTTAGCAAGTCGAAGGAAGTGAAAAATTGGTTCACACCTCATTTGAAATCCCCTCACGCCTCGCAGTTTGAGAAACCCTGATCTAAACTACCAAAAATACAATTTTAGACACGTGTGAGGCGAGAACTTTGTATGTTGATGAATCCACAAATTAACTACTACCTATAAGAAGTAAAATCAATTATATATATATGTAGTCTTTGCATCAATATTTGCTCGCTTACGCGGAGACATTGTTGAAATGAACACCAAAAGAAATGGTTTAAATTTACTAATTAAACTTAAATTAATTTGAAAGAATCACTCTAGTAAGCACCTCAGCTTATCAAATAAATTGTTCTGTTAGTAATTGTTTCTATTGGTTTTTGAAAATTTTCCCTTTTCCTCCCCAATCATAATTTCTCTATTCTCTAATATTCACATATAGGCCCTATATGTGGATCATACCGGCCTGTAAAAATCATTGATCTCTATGATATAACTGGATGGACATACACATGCACATTCCAAGGACAAAAGCTTGACGCTCAAGTGTATCATCTGCTACACAGAGGGGGGGACAGATTTAAAAGTTTCTTTAAATGTTATTATGCGAAAACATGTCTCTGATGAATAAAAGTGTTATTGTTTGAAAATAGTGAAGTATTATACCACACTTTCCTGAAGAAACATTTACATTAAAGGATATACAATCCAGTTTTACATGTAATACTGTACAGATATGAATAAAACCTTAGATATTCCCATTTCTATGTATTTATCATCAATGTTGTTTACAGTCTGGCACGACTACACTTATATTTAAAGTTGATTATTAGCTTGTATATTGGTTTCAGAAACCATATTATATTGAAAGTTCTATAAATATAATGAACAAAGTATCTTAAAACTTGATTACATTTGTTTGAATGACAAAATTTGAATAGTTGCCATGCATTCAAACTATCACTTAGGTTATAGGCTTGTGGAAAGTATTATTATAATAATACCTGTTTTTTTTAAGTTGGCTCATATCTTTCAGAAACCATATTATGTTGAAATTTCGATAACTATAATGAAACACGTCAGCTAAAAACTGTATTCCATTTGTTTGAATGACACACTTTGTGTAGAAGTCTTACGTTCAAATGATAAATTAGGTTATAGGCTTGTAGGAAGTACATTATCTACTAAACCCTGATTTTAGTAATAATCCCAATCTGTAAGGCTTTATTTCGTACCAAAATAGTATCATATATATAATATTTTGGTAGGATGAACGGCAATTTAGAACAGAAGTAGAAATTTCCTTCTGTAAGGTCAGTTATCCTATATAAACACAACTATAGGGTAGGATTCTGGTACGAGATAAAGCCGTACAAGTAAGCTTCCTTCAAAAATCATCTTACATATTAGGCTACATCAACTTATTTAAAGAAAAAACTAACCAGTTTTGAACTTTTATATGCTCTTCATAGCTTTAACTAACATATTTATTTAATTTAACCACTCACACATTGATGTTTCTCATATATTCAATCAGATTAATGAACTATGTCAAAATGACACATTGCCTTGAGTGGGTAAAAGAAAGAAAGAGATACCCGAAATTTTACTTCTCTCTTACACAATGGTATGCAGACGACAGCTCGAAAATTTCAGCCACAGATGTCCATCAAGTTATACTATCGAGATCAATGGTAAAAATATAATTTACTAACTTGTCCTGCTTATATACGGACCAAAATCTTTTACGAAAGTTTATCTTTATTGCTTCATAGGATGTATAGTCAGCCTCGTGACTATTCATCCACACTTCAGCTTTACCTACTAACTTTGAATTAAAAAATGCTATTTTTTGTGCTTCGATGAGTTTATTATTTTCAAAAAGTCTATACATCTTTTTCAAAAACTGTACAGCATGCAACCTATCATTATTTCCACTGAAGGTGGGTACATAGTCCATTAATTGATTATGGATGCTTGTACTAGGTAATACCAAGGAACAAGCAGTAATTAGCGTCCGTTTTTCCACTACTTCGTCATATTTTGACTTAGCCTGTTCTAGTTGTTGTTGCATTTGTTCGACTGTTTGTAACGTCTTGTCCACAGTTTCAGTCAAGTTGTCCTTAAATTTGTCCAATTGCTGGTCAACTACTTCCTGTAAGTAAACATCTGGTACTGTGTGTCCATCAAAGAAATCATTTTGGAATTTAATGTTATCACTACATTTTTGTTGTTCTTTTTCAACAGTCGCAAATCATTCTGTTAAATAGTGTACCTGTTCTAGAATTTCATTTTTATTTTTATCGCAACTTTCCTGAGTATTTTTTCCTTTGGAATTTAAAGCGTCCAGTTTAAGCCTAAATTTTTCCTTTGCATTTTTAAGTTTTTTTTATCTAGTCATTCATCTGTTTTTCTGAATTACTACAGTCTTCCCTAAGCGTCTGTAGTTCGTCCCTTACCTGCGTTTGGTCACTTTCAGTCTGTTGTATTTTCTGTAATTTTTTGTCAAAGTCGTTTTATACTTCTTGAAATTTACCCTGCAATTCTTGTTTTAACCTGTTGAATTGTTCATTTACACCCTTAAATTTTTCATCAAACTTTGTATTTAAATTCTGATTATTTTCTTTGATTTCTTTTAACTCCCAGCTATATTTTTTTTGTAGCTCCTGTCTAGTTTTTTGTAGCTCCTTGCTAGTATTATCGAACCTTTCATTTATTTTCTGATTTAATTTTTCACTCTTTTCACTACTCTCTTTAATTTGCTGACTTAACTTTTCACTCTTTTCACTACCCTCTTTCATTTGCTGCACTAACTGCATTAATATTGCATTTAGGTCATTTGCTGATGTTTGTTGAGCTACACCTCCTACCTTTGAAACATTTTCCACCCCCCTTAAGTCTTCTTCTTTATGAACTATTGATTCAACTACTTTCTCATGTTGTTCACTTTGTTCCTGATCAGATAGTTCTAAACAAGAATGGTCTTATACCATTGGTTGGGAATATTGCGTTAGGGGAGGATTATCCTCACTACTACTACTGTCTGTCTCTTCCATATTAAATGAAGTTTTGCTGTTGATGACTTACGTGAGATTTTCCTTGCGTACCTCACCTGAAGTCTAGAAGCTTTGGACCTTATTCTGAATCTACCTGGTTTCGAACTCTTCCCTCTGAAGTCACCTGGTTTGGAGCTTCTTCTTCTTCTTAAGTCACTTTTTTTTGCGTAATAAAGCACTTAAGTTGTTTGCAGAACTTTCACTGTTATTTGAGCACTCACTTTCTCGGGTTGTGAACTGGATTTAATTTTATTATTTCAGTTTATCAGGCCCTCCACGTTGGGAAGCCATTATAGTAACCTATAAAAGTTAGCCTGATATATTAATGTAGGTTCGCCACCATTAGGGTGATATTTATATAATGATTGAATTGGGTCCAAGTTTGCTATTCTGTATTATGGTAATCAAAAGGGGATAATGTTTTATTTTATAAATTAAAAGTTCTGGTTCTTTTATAGTTTTTTATATTAAGTAGATAATCAGGATTTGTAGATATTTCACACGTTGTAAATATTAATTTAAAAACCCGACTATTGTATTATGTGTATGTTAATTCCCGGCACGTGAAATTTATCATAGACCCAACCCACACGGCTCCTCGTCAGGATTGCAAGTGAAGAGATGCGTACTTTGAAGTAGTTATATCTAGTTACATCTCCTTCTCGAAACTTCCCAAAAGAAAGAAAGGTGTGGTCATCCAGGTGCGTCTCTGTCTACAAAACTGAGTTCGCCTTTCAAACAAAGGCGTAGAAAGATGTCGCCATACCTTGCAACTTAACACATATAAATCTTACTACCTGCTCGTATTTATAATATCATAATTTTGAATATAGATGTGAATAATAAATTATTTAGATGTATAATTCCATATCATTACAACATATATATACAAACACGTGTATATACGGGCGCATTACAATTGGGCCACGTAAACAAGTTATGATCTCCGTTTGACGTCTACATATTTACTGGCACAATTTATTTAATGCGTCACTATTATATATATTAATTATTAATATTGGCTTCCACTTTCATTTTGCCTTTCGAAATAAATTGTCAAAAGTCCCCGAGAATGGTGTTTTCTTATTGTTTTTCGTTAACTTTATGACCGTGAGATATATTAACAAGGAAATAATATCGGAAATCTATACATAAAAATGGTAATATAGTGTTTTGTGAACTGATCTAGTTGTATGTATGTAGGGTAGTGTCAATGTTTTTAGAAATATTGTAACTACCTTGCATCAGTCGTGCTATCTATATTCAGATGAAACAACTAACAGTACTTTTTACTTTCCGAAAATAGCCGAACGTTTTAAATTTACATTTTAGGCCAAATGCCTTTAGGCCAAATGCTTTTAGGCCAAATGCCTTTAGGCCAAATGCCTTTTAGGCCAAACGACTTTAGGCCAAACGACTTTAGGCCAAACGCCTTTAGGCCAAACGCCTTTAGGCTAAACGACTTTAGGCCAAACGCCTTTAGGCCAAATGCCTTTTAGGCCAAATGCCTTTAGGCCAAATGACTTTTGGTTTCATTTTTAGGCCAAATGCCTTTAGGTCAAATGCCTTTTAGGCCAACTGCCGCGTCCCCATTGGAACTTTGTAATTTCCGTGTTCATTTCTTTTTATTCGCTTAACCCTCAAGCGGGCGCGCTTACAAACATAACACGAGCAGGCGCACACTGTAAGACATCTCCAATTTTCGTGTTTATATTCAAGTTAGAAGTAGATTCTGTTTTTATTTATTTTAGTTTTATTTACAACATATATGAATAAAAAAATAAAATGTTTTTTGCAACTAAAGTCTTTACATTTTTGACAAAAACCATTGTTTTTATGTTTTTGGCTCTCCCACACTGGACGCATTGCCCCTTTTCTTTCTTAGATTCTCTGCACCACTTACAGTTTCAGGCTGCTCTTCAGATTCTTGCAATTGCTTATATTTTTCTAAGAAGATTCTTATGTCAATTGGGAGGTAAGGAATTTTTGATCTCTCAATCAAATGAGGTTTCATGTGACTAAGTGCTAAATTTTTCGAAAATGTACGTCTTTAAGATGTCTCATTTGCAGGATTTGATTGAAAAAGAACGTTGGCGTTTATTCCTGCGATATTCAATATTGCAAAAAATTTTGCCATTGGCCATCTTTTTGTAATTCTGGAAACTGTATAAGAAGCACACATATGGTCCACAGTATCTACCCCCCTCCCCCCTTTTGACCTGTTGTAGTCAAGAATGATTTCAGATTTTTTGGTCTCTTCTTCAATTATACCCTGGCCGTGCATACTTGACAAAAGAATAACACGTTTACTTTTTTCAGTAAGTAGCTCACTAAAGTCATATTTTTTTGGAATCCAAAAACAACAGACTGTACATTTCTATTTTTATCTGGTAAGAAATCAGCAAAAATGTCATGGTTGTTTTTTTTCAATATAACAATACATGTTAATTTGTTTTCATATAATGATCTTACTAAGGGTATACTCGAATACCAATTATCGATAGTGACGTTTCGATTCGAGTTTCCAATGGATGAGACGGGGACGCGGCAGTTGGCCTAAAAAGCATTTGACCTAAAGACATTTGGCCTAAAAATGAAACCAAAAGTCATTTGGCCTAAAGGCATTTGGCCTAAAAGGCATTTGGCCTAAAGGCGTTTGGCCTAAAGGCGTTTAGCCTAAAGGAGTTTGGCCTAAAGGCGTTTGGCCTAAAGGCGTTTGGCCTAAAAGGCATTTGGCCTAAAAGGCATTTGGCCTAAAGGCATTTGGCCAAAAATGTAAATTTAAAACCTTCGGCTATCTTCGGAAAGTAAAAAGTACTGTTAGTTGTTTCATCTGAATATAGATAGCACAACTGATGCAAGGTAGTTATAATATTTCTAAAAACATTGACACTACCCCACATACAACAAGATCAGTTCACAAAACAATATATCATCTTTTTATGTATAGATTTCCGATATTATTTCCTTGTTAATATATCTCACGGTCATAAAGTTAACGAAAAACAATAAGAAAACACCATTCTCGGGGACTTTTGACAACTTATTTGGAAAGGAAAAATTAAAGCGAAAGCCAATATTAATAATTAATATATATAATAGTGACGCATTAAATAAATTTTGCCAGTAAATATGTAGACGTCAAACGGAGATCATAACTTGTTTACGTGGCCCAATTGTAATGCGCCCGTATATACACGTGTTTGTATATATATGTTGTAATGATATGAAATTATACATCTAAATAATTTATTATTCACATCTATATTCCAAATTACGGTATTATAAATACGAGCGGGTAGTAAGGTTTATTTGTGTTAAGTTGCAAGGTATGGCGACATCTTTCTACGCCTCTGTTTGAAAGGCGAACTCAGTTTTGTAGACAGAGACGCACCTGGATGACCACACCTTTCTTTCTTTTGGGAAGTTTCGAGAAGGAGATGTAACTAGATATAACTACTTCAAAGTACGCATCTCTTCACTTGCAATCCTGACGAGGAGCCGTGTGGGTTGGGTCTATGATAAATTTCACGTGCCGGGAATTAACATACACATAATACAATAGTCGGGTTTTTAAATTAATATTTACAACGTGTGAAATATCTACAAATCCTGATTATCTACTTAATATAAAAAACTATAAAAGAACCAGAACTTTTAATTTATAAAATAAAACATTATCCCCTTTTGATTACCATAATACAGAATAGCAAACTTGGACCCAATTCAATCATTATATAAATATCACCCTAATGGTGGCGAACCTACATTAATATATCAGGCTAACTTTTATAGGTTACTATAATGGCTTCCCAACGTGGAGGGCCTGATAAACTGAAATAATAAAATTAAATCCAGTTCACAACCCGAGAAAGTGAGTGCTCAAATAACAGTGAAAGTTCTGCAAACAACTTAAGTGCTTTATTACGCAAAAAAAAGTGACTTAAGAAGAAGAAGAAGCTCCAAACCAGGTGATTTTGGAAGAAGAAGCTTCAAACCAGGTGACTTCAGAGGGAAGAGTTCGAAGCCTGGTAGATTAAGAATAAGGTCCAAAGCTTCTAGACTTCAGGTGAGGTACGCAAGGAAAATCTCACGTAAGTCATCAACAGCAAAACTTCATTTAATATGGAAGAGACAGACAGTAGTAGTAGTGAGGATAATCCTCCCCTAACACAATATTCCCAACCAATGGTATAAGAACATTCTTGTTTAGAACTATCTGATCAGGAACAAAGTGAACAACATGAGAAAGTAGTTGAACCAATAGTTCATAAAGAAGAAGACTTAAGGGGAGTGGAAAATGTTTCAAAGGTAGGAGGTGTAGCTCAACAAACATCAGCAAATGACCTAAATGCAATATTAATGCAGTTAGTGCAGCAAATGAAAGAGGGTAGTGAAAAGAGTGAAAAGTTAAGTCAGCAAATTAAAGAGAGTAGTGAAAAGAGTGAAAAGTTATATCAGAAAATAAATGAAAGTTTCGATAATACTAGCAAGGAGCTACAAAAAACTAGACAGGAGCTACAAAAAAAATATAGCCGGGAGTTAAAAGAAATCAAAGAAAATAATCAGAAATTAAATACAAAGTTTGATGAAAAATTTAAGGGTGTAAATGAACAATTCAACAGGTAAGAACAAGAATTGCAGGGTAAATTTCAAGAAGTACAAAACGACTTTGACAAAAAATTACAGAAAATACAACAGACTGAAAGTGACCAAACGAAGGTAAGGGACGAACTACAGACGCTTAGGGAAGACTGTAGTAAGTCAGAAAAACAGACGAATGAGCAGATAAAAAAACTTAAAATTTCAAAGGAAAACTTTAAGCTTAAACCGGACGCTTTAAATTCTAAAGGAAAAACTACTCAGGAAAGTTGCGATAAAAATAAAAATGAAATTCTAGAACAGGTACACTATTTAACAGAACGATTTGCGACTGTTGAAAAAGAACAACAAAAATGTAGTGATAACCTTAAATTCCAAAATGATTTCTTTGATGGACACACAGTACCAGATCTTTACTTAGAGGAAATAGTTGACCAGAAATTGGACAAATTTAAGGACAACTTGACTGAAACTGTGGACAAGACGTTACAAACATTCGAACAAATGCGACAACAACTAGAACAGGCAAAGTCAAAATATGACGAAGTAGTGGAAAAAGGGACGCTAATTACTGCTGGTGCCTTGGTATTACCTAGTACAAGCATCCAAAATCAATTAATGGATTATGTACCCACCTTCAGTGGAAATAATGATAGGGTGCATGCTGTACAATTTTTGAAAAAGATGGATAGACTTTTTGAAAATAGTAAACTCATCGAAGCACAAAAAATAACATTTTTTAATTCAAAGTTAGTAGGTGAAGCTGAAGTGTGGATGAATAGTCACGAGGCTGACTATACATCCTATGAAGCAATAAAGATAAACTTTCGTAAATGATTTTGGTCCGTGTATAAGCAAGACAAGTTAGTAAATGATATTTTTACCATTGATCTCGATAGTATAACTGGATGGACATCTGTGGCTGAAATTTTCGAGCTGTCGTCTGCATACCATTGTGTAAGAGAGAAATAAACTTTCAGATTTCTCTTTCTTTCTTTTACCCATACAAGGCAATGTGTCATTTTGACATAGTTCATTAATCTGATTGAATATATGAGAAACATCAATGTGTGAGTGGTTAAATTAAATAAATATGTTAGTTAAAGCTTTGAAGAGCATATAAAAGTTCAAAACTGGTTAATTTTTCTTTAAATAAGTTGATGTAGCCTAATATGTAAGATGATTTTTGAAGGAAGCTTACTTGTAAGGTTTTATCTCGTACCAGAATCCTATCCTATAGTTGTGTTTAGCTAGGATAAAAGACCTTACAGAAGAAAATTTCTACTTCTGTTCTAAATTGCCGTTCATCCTACCAAAATATTATATATATGATATATTTTTGTTACGAAATAAAGCCTTACAGATTGGGATTATTACTAAAATCAGGGTTTAGTAGATAATGTACTTCCTACAAGCCTATAACCTAAATTATCAATTGAACGTAAGACTTCTACACAAAGTGTGTCATTCAAACAAATGTAATACAGTTTTTAGCTGACTTATTTCCTTATAGTTATCGAAATTTCAACATAATATGGTTTCTGAAAGATATGAGCCAACTTAAAAAAACAGTTATTATTATAATAATACTTTCCACAAGCCTATAACCTAAGTGATAATTTGAATGCATGGCAACTATTCAAATTTTGTCATTAAAACAAATGTAATCAAGTTTTAAGATACCTTGTTCATTATATTTATAGAACTTTCAATATAATATGGTTTCTGAAACCAATATACAAGCTGATAATCAACTTTAAATATAAGTTTAGTCGTGCCAGACTGTAAACAACATTGATGATAAATACGTAGAAATTAGAATATCTAAGCTTTTATTCATATCTGTACAGTATTACATGTAAAACTGGATTGTATATCCTTTAATGTAAATGTTTCTTCAGGAAAGTGTGGTATAATACTTCACTATTTTCAAACAATAACACTTTTATTCATCAGAGACATGTTTTCGCATAAGAACATTTAAGGAAACCGTTAAATCTGTCCCCCTCTCTGTGTAGCAGACGATACACTTGAGCGTCACGCTTTTGTCCTTGGAATGTGCATGTGTATGTCCATTTAGTTATATCATAGAGATCAATGATTTTTAGAGGCCGGTATGATCCACATAGAGGGCCTATGTGTGAATATTAGAGAATAGAGAAATTATGATTCGGGAGGAGAAGGGAAAATTTTCAAAAACCAATAGAAACAATTAATAACAGAACAATTTATTTGATAAGCTAAGGTGCTTCCTAGAGTGATTCTTTCAAATTAATTTAAGTTTAATTAGTAAATTTAAACTATTTCTTTTGGTGTTCATTTCAACAATGTCTCCGCGTAAGCGAGCAAATATTGATGTAAAGACTGCATATATATATATATATAATTTATTTTACTTCTTATAGGTAGTAGTTAATTTGTGGCTTCATCAACATACAAATTTCTCGCCTCACACGTGTCTAAAATTGTATTTTTGGTAGTTTAGATCAGGGTTTCTCAAACTGCGAGGCGTGAGGGGATTTCAAATGAGGTGTGAACCAATTTTTCACTTCCTTCGACTTGCTAAATTATGATTGACTAAAAAATTAATATTCTGTTTGGCTTATGAAGCAATAAAATTAATTTATATCTTACAGATCTTTACTATTCTTAGTAAACTTTTACAAAGCTCTTATCAGAAAATAACGAAATAAATTAAATAATAAATGTCTAATTTTTGTATTTTAACGTAAAAAAGTTATCTTATTCTAAGAGAGAGAGTCTTAACAATTACTTTTAATGTTCATGTAAGTCTCAAGAGCATAGAGTTTGAGAAAACCTGGTTTAGATGATTTGCTAGAAATAAGATAATTTACCCAACTTAAATGTGAGCGAAGCCGTGGGCAAACTCGAGTAAGTTAATATGATTATAAAAAAAGAATGATTGATTAATTCATTTAGCAAAATTAATAAACAAATATACTAAGAAAGACTAATAAAATATAATTTGGCACTTAAAAAAATTCAAAATTCAAAATAAAACAAAATTATTAAAATGGTGTGACCACATGTATGTGCTAATTAATAGAAAATGGTACGTGTACAAACCTTTTTATTTCTGGTACAAAACGGTACAAAAACTGGTATAATACCTTGGCAATGTAAAAAGTTCAACATACAAAAGTGGTACTACAGGTTAATGGACGTGCTGCTATACCTTGGGAAGTAGTAAATTGAGAAAAGACTTACGTATTTTGAAACGGTAGTATATACTAGTTAACTAAACACTACACACCTTGCCATCTATTAGCATCAGTAAAATCACAACTAATGTTTCCGGAGACAGCAAAACACATTTTAATAAATGGTCTAAAAATTAACTTTACAAAAAGTCATTTGGCCTAAAGTCGTTTGGCCTAAAGGCGTTTGGCCTAAAAGGCGTTTGGCCTAAAAGGCGTTGGCCTAAAGGCATTTGGCCTAAAAGGCATTTGGCCTAAAGGCATTTGGCCTAAAAGGCATTTGGCCTAAAAGGCATTTGGCCTAAAGGCATTTAGCCTACACTTTAGGCCAAATGCCTTTAGGCCAAATGACGGGTACCCGATGAGACTAGTCTCATAACATTGTCATTAGTGCTGTCCGATCTCTGGTAGGGTCTTTCTTGCTGTTTCCCACAGTAAACTTCAAAATATATTGTGAAATAAGTTTTAGCATCACACATGGCATACATTTTTATTCCGTACTTTGCTGGCTTGTTACAAATATATTGTATAAAAGAGCACTGGTCTCTAAATGGCTCTAATTTATCATCAATTGTTACATATTATCCAGGTGAATATGCCCCGAGGCAGTTCATTCGAAACTTATCCAAGACAAACCTTATTAGAGCTAACTTGACTGTTTGAGCTCTATCTAACCTCGTACTTTTACAATTGAGCCCAAGAATCTCAAAATAAATAAAAATTTCTTGTAACTCATTAGTGGACGAGCAATATCCATACCTTTGCCATCAGAATTCCATATTTCTAAAACATTCGTATGAGACATTTTTTTAACCACACAGGTATAGAAACCCTAACAAAGCCAATATTTAAGAAGTACAGGCTAGCTTCGCATCTCTATCACGGGAATATTGGGATTTTTGTATTTGTTTTAAAATAAAAATAATAGTATTTGTTACTAATTCATAAATTAGTTTTTTTTTAGAAGTTTTTCAAAACAGGAAGTTTCTTATGTCAATTTATTGGCATCTTTTACACACGGGAATATTTTTTATAATATTTTCAGGTTTGGTTTTTGCAACGAACTTGAGAAAAACGAAAGTTATAACGTCGTATTATCGGAAGAGGCCAGTAATGATCAGAACATTATTGTGCTTAAGGGTAAGAGAAAAGTAAGAATGCCAGTTAAAAACTTTGAAGACATTCTCAATATACGTTCTAGTGCCTTTCAGCTTGTCCTGAAATATTTTGGAGGTGACTCTTACTCATTTTCTAGATGGTGAAGGAGATGATATTCACTCGTGGTTTTTATTTTATTGGGTTAAAGGGTGATTAAATCTTTTTTGCTATCACAATTAAATAATTCATGATGCACTCTAAACTTTCAACTTAATAACCTGAAGCGGACGCAAGACCTAAATAATATTGCTGCTTGTCAAAAAAACTCTAGGTTATTTTTTGTCTGAGTGTTATCAATGCTTTAAATTAATTAATTTCTGATTGTCAATAAAAAAATATCAATAAAATGTTGTTATTAATTTTTTAAACCCTAGGATATTTTGGTTGGAAATCGTTGGAGATTCAACGACGAGAAGGAGATGGCAACATTGCCATATTCATTTATATATTTTTGTGACTTTAGATTGCTTCCCAAAGAGAAAGTAAAAGGATTTAATTATTTTATTCTGAATGTTTCAACTTATCTATAATGTTTGATACTGAGCTTCTAATCAAAATATACTTGTATTTATAGGATTGGAGAGGGGTTATTGGGTGTAGACGTTAGAACACAAATATAACAGTTTATTATATTTATTTATTTACACAAATAAATGTTTTTACAATTATAGCTTACTCCATGAAAAGTATACTTGAAATATTTATTTACACACTAATAAAAGTTTAGAAACATGGCTACTGCCATTAAAAGTTTACTTGGGATATTTATTTACAAAAAAAGAAAGTTATAGAAAATAGCTTACAGCTTAAAGTATATTATGGAAACAATAATCAATCTCTTGAGGTCGTAGTGGGAATAGTGGCCTCGCTGCTAATCTTTAAACTTCAGTTTAAAAAACATTTGAAATTATATACATAGCCAGATGGTTTCAATTTAAATTATGTAAAAGGAAAAAATAAAACTGCCTTGAATTAAAATACATACAAACAACTAATAATATTTTACTAGAAATAATCAGGTAGTGGAAGATTTTACTAAAGGATAAAAAAATATAAAAAGTATCCATGGTGTATAAAATAAATCAATAAAAATATGTGCGTGTTTTCATGGAGAAAAAATTGAGAAAATATCTCAAATCTTTGAAAAATGGCATATCAGTGGAACTGTTTGGCGTTAAAGGAAATATGATGATCATTCAGCCCGTCTAAATGATCTACTTTTAGTCGTGGCAAGTGCATTTACAAGGACTATGGTACCCAAATGGCAACGTGTGAAATCATCGGTTATCCACTGTTTGGTGTACACTGGCCGGTAGACTTTAGTTTGCGAAACGGTACATAATGTCGCAAGATCTTTCTTACAATTTTGAGCTGTATCTCTATGTAACTTTTCGCAGCTTGTTTAGTGACCATCGCTTTCAAAACATCACAATTAACATCGTTCCGTTTAGCGTTGTTAATGGTGATCTCGTAACCTTGCAAGATCGCCAACAACACAAACTCGGTACGCGTAATTCTTGGGGCCGCTAGATACAAAGGTGCTAATATAGCCTCGAGGACGTAATCTTGAAATTAGTCAGTGAGGTCACCTAAAAGGTCTCCGATCGGTGGTGTCAAATCACTGGGGGCATTTCGTGAATAGGACGCTATCAGTATCGTGATACAAAATGGGGTCCCCCAATTTTTCAAGAATGCCGTATAAGTGCAACCTAGCTATAGCAGTCGTGTAGCATGCCAACACCACAATCTTGTTAGAATTAGGGCACAACGCGTCACCGCATCCTTGAAATTGAGGAACAAAACCTTTTATATTTACATCTATGACGCTGTCCACGGTGATGTAGGGATCCGTCAGGTACTTGTGGATAACCTGATAGTCGTTGACAACGGCTATGTGTTATAAATCGGGTCTTTGCCCAAACTTTACCCATAGTGAATTTAAAAAGAATTAAGCCAGAGTGCGGAGACAAGGGTTTTTACAAACATAATCGAAATCGAGTTTTACCCCTTAACTTGAGTCATAATTTTGAATGTAAGCTAACTTCTTATCTTGTGAGTCACACTACTCTAGCCATCCGCTGACTTCTTGTTTGATTTAAAAAAAATTATCAATGTGCCCGTTAAATAATCTGCCAGAACGTGTCTGATGATCGTATACAGATAAATGGTACTCCCACACTTCGTGTACGGCTTCAACGGTGTGGCCTTTCTCAACGGCTTTCTAGATCTCGTAAATCAACCAGACACCTGTCATCCAGTGATCTTTTTGTTATTGTGCTGACACGCGGCTTGGATTCTCTCCACCCCACATTTCTGTCACAAGATGAACATTTACTTGTCATGCATCTGTGGAGGCGTCACAATAACTTTAGCTATGACTACTACTTGATCTATAGACGGACAATTTGGTTCCAAGTGAATTTTGGGGTGGCCGATAGGATATTTTTTCTACTTGCAAACTTAAGGATACTACGAACACACATTTAAGTACTGGATCGTATCTCCACAAGAATGGCCTGATTGTTTGAAAAAATTTGTACGCCCGATAAGGAATGCGTCCCTGGGACTGAGAGGATCCTTTCTGTACACCTCGTGCTGGAGTACCAATTGGTTCAAGTCTTTTTCCGTGCATTTCATCGCTTTAAACATACACTCCCACATCTCTTCGTCCGTGTAGCTGTCATTTTTAAATTTTTCCACACAGGCAATGGTCGTTTAAATGTGCGATTCCATGGTCTTGGGTGGCTGTTTTTTATAACAGTGATCCTGCCAGGATAACTTAGAGGTAAACTTTGCCAATAACATCCCCAGAACTGGAAGACGGTGGTAGTATCTCCAGCTTTAACAACGCCATCTACAAGTCAACCTAACACATATTCCTCACGGCCGTTACCCACATGAAGAATAGAGACACCACGGTGGTGGGCCTCCCAGTAGAGCTATATTACAGGGACGTACGACTGTGTGTCTGCACACCGGTAGTCACCGTCAGGGATGATACCGATGGTATTCTCGTTAAGATGACTTCGGCGGTAAAACAACGTGGCCGCTCCTGCGATCGTACACGTCTCTCTGAAAGTATCAAACTTTGATTTTTTCTATAAGCATATCTCAAAACTTTAGTCAGGCCTTCCGTATGATCTCTAAATCTGTCACGCAACACAGTTACAGTTTGAAGTCAGGATCAAAGACATAATTTTATAAGACCAAAGTGTCATACTACTTGTCAAAGTGCTCCTTTCCTTCAACTGACATCTCACCGATGCCGTGGTCCTCCTTTGGTGGCAAGGGACTCCTATAACCCGCGTTTTCTTTTTTATTGAAAAAAAATTGGGGAAATGTCTCTTGGCCAATGACTTGTCCAAGCCGAATGCCTTAACCATCTTGGACAACGATATCGATCGATAGAAAGTTCAACGAGTCAATAAAGTGGAGCGGGCCGTAATGCATGGGCATGATTTTTCCACCGTTTATTATGAGCTCTGGAGTCCATTTTATTACCTCCATCATTTATTTTAAAATAAAATTTCCATCATAGCCCTTAGCATTATGCCTTTGTAGGGTGTTATACATAAATTTTGTTGCTTTAATTTGCTTTATAAATCTGAAAATTTTTGCAATTGTGGCATCAACATTGTATATGTGCGTCCTATCGCTCCCACATTCAGTGCAAAGATGGTAAACCTTGCAACACGTCTGGACGACACAGAGGTTAATTTCGTGCAAGTACGTGTTGACCACACCTTGAAGAAGCATTTCTTGTCGTCATTCAAAATCATAGAATACAATTATGAAATTACTCTTTTCCAGTGTCGGCTTGGATGGGGCTTGCTTCATATAGCAGAAATGACCAAAAGGACGGTGGGTCTCGCATACTCTACAAAAATTCTCATAAGAACTTAAGTGAATAATTTGGTCTTTCCAAACTAAAAAATTGTCAGCAGACTTCAATAACCTTTTTAACATCAAAGACCGCCAAGTGACCCCCGCTAAACCCGGGACGTTTATGGTTATCAAAACAAGTTTGGCTTGTGAACCAAATCCAACAGTCATTAAAGTCACGGTTTGACCTACACTGCAAACCGCTTTAGCGTAGCACTTTTTCATGTGGATTCACATTTGTGCTCGTTCTTATGATCAAATGGCACACGACACTCACGGCAAACTTACGAGAATTTAAATGCGGTTGTCTAATAGTTAAGACATCAAAATAATTTTGCTTTTCGTCGTGAAAATACAAATCAATGTAGCCCTTATAGAAATTTTCGGGAGGAATAGGCCCCTTATATATGATTTGTCTGTTCCGACGTTCCCTGAACAGGGTGATTTTGTATTATGAATAGTATTTTTGAAATTGTTTCAGTTTAGTTATTCCACAAACTTTCAAAAGATTCACAAGGGCATCACGGCATAAATCTTCTGCTTAGTATTTTTGAATATTGCGGCCGTCCTTTATGTGGCATAGGCGTTCATGTTTATGCATTCTGTATTTCTTTTAACGTCATACACAGACTTGACGACAACCAATGCACGATCAAGACAAAGTGTATCGTCACCATTTTGAAACGTAATGATTCCTTTGTTATTATGGTCATATGTGCTAACAGGAGTGAGTTTATCATATTTAAGACTAACCCTCCCACGCTGCTCTTTAAAGTGATATAGCTTGTCATAGAAGGGAAGAAGTGAGCTACAAGCATTGCTTTTTAACATTCGTTCTACAGTAGAGAGCACAACCTGCGCGTCAAGCTGACCTGCTCGCCTAAATGAGACAAAACGGGTCTTGACGAGGAGTCTGCGTTGACTAATAGCAGACCTACGTGATCCTCCACGCTAACTCCGTGGTCCTGGAGACGCCCTAGCAAAGCATTGATTTTCTCCTCAAGCCAGGTTTGAACGTAACGATCGCTCTCTGGCGTCCCTT
Source organism: Timema podura (assembly GCA_033556935.1). Classification (NCBI taxonomy): domain Eukaryota; kingdom Metazoa; phylum Arthropoda; class Insecta; order Phasmatodea; family Timematidae; genus Timema; species Timema podura. Next base: position 34,683,027 of record JAVRXN010000006.1, on the reverse strand, counting down.
ATCTTATGATCAATTCAAGCCCGACATAAAAAACCGCTTTAATTGTTTAATTCTCTCCTCGAAGATTTTAAGAGGGACACCTTGGGACAACGCTCCACAAACCTGATTTACCGGGCCACTAATTCCTGGCGGTGGTTCTGAAAATGGTTCAGCCGTCAACATGGGTTGATAGAGAACCACGGATCCGATCTGCCTCGCCGCAGTTTTGGCTTGAACACCGTTTCCCTGGATCAGAGACGGTGCTCCTGTAGCGGGGTGAAGAGGGGTCACGGCCGGTGGTGATGGGGCACTGTTTCCTTGTCCAGATGGTGGCACAGCTCCCACCGGGAGGATGGAGCCGACATTTTAACCATCCATTTGAACTAAAAATTAGAGCACGTTTCAAACTAACTTCAAACTATATACTTTAAATATAATTGTTCCAAGCATAATTATTTTATTTTCTACAAACTTACGCTTGGGTTTTTCCCTCTTTAAATGCTATGATTAAGATATATATTACTTTTAGTATTAATGTGTTGTTCCAATTTTTCCTAAATATATTTGCTTTAACTGAACTAACATTCGCAAAGTTTGTGCAATAAAATACACTTGAACCCTAGGACAGATACAAAGTACAGTCCAGGGCAGTTAATTTATCACTATGAAGCGTTAAACCTACATTTTCATCCATGCCAAGGGAATCGAACACGGGACCATTGGCTCAACAAACAAACAAATTATAAGGCGCAAATATATAGGGCTCTGTCTCTCTTTTTTATAATCGTCTAAAGCAACAAAATAATTTCCCAGGTTAATTATTATGCGGGTATATATTTTATATACCTGTAGGAAATATCTGTATCCTAAAAATAACACATTGAAACACTTTATCTACATTATTCCCGTTTTGAAATCGCTCAGCAGAGTGCAACATTTTTTCGGCTCTATATTGCATGTCAACGCCATCTGTTATTTCGATAAGTAACAAAGTTTACCACAACCGCACTAGTGATTGAAGAAATCTAACTTTAATAAGGTATTGGAGAAAACATATCTTAACAAAAATTGTAAAAATAGATATTGATGCTAGAAAGTAGTTTTATAATGGCTATAATTAAGTTTTTCTATTGGCAGAATTAATTTTGATTTTGAATTAAATAAAACAACTTTTTTATTGAATTTAATTTAAATTCTTTTTTTTCAGCCTAAAGCTCGGGTCATTTTTTAAATACATAAGTGCTAATAACTTAAAAGACTAGGACAACCACAAAACCGGTCCGCTGGCGGCTAGTTTATTAGACCGAAATTTTTAGCCATGTTGGGAATCGAATCCTGAACTAATAGTTTAGTATTCAGACATGCTATAGAATATACTAAGGTGACGGTTGAATTTAATCCAACACAATGCAAACACGGCTAAACCGACAATTATAATTTTCTCATAGTTTTATTTGGATTTTAATGTTTGTAATAATAAACCTCTATTCCTTGAATATAATAACTAATATTATTTTTGGTTAGACATAAAACGGTCAGCTGACAAAAGTTTTGGAATGCTGGAGAAGCAACTGTGGTTTTGGGGAAGAGAAAACGTGGATAAATCTTGCGTAATAAGCTGTCTATTTCCATCTTAGTGGCTATATAGTATTGTTACTTGTAGATGGTACTAAAATATGTTATTTAGTAGTTTAGGAATAACAACCTTACATATTAGGTGATCTATCACGTCCCATTCACCCCAAACATCAGGAAAACCGCTGATATCATTTCCGGTGGCGTCGGTAAAGCCCTGTGGGGTGAAGAATCCCAGCGGCGTAAGGACAGCAGTGCTGGGCATAGAACCGACTATTTCTAGGAGCTGCTCCGGTACAGGGCCCATCTCCTCTTCACCGCTTTCAAGGGGCACCATCCGCATACACGCTGATAAACCCACTGTGGGTGCCACCAGTCGTCATCCCCCAGGCAAATTACATCCTCGCTAAAAAATCGCTAGAGGTTCCTGGCTATCGGGTGCTGCCGGCGCTACAGCCACCGGGGTGCATCTTCTTGACAGTCTATCAAAGAAACAAATACCGCTGTATACCAAATACGTAATAAGCAAAATAGAAACCATTAAAATATACAAAACGCTTTTAAAACATACCTGAATTTATCCAATTTTCCAGTGCGTCAACTCTCATTTCGAGGTTTATCCCACAATTATTAATCATAATGACCGAATGTAATGGTTTCAAAGGCTATTAATTGTCGCTTCAACGGGGTGTGCAGCATGTAAAGGTGGCGGCTACTTATTGGTCAACAATATTGTTTCAAAATCGTGGTTGATCGATCCATGTAAAACTGCATGTATTTACCGTCATCCAGCAATCGTGCTAGCTCTCCCAAGGAACACAGACGTGTTACTCCGCTGCTGGCTAGGGGGATTCAATATGCCATGAAGGACCGCGTTCGTGCTTTTTTTTTCAGCCGCACAAATACTGGTACACATCTCGCCTTGTGACTTAAGGAGGTAGGAGGGTTCAAATCCCTGCAAGGTTGACCAACGCTAATTACTTTTATAAATACAAACCCTATATTGCGCATGATAGTTATTGTTTGTTTCGCCACAGGTCCCCGGTTCGAATCCCGTATCAAGGTGTCATTAATATCTAGCCGTAATAATCCTCACTAAAAGCATAAATATTAGCTTTGAGCTATTTGATTCTTAAACTGCTATATATATTTTCACAATACAACCCTACGCAAATGATGGTACATCACTACAACCACTAATTTTATTATTCTGTCTCTCTCTCATTTTGGCAAAGATATCCAGACGGTGTTGGAAGGTTCTATTCCCCTGTTCATGTGTTATTGACACGCAAGTGTGGGTATACATCTTGCCCTGTGACGTAAGGAGGTAGAGGTTCAAGTCCCTTAGAGGGCAATAAACGCTAATAACTTCACATTTCAAACTAGGGCAAGTGCTGGTACACATTTCACCTGGTCACACACCACAGTCAAACTCTGCCCGGTGACTGATATAATGGCTTCAAATCCCTACCACCCCGTCGAAAAGATATCGAGTTTTAAATCCCGGTGTGCACGCCGTCTAAATGTCAAGCTCATCTAATTATGGTATGGAGGGGTTTGAAATCGAATCCTCACCATGTAAGCTGTAGGTATTTCTCCCTCCGGAACATTTTCTTAATCATCCCTACCACACGTTTAGCCAGAAAAGGGTGCGTGTAACCGCATATAGTTATGGCAGTGCTGGTAGGGGTTAGAATATGTGTACTGTCACTAGTTTCCCTCTCCAGCGCTGGAACATTTCTACCTAACTACTACACAAAAATTGATTCATGGCTGATACCTACATCCACACATATCGACTAACGATACCATACAACCAATTTTAGTAGACTTTTACGGTGGGGGATAGCAGCCCCTAACTGAGTTTTCCGAGGCCCCTGATTGTGCATATACTCTTTAGTGGCGACATCACCAGGAAAAAACACATTACCACATTGATGGTGGAAGGGGGTGGTTGAGGGGTTGAGACACCAGGAAAACCCATTTCCTGGGGGAAGGGGGAGGGAAATTAGAGGGGTCTTATGGCTGGGAACCATTTCTGACACTCTCCGCTATGCGGCCGGCCAGGGAGGATGCTCCCACGTTCACTAGCGATGCCTGGAACGTCGTGGGAGGAGTGCCCAATGCCGTGGACTGCACGTTCCCTCTACCAATAAATAAAATAAATTTCCACACACATATAAATAAATAAAAAACCTATAAATAAATAAAACTCCAACGCCCGTCCGAGTCCTCCCCAAACATAAAAACCAATGAGCACTCATAAAAAACGAGTTTCGATAAGAATAAACACGTTTGGACAAGAATAACAGCTGATTGGGGATCGGGGGGAGGTGGTCAGGGGAGGTGAAAGCCAACAGTCAATCAGAGAGAGACACAAAATTACGTAATCATCGCTCTCTCCACATCAGGCTAAAAGGTCAAAGTGGGGCGAGCGGACGTGATAGGTAGTTATTACTACTTTATAACATATTTCATTTTCTTATGGCTCGCTTGTGGGCTTGGAGGTTTTTTTTATATTTCTCTGTACTACGGTAGGTTGTAACATATATTAATTTTATGACTGAAAGAAAGTAACAACAGATGTGGCATTTTAAATCGACTTGGTACACAAAACCCGGCCGCCTTGGACTGCCAAAATGAACAGTCAGCGAAAGAACTGCTATCAGCAGTAAATTGATGCAAAATCAAAATTAGTATCGGTTGAATTGTCATAATTTTTTTCCAAATTTGCGTAGGTTAAGCAAACATTTTCCCGGCCAGTTTCGAGTGCCAGACCAGATTATTTATGTTTGGAAAGCAAAAGTTGAATAAATTACTCATTAAAGGAAAGTATAATATTTCTGATAAACTTCACCTAAATATTACAAATTTGACATCTTAAATAGGTCTCGCAGCCTGAATCTGGCTGCTCTGGACTGCCAGACCAAAATATTCATGAAAAGCGTGCACTAAGCTTCAATTTTATGCCAAATTTAAAATCAGATCTTTCTAGTTAAATTTATGTCAATTTTTTCTAACTTTGGGTAGGTCTGGCAGCCATTTTACGACCAATTTCAAAAGACATACCAAACTAAATTTGTTTTGGGATAAATAATCTAAGAAACAAGCAATGAATGAATTGTAGATCTTTCCGGTTAAATTAAAGTCAATTTTTGATTAATTCGAATGGCCACCATTTTTAATTCCGACCACTTTGGACTGCAAGCCCAACAGATTTTCATTTTTCACTGGTGAAACTATAAAATAGGATATTTAACGGAACAGATCTTTCCGGTTAAATCAAACGGGAGCTTTCTCTTGGACTATAAGAGCCATGTTATTTTGCAGATGACTTTTAAACTGTCAGTTATAAAGATGAATCCACACACATACTAAATTATTAAAATTAATAATCTCTTAATAATAACTTCCATAGTGATTTGAAACATTAAAAAAAAGAGTGGAGATTCTTGTATTCAAAACAAATATATTATAAGTTTATAACTGAGGGAATTTTAATACTGATATACACACGTGGCACTTGTTTCATACGGCGTTATTGAATTTAAGAATAATAAGAACAAGTTTCATAGTTTCAGTACTTAATTTTAATGTTTTATAAATATCTTAGAACCATCTCCTATCACTTGTGATACCTATACTCAGATAAACAACTACTAGTATTTATTTTCCTAAGATACCCAAATGCTAATTTTTTTTATATCGCAGGATAAATTACATTAGGTCTACTAACTTTAGGCCAATTTACTTTAGGCTGCTGCAAATAATTCTGTATTAACACCAGAAAATAAAATATTTTTCACAACCTTGTAGGCAGTAACAGGGTATTGTAGGGTTAATAACCTGTTAGCCACTATTGAAAAAAGCCCTCCCTATTGTGAGAGTCACCTGTACAAACATAAGCGCCCTAAAAGTTTTTAAGGGAGGTGGTTTTCTTCCACACAGGGTGCCGCCGGTAACAGTATAGGACGTTTAGGCAAAGGGTTCCATGTTAGATTACGAGGACCAATGGGAGTGGTTTCCTGATATTTTAAGAAATAACAGTTGAGTAGATTTGAGTAAGACTCGTTACTCTTGTCTCGCTGGGCTTGGGTCAACTCTTGGGAATCATGTTTTTGTAAATCATTTATTGACACCTCGTGTTAGCTGCTTGGGTAGTCACCACGGATCTAATTATTATAGTAATAAATCAGGCGTGATAGTTAAAAGTAGCTATATTACATCACTTATACATCTATTGATATTGTGAATTTAACCTACATCTTTGGACAGCCACTCTCACACTATCCAAGACGCGTGACGTGTATCGAGTGAAATAATAGAATCCAACCAATACAATAGATAATAATTTAAATATATTATAATGTTTTATTAATTTAACCAACACAATGCAGCCACTATACGATCACTACAAAACTACAGATTAAAAAATAAGAGTTTATTTCGTGTCGAACTCATTTCATTTAAGAGGTCATTACAGTAATATACAGGCTGGCCATGAGAGTGAGTGTGTTATTTGATGTCTGTTTATGCGCGTAGCAAGAATAGCTAACTTTAGACCAACTGACTTAAAGCTTACTGCCGCCTCTCCACCTCTCCTCTAAAATGTGAGGATATGGGTCTCACAAACACATGGTACCATTACTAACGTCATTAATTGGCAACTACCCTCCCCCCTTTCTGACTCAAACACATAAATACACACATTATAAATTTTTTAATATTCATTTTTGTTTGCTTAATGCCCTTACCAAGTGATTAAAAATCTAAGAAACTAAATAACGTAAACATTAATAACACTCAAGATGCTCTAGAATGTATTAAGGAATATGGAGCTTAGGTGCTCTTGTGATAAAAGCATTGATGTGCTATGAAGAATGTAGGCTACAAGGTTCAATCCATGTGTTCACAGATAGTTTTTCAGCCTATATATGAATTATAGGCATGATGATTCGTGAGCCAGCTCACATCTAAAGTGATGCTTAAGACTTTCATCATAGGCTATATGCTACATTAGTTAATGCCTTACCTCGGCAAAACTTGGTACAGAAGTTCCTCTGATCGTTTCTTCTCTTGGCTGAGCTGGTCGGTCTTCTCCTCCACCAGCACTTCTAGATTATTGGCATACTGCTCCATGCGGCGCAGAAGGTCATCCATTAAGTCTTCACAGTAGCCTCTGGGAAACAAATAAATCATACTAGCCGGGCTACTTGCTCTACTGGGAGTGATCTACTTAATGTATTCAATATACTACAGCCATAATTTAGGACAGACATAGCTACAATGGTGACCTGCTAAGATAACCTCTGTTAGAACACCAACAGGACTCGTCACTTAACCGAGTACCATGGCTCGGTCCATTCTATGGAGAACACCTGCAAGTTTATTATGAACTTAAGAAGGCTTTGTTCTTATGCATCTAAGGCTATTTTTCAAATGTAGGCCGATTCACTTTTTCTCAAATTATCACATTATATTGAATATAATAGAAGGATCAAATACATGTAACGGACAGGGTAGGCTAGTTTCTCCAAAACACAGGCAATATTTGGGAAGGTGCTCAAGCTATCTTGAAGTCTTACCTATAAGTATAAGTGAGCACCCCAAGTGATGTAGAGCAGATTGCTATTTTAATAGGGAGGGATAGTTTGACATCCACTAAGAAAATGAATTCAGATACTCACCTAACAAGTTGTGTGGGTCCAAATCCATCTTAATCTATGATAGTCCCCAATAAGTCAAATTTATTCCTCAGGGTTTAAGTATAGGTATATTGTCTATTATAATATTGTATAGAAATACGTAAATATATTATATGGTATATTTACTTAGAGCCTGCGTCTGTGCTTACTAAACATATGAACCAAGATTTTAACCTAATAACAGATTCTGATAGGCGAAAAAGTCATGAAAACAACGCGTCACATTGGAAACGGCAATTTTAAATTTCAGATTAAAGTTTTCAGGTATGGTACTTAAACCTCCCGATGAAAATTTGATAGCTAAGTAAATTTTATCTGGCAGATAAATGCTACTTGGTGGTCATAAGACTTATTGACCAGATAAAAATACTTATCAGCCAGATTAATATTTATTCAGGAGTCACAAGACCGACCTTTAGTGTACTCATAGTGTGTCTTTATATTAGTGAAAGCTATGGAAACCCAGACAAGAGTAAGACGCGTAGCACTGAACCAATTCTGCATTAATAATTTATATTTTACTGTTGTTATAGATATTCCATTGTAATAACATTTAATTAGTGCTAGATATTTTTATTTTGATAAATTTATATACCCTCTTCTCAAGCTATAAAACAGATTACGGTAATTTAAACATTAGTTTTGCTGGATAAATCTATGCAAATACATACTTTATAAACATTGTTTTATTTGATTTTATGGCAGACAAATATTTTAGATCGTTCCTTAAAATACCAACCTAAAACATCCTTAAGCCCCAAATTTTTAAAGAATAAAATAGCAACAAAAATCTTATAAGAGAGGTGTTGCTACATGCCAAAATGGTCACCAAATGCAGCCAACACTTTCGAGGTTAGCCTGTACACCATCGTCTGGTAGTAACAAAGAAGTAGTTAGTATTTAAGTTTGAATTGAACGTTCTATCAGTAGATCATAATATTGGATGCATTGAAGCGTTGTGTTGATTAAATTAAGAAAACCAAATATATTTATATTGTTATTTTATTTCACTAAATTGCATATAACTATTATTTAAATTAATATGTGATACTTGGAATTAATAATTTAAGAGTGGCCATCAATAGTTATAAATTTAAGGTTATTAAATACTAAGCAAGGATGTAAACTGTATACACTTTTGTTTATTTTGCACGATATTAATACACAAGACCTCAAATTGGGACGTTTAAATAAAAATGATGAGAAGCCGTGTGATGACTGATCAGCGCGAAAACAGAACCAGAAGTGAGCTACTACCTACATGAAACCCTAAAAACAAACTACAAACATTATTGTATATTTAGTTTGGTGTTTACAGACACACGGCCCTCACTGTTACATTGTCGTTTGTCATTTTGATAAATCAACAGTTTATTACTCGTACTTAAACGATGGCAAGCTATAAATAAAATTGAAAGAAGAGGTAATGAAATGGAATTGAATCAGAATTTAAATTGTTTCAAGCCGTGTTGGGGTTTCACCTGTATTTGTAATGTGTCGCGAGAAGGGAATAGATCTACTTGAATATTTCTGGAAGGATTCATCTTATTTTTATCAGAAAGACCAATATATTTTATAGAAATTTTGTTGGACGTGCTATGTACTCGTATTTGCTCTGTAAGGAGCTTAGTTATTTGTAAAGAGTTGTGAGACGCATTGTTACCGATATATCTCTAGTTAAAAAAAGGTGTATGGTAGATTCATTATGCACACAACTGCTATAGAATGCTGTATTAGATTCACACCCAATTATTAACTTTCAAAAGCTCAACAATAATTGAAATATTTGAGTCCATTACGCTCAAATATATTTCACAACTAGTATAACAGATAATTAAAACATCATATCTACAGATGAATAGAGTTTAAATAGTGCTGGTATTTTTGGTGAACATGGAATATAATCTCTACCCTCTCGTTGTACATGAGGAATTATGTTTTGTAAAGTTTGTGACAGTCAGGAATTGTGCGCTAAATTTTATTACTCGGTCAACAAGTTGTTGACATCTCGACTGCAGTCAAGGAATATAGTTCTAAAATAAGGTGCTTAGTAATAAACTTGGTTGAGGCTATAGTGGAGGGGAGTAAGTTACGTATTGATGAGTTACATACACTCGATTCATCACAATACAGTGCTAGGAAATCAAACCTCAGAGATTCGTGTGGGAAAAGATGCAATATGAATGGAAGAATCTAGAACCGTTTATAAGGTATTAACTGGTAGATTCAATGGGAAGATACCATTGGGAAGACCTATACGTAGATGGGAGAATAACCTTAGAATGGACCTGAAAGAGATAGGGTGTAATGAGGTGGACTGGATAGAATTAGCTCAAGATAGAGCTAGGGTTTAATGAGTTGTACTGGATAGAACTAGCTCAATATAGGGATAGTGTTTAATGAGTTGTACTGGATAGAACCGGCTCACGATGGTAATAGATGGCGTATTTTTGTAAATGTGGCAATGAACTTTCTTGGTGATGATGCCATAGAATAAGTAAGTAGGAAACAGTTGATTTTAATTTCACAATATAGATTGTTCTGTGCATGCACATAACATTTTATTATTTTAAATTTTGATAAAACCCAACCAAACCAGTATACGAAAAAAGGTTATTATATTCTTGTCACAAGTTTAACCACATTGCTTTGGAAGATTAAATTGTCTCGAATGAGGAATTATGGTTGAAGGCCATAAGATGAGTAATCTGGGAATGTAGTGTACTTACTTCCTGATGTAACGTATGACTCCCCTGATAACCTCAAAGGTAGGTCTATCGTCAGGATTGTCCGCCCAACTACGCTCCATCAAGTCCAAGAGGTCTTCCTGACAGGCGCGGTTACCCACCGTAGGTCTGAAGGGCGGGCACTCCCTGTTCACCACACGGCTTAATATTTCTGGAACACATTAAAACAATTTTATCGATATTCTTTATTATTGCAATCTTTTAGGAGATGGTCCAACCACACTGTATGTTCATAATTATTCCTTGAACACAATATTGAGCTATATAATTAATTACCTGAATACTAGCCCAATTCTTCATATCAATCACTTCTTAAATAATGTAATAAACTATTTGGTTTTTATCTATTCCTGAATACATGAGCTCTTGGTATCATCCTGATTTACTTTTTAATGTTGGAAAATCACCCACTAAAAAACTCTTTCCCATTTCAAATAAATAGTAAAGAGCTATACTCAACTTGTAGATCATTAATAATCTTACACATTAGGTCCTAACGATCTTTTGAACACAATGATCTCGTTTATAAGCTATAGTGTAGCTTTATGGCAATCATCAGTATAGGAGTTCATCTAATATTTAGAGGCTATCTAGAAAATTATAAAACATAGAAAAATAAATCCACCCCAACAATAAAATAATTAAATCAACCGTTGCTTAAAACTGTCAGGTGTATGAATGATTTGTTAACATCTTATCTTTGTAGCGTGTCAATCTTGTAAAGTTGACGGCTACACTATTAGACTACGTATAAATATACGAAATTATAATAATAATATTGGAAAAATCCATAGGAAATAATTAATATACTTCAAGATCCACCTTTCATCACTAGATGGGGTTGGATATAATCACAATGTCTCCAAAAGAATATACTACGAGTATGTAAAATGGACACGTGGTTGCATAAAAATACTAAATTGTGATAAATATAATAGCAGAATCTGAAGAAGAGAATTATATATGAATATTTAGTAATAATATGCTTCAAAACTTACTCACCGTGACTGGATGGGATCGGATACCACCAACATGCCTTCAAGCAAAATATTCAATAAGTATGGCGACAAGGTGCTTCCAAAACACATATGCTCGCTACAACACTTTAGATGGAAAAGAACTCAACTGAGTTAGGCTAGCTTACACGACCCTCGAGCGCCAATGTTGTTGCGGCGTTTCTTCGAACCTCCCCTTTATCTCACCCCTCAAGCTCCAGCCCGTCCTATCACATGTGCATTTACGACTTTTCTATTTCTTTTTTGTTGTTCCATTCTAGTCAGAGAAAGGGTATAAAATAAGTACCTCTTGGATTCACGACACAGTAATCTGATCACCTCGCATCGGCGAAGAAGGAACCTCTGCTACCTCACTCTACGAAGGAACCGGTTTCCATGGAGTATTGGGCATGGGATTCACCACTGCGCCACCGAGGAGAATCCTCTTCGATTTTCTAAGTATTGAGGCGACGTTAATAAGTCCATCTGACTTATACGTCTAGTGTGAAGAGTAGATAATGTTTCCCAAGTCTTTAAGACTTTTTGTTAGAATTATGTCCTTCAGACGTAGTACAGTTGAGGCTACTATTATGTTTATTTAGATTTCTTGTTTCAGTCAGAGTGACTTAGTTTATTTGTAATGTCAAGCAGACTTAATTTTCTTTAGTCAGAAAGCTTGACTACATATTTTTCTATGTCCATATGATATAGCTTCGAAATAGAAGCCTTAAGCTCCAGATGTAATAAGGACTTAGTCCAAATGGTTGCCATTCTCCACTAGCAATTTATTTCCCTGTTTAGTCCCTAAGACTACACACCTGTTATATTTTTTTAATGGCTGCAACCAGGTTGTCTATCCTGTTTTCAGGACCCAGTTTTGTCAATGTGTTCAATGTGTTGATTCATTCTTGTTGCCCAGCTTCGCGTGTGGTATTAGCTTGGGTGGGTAAAGCGTGGAACTCTGCTAGTTTCCATATGGGATCAGAGCAGATAATACCATCTTTTCTCTTTGCCCCTTTGGGATCTATTGTTTGAGTATTAGTATTTAGTATGGATTAAATTAGTGTTGTACCCCAGGGAGCGGGTCACTTAATATATGTACTATTGAATGTTCTGGCAGTACCAATAGGGAAAGGACTGGCCATAGTAATATTTTGTGTTGACGCCTGTTTGTTAGCCATCAACCAATGCTATCAACAAACTTTTCTATAACTATGATTTATACTATGTCTCTTAAAGATTTTTCTTAAGTCCCAATCAAGCAAGCTTAAAATTATAAATGTGTTAAAAATACAATAGGTATATGATTTTCTGTTAACGTTCGGTGATAATTACCTCACTGTTCTTCTTTTTAGAATCACCTGACTGTATCCTGGTGCCAGTCCAGCTGTATTGTTATTGAACATTGCTCTTCAAGCCTACGGCATTTGATCTTGCCGCATAGAACAGTCGTTCACCTTTGTCGTCACAAGACAGTTTCAATTTGGATCTTCTAACTTACTTTCTTGTATATTCTTTGTAATCAAACATTTCTTTTACTTTTCTGTTATATTAAATCTATTATTGTTATTATTTTGACTTTCTAACTTTAAACATTTTTCTTGTAACCCCATTTTACAAATGAAGTTGTACCCTCGATACATATTATCATAATAACTAAAGAAATAATTAAATAACCTGATTATAATCTCCCAGCTATCCCGATATTTTGTTGTAATCACCTAATTATCTGAAAATATTTGTGACAAAATACAAAGGATGAACGTTAATATTGTATTTTACCTTGAGGGATCATGGTCTGTCTTGCATCTTCAAACGGGCCTCCTCTTACAACAATTTCCTCCAGGATGATTGCAAAACTGTAAACATCTCCCTTCTGTGTAGCGGGAGTTCCTGGGACCACCGTTAAAGGTAGGAGTTCTGGAGCCACCCATAGAAGTTCTGGGGATAGCACCATACATATTCAAATAGAGTTAGTTTCAATAAGGGTTGGAGTATGTTAGGTTGAGTGTGATGTATGCTATGCTCAACTTTTCAGTGTCAGGGTGAAAGTAGTGGACATCAAATATTCCGTCTATTCTACGTAAATTAGGTTTATTTAAATGGTTTGTAATGAACTTGATCATCTTTTGTGAATACTCCAGGAATGTCCTATTTTTTTACTCAAAATCATAATAAACAATAAGCAGGACCATCAAGGATTATAATGTACAATAGTAGGACCATCAGGATTATAAAGTACAATAGCAGGATCATCAAGGATTATAACGTACAATAGCAGGACCATCAATTATTATAATAACCAATAGCAGAACCATCAGGGATTATAATAAACAATCGCAGGACCATCAACTATTATAATAACCAATAACAGAACCATCAGGGATTATAATAACCAATAGCAGAAACATCAGGGATTATAGTGTACAATAGCAGGACCATTAACTATTATAATAACCAATAGCAGAAACATCAGGGATTATAGTGTACAATAGCAGGACCATCAACTATTATAACGTACAATAGCAGGAACATCAAGGATTATAATGTGAATATCAAGATAATCTCCCGTATCGATGTAACTATCGTCTTCTGTTGCAACCAAATTCTCTAAGCATTTCATCAGGCCAGACTTACTCCTCTGGTTATTTAATAACCATTATGTGATAGAGATAAGGGATGGATGTGGTTTTTATGATTAAAAACTCATCAATATTTCTTCCATGAATCTATCAAGCAATGTACAATTTCTAAAACAAATCTCACTTTCATTTCACAGTCTTTACTGTTGCTGAAGTATTACCAGTTTTTGATTTATTATAACTGCATTTGAAAATTTGGAACCTGTTTCGTGTGATTTTCAAAGTTGACAAGTTTTCCTTAAAGAACTTCTCACTTAAAATTGTACTATTCCTTTTAATTAATTTCAAGGAATCAACTCTATTTTCCATAATCTCCTTGTGTTGAGGCTTGACATATCTTCTTTCGTATGAGTGGTAGAAGCTGTTTGGATACAAACTTGATTTGTTTACCTGGTGTGTCATCATAATAAGCACATCCGTCTTTTTCAGAGAGTTTTAGGGCAGGTTCATTATAAGGAACAACATCCATTAAGAGGAAAAGTGAACGTGGTCTTCAACACTCAATAGCTGATTTAAAATTTTAAAATTTCAAATTTCATCATGAATGAGTAAAAATACTCGAAACCATAGCATATAAGTTTTGCCCTGATCCACACAAACATAATAAAAAGAAAGGAAATTAGTCAAATTACAAATAATCATAAAAGAGATAATAACAGTGAGATAACTTTACAGCGTGGTCACATCTTAGTACAATGATACCAAATCCAACAACAACGCAATGCAACGCAATGCAACGGTCACCAATACTTAACGCAACGCCCACTCTCAGATCAAAGTAATCAGTTTAAAGCTATGTTAGTGATAACAAACATCCAGATAAAAGAATACATTCTTTTCTGTACAGTAAATAAATTTAAAATACAAGAAAGGAATTCCATAATTCAATTTTAAGAAATGAATCTTACAAATTGTAGCTAAGGTAAATTATTTTTGGAAAATTGTATGGAGCCCTTATGATTTATAGAAATAAGTTTCTTACAAACATGTTTCACCATAATGAAAGCTTTAAAAATTTTTTAAATCAGACCACTGTATCGGATAGTCCAGGAATATTGTCGAAAAAAACAGGTAAACCCGGACAAAATTCGGAGAAGGCTGAAAATTTCAGGATTAACTCAGAATTACATGCTTAGCAACATATCAAAAGTCCGAGGCTTGGCTTTTTTTTGTAGAAGACTCCAAAATTCAAAAAGTCCAAAAATACTTAAAAAAATATTTGAAAGCGGGAAAAATGATAAGAACGCAGAAAATTTCAGGATTGACTCAGCACTATATGCTTTTCAACATATCAAAAGGTGCCTAGGTCCTCCTAAGCCCATCCTCTTCTAGCTCTTAATAAATTCGTGACCTCCATCTTCTTTCCTCGAAATGATATCCTGGACACTCTAGAGATATCTTGTGAATCTCTCAATTTTATTAATAAACTTAAATGCGTACCCGAATGGGTAGTTTGACGTGGTGAAAATAAACTAAAAATAACACACTAACATTGTTGTGGGCTGCTCTTTTCCTTCCCTTTTACCCCTCAATGGCTTCAAAGAAGATATGGAAATACTTAAGGTAGGTATTTTAAATGGTGCCATCTCTGTCACAGAAGCAGTGAAAGCAGATGTCACTACAATAATCCTCAAATGTTGTCATGAAATGCACGATCAGGTATTCAGTAACAATCGCACCGCAAAAATGTGGCGCGAGTACGTTAATCAAGTTGAAACTACTCGCTCTTTTATTCGGGAGAAAGGAACGGAGACTAGTCCTTACATCTAGCTTGTGTCCATCTCATACTACCGTATTTAGACGCTGCAGGTCATATTAACCACGCAAAATCAGCATGTCTTTATCTGTAACAAATGTCTGGACTAAGCTGCATAATAGATAAAGATGACTTTGAAGCCTACTGCAGCAAAGTTATTTTACAATCCGACGCACCAACAAGTTCTGGTGTAGTGTAGCTGTGGATTTAGCCATAGAGCAAGAGCTCATGGGAACAATTAAGACGGATGGTGGGCTTACGCGTGGGCGTGGCATCACTAGCAGCACCCTTGAGAAGTATATTCTTGCAATCCCTCAGAGTGTACCTATCTGCAGTGCTCTGGAGAATTTTTATGGGACCCGAAATATCACCTTCGAACAACATGTGGATCTTCGCTCAAGCAGGCAATCTAGGGAAGTTCGTGACAGACAAACATTTTCCTCTTGGTTTGATGTCCATCAATCATTTGCCTATCGTTCATCGACTGAGCTAATCAGCTTGTTGACTGGCCTTGTAGAAGACAAATCTGTTAAATGTTACAAATCTCTAAAAATATGTTTAGAATGCATGAAAAACATGAACGGTGGCACTTTCGGAGCTACAAAGTTCAAGCGTAAGAGCAGAGTTAATCCTTATCTGACATGAAAAACACATTACAAGTGCATAAACAAATCGCGCAAATAAATCAACAACAGCTATTTAATTTTATTGTGTGTTTATTCCCATCTGGACCTGAGTTTATGCAGTTCTTTTCATATGAGCTAGCACCTAGACCTATGTCTTTGTTTGATGAAATTTCGATGAGGAAGACCAGGAAATCAGCTCTTGCCGAAATCTTAGAATCCGTTTCTCCTTGCAAAGAAAATGCACTAAAAGACACAGTGTTTGTTGTAGATGATGGGTACCCTCTTCATTTCATTATCTGGCTGAGACCAACGACTTACAGGATTGTTTGCTTGATATATTTATCTTATAATTATTATGAAACGTTTTAAGAGTTAATCAACAGTAGTGATTGACGGGTGTGAAGGCTCGCCGAACACTAAAGCAGAGGAGCAGAAGCGCCGGAGCAGTAATAAAACATAGGTAGATTTAGCAATAGATCTTGACATGGTTGCCACATCCTCTCAGGAAGTGTTTCTATCAAATTGAA
This sequence comes from Timema podura, assembly GCA_033556935.1. Lineage (NCBI taxonomy): Eukaryota > Metazoa > Arthropoda > Insecta > Phasmatodea > Timematidae > Timema > Timema podura. The sequence goes on along the minus strand of JAVRXN010000006.1, from coordinate 34,666,475 downwards.
AAACAAATCACGTTTTATCAAACTTCTAACACCTATCCTACGGAATTGTGGCATCTTTGTCCAGTTAGCAAACGGAGATGCAGATTGTCTTATTGTTTATACAATCATTGAGTTAACAGCTGGGAAACATGCAACAGTTATAGCAACTGATACAGATATCCTTACCATGCTAGCTGTGTATGCACTTTCAAGCAGTAAGATATATCTCCTAATTCCTGGTAAAACTGGCAAACCTGATAAAACTCACAATATCGTGGAGCTCCGAGAAGCTCTAAGTCCTGTAAAAAAAAAATTCTGTTTACTCAGGAATAGATAGGTTGTGATACGACATTTGTCCTTTTCAGAAAATGAAAGAAATTGGCTTTTGATCTCCTCCGAAATGATAAAGAGCTGTCCAGGATAACTCTAATTTTCAATGCTCCTTCTGCTACTCCCAATGAAGTAGCTTCAGCGGAAGAACAGTTTATTTTGTCTCTGTACAAAAGAAAAAATAGATGAGCTGCTTTATAAAATATATGTCCTAACTATAGTTTGTAAGTCTGTCACTGTTACTTTCGACATCACCGTGCTTCCACCTACCAGTGCTGCTGCCCGTCAACACTCACTTAGAGTGTATCTGCAGGTGCAACAATGGCTAGATAATCCTCTCACATCAACGGACTGGGGCTGGCAGCTTATTTTAAAGGTAAATATATCATTAAACTGAAGCATTTTTTTTGTTTACATTTTAATTTATTTGATCTAAATTTATATAATATATTTTGGAGAAAATTTCAAAATTTAAATTATTTGTCCTGTTGTGTTAACATTAGCTTGTTCCTGTCATAACATTTCTCTCTCCAGCCCCAGAAAATCTCTGGTACCTTCTATGTTGTAGCTGCAAGATAGGTTGCGAATGCAACTGTGAATGTAAGAAGAGCAGGCTGGCGTGCTCTACGATGTGTCTCTGTTCAGGAGAAGTGTGCTCTCCCCTTCACTTTCTATCACTATTGATAGTAAAGAAAAGTGGATAACCTATTTAATATAGATTTTGAAAAATAAACTCTAATATTAAATTTATTAATGAGGTACGAGAATTTTGTGTGTTAACTTTAAGGAATTCAATTCCGGATGAATTTAACTGGGACACGAATTAAACTCATTTTTATTTATTCCTTGGAGGCTAATTTACTAGCGCATTTTTTGAAATTTGGGATCCTCTGCCATAAAAGCCAAGCCTTGGGATTTTAGGGACTTTTGATATTTTGCTTAGCATATAATTCTGAGTCAATCTTGAAATTTTCAGCGTTCTTCTAATTTTCTCCCACTTTAAATAATTTTTTACGTATTTATTGACATTTTGAATTTTGGGCACTTCTAAAATAAGCTAAGCCTCGTACTTTAGGGAACTTTTTGTAACCCGCCCCTTGGTTTTTTTACCCAATAATAACAGACAGGTTGGTAACAAGGGAGTTTATTTTATTCAAAAACAACATAACAAGAAAAGCTCTAAGAGAGAGTGAAGCATGAAATGATTCAGGCGCTGGATCTGTAAACAACAATTATCGAAATACAAAATATGGAACGTCCGGGACTCGATCCCATGTTCTTAAATGGTGGCGTAAAATACATCTTACAATCAAAAGTTAAATTGACATTCGTAAACATCTTATCAAGGTAAACAGAATATCTACCCAAAAGCACTAGTTATGCCGAAGAAATTCGCCAACGCTGATGGTCCTCTAACAGAAAACAAAGACTTCTTGACAACATATTCCTCTCTAGTCGTAATTGGGCTTAATAGGAATAGACAGTAATAATTTAATTTTGAAACAAATGTATTTACTGGCAGTGTGACATTGTCACAAACATGAAAGAGAAAAGACTGTTTTGGCTCACCAACTCTGCCCCCATTTGGCTAGTCTTCAACATGGCATTAACACGACGTACGCTCCGCGGCCCAACTTGGATCAAACTGACTGTCCGTGGTTTAACGCTCGCCTCCAAGCAAGCCTCGTCCGAGAGATACGAACAAGTGACTGTCTGAATGCGCAGATCTATGAGCGCCTACAAAAGTGTTTTGGTGTGGAACAGCCGACTGACCAGCGCGCAATTTGAATAATTGCCCGATCAAGTGAGAATCGTCTATAAACTGTGCACTCCCCTCACCCCCTTCCCGACTGTGCTTCCCGCGAAATGAGAACACGTGATTGTGACTTTGTTTATATAACGGCTGGACTCTATTGCCGAGTGACTCATTTCTCTGCACTCATTTAGGTGAGACACTTAGTGTTCAGGTTAGACTTAGTTTATTTTCTTTGCTTCAAAATTCTGTTTGGCACTATGAACTCTAAATTAAATGTTTTGGGGATATTTATTTAAAACTTGACTTAAAACTTATATTCTTATGAGACTGCAGGATTTCCCTGGAAGTCATAATCGTTCTGTTAAAACTTTAAACTATTATTGTAATTGCAGACTCATCTCGTCCGCTTCACGGATGGGTTCGGGGTTCATTACACCGCCATCTTGGTGGCGATATATTTTATAGGATCTTGTTGTAAATATGACTTTACTTGTCAAAGTTAAGGATCTTAGTCCTTTGAAATTATGTACTTGTTGTTCAAATCTGGGGCCGTGAGCCCGCACACTTAGCGCTTTAATCATGTTAGTGCTTAGGTTGGTTTGCTTTATTGATGTTTGTTAGGTCTCTTGTTACCTTTTTGGGCCTTGTAATGGCTATTAATTATTGTTTAGCGTACTAATGCCTTTTACATTTCTTCTGGAGTATCGCCACGGGCGAGTTGTATATATCTGTACTATAGTTCTTTTTATCAGCAGGTTATCATATCCAGCTGTGTTAGTATGGGTATACTTCATTTTATAGACAGGGTCAATTTAAATGTGTTTGTTTGTTATTGCTTCACTGTACCTTCTTAGAGTCTTGGGGTCGTGCCCCATTATTTTTGCTTCGGCCAGTTTATTATTATTTTCAACGCCTTTACTCTGAGTATGTCTCGCTCTCTGTCTTTGCGAGTATTGTTGTTTACTGAATAAAAATAGATAAACTCTCTTGTAATTAACCTGCCTTTTATTTATGGTTGTGAATCATCTAAATTAAAGGGGGTTACAGCAGTATTTACGTTAAATACCAAGCCCATATCAGAGAGTAAACCTGCCGACTCGCGGCCCCGCATTTAACTAAAATCATATTATCTTTCAAATAGTAACGCTAATAAATTAACTTTTCAAGAATAATAAGAGATAAACATATAAATGTATAAAATCGACTAAACAAGCTATGATGCCGCAAGAATCAATCTTGACCTAAAATGACGGTGCTCCAAGGTATAAGACCATCCTTGAAGTGGAAGAGTTAGAAACTACCATTAACAAATATGTGAGTTCTCTCAATAGATCACTAGGTGACGTTAAATGAATCGTTCGGTTTAGCCGTGCAAAGTTATTTAAATTATCTGTGGTCAGCAAGCAATTTATAGTAAGACCAGATACAATTAATAAATATCTTTTAAATATTAAATCCTGAACAGTAATTTAGAATCATTATGGCCAGACGGAATTTTGAATGTACAGACGTTAATCAAACCTAGGTACAAGGTCTCTCACCTTATGATTGTAAAGTAATGTGTCACGGCGACCTACGGCTGTTGCCCAACTAAGACTATCCAAATTGATAGAATCGTCAATCTAGGTCATATTAGAAAGGTGTAACATTGAGTTAAAATAGGACCCGCCCATCATGTTAACCTTCACACGTAACTCTCCTTTTTGATTCATACTACCCGCTCCAAATAGTATAGAAACTAATAAAATCCCTACAATAGTACTCTTCTCTATTGTAGTTCTTGTAGCTTGGTACAATATAACAAACAATTCTGAACCATATGAAAACAGAATATATAGGATAATATTTTCTCTACAAATAAAACTGTTCATGTACTTACCGAATGTATCTTCTGGGTAGAGAAACCACCAAGACGGGCCAACACCTAGAGAATCCTAGTACGGGGATTTGACCGAGCTAGCTATGATGTTCCAACAGCTGAGGTCCACACCGACTTGATCAACGCAACTCTAAAAATGGGCCGGCCAGAATTTGCCTCGACTAGAGGAAGACTGCTTACCTACCCTCTGATGGGAGAAACGTGAACTACATCCACAACACCAGGTGATTGAAAAATGTTCTGGAAGGCGGATGGAGCTCTTACAACAAATGGGCTACGTGACCGTTGAAAGCTTCTAGAAGGATGTCACCGACAAAGTGTTCTTTTCCCCCACCTTGCGTCCCTAGCAACGAAAGCCCTATATATAGTGATGTTCGTGTATTCAAAAATGACTATACAATATCGACGCTTGATGGAGGAGTGCTGTCCTGGACTAGGACCATGTCAGGATAAAATTTCATATATAATTATTCTTCGGACTTATACTATGGCAGATTATATTTTGGACTCTGACTTAAGTTTAACTTCTAGTGTTAGCCAAGATAGGCATCGTAAATTTTCTATTTAATAATTTTTTTTTACCTGAACATTTATTTTGAAATGAAACTCTATATTTTTTCTGTCACCACTTGGGCGCTAGAGTATGTTGTATTACATAAACCTTTAAGATAGCCACAATTATTAGTTAATCTTGTGTTGGACACGTTAAATCTAGTTCATTTTGAAATTGTGGTTACTAGTAATTGTTTTAATTATATTAAGGTAGTCTTTTTGTGGTTTACATTGTTAAGTAACTTTTCTGACTAATAAAATTAATCATTAGATTAATTCACACTAGAATATTTTCAAATCTTTTGCTATGCTTTGTTTCTAGTAGTGTATTTTCTTTATATTCACAAGTAAGTGGACATTCCCTAGTTTTGTGTCGAGATCAGATAGTCCTGCGGGAGTTTGACTAAAGTCTGTTAGCCAAACTCTCATGTCTTTTAAAATATCTAATAAATATTTAATATTTATTATTAACATTTTAAAGTCTGCATTCATTGGTGTGAATCAGACACTTTAGTAACATTTTAATAAGGCCCATAAGGCTCTTATGTGGATATTATTAGCTATAATTGTTTGTACTTAAATCAACTTTATGGGCAGTTCTGTTTCTTCAAGACTGACCCATCTGTTTGTAGGATACATTACGTGTGATATATCATTCACTCAGTTTAACTGCGCGAAATAATTGTTTATTTTTTATTTTCAACATACCTTAGTTTGATTTTTGAGACCGTGTAAAGATTTCTGCTTTGTTGTTATTGTTTTGAATAAACTATTCATATTGTTGTTATTAAATCTTGCATATGATTTCCCTTTTTATGTGTTTTGTAGATTATTCCCACTCCCTTTTATATTATTTGTGTTCTTAAGTAGAGTGTAGAGTGGGGTGTAACAAAGGGCTGATTTTCTGTTTGAGTACCGAGTCACTGGCCTGAATGAAATTTATACCTTATGAAAGGAAACAGGTGAAAAGGGCTGTAAAATAATTAGAGTAGCATTAGTATATTACACTGTGAGGTGAACATTGGTGATTGTAAGTGTTGTGCTAGGTCTTGGTTGTAGAAAGGATTATTTTCTTGGAATGGGGGAAGGTGTGTTTTAAGAAGGAGCTTTACAGTTGAAGGGGCAGCCCGCAACCTGAATTTCACCCATTTACCCAAAGGTTATTCTTATTCTGATGATATCTCAACTATCATGAATGATAATAAATTATTGATTGTGTCAAATTTAAGGTATCAATATGCAAAACGATAATGCCAGACTCAAATTTTAATAAAATCATGGAATAATTAGATAAAAAATTAGATATAAATGAATAAATGTGTTTGAGCTTCAAACTATTAATTGAGAAAAAAATTAAAATTTTTAACTAGGGATTTATTATCGCAACTAGTTTACGCTTGCAACAGTACAATTATAATTGGGTGTTTATATGTGAAAAAACTGAATAAACGCAAAAATACCATTAATCATGCCTTTTCGATTTAATATTACATTGGAGATAGGTCACTTTACCTCCATTCTTTTCTTATCAAAACCCCATTAAGTACGCTTAGTTGGTTACAGAAGGGTAGAAGGGAGAGGGCTCGGTTATCTTTCAATACTCTTTTAAGACCTGAAAAGTTTCTAACAAGCCAGCACCTACACAAAGTTTGTCAGGTGCTAGTGCTGTATTGGTTGGAATGGAGACCTGGTGGACTAGGTGTAAGGTGTCAGACTTCTGTGCTGGGGGTCCGGGGTTCAATCCTTGGTCCCAGCACAGATTTATCTGATTGCCAAACCCTTCCTTCACCTCTGACAAGACGTGTATTAATCACAACTTGTGAATGTGAGGAATGCCAGGTCTCCACCGTGGTTCGGATTCCACGTTAAACTGTAGGTCCTCCATTTCATCCACAATCACCCTACCATTTCACATTAGCGTAAGTGCGTATAACCCGAACGGGTAGTAAGACGTGGTGCTAAAAATAATAATAATAATAATAATAATAATAATAATAATAATAATAATAATAATAATAATAATAATAATATAATTTGTTGCGATTTTTTTTTCAAAATGGTGAAAAAGAATGGGAGAAACCATCCTTCTGATAACAAAAAAAAAAAAAAGCAGAGAGGTTTGAATTTTAAAAAGTGTCGAGAAATTCAAAAGATAATGTCCGTAGAGGAGGGAAGATTAGAGAAAATACACAAGCAAATAATTTTTAAGAAAATTAACAACAATTAAGAATGGCCCTTACAATTCACACCACTTATCGCGTGGTAAAAAGTGTCAGTATCCTCTTGGCTGGCTTGCCGGTGACAGAGAGGATGGGTTTTGAATCCCAGTGGTTGTACTGAGGTAACTAGTCATAAATGATTTCCCACTCTTCCTCTACAAGAATGCAAGTAAACTTTCTCTAAATTCTATCTTTCTCATCCCTATTCTATTAGTGTACATGTGCGGGTATTCCGAAAGGGTAGTAATATGCATTGTTTGTAAATGATATCTGCCCTTACTGAACTATATTGAGGGTCAAACCAAGTCATATTTCTTCCTAGGAGTGGAAACACATGCAACAATCCTACAGGTTTATAAAAAAAAATTAAATTACCTAGCATTCTAATCTATGCCATCTTGTAATTCCTTGGATATTTCCATTTTAAAAAAACAACTCAAATGACGTTATTTAAAAAAATTAAACTATCTTAAAGTAAATTTGAACATATTAGACTTTAAAATTTAATAATATCACATAAAATTTGTGTTTTTTTATTTAAGTTGCTTAGGCAACATAGTTTTTACCTATTTCCTTATCATATGATACTCACCCAAATACTCTTTATATTTATTTTATTTATTAACACCGGGTATGACTACCCGTTTGGGTTGTACGCATATGTACTAATTACTCTGTTGGGTCAAGGATGAGGATGGTTATTATTTGAGGAAGTGTACCCACATTTTGGTAGAGATCCATTTATGAAATAAAATTTATTTATATCTGTTTCTTTCACAAATGGCGTGGTTATAATTTAGGAAAGGTAGCATTTAAAGGAAGGGTACTAGCATTTGGAAGGAGGGAGAGTTTGTGGGATACAATGTCAGATACCCACACTTGCTAAATCAAACTAGGATTCGAGTACTGACATTCCTGATACAGTCGACTCAACATAGGAAGAGTGGTAAATGACAGCTAGCAGTAGTTTTTTAATTCAGTAATTCCAAGGGAAGTATTAATTGGAAGCGTTTGATAAAACTACTTTATCATCAATTATTAAGCAAATAATAAATATTTACACATAGGTTAATTAATATGAGGGACTTTCAATCAATGTTTGCACAAAAATAAAACTTCTGCTAGATGCCAGTTACCACCACTCACTCCTAGGGTGAAAAGATTGCTGTACCTTTGAGCTATAGCTCAGGCAAGATGGAACAGACACCTTTGTCCTCCTGATCATTAGTACTTTGACTGTGTACAGTGTATGTTCCAAGTCTGAGGTATTTCGTAGCCGGTGTATGATCCATAATGTGAATTATATTATATTACATTTTATCGAATCTTATATAATCCAAGAGAATTTTTAGTTACTATGATTAATAGTAATAACCATTCACATTTGTTTTTAAACCAATCATTACATGGACTCGGAAAATAATACATCAATGATCGTAATTAATATGAAATCAGTCAAAAATATATCTGATTCAACCTCAGATAAAACAATGAACAACAATAATTATTTATTCTTAATTTATAATATTATATATGATAATATTTTAGCCGGAAAAGTCATATGCTCTAATGAAAATGGTGGCCAAAGTTTAAAAAATTTAGGGTCCAAATCTTCTCAATTTATATAAATATACAACATAACATTAAAAAAAGGTTTAATTTCTTAGAGGTTTCGGTTGTAGTATGAAATTCTCAATGTAAACTAAAGCATTCCACCAAGTTTTGTATGAATTATTGTTTGAAACAATCCTATCAAGAATTCTACTATATAGTGGTATGTAGTAATAAAAAAAGGCCTTCTAGATGTCATTCCTCCAAAAATCATTGGATACTAGAGTCAAGTTTTCATAAGAAGGCACTATAAAAATTAATAGATGTATGCATCCGTCAGCTCACGTGACCTATAGCTGTCAATTTTAATAGATATTATCAATACTTATTAAATAATACTAATGATAGTTTATAATACAATATTTGTTAATTTTGGTCGCAAAAATAATGTGAGTGGCAAGGGATGGTGAAATAATACAATGTAAAATAGACTGGATTATGTTTAAAATTGTTATTTTAATCCTGAAATTATAAAATAAATATAAAATAATCATAACACACAATATTATTTTTTGTATTAGACCATAATGTTAATCAATGACTTAAAGGTTCTAGAACGTTCAACTTTACAAGTCAAGACACAACCACAATAGATTGTACTCGTACCTATGCCAAAAGCCTGAATTTGAAATTAAAAACAACACAGTAAATATTATCCCCGTGAGGTCTAATACATCAGTCTTGGTTTGAATTGGTCAGCGTTAACAAAGAGGTCAAGGTTCAAAACCTAGCCAGTTGCGCTGGGAATAATTATCATCCTGCAAATTTTACTGTTATATTTCCATAAACCTTTCACCTCATCCCTGCTACAATGCACTCAAACTACCCTAATCCCATTCGGTCATCGAAAGGTCTAAAGGTAACAATATACTAGAGTGCCAATGACGGAGAGAATGGGGCTCGAATCCCTGAATGGTTATATTGAGGGTGTATTTTCTCAAGTAGTTTCCAACTTTCCCTTAGCGCAAATGCTGGTAACTTCATCCATATTCAACCTTCCTCATAACTAACACACTAGCGTAATTAGTACATAATGTATATAACCCGGGCGGGTAGTAAGACCTTGTGCTAAACAAAAATTTTAATAAAATGTTATGTACATTTTAAAGTGTATTAACACCTAGATAACACCCGCTCAGTTTATCCGAATTTAATATAGCTAGTTGAGTAGCTGGAGATAAAGGTGAAATTTAAATTAATGTACTTACATTTGCGTGGAGGGAAAGTGGGAAACAATTTTGGAAACACTCTCAATGCACCTATCTGGAATTCGAACCTTGACCTCACTGTCACCAGAAAACCAGAACCCGATATTTAGTCCACATGCCTATTTATCGGAGTATAAATTATATACATATGGTACATTTAAAGTGACTCGACCTTACAGGCTGTTTTTGGTCCAATATGATCAATTATTTTGATCAAATAAAAGGTGTCTCTTGTCTAAACTAAATTTGGTTCATCAATTCAATAGTGGTTACAATTCAAGTGTTAACGGCTATTTTTGCTATGTTTAGGCGTTCATAGGAAAAAGCTACTAATTTATAGGAGCAAACTGTTTGTTAAAAAAAGATTGTGTTCAATGAATATTAAAATGTAACCATTAGATTTTATGGATATTTTGAGTTCAAAAAGGTTCGAACTATTGAGTACAAATTTGGAAGAAAAACACAAAAATACGGTTGTTCATTCAATTTTAGCGGAATTTTACTTTTGGTAAAGTATCAAACTGGAATATAAACATGTCAAAGTGAACCTGTCACTTGGAATATTAAACAAAAAAGAAATATATATTTTTAATTAATTAATTATAAGTAATATGCTACTTTAATAGTGCGTTTAGAATTATTTGTACTTTCTAAACAAACATGTGTGTTTGTGGTTAGTTTTGGAAGTTATATAAATGCATAGCAAGATGTATCAAATAAAAATGTATTATTCATGTTTGTTACATTAAATTCAATACTTTAATGAATAAATGCATCACTAGTTCCGTAACCACGCCATTTTTTTTTTTTGATACCTACCTATTGTCATTACATTATTTTAAATATGGATTATATTTGGAGAAATTTAAATGAATGAATATCTAAAATAAATATTACTCTTTTCTTTTACTGGAAGTTGACAAGTAGGTAGAATTACTATCCTCAAGAAAAGGAAATATATTTCAGGTATTTCCGCGAAACTAATAAGCTGTAGCACAATGCCAAAGTTCAACATCCCCACCCAACTCATTTACTCCCTTTCTTTTCAGTTGTCCACAAACCTAGGGTGTCTGAGACCTTTCAAGGCAGAAACTACCTAACCACCATTTACAAGTTGCCTTTAAATTTGAAGGTCATTTCAATGTTATTTGCAAGTAAACCTCATTCTTAAGGTAAGATGGCGATTAGTGGGTGAATTATGAGGGTTGATATGGGGTCAAGTCCGGGACTGGGATTGGGGTTGGTAGGATTTTCTTTTCTTGCGATTCATTCTGGAGGTGATAAACTTACATTCCCCATCTGGGGCTGACCCTGGCGCCAGTATTATTCTCTGACTCGTAAAAATCCTAGTCGGTTATCCCAGTGGCGTCCGGCCGTGACAAAGGTAGTAATGGCATGAATTGTACGATTTGTGAGTGAAGGTCGAGTTCTGGGTTGGAACGAGGATGGGATAAGTAGGTTGGTAAGGTTGTCGACAATTCCACTGTCGTTCTGGCGTAATTGATTTTCAAGTATTGTTAAATTTTTATTCTACTAGGAATGTATATCTATTTTTTTTGTTTTATACATTTTTTATACTTGGATTATCAACTAGAGATTTTATTGTTTTTTTAAATTTTTTCTTGGGTTTAAATTATTTTTTTTTTTAGGTAATAGAAGACATTTATATGGATAGAATAATTAAGTGCTCAACTACACCAGCCTGGGTCGTTTATGTCGTGGTTCAGTCGGGTCGTACTGTCAGAGTCCTCTAACATGTTCGTTCTCGTGCATTTTGGTCTAGTCGTAGAACTGTTTGTCAACTAGGGTGAATGAACCATTGCCGTCACGGTCGGTCTCCATCTCGGTTGTATCCGGGTTGGCCTTAGAGTTTGAAAAGTTGGCATTCCTGTGTGATCTTGGTTTGGTGAAATTTAGTGTGGTGTCAGCTATAGCGTGTGGTGCCGCGGCCATTTCGCGCAGCCCTGATAAGGGCAGGCTAGTGGCGCACGGGTGTGAGGGCTCTCCCTCCCTGTGATATGTTGTTGTGTGTATCCCCAAGACAGTCACCAACTGCAAGGTATTTCTTTGCAGCCGGCCGAGTATTACGTCTTTCAGCTACTGGTTGGCACCGTTAGGATCAACGCAGCTTAAGACCCCACACAGAACGTCTCAGACTCTATTGTGTAGGGGGGAAAGGACTAAACTCGTTGTCTGGTGTCGGGTCCCTCTCTGGTGTCCTCATAGTCTTCTCCAGGAACAGTAGAAGCGTCCAACCTCCTCGGAGTCTTGAAGCAAAGTCCGTGTCTTTGTCATGGCATTACCCAACGATGCCCTACATATACCAGACAAGTGACGCTATGTGCTCTCAAGGTGCGGAACAAAGGAGGGGCAAAGGGGTAAGTGGTTGCAACCTTCCAGAACATACTCCACTCGTCTATTACTATTTCAAAAAGCGCGCCCAACAATAGTTATAATAGTCTTTGTACACTGTCGGTGACGCACATCCAATCCACGCATATCGTCCCTCTTCTTTTTTCTTGGGCGCGATGAGGCATGAAGCCAGGCCTCGCCGGTCAGTAAGATGTTGTTAGTGCTGATACGTGTTTGTGTCTTTGAGTGGAGCGGAGCCTGTTCGAGACCGTGTCAACTGGGGCTGGAGTGGTGAGCCAAACATTATCTTCTATTTTTCTTCCAAATTTTGTAGCAGGCTTACATTTTGATATGTTGTAAGGCATGTAATTCTGAGCTGATCCTGACATTTTCAGCTTTCTCCGAATTTTGTCCGGTTTATTTGATAATAATCCTAGGCTTGGAGACCCATTGTCTGTCCCTACTACCACTGGGATCCCACATCTACTAAACCCGTTTTTAATTTTTTCAATTAGTACAGTCTGAAATTTTATCTACCTCCTAAAAATTATAGAAGTAGTTTTAAACTATAAGATATTGAAGAGGGTATCGCAGTAATTCGAGGTGAATTATTTGAAACTGTGGGGATCATTTGTTATTGGTTTCTTAAACATTGTTTCGAATCGTTTGTGATATGTATGAATGTATAATACGAGTGGAAGTTAGTAAATAGGCCACAAATAGTTCTAAGAAATTGAAGTGAGATATGACACTGAAAAAGATTTATTATTACATTTATATTTATCTTTATTTCTCGACATAAGTGGTATTAGTGATAAACTCATCCCATTTCTAGGGCAGTGTTTCAAAACCGACAACATACAGGTCTGGGGTTACAATTTAACGTTGTTAGCATGGTTAAAAGTGATTGTTTCTAAATAAATCGGGAAAATACATCTGAGATTAACTCTCCCAGACACCCTTGAATTACTGTACAGGGCATACTTTGTACCGATTGTCACATGTGCAGCAGAAACATGGACAGTGAATGTAAGTGAAACTAGGACAATGGAGGCCATGTGTATGAAGTTTGTGAGAAGCATGCTACCTGTCACGAGGATAAACAAGATTAGGAATGACGTTATCAGGGAAATAGTAGGAGTACAGGGAGTACTTGAGATATTAAGGGAAGAAAGACTGAGATGGTGTGTACATGTAATGAGGATGTTGGAGTACATAAGATAGTAGAGATGGGAAGAGGAGATATCATAAATTGTTCAAGTGAGAGGAGAAGAATGGAAGAGGAAGGAGGAAGAGTCGTGGAAGAATAGAGGAAGTTGGAGGCGTTTGCTAAATTGACCCTGTCACAGGCTGAAAACATATATATTATCAGATTAAGCTTTCTAAGTTTATTAGGCTTGTGGTTATTACGTCAACACACACAAAAAGTCACAGACCCAGAAACACACATTATGGATGTGATTGGTTTTCTTTCCAAATATTTTATTGTCAAGGAAAGTTATAATATTAATATAGTAGCAGTATTACAATACAAACAGTCTTCACGCTAAAATATTGGTTAAATGTTAATCTCCTTACCATGGTATAAAAAAACTTTCATTAATTTATGAACATGGTATGAAGAAAGTGAATTTTAATAGCATTAAAATCACATTGTGTAAAACCATCACCATCTAGTCCTTACTTCCTTGGTCACCTGTAATAGTTGTCGGCGTTTCAACCCATCCATTTATTATGATATTGTTAAATATAAATATATCTACAAATAATACATTTTTAAAGCTAGATTCTTGATCATTATTTGAAAGTCAAGTATTAAAACATATATACATCCATTCTATCACAAACTTAAGTTTGATATGAATACAGACTTTAGTCTAAATGCATCCGCATTATTGAGGAGAAAGTCTAGTAAAATCACAGGAATGATGTAATCTGTAGAATCATATATAGTTAGCACAGTTCAGGTCCTAGCTTCAAATTTTTCATCACCAGCATCAGAAGCTTCTAAGTACCTATTACAATAATATTCAGATTTCAACCAGGTGTGCTGGAGTTGGTCTTAAAATATAGGTACTTCAACGTCTCTTTTAATTTGGATACAGTTGGGTTAATAATACATATTTATAATTTTGCCCGAATAAAAAACATAGAATATTGGCCAAAGGTATATTATAGAAGGAAAATACTACCTATTAGCAAATTAGCTATAAAAATTATAAATATATAGTGTTGAAGGTTTTTATAAGGCTTATAAGAACTAAAAAAGTTTACTAGATATTAATAAATAATAACTATTTCAAATTTAATTTGAAAATGCCATTTGACTTAAATTAATTTAACTTATCAGCAGTGACATAAAAACTTACTCATGTAGTATACATTGTCCTTTATGATCTCCGAGGGTGTGGTTAGAGTTTTGAGACCAAAGTCTGAGATCTTGAGGACAAAGCGGCCATCAATTAGACAGTTACATGAGCGAAGTTTTCCATGGACCATTACTTCGGAGCTGTGCAGATAAGCCATACCCTGAAATTTACACAATTATATAGTAAACTAACAGTTACTTCAAAGTTGTGCAGGTAAGTCATGCCTTGGAATTTACACGCTTACATAGTTAATTATCAGTTATTTTAGAACTATGAAGGTAGGCTATCCCTTTGAAGTTATATAATTACATGAATGAGCTATTATTACTTCAAAGCTGATATAAAGTAGCCATGCTCTGGGCGTTATAACAATCAAGCAGTGACCTAATCATTACTTCAGAGCTATAAAAATATGCTACTCCCCGGCCGTTACAAAATTGCAAGAGTCCACATATTAATATAATATAGATTGTGTATGCAATGAGAGACTCTTACATCAAAGTTGTCCCGTCATCCCTTGGTCCAGTAAAATAATGAATATTAAATACCAGAAGAAGTATTTATCAACTAACCCCAGCCTCCCCATTTCACTGTCAACACAAATATCACCTGGCTCACAGATCACGACCACATGACAACACAATAGAATGAGGAATGAGAAATTGGCTTCACTTAGAGTATCCCCAACAGCAGGCACTTCAATCGGTGTAACTTGAGAGAAGATCCCAGAAAGATGGAACTCCTTCTACGGCCATCTAGACTTCGAAGTATCTAGTGCATCACCGAACCTTCTCGAACATAATTGTGACAGGGGCTAATAAGGCTGTACATTGATCCTAAAGATCTTAGTGCAAATTTGGTCCTAGTTTATGTGTTGATTCCCACTCTCGAGGAGATAAGTTACAAAATGCGCAATAAAAAATATGTGTGTGTATCTGAATTAAAATATGGGTCTTACCAAGTTAAATTGAGAAAAGAATAGGCTATTCTATGTACATTCAGCACCCCCTTTGGGTGTTACCAGTTTTAACGCGCCCCATTTGGAATAAGTGTCTTCCTGTGTACTTCGAAATAATAATTAATAAATACTTTGGGAATATATGGGGAGTACGTGTATATTTTGATGAAGTTTTGTGTGGAGCGGACATATGCAACGAAATATTTATGGAAAATAGTTTTATTCAAGTTGCTCGTGAAAGCAACACAATTTAACCTGGAAAAAGTTAAAGCTTTTGAAAATGTCTATAGCAGATCATGCCTTGTTCACTCCTTTTGACCCCTCCAAACCAATCAACATACATGCTGACAGTAGTCAATATGATCTTGGTGCCACTTTAACTGCAAGATGGCAAGCATATATTTTATGCTTCACGATTGCTTACCACTATTGAACAAAATTATGCTCAGGTGTTTAAAGAGATGCCTCCTGCATTCAAAACGTTCCATAATATCGTGTATGGTCACTAAGCACTCACCTCCATAAATGTAAAATCAATTGGTAAGATTACCAATAATCGCCTCCACTTCCTTAGGTTGAAACTATTGTCCTATTCATTCACACTTAAATATTTAGCAGGCAAAAATATGCATATTGGGGATTTATTATCGCGAAATTGTAAAAATAATCCTTCATTTTTAGATGAAAGTATGTACGGCATAGTACATGTGATTGGTACAACCTCAGATGTTCAACCATCCTTACTTGCAAAGTAAGAAAATCCAGTTGTGGACTCGGTTCTGAGCAAATTTTTTGATTATTACAACAAAAGTTGGCCTAAGTCATTGTCATCAGATTGCTAGGAGCTGAATACTATTTTTATCTAAAAAATACAACACATTGCATAATGAGCTTTTTTCTCTGTAACAATTTATTGTACCTATCTATTTTGTGTGTATATTATTATGATTCAATTTAGAAACAGATCCTATTGTTCCTATGAATCTAAGTTTATTATTAAGATTTATATTAAATATGTAAACTTGGATGTGGCTGGTTTTGGAACTTAGGTGTGAATTTACATAGTTTTTAGAATTCTCTGAAGTTAATCGGTTTAGTGTTCTATGTTGAATTAAATATAAATACAATTATTTATTTTTAGTTGTTTCTTCTGCTAAAATACCACTATTACATTGTGTTATTACAAGATCACAAGCACTTTATTTATAATGTAAAGCACCCATTCAAATAAAGGCATGTATTACTATCCATTGACATTTCAAGCAACAGCTCCTATATCCTCATGTGACTTTCACTACGTTTTTCCTCTTCCTCTTCCTGACTATTTCTTGATGTGCCTCCAAGACTTCCCTATTGTAACACAATGAAATAATCTCTTTCCAGTCGGCACCAAAATCTTTTTGCAACAAGTTGTCTACATCCTTTAGTTTTAGAGGGTTTATTTTGACGCCAATGTAAAACACGTTTGGTTTTAGATGCATCATCGACTTACCTCTTCTTAATCCAACATCCAAAATGAGATCTATAATTAACTTTACCATGGACAATACCTTATTTTTTGCCCTATTTATTATTATAAAAAACCTTTTTGATGGAGCAAACTGAAAACGCCATTATCCTGGTGGATTCAACACATCATTAGTACTTGTTTTCCAGTCGAAAACTCTACACTCAATACCAAGATGACAAATAGTTCCATGTTCAGTTAATATATTTTCAGAATCCTTGAGATATAAAATAACCTCATGCTTGCGAATCACCTTTTAAATCTGGCAAAGACCCTATCTGGTGTTAGAAAAAAATGTCCAGCCACGAGGAAAACTATTTGAAATTTTGAGATATGTAACAAACCATGAGGAAATCATTACAATCATTATTGAATTTTTATTTTGGCTCCAGCATCCATCGGCCACAAGACGGAGTATTTTAATATTGGCAAATTCTGTATTGCAAATATGTGAAATAACGCTGATGCAATTTCATTGGAGCCTTTTTAAAGCTCAGATCTAATTTCAGTGACGGATTAATATATTTTTGAGATTAAAAGGTGATTTGGAATCCCCTTGTACGATAATAAAGTTAAATTTGTATAGTTACCAGCTGTAGTATGCGGCCTGATCAGGAACGCGTGGTAAGGTTAGGTTTTTGGGCAATAAAATTACATAATCATTAATCCATGTCTTTTATCTTTCAAAATCTCAAAGAATGCTCTCACTTTTAAATTGTGAAGATTTTTTCTGTAATAAATTTTTAATTTTTCGGGAATTTTCTCTCTCTTAATCCTTTCCGTCATTTCAATACATGTTTAACAGGCATCAGTACGTGGTGTTCGAAACCCAATATTATATTTTGTGTTGAGCACTTTCCCAAAGAAGCTTTCTTTGACTAAGTTCAGGGGGGTGATTTGCCTCGTATGTACGCCACATTTTTTTAATGGAAGGATTAATTTACAAATAAATACGAGCACTTGATCTACTGCAACAGTAGTGGCTTTCTACTGCCTTAAAGTTTTCAATGAATTTTTGAACTGATTCGGATAGGTGAGATGGTTTCTTTAATCTGATATCACCTCCACGTGTTTCAGTTGGCATTTTTCCAGTTATAAGAAATCTCTTTCTGACTCCTTGAACTCTGTGTTTTGAGATTAGCAGTGCTCTCATAAATGCATCCCTGCAAACAGCTACCTTTGTACCACATATATTATTAATTGTAATAAAATACTTTATGGTCACATTTTTAGGTTCTCTTATCTGTCTACTGGTGGTTGGGTGATGTCTTGTTGGTTTTTTGTAACCTGTATGTTTTAAAATAAAACTGGCCTGTTTGAGCTTGTCTCGGTGGCCATAAAAACTATAATGGAAATTCTGTGTGTCACTTTTATTTATTGTAGTACACTTGAATCTCTTTGGGTTGTGGCCACATTTTGGTGTGAGAGGGAGTTTCCTAGTAGAACAATATATAAACAAAATATACTTAAAAACTACTTTTTTGAAAAACAAAACAGCTTACGTATAAAATGGGAGTTAATGTAAAGCCTATTTTTACTAAAAAGTAATAACTAGACCTATAATAAAGGATAGAATCTCTGATAGAAATTACACAAATAAAGACTAAATGCCTACTATAATAATGTAGGCCTATATGCCAACATTTTACTGGTAATTAAATAGCCTACAGATACGCCAATCATATTATGAGCTTAATTTATTTCTTCTTAAAGTAGTTTTAGAAAATAACCCATAAAAATATTGATATTGATTTTACCTTTCTCTCTTGTTCTTTGTTTATTACATGTTTCAGGTTGACTTACTTTCTTACGAGATCTGTCTTGCTCAACAACTTTTGGATTGAAATCCATTAAAAAGCTATTAATATACTAATTAAATTATAGTTTTAATCCTAAATAATGGCAATAGTAATTGTAAAATGTTTAGAACTATACAAAGATAGTTAATAGAAATTGAAAAATCAACAAATGGTTTGAACCATGGTACACATTAGAATTAATATAGCAGAGATTTTGCTTATGAAAACGGCCTCTTTTGGAGCCAAGCTCTCAATGGAGATGGCCGGTTTTGGAACTCACTGCAATAGTCAGGAGAAGGGTTGATTGCAAAAACCCGACAAGTCCCAAAAAACCCAGATAAATTGAGATAATGGCATTAATGTATTCCTTATAGGTAGAGCTACATCTGGGTGAATAATATTCTGCTAAAAGGGGACAAATCTCTTAGAAAATTAACTGTGAAAATACGATGTTTCTGCAAAAACCGTACTAGGCCACCGTCTTTCCAGCAAAAACAAGACTAGTCCAACTTCCTTCCAGCAAAAACTTTACTAGTCCAACAGTTTCTGGAAGGTCTCACCCGTAGCGCTAGAGTAGACAAGCCATTTTGTTGTCAGCTGTATCAAGTGTGTGCTCTTTGTTTACATACAATGGAAGATGAACCAACGAATTGACCTAAATAAAGGTTAAAAAAATAAGAAAACAAAATACTTTTAGAAATAAAAAAGTAAGAGCTAAAGAACATATAAACCATGTAGGGAAAATTGTTTCAAAACGAAGTACAGGAGAAGATTGGAGGTATATAAACATAACCTTTGTTTGGTGTGATAGTTAGGTCTAAAAGATAACTATACTTATCTTTCATCAATTTTTGGTATGCAGAGATAGCTACTGGCTACTGTAAATAACAATATGTAGGATTATTCACTGGCCATATTATTACAAAACGTAAAGGGATAGTACGCAAGGAGGGTGGGATTCTTTTTTTTTTCTGTGTTAAATTATGAGAGATTTAATGTTTTATATCATTAAACACACCACAATGGAAGCAAAATTCTGATTATAGCAAAAAAAAAAATTGAAAAATTATTAATCTTCATGGGAATGATTGGCTTACACATTGATTATGATAAGCCTTTTAGTGACTAATTTCGAATATTATAAAGTAGGTATTTCTTTCGTTTTATTCGTGACCCAATGAAAGCAAGCTATTTTTCAAACTTGCTAACGCATTTGGTTATTATTGCAAGATTTAAATGTAATGACAAGACATCTGAAGCTGAGAGAAATAAAATATTGTATGACTTTAATAACATGGCAAATAAAAATGAACAAGACTCTCACTTGTGTGGATTGATAGCTATACAATTAATAGCACGTAGGTGACCAAGAAAGGCGAAGATGAAAGTAGAAAAGATCATTATGCAGCAGACTCCTACAAAATAAGTCTCGGGTAAGGAAGTTCCAGTTTTTCTTAAGGCCTTCATTAATATCCATGAAGTTACAAGGCACCGAATATCAAGAATTCAACAGTTTACTAACACTAGGCAAATCACCCAGTGATAAACGAGGCAAACAAAGTAACTGGCCACAGAAACATAAGACTAAAGTGAATTAGTTCAAAAGTGATTTTGTGAGTTAAGAGTTAGTGCAAGTTGCATATTTGAATTTTCAGATTTTAGCCCATGAAATAATTTTATAAATCAAATTTCCAAAATACAGTTTATTGAAACTTGTATATTTGTATATTCTAGCAATATATGCATGGATAAAAAATGGTTCTTAAAAACTTAATAGTCCTAACAATTACATAATTATGACCATTTTTATGAATTTTAAATTATTTTGGATATTATTGTATTTCTTTTGGTGTATTTGCATTTTGCAGTATTTAAATGTTTTAATTTTCCCGTGGGAAAAAACAGTGGACCCCGCTTAGTTGGTCAGTGAGACTACCCCCTCCCCCCACAAACAAATACTACTTAAGGTAATCTAGATGAATCCTATATAATTTACTTACTCGAAGCTGTTAGAAGTATGGCTTTCATGGGAGTATTCTACGCTAAGGAAAGTGCGAATACATCTTATTTGGACGTATACTTTGTAGAGATTTTAAACAAATTATACAGATATTAGACTTATTTCAAGTGGTTAGAGTTTGTCTGTGAACACAATTTTTTGTTTGTTGTGGCCAACATCGTAAAGTAATCACGACTTTCCTTTTTAAACTCCTTTTCCTTAAGCTGAATGGTTAGGGTATGCGACTGTATTGTATCTTCACAGCTATCATGATATTCTGAATCTTAGGGTACATGCTAGAGGATCTTAGCAAGGCTGAGGTAGACGACGTCTGTTTAAAATTTCATCATATAGGATGATAAATGATACTCTGAGACGAGATTTATCCACTCACTTGTCATAACCTAGGGATTTTGGAACCCAACAAGTTCTAGGAAGATTGCTGTGACAATCTAGGGGATGGAGATCTTTTGAGGGACGTTCTGTGATCAGTTGTTGAATTGAGTGACACCGATCCTCTCATTAAACTGGATGAGTTTACCTCATCTGATATCAGGGAGGACACTCTCTAGCTAGAAAAAAACTTTACGGCCATCGATTTCTAAGAGAATGACGTTGTCGTGCTAACAGCAATACAATATACTATTTATTTACTCGTTAAAATAAAATATATTATTTATATAATTTAAATTCGAGTAATTGAGGTAATTGCATGGCTATGAGGCATTGATGTTGTGTAGATCTTGTTAGGAGCAAGGAAGGTCATGGACTGGTTAAAGAAAGTTAATGTTTCATATATCTTAGAAATGACATTATAAGGAACAGAGATTTGTTGCAGAGTTTGGCCCGGATGGAGGAAGGAAGGGTGTGGACTGGATGGAAAAAAAATATGGGTGGATAGAATTGGATGGATAGCCATGAGGAGAGTTAGAGAGCGATAGGGTTTCCACTGTGACTGAGGATGTGTCAACAAGAAGATTCGAGAGATTAACACAAGATGGGTGATAAGTCTTTAAAATAACATATAAAGTACAATGTTTATCTTATTCATGCACTAGAAACAACACCTTGTTATAATGTGCCTTTAACAGCAAGTTCTAATTATTTTTAATTAATATTTATGTTATCTTTCTTTTGACGTCTTGTGTGGGTTAAATTTACTTTGATGTCAAGTTTAAGTGACCCATACCAGTAACATTGTTCCCAAGACTGTATTGCCGATGACAGGATGATCAGGGGTGGATTTCAAGTCGTGTGTAGTAAGGTTACTTACCTTTATGGTTTCATAATTTCTCTATTCGCAAATTCTGGTTTATTTATTCTTATATGTTTTTCATCCTGGCCCCATTTAACGCAATTATGTATACATCCCTAATGATTAGAACCACAATATGTTATGTTTAGCAACAGGTGAACATTTAATTTTAATTTAATGTATGAGTGCCTCGTATTCTTAAGTAATGTATGAGTGACCTCTAATTAATGACGTAATGATTGAGTAACTAATACTTTTACGTAATGTAGGGGTGACCTCTACCTTTACTGATTGACAAAATGATTGAATGATCTCTATTTAGGCATAATGTACGAGTGACCTCTAAACTACGTTATTAATGAATGACTTAATTGACGTTAAATACGAGCAGTGGCGTACCACAGGTTGGGGGCAAGGGGGCTGGCACCTCGAGATGAATTTTTATTTAAAACTAAAAATGTGTTAAATAAAAACTTAAATACACACTTCTTATAACTTATTCTATTCCTAGATTATTGTGAGTAATTCTAAGAGGCCTTCGAATATTTTTTATTACATAAGTTTCTAACCATAAGGAATATTATTATTATAATTTGTAGCACATAGTTATCAGTACAACACTTTCATTTGAAACTAACAATGTTTGAAAATATTTTTTAGAAAATAATGCTCAAAACATATGGATTCAGTACTGAGGTTAATTAAATATTTTACCTAGTTTTATAATGCACCAGAACATGTACGTAGTAAGGGTTTAAGTTGAAGAAATAATCATTTTTCTACAAGTTTACATTATTTTTAATTGAAATAAATACTACATATTTGAAAAAATAATCAAAAAACGCAAGTTCTGTGTTTTTAGTTCTAGTTTTCCTTTAGGTTCTATTAATACTTACATAGTTAGCTTTTTCACATTTTTTTCCAGTAGTTTTTAAGGGTATAAGATTAAGCCTCGGTTTTGTGGTGCCAATAGTAGAGGCACAATATGGGGAGTGTTTAGTAATGGGGGTGGGGGGGAGTGTTTAGTAATGGGGATGTGGGGGAGGGCAAGAAACTCCTGTCCCAGGCCTCCAAAGTTGTTGGTACACCAGTGAATACGAGTGACTGCTACTTTGACGTCAAAAAATTAGTGCAATTTATTTTAACATAATCTTAGAGCAACCTTGATGCATTACTGGCATTTTGTTTTTACCGAGTTACTACAAGAACATTATACTAGAGTACTGTTACCTTGACGACGTCATGTATGAGTGACATGCGAAAGTTCCAGTCAAGCTTGAGCTCGTCATTCTGCAATACGTCCTTGAGGCTTCCCTTGGGACTGTACTCGGTCAGGATTAGCACAATGGGGCACTCTATGCAAGCCCCCACGAACCTTACAGTGTTTTCATTGGTCACGTCACGCACCTATGTAATAAAACAACTTTGCTAGCACTTTAAACAATAGTACACACATATTTTGAATAAACAAAGACTGGTCCTCACGCACTAAGATATTATCACGATATCACTACATTTGTATGGTATCTCCAAGCTATCACCAGCTGTCTATATCAACCATTATCGCATATCATAAAGTGTACACTTGCATTTAACTTGATTTTGGGTTAATTAATCTAGGTTGTGTTTCCTATTAAATTAAATTTCGAGTTTAATATTGTGTTGGTTTTTTTCCAGTTATTAGTATTTTGATTTCTTCTAAAAAGTGATAATTTTTAAATATGTAATGTTTATGATCAAATTGAGTCAATCTATGAAAACTATTATACCAAACTTGGGTCAATCATTCATGGAATATTTATAAAATATGTGCTAAAAAGGGCTTTAATACAAGATCATTTAGTTATGGCTTTGCTAAGTGATAAAATAACCCAACAAAACCTTTATGTAAAAAACTTACAACACCACAAATATTGTTAAATTATTCAGCCTCTAAAAGGAGTGAGTTTCATGTTCAAATTGCAATGTCTTTCCAAATAACTCCTCACTTCTCTTAAATTTCTCTAAGTTCACTAATCTGATTTAGAATTCGGTTAGAGTGTATCATATAGGAGATCTTTAACTGAAGACTTAAAGTCAGATTTGCATGCAAATTTAGATGGACTTAAAAGAAATGACAAAGTATTTGGACACACACTGCAAGTTGAGCTTGGCAATCTTTTAGATCTTACTCCCTTTTGAGACTGAATAAATTAACGATTTTTGTGGTATTGAGCTTGAAAAGTATTTTTACATAAATGTTTATGGTGGCTTATCAAGATTTTGTGTGAGATTAGGTAAAAGAAAATAAGAAAAGGTGTATTTATGTAGGTACTGTATTCTGTATACCAATAAACTGTAATACTTTTTTTTTACCATTCCATCTATTAAAACCCTTCCCCCAACAATTTTGGTGAACAATTTTGAACCTTTCATTATTTGTATTTTACCCTTGTTTTATATCCCAAGCAATACCTCCATTCCCCATTTTCAAGGTTCTATGTAGATTGGAAGTACCCTATAGGCTTTGATGATCAGTGTGTGAGTAAATCAGGGAGATCCCAAATAAGGTTTTTTTTCAAACCACTTAAACTAGAAACTTCAACTTTATAGAGCTGACTAAATTAGTTCTTCTTAACAAGGTATTAAATTTTTACGTTCATTTTCTTTTTGTAAATGAGTTAGAGGGAGAGTGGGGAATACATATGGACTGAGCTGTATGTGTTAACGGTGTACGGATTTAATGGAGACTTAGCTGATGCATGGCCTTGGACTTTGATACTCATACCATGAGCATTGGAAACACAATACACATAAATATAATCAGTTATTTAGAATTTTTATCAAGTCACAAAATGTTCATTTTTCAGGGAACTTAAAAATTGATTTAATAAACCATAATTTAAAACTAACTTACTCAATGTAGAATGGTATGTAAACGTTTGAGCTATAAACTATCTAAGCTTCAATATGAATTTATCAAAACTAGTGTAGCATGGCCCGTGGGCCCTCAAAATGTGAACTCTGAGTTTTTTTAGTAGGCTATATTAAGAAACACTATAGGTTAAAATTAATAAAATGATTAAAAATTCACATTAAAATTTCAAGGTTTTAAATTTTGAGAACAAACCAAAATAAATACACGGAATTAAGCTCAAATAAACACTTACGGAAATAAAGTAGGTCATAGAAAACTAAATCGATTAGTAAGTGAATTTGACACATAAAATATAAATGAAAAACACAAATTAAATATAATATAACATTTAATAACTGTCAATAATAATGCTATATGCACCGTTTTTAGACGTTGATGATGCTAGTAAAAACACATGAAGAGCCAATATGGCTCGATATTAAAACGCTTAAATGATACGGTTGATAATAAACGTAAAGAATCGAAAAAATTTGAAAACATAAAAATTAAATATATTTCTCAAAAAGTTAATACTTTAACCTTTGATTAAGTTGATTTAAAGTGAATCATGTAACCAAATTATTTAAAATTCAAGATGGAAATTCAGCTTATGTGTCATCGAAAGTTGTGAGACAAACATGTATTTATTTAACACCTTATAATATTGTAAGCGTCTAGATTCTGTAAACACAAAATAAGCTTTAGAATATGTGATAGCCTGTACTAAATCGCTATATTCATTTATAATTTTATGATATGTCTTGGAGTGTCGGTGAATCAGCTTGCCTCCTAGTGGTAGTGACATGGGAAACAGTATATTGGCCATTAAGACATTCTCTATAATAGGGATACTGGTTTGTAGCAACAGTTCCCAGGGTAGCACTGAGCAATTGTGGTACTTGTGGTAAATGCCCAGCAAGACATTCTCTATAGCAGGGATAGTGGTTTGTAGGAACAGTGCTAAAGAGTAGTGTGATCATCCTGTCACCTACATTTGACCTTTGACCCCGATCTGAAGAATGAGTATTGTGATGTCAACTAACCTATATTTACATCCGGTTGATTTACCGTTATTCCCCCCACCCACATCCTGTGGTTGTCGTGGTGTATGTGCGCCGTTGGCTTTTATGTACACCCATTGGATTTTATGTGTGCCCATTGGTTTTTTATGAGTGCCCATTGAATCGTATGTGTGGGTAGGATTGGGACTGACGTGGGAGTTTTTTTATTTATTGGTAGGGGTAGCGTGTGGTCTTGGGCATCGGGAACTCCTCCCACGTCGTACTGGCTAAGAGGAAGGGGGAATTATCCTCCCACGACGTGCCGGCCAATAGGAAGGAGGAAATATCCTCCCATGACGTGCCGGCCAATAGGAAAGAGGAAGTATCTTCTCTCGGCGATTGTCTAACAAAAAGTGTGAGCCATTGGAAAAGTCTCGCTGTGATTTCACCCCCTCCAAATTTAACCCCCTTTCGAGATGCGGCTGCCCCAGGTCATTACTCGGTGGTGATTATACCAAACATGTCCAAACAGGAAAATACTGTCTAGCACTGGTTCAGTACGGTATTGTGATTATACCTGACCCCCTTTCCAGATGCAGGTGCCCCAGGTCACTACTCGGTGATGATTATACTAAATATGTTCGAACAGGAAACTACTGGCAAGCACTGACTCCGCTGTGATTTTCTCCAACCCCCATTACACATACAATGTCGATCGGGGGTGAATATATAGGAGAGTTGATTGGTTGACTATTTATAAGCGTCTGTAGAGCAGATCAAGATGGACAAGTTACGGCAGCTGGTAATAATTGTTGACGCCGTGCACATCGTAAAGTTGTGTGATCTAATCTCCTATCAAAAGTGAATAAATTAAAAGTGGTTGATACAAAGTTCGGTAGACGCCTAATAGCATATCAAGATGGTGAGTTTTGTGTATTTTTACCCTGTCGTTTTGATACTCTAACGGATGAAGACGTGTGTGATCTTAATAAAGAAAAATTGATATTTACCTGCGACGGAATAAAACCTGGTACACTTACCATTGTGAACTTTTAATGCATTTAAGAGACGGCCAGCAGCATCAAGCAGTTAACAACATCAGGCAACACATCTCCACTGGCAGTGAGAACAAGTTTAGCATCAGTGCAAGAGTTCAAGACGTGTACGGTAGACAGGTTAAAGACTCAGCAAATCATCCAACGCGTTTAACGGTCAGGTACGCTCACCATAATTAGAACCGGCTATTTTGATTTAAAGTTTGTTGGTCATACGACTGCGGGACGTATCTACATGACAGCAGAAAATATTCACAGTGTGGCCATGAGCGATAGATATGTAATTTACAAAGTAGTGAACCACGACAGAGAGTAGTGAGGCCACATCGAGTTCTGCGACTCTAACTGTCACACGATGAGAGACTGAATTACTACCATACGAGATAATCTAGGAGTCTTACCTGTGTGATAGGGCATGTGCTGTGTACAATTTCCACAGAATGGACGTTGTGGCCGTGCTGGCCAGGCCTCCACCCCCCTCCGAGCTTTACACCACCCGTCACAACCCTTCACGACGCCGCAGCCACCGTCCCCACCCCCAGAGTCACCATCTAACCCACTGCCAGAGTCGTCTGCCTACCAGACATCAGAGTACTCACAGCCAGAGTCACCCGCGTGCCCGCCGCCAACGGAGGAGGAGGAGGAGGTAAATTCCGAAGAACCCATAAATCTCGAGAATTTAACAATGTACAAAACTTATTCAAATGTTAAAATTATGGGTGAAACGTCCGATGACTACAAAATCGGTCTGGGAATATTTGGTAATGTCTGCCTAGTATTTGGATTGTAAGCTATTTAAATCTAAACTACGCTGTATGACATATCTTGGAGGACAAAGTGTGATGTTCAAAATGAATTAAAAAACCAACCGTACTCATGTTGCCGTAGCCTTATTTCATTACGTTGCTATTCTCACACAAACTGCTGACGTCATCGGAGCTAGCGGTGATAAAATATTTTCGACATTTTGAAAAATATTTACTCCGCGATAGAGGAACATGTATAAGATAACTCAGTTTGTGAGTAGAGGGCGTTGCCCCGCTTGAGCGACAGTGTTTTTTCTCCTAAGGATATTTATTTATACCACTTTCTTTCGCTGCATCTCCAGTTGCCATTATGTCATTATAATGCAGCATTTGTGAGGGGTCCTACACAAAGCTCTCCAGCCGTATTTGACACAAACATCAATGTCATCAAACACCTCCAAATCCTGCTCCAGAGGTTCAACAGGATGCTTGTTGGGACGAGGAGGTATTGTGCAGTGCATTAGACCTGATCGAGAAAGAGGAATAAAATCGTGTCAAGTGCTTAAACGAACTTGAGAAAAACCAAAGTTATAACGTTGTGCTATCAGAAGAGGCCAGCAATGAACAGAACGTTATTGTGCTTGATGGTGTTGGAAGAGTAAGAATACCTGGTAAAAACTTTGTAGACATTGTCAATAGTCGTTCTAGGGACTCTCAGCATGTCCTGAATTATTTTGAGGTGACTCCTACTCATTTTCTAGGTGGTATAATATATTATATTCTCTCCTGACTTTTTTATTAAATAAAAGAGTGATTATATGTTTTTCTTGCTATCAAAATTATATAATATATGTTTTAATCTAAACTCTCAAAACAATTACCTGTAGTGGTCACAAGACATAAATAATAATATTGCTGCTTGTTAAAAAAGACTATGTTGTTGTGGGTGCACACTATAAATGTTTTAAATTAAATTAATTAATTGTTGTTTTTCAATAAAAAAGAAGTAATAAAATGTTCTGAAAATTGAAAAATGACACCTGGACACGGAAATTGAACCCGGGACCTTCAGCTTAGTACACCAATGCTCTAACCACTGAGCTATCCAGTATTCGTTCCTATGCCCAGGGTCATTCTTCACTCATATTTTAAGGCAGAGCCTATGATGGACGTGCGAAAATCGTCGGCTACAAGTGTGTGATTATATTAATATCACGAGCTATCTGATAACGCAGCCATCTTAGATTCAGTAGTCGCTTATTGCAGTCATTTGTACAATTATTATATTTGTACGGGATTGCATATTAAGAATCAAATAGCTAAAGTTATTATGTATGCTTTTAGTGAGGATTAATTCATCTAGAAATTTTTCAATTTTCAGAATATGATATCTAGATGGAGTAATCCTCACTAATAGCATAAATAATAGCTTTTGATATTTGATTCATAGTATGCAATCGCGTACAAATATAATAATTGTACAAATGACTGCAATAAGCCAACTACCGAGTCGAAGATGGCTGCGTTATCTGATAGCTCGTGATATTAATATAATCACACACTTGTAGCCAACGATTTCCGCACGTCCATCATATGCTCTGCCTTAAAATATGAGTGAAGAATGACCCTGGGCACGGGATGAATCCTGGATAGCTCAGTGGTTGGTGCATTGGCGTACTAAGCCAAAGATCCCGGGTTCGATTTCCGTGTCCAGGTGTCATTTTTCAATTTTCAGAATATGATAACTAGATGAAGTAATCCTCACTAAAAGCATAAATAATAGCTTTGGCTATTTAATTCTTAATAAAATGTTATTATTAAAAAAATTCTGCATGCTGTTTGGATATCCTTGTATATTCAAATACAGGGAAGATCTAGCAATATACACGTGACAACTTTGTCATAATAAGATATCAAATAGCACAGAATGGTAAACGTTATGCTTTATTGTTTACACATGTGAGTTAATATAATATTAACAAAAAAATCTTGATTGTATAATATATATTTATATATTAATGGGTAGAAAGAATAAACTGGTATATTATTATTGTTATTGCAAACAGTTTTATTGTTTGGATAGCGTTTGATTTTTGACATTAATGAATATTTTTGTTACCAATCAACTTGATATGAATTTGTACTAGTAATACATCATCAAGGCGTAATATTATAAAATGTTTTTTGCTTACATGGGAGTGTAAAAAACCACCCTAAGTGCAACCAAATGGGTTATAACCATGATATTCCCACCCACCGGAAGACGTGACGCGTTGGAACGTTCAGCTACTGAAGCAGGCCAGATTGTTTATAGATTAGGAATCCCTTCACTAATGATACAGAGCGGTGGGAATAGGGTGAGACGCCTCAACTTACAAAACTATTACTATTTTTGACCAAAAGAGTAAAAGTAATTTCACGTCTACATGTCCGTTATATGTCACCTACGTATTCCCAGGACGCAAACAAACATATTTCTGACTTCCAATCAGTAACGCATGCCATTCATATCGACCTACTTTTACACATCATGAGTGACAACAGTCAGGGAAAATATTAGGGTTGTTTCTCACTCTCCCTTAACACTGTTGTGTCTGTAAGTCGTGTGTTGGTGGAGAAACCTTTAAGTAGGTTTTCTTCACAGCAATTGTTCAAGTTATTTGTAAGGTAGCCTAAACGTCAAACAATTCCCATCAGCTCTTCAGGGTTATAAGATTTCTGTTGTAAAGTCAAAGACTCCCAGGATTCCCATTTAGTCCAACCCCTTAGTTTAGTTTAGTTGGTAGCGTGTCTGTCCACTGAGCAAAGGGCTTTCTTCGAATATCGGATGGGTGATATAGGGGTGGTTTTCCACCATTCCACCATGCAAATGCGTGTTTACTTCCTTAAATTCAACCTTTCCAATTACTAATCCATTGGCGTAATTAGCACTTAAGCGTACAACCCGAACGGGTAGTAATCCGCTATGCTAAATAATAATAATTAAAAAAATTGAGTTAATATAATATGTGTTCCATATCATCAGATAATTACGTCCTAAGCTTCAATTTTAGAAACAGATTTTGATAATTACTATAGGAAGTTTGGGGGGGTGGTTTGACCCCACCGCAAATTATTTTTGGGTAAATTTTCATAATTCGTTTCCCACTTCCAAACATGAAAATTTGATATACATTTACCGTAGTAAATCTAATTTATTCACATTACTTCTTTTCTCCCTGTTATAAATATTAGATGTATAGCTTCTGTGAATATTGTAAATGAACAATATAAGTTTTTATAAATATTCAGGGTAAGCTGAATAAATCCACGCCATAGTATTCAATTTAAAGGATATATTATAGTTTCCTTCACGAGTGTCAGGCGTATTTAGGGAGGCTTTCCAATCTCTCTAAGTGCAAATGTGGGTACACCTCCTCTAATTTTGGCTTGAGACCGTTAGAATATTTGTGAAAATAAAACTTGTTTTTGTTTGACGTGTTTATTGAATTAATTTTGCTTACCCTCTCCCAACGACACATTATATAGCGTTGAATGATAGTTTTAAAGACCCCATAAATTGTATTTGCGATTACATATTATTATGGCAACAAAATATAGTTGAGAACATATTTAAAAATAATACTTCTTTGTTTATCATTTCTATTAACTTGTCATGTGTAGGTTGCTACTCCATCCCTGTATTTGAATATCCTGGAATTTACAACTAGGTTTGTATTCTGCCATCACAACAGTTACAATTGATAAATAAAAATGAAGTTATATCTTGTGCGTGAATTTGCTATTTAAACCTCAAAATTAGTTCCTTTTTTTACTTTCTCCTTGGGTATCATAATAAAAAAGGTGGTGTTGAACAAAAAATGTATATCCTACCATTATAGTTAATTATAGATGTCAGTTTTTCTCGCAGAGTGACGTTGAATTAATACACACACACGATCAGTAAGATGAATTCCTTTTCCCGACAGTATTTATACCCTTTGAGGTGATTAATGCAACTAATGTGGTGTGTCCGATTATTATTTGTCTAATATTATCTGCCTTAATATCAGTTATCTACCAAAAGTGACTGTTATGGATCACGGACTTGACGTATGAATATATTTAATTCGTTTGATAGAAAGAACAGAACCATAGTATGACTCTGCTAGGAGGAGCAGACAACATTGATCATCTTCAGATCACATGACTTGACGCATGAGTCCTTTACCAGCAGTCAGTATCTCACTGACTTGACGTATGAATATATTTAATTTGTTTGGTAGAAAGAACAAATACAAACTTATATTTTTTGCAATCAACATTGACCATGGAACAGAACTATAGTATGATTCTGGTAGGAAGAACAGTTTAAAAATACAAACTTTATGGAAGATCACGGACTTGCCGTATGAATAAGTTTAAGTTGTTTGGTAGAAAGAACAGTTTAGAATCGGTAGGAGGAACAGTTTAGAATATTCACACATGACTCTTGAAGTAGTTGTGCTTTTCGGTTAAAACCCTACTATAGGATTCCTTTACCATATATAAGAAGCACATCGTTAATGAGAGAGTGCTGGAAGACACTTAGCGCTCACGTCATGGTGTGGACACAAAGATCCGTGTCACACTGCGTAATAATTAGGAATCTGACCAGTATTTTCCTTATTGAACAAGTTTAGTATAATAATCACAGAGTAATGAATGCCCAATGGCCCCGGGAAAATAAACGCAAATGATCTCTTCGATAATTTCTTCACTTATTAGTAAACAGGCTCTAAATTGACAAAATGTGCTCCGCTGCTCTCAGTTTGTGGATTACAAGGGGCGAGATCCAAACAATGGCTGTTTAATTATGATCCCTGCCCTATGGGGTGGGAAATGTTCTGGGTTTGAACCCCCACACTTCCTAGAATTGCTGACAGATCACGGGAGGAGTGCCCGAGACTGCACGCTCCCCCATCCTACATCAATACATACATAAAAAAGGCACACATAAAACAAATTAGCACACATAAAACCAACGGGCACACATAAAAAACCAATGGCCACACATAAAAGCCAACTGCACACATACACCACCGACAACCACAGGATTTAGGTGGGGGAATAATGGTAAATCAACCTAATGTGAGAAGTAGGTTAGTTGACATCACAATACACACTCTCTCCAGATCTGGGTCAAAGGTCAAATTTAGGCGACAGGACAATCACACTACTCTCAAGGTAAAACTGAGTAACAGTTGTACTGGTGGTATAGTGGCCAGCAAGACAGTCTCTATAACAGCGATACTGGTTTGTAGGAACAGTGCTCAAGGTAAGACTGAGCAACGGTTATAATTATGGTATACTGGTTAAATCATTTAATAATATCTTGTAAAACATTTTTATCTTTAATGTATTTTAACAGAGATAAAATAAGAAAGCCAAATATATGTATTTATATATCACATTGATACAAGTATATAGGACCTAATTATGGGATTAGGAGGTAAGATAAGACTCTAATCTTTGTTAAAAATAGATACAAACGTTATTTATCTGTTCTCAAACAATTTAAAACAATCACAGATGTCATGCAGAAAATTAAAAAAAGTGTAAAATATAAATTCAAGTTTGCCAACACTTGGTTATGATTGACTAAGAGTATTTTCAAAAACATAGATGGTGGAAATAGCAATAAAATTGATTCTAAATAATGAAGTTGGCTATTCATTCACCTTTCCTAATACAATTTTAAGGGTTGTTAAAACCTTTAAATAGTCGACATTCATAATCGTTTATAGTTTCGAGGAAAGAGACTTTAAAATTGAATGAAACATATTATAGCTATACTTACTTAATTACTTATGGCATTGGTAACTCTAAAGTGCACTGACACATTCAAAAAAATACGCCACCTATCTCTATCTTGAGCTAATTCCATCAAGTCAAACTTGTTACAATTTATCTCTTTCAGATCCATTTTAATGTTAGCCTCCCATCTACGTTAGGGTCTTCCCAATGGTTTCTTCTCATTGGGTTTACCAGTAAATACCCTGAACAAGATTATAGAATCTCCCATTGGCGCTGCATATCCTACCCTCCGTAATCTACAATACTTGTTTATCCTAACAATGTTTTGTGGTGAATACAGGGTAATTAACTAACAATATATATCTTACATCCACTCCCCAGTAGCCATATCCCTTTCATAGACCAAATAACTTCTTAATCACCTTGTTTTCGAACACCCTAAATTGGTTTTAGTCATGTAAAGTAAGTGAGTACGTTTTACACCCACAGACTGGTACCCGGTTTGGTATATTCTGAGTTTTACATTCCTTGAAAGCAAGCGATATGAAAACAATTTATTGACCGAGTAAAAACAAGTATTTCCTGGCTGCATTATTTTCCTATTTACAATATAATATTTTTATCGCTAATTAAAATGGTTCTTAAATATTTTAACTCATTAACTGTCAAATTATATTTTAATAACTTACATGCATAAATCATTATTTATACATAAATATTTACGTCGATTTATAAATATATCTGACACATTATCACAGTTAGTAGCGTGTATGTCTACTGAGCTAAAGGTAGCGGGTTCAATTCCCGGTATGACTGAAAAATTTATCATTGATGAAATGTGAGTTCACCCTTTCACAGTGATAAATTAATTACTGGGGAATGGATGTTGTGCCTGTCCTAGTGTGAGCTAGATTTTAAGGCATATGAAGCTACGACAGGCCTAGCAAGCCGGCAGTGGGGAATATATGACTTGAATAAAAAAGTGACCCAGGCCACAGGCTGGAAAAAGTAATGGATATAAAAAGTGAATATAGATATAGATGGTTAATGTTATCTATTTAAGTTATCCTACGTTAATATTTTTAAATTATCACTGCACAATGATATTCAAAAACGTTTGTTTTCTTAAATGAATTGCTGCCACCAAACAAATAATAATATCTTTTTTTATATGAATATGAGGCCTTTTTTTCCATCCACACCCCTAGCTAGTTTATAGTCACGTGTCTTCTCACCTGTTTGATCTCCCAGAGAAGTTTCTTGTTTATGTCCAGCTTTTTCTTAATATGGATCTTTTTTATGGCAACACGATTTCCCTGAGAAAAAATAATATATTAGAAGGCTATACCAATATATTTTGTTTTAAATTCTGTATTTAAAAACTTCTACCAATTTTAATATATTATTTTACCAATCAAACTTTAACCTAACTAGCAATTTTTAAAAAGAATGTATATCTTGTATGATAATCAGATCCAATGCCAGGTAGAGGTGTAATGTACTAGATATTTACATTGCAACGAGTGATTGAGAAATTTATGGCTGTAATGAAAAAATGTAATGTGCATTTGTTGACCTGCAGTAAGAAAGAAAGTGTATTGTGCATTTGTTGACCTGCGGTAAGGAAGACATTGTAGTGAGCAATGAGCTTTTGTTGACCTGAAGTATGAAAGACAGTGTATTGTACATTTGTTTATCTGCAGAAAGCTTATGATCAGGTGAAAAAAAGTATGTTTCGGAATTAGAGAGTAAGGTGTGGATGTATGGTAAGTAAATGCAATTATGGGAGTGTGTGATGAAAGTAAAGCCTGTCTTGGGGTGGATGGAGTCTTGAATGAATGGTTTAACATTAAAAAGGGTCTTATACAAGGTTGTAATATGTTTCCATTGTTGTTGAATGTTTTCATGAATAAGTGTATGAGGGTTGCTTGTGAGGACGCAGTTGATGTACAAATGGGCAGTGTTAATATAAGAGTTTTTCTACATGAAAATGATGCCGTATTAATGGCTGAGAATGAAAGTGATGGTAGAATGCATTAAACCATTTAAATGTTGTGACAGCGGAAAGGATCCTCGTATAAATGTCTTCAAAACTATGATGACAATTTTTTATAAGGATCAATCCGTGAATGATGGTCAGCTTAGTATAAATGGAAGATTGTTGTGTATCTGGACATAACGTTCTGTAAAAATGCAAGAATAGATGGTGAAGTCAAAAGATGGCTGAATGCATCTCGGAGAGCAGTTGGATGTATATGAACTATTGTAAAAATGAAATAGCATCGAAAGGTAGAAATATGTTAACGCTAACATTGTTTTATGAATGTGAAGATTGGGTTTGTCTTGAGAAACACAAGAGCCAGATGAATACGGATGGAATGAAATATCTAAGAAATGTATGTGGGAAAACTCGTAGGCACAGTGTCAGTAATGAATGGGTTCTGGAGTAGCTCGGTTAGAAAGGAAATACAATAGGTAAATGTGATAGAAGCGTCTTGCATTGGTTTGGGCATGTTGGGCATTAGATGTGGGTCAAATAACGAAGCAAATAAATTAAGGTAGAGTGTGTGGATCTGAAGGAGGAGGTGGAACATGCGGCCAGGTGGCTAAATGTTGTAGATGAATGTGTGAAAAAAGAAATATTAAGGTTTTAAGAATAAAAGAGAATATATAACTAATTGTGTGTATGTTGTTGAAAAGAAAGTAGTATGAAAGAATAGGAAAGTGTGGAGAAAGTTAGTGAGGACGAATTAAGTATGAAATTGTTGGTTCTTTTTAGCTACATGCACTATTTATTGCCTAACCCGTAAGGTATATACATGTATGTTTAATACAAATTTGATTTTATATTTCAAAAGTATTAAATCAGGCTATTTAAACAAATTAGTATTTTTACTACCATCCAAACAACTGTACTATTATTTTAATGAAGTACATATTATTTGTATTTATCACTATTATAAAACTTTCAATCTAAGTTTTGCATTTAAAAGAAATTCCTAAACATTCTTTGTGACTTGGTCTCTACATTTGTGTTGAACTGCTAGTTATAAAATATTCAGGAAAATAGGAAATACATTTATATCCACTTCACATTTTATGAGTCAGAGATAATTTATTTTATGACATAAACCATAGTAAAAAATGCAACGCAATCTTTATAGAAATAATGTTAAAAGAACACATATACACACTAGTCTGAATATTTGTTTGAATAGAACCAAACACAGTGCATTCTGCACCATGGATGAAAATGTCCTGGCAGCCAGCAGAGTTCGTAAGTACACACATGTATTGAGTGACTGAATATGGGCTAAAGGACTGTATCCATGACACCTTTAGTTAAATAAACCAGTGATAACTAAACATGTATCTCTGTACCTTGTAAATACCGACCGTGGTAAACACCTGAGCTGGTTGAAGTGAGGTGTATGATGTCAGTGAACCACGGCCTCTGTGGAGTTTCTCAAGGCCGGGTTCGAAGCCTTGCTGAAACATTTCATGGTAAACTCTACAACCAGTATATTTTGTTAATGAAACATTAGCTCTTTGATCCGTAATCATCGTCTTAGTAAGAAGTAACAACACTTTGACAGATATATTCGATTTACATCTCTTGAAAATCTGTCAAATTTATTTCTAAATCGGATGATTATGGAACTGGTTTTGTTTGGTTTTAATTTTCAAAGAATTATGTATATCTAAGAAATTAAGAAATATCATAGAGGGTTTGGTATTCATAAGTATGCTGGATGATAAAATATTTATTTAATTTACTCCTCTCATGAAGTAACAATCCATATTACCCCTCTTCCCTCTCACCTGACCAGTAACCCCTCACCTTTCCCATGGTACATCTTTTGAGCTATTCCTCAATACTAGATATTGCATACGGTTTGTGAGATATAAATACACTTAATTCATAAATTATTTTTGATATTTGTTCCAAACTGATTATTTAAACAAGAATTGGGATTTACTCCAACTTGCACAGATATATGAATAATGTTGGTAGTAAAGAAGGGAAGTGATTTCATTGGATACCAACATATTTTAATGGTTTTAATATGATATGGTACATTATTTAGTTTTATAGTCTCTATTTTAAAGCTATAAAGTTGACAGCACCACTAACAGCTAAAATTCTGTGCCCTATGCCGACACTTATTGTTGAGATTGTGTTACAATATCCCAAACATATACATTATTAACCTATGATTTCCATGAAATCATACTGTAGGTGCTCGGTAGCACCTAAAGAATTTGGTGTTTTCATGAAAACTTTAGCGTCACAAGTTATGAGCACACAGTGACACAAATTCATCACTAATGATTGGTATGGATTTAAAAATTCGTTCCACTAATGGTTGTTCAAATTCACGGACTTATATTTATGTTAGAACTATTTGAATATTCTTAAAGAAAAATTCACAGTTATGAAGATTGAAGTTTATTGTTTATCTATCAATGTCATGTTATTTGTAAATTTGTCGTGATATTTTTTAATTCACCATGTTGTCAATTTGTAGTGTTATTTCTCAATTTTTCAAACCTTTAAGTGTTAAAAAAATGCTATCGTTTAAAAAATTAAAATAAAGTCTATATAGGACTTAAAAGAAAAATTTATTTCATATTACAATCCCGAAGTACCTATCTAAAAGTATATATTCAGGTCTTGCAATTAAATATTTAAAAAACAAAAAATGATGTAAGCATGTAACACACAAACTAACGTTTTTTATTAAAAATATTTTACATATTTTATTGCACCATTGCTTGAAGTATTATCGTAGCCCGTCTTCCTTAGTTATGCCACCTATGGTCGTAACCTCACGTGTGTTTCTGGCTAGGCCTCTATTTGCGAGATTCGCGCTGCTAAGATGATCCTTTCTCCTGTGCATACCCTACAGTGGGCTATCATTGGTAGCGTCCAAGGGCGCAGCTCGATGCTAGATCCTCTTGTAATATAGGCCTACGGTTTTCTACCTGTACTTTTTACTACGTGTTTTACGTGCGAGCAGATTAGATTTGTATTTACCACTTACAAAAGGATGACGCTATTATTTAATAAATGATCCAGACAATAAGTTTAATTCATACTTTTAGTTTATTTTAAAATTAATTTATAACAACATAACATATTAATGATTTATAGTGCCTATATATCTTGGTTGAATCTAATCGCGTGTGCTCTACATTTTATATCTCGTATTCTAAACATATCACGAGAATGGTGATTAAATCTCAACCTTCTGATTGGTTGGACAGTAATGGCATTCGAAGCATAAGACATACACGTTGTATATTAACTGCATATGTATAATCAATAAATATTAAAATTTACCCGTCTGCGCTATTTAATATTTCTATCTGTCAACGTTGTCACGTGTATAATGCCTTCGCCTTCCTGTCCTTGAATCTTCAAGGATTTAAAATTTACATAATATTCTAGGTACAGAACGGGTGCGTGCAATTTGAAACACCATATTCTTTTCTCGGGTTTGGCAACTACAGGGCATAAAGTACCCAACGAAAGATATCGGGGTTTGAAACTATGTTTGGTACACAATCTAAATGTCAGGCCCATCTAGTTATGGTTTTCCGATGGTGAGGGAAGTTGGGGATGCAAATCCCTGCTGAGAATTACAGTTGATAGTTCTCACTGGTTTCCCACTCTTCCTCCACGTAAATACTGGAAATTACCTTACTCCTTCCTACCATATTAACTTTGCACACCACCACCAGGGGTCCATGTTGGTATGGTGAGTACCTATATCCATACATGCCGACAAAATATATCAAACAAAATTAATCATGGTAGGCTTTTGTCGCGTGAGAGGCTCCTAACTGTGGATTATAAATCACTATGAGGCTTCTATCTGGGACAGGCCCCTGATTGTGTATAAACAGAGCTGTTTCAACGCTCTCATAGTTGCAACATCACCCTGATTAGCAATGACGTCCACGGGAAAACCCATTGCCACTTAGAAGACCAGCATATACCAACAAGTACAACGGAAAAAACTCCATTGTGAGGGAAATACGACCCATTCCTGGCTCGACAAGTCGAGCCGCTAATCTGGCACTAGGTATGAGTCATCAGGGAAAAACCATGGCTACATAGAAGGGGTAGAGGGGTAGGGTTGTGACATCACCCATTCCTGTCTTGACACGTCTAGCCACCAAACTGGCGTAAGGTGTGAGTCATCAACCATTCTTGTCTTAACTGGTCGAGCTGACAATCTGGAACTAGTCATCAGGATGAACAGGATCAATGACTTAATTTACTAGCTTACGGTTTTAAGGTTGCGATGTATTCCTGTCTCGACTTGCTGAGCCACCAAACTGGCATCAGGTTTAAGTCATTAAGGTTGTGACAGAGCGATGACGTCAAAGGGGAAACCCACTGCCATATAGAAGTGAATTAGGGAGAGGGTTGCGACATCACCCATTCCGGTCTCGACACGTTGAGTCACTAAACTGGAAAGGGTGTGAGTCATCACACATTCTTGTCTCGACTTGTCAAAGCCACCAATCTGGCACCAGTCATCATGATGAACAGGGTCAATGACCTCATGTACTAGCTTACGGTTTCAAGGTCATGATCTATTTTGTCTAGACTAGTTGAGCCGCCAAATTGGCGTTAGGTAAGAGTAATCAGGTCTGTGATGGAGTGATGAAGTCAAAGGGTAAAATTCCGTTGACACATAGAAGGGGATGAGAGGTGAGGGTTGCGACATCACTTATTTCTGTCTCGACATGTTAAGCTGCCAAAGTGGCGCCAGGTGTATGTCATCACCTAATCTTATCTAGACTTGTAGAGCTGCCAAATTGGTGCCAACTATGAGTCATCAGGGCTGTGACATCACTTGACACCAAAATAGATTCAGAGGCAGGGAGACCGGGCCGGTACCTCCTACTTTATGTTAGACAGCTGTCGAGAGAGGATGCCTGTGCAAGCTCCCACCCCCACTAGTGATGAGCAGGACTTTCTACATTCCATGGGATGTTGGGGACCAACTGAGTGAACACAACCACTTCATGACCACCATCAAGGGAGGACACTCCCCACCAATAAAAATAGACCCCCACAAACCCACGCCTGCTTCAATCCTACCCAGGCATTTTATCCAATGGGGCTTACAAAAAAACCAATGGGACACACATACAAATCAAATGAGCAAATATTAAAAATCAAATGGGACACACTGACCAGGATTGAACAAATTTGCTTAACCCCCTAAGTAAATTACCAGTACGTCACAGGGAAAAACTAAACCAAAATAACCCAATCACAGTTGCGACATCACACATCATGATGACGTCACCAGGGTTGCAACATTACACGCATTCATGACTTCACTGGGGAAAAACATCTCGGGGCTAAAGGTCAAATGTCAAAGTGGGGCAAGGGTCCATTCCTACTGCCTACGGTGTATTGTCTTTTACAATTAGGCTATTTTGAGAAAGGTAATTGAAAGTTTTTCACTCCCCCACTTAGAAACATTTTTTATATTCATCTTATTGTGATAGGCTCCACCTTTGTGTTTTTGATTTAAAAATAATAAATATTTTCACACAAATTCCTGCTTCAAACTGGCATGGAAAATAATCCATCTCAGTCCTGCACCATCATTTTTCAATACTCCTGTTGTTTATGTGTTTTGCCAAACGTTTACTCACAGTGTACGAGGGATAAATCCAGGTTTCAACAATATGTATCTAACATCTAAATACGTCAAGGGAGGGGATTCCTCTTCTGGAGGGCCAAGCTACACATGGGATTGTATTAGCTCAGCCCCCTTGTTATCCCCCAAACCAGTCACGAAAAATGAAATGTAATGGTATAACACCTTCATGCTGTGCCAGACAGTGATGTCCTCATTTGAGAATTGAAGACACACCCTCTAGTACTAATCAACAGTATTAAGGTGCATACTTGGGCTTTTCTCACAGATGAAAAGATACAACAAATGTCAAATTACAATGACCGAACCAAAATAATATTACTTACCAATGAAATGCTCCATTGTAGACAACAACCTACACTAATTATTAGTTATAAATTATGTACAGTTTACATATCGTTAAATAAAATATTTAATTGATTCCTCACAAAGTAGTCTCAAAGAATAAATGGTCTTTTCTCACCTCATTCCTCTGCAACCCCAGCTTAGAGGAAAATGGCCGTCCTACTTCTAACAGAACCTCCTCAGGCCTAACCCTCCATGACATGTTGTTCAGATCTGCTACAACTTGCATCCTCCTGGAAATAAAACATGCTCTTAATATCACCCAACTCTTAGATTGTCTTTGAAATAATTATCATTAAGATTTCAAACATGCTGGATCCGTCTATAAATATAATATAGTAAAATATAAATATATTATGTCACTAACGACTCTCGTAATTTCTTGTAAATACATGTGGCTAAGATCAACCACTCCCCTCATCCTTGTTTGATTAAAACTTCAATATCCCGGGAAATATACATGTTGTTAGACCTGACATTTTGAAATAGACTCCCCTCTGATCTCCTTACGATCATAACACTAAAAAAATCTCCATAGCTTTGAACTCATTTGATCCATTACATGTATCGAAAATTACATTCCCCTAGCAACACTCCATTTTGTTCAACCATATTAACTATTAATTATGAGTGTTTAATTTTGTGTACTTGACATAACTTAATGCACCGTGTTTGTGCCGTGGATAGTGCTAGTGATAAGGTATGAAGCACCTAAGTTGTAAAATTGTGAAACCTTAAATTGAACTATTGAATGTATATATTCAAAAATATATCAAACACGGCCTTAAATAAAACTCCAAGTGACCTCAAATAATTTAAATTTCTAAAAATTTCTAGATAGGCTAGCTTCTACCACATCGAGTTTCTAAAACGTTTTCAGGAGGACAACCCCAGATTGCTTCTGAGAATATCTAATTTTCAAAATATTCTTTAAGAAGACCACTTCAATATATTAGATGAAATTTAGATTAAAAATAAAATCTTGGTGAGGACCATTTGTAATATCTTCTAGAGGCGTCCAGATTTCAAAATTAACCAATGGATCATTCCAATATAAAGATTATAAGAGCATCAAAATTTTTAAAAAAAATTGAAAGAAGGACTTCTCTAAATAGCTTTTAAAGAGTCTGATTTTCAAAAATTGGGGAAGGACTACCACAATTTAGTGACAGCTAGATCTATAAGTGGAATGTAGGGGTCATTGCCCCTCCTGAAATAAATTATACCTCCTCTATATGTATTTCACACCTTCTGATAGTCTTCAATATGATTATGGAAGATTTGTATCAAACTGCAAATAACTTCTAAGTGCATTCGATTTGAAATAATACAGCAGGTTGGGATCAATTTAAATAATTTCTATAGGCATCGAATTAAAGCATGGAATTTTCAAAAATATCCAGGTGAAGTTCATTCCAAATAGCATATAAATGCATACCTTTTTTTTATTCTTGAAAAGACCACTTCAAATAACTTATAGAAACATATGATTTAATTGTAGGAAAATATCAAGATGAGGATCGCTATATAATAGTTTCTAGGGGCATCCAAATTTCAAAAATATATAGGGAGTATACTTTAAATAGCTTCTAGAGGAATCTAATTTAAAAAGTACAATTCAAGGCGATTACAACTCAAAATATCTTTTGGAGACATACCATATTCAAAGTGGCTTAGCTACAAGAACAAAGCTTGAATTCATTGACTGTTTAGAAGAAACATCAACAATGACTTCCCTTGTAAACCATAATAAACTTTTTCAAACATAAATATAAGGTTTGCATATGCAAAGCGTTGCATCGGAAACGGTTGACGTGTATCACACACTTTTTTGTGCCATGATGGATCTCCCTTTACCAGCAGTCAATTTTGAAATATACAACAAAGTAATGTTGTCAAGATTAGAGGATATCTCTGAAGCTTCATTGCGCAAGGCTGTGCAAGAGACTATATCTGAAAATGATGGCACACAGATGTAGCAGATGCATTTGATGTCTTGTGTCAGAAGAGGGTACACACTTCACTCAATGGTGTTGTCACAGCCACATCCTTCAACAATGAAAAAGTTGTGGATGTGACTGTCTTCACAAAGCACAGTCAGGGCTGCTCGATGGTCAACAATAATCATTTTCGTAAAAATAACAATTTGAGGATACAGTGGAGACATGGAGACGGAAGGAGTTCTTCAGATATGTATGTGGTTAGAGACATTGCGTGGTGTGCGGTATGTTTGTTACCTTGGAGATGGGGACTAGAAAGTGTTTCTAAAGGTTTGTGAATCCAAGCCATATGGGGATGAAGTGATTATGGAAAAATTAGAATGTGTCAGCCATTTTCGAAAAATACTTGGTACAAGACTTCAAAAATTAATAAAAGTCGTAAAAGGGATTAAATTGTCGGATGGAAAAGTAATATCAGGGCGAGGAAGGCATTCTGATGTTGAAATAGATTTGGTGCAGTAGTACCTTGGTCTTGAAATACAGATAAACACCATAAATCTTCATCAAATGAAGCAAGCTTTTCTTCATAAGGCTTAACGATGAGAAACCCAGCATGCTTCGTCATAAAGGTCATATCTGGTGTGGATAACACAAAGCCAAGCTCTTGTGAAATAATACAGCAACAAATATGCTTTACCTCAAACTGTACTTGAGGGCATCAAGCCTATTTACAGAGACCTTGCAGATGATAAGCTTCTAACCAAGTGTTTGTATGGACAGATACAAAACCCTAATAAAAGCTTCAACAATAGGATAAGGGAAAGGGTACCAAAGACAGTGTTTGTCGGAGGAACAATTCTCAACGTTGAAATTCTGATGCTGTGGCCTATTTTACTGATGGTGCTTACAGCAGTGTAAAAGTGCTAGAAAATATGGGAATAAAGCCTGGTAAGAATATGATTAAGGGTCTTAAAGACATATACAGACAAAGTGTAATCAAGGCAGAGATAGCAAATGAAGATATGAACAAAGAAGCAAGAACAAGGAAAAGAACAAATAAAAGGAGGCAAGAGGATTAAAATAGCAAGGATGAAGAGAGTTATGGATCGGGACTATTTTAATCATATTGTGATGAATTTCTTCATCGACTTTCAGCGTGGCCGTTGACGGAACCTTCGCGTATTCAAAGATGGCTACTGCGTTACACTCAATCCACCTACGGGAATATGATTGATCGTAAAGTGCTCAGGTGGACAGCTAGCGCCGCCTACTTGGCATTCTGACCGTTGCGCCGAAAGTTAAGTTGGCTAGAAGACAACAGGGGCGTGGTAAGATGGAGTCAGGAAGGAGGGAGTCGATGAACGCGTAACCCGAGAAAAAAAGGGAAATGATCAGTGGAGTTGCTTCGAGAAGGTCCGAAGGAGGATAGCATGGGCCTTCGATATGTCGTTCGGATTTATGAATAAGGCTTCCCATCGCATCGTTTGGCTTGAACTCATCTGCTGGCGTATAAATTTATTTTTTGGAGTGTGTTATCGT
This sequence comes from Timema podura, assembly GCA_033556935.1. NCBI lineage: Eukaryota > Metazoa > Arthropoda > Insecta > Phasmatodea > Timematidae > Timema > Timema podura. The sequence goes on along the minus strand of JAVRXN010000006.1, from coordinate 34,621,717 downwards.
GCTTCGAGGTATCCCATTTATTTTGGGTAAGTGCTCTTCTCTATTTTTATTTTGTTTTTCTCTTTGTATACTTCGGCCATCTACCTATTCGCTTCTCTGGGCCTAAATGTAGAGATAGGCCGATTTTATTTTAAATCCCCATAGTGGGTTGGATTCAAGCGGGTGGACTTCCGTGGTTGGGCAGACAGCAGCTAGCTACGTGTCCGATTCATGTACTTAATTTAGAGTTCCCCTGTTTTATCTATGAATGGCTTTATTGGGTTATTATTGCATATGGGGAAACTGTATTATTCTAGTAACATGTATGATGTTACTCAGGGTCATCCCACCCGGGGCTACGTGGATGGCCTTATCATCCAGTCCCCGGATTCTCCGCCCTGAGGAAGGTGTGGGAGCTATTGGACCCTCTTGATCTCACGGGAGGAGTTCTGGACCCTACGTCCCAATTTGGGCGGCCAGACCCGGTTCGAGCCACGTAAGTCGCCAGGGCCGTTCTAGACGGACCTGTAATCTTTCTGTGTATTAACCTATTGGAAACCATCGTCTCGATAAGCATTTTATTATTTTGATAAGTGTGCATAGTCACTTACGGTTTTGCTAAGAGTGTATAGACACTTTCGGATTTTGCTAGTGTGCACAGTCACTTTATGATTTTGCTAAGTGTGCGTAGTCACTCTTTATTTTTCCAGGAGTGTAGAGACACTTTATAGTTTTGCTAAGTGTGCATATTCATTAATGGTTTTGCTAAGAGTGTAGAGAAACTTTATGGTTTTGCTAAGTGTCATAGTCACTTATGGTTTGCTAAGAGTGTATATAAACTTGCTGATTTTGCTAGTGTGCACATTCACTTTATGATTTTTCTAAGAGTGCATAGTCACTTATGGTTTTGCTAAGAGTGTATAGACACTTTCTGATTTTGCTATTTTGCACAGTCACCTTATGATTTTGCTAAGTGTGCATAGTCACTTATGGTTTTGCCAATAGTGTATAGACAGTTTATGATTTTGTTAGTATGCACAGTCAATTTAAGATTTCGCTAAGTGTGAATAGTCACTTATGATCTTTCTAGGAGCTAGACACACATGATTGTGCCAAGAGCGGACAGACACTTATGTTCTCACCTTCGGGTCTACCACCCCTTTACATTGTTAATAATTTAATCTTTCTTCCTGTGTTTGGTCTTATTCAGTTTTGTGTACGCATTGGCTTTCCTTATGTTACCAAGTTTTACTTGCATTAAATCTAAATCGAAACTTATTCTGATATTGGAAGTTTCATTTAAGACAACTGACGGGTAGTAGCAGGGGGGGGGGCAGTACTTGTTTCTTCTCACGGCCAGCGTGTACGGTGGTGGTCTTAAGTTTAACTCTAGTTTAGTTTGCCGGGTCTTGGTTCCCCGGAAATAAAAGAAAAACCAAGTGGTGCCCATTAGCATCATGCTCCTTTCCTGATGAGTTGCGTACTTCGGTCTTGCCCTTCGCTATACCCCGTCCGTTTTCACAAACTCTAACCCACCCCCAACTCATACTGTGGCTGGCCGGCCAATTCGTAGAGTTATCAGTGTGAGAAATTACGTTACAATTTTGGCGCCCAGCGTGGGGCCCTGTAGAGTTGGTACGGTTGGGTTTGGTTGGCAGGGGTGAGCCTCAGTAGGTTTATTAGGTGCTATAAGGAAAGCGGAACTTATTCATCTTGTTCATGTTCCGTAGGGTGTTTCTAGTAAAGCTTTTTTAGTGGGACTTTATTCATTGCAGCGGATTAAGCTCACTAATTTTTAGGAGATTCTGCGAATCTGATTGGTGCTTTATTGCCTGCTTACGGAACTCTCAAGTTTTGCTTTTCCTTATAGTGACTTCTATTTATGAACTACATAATTTTCTACAGGTTAGGCATGAGTTTGATTATTGTAGGTCTAGATTTAAATTGTTAAGATTGTTGATTGCTTTGTTTGCCCTACCTAGCACTTGTAAACGGATGTCTAGTTGCTTGAATCGGGGTCACTAGTATTCAAGGGGATCATCGGTTATCTGTTGTTGTGATGAATGTCTGTAGGCTAAAGAGGGAGGAGTTAGTTTACGAGCTTGCGTTGCGTGAACTTCCAGCGGAGGGACTGGTACCGGAACTCCGAAAGCGTATGCAAAGGGCCTTTGCTACTAACAGACCGCTACTGGGTCCCGAGGAATATTTCAGCCGCTTATCCGAATTCACGCCGCGGAGTGAACTGGATTTCTGTGAGAGGAAATGCATGACCTTGAGAAACTATTAGAAGCATTCGAAGACACCAGAAGAACTCTCCAGTGCCGACGACTGGACACCGGCCTCTGGCATGTGGTTGGGAGAGTAAGTCGGTTGAACATAAAACTAGGAGATGATTCACTATTGGCGAGGAAGGAAGCTTTACAGGAAAGATGCAACTCACTTTTAGCGAAGTTAGAAGGCAAGGTGGAGGGCCTAGAGGAAGATGAAGTGGGCGAATCAGAGAATGATGATGACCCACACGACCCCGAACGCCTGCATCTGGACGCACTTGCACATCAGTAAGCTGTAGAATCTGCGAGAGGATCAGCAATCCCTGTCAGCCAAACTTACCAAAGGGAAGAACGATCTAGGGGTGTTCCCGTAACCAAGTGGGGACTTAAGTTCACCGGTTAAGATGCGAATACAAGCCTTAATGCATTTTTGGAGAGAACTGAAGAGCTAAGGACAGCCAGAGGCCTTTCGGAAGCCGAACTTCACGAACAGGCAGTTGATCTCTTTGAGGGCAAGGCGTTGATATGTTACCGATCTGCGAAGCGAAGGGTGACTCTATGGGGCCAGCTTTAAGAAGAATTGAAACTAACCTTTAAGAGACCGGATTATGATAACCAGCTTCTTCAAGAAATCATTGCTAGAACGCAAGGCGACGACGAGAGCCTTGAAATGTTTTTGGCAGTCTCGACTAACAAGCAGACCTATTAAGATGAGATTTTAGTCGGGTGCTGAAGAACCTTAACGGCTACCTTCAGGACAAGTGTGTATGTACGACATCAACACATTGTATGTTCTTAGACGATTGGGAAGAAAGGCTGAGCTAGGGCAAGTGCGAGCAGCAACGAGGACCTCCCATCCCGGATCGACCACCGTTATGGAGCCCGACCTTGCGCCTACGCGCCCAACAACGAAAGATGGAAGAAACATCAACGAGAGGCCAACGTGTCAACCCTAGGTGTCGAAAAACCTGGGCCCAAGGTAGTAAAATTAAGGGATATGAGTGCGCCTTCCACATCACAGGGCGACAGAAAGAGACATCTAGTTAAATCAAGGAAATGCCATAACTGTGGGAAGCAAGGCCACCTTTACATGGCTTATAAACAACCTAGGAAGGGAATATTCTGCTTTGGATGCGGGAAGCTAGTAGTTGTCCGAGGAGATTGCAAGAAAACAAAAAACGGGGAAGGGGAATCATAAACCATCGACATGATCCCCTTCAGAAAAGTCCGGCTGGCCTACATGAATGGAAAAGGTGGTGCGAAAACGTTTCATCCTTTTTTAAGAAACAAATTCCACAAGCTTCATACATTCTACTGCAAAACGAGGGGGATGGGAGACCTCATGTAGAAGTCGAAATTTTAGGAAAGAAAATTCACGCTTTATCGGACTCAGGCGCTTATCTATCTTGTTTAGGTGGTGAGGGCATGAAGATGTTGTCAAAATTTGGAATCGTAGTGGAGCCTGCGGACGTACGCCACATAAGAACTGCAGATGGAACCCTTCATCAAACTGAGGGAGTCGTGAGATTCGCCGTAACGCTGGAGAAGAAGATAAAAACCATTGAATGTTTGTTCGTGTCGTCGTTGGAATTGACGTTAATTTTGGGAGTGGAATGTTGGAAAATATTTAATATTGTTCCTCTAGTGGCACACGGGACTTGGACTTTTGACGACGAGAATCAAGAAGATGAGCCACGCTTGGCTGTAGTAGAAATTTTCGACTTTCTGGACGCCCTCCAACAACACCACTGGAAAAAATTAAGCACGAATTGACAAGATGTAGTGAGCTCAATCTTGATGGAACCCTAAATGCAACCACTAAAATGGAGCATGTGATAAATATTGGGAACGAGAAACCTGTGAAACAGAGGCACTACCCGTGTTCTCCAGCCATTCTCAAGGTAGAAGGCGAAGAATTAGACGCTATGCTTAAGCTAGGCGTAATAGAGAAGTCTTCAAGTCCTTGGTCATCACCGATAATATTGGTCCGGAAACCAAATGGAAAAAAGAGGTTATATTTAGACTGCCGGAAGCTGAACTCGCTTATATCCACTTACTTTCATCACATCTACCTTAGACAAACTCCGTGGACCAAAATACATATCGTCCATAGATTTTAAAACTGCATTTTCGCAAATAGAGTTATCTGGAGAGAGTAAGCCTCTCACCGCTTTTTCAGTGCCGGGAATAGGACTTTTTAAATTTACGCGTAAGGCGTATGGCCTTATGAATGTCCCGGCTTGTTTTCAAAGATTAATTGACCGAATCATCGGACCAGAACTGGAACCTCATGTATTAGTTTATTTGGACGACCTAATCATAGTAACATCTGATTTTAAGAGCCATATAGGATTGCTTAAGGAAGTAATAAGAGGCCTGAAAGAGGCAAATCTCAGTATAAATCCCAAGAAATGCCAACTCTGTAAACTACAGTTGAAGTACTTGGGTTACTTGGTAGACCAGAAAGGGCTACGGGTCGATCCAGAGAAAGTCACTGCCATCGTGGACTTTCCCACTCCGAAGAACACCAAGGAGATAAGGAGCTTTTTGGGTTTAGCATCTTGGTATAGGATATTTGTGGGCGACTTTTCCAGCAAGAGTTCAATTCTGACCGAATTGACGAGAAAGAAATCCAAATGGAACTGGACGTTAGAGTGCGAGGAAGCCTTTGCCCAATTGAAGGAAGACTTGGTAAACGCACCCTTCCTATCATGCCCGGATTTTTTCAGGAAGCTCATTCTGCAGACCGATGCTTCGAATCGAGGTATAGGAGCTGTTCTAACACAAGAGTTTGACGATAGTGAACATGTGATTGCTTATGCATCACGTACGTTAAGTAATGCGGAGCGCAAATATTCCACCACCGAGAAGGAGTGCCTCAGTTTCATTTGGGCTATGGAAAAATTCCGTCCGTACCTAGAAGGGTATCACTTCACTGTTATTACTGATCACTATTTCTTGCTGTGGTTAAACCGTATGAAGGACCCTACAGGAAGACTGGCCAGATGGGCTGTAAGAATGCAGCGATACGACTACAAGCTCGTTCACCGTAAAGGAGAAATACACTTGCTTCCAGGTTCCTTATCGTGAGCTTTTGACCCAGAAGCCTTGGTGGCGGAACTTCATGATATCCCCGTGAAGGACAATTGGTACCTAAAAATGAAGACGAAGGTAAAGGAACAGCCCGATAGCTACCCGTGCTGTAGAGAGACAGAGGGGCTGCTTTATAAGAAACTAAATTACAGTACTTTGTCTGCCGAGGATGATGTTTGGTGAATAGTGGTGCCCAGGGAACAGCATAGCTCAGTAATGGGCAAGGGACACGACAGTACCACCTCAGGACACATGGGGGTGTACAAAACATACCGTCGTATAGGGCGGAATTATTACTGGCCCAAGATGTTCTGGGATGTGAATCGTTACATCAGGAACTGCCGGTGTGCCACCAATATAAGGCTGTACACCAGAGACCGTCGGGGATGTTGGAGACCCGGAGAGTAGATCGACCGTGGGAGATTTTGAGCATGGACCTTATGGGACCACTTCCGAGGTCCTCTAAGAATAATAAATACTTGATACTGGTCGTGGACTTATTTTCTAAATGGGTCCGCACCTTCCCCTTGAGAGAGGCGACGGGAGGGACTGTCATCAAACGCTTCGTGGAGAACCTGGTGATGGAGTATGGTGCGCCAAGGGTCGTGGTATGTAATAACGGACCTCAGTTTGTAAGTGACAAATTTAGATCAAAGCTAGCCGAGTATGGCACTAAGATTTGGTATTGCCCACCTTATCACCCACAGACTAACCCAGTGGAGAGGGTGAACAGGGTCCTCAAAACCATGATGGCCTCCTACGTGAGGACAAACACAATACCTGGGACTAGCATTTGCCCCAATTTGTGTATGCCATCAGAACCACAATTCATGAGAGCACCGGATATACGCCCACCAAGTTGTTCCTGAATCATGAAATGAGGCTAGCGTATCTACCTATCGTTGATAGTAACGACCATGGAGCCTTAGTATATTTTGAAGAACGGTCCGCTTTCGTCCAGAGGAAAAGGGAACGGACTCGGGTCTATTGCGAACAAGTTGGTATAAAATTAGATCCAGCTCTTCAGTAGAATAAGCATTACTACGACCTTCACCATAAAGACGTTGAATTTGAGGTTGGCGACCTTGTGAAGAGTAAGAACTTTGCCTTGTCTAATGCGGCAAGGAAATGTACAGCTAAACTTGAATCTAAATATCTTGGACAATTCGTGGTTAGCTGGAAAGTTCTAAGGCCGTTTAAGAGTTGAACTCTGAAGGGCACAAGTCGGAAGGCAATTGGAATGTCAAAGACCTGGAAAGATGGACTTGTTGCACTGGACCGAAAAATCCCTGAGCTTTTTTCTAGAGGACCGTGAAGGGATGTGATGAATTTCTTCATCGAATTTCAGGGTGGCCGTTGGCGTAACCTTCGCGTAATCAAAGATGTCTACTGCAGTTACTCGATCCACCTACGGGAATATGATTGATCGTAAAGTGCTCAGGTGGACAGCTAGCGCCGCCTACTTGGCATTCTGACCGTTGCGCCGAAAGTTAAGTGTGCTAGAAGACAACAGGGGCGTGGTAAGATGGAGTCAGGAAGGAGGGAGTCGATGAACGCGTAACCCGAGAAAAAAAGGGAAATGATCGGTGGAGTTGCTTCGAGAAGGTCCGAAGGAGGATAGCATGGGCCTTCGATATGTCGTTCGGATTTATGAATAAGGCTTACCATAGCATCGTTTGGCTTGAACTCATCTGCTGGCGTATACACTATTATTTTTTGAGTGTGTTATTGTGTTTCGAGGTATCCCCTTTTTTGGGCAAGTGCTCTTCTCTATTTTTATTTTGTTTTTCTCTTTGTATACTTCGGCCATCTACCTATTCGCTTCTCTGGGCCTAAATGTAGGGATAGGCCGATTTTATTTTAAATCCCCATAGTGGCTTGGGTTCAACCGGGTGGACTTCCATGGTTGGGCAGACAGCAGCTAGTTACGTGCCCGATTCATGTACTTAATTTAGAGTTCCCCTGTTTTATCTATGAATGGCTTTATTGGGCTATGTATTGCATATGGGGAAACTGTGTATTATTCTAGTAACATGTATGATGTTACTCAGGGTCCTCCCACCCGGGGCTACATGGATGGCCTTATCATCCAGTCCCCAGACTCTCCGCCCTGGGGAAGGTGTGGGAGCTATTGGACCCCTCTTGATCTCACGGGAGGAGTTTTGGACCCCACGTCCCAATTTGGGCGGCCAGACCCGGTTCGAGCCACGTAAGTCGCCAGGGCCGTTCTAGACGGACCTGTCATCTTTCTGTGTATTAACCTATTGGAAACCATCGTCTCGATAAGCACTTTATTATTTTGCTAAGTGTCATAGTCACTTATGGTTTTGCTATGAGTATATAGAAACTTTCTGATTTTGCTAGTGTGCACATTCACTTTATGATTTTGCTAAGAGTGCATAGTCACTTATGACTTTTCTAGGAGTGTGGAGTCACTTTATGATTTCGCCAAGTGTGCATAGTCACTTATGGTTTTGCTAATAGTGTATAGATACTTTCTGATTTTGCTAGTGTGCACAGTCACTTTATGATTTTGCCAAGTGTGCATAGTCACTTATGGCTTTGCTAAGTGTGCATAGTCACTTATGGTTTAGCTAAGTGTGCATAGTCACTTATGGTTTTGCTAAGAGTGTATGGACACGTTTTGACTTCGTTAAGTGTGAGTAGTCACTTATGATCTTTCTAGGAGCGAGACACTCATGATTGTGCCAAGAGCGGACAGACACTTATGTTTTCACCTTCGGGTCTACCGCCCCTTTACATTGTTAATAATTTAATCTTTCTTCCTGTGATTGGTCTTATTCAGTTTTGTGTACGCATTGACTTTTCTTATGTTACCAAGTTTTACTTCCAATAAATATTAATCGAAACTTATTTTGAAATTCGAAGATCTATGTAAGGCAACTGGCTGGTTGTTGAAGGGAGGGGGGCAGTACTGGACTTTTCTCGCAGCTACCATGTACGGTGGCGGTCTTAAGTTTAACTCTAGTTTAGTTTGCCGGGTCTTGGTTCCCCGGAAAAAAAAAGAAGAAAAACCAAGTGGTGCCCATTAGCATCAGGTTCCTTCCCTGACGAGTTGCGTGCTTTGGTCCTACTCTTCGCTATACCCCGCCAGTTTTCACCAATTCTAACCCACCCCCAACTTATACTTTAGCTGGCCAGCCAATTTGTAGCGTTATCCGTGTGATAAATAACGTTACAATATGTTATGCAAGTAGATACATCAACTTTTTTAATAGCAGTTTTCTCCAAATTACATTTTTACCCTTTTTGGTACCAAATTTGTAAAAACTAATTGATCTAGCTTAATCTTTGGAAATATGTTTATAATTGTCAGATAGTGCTACTGTACTAGAATAATCTCATTAGATTTCAAATTTATATTAAAAAAAACCCCAAAAATGTCAAGTGCTTTTTTAGTTAAATAAAATAAATGGAATGATTTAAAAATAATAATTTCTAAACAATTCTATTACAGGATGTTGAGCTAGGTGTTTTCAAATGGTAGAAAAATAATATGGTTAGTATTTGATAGTGGGTTTATGAGATAAGTGTACCTAAATGAAGTTTTGTGTGGATTTTTTAAATAAACTTACATATTTTTTATAATAAACTATAAATTCTACAATAATTTTTTATATACTAATTTGCTAACATATATTTACTGTATTAACCGTAAAAAATCAGATATTTTTCAAGCATTTATTGAATCATATCCACACATACCTAATTTCACGACTTTTCAAGAGTCGATAACACTGTCTTCCCCATTAAAAGGTTAACAAAAACCATTCTAAGATTGGTAATCAACATTTACCAATCAACAATAACAAAACTGGAGATCAAACTTGTCATTATCTTTTTTTTAAATACAGAGATTATATTTAAATCTTCCATAGTGACCATAGTTCGTTCTGTAGGGAGTTCAAAATTCATAAATGTGTGATGAGTTAAGTTTCATTTTCAAAAAATTATTGAAAATTTTCAGCGTCTTGACCTAGTTCTTGGTTTTTCTAATATTTGAGAAAGAGTTTGGTTGGACATATATTATAATAAGTATACTCGTTTCTTCCAACTCACCGCTTGAACCAACTCGTCTCCTTTTCCTGCTTTCACGGTCACAAGGGAAACTGTAAAATGTTATGTTAGTCTAATAGATAGGTCACAAAACCCCCCAAAAATTTCAAGAAGGCATGTTAGGTTATTTTATTTATGTGGTATATACATTACGAGAAAATAGTCAAAGTTGACGAAAATCTGGAAGTTGTCTGAGCACTATATAAAAAACTTGGTAATAAATGACAACATTTTAATTACTAATCTTACAATCATACAATCATTCTCATTCGCTTACGTTTACAAATTGCATTTAAAAAGGACATAGTTTGGTCTTATAGAAATTTCAGAGATAGTTATAAATTCCTTCCTCATCTGAAACTGGCTCTTGAGTCATATTGTCACAGTTTACAACTTGACATTGTGACAGGCTGTGCTCCATTCAAGCCCAATTCATTTTTTACAGCTGCATCGCATTGTGTTGCATTGTGCAGAACAATTGCATCGGCCTATTTGAAGAATTAAGTCCAGTGCAGGACTGATGTCCATCATTAATGGAAATATTTTCCATCTTGAATAATCCACCCTCATTTATTTGGACCTAAATCGTCATTCTTGCCCAAGCACAACATTACATGTAAGTAAGCTCGCTGAGAGTGAAGGTTTAAATTGAATACTTACCTACTAAGAATGCTGTAACCTAGTAACAATAGAGAATTAGGTTGGATTCCCTTAGGCATGGAGACACTTAATATGCATCCAGTGGTCTCTACAGTATCTTGATCTATGTTTAGAGATCAAAAGATTTTCGAGCAACTATGGAAAACAGGATAGCCTCTGACAACTTTTTGAAAGACAGACTTCTTGCCGACCCAATGGATTCTTGATGTAGTGTCTCAACCAGAGACTGCATGGAAAAATATCAGATAAGAGCATACAGCATCACCAAGTAACTATTTCATAACCTTTATGTTATATTCATATGGTTTTGCCTCGTCTTTGTCGGATCGATAGTAAAAGTCCTTGCAGTCATATGCAGAGTGATACAGCAACAATACCAATAAATCCTTGTCTTCTCCGATTAGGTTTGTAGGCTTGTAAGATGATTTAATTTTATATACGTCTGCGTTTCTTCGGTGTGTATGAAATGATAGCTTTTATGTCGCAAGCGGTCAACGAGGTGGTAGATAAGGGTCTGTTTGCTCTTCTCATTTAAGAGGAAATCTTGCGTTTTCCCAACAAATTTTGTTTCTTCTCTTATGTTAATACTGTTTGCAGCATTGCTTATTCGACAAAGATGTGTATGGTAATTTGTACTTGGTCATCCATTGAATACATCAAACAAAACCGTGGCTTTGCTGTAGCGATTTAATGTGAAAAAGAAGTCGTCTCCAGAAATTGAACTTTAGGAACTTCCTTCAATTTCAACCGATACAGAAGTGATCCTCCATCAAGTACATAGTGATCAATCTTTGGAATGTATTGAGGTATAGCAGCATCAGATTACTTGACATGGTTTCGTATGGCCTCCTAAAGTTGCACTTTCTCAGGCTTAAGTATACTTTGCTTCCAACAACGACGGTGGGTACAGTGAAAGTTCATACTTCCCGACATCATCTAGACATAAATCTCTTGACCGTTATACAAGCAGGAACCTTTGAAACCACAAAGCTAGATCAATGGTCTGGTCATTACTAACCTTGATATTTCGAGGGCATGCTAATGTCTAGACTTTATTCTTACGCGTATATGAATAAATATAAACAAATTGTCCTTCCATTTCTTTAACTATGATGTTGCGTACATTAAAAGAATCTTGTACATTTACATTATTTTCAGTATTTATCCCTGTGATAATGTTTCTTAATGTCATCTCCTTCAAAGAGTGGGAATATTCTTCAATTTTCAAGGCAAGTATTTCCAAGTCCTTCCTGTCCCTTTCCATTCATATTTTAATCGCTTCCTTGTGCTGTTCATTTGTTGTTTACACTGTATTGGTGAAGTCTTGCATGGCGTAGTTGTAAGATGAAAAACCGGGAGCAGACCTTGTTCATACGGTTCTATGATGGTCGGTCATGCCACATCCTATGATTAATCTACCAGTACTCTTGAGGGAGCATATAAGAGTCTTCCCAATCAGCAAGTCGAATCCAAGGCCAGCGCAATACTGATTGCTACTCCCCATTACACGGAATTCATTATAGAATTTATGGAACACCTCAGAATGTTGAGTTTCTAACAACTTCGTGTTCTGCAGATAGAGATACTCAAATTTCAGATAATTTACGTGCGCTCCAGCATAAAATATGGATAAGCACTCAGATATAGCATAGAGATGCCTGTCCCACGAACCTCTTCGATTTGATTTTAGGAGTTCCCTGGCGGTTTCCAACATTTTATAGTTTGATCATTTATGAACTATTGAGTAATTCATTCTTCTTCAAACTTAGTATTTTCCTAAGCACTTCAATGCATTTAGATTTCAATACAATATCTAAATAAACTGTGACAGCTTCCAGGCAAGCGTAAGGTCTCTCAAGTTCCTGCAGAAGGCTGTTGGGTCCTGACTCGTTTACAATCACTTTAGCTACAATTCCTTTTGTAAGGAACTGGACTTACAAGCAGATGTACACGAATTTCTCTTTGGAAAGCTTTTCCACTAAGCTTGTGTACCACTGCGTTTTCACCATATGAATAGTCTCAAAAATGTCTTAAATGATATTTTATCCATTAATGTACCCAACAAGTTCATCAATGTATAGAAACCCCTTAGTAATAACACAACACCTCGTATTAGACTGATTATCTTCTGGAAATTTATTCATTATTTCTGATGCTTTCTAAAACAGTGACTGATCAAAAGTGACAACTGTGGACACGTTTATTTCGCTGGCAGCGTGCAGTATAGTAGATGAAATACATATCTTGTAGTTAGAAGACATATCGATCATTGGAAGAAAGACCACCGCTGACTGTCCAGGATGTTGACATTTTTTGTGCAGTACATGCATCAATTCTTGCAAATTTGGTACTGGTTCAATGAATAAAAAATATATATACCACATTATTATCGGGCACACCACTAATAACTGGCACTTGTTTAAGTTATAGAGCACTACGTGTTTTTTTTGGGGTTTTTTTTTTTGCAAAAGATACTCTACTATGTCCACTTGTGTTTGGCCAGTGCGGTTCGATTAGGAGATTTTTCACCTGAGATTTGTCTGCATGATTTGTCATCATGGGGTTATGGCCACAGTCATCCTTATGCCTAGTAATGTACCCTTTTCCTCTAGTGACATAATATCGTGTTCTATGTTGTTGGCTGAAAGCAACACTATCATACCAGATATTATATTCGCACAACCTAAGACATCCGTAGCAACAGATGAAGCAGCGTTTTCCTGGTACCTCAAAACTGCTATGTCTGAGGAGCAGTAACCAATGTCAGTGATGGTATATATATATCAATAAACTTGATCGAGAGTGATGATGCATTTGGACAGCTAGTCCAATCTGTAATGGAACTATTACAATGCCTTACGCACAGGATGAACAATAGCTTGTCCAATATTTGCTTCTTTCTGAAGCTTGTCCTTTCCAACCAGAATATTTTAATGCATCCATTGAAAACCAGCAGGAGTATACTATGAAGCAGATTATAGTTTAAATTTGTTGGGTTTAAAGTATTTATCCTTGGAACATATAATTGTTGTTTTGATATAACTTTTGATTAATTTGGCTGCAGTTTCTATTGTTGCTTATTTATGAACTCCCTCGTTATCTTTATTCAGCATGTTGAAGTAGTTTGATAATATTCGGCTAGCTTTATGTCAAAACGTGACAATAATAAAAAAGTTCCTCCCCCTTAGCCATGAATAAAGCACCTCTATATTGTTCCAAAAGCTTGGACTTGAGATACTGCTTACCGTATGGAACGAAATGAGTATCCTCCATATTTTTCGTCAAATTAAAACATAGCAAAACTTTGAACGTGGATGGAATTAAAAGGGAAATGCTCAAGTGTGGGGGCATGGTACTACTTGCCCGATGGTGTGAGTTGTTCAATATGTGTGATGTGATTTCTAACGTTCCTAATGATCCGAAGAATGCTGTCATAGTTCTTTTGTACAAATACAGAGGTAGTGAGAGAGATGGTATCAATTATAGGGCCATTATTTTGATGAGTATTTCATTCATAGTTTTTGGGAAAGTCTGAAATGAGAGGGAGCGTGATAAAACTGCAGACAAGATTTGTATTGTGTAATGTGGTTTCATGCTAGGTAGAGGTTAAATGAATCAGACATTTAAATCTCAAAAAGTGATTGAGATATGTATGACAGTAAGGAAGAAAGTTTATTGTCCATTTGTAAATCTGGGGAAAGCTTATGATTTTATTAATAGGAATATGTTATGGAATTTTCTTAAAGAGTAGTGTGTGGATGCATGGTTAGTAAATGCATTTATGGCGGTGTATGATGGAAATAAATCGTGCTTTATAGTGGATGAAGCTTTGACGGGAGTGGTTTGACATTGGAACAGGTTGTTTGACAAGGTTGGGCTAAGTCTCAATGGTTGTTTAATGTATCCATGTATAAATGTATGAGGAATGTTTACGAGAAAGCGGTTGGTGTACAAATGGACAATGTGAATGATTTAGTGCTGTTATATGCAGATGATGAAGTATTAATGACTGAATGTAAAAGTGACTTGCGTAATGCATTAAATCGTTTGTATGTGGTGATGGGAGGACTGAATCTTCTTACATATGTCCTCAAATATAGGGGGGATTTTGATAACGAAAGATCAGGAAATGATTGTCAGCCTAGTATAATTAAAACTGTTGGAAAAAGTGAATGATTTTGTATAACTGGGTAGAATATTCTGTAGAATAGGAAGGATGGTGAAATTGACAGACGTGTAAACACAGCATCAAGAGTAGTTTGATATTTGTGTACTATTGCAAAGAATGAGTTAGTATTGAAAGAGGTAAATAAGGGAGAATCTAAAAAAGGGTGTTAGTGCCAACATTATGTCATGTATGTGAAGAGTGGGTTGGTCAGAAGAAATACAAGGCAAAGGTGAATGCGGTTGGAATGAGATATATAAGAAAAACTCGTATGGACAGAGTCAGTAATTAATAGGTGCTGAAGGAGTGCGGTTTGAAAGGGAACCCCATAGATAAATGTGGAAGAAGTGTAAAAAGAACATGTAAAACTTGGCGTATGCATTTCGTTGGAGAGTAAGGAAAATTCAGGGATAGGGAAGTGTGAATGCTCGTGAGTATGGCCTAAGTACAGAGTTGTCTTGAGCTGTATGCACATTTTCTTGCCTACATCGTAAAGGAACGACGCTAATAGGTATATATGTATGTATGTATGTTAACAGGGCTAAAATATATAATTTTGCATAATTTAGCTTAATAAACCTCATAATGAAAGCCTAAATGTAATTATCTCTGACAATATTTAAAAAATTCTGACATGGAAAATATTATCTGGATTACGTCTAACTTGATATTTAAAGGCAGCTAGTGGCAATTTGAGACACTTCGCCGATCCCCTCCTCAAAACCCCTTTTTACTCCTCCCAGTAAGCTGATTCTTATTAATTAGCTTAAAATTTTGTAACATTGAGGTAGTTCACTTTTCTCAGTACTCCCTTCTTTTAAGTCATGTTGTGTACCCCCTCTTTAATCCTTAAAGGAAAAAGGCCAGCGTACAACATTATAAAAAAAGGACTTATTATATGCATATATTATCAAATAATAATATTACCTTATGTCCAGCCAATTATATCTGCAAACACGATAGAGGGGTCGAATTGGAAATTTGCTTTATATTTTAAAAGTGCATTTAATATAGCTGTAATACTAAAGGAAGGAAAATTAACTAAATTTACAAAATTACGTAAGGCAGAAAATCACTAGTCAGAGAAAAAATGTATATTTATTTATTTAATATAAAATATATAAATACCAAATTATGGTATGGATATAAACGGTAAGTGAAAGAATTATTGGACATATTATTAAGAAAATATTTATAATAATTCAAGTCGTAAAATGGTTTACTACCTATATTAATTATTTTACTTTAATAATAGTCGCAAGGACTTTATCACAATACTTTAGTTTAAATACTTACTTTAACAGTTTAATATAATCCTATAAGTTAATTTAATTCTCAAAATTTGAATGAGATTGCAATTTCCTAGAAAGGGACCTTAACAAAATATTTAATATGAAATATTATTACAAAATATACTTTTAGGATTATACGGCATGATACCGACTAATTCGTATTTTATCTCTATTAATTATGAGATGGATTTCCCTTTCTCAACAGAACACCTAATAACCATATTTACATTCATTATTATTATATATAATATATTAGTTCTAGTTCTAACCACGTCATGTCGACTGAATTTTATCCCTTAGTAAAAAGGTTCTAACAAAAAGACATTATAAAAAAAATTACAATTATACTAAATTTCAAATTCACCCTTAAAGTGAAAACAAGTGGTACGATATGAATCTTATCATGATTAAATCTAGTTTATCGTGCAATTTATTAAAAGGACACTGTAAACATATTTGCATATAATATATTCTCATTCTTAATTTTACCATTTAATTTGAAACAAGGCATACTAACAATAAATAAAATTAAACGTCCTCCCAAACAACGTAAGTAATAATACTTACGTTTATATTAAATTTCTACTTCACCATTAAAGTTAAACAAAGTTAAAAGACTGAACATTGATAAACCTGAAATTAATTCAAAAGTCCATAAGATGGACGTTTGTAATGATATTATAACATTTAAAGTTATTTTTTTAATTTAAACAAAAAGAATAATAATTAATTAAGCAGAAAGAAAGTATTGTGAAATACAAGAACCAAATGGGAATTTAGTTCCTACATTATAATCGGACCAAGAGCGTCCATCAGAGATATGCCGCCAATAGTGGTTTGCAATATCCACTCCCAGATATATCTATCCTGTATAATTACTGAGAGAGAGGCGGGTAGGGGAACGGAAGGGAGGATACCATGATTGGATTGACATGCGACGAGGCCAGAGGTGACGTCAGTGGATTCATGTCCTTTTCCCAGCCTGGAACCACCCAGAACATTCGCCCACACGATTCCAGGTTCCAATACTGGGCGTGTCTAGCAGCGCTTTCAGCAGGAGCTACACACCGTGCGTTGGGTTGTTTAGTCTAGCCACATATGTTTTAGAGGTCGGATGTAAAATCTTGGGTTGGAGTGAAGTTATTAACAGACGAATCGGGACAACATCGTCAAATAGGGGAAGGTGGTTAGTTTTATATGAATACTAGGCTTATATCCTGTTTTGTACGATTTGTTTTTATTTTATAATGTCCATAAACTTGTAGATTGGAACGACGCTACAAATGGTTGTCACTCAAATCTAAATACAGTTTACTAAGTTTTAACCTAAATAGTTAACTAAGAAAGCCCAACACAATGTGACAATTGTGACCGATCCTCCAGTTCTTACTGCTAAGAGATCATTAACACTTTTGTACTACCTTAGAAATATAATACATTCTACCATGGAAAGAAAACTTGGTAAAATGGAAAATAAAGAATTTCCAAACAAATTTAGATTAAGTTAGTTATAAAAAAGTATAATAAACTTTTATGAACCAATACAAACCTTTAATTACTTACTCTATGACATTAGAAACTTGAAGATACATTGCTGCACTTACAAAAGTAGGCCACCTATACATATCTCTAGCCAGGTCTATCAAGTTCGACCAATTAC
Organism: Timema podura; assembly: GCA_033556935.1. Taxonomy (NCBI): domain Eukaryota; kingdom Metazoa; phylum Arthropoda; class Insecta; order Phasmatodea; family Timematidae; genus Timema; species Timema podura. Next base: position 34,604,521 of record JAVRXN010000006.1, on the reverse strand, counting down.
AACCTATCTCTTTAAGGTCCATTCAAATGTATGTATATTCTAAAAGTCTCTTCCTACTAAAAATTAATTAGACAAGACTGTATCGTTCCTTTAATGCAATTCATAATGTCAACTTAGAAAACCAAATTTAACATCTCAGGTAAGTAAACCAATCTATCCTACACATCAACCAGGTAATGAACACTGGATTATAATACACACTTAATTCAGAAATATAAACTAATTCACAAATCATTACAGTTCGATTAGTGACTAGTTGAAAGGTTGAGATATTTTCTAATCCAAAATACTTTGCATACCCACATCCACAGTTTTACTACCACTCATTTAAACTTCTTACTCTCTTCGCCAATATTTTGTCTTGGTATTCCCAGTTTTATTTCTTCACTAATGAACATTATTTTATTATGTCTAAACCTTGGTAAGGCAGGAATTTGTTGACAACTTTTGAGGGCTAGGGTTTTGACCCACTAAATCAAGCCAACCAAAGGCCTTGAGTTGCTCTCTCGTGCCCTAAATATAGCTGTCAAGCACACGGTTCCTCTAGTGTCCTACAGCTACTATCAAGAACACGGTTCTTCTTGTACCCTACAGCTGTTTGTCAAGAACACGGTTCCTCTAGTGTCCTACAGCTACTATCAAGCACACGGTTCTTCTTGTGTCCTACAACTGTTTGTCAAGCACACGGTTCTTCTTGTGTCATACAGCTGTTTGTCAAGAACACGGTTCTTCTGGTTCCCTACAGCTGTTTGTCAAGAACACGGTTCCTCTAGTGTCCTACAGCTACTATCAAGCACACGGTTCTTCTTGTGCCCTACAGCTACTATCAAGCACACGGTTCTTCTTGTGCCCTACAGCTGTTTGTCAAGAACACGGTTCTTCTGGTTCCCTACAGCTGTTTGTCAAGAACACGGTTCCTCTAGTGTCCTACAGCTACTATCAAGCACACGGTTCTTCTTGTGTCCTACAGCTACTATCAAGAACACGGTTCCTCTAGTGTTCTACAGCTACTATCAAGAACACGGTTCTTCTGGTGCCCTACAGCTGTTTGTCAAGAACACGGTTCCTCTGGTGTCCTACCGCTACTATCAAGAACACGGTTCTTCTGGTGCCCTACAGCTGTTTGTCAAGCACACGGTTCTTCTTGTGCCCTACAGCTGTTTATCAAGCACATGGTTCTTTTTGTACTCTACAGCTGTTTGTCAAGAACACGGTTCCTCTAGTGTCCTACAGCTACTATCAAGCACACGGTTCTTCTTGTGCCCTACAGCTGTTTGTCAAGAACACGGTTCCTCTAGTGTCCTACAGCTACTATCAAGAACACGGTTCTTCTGGTGCCCTACAGCTGTTTATCAAGCACATGGTTATTCTTGTACTCTACAGCTGTTTGTCAAGAACACGGTTCCTCTAGTGTCCTACAGCTACTATCAAGAACACGGTTCTTCTTGTGCCCTACAGCTGTTTGTCAAGAACACGGTTCCTCTAGTGTCCTACAGCTACTATCAAGAACACGGTTCTTCTTGTACCCTACAGCTGTTTGTCAAGAACACGGTTCCTCTAGTGTCCTACAGCTACTATCAAGCACACGGTTCTTCTTGTGCCCTACAGCTGTTTATCAAGCACATGGTTCTTATTGTGCCCTACAGCTGTTTGTCAAGAACACGGTACTTCTGGTTCCCTACAGCTGTTTGTCAAGAACACGGTTCCTCTAGTGTCCTACAGCTACTATCAAGAACACGGTTCTTATTGTGCCCTACAGCTGTTTGTCAAGAACACGGTTCCTCTAGTGTCCTACAGCTACTATCAAGAACACGGTTCTTCTTGTGCCCTACAGCTGTTTGTCAAGAACACGGTTCCTCTAGTGTCCTACAGCTACTATCAAGAACACGGTTCTTATTGTGCCCTACAGCTGTTTGTCAAGAACACGGTTCCTCTAGTGTCCTACAGCTACTATCAAGAACACGGTTCTTCTTGTACCCTACAGCTGTTTGTCAAGAACACGGTTCTTCTCGTGTCGATCACTTGATTCACCCAATGTTTGAAATATTAGTTTTCATTTCGATCAGATGGCTGTCGATCTTTTTCCCGCTTGTATATGAACTTGTCGACTAGTTGTTCGAAGTCATGTTGAACACTTTATCCGAATGTCTCTTTTACATCATGTTGACCAGTTGGTTGTCAGCCTGTTGACCCATTGATTGTCGGCCAATTTGAAGAGTGCTTCTCATCATCACTGATAAATAATGTAATAAAAACTAAAGTAATACATAATGATGAGTTACATACTATGTATTCATCACAAGACATTATTAGGATAATCAAGTCTCATAGATTACGATGGGCAGAACATGTAGCGTGAGTGGTAGTATCTAGAACCTTGTCCAGGGTATGAGCAGATAAACACTTTGGGAAGAATTAATAGCCAGAGCTATTATTTATGCTTATTAGTGGGGATTACTCCACCTAGATATCATATTCTGAAAATTGAAAAATGACACCTGGACACGGGAATCGAACCCGGGACCTCTGGCTTAGTACGCCAATGCTCTAACCACTGAGCTATCCAGGATTCGTCTCGTGTCCTGGGTCATTCTTCACTCATATTTTAAGGCAGAGTCTATGATGGACTTAGCAGAAATCGTCGGCTACAAATATGTGATTATATTAATATCACGAGCCATCGGATAACGCAGCCATCTGCGACTCGGTAGTTGGCATTATGCTGCCATTTGCACAATTAATTTGTAGCCGACGATTTCCGCTAAGTCCATCATAGACTCTGCCTTAAAATATGAGTGAAGAATGACCCAGGACACGAGACGAATCCTGGATAGCTCAGTGGTTAGAGCATTGGCGTACTAAGCCAGAGGTCCCGGGTTCGATTCCCGTGTCCAGGTTTCATTTTTCAATTTTCAGAACTTTGGGAAGAGATAATTAGGAAGACCTAGACGTATATGTGAGGATTACATTATAATGGACCTTCAATAGATAGGTTGTAATGAGTTGGACTGGATAGAACTAGCTCAAGATAGTTTATAATCCCAATATTAAGTAAGTAAATTTTTTTACTACAAATAAAGTACGCTAAACTGGGTGGGGTCGAGTTCCTCCACTGGAGTGAGGTGAGAGGAGGTTTTAGTTCCTCCACTGGAGTGGGGTGAGAGGAGGGTATAGTTCCTCCACTGGAGTGAGGTGAGAGGAGGTTTTAGTTCCTCCACTGGAGTGAGGTGAGAGGAGGTTTTAGTTCATCCACTGGAGTGAGGTGAGAGGAGGTTTTAGTTCCTCCACTGGAGTGAGGTGAGAGGAGGGTATAGTTCCTCCACTGGAGTGAGGTGAGAGGAGGGTATAGTTCCTCCACTGGAGTGAGGTGAGAGGAGGTTTTAGTTCCTCCACTGGAGTGAGGTGAGAGGAGGTTTTAGTTCATCCACTGGAGTGAGGTGAGAGGAGGGTCTAGTTCCTCCACTGGAGTGAGGTGAGAGGAGGGTCTAGTTCCTCCAAAAACACTCAACAGTAATCCTAGTGCAATAGCCTTGTAGAATTGTTATAGCCTTCAATCCTTCCATAGTGTGTATATAATTAGGTTTCCTACCCAACCTAACTTAACCTAACCCAGATGCACTCTTACTCAATACACTTGTTTCTAAACATAATAATGACGGTACTCACTTGTAGGCGATACAGGCGATAGCCAAGGACAGGCCCAGGAACAGGACGAATGAGAGAGAGCCATACATAACGATGTAATACACCTCTGTAACAGTGAACACCATCACACTGTAGTTTAGAGAGACAAACATAACGATGTAATACACCTCTGTAACAGTGAACACCATCACACTGTAGTTTAGAGCCATACATAACAATGTAGTACACCTCTGTAACAGTGAACACCATCACACTGTAGTTTAGAGAGACAAACATAACGATGTAATACACCTCTGTAACAGTGAACACCATCACACTGTAGTTTAGAGAGACAAACATAACGATGTAATACACCTCTGTAACAGTGAACACCATCACACTGTAGTTTAGAGAGACAGCATTTTACTATCCTAAATAGCGACATAATACTATCTTAGAATATGTAATATTAGGGGGTTGATACACAATGGAAAGGGGGAGAGGGGCTAAAGAAGATAGGGGGTGGCTCCAGGGGTATCACAGCATCTCTCATCGCTGAGGAGATGCAGGACCTAACAGATTTCTCAAGAGAGGTGAATGATATTGTGTTTTCTCTTGAAAAGCCCGAGCGTAGGCCAAGGTAACTAACATTTTACACTTTCACAGTTATTCGCCTTTTAAAGTTTCCAAATTATTGTTGATTAACTTAATCTAGTAATAACATAAAATATATATTAAACTTTCATTTGTTTTTGTAGCAGTCAACTTCCACCAAATTTTATATAATTTTTTTTTCTCGCATTCCTAGGTGTTTAAAAAAAATCACATTACTATATATATTTTTTCACTAACCATTGTTTACATCAATTATGATCAAAGTCAATGCACTTGTTTTGACACAACTTGGATTTTTAACACTTTTTGATGTTCAAGAATATATAATAGTTTAATTTTCAATCCCCTCTTCTCCTGTTTATTAATTTGTTTATAATTATATAATGTAAAGTTACAAATTTCAATGTATGTACAATTTAATATAAACACAATATTTTTACTGTAGAAATTCTCACTCAATTGATAAACACACACAACCTTAAAATAACCCACCCTTAACTTTCAGCTTTTAATAAATATATAAAAATAGTTTTGATTAATTTCTTGCAATAATGATACTCTTTTACAAGTTTCTCTATTATATGTATCAGTAAAAAAAAAACCTATTTCAACGATGGATATTAAAATGGTAAGATGGTAAAATATTAACTACTTGACATACATTGTGTGCAATTGAGCAAAAAATAATAATAAATGAATGTTCTAGCCAAATTTACTTTCATTTCATGTATAAAGTGTAAACAATGGTTGCTGAAACACATACCATTGATTACGTGAATCAATCATTTTAGTGCTATGTACAGTAACATACCTGATTCTCACCCAATTCATCTTCAGTTTCACTATTTTCACTCTCTGGTACAAATTCTGGGTCTCTATCTGAGTCATAGCAATCTGAATCACAGGGCAAATTCAACTCATTTGTGAAATTTTTACTATTTTTTATTGAGCTGCATATAAACAATCTCTTTCTTGCTGCCATTTTTTCTTCACTTACCATGAGGTTCATGATACAGGCGTCACATATCATATCTTATGTTTCGCATTGTGCTACTATCTGTTGAGATTTTGAGAAGATAACTTATACATTACAAATAGAAACGTAGATACCAAAGTTTACACGTGCTAGCTCAGTTTTGACAAATATGTTAGTTACCATGGTTTACGCCCGATCCCCTCTCTTGTCAAGAAACAGGTCAGCATCTACAGGGCAATATTTGAATCCTCGGTTGGCAGGGGATGGGACAGCAGAGTCAGCCAACTTCTCGCCATCCCCTCAGATTATACATTTTTATCATCTCGATTTTCTTATAAAACTGATATCTTAAATTCTCTGGCTAGGCAATATCCTATTGCAAATTAAGCTTAATTCCCTCCAAATTCCTGCTCTACTGTCCCATTTTCATGAGAATAGCCATATATGTTAGCCATAAAAGTCAAGTCATAAGTTCTATGAAGTGCACTCATAGACAATAGGAAATAAGTTACCCTTTAAGATTTTAACCTTGACCTTCTAGACGTTTAGTTTCTATTCTCTCAGATGCATTGTGTGAGAATCCATCTGATATCTGAGTGGTCGTGTAGCCATAATCTCACTCCGAAGCCGAGGGCATCTTAGGGGTTGGTGGGGTGAGGGGGGTTGAGTCAGCATCTGCCTGATTAAATTAGCTTTTGAGTTTTTTAAACACGGTCTTAATATTTGTTACTTCATTGATAAAATCCCTTTACATAGTCCCTACAGGTGGTAAGGCTTGATAATAAATCAGTAAATCGACATTGAATTAAATTTTCCTCGTCCATACCCTTCGGGTATGGGGCTTCTAACTATTGAACTTAAGGGTGGAAGAGAGGATATAGATCCCTAGCACATTAGTGTAGTGAGCATATTTGCGTATAAATAATCTAGTATACTTTACTGTATGGTGGACTGGAATTTTTTTCAGTGAAGTTTAGGGACCAGCTTGGTGGAAAGTTAATACCTTGTGGGGTAGGTATTAAAATATACATTTTTTTATGGAAGCACAGTTTTATTGATATTAAAAAACATGATATCATTGGTATTGGAATAAATGAGTTTTGCTTATTTTTGCACATTCTATCAAGCTCTCACAAAGGTACAAATGATAAAAGAGTTTTCATTAAAATTTCAAAAAGATATGGGAATTATGTTTTCACTTTTATCAAGAAGAAAGCAAGTGAAGTTGCACTTTGGAAATAATTTTACAATTCTTCACTAGCAGAGAGGTCAATCGGGTGATCAGGCAATGTTCTATTAGTTTCAAAGTTTTCTTTTAAATTTTATCGTTAGTAATAATACTGCCTCTCAATACACCACCATCTGAAATTATTCCTTGAGAACCAATATGCACATACAGTATAAGAAATTATAGTTAGCATCCACTACAGCGAGTAATACAATACTGAAATGTGATTTATAACTATAAAACTCTGTTCCACCGTTGAATCGACACTATATAAAGATATTTTCCCCATCCAGTGTCATAGCCACATGCTGAACATTCCACAAGTCCTTAAAATCTTGCTGACTTTCATCCAATATTCTTGGCTCTTCAGCATCTATAAATAAAATCATATATTTATAAAAATATATACTACTTGAATATTGGAGTTTTCGAATCTACCGAATATTGACAAGTATTCTAGATTTGAGGATTCAATATTTTTCTTGATTCGATGTTCGAGTCTTTCATCTCTTTAACAATGCAATAATTTTATGAATTAATTCTAAAATTACTTTGGTAGGCCTATCTGAAAATAGCAATAAATACTATAACCATTAATTTGTTTGATAAAAGAGATTAATTTTTAAATAGAAAAAAAAACTTAATACTAAATAATAATTTTTATAATATAGAAGAACTAAAGTGCCTGATACCCTATTCCCCTCTCATTGAAAAACTTGGACTCGATCATTACAACGCACGCTCGATTATGATGCTTTCTTTTCACTAACGATCTGTTAAATATTTAATAGATGCATTAAAATTCTTTAAAAACTGAAAATCAAAACTAAAAATTCAAATAAACACGAAATAAATACAAAAAACTCCAGATTTTATAATAGTTTTTTTTTCCTTTTAAGATAACGATAAAGAGACAGTTGAAGAGTTTAACACAGATATTCCAACAAAAAACTACATACTGAAACCACATCCAAAGCTCAATTTGTTAAAGGAAACATACGGGATATTAAAATCAGCAGAAAATATACAACCACCACCCCCATCCCAACAAGATAATCACAACTTTGAACTTTTTTTGATATCATAATAGAAAATATGAAAAATTATAGGTCTCATACCAAAAATTTAATATAGAAAGACATTTGTGAGATCATTTTTCTAGTTGATCAAGGTATTTACGACTATCCATAGCAGAGTGGGTACGTCTTAAAAAAACCATTCAGGTGATTTAACTACCCATCTGGACCCTCTTACTATCCTTCCAAATTTCCCAGCTGATTCTACAACCCATCTAGAATGTATAAATAACAGAACCACCCCTTTTACTATGCTTCCAGCAATGCTTACTACCCGTACTTCGTATTACGCTCGTTTGCAGATCTATCTGAGGAATTAGGAATGAAATTATAGGAATTATTTATATACATATATATATATTTATATGACCGATTCTACCATCGCTCCGAGTTTGCGATGCTTCGATGTTTGATTGGTTAAGTGAATTAACCATGTCGCTAATGCATGCGGGACTCATTTATTTATTAGATTTGTTGGTGAATATTTGGTAGCTCAAAAACTGAGTTTACTATTTCACCACAAAACTAAGAGTAGGTGCATATAAATACGGGTGCTCTTTAAAGATGAAATCATTAGCACTAATATATAAAAGATGGTGGACATGTCAAACGAGTACACTGCCTTAAGCCTCAGCCCATAAGCTCTATAGCGATCATTAGAAAAAAATAACAGGTTCTAACAAAGCTAGATGGTTGTGAGCTTGACGAACTTTATTTGGACGTCACATACTCACAATCCTGGATAACAAATGAAGCGGGTTTTCATCCTAATATTTTTCACTTGTCACTGATTATGAACTGATTAACATCACCAAAGCACTGCTGATGGTCTACAAGGGGATCTTCGCCAACAGTCTTAGAGCCATAGTTTCTTTTAAAGGTCAGTTAGTACGTCCATGACTAGTTTATCTGTAAGTTACTCTTTCATTGGATATTAAAAGGATATTCTTGTTTGTAGCTAACAAGAGAGAGTAGATGGAGGAGATGATCAAGTTTGTAAGCCGATCCGAGCAAAAATTATTCAACCCTATTAGACCTTAACAATTTTTGTTAGGTACAACCTTAAACAATTAAGCAACTATACTTAAACAACTTTATGTTATCAACAAACAATTTTATGTGTAGCTTTGACAAATTGTGTTTACAGTTTTGAACAACTTAGTAAAATTGAAACATTTAGATAGTACAGTTGGACAATTTTATGTGCAGCATCGAGAATCTTATTGATTAGACCTAATTAATTTAGTGGGCAACTTTGAAAAATGTAGTGAGCAGACTTAAACCTATTTATGTGCAGCCTTGAACCATTTTAGGGGATAGTGTTTTGTTTGTTCCCTTTGGTTGAGAATATCGTACGAGTCTTAGACATCATGTTTGATCCGCTTGCTAAACGAATTTGTTAATCACCTCCTACTAATATAACCCAGTAGTCAGTAGACTAACGGGAATAGGGTTAATACACTGGAATAATTATATTCCAATGAACAGATTTAAATGCAATACCTAGGACGAGATATTAAGTGTCAAGATGGTAAATTGTTTAAAGCGTACAGGGAAAATAGACCGAAAATGATTCGAAACTCGAGTTTACTTTTAACTGGACCGACAAGTGAAAGCAAGCAGCTTAACACACTGATAGCCCTTTCAAGAAATCTCGACGATGATTTAATCAATATAGAATCTACTTGAACCCGGTGGGACTATCTGTTAAGCTTATCAATCAATGCTTAAGAACGTTTTCATGATAAAACCTCTTAACACATAAGGTCCCTGTACAGCTTCTAGCTTTGTGTAAGGATATATATTAAAAATAGGTATATTATGCAAGTGCTAACAAAGCCTTAAAAGTAAATTGTACTCTGTGAGTTTCTGCATCTACCGAGGGTCGAATAGGAAAATTTTACTTCAATTCAGTTTGGGTATCTGGTAGTAAGTTTTCCCCTATGATCTCTGTAGCTGATAATTCCACGAGTACACTGCTATGTAACTGTAATTGCCTGTTCTTAGTGGGGAACTTAGTGACGTCGTCTCCGTTACCTTGAGGAATGTATCTAGCCTATTTTTGAACCATCAGGACTCATATTATACTAGCCATCTAAAGGTCATAATGCCAATAGATTGAACCTTTTATTTGTTTATATATTTAGAGTTTTGTATTTGTAAAACAAGAATTACTGGTAAATGCTGTTATAGTTCTTTGTTTTTGATCCAAGTATTTGTTGTTATTGTAATTGAAATTGCTGGGCTAAGGAAAACTTTGCTATCTCGCTATGTGTGTGCTATTTGGACATACTGGCTGTTTGTTTTTTTCCGCCAAGGTTAAAGAGTGAACATGCATTAAATATTGGGTGACCATACCATGTATTTGATTTTCAGTTGCCATAGTGCGAACTGGCGTACATTGAAGTGGATGTCATGGACCATGCAATCGAGTGAAACAGTTTTTTGTTGGGGCAAGTCAATTTGTAAAACTATATATTTATATCGTGTACACAATCACCACACTTTATGTTGCATATAATTTATAAATGTTCATAATATTATGTATTGTACAATACACATATTGTACATAGTTTAACCTCACCCATTGTGGAAATTTGAAGGTAAACACATATGTTTATAAGGTTGTATCAGTATTACTGTAGCTGCTACCAACATGTATACCAGAATAAATTAAGCACTACCGTGGCTGTTACAGATGAGGTCATTGCCCATGAAGCCGCAGTGTGGGATATCTGGGGGTGGGCCATCCCGGCCACCTGGCCAGTGGATCCTCTTGCCTGCAACCGGAATGTACTTCCGGCCCAGCCCTTTGTAGTGGGCCACTACCTCAAACCGGCCAGTAATAGGGTCAAGGTCCAGAATGGAGTAGTCTGCATCCCTATCTCCATTTTCATCTATCCGAACATGCCCTGTAATTCCTGTAAAGCACAGCCACACACACATTTATTAACTATTTATATTTACTATGTTGATTTATAATTATTTACTAAGGAAACTTGATGTGAAATTCCAAAATAAAGTTTCTTCGCATATAACTTTAAATCTTTTTTAGCAAATAAATAACTACATTTACGATGTTATGGTCAAATCCCAAATGAAGTCTATCTACCAAAGCATGAACTATATAGTAATTTACCATCTCACTTCTCAATGCCTATTCACGAAATTAATCAGTATGATGGTTTATTTACTATTGTAATGTAAACCTATTATAAGCTATATTATTATCTTGAAACTAAAATATTACATATTCTATCAGATGTAATTATCACTGTAAAGACCTTTTACATTTACTTGTTTGAACAGTCTGAGCTATTACGACATAACAGATTAAAGTGTAACAAACAAAATGGCGGATTGTGAGTAGCCGGTCACCTTTTGCTCGTGCTTTTAATATTTATTAAAGCAGGTGCTGAGTGCAGTTTAATACCCTAAACTCATTTAAAGTCTAATATAATTCATTCTAAATGGGATTCTTTTTTATTTCTGTTTGTAAATGCATCTTTGTTTACTTTTGAAGAACTAATTGAATACATTTTGTTTTGTTCGCCGATACAACATAACCAAGAAGACAAGATTTGACAGCATTGAACTCTCTAGTTTAGTGCAAGAGCGGGTCAAGGAAGCGATACAATCTAAGGATGTATTAAATAATCTTGTGGCTACTATCACTGAATCGGTGACCCGTAGCAGTAGTGAAAGAACTGAAAATCTACTTGATTTTAACATGGATAAAATCAAGATAATCATAATCAGCTAAAGCGTGAACTTGTTCTTTCGAAAGACGAGTTGGAACAATACCAAAGAGATATCTTGTTATTGCTGAAAACACCTCGGAGAATACGGACTCTCTGGTGCTGGATGTGACCAAGAACAAACTCAATCTACCGCATGCGACTGTTGATGACATCGACCGTAGTCACCGAGTAGGCAACATTTCTGGAAGCAAACCCAGGCCTATCATTGTGAAGTTTGTTTCATACAGGAAACGAAGTGAGGTCTTCCGTGTGAAACGACAGCTTTCTGGGTCAGGAATAACTGTAAGGAAAGACCTAACTGCTGAGCGTATGATCTTACTACAAGCAGCTATACAGAAATTCTGTTTGAAAAACGTATGGACTTTAGATGGACGCATTGTTGTCAAGACTGAAACGCACATAAACTGCATGGAAGAGCTACCCAACGCACAGGGAATCATCTGGAAATACAATTTATTACTTCTCTTTTTATTTTCTTAATCCATTTTTAATTTCGTAACTTTCGTCATTTTTATTTGTTTTTAGTGTATTACTTGATTCATTGTTCTGTGTTTTACTCATTATTATTAATTTACTAAATTCAAAAAACAATTTCTTAAATTTGTTTTATGGCTTCATTTGTTTTTATTGTGATATTTGATATATTATTGTTATATTGTTATTAATTTACTAAGTTCTAAAATGTGTGTATGGGGATGTGTATGTGTGCTAACAAGCTCAACTCAAGTCTCAAGATCTTGGGTAATGGTAAGTTTAATTATTTGTATATGTTTGTATGTGTGCGGATAATATTTTACAAGGGTGAGATAGCCCAACTACAACATGTTATAGTGAGCTATGTTCCATGTCTGTTGGTGACCTTGACCAGTCGCTCCCTTCCCTCCCTTCTTCTACAACTCCTTCAACAGTTATGATGCTTCAAAATGTTCTTGAAAGCCAGCCGCTATCGCTGCAGGTGGCCCACGTAAATGCACAGTCTTTACTAAACTATATCCAAGAATTTTTCTCTGTCCTTTCATGCTATTCTTGTTTCTGAATCCTGGTTAAAACCATCTCTTTCATCTTAGTACACCTGAGTGGTTACCAACTCGTTAGAAATGACAGAACCATGAAGGGAGGTAGAGGTGTGTGTAAGTACATCAGAGATGATATTAAATATAAAGTACTATCTGCATCACTGAGTCCGTACTCAGCGCAACCTGAATACATTATTGTTGAAATAAACAATTCACAACAAAGGCTTATGTTATCTGTGGTGTACCGGCCACCTCGAGTTGGTCAATTTACTACCTTTGAGACTGACCTGACTGAGCACATGCACAAATATGAACATATAATTGTAATGGGTGATTTTAACGTGGACTTATTTAGTGGAAACAATGAAACCTCGCAATTGCTGACTTTATTTTCTTCATACAATATGACGCCATGTCACTTAGACGCAACACATCATACCACAACCTCGCACACGTGGATTGATCATATACATATATATATAGTATATATATATACTTCAAATGCTAATAAAGGGATCTCTTCTGGACAAATCGTGGTCCCCGGAATCTCGCATTATGATCTTGTTTACCTATCCTACTCAATGCGTATGGCTAAAATTGCACCTAAGGTAATCAAATATCGTGACATTAAATCCATTGATACAGACAAACTGAATGCTGACACTCAATCCATGTCCTGGTACCTGGTCAACACTAAGTTAAACATTGATGACATGTTGCATCTTTTTAATGATATGATCCTTGACTTGTACGATAAACATGCACCAGTGAAAACTCGACGTGTTGGTAGACCACCTGTACCTTGGATGACTCTGGATTGTCCAGAAGACATTTGGTTATTGATGAGGAGACGTGACCAAGCATATGCGAAATTTAAAAGAGAATCGAAACATAAATTTTGAGGAGTATAAACGTCTGCGTAATAAATGTACCCAGGCCATTAGGAAAGCTAAAATGGATCTCTCCCTTTCACTCTCAAATACCATCCGAGCACCCAAAGAACTATGGAGGGAACTGCGGAGGATGGGAGTGGGACATGCACTACCCAAAAGCAATCATATGCACATCAGTCCCAATAAACTAAATGAAGAGTTTCTTCACATTCCTAATTTAACTAACAAGATAGCTAGAATAAAAACTATAAATGACATTTATGTCTCCAATGCAAGTAATTATAATAATGACTATAATGATTGGAGGAATTTTTTACTTTGCACATTTGACTCATCGTGAGGTATACAAAACAATAATGAGAATAAAATCGAAAGCACAGGGTATAGACAAAATTTCAATATTGCTAATACAAATAATTTTAAGAAATATTTATCAAAAATAGCTGACTTATTCAACTTCTCACTCATGACCGGAGGACAGTATCCCGCACTGTGGAAACTTGCACTTACTACGCCAGTACCTAAAAAAGGACTATCAAAAGTTTTACATGACTTTAGACTTACAACTATACTTCCGTCCCGTATTTGTTAACTGCCTACTAATCAGGATTCAAATCACATCATAATACATGTACCACGTTGGTAAATGTCACAGAAGACATTAGACTAGCCATGGATAAGCGCGAGCTAACACTTATTATATTATTAGATTTTTCAAAATCTCTTAATACTGTGGATTTTAATATGCTATTAGCAAAATTGCATGTATTTTTTAATTTCTCTCCAGGCAGTATACAGTGGATTAGATCATATTTGCATGGTCGCCAGCAAAGTGTTATGATAGGCAATACATTCTCAACATGGCGCCCAGTTGAGGCTGGGGTTCCACAGGGCTCAGTTCTAGGGCCATTGCTTTTTTCTATACATGTGAACGATATCACTTCTTCAATGTCATACTGTAAATATCACATGTATGTAGATGACCTTTAAATATATATTTCCACTGACCGTTCTTCAATAAATACAGCCATACAACGAATAAATACTGTCCTAGCTGCAATAAATGCTTCATCTGAGAAAAATGGACTTAAATTGAACCCTGATAAAACTCAAGCCATTCTTATAGGAACAAGCAGACTACTACTGAATTAGGACCGATCCCTGCTGACTGACATACGATTAGGAGTAACCACGATTCAATTGACAACAATGACTAAAAACCTTGCTGTGATTATTGATGAAAATCTTAATTGGACAAATCAGGTAACTTCGATTTGCAAGAAAGTGTATGCCTGCTTACATTCACTGAGAAGACTAAAGAATTTTCTCCCAGAAACTTTACGAATTATCCTTGTCCAGAGCTTAATAATGCCACACTTTGACTACTGTGACGTAGTATATAATGACTTAAGAGATGATCTAGCAGAACGACTACAACGACTACAAAACACATGTGTTCGATACATATTTAACTTAAAACGGCATGACCATATTTCTAAGTATTTTAATAAACTGGGTTGGTTAAGAATAAATGAAAGTCGAAGGCTACACCTATTAGTAATGCTTCACAAAATATTATCAACAACTCAGCCTCAATACCTATCCTCACGGTTCTTATTTCCGAAAGATAAATACAGCCGAGCTACTAGATCAGAATCCACTCTACCGATGTATATTCCCATACATAGATCTCAAACATATGCTCGTTCTTTCACTGTCCTGGCATCGCAGGCTTGGAACAAACTAGATAGCTCTACTCGTCACCTAACATTTAGACTCCCCTTCAAATCTTGTCTAATAAACTAAGCTGAGTTCTTGAAACTACTTGAGCTTTAAATGAGTGTGTGAATGAGTGTGTGAATGTTTTACAACCTTTTTGAATATTCCTTTATTAAATTGTATTTCAATAAATGTAATAGTGTATGTTGTATTCAACACTGGTTACGTGGAAGAGAAGGCTAACGCCTTAACTTCACCAGATAAATAAAGGCTATTATTATTATTATTATTATTACTATTATATTATTAATATTAGCTCGTTTACACTCGTATCGAATTGTTGAACATTTTCTTGTGCAGAACCATCTCGATAATCTCGATCCCCGGTTAAAGACTGACTAAATGTGCTAATGATATTTTCTTGTGCAGAACCATCTCGAGAATCTCGATCCCCGGTTAAAGACTGACTAGATGTGCTAATGATATTTTCTTGTGCAGAACCATCTCGAGAATCTCGATCCTCGGTTAAAGACTGACTAGATGTGCTAATGATATTTTCTTGTGCACAACCATCTCGAGAATCTCGATCCCCGGTTAAAGACTGACTAGATGTGCTAATGATATTTTCTTGTGCACAACCATCTCGAGAATCTCGATCCCCGGTTAAAGACTGACTAGATGTGCTAATGATATTTTCTTGTGCACAACCATCTCGAAAATCTCGATCCCCGGTTAAAGATTGACTAGATTTGCTAATGATATTTCCTTGTGCAGAACCATCTCGAGAATCTCGATCCCCGGTTAAAGACTGACTAGATGTGCTAATGATATTTCCTTGTGCAGAACCATCTCGAGAATCTCGATTCCCGGTTAAAGACTGACTAGATGTGCTAATGATATTTCCTTATTCTAATTTACTTCAAATTAATGGTTTCTTTTATTTCCTCTTTAGTAAATTCTACCATCTATTTTATATATAACCACGTTTACAACTAATTTAAGTTATTTCCTGTTAAAGGGGGAAGGTGGGGGGTTGGTTTGTCCAGTTTGCATCTGATCCCCGCGGGTACCACCACCAGAGGGGTGACGCCCTAGCCAGGTGTTGTGTGGTGTCATACTGTCCAGCACTTCAGACATTGGCCAGGCTATCGTGGTCAATTCACACTTTAGCTGGCCAGAACATGAATTAAAATATTCCCCCACCAATATTTCGTGAATTGACAGGACAGCTGGTCAATGTGCGAGGAGTCCAGCCAATCCACAATGGGGCCGGATTGGGACTTAAATCATGATATATAGTAATCATAATTAGTCAGCATCTTTATTTAAAAAACTGATTCCTGGATACCAAAGTAATATTATTACACAAGGTCTCATTTATAAAATGAAATTCACATATTTAGTTGTTTTTTTTAATATAAAATCAAAAATATTTATATTTCAATCATAATTTATTTCCCCCTCCCAGTGACGAGCCCCGAGACTCTTTTATGGAGAATGATGACAAACATTGCACAACCAATATAAATAATTTGATACATAGTTAAACATAAACATTTAGAGTAGATTAATGTTTATTCTTACTATTGACGTATTATAGAAATTTATTCATGATGTTATTATACCATTTCTTAACAACTACGTCAAAGCATATTATATTGATTAAGTGTAGAAACAAAATTATACACTTAACGTAAATTTATAAATAAACAAAATGATAAACTTGAATGGTTAAGATATTCAGGTGCAAACATAGTAAAATACAGATTCAATAAGGAAATTATAATACAAGCAAACTACCCGAACAAACTTAGGGTGTGGCCAGACTGAGCGAGCGATCGCGCGAGCGACTAAAAAATATGTTTTTTATTTATTTTATATATAATATATACATTATATACTTTTGTTTTATAAATACTATGTATTTATTTTTATAATATATATATATTAAATATATGAATATTTATACTTATATTAAATATATAAATATTTATATTTAAATTAAATATATAAATATTTATATTTATATTAAATATATAAATATTTATAATATATATGTATTGTAAATGAGTAAAGTTTTAGTGAATTCAGAGAAACCATTAAGAAGATAAAGAATCTAAAGCTCCGCGTATAGCTTCAATACCATCAGGGGTAATAAAGGGAGGGGTTGAAGTTTTAGTAATGTCATATGGAAATATGAAGTATTGTCACAAGAATGGAAGGAAAGTAAAATAATAACATTTCAAAAAGGGAAATAAGATAGAGTGTAACAACTTTAGAGGTATCTCATTGCTACCAACATGTTACAAAATCTTATCTAATATAATTTTAATGAGATTGATGCCATATGCAGAGGAAATAATTAGGGATCGTAAGTGTGGATTTTGACGAAATAGATCAACAACGGATCATATTTTTACCCTGCGGTAAATATTAGAAAAAAAGTAGGAGTTCTACATGAAGGTCCATCAATTATACATCTATTTAAAAAGGCCTACGATTGAGATACTAGGAAAAACTATGATATTTAATTTAATTTTGGAATACCCAAAAAACTGGTCAAGCTAATTGACGTAAGTTTGATGAATACGCGTGACAAGGTACAGGTTGGATCTCACCTATCAGATGCTACATAATGTATTGAAACAAGGAGATGCACTTTCCCCAATACTCTTTAATCTGGCCTTAGAGTATGCTCTTAGGGTAGTGAAAAGAGTAAGGAAGGGTTGACATTAAACGGTACAATACAGCTATTAGGATGTGTGGATGATTTAGCTTTGTTAGGAAATAGTAAGGAGCTGTTGCCAGAAATGTAGAAATATTATTCTAGGCTAGTAAGGAAATAGGTTTAGAAGTGATCGCTGGAAAGACCAAGTATACGATAACAGAGAGAAAACAGATTGAGGACGATAATTTAGATATTACAGCAAACAGCATATCATTTGATAGGGTTAATGAATTCAAAAATTTATGAACAATTTTAACTAGCAATAACAATATTGATAGGAAATTAAGAAAATAATAAATTCGGGAAATGCTTGCTATTACTTGTTCAGTAAGTGGTTGGTGTCTTGTCTGCTTTCAAGAAATGTAAAACTTAGAATATACAAAGCCGTAATTTTACCGGTTGTTCTCTATGGGTGGGAAACATGGCCTCTTCCTTAAATTACTAAAATATATTTAGAGTGTTTGAAACTGAGTGCTTAGGAAGATATTGGGTACAAAATTGTTGGAGATAGTGTGTAGTGGAGGAGGATACATAATGATGATCTGCATATCTTGTATTAATCACCAGACATTGTTAGGTTAGTAAAATCTCACAGGCTATGGTAGGCAGGCCATGCAGCGTGAATGGGAAGATCTTGAACAACGTTAAAGGTATTGAATGACAAACCCAATGGGAAAATACCACTGGGAAGACGTAGACGCAAATGGGAGGACAACATATTGTGTAAACCTGAGAGAAATAGGGTGTAATGAGATGGACTAGATAGAATCAGCTCAAGATAGGGATAGGTGGCGTACTTTTGTGAGTGCGGTAATGAACTTTCGAGTTCCTAATGCCATAGATGTAGTAAGTAAATAAGTAATTATATATATTTATAGTAGATATATGTTAATATACATTTATGTATTATATAATATAAATTATATATAATTTATATAATATTGTATTAATTATTTTATAGATTTTAAAAATATATTATTTATTATATATATAATAATATATATTTATGTAATACATAAGTGCATATGATCTATCCGAGTTGTTTACATTATTATATAGTTAATATATATATATGTAAGATATATTACATATATATATATATATGTAAGATATATTACCAAATATAAGGTAATTGGCCTGATATTTGTCCCCGTTCGCAAATACGTCCCTGCGGGTATTCATTCTTTCTGTTGAGTGGTGCTGCCTGGTAGCAGACAATGGAACATGGGACAAATGACGCAGTAGTGAGATTGCCTAACTTTGATCCGGTTCTGGTGATTGTGTTTTGAGGAATTTTATTGAAAAATTTCTGTCATAAAACTTCTAATTTAGGATCAATTTTTCGGAGCTGTATCATCATCCAAGTTATGTTAATTTCACATAAATTTCCACTTTCATATAGCATTGATTTTCTATAAATAAGATACATGAGTTTTATGAATTTTTGGCAGTGTGGTTTCAGAAATAAGAAAAAATGTTTATGAGGCGGTGAATGTTGCGAGGGAGAAGAAGACATGGTAGAGGCAGTGAATGGTCTGACGGAGAAGAAGACATGGTAGAGGTGGTGAATGTTGCGAGGAAGAAGAAGACATGGTAGAGGCAGTGTTTGGTCTGAGGAAGAAGAATACATGGTAGAGGTGGTGAATGTTGCAAAGGAGAAGAAGATGGATTACAAGGCTGCTGTCCAACCTTTTCACTGTGACGTTGTCACAGACATGAAACAAAGAAAGACTGCGTGGCTCACCTATTCTGGTCCCTTTTGACTAGTCTGCATCACGACTCCGAAACCACGCGCACTCCGCGACACATCAAGTATCCAACTGACCGCCCGTGGCTCGAGATACAACTCCGAGCTAGGCTCGAACATGTGAACATTGAGATGCGCAGATCCATATGCGCCAACGATTGTGTTATGGTGAAATAAGACCTATCAACCGGCGCGTGATTTAAATAATTACGCTGCTAATTGAGACTGTTCTCTAAACATGTGTACGCCTCTTCCCCTGTCCCAACTGTGTTTCCCGCCATATGTGAACACGTGACAGACTTTGTTTTGTATATAACGGCTGGACTGTGTAGTGATGTCACTCATTTCTCTGCGCTCAATTAGGTGAGGCACTTTGTCTTAGCTTTAGACTTAGTTTATTTTTCGTCGTATCTAAATTATGCTTGGCTCTTCATGTTCTAAATTTATATGTATTGGCTGTATTTATTTAAACGTAACTCAGAATTAAATTCATTAGAGACGGTAGGATTTGCCTGTCAGCCATTATGGGTTACTCGATGTTTAAACTCTGTTTCTTTTTGCAGACCCGCCTTGTCCGCCTCACGGACGGGTTTGGGGTTTATTACGCCGTCATCTTGGGGCGCTAGTGATCTTATTTAAAGTTAAACTTATTGAAATATTTGGTTTGCTTGTCAAAGTTTTAAGGGTTTAGTCTTTTGTAATAAATAAGCTGGTTGTTCAACTCTGGGGCCGCGAGCCCGCGCACTTTGCGCTTCGGCCAAGTTAATAGTTAGATTGATCTGATTTAAATGGTGTCTGTTAAAACTGATTAGGTTGATCTAAGTCATTGATTGTTTGTTAAATTTTCTCTTTTGCGCCTTGTAATGTCAGTTAATAATTATTCAGCGTACTCATGTCGATTTTGTATCGGCATCGATGAGTTGTGTACACCTTTAGTATTTGTCTTTATTTAACTTTTCTAGTTAGGTTAGTCGCCTTCTGCGCTTGGTCAATTTTATATGTATTTATTTATTATTGTCTTACTGTTTTCTCTCAAAGTCTTGGGGTCTTGCCCCATCATTTATTATTTCCATCAGTACTTGTTGACTTTTCACTCGACTACTCCTAGTATGTATCACTCTCATTTTTCTACGAGTTGTATGTTTATGAATAAAAAAATAAACTCTCTTGTAATCAACCTACCTTTTATTTATATTGTTATGAACCTATTAAATCAAAGGGGGGTTAAAAGAGAGAAGCTGCGCCACTCCGCTCTCGTGGAGGGTAGTGGGGCATACAATAGGAAATTAGGAATGGTCAGGAGTAAAAGTAGGGCCCTCCCATCTGGAGTATTGTTATATGATTGATATTGTTCTGATCCTTTATTGTGTATGTTTCATGACGTCTGTGACCATGGCGACCACTCCTGAAGCTGCCAAGACCACTTTGACCACATCTAAGGCTGCAGTCTACCGTCTGAGCCGGGACGAGTTGGCGGCTGAGCTGACCTCAAGGGGCGTCTCTTTCCCTCCCAATGCTACTGTGGGTGAGCTCAGATCTAAGCTATGTGGGGAGATTCGCGGGACTGGAGAGGCCGAGACTGACTCGGGTATGGACAGGATTGAGAGTGGGAATCCACCCCCCTTAGTGCCTATCGCTCCTCCTCCTCCCCCTACACTAGTTAAATGTCAGAACAAAGTACTTATGGAGATTATAAATCGCACCCTGTTTGCGACGGTCAGGATCACGCTGCTCTATTTAAATTTATGGTTGAGGTCAACAGATCGTATTGTCTGAAGTTAGCGAGTGATAATGAGTTTCTGATTCTGTGTTTGTCTAAAACTTCTGGTTTTTTAACCCAGTTATTTTCCCGTGGAATTCAGAACTGTTTATCTTGGAGATTGCTTACCGACCTCATTTTAAAAGCGTTACTACCCAGTAGGGCAAGGGAAAGGCTATGTAGGGAAGCTATTCACAGATTTCAATATCCCCACGAGTCTATGAGAGACTTTGTTTCATATATTACGGAGGCAGCTCAAGTTTTCAATAGTGGTCTCGGGGAAAGTCAGATTGTTGATATGATACTCGATAATGTGTCCCCCCTTACCCGACGGCATTTTGTATTCACGTGTAAGCCCTGTACGGTACTAGAACTTTTCTCTCTGGCATCTTCGATTGAAAACACCTTGCTCTCAGAACAGGAGTATTTGAGTGCTCATGCGCCAGCGGCTGTAGACCGCGGACGCACGGGTTCAACTCCCGGGCCTATGAATAAGGCCTTGATATTTGGCGGCTGTACCTCCGAGTGATCACGATGCTAATGCTCCTAGAGACAACTTCAGGCCTTCTGGGTCTAACAACCGTACGCCCCGCGACCTCTTGCGCGTAAGATGTTTCCGGTATAGGAGATTGGGTCACTTACAAAGACAGTGTAGAGCGGGAAACTTATAGGGCGCGCTCGTAGTCGTGGTCCGATCGTGCCCACTTGTGTTAAACCACGTATCCCCGTCCCTGTAGTTCAGATCCAGGTAACCAAGGAAAACTTTGTTGCTCTTTTAGATACGGGAGCCAGTCACTCCTTTATATGCCATAGTTTCTTGCGCCAGTTAGAAGGTAAAACTAAAATCGATTATAGGTCGATTGTTCCTTAGATTTACGCCTTGGCTAATGGGCAGACTATCTTGGTCGATTGTAAGGTAGTGCTCTCTATTAAGATAGAGCGATTTTCTTGGAAACGTCCATTCTTTGTTCTCCCAGGCCTTCCCTTTAATATTATTTTGGGAACAGACTTTATGTTCGAGACTGGAGTCAAACTTGATTTGAGACGCTTGGGAATATCTTTTAGCTTTGAACCAGGTTCGTTTGTTCCATTTTGTGTTAGGAACTATCCTCGCAGGTTGTTCTCGATTGTCGAGGAACGCGAGGCGATGGATCGTTTGATTGCTCGATTCCCTGACGTCATCACTGACAGATGGGTGAAGTGCGACATTTTGCCGTACGACATTGTGGCGCAGGACCACATACCTGTGAGATGTGGTCCTTACTCCTGTGCGCCCCCCAAACTTGAGATATTCAAGAATCTTATCATGGACTTAGAACAGAATAGTGTTCGACCCATACCCCATGCCTAGCTGAGTCCGCCTTCCAACATCTTGGTGGAGCCAAATATTACAGCTTGATTGACCTTAATGCCAGCTTTCTCCAATGTACTCTCTCAGAATCATCAAAGAAATATACTGCGTTTATCACCCCCTGGCAAGTATATGAGTTCAAACGCATGCCTTTAGGGATAAGTTGCGGGCGGCAAGCGCTGAGTAGAGTATTAGACCATATTTTGGCGGATCTGAAATACAACTTCGTGTTTAACTATCTTGATGATATCTGCGTTTACAGAAAATCTTTTGATGACCACTTGCGTCATGTAGAGACAGTGTTGAGGCGCCTGCGCGAGGCTGGATTGACTGTAAACCCGGAGAAGGTTACGTGGGCGAAGAGATCTATTCCGAATATAGGCTATATTATTTCCGAGGACAACCTGCTTGTCGACCCGGATCGGGTCAAGTCCATCTTAGATTTTCTTGCCCCAAAAACATCAAAGGGGTATTACGGTTTTTAGGCATGTGCGCCTACTACGCTAGATTCATCCCTAACTTCTCGGACTTAGCCAACCCCTTAACTCTTTGAAAAGAAAGGGTGCCACCTTTATTTGGGGTTCTGCCCAACAGGAGGCTTTCGTTGCGCTTAAGCGCCACCTAGTGTAACTGGCCGTGCTGCGCATGCCTGAATTTTCTCTACCCTTCCAATTGCACGTTGATGCTTCCTCTGTAGCGATAGGGGCGGTTCTCTCCCAAATGACCTCCGAGGGGAGTATACCGGTAGCTTTCGCTTTGAGCCCTGCCGAAAGAAAGCATAGCATTTATGAAAAGGAATGTCTTAGTTGAATTTTTGGCATAGAGAAGTTTGCTGACTATCTTAAGCTTCGCCAATTTGAGTTGTATACCGACAACATGGCCTCAGCTGGATGTGGAATCACCCGAAATAGCTAGGGAAGATTGGACGGTGGGTCTGGAAGCTATCCAGGTTTATGTTTACCACTCATCATGTTGCTGGGAAACTTAATGTCGTTGCTGACGCTTTGTCTAGGATGTCAGAGGATAAGGAACCTGTAGGGGAATGTAAAGAGGAAGGCTCGTTATTTGTTATCCATACGATTCCCGAATCTTTCATTTCTATTAAAGACCATTAGTTGATGGATCCGTACTGCACGCAGATCGTTGACAGGATCAAGCGTGGAGAGAGGATAGGTAACTACGAGATCTATAAAGACCTCCTAGTAGTTCGTGTCAAAGGTAGGATTATATATTTTGTGCCAGAGAAACTTAGGCCTATGTTGCTTAAATATTTCCATGACTCCCTTTTTGGTGGCCATTGCGGTGTCCTTAAGACCGAACGCAAGATCTCCAAGGAATTTTTTTGGCCTTTAATGCCGAGAGATATTAGAGATTGGGTACGAAAATGTGAACCGTGTCAATTGGCCAAACCTGCACGTAATTCTAAGATAGGGTTTCACTCCGCGGATGTTGCTAAGCAACCGTGGGAGAAAGTTTTCGTTGATTTTGTGGGCCCACTGAAGCGCTCTTCCCAGGGGAACACCTCCATACTCATAGCCATGGACGCCTTCTCAAAATGTGTCATACTCATCCCCTTAGGAACATGAAGGCAAGGACAACTGTTAATGCCCTATGCAGACGTGTTTGGGCAATTTTAGGAACCCCTAGGGTCATCATGAGTGATAATGGACCGTGTTTCCGTTCTAAAGCTTTCGGGGATATGTGTTTCTCGTGGGGGATTAGGCATGTTACCACTAGCCCGTACAACCCGTCACATAACCATGTAGAAATGTTTAATCGTAAACTGAACATTGCCTTAATGATCTTCCACCACCAGGATCACACTCACTGGGACCAGGACATAGACGTTTTAAACGTAGCTTTTAATGCCGCCTTCCATGAGTCAGTCAAAGCCACTCCATCCTCTATCCTCCTTAATAGGGACCTGAACCACCCACTATTATCTAACTGGGATATTGACCCAATTCTTAATGATGCGGGTGATTGCTCTTATGAGAAGAAATGTGAGATAGCTTTTTCAAACCTCCTAAAGTCCCAAAGGAAGGTTGCCGCCGCCTATAACCGAGGGCGTATCCCTGTCCCTTTTAAGCTAGGGGACATTGTAGTTTGCAAGTGTTTTCCTCTTAGCTCAGCTGCTGACAAGTCTTCGGCGAAGATGGCATATAAGTGGAGTGGTCCCTGGTCAATTGAAAGGTTTTCACACCTGTTTCTGTATTGTTAAAGGAAGTATCTGACCCGTCTTTGACACGTAGAGCACACGTCAGCCACCTAAAGGCTGCAGGGAAATGAGTCAATTGACCCTGTGCTGTGTGCTGTCTGTTTGCTTATGTGTAGCTTTATGATGTAATTTCCGTTCTTAAGTACATGTTTCTTAGTATCTATATAGTTGTATATCTAATTGAAATTAGGGAAGGGGTATCCCCACCCCGCACTGTTAGGATATTTTTTTGTTATACTGTAGTGCCTAGGTATAACTTTGGACAGAAACTTGTGATGAACTGTTTATGATGAAGTGTGTGCCGGGTCCAAAGTACATTGTGCAGAACATTCACCCCTCCGACAAGGACTACCTCTAAGTGCGTTTGAAGTGGCATACCCACCTTTCCTCACTCGTGGAAAGTCGTCATTAAACATAGTTGTGGGTAAATCTTTGACTCATACCGATAGACAATGTTGGTGCTACGAAATTGTCACACTAGCGTTCAAGAATGGTTGTGCTAACTGATAAACTTTTTAATTGTATGTGGAGTTCACGTGTGGACTTTTGTTCTTAGAGATTTCCCCTATTTGGCCTTCCGTCCCTCCCTCTCTACCCTGTCCTTTCCTTCCCCTCTATATTCTGTGCACTCGTCGGCGGTCGATGGTCACCAAGCTGGGCGTGGCAAAGAAAGCACCCTGATGGGTAGAGCGGGCCACCATGCGAGCGTATGCTCTCTCCCTGTCATTCGGAATGACTGTGTGCTGGAGTGGGCGTGTGAAGCAGAGGTCAGCCTCGAAGTCCGGTCGTTCATTGTCTCCCGCCCTTCCTTCTGGCCACCTACCAGGGCCTCAGAGGGTACCAGAGCCGTCACCCACCTTCTAGTCAGTGGTGAACCTCGAGGAAGGCGCCTCCCCGTGTCTTCAGCAAAGGCTAAGGACGTCCTTCATCTCCGTACAAGGAGGGACATTGTTACGTTGTCACAGACATGAAACTAAGAAAGACTGCGTGGCTCACCTATTCTGGTCCCTTTTGACTAGTCTGCATCACGACTCCGAAACCACGCGCACTCCGCGACACATCAAGTATCCAACTGACCGCCCGTGGCTCGAGATACAACTCCGAGCTAGGCTTGAACATGTGATCATTGAGATGCGCAGATCCATATGCGCCAACGATTGTGTTCTGGTGAAATAAGACCTATCAACTGACGCGTGATTTGAATAATTACGCGGCTAATTGAGACTGTTCTCTAAACATGTGCACGCCTCTTCCCCCTGTCCCAACTGTGTTTCCCGCCATATGTGAACACGTGACAGACTTTGTTTTGTATATAACGGCTGGACTGTATAGTGATGTCACTCATTTCTCTGCGCTCAATTAGGTGAGGCACTTTGTCTTAGCTTTAGACTTAGTTTATTTTTCGTCGTATCTAAATTATGTTTGGATCTTCTTGTTCTAAATGTATATGTATTGGCTGTATTTATTTAAACGTAACTCAGAATTAAATTAATTAGAGACGGCAGGATTTGTCTGTCAGCCATTATGGGTTACTCGATGTTTAAACTCAGTTTCCCTTTTTGCAGACCCGCCTCATCCGCCTCACGGACGGGTTTGGGGTTTATTACGCCACCATCTTGGGGCGCTAGTTATCTTATTTAAAGTTAAACTTATTGAAATTTTTGGTTTGCTTGTCAAAGTTTTAAGGGTTTAGTCTTTTGTAATAAATAAGCTGGTTGTTCAACTCTGGGGCCGCGAGCCCGCGCACTTTGCGCTTCGGCCAAGTTAATAGTTAGATTGATCTGATTTAAATAGTGTCTGTTAAAACTGATTAGGTTGATCTAAGTCAGTAATTGTTTGTTAAATTTTCTCTTTTGCGCCTTGTAATGGCAGTTGATAATTATTCAGCGTACTCATGTCGATTTTGTATCGGCATCGATGAGTTGTGTACACCTTTAGTATTTGTCTTTATTTAACTTTTCTAGTTAGGTTAGTCGCCTTCTGCGCTTGGTCAATTTTATATGTATTTATTTATTATTGTCTTACTTTTTTCTCTCAAAGTCTTGGGGTCTTGCCCCATCATTTATTATTTCCATCAGTACTTGTTGACTTTTCACTCGACTCTTCCTAGTATGTCTCACTCTCATTTTTCTACGAGTTGTATGTTAATGAATAAAAAAATAAACTCTCTTGTAATCAACCTACCTTTATTTTATGGTGTTGAGAACCTATCAAATCAAAAGGGGGGTTACATCACAATCTAAGGGCAACTATTAAAGATTATGTCTTGTCGGAATTATCAGCTGAAATGTTCGTTGCACATATTCTGGTCGAAAGACTAATTTGTCACCAGCAATTGAAAATTACTTGTTAAATACTGTTTAGAGATGGAAAAAAGTTAATATGGCTTGACTCTCTCATATTTGCATTGGATTAGCGTACGAGCTAACTATGATGACGACATGTTTATGTGATATTATACAATTTTCAGGACTTACAAAAGCAGTGTAATTGTAAATGATTATATAGAAATATATTAAAAATTTATAAATTTAAAAATTTAGATATTAGAAATGGAAATAGTCAATAGAAATTAAAATATAATAGAAGAAATATTAAATAAATAATCAATTAAATTAATAAGATTATAAATACCTTATTTATAATAAATATGATTTATTTTAATCCATACTCTCAGAAAGTTTGTGAGTTTTTGAGGTGTTTTGTGGAAGAATTCACGTACAAAAGCTTAGCATACAAAAATTTATAGTAAACATCACACCAGTCTCTCTATAAATGGGAATACGTTATGCGGTCCATCATTAACGGTCCTAAAGCACAGTAAGTGCGTGTAATTATTACACGTGCAGTGCCGCACGCCTAACACATATTTAACATGTTGTACACACATGCTTGCACAGCTTTGATCTCCCAGCGCTACACGCTGAAACTTTGTACACAATTTAATGGAACTAGCATAGGCTGCCGGTTTTAAGTGTATAGGGATTGTATTACATTTAGTTCAAACAAACTATATTCGCAGTAAGGGCGTTGATTTTCCGAACACCTTGTGTATAAATATATATAGGATCATCCATAGGGGTGTGCAAACGATGCGGCAGCACAGTATCCCTCACTTCCTTAGGCGACAGAGGGAAAAAACAAATTGGGGAGGGGGAGGTTTTGCTTGCACGATTATATATTAAGTAGCTTCCTTGTGCAAGCGAGCAAGTAAATATTGACAGAGTGCAAAAGCAAATGAAAACATAATCATGTGTATATGGTTTTATTTTTTATTTTCCTGGTGAAATAAGCACTTCCTCTACTGTTACATTCGTGGTTGCTTTATGACTATTTTGTTGAATATAGCTTTGGAAGGTCCAGGTGGTTGGATATGGAAAGGTTGGGATAAAATATTGATATTTATTGCCTTAACATGCAGTCATAAAATGTTCAATATGAATGTGAAATACATCGAGTAAGAATTTAAAGCGCTTAGTTGAGCGGCCCAGTAGAATATTATTTTCTTTCTGTTTTAATAGCCTATCTGAATGTGGGTCCGATAGTTGGTAATTTGAATATAAAGTCACCAAAGAACTCAAGAAACAAAAATACTAATATAATTGACTAAACACGTACGGTACGAGATAAAAAAGAAACACTGATTACACAACACATATATTTATAATTTAGGTTAGATAACTCTCCAAAGCGAAGCAATGTCCTGGGAAGTGTGCGGTCAACTGAATCTTTCTACACAGGCTATCGAATAATCATAACACTAAACACAAGAGGGAGAGGGGGAACGAGGCCAATCCACCAACAATAAAAAACGCCAAGAGGCCTGACCTCTGGCGGAATTTTCAAAACAATAATATGGCCACAACATAACTCCCCACCCCGGAACAACAGTTTCAGAAAACTGGAAACAATAAACAAAAACCATGTGGTAATAAATGCAATACATAAGCAAGGACCAAACAAAACTTCTGAGTTGTTAGAGGACACACTTTTAGGACCAAATGACGATACACGCTAGTCCATGTTTTGAAGCTTACAACCCTCACCGCACCATCCTTCCCTGCGAAAAAATCATTCATGATTACTAAGGGCCAATGAAGAGGACGTGTATTGTCTTGCATGAGAATGACAATGGTACCTTTTTTATGGAAACAGATTCGACAATCTACTTAGCCCTGCATTGCAAGATATGCAAATTACTCGTTGTTCTATCTCTTCCAGTAGTCTTGAAAAATGCGGTGGACAAGTTTAAAACGTCGCAGGATGTTAATTGGTTCCCCAATCAGATTGGTGCAGGCAGATACTCAAGCGTAAAGCCAAGTGTGAGGAAGTGAGTTGAAGGGAGTGGGACAGGTGAACTAGGCTCACTGCTCAACACACACAGTGGTCGACTATTCAAGCCTAAATTTAAATAATGATGGTGTTGAAATCCTCATAGGTCATAATTTGATTTCCTAATAAGCGTTTTAGGTTATCTTTTACACAACGGAAATTTGATTCTCATGCGCCTCCGAATGACACGCTCCCCCGGGATTTCTCTTCCACTCAATGCGTCTAGTGGATAGCTTAAGACAGGTGAAAGCGTGTAACGACAGAAACTCATCCAACTCATTAAGTTGATGGCGAGCTTCAACAAACGTGTTCCTCCAGCTGAGAGAATAATGTACAAGGGCCTTGACGTGAAAAGAATTGCTTGAAGACGACCAGGAAACAATGTGAGCAGCTTTAACGGAAATACATATGAAAAGGCATAAATATGTTTTGGGGAAATTGCGTTGACCTCTTTGTCTGCGTGGGGTGATACGGGAGGTACCAGCGTAATCCTTTTCAATGAGTTGGAAAGCTCCAAGACCATCCACTCTCTCTCTCTAGGTAATGGTGCCATTTTCAGTATGGTTGGCTTTGGCCGAGTTCGATAACAAGAGTTACAAAATGTACTCTTCTCCTGATCAGTGTGCGGATGAATGGTATCCAATATTGAAGCCTCGCCATGGACAGGAGCAAATGAGCACCAGCGTGTAATAAATCAATATGATATTGATCAACAACTAGTTTATACTATAGATCAACAATAACAACATACTTTTCCTTGGCAGGTAATAAAATGGAATTACGTTGATCAAAGGGTAACTGGGCGTTCTGAAGCCTAACCCCCATCTTGAACAATCCATCCTTTAAAAAAGGATCCAGGTGCAGAGATTTGTGGTGATAGATTTTCCTTTACTAAGCCTCCAAATCTTGTCATGATAATGCTGAGCTTCGATTTAGTGTAACCAGAAGGCTTTGTTATGACGAAGTTATTCCCTAGTGATACATGGTTTACGGAGATTTGTGCGGGTACATTCTCGATAAAAGTATGAGGTGGAGCTCAATAACCTGCGGTAGGTTGATACATGTTCCAAGATGGTTTTTAAAATGTTATTAGGTGGTATGGTGCAAACTAGAGCAAGGATGTTGGCTTCTGCTTCACAATACAATTCATCCATAATAGCTTTGGATGAAGGTGCGGGCCACCATCCTCCGATCTCTCTTAGCCAAGTAGGCCAAGAGAACCACATTGGATGGTGAAGTAGAACTAAGGGGCTATACCCATGGGATATAATGTCAGCAGCATTCTCCTCACCCCGAGAATACCTCCAAATATGCAGCTCAAGATTTTCCTGAATTTGAATAATTCGACTGCTGACAAATATCTTTCAACGTGAGGGGTCAGATTGAATCCAGTTGAGAACACCCTTTGAATCTATAGGCTTAATGAAGTTATAGAATGTGTGACGTTTATTATAACTATCAATCACAGACCGTAGTAAGTTAGACAACAAAAGTGCAGTACACATCTCTTATCATGGTTTGGTTGAAGCGACCTTGGATTTTGCACAAAGCTAAAATATTCGAACAGTAGTTATGAATTTCACAAATGATATAAATGCAGTCTTCATATGGTTTAGCGGAACTATCAGTAAATTTTAATAATGACGTTATGGCACCAGGTGTGACTTCTATGTGTCGGGGAAAAGCAATTCCTTTCAAGAGGGGACATGAATTTTTGAAGTTCTCCCAATGTTCGACTGTGACAAGTGGACGAGACTCATCCCAATCAATCTTCTTCTACCATAAGTATTTAATCAGTAGCTTAGCGATAAGTGTGATGGGTGCGATGCGTCCCAAAGGATAAAAAAATGCGGGCAGCGACTGATAAAATGTTGCGTTTGGTGCAAGGCTGATCAAGATCTTCCACAACACAAAAAAAGGAATCACATTATGGAAGCTATTGCAGCCCAAGAACTTTAGTACTGGGAGCCTTATCAAAAGAGATGGAATGTGGAAGACATGAACTCTCAGGAACACGCAACATGAAACTTTCTGAATAGGAGCGCCATTAAGCTAACGTGAAACCTGCGAATTCGTAGTTACTTAGTGCGGATGAATTCCTAACTATTCTAAGTGGAGCTCAGCTCCAATCAACATATTGAATTCTTGAAATTTATACAAATTTTCATCAAAGACAACTAGATTCTTCAAGTGCGGGAGTTGATCCAATGAAACGTGCTGTTGGAAGAAAACCGGTGAGAGGATCAATCACCAGTGGGTAAGAAACAAGGTTAGGACACGAATCTAACTTCGAATCAAAATTCACTGTATTACAGGTGTTGATATCAAGTGTTGATGAACCAATACCTTTGACTTTGGAATAGAAGATTTTCATTGGGAGACCTAGCCTAGCAGAGGCCTTGCGCGTAATGAAATGAGATATAGAACTTCCCTCCATCAAACTACAAAATGACTGTGATCTCTAATTTAGTTGTGGTATCTATAATAACTGTAGAAAGTGTACCCCTTGAGGGGATGGTTGCACACAATGAATGCTTAGGATCGGTGCACTCCAATATCCTAACTGGCTGAGGAATGTGGTTGACAGAGGTTGGTTTCACCCCTTCCCCACCACTACGGTGAAATGTAGGTGCGATGTGGTCATTGCCAAACGTATGCGTTACAATGCGATTATTACCAAAGTAACCGTTTGCGTTAACTTCAAAGTGTCTTTGAAGTAAGCTGTGATGCTTAAGATTACAAAACAAAATATTACAAGTTTTTTCTGAGACAAAAAACTTGGAAAGGTGTGAAACCGATAATCAATTGTATCATAAATTATTTGACTATACGTAGTCCCAACTCTCATCAATGTTCATTTTGCGGAAAGTGGGACAAGATTCAAGTGGAGACTAGCCTGTGAACAGATCACACAAGGACCAACGTAACCCTTGGTTCTACGAGCAACGGTGGGGTGGTCAACATCAGAAGTGGAATGTCCTTGTACTACAAAGGAATGCTTTATGTCCTGTTTCTTATGAAAAAGGAACTTTTCCTCATTATTAATTTTAAAACTGGAAGTGGGAGTGTGGATTTTACCAACATGATTCAATCGACTTAATTGTTTAACTTGTTCTTTCACAAAATTCCCCAAGTTTTCAAATTTTGAAATAGCATTGAACCATTTCTCTAACAGTTGTGAAATCTTACTTTTTTTTTAAGCTACCTACAATTATGTCAGCTGGATCTGGAATTTTTAATTGTTGAAATGCAATAAAATGTACAACAAAACCTTCCAAGATTAACTAAGAGATTTTCTGATTCAAAATTAATTATTTTTAATTGAATAATTTCATCAAGATAGACTGAAGCTAGAGTCCGTTTATACTCATGCCTATCTGCTAAACCTTTTAATAAAAATGCATAACTCTCTGCTGTGGGAGGTACAGACGAACAAATAGATTTAGCTGGACCTTGTATGCTCGTAATCTAATAATTAACTTTACCCACGTCTGTTGGAGATGGGTTATCACCCACCATTTGCTTTAATAGTTGGTAAAATTTAGGCCACTCTTCTGGAACCCCGCTAAATGTGGATACATTTAACCTGGGCAAATATGTATCTGGTTTTGTAGTGTAACGCACCTCAGTGGCAGCTGACGCAGATGGTTGCGTAATTGAAATAAACTTGTCATTTACTACAAAATATTAATCTTCAAATGCATTAATAGAGTTAAAGCTAGTTATATGATCAATATTCAATTCAATCTCTAGCTCCTTAATTGTGTCCAAAACATCGACAAACTCACTACTTAAAATATTGATTGATCTGGCTTTTGCAAGGAATTCAGAAATTAATGTTTGATCCTTAGATAATTTCCTACTGAATTCATAAATGGATTGAATTCCAGCAAATATTGTTTCTTTTTTTTCAATTTGAATTTTTAACTTCTGTGATATTTTAGTAGTCATAATTGCTGTTAAAGTGCAAGCGATCTAAATTAATGACAAAATATGCACTAAGCGACAATGACTAGAATGGGGCATATTGTACCATATCAATGTGTAAAGTGGTGGTAACCAAATACTAAAATAAATTAATGACATAGCAAAGCTACTAATGACACAAGCAAATATTGGTACTAATGTAATAACAATCAATACGGGAGGCGGTAGTGGTGACATACCAATCTAAATTAATGACAAAACAGCGCCACAAATGACACAAGCAAATATGTGTGCAACATATGTAAACAAAATAATACGGGAAGTGGTGAATGCAAATATAAAATTGATATGTGGCTATAACCAGTGATTTAAATGAAATTATTGTAAGACGGTAAGAAGGTCGTTTCCTCACTTGCAATAAGTAAACAACATGCGGTGTAAATAAAGGCACGCTCTCAAACCTTGAACAGTGAACAATCTGGAATAATTGTCAACAATGTTCTAGACCATTTTCTGATAAACCCAAAGAAAACACTATCTCAATCCGGCCCAGCGGTCCAATTTCATAGGGATGTGGTTGCGGAAAAACAACAAGAGCCCGCGGAGGACTACCTTTGATTAGACAAGGGATGAAGGATGGATTATAAACAATACTCTGGTGAGATAAGCATTTACCTCTGATTTTTCACTCGCGGTCACATTATGACTTTTTGTTGGATATAACTTCGTAAGGTTCGGGTGGTTAGATGTGGAAATATCGGGATAAGAGAAGGGTATTGCCTTGATCTAACTTAATGTTGGACCGAGAGTCAGCAATTCACATATAGGGTGACAGAATTTCAAGAAACAAAACACTAATATCATAACTTAAACATGAATGAAATAAAAAAGAAACACTGATTACACAACACACATATACAAGCCGGGTGAAATACCTCTCCAAAGCGAAGCAATGCACTGGGAAGTGTGTGGTCAAATGAATCTTTCTACACAGGCTATCGAATAATCATAACACTAAAAACAAGAGGGAGAGGGGGAACTAGGCCAATCCACCAACAATAAAAAAGGTCAAGAATTTTGACCGCTAGTGGCATTTCCCAAACAACAAAACCGGCCATAATACATGCTATTACTCGGTCATCTCAAATAGTTTCAAGAAATGTTTAACCCAGATTATATATAACAATGGTTCTACCAGTTGTTCTCTTTGGGTTTGAAACGTGGTCTCGTAAATTT
The DNA here is from genome assembly GCA_033556935.1 of Timema podura. NCBI lineage: Eukaryota > Metazoa > Arthropoda > Insecta > Phasmatodea > Timematidae > Timema > Timema podura. The sequence goes on along the minus strand of JAVRXN010000006.1, from coordinate 34,570,315 downwards.
CATGAATAAATTTAACATAGGTTGCTAGAAAACAAGGTGCTAAGGAAGATATTTGGTCCTGGGAGTAGATGAGGATATGTGCTCATCACAAGACATTGTTAGTATAACTTAGATTAAAATGGGCAGGACATGCAGAGGGAACGTGATATTCTAGAACTTTGTTCAGGGTACTGACTGTCAAACCCAATGGCAGGAGATCAGTGGTAAGACATAGACGTAAATGGGTGGATAACATTAAAATGGACTTGAGAGAGTTAGGGTGTAATGGGGTTTACGAAATAAAACTAACTCAAGATAGGTATAAGGTAAGGTATAATGAGGGGGACTCGACAGAACTAGCTTAAGATAGGGAAAGTGTGTAATGAGGTGGGCTGAATGGAACTAGCTTAAGATTGGGATAGTGTGTAATGAGGTGGGGTGAATAGAACTAGCTTAAGATTGGGATAGTGTGTAATGAGGTGGGCTGAAGAGAACTAGCTTAAGATAGGAATAGTGTGTAATAAGGTGGGCTGAATAGAACTAGCTCAAGATTGGGATAGTGTGTAATGAGGTGGGCTGAAGAGAACTAGCTTAAGATAGGAATAGAGTGTAATGAGGTGTATTGTTCCAAATAGAAATAGATGTAGTACTTTAGTAAGTGCAGTGATAAAATTCCGTCTTATTGATGCCATAGAGTAAGTAAGCTAGTTGGAATCATATAATGTTCTTTTGAAATCGGTAAAAAAAAATTATGAACAATGCCTTTGAATTCCCATTTTTATCTAGGATAGATCTTATATTGAAAATCTAATGTATGGCTGACCTCGTCCTTTCAAGTCCACACTGATGATCAGTGATCGCCAATCACTTGATCTGCATTATATAGATAATCTAGAGTCAAATATGTTTGAAAAAACTTTGTTACTATTTGAAAGCAATGAAATAACTCTGTAACTTATATATTTGGTTTATCGTCCCTGTTTCCAAATAGGAGCAGTAATTGATTATTTCCATTGCTGGGGCATAGCCTATTTTTAAAGAGTATGGAATCCATCGAGTACTATTCTACAAACCTTTTTTATTAATTCTGTAGGAAATGAATCAATTTTGTGATCTTTTAATTTCTGTGTTGTTACCTCTCTTTTACCAATATAAGATTTTGTAAACGCGATTTGTATTATATATGTTTATATTTTTTCCAAATGTTCCCTTTCGTTAACATTCAATAAATTGCACACATAATTATTATTTAATATATCTGAAATACTGGTATTGTCTCCAAGTAATCTAACATTTATTTGAGAGTCATGTCCGATTAGTTTAATTTGTGTGTTAGATAAATAATATAGGACAGTTATTAGTTAAAGCTAATTAATAGCTTTTCTGTAAAAATTTGTTTTAAAGTGATACATCATTATAGTACATTAATATAAACTCTTACCTATGAAATCTCTGTTCCACATCTTCTTGGTAATCGCTCCACCATTCCTGATATCACCACCCTGGGTCAAAGTCTCATTTAGAGCCATCCCCAGCAAGTAGACACCGTCATAAAATGCCCCGACGAAAAAATTCACCTTAAATAACAGCAAATCATTACTCAAATCTATTATTATTTTTAGGCTTAATACACAAAGGAAGTTAACTTACATCAATCATATCTATCTTATATCCAATACTATCCGGAAGCTTCATTGTAAGCACATCAATACTATGTTCGTAGCTCTGGCAGTACTTTATCAACATTTTGTTTGTATGTTTATTATGAGTATGGATCAGTCGTACTGCAAACACATTCCTACCACGATGGATCAATTGGATGCTAACATTTTTTCAATAGCAAATCAACAAAATTTTCAATTGAATCGTATCCACAAGTTAAGAGTAAGTTTGCGTATAATATTTTAAGAGGCCTTTCTGAAAACTTCCTGACACATTCAGAATTAATAGGGGACTCTAGTTAAATTCTATTATCATTAGAATATTAAACGTAGACTTTCTGAACCAAATAATGATATTAGCATACGAGTTACAAACTAACCTAAATATAGAACCGACTCAACATCCAACCCCTAGTGGTTAATTCATTACTGTGAAAGACTAAACTCACATTTCATGAATAATTAATACATTTTTCTTCCATCTTGGTAATTTTTACTCTTGACAATCTAATATTAATTTCTGTTCACTACATAAAGCAAGGAGACACAATTTTGAAAAAGAAAATCCAAATCAATGAGACTCAAGGTTGGATGCGTTAAACCATTATTCGGAGTAATATTACCCATTACACTGGGTAGGTAATATACACCAGCCTCAAATGTCTGTAGTTTTAACAACTAAATTATACTTCCTGACTAATATTAAAACTCGCCGTCTCGGGTGAAAGTCAGGTGTGATAACCACTAAACCAACCCCGTGAGTTTAGTAATGGTTTCTCTGACTGCCTCACAATGAGGGGAATGTTATGTTGTCAGGAATTAATATAGTAAATAAAACATGCGTTGATATCACTCACCTCCTCGCCTTCACCAAAAGTGTAATTGTAGTCCTGCTGCGCCAGATTCCGCACTCTCTCAGCGAATGTATTGAAGGCGGGGCTGGTAGGTTGAAGTAAGGATACCCTCAATAAAGCCTCATAGGCCTTTCTAGCCTTGGTATCGTGACTATCCTCCATCTGCCAATCGTGATCACCCCAGTAGGAGCCCTTACACAGTAAAATAGGGCGAACTTTATTTACAACAGTCGTGAGTACTTCGTTCACACAAATCCTCAACATTCTTGTATGGCTGGGCTAAAGAACAAGCCTGGTAGATGTTAAAGATTTATAAAGGGGAGCTCAATCCCAAACAAAGATCATCTACTGACACGTATTTTGCTTTACCATAATAAACAATTATTTTTACTACCACGTCTTACTACACGATCGGGTTATACGTTTAAAAATAATTCAAAGAGTGTTGACCTCAGTGGAATTGGGGTAAGAATTTCACCACAGTACCTGATATTTGATAAACTCTAGCAAAACTTCCTTCAGAGAGGAAGTAAAACCATCGATCTCATGTTGATTGTTGAATGTGAGTGGTACGAGTGACCTAAGACATCACCTTTTTTATCTCGGGCTTTTGGTGTTTAAATCGTTGTAGTATGGGCCCCTGCGAGGACCGTTGACCTAGTTTTTAGGTGTAATTCTTAACCAAAACTTGTTCAATACTGCCTAATTTGTTTCATCATTGTGCATTCTTATATTAAATGTGTGTCCCATTGGTTTTTAGTGTTTGTCCAATTGGATCGAATGCCTGGGGAAGAATTGGGGTTAGCATTGAAGGTTTCAGTGGATTTGTGGAGTAGTTTTTTTATTGGTGGGAAAGTGCAGTTTCTGGCATCATGCCCTCTGACGATGAAGCTGGTCATGCAGAAAGTGTGATCATTCGGTCAGTCCCCACCTCCAATAAAAGCTCAATGCTGCAATCTTGTTCAGTTCAATCTTGTCCATTGCTATGGGCTTAGAGTGTGAACTGGTATCCTTTCGCAACGGCTGTCTAGGATAAGGTGTGAGCTATTGGCCCGATCACCCTGTTGCAAGCCTCTAAATCTAATTTGGAAATCGGCACGTCGAGGGATGTTGTAATGATAACTCACAACTGATGGTTCAAAAAGTCGAGACAGGAATAATCACGGGCAGCTCTGATTACGTAAGAAGCTATGACTGGTGCCAGTTTGGCGGTTCAATAAGTCTAGAGAGGAATAATCAATGGTGGTAACTTACACCTGGCGTCATATTGATGGTTCGATAAGCTGAGATTCATATCTGGCGTCAGATTAGCGGCCTGACGTGTTGGGATAGGAATAGGACAAACAGGTTTTGAGTTAATAAAATACGATATTTCAGACTATACATTTTTACAAGAATGACAAATATATTTTTTCATTTGTATTTATAGTGTCTCTTAGATTGGTTAGCAAAATGTTTTTTAGTTCACAATACAACATGTAATAGTTAAAACCGACGACTTGGCATGTATATTAGGTAACACTTATCAGATCAAGATATCTGATTTTTGTTTCTATTGGTTCAAGGTTGAGGATATCCACAGTCTCTGTTAGCGTGTCACATACATCCACGACGAGTATGTTGATAAAATCATTGAACATCGGGTGACGGTTGACTTCCTGAAATATCACTTTGGTCGACAGCAACGTTGATGATGTCGACTTTATCCAGTGGAAAGAGTGTGTTGAAAATACTGTTTATGGCGAATAGCTTCACCGGCCTTGCTTTGTGGGTGCAAACGTCCTGACCTTTCATGATGTTCGATCGTTTCGACTACTGTCATAATTATGGTTGGTACGCCGTCGGTACGATCTTTTATCGCTGCCGGGAGGAAGACAGAACTCACGCTGATTGGACGCAGCCTCTTGAGGGACAGTAGATCACCAAAGATTTGATAAAAGTGTTGTAATAACTCAACATCTTGGCATCGTTGTTACCACATGACTGGTGGGTGAGAATAGGGCCATGAAAGTCTTCATAGTAATGTTCTGGAAGCGATATAGAAGGTACATGAGACAATAACGGCCACATATGTCCGAAGCTATGCTAAGCTGTTATGGGACTAGCAGGAAACGTTTTTGTGTATAAATGCCAAGTGCGACTTTGTACGGGGGGAAAACCATAATTGTCAAAGTATTGACCCACTCCGTTCTTGTCGATAAAATGGCGACCCAATAGTAGAGGCATTTTGTGAAATATTATTAGCTAGCCTCACACAAATTGCAATAGAAAATCTAACAACTGTGTATTACACATAAACGTGTCCTACACACACACCCCACACACAACCACACACATTCACACATACACACATACACACATACCACATACATATATACACAAACACATACACACATACATATATACACACAAACATATACACACATACATACACACATACATACACACATACATACACACACATACATACATACATACACAAACATACATACATACATAAATACATACATACATACATACATACATACATACATACATACATGCATACATACATGCATGCATAAATGCTAGGGTGGTCCATGTTTAAATAGCAAAAAAAATAAATTTTTTTTCAAGTGAAAATCTTTTTTTCTTAATTGTAAGAATCATTTGCCTATCAAAAGTCACGTTTGGTCCAGTCCTTCCACCTGTTCGGGTCTTTTGTGTCGTTTCCTAGTGGATGTGCCCTTATAATCAGTGAACATGACAATTGCCTCTCATACTTCTGTGTGACGTACTCGGTGTAAAATGTACATCCATAGATGTATTTGCATGTGGTTCTACGAGTTTATTAGATACGTTGAACAAGTGCTCCCCCAATCCAGTACACACTGAACTTGGCCGATGATCTCTGCAAGGCAGGTGTTAGTAGGGCCCAGATGGCATCTGCTAGTACTGGCTTCTGTGGTTTTCAAAGAAGCCAAGGGTGTCAAACAAAGCTGAAGGATGATTGTACAGCTCCTATTTGAATTCGGTGGTAGTTCTCTCGATGCCTTGGCTTTAAGTTTATTTCAAATTAGTATGAAGAGAGTTAGAATCATTCAAACTAAGATCCTTCAAAATAAAAGTTTTAAAGAACAACGAGGGATTCATAAAACAGGCCCTGAAAATTGGACACTTCAATATGGGATCTTGTCATCTGAAGTCAATTCCACACAAAGAAAAAGCCATTACTATCAGGAAAAATCAAATTTGATGTGTTTTGATAATCCTAACCTCAATATAAAGATGTTGCACGAGCTGTCTGCCATTTACTTTGAACAAAAAAGTGGAAAGAAATTATCAATGAAATACAAGACATATTTTTTCGACAGTGTTAAGATTTAGTTTTCGTCGTCCCAAAACTGACGTATGTGATTTCTGCACAGAGTGTGAAGTAAATTTAAAGAAAAATCCTAGTGCCAGCTGTAAGGTGCAGTATTCACTTAAAAAAATGAAGTTTAAGCGATACAATAGCATAAAAAAGGAAATAATTGAGGAAGCAAAAGTAAGCTCAAGATGCCTCACTTTGGAATTTGACTATGCACAGAACTTATCATTACCCAAACTAAATGTAACAAGCCAGTTTTACAAGAGACTGCTCTGGCTTTATGCGTTTAATGTGCATGTGCATAATGATAATAATTCACACTTGTATGATTTAATGGAAAATCAGACCAAAAAAGATGCAAATTCAGTTACTTCCTTTATTTGTCACACCCTAGAAAAAAAGATACACAAATTCCCTGACTTGCGAGAGCTCGTTTTACTGTCTGATGCAGCTGCTGGCCAGAACATGAATAAGACAATCTCAAGGTTTTGCTTATGGTTATCCAAGATGTTCAATATAAATGTCCTGCAATTGTTTCCTGTCCGTGGGCATTCATTCTCACAATGCGACAGGAATTTTTAGACTTATCAAATCTCTGCTGAAGAAGAAGAATGAGATCACAACAGTAAAACCCTATTTGGAAGCAATGGTTCTATGTAGAAAGAATCCACCTCTTACAGTAACATTTGACAGAAGCTTGATGAAAGACTGGAATGGTGCTTTGGCACCTTTTTTCTTTGATCGCCCTATTGGTAAGGACAATAAAGCTTTCAAAATACAGTCATATGTCCAAATTAAGTACAAAGTTGATGGCACTTTGCAAGAATCTCCCACATCCATGCCTACATTTTCCCCTTTTCGCTTTTGGAAAGCCAAGAATGAAAAGAATAGACCCCATACCATTCAAATAGGTCCTGTTCCAATGCCAGGAGTAAAGAGCGCAAAAATAAAGGATGTAAGAGAACTGTATAGGTTCATGGATCAGGAGCGAATCGACTGGATCGAAGACATCCTAGAGGAATATCCAGCCGTTTCTTGCCTAGAAACTACAGAAATAATGAGTGATGAAGATTAGAGCTGTTGAACTTATCAAACACTAAACAAAACTAGAAAATGTGCGTGAATATGGCTTTAGGATGTTTTTACTAATCAATTTAGATGTTTTGTTATTTTTTTTTTTACCAAAATCACCAATTAAATGGTTAAATAATGTTTATAAACTTACTTCATGACCTTTATTTCTATATGTTATGTTAGGTAAAAGAAGGGCACATAACATACATGAAATAAAGTGTTATTTCCACTTAAATTACGGTTCAAGAAAGCATAATACTGACTGACTTTGTTTCACAAGAAGCTTATATCTTACATTTTGAACACCTACAATTCCTGATTTCACAAATATTAAATAGGGACTAAAATTAAATCTTCAACCTTGATTTCTGAGAGTAGCCATTTTTTGTATATGGCTTTTTTGGAACTAACTCCTCAATTGCTGTAATACTCTGTCGGTGTGATATTCTCTTTTTCTCTAACAGTGTATATTATCTCGTTTATGCTCTTTGTTAGAATGTGCAACAATGTCCATCATCTTGTTTCAAATATCCTACAAGTTGTAAGTAAATACCTATTCTTTATTCACAGTAGCGATAAAGTCAATGCTGTGCACCTTCCCCAACTTTTTTTTTAACAAATGAGCCCTTTTGTAAGAAAAATCTATAAATTTGATTGAGGATATAACTTAGAAATAAAAAATCATGCTAGAAAATTACGAAGCTTAGCTCCATTGGTAGTGCGTCCAACTACAAAGCTAAGGGTCCCGGTCTCGATCCCCGGCATGGCCATGAAATTTTTCATTGTTGGAATGTGGGTTTACCCTTTCAAAGTGATGAACTGACGACCGTGGGATGAATTTTGTGTCTGTCCTAGATTTAAAATTAGAGTAGAAAGTACAAAGGCGTATAGCCTGAACAGAACGTGGTGCTAAAAAAAGTTTAAAAGAATAATAGCACGACAACCTACGCATCACGTTACATAATATGCGAGCCACTACTGTATAAGCTGGTTCAGGTTACAGACATATCCAGATGGACACTAACAATATGTGCATTTGTGCACAGAATGTCTACATCAATATTACACTTCCCCCTTTACCTCTCCACAATCATAATCTCTTTTTATGTCCTTTCTCGTCAAATTTTTTTAAATGTATTTTCTCCCCTTTGTTCAGACATAAGGAATTAGTTTTATAACAACTATCAAAACATAGTTTGTAGGTCCTAAATTCAATTCCCGCGTCAAGATGTCATTTTTTAATTTAAATAGTATGTAGATGAGTCTATAACCGTAATTAACAAATACTCATATTCGACATCATGTAAAGATAATGCTTTAAATACATAAACATCCACCCCACCCCCTTTTCCCTTCCACTCTATTATTTCAGCATATCTGTATAAAGCAACCTTAGTGAGTTTAATTATTATTATTATTAATTACACTAGTGTGTTAATGATGAGCAATATCTAAAACAGAGTATATATACCAAAATTTCTGTGATACGACAAAGGGAAACCATTTATAAATATGCACCCTTTGTTTACCCATTCGGGATTTGAACTCTGACCATCATTCATCGTTAAAATAAACTAAATGAGCTTAGTGTTTAAATCAAGTTAAGGTAACGTTAAAAATGAACCAATGGTTTAGTCCAGTCCAGGGGTGACCTGGTAGTCTAGGGGTAAGGTGTCAGACTTCTGTACTGAGGGTCCAAGGAGGTTCAATCCTCGGTCCCAACACAGATTTATCTGATTGCCAAACCCTTCCTTTACCTCTGACAAGACGTGTATTAATCACAACTTGTGAATGTGTGGAATTCCAGGCCTTCACCGTGGTTTGGATTCCACGTTAAACTGTAGGTCCTCCATTTAATCTCACAATCACCCTACCATTACACATTAGCGTAAGTGCGAACGGGTAATAAGACGTGGTGATAATAATAGTTCGGTCCCTGACTTACAAATTTCATTCATAATATCCAGAGAAGAAGACTGTCTACCTGCTAATCCACCCCCTCCCCCACCCTCTCTGCCCTACCCACAACTTCAGTCCAAGACTTTCCAGCCCTCAGCTGACGAAGATAGGTTTTTTTGGTTCTCAATGGGACGGACCGTTAGAATCCACTTCATCTTTTTCTCAGCGACACTAACGTTATCTTACAGATTTTTATCGACATTAGCGCTCCAAACAACGTTAAGCAATCATCTCATAAACAAATAATCTGTGCAGCTTTACACGACGGGACTCTGAAGATCTCAGAGTTTTCATATGCTCATCTCCAGATACATTGTGCCTATCAATTACTATAAGGCCTCAGGACTGATCGTCGAAGGGACTTTCTGATTCCTCTAAGAGTGCCGAAGATGGTGTAAACTGTCTATAAATATATTTTGAAACGATTTGTGTTGTTCATGTTTCAGTGCTGCTTAGAGGAATACCATTGAACTCATTCAGATGCCCGAAGGTCTCTGGGCCAGCGACTTCCAATCTTCACGGGGAAGCAGGATATTAGATCAGTCAACAGCACCACATCAACTTTTATCACGGCACTGTGCTGATTCTGCTATAGCTCAAAGTACGAGATCTGAGAAGGAACGCGCTGTTTTTCTACCAACGAGATTTCCAGTCAAAAACTGCTCTTCAATTGCTGGAGCGTTTTCTGGCAACTTTTTCAAATATTGTATATGTACAGAAGGCCAATGAGAGCTATGATGGTGGCCAGATAGGAAAATACACAGAACTACTTTTTTTAGAGAATTCTTATTCAACATCGGATTTTAATATTATTATTTTTTCTTGTAAGTACAGTTAAATAGTCTTTACTACTCACCTGTAATAAAGAAACGCATGGACATCTTCAAGTGAATTACAGGATAACTAAAGATTTTTAACGCCATATACATAAATACAAAACACAATACATACAATACATACATACAATACATACAAAAATGTGGCTTGACTTACAAATACATATGCAAAGACGACATATATCAATGCGCTTGTGCAAACTAAGCTACATGACTTTTCTACCTAATTTTGACATGGTTTTTTGTAAACACTTTTAAAAACGCATCGATGCATCATCAATAATTATGTGGTGGATAATCATTTACTCTTATATAGACTATAAACATGTTTATTAGTTTATATGACAAAACTTACTATTTCTGATATATGCCATTAATAAATATTATGTTCAGTCATCTTTGAGATGCTTTCCACAATGTTTTGTGTAATTTTTGTTTTGGCGCTACTCAAAGGTATTACTAAAATAGAGCTACAATATTATTTCAAGATCTGGGGTCCAGAAATATTTCATAAGATAGACTATCAAAACAACTTCCGATACAATCAAGAATACTTTACTGTCACGAAGATGACTTTTCGTAAAAATAATGATTTAGGCCTACCAGTTTAAAAAACAATAGTGATCCAACAAACAATTATAAGCGTTTTATTCCTGTTTAAAGAATAATACTTTACTTAACAATTCTCCAAAAATGGTTAGCCTCTGATTTACACAGAGCTCACTGGTATGTCACCACTTTCGACAACTTGGGAGGCAAGCCTGATTATCAGCTCTAAATATGCCTGATGATAAATATCCCTACATAATATCTACATAGCTCTAAAGATAATAAGACAAGAACAACTTTTATAAATACATATAATTTGCTAAATGCTTTATTTTTATAAGATAATAGGATTCATAAAACATTTAGTAGATCTAAAACTACTTTTACATTTTTCCTGTCTTATAACTCAATAACCATAAAAATAAAATTGACCCTATTCCTTCCATCAGTGTGAACAATCTACGTTGGATTTTTACAAATTTAATTTAGTTTCCAAGATAGTGGAGAGTATTCAATACGTTGCTAGGCATAACTACCATCTTGTAACAGGTGGCCATATTGAATTCTAAAGGATTTTATTTTGGGGCTCAACAAAAAAAGTTTATATTTGTCTTATACACGTATGTGCCAAGTGTTCAGAAATGTAGTAATTTCACCATTTTCGTTGCTAATCGCACCCACTATTTTAGATTATTTGTTACTATAGAGAACCAGTAGACATCAACTAAATACTTGCGTGTTTGTTTTATGGAAAGTTTTTTCCCCATTTAATATTTTTCACTCTCTAAAGATAATTTATGCTCCGGTTCAATATTACATTTATATGAGATTGTTCTTTATATGTATCATACGTGGAAGAGCTCGACATCTAAGAAGGTCCAATCTCCACGGGTCATCCCCAAATTGTAGGCAGCCAGCATGAATTTACGCACCAGTGTTCCTCTTACGCTCAAGATCACTACTGTAAACACACAAAACCTTTGGTTACAGGATCATCACTGTAAACACACACAACTTTTGGTTATGATCACTACTGTAAACACACAAAACCTCTCGTTATGGGATCATTATTGTAAACACACAAAACCTCTGGTTATAGGATCATCACTGTAAGCACACACAACTTCTGTTTACAGGATCACTACTGTAAGCACATAAAAACTCCAGTCACAAGATCACTATTGTAAACAATCAAACTTCTGGGCACAAAATCCCTACCAATGAGAATGGGTTACCTATCAAAGTACTTTGTTAGCAGCAATACATTAATTTATCCACCAAGGCAACAGACAGAGGGAAATGTTGGGGGGAGTCAGGATGGAATAAACCCTCTACCAACTGAAGCGAAGTAAAAGTACTAATATTGAATACCTTTATAATACATTTAGATTACACTGGGGAGCAATTTTTAACACAATTTCTATTGAGTTCGATTTTTCCGCTGTTTCAAAGTTAAATAGGCATACTGATTTCAAAACTGTAATTAGTTTTCTTCCATCACGTCAACTTTTTTCTCTGCAGCTTATCTTAATGTGACCACTCTCCACTGGATCGAGCCTGGATCATAGGAAGCACTAGTGCTTTCCTATTGACTGAAGTAAGCCTCCCTAGATTGGGAAGGGGTGAATGACGCCGTATGAGACCAGCGATAGGTTCATATTTGTCTAGGATATTCAGTTACACCTGAGATAGTGTAGTGAGACATTGTGTGTCACTCTGTATAGTGAAGCGCACTCCGAAGTGGAGTCCGAGTCCTTGTCTGCATACAGGGAGTTAGCAGTGTTTATTTTTTTATTTACATAATTATGTAAGTTAAGTATTTCCTTTCCTTTAGATCATGTCTGCCTCTGCTATTTCTCGTCCTAAGTGCTTAAACAGTTCCGATTCGTTTTGTTATATATGTGGAAGTTTCACCATTCCCAGTCAAAGGACAAACATCAGCGCATTTGTCAGTCAAGCCTATTTTGCATATTTTAAAGTGATAATTGGTGATCAAGTCCCTCGCAAGGTGTGCAAGAAGTGTGTCGAAAGTTTATGGATGTGGACGAAGGGAACACATGATAAATTGCCACTTTGTATACCTATAATTTGGCGATAGCCCAGAGATCATTCAAATAACTGTTATTTTTATATAGTGAAAACATCTGTATATAACAAGAAAAACAAATGTAAAATAGAGTATTCTAGTTTACCATCAGCTATACGCCCAGTGCCTCATTCAGCTGAAATCCCAGTGCTAGTTTTTAAAGAATTATCCTCTTTCAAAATACAGGAATATGAGTATGGTGAAGATCGAGGTGACACCAACGATGAAGATTTTGAAATTGAAGATTACTCCGTTCGTAAGGGATTTTATCAGCATGAGAGGAATGATCTGGTACGAAATTTGGGACTATCCAAAAAGTATTCAGAACTCCTAGCATCAAGACTGCACGAGAAAACTTACTTGAAAAAGGAGCTAAGGTATTCTACTTTAGATCAAGAGAAAGTGCATTTCAGTAATACTTTTGAAGTGACGGTGGATTTGTGTATTGCCATAACATACATAGTTTAATGTAGGAGTTAGGAATTCCAGCCTATAAAGCAAGAGAATGAAAACTGTTCATCGATAGCTCGAAGCGGAACTTGAAGTGGGTCCTCAACAATGGAATATATTTGGTGCAGTCCCAATAGGCCATTCAATAATATGAAGACATAAAGAGTCATTGATTTGTTGCAATGTCACATGCACAAATGGATCATCTGTGTTGACTTTAAAATTGTCTGCTTCCTTCTCGGCTAGCAACGCGGATATCCCAAGTGTACCTGTTTTTTCTGTATGTGGGGCAGCAAAGCTTGTGAGAAGCATTGGGTGCAGTTTAATTGGCCGTCTAGATCTGACCTCAAACCTGGTTATTCAAACATTCTACATCAGTCACTTGTCGACCTCTGCATATAAAACTGGGTCTCATGAAGCAATTTGTTAAAGCTTTGCCAACTGAAGGAGATAGTTTCAAGTATTCCATTTCAGCATTTCCTAGCCTGTCTTTTGAAAAGATTGTGTTGAGCATTTAGCTTCCACAACTAGGTGGCTATGTCTAATTCCAAGGTATCAATAATGTGTCCACGACGCTGCAGTTTGAATTTCCCATAGCCAACCTGATACGGTGGTTACGTCCCGACACCATCACTAATGATGATCAATCTTCACATGTTTTCTGTTTCTCGGCTCGTCACGCATGCGCCTGCCCCTCTTTGTCGGCCACCTCTTATAGTACTATTATGATGCGACGTGGTTGGCTGAACTCTCCCTCCTTCCTCTCTCTCCTGTATTGGTCCCAGTCGGGGAGTTTTTGTGATTAATTTGGGACGAGCTAATTTTTAATATACAGAACGTTTTATTGTCTGGAGCATACCGGTTGTCTAACTCTTGGTTTCCTACATCTTATCGCATCACATTGTCAGAATCGTACTTTGGGCGCTATGTCGTCAAGGGGAGTTGAAACCAGGGGCTGCTGGAGCTAACCCCCTTCACGGCTGGTTTGCTATCATCATACCTTCAATTGTGGGTGCACTATACGCGCTCGGACTACCCTACCGCCAGAATTATGATAAAGAACTACTGGCATGGAAGTGTGTTTGGTTCCAGCCAACAAATGGGTTGGTTTAACTGTACTTATTTGACGGTGCTATAGTTCAAGTCTAACTTACATCGCTGTACTCTATGCGTAGTACTTGGTAAAGTTAAATGAATTGGCTTTTGTTTAGGTAACATTATGATTTTTTCAGGCATGTAAATAGATTAATAGATGCTAGTTTGGCTCCCCCAGAGCCTATTGTTTGTTGGTTATAATGTATGTAATGTGTACTTAATTCAATGAGGATGCCTAACTTAAACACACGAACCAACAAGGATTAGTTGGTTGCGTGAACCAAGTTTTGTAGTTTGGATTAATGATAGACTTAAATTGGTGTTTTTAATATTCCGGCTTGTATCCCTTTGTGAATGGGTTGTATTATTAGGATGTACTTGCCATGTTTAGTTTAGTTTAGTAACGCTATAGCGTTTGACTAAGTATGAGGCTTCCTTTACGACAGGATAGCTGAGGGGTACGCAAGCTCACAGTAACCGTGAGTTACCAGACATGATTAATGAGTCGATTGTGTCAGCCGGGCCTTTTGATGAGCCCATTTTACCTTAAGTTATTTAGTCTTGTTAATGTGCTTCCTTTAGGCTTCATTTGTTTACGCGAGACCGTTTCAGCTCGCTGTGTTGTTTGAAATTCTATCGCTTTAGACGGGCTTCTTAAGCCCAGCACTTGTAGAGGCTGTACTTCATTTTGAGTACACCTTTATTGTAAAGGTTTAGTCATGAGCCCATAAATAGTCTACCACAACTTTTTACTGTGGTGCCCTAATTGGGGCATAGTATTTGTACACTAGTGGAACGTGGTTAGCTCCCCTGTATTGGGGCTATGACGTTCACGGAGTATATCATTCACTTTTGGAAGGCAATACATTGTTGGTTTAATGATAAGTTCTAGTCTGAACTTTTATGTACGTAGGTAGCCGAGAGCGGTATGAGCTAGTAAGCCAATCTAAGTGAACTTGTTTAGTCAACACCACTTGTTGTGGTATTTATCTTTAGCAAGCCAAACTCAGTATTCGTTCTCTATGAACCCTATAGACTGGTTGGTTTCTTGCCGCCTACTAGCTATCTTAATTGATTATCAAATTTCTAATTTCTTAACGCTAATCACCTCAGGCAATTATTTGAAGGTATTATTCATTTACTGATAGTGCTCAGGCCAAAGTACACAACGAGCTAGCAGTGACCTTAGCAGCCAGCAGTCTGATGTTTGACTGTTTCATTTACTGATAGAGTTCATTCCAAAGTACACAGCGAGCTAGCAGTGACCTTAGCAGCTAGCAGTCTGATATTTGACTGTTTCATTTACTGATAATGCTCAGTCCAAAGTACACAACGATCTAGCAGTGACCTTAGCAGCTAGCAGTCTGATGTTTGACTGTTTCATTTACTGATAGTGCTCAGTCCAAAGTACACAACGAGCTAGCAGTGACCTTAGTAGCCAGCAGTCTTGTGTTTGACTATATCATTTATTTAGATACTCTCTTTCCAATGTATATCTGATTATTCAAACAACTGAAACCATATGAACCACCTTTTATTATGCTTATGAATATTTATATGTGTTATTTAATAAACTGCTATTACCGTTGTATTTCATTCTAAGTGTTTATAGCAAACCCTCCTTTATTAGAATCCAGTAGTGTACAAGATAAAGGCCGGTGTGTTTCACGGTCCACAGATTCGGCAGCTCGTTAAAGATGAACATTTCATCGGAACAATGTCAGAACTCTAAAATAATGCTTGATTGGCATTCAAAAACATTGTAAAAGAATTTCTTGGAAATACACGAAAAAATAATTACACCGAAATTGTCCATCAACTATTGGAGAACTTCAAATCATTTTTTCAACATGAGCATCAAGGTGCATATTCTGCATAGCCATCTTGCTGACTTCCCGAAAAATCTTGGTGCAGTCAGTGATGAGCAAGGTGAGTAATTCCACCAAGATTTGAAGATCATGGAGGCACATTATCATGGTAAATGGGATGTATACTCCATAGTAGTGCGGTCGACCGTTGAGAATAGCGCTCAATCGTCAACAAACTGCACGGTATTCCTTGGGATAGCGGTGATGTGGATTCAAATCTGCTCGAATACCTCATCACCGGCGCGACAACGCGTGCAGAAACCGTCTACGTCAAGGGACCAGAAAAGAAAAAGTTTCTAACCAAATACACGCTTAAGCCCATCGTAGATCTGTACGACAGAGGTTGTTCGTCATTGAAAACACTTAAATTTGGTCGCACCATATTCATGGCACATAGTTCTTATGGAATTTCTGTTCTGCCTCCATCGTTTGGGGACTTCAAAATTGGATGTTTGAAGATGGACACGCACACCATAAGACGTGCGCTGAAAACAAACCGGTGGTTCCGTTCTGTACGATCAGGGGTTTTCCCTGCTGATCAACTACCCGCAAGAATAGCGCGACCTGCTGTTATCGTCACCAACACGGATCCACACACCAAGCCTGGGACCCTTTGGGTCGCCATATTTATCGACAAGAACGGCGTGGGAGAATATTTTGACAGTTATGGTATAAATCACAGCTGGCATTTATACGAAAAAACACTTCCCGCACGTCTCATAGCACGCTACAACTTCAAAGCATAGCCTCGGACGTTTACGGTCATTACTGTTTCGTGTATACCTTCTCTATCGCGCCCAGAACATTCCGATGAAAACTTTCCTAACACTATTCTCGCCCACCAATCATACAGGCAACGACGCTAAGGTGGTGAGATATTACAACACATTTTTCAAGAAGCTAGGGTCCTGCCGCCCCTCAAGAGGCTGCGTCCAATCAGCGTACGCCTATAAAAGGGGCGTCCCGACGGTGTGCCGGCCATAACCACGACAGTCGTCGAAGCGATCATACATCATGGAAGGTCAAGATGTTTGCACCCGCAAAGCAAAGCCGGTAAAGCCGCTCGCCATCATCAGTATTTTCAACACTTTGTTTCCTCTGGACGAAGTCGACGCCAAATGAGTCATCGTCGGCATGAGCGTCAAGAACCACTTTACGGCCTATGTCCAGCTAGAAAATTTCGGAGGGAATTGCGCGGTGTTTAACCGTACAGAGTGGCAAGAACTTGGCAGCTACAAGTCGGTTATATCAAAGTTTTTCAGCAACACGCAACATCCTCAAAAGATTAGTCTGACTAATCATGAAATCTCTCTGAGACGTATGTGCGGTGACCACATGGTCGTCATCAAAGAGAAACAAGATGCCGAATTCAAACAATTCGCCTATCTAGCACCTAGCTGGGCACGTCTTTGTGAGGTGTGGGACTCATCGACGTTGCCGTCGACCGCCGGGATATGTGGTCGACAACCGTCGCACGCTATTGCAACGATTTGATCGACACACTCGTCGTGGATGTATGCGACACGCATACAGAATCATCGGATGTCATCAATCTCGAACAGCCTACGGTGGAAACGCTCATCAGAAACCTGGATCTTATCAGTGCTACATACTATACACGCCAAGTCGTCGATTTGGACTATTACATGCTGGATTGTGAACTAAAAACCATTTTACTAACGCATTTAAGAGAAACTGTAAGAAACGTATGAATGAATATATGCGTCATTCCTGTAAAAGTGTATAGTAAATATTATGTATGTCTGTAAACCCTTTAATGTAAGTCTGTAAAACCTTTAATGTAAGTCTGTAAAACCTTCAATGTATGTCTGTAAAACCTATAATGTATAATAAATGTATGTTTTGTAATATTATGTTTTATTCACGCAAAACCTGTCTGTCCCTTACACGTAATGTAACCATATGCGGGTCCCGAGTTGTCAAGATGCCAACCTAATACATCCCCACATGTCGACGGTAGGTACCAAAGAGCCAATTTTAGTATACTTTTGTGAGTGATAGCGGCCCCTAACTGAGAACTATAAATCCCTGTGATGTTTCCATCTGGAGAGAGAGGCCCTTAATTGTGTATAATAAGAGCTGTGTCAATGCTCCCGCTATTCTTGTCTAGACTTGTCTTGTCAACCCCACCAAACTAACACTAGGTGTGCGATAACGTCACCAGGTAAAACCCATTGCCACATAGAAGGGGCGGATTTCGACATTATTCAAGGTCATGATCTATTCCTGTCTGGTCAAGCGGCAAACTGGAGCCGGGTTGTGACAGAGCGATGACGTTATCGGAAAAACCCATTGTTTGAGGAGGGAGTGGGAGGGGGCAATCCAACAGCCAATCAGATAGCGAGAGGACGTGGTCAAGTGACCAAATCCAGCCAATCAGCGTCGGGGTCAAAGGTCCAATTGGAGCCATACGCCGGGCCATCTACTCACGTCTACTAATGTATATTATTTTGTTTCACATATATTACGAGTTCTGAGTAAACATTTCCATTTGTAATCAATGGAGTAAGAAAGTCTTTACGGAGTTCTGTACAAATTATTTATTTATTAGTCGATGGTGATTTATCATGAAGCATGTGAGACTTGATAATGGAGGCTTTATGCTTGCATAGTAATTTACGTGATGGTTAGCTAAAAGAAAACATAATACCTGTATACCAAGCAAAGGAAATAAGTGCCCCAACAAATATCACAAAATTGTTACATACCAGGACATTTGCAAATATTTGCGGTTTACAATTATTTGACAAGCCAAAAATTATTTTTCTGGGTTTAAAAGCTGAATACATATCTAGGCAAGATAATGCCATCAGTAGAAAGTAGCCTGTCTAAATGTCACTTAAAGAAATAACTTCTTAAATCAATACTATTCTTTGTACTTTTAAAATTACAAACAATAAATACTAACAAAAAATACTTACTGTTTCTCTTTAAAACATTCCTGATGTCTTTCAAAATATTCTCTTTCACTAATCCGTCCTTATAAATTTATATATTTTATGCAATATAGGTGAATTATGTTAAACTATGTTAATTAACATTTCATCATCTCGTGCAGTAAGATAATCAATTTATGGTAGTGGCCTGCCCTTTCTTAGAGACGCAAGACAGTACTGGTTCAAGATATCTTGTGTCAGTTGTACTGACTAAGACAGGTCTTAATAGGAAAGATCTGTGAGACACTGTCACGCCAAGTGGACTGAATATAATTATTCATAAACATTAAATCGGTGGTACAACTGAGATATAGAGACACCTCCTCCTCTAGTCTGTCTCTTTCGCCCAAAGCTGTCCTAGTTTTCAACTGGTAACTTCGTTGTTAGTGTATTATGAGTGTAACTCTGTTAGAGCTACCACTGTGCTTGTTCTAACTGTTAGTGTTTACTGTCACTTTGTTAGAGCTACCACTGTGCTTGTTCTAACTGTTAGTGTTTACTGTCACTCTGTTAGAGCTACCACTCTGCTTGTTCTAACTGTTAGGGTTTATTGTGACTTGGTTAAGGCTACCATTGTGCTTGTTCTAACTGTTAGTGTTTACTGTGACTTGGTTAGAGCTACCATTGTGCTTGTTCTAACTGTTTGTGTTTACTGAGTGTCGCCCTGTTAGAGCTACCACTCTAGTTGTTCTAAGTGTTAGTGTTTACTGTAACCTTGTTAAAGCTACCACTCTGCTTGTTCTAACTGTTAGTGTTTACTGTGACTTGGTTAAGGCTACCATTGTGCTTGTTCTAACTGTTTGTGTTTACTGAGTGTCGCCCTGTTAGAGCTACCACTCTGGTTGTTCTAAGTGTTAGTGTTTACTGTCACCTTGTTAAAGCTACCACTCTGCTTGTTCTAACTGTTAGTGTTTACTGAAGTTTTTGTAAATCAAAAGTAGTGCAAACCGATCCTATGACTTTCTTAAAATAAACATAGTGATAGTTGCCAAATTATTTTCTAAAAGTTTATCTACTGAATTAAGTATGAATATATCGTATTTATTTTTAGTTCATTGGAAGTTTTTTTAATTTGGTCCATCAAACTGTTCTTTGATTCCTTTTGAAGCCAAATTGAAACCACTCATGAAACCAAGGCGTTAAAAATTAACAAAAATATAATAAATTGACATAATATATTCTATTAATAATCTAATAAAATATTAATCATTTTAACAAAAAAATCAATATTATAATAATTATATCCATAAACATTTATAATTAGGTATTACTTGCCTTAATATGACTTGAACTAATTACTTTTGTGTACATGCCTTAATATGATTTGAACTAATTACTTTTGTGTTGCTTCTAATACAACTGGCTTCAAAGTTAATTATATAATTTTTTTATAAATATACAGAAGATTGTACCGTCTCGGCGTCACTTTCAATCTATTACGTCTTTCCATCTCAGTAAATTAATTAGCATAGATTATTTATTCTCAGTTTGTTTTCAGCCACCCTTTGACAATTTATGCAACTAATCGTATGGGTGTACGTTGCCAAGGAACAAAACTTTAATTTACTTTCATTGTAGCAGTGGTTGGTTTGAACTTAATATGATTGTTTATGTATATAATATTTTATATTAAATTATTGTAGCATTGATATATTATGAACAACGAGGGCTTTCCTCATTCGTTTTATATAACTTTCTATTTTTCTGGATCCTTTAGTTATTTCTATAAATAATTCCTTGAACACCCTTCTGATTGGTGATGTTTGCTCCCAATTTCTTTTTCCACTGCACTTTTTATGTTTTTACTCTTTCGTTTATAAATTTCTCCTCTATCATATTACTATTGTTTTATTATTATTTTAATAGTGTTATTATTATTACTAATATTTTTATTATTAGTCCAACAAAGTGGATCTTGGTATAGTTCAAATTGTCAATAATCTCACTTAGTTTGTTTTATTCCTCCCATAGTGTTTGTATTATAATAGTTTAAAAAATCCATACTATACAAACTATGAGCTAAATGAATAGTGGCTATAACAATTCAGTCTACCTAGGTGTATGTCTGTACCTTAGGCATTGCTTGAACGGTTTTAGACGTTTCGTTTAAACTTGATATTTAGATGTTTTATGGTTATACCAATAAGAAAATCTTAGTTTTAGATTCCTACACTTAAGTTTATGATATTTTAATGATTTTTTTGTAAATTCAAGGAAATTCAAAATATCTATAAAAAATCATTTTGGCCTCTGACACATCAATATATACAACTAATATTTAATCATTTATAATTCAAAAACAATTTTTTTTTTACTGGAATCAATATCAGACTAAAGTTATTTTAAAATTATAAACTAATATGGAGTCAAACCATAAAATATCTAGTTTTAATAAATTTAACCAAAATATATATTGAAGGAATCAATTAAAAAATGTATTGATATTTTAAGCTATGCTAACATGTTCCAAAGACTTACAGGAACCAAAATAGCTCTATTTATGAAGACATTAAAGACATACAAAAAATGTTGCCGCACAGTAGTTACATTTGGCGATATTCTTTATTTAAAAATGCACAAATAATAATATAAATAGCTTGTGAAGACCTAACATTGGTATGATATTTTTCTATGATATGTTTGTGCTAGTGTTTAAGTTAAGTAAATAAAATATAGCCTTTATAGCTATATTTGTGCAACTTGACATGTATTAAGATAATAGGTAGCATTTTTAAAATGCTTTGATATTGTATATATATTAAAACTTAAAACATTTTGAACTTTATACCATTTTAAAATACTCTCAAAATAAATCAATGATTTTTCCAAAAGATTTAAACAAATCATCAATCTTTAAATAAGATTTGAATTCATTCTATTTTCAAATCAGTTACTCAACATCCATGACTGTATCTAGCCTATGGTCAGTTTTTTATTTAAATAATATATCTTTCCACCAACGGCTTGCTAGGCCTGTCGTAGCTTCATATACTTTATAAACTAAATTGAGACCTTGTACAGGCACAACATTCAGACCCCAGCTGTTTATTTATCACTGTGAATAGGTAGACCCACATTTAACTAATGATACTTTTTTGGTCAAGCTGGGAATAGAACCAATTATTCTTAGTTTAAGAAAAGACACACTACCAACTGAGCTAAGGTGTTGGTTTCAAAAAAATACAGCTATAGTTAAGGCCTATTGAATAAGTTCAGAAAAGAATAAAAAAGACAAACTTCACAAATAAATATAATATAAAAATTCCCAAAATAGTAGATTGATCAAGTACACAAATAAGAAAGTAGTAGCGTTCACAAATTACTAGATTGATAATTTAACGAAAGAATAAGAGTAATAATTCACATGTGAGTTGTTAATTTACGTTCCCAAATCATATGTATAGTTTCACTAAGGAACACTTATTAGTTGATTGATCGGTTTCACGACTTAGTAAATAAATACGATTAAAAAAGAGTGTAAATAAAAGATGAAATATTTATTGATATCAAATTTTAAAAATTAAAACAAATTTAGATAGGAGTAAAAAATGTAATAAAATATAAAATTAAGAAAAAACAAAAATGGGTGTATATAAAAATTAAAAAATTAATAGATTATAAAATTTAAAAATTTAAAAATGACTTTATATAAAAGTTCAAAAATTAATATTGTATAAAATCCTCTAAATTATAAAAAATATTGTAAATAAGAGTTTAAAACCAGTAAATATAAAATTCAAAAATTCAAAAAATTAATGTAAAAATTAATAGAACATTAATTATACATAATTTAAAAGTTAATTTTTTTAAATAATACAAGTTGGATCATCAAAATCATAAAATTAATGTAAAAAAGAGTTCAAAATTAGATAGAATAAATAAATTATCAAAATTTAAAAATAAATGTAAAAAACTTAAAAAATATATAGAATATAAAACTTACAAAATTTAAAGGCTATTTTAAAAATACTTAAAGAATTAATATAATATAATATTGATAATATTAAAAAATTGGGGAGAATAAGATATCAAATATTATTTAAATATAAAATTAACACGTTACATGTTCATAATAATTTAAAAGACTCTCTTAATTGGTTATATTTACAAACCTTATAAATTAATATTTTTATATTTAATTTTTAATATTTCAACAATTTTTTTAATATACTTGGATATTAATTAATAAAAGCAAAATCTAAATATAGACTGCTTTAACTTTTAAAAATGAATGATTAGTTATATAATAAAAATATGAATTGAAGAAAATAGAATAATATTTGTTGTTTAGTTTTTAAATAGTAGTGTGTGTGGGGCGTATGGAAACAGTGCTCTGATTGGCTTAGAGCTCGTCACGTGACCATGCCCTTTCACTATGATTGGATGTTGGCTTTCTCTGCTCCCCTTGGCCCTTAACCACCCCTAACCCTCTTTTCACGGTTTGTATGTCTGGGGCGTATGGGAACAGGGCTGTGATTGGCTAGCCAGATCACGTGACCCTCCCTCCCCTACCCTTCTATGTGGTAATGGGTTTTCCCTGATGCCTCATATCTGGTGCCAGTTTGGCGCATCAACGTGTTGAGACAGGAATAGATCACGACCCTGAAACCGTGACCATGAAACCATGAGCTAGTATATGAGGTATTTGACCCTGGAAAATCTCTCCAACCTCTATGTGGTAATGGGTTTTCCCTGATGACTCATACCTGTCGTCAATTTGGTGGCTCGACAAGACATGTCGAGATAGGAATAGATCATGAGCTTGAATGGGCTAACAAAAATACATTCACCACCCGAGTTTACTTGGATGACAGCTCAAAATTCACTAGAAATATTCCCTAATGTATCACTATGCAATAGCTTACATATGTCACTTTGGATAACTGTAATGAAAACGTATGGTAATTTATGCATGTGATAGTTAACCATAGTAATTTAAACTAATATTATTTATATGTTTATCTGAGATCGGGCACAAAGCTTATTTATCGTTTTATTACAATTTAAAAATTATTATTCACAGCACTTTCACAAAAGGTCTAACAAAAATAGCTTTAAAATGGCAACTGACGAATTTAAAGCATGTTATTGGTCATGACGCAAACAAGCTCCTTACAATGGTGCAACCACGCAGTGTATAAAAATTTGCTATTAGTTAAATATTTTGTAATAAAATAAATTTATTTATTTTATTTAAAAAATGACAAGTATTTTCTCTTTTCCAAGTAAATACGATGCCTGTTTTAAAAGTATTAATGTATGCACTATATTACATATTATAGATAACATTCCAAAACGAAGTATAAGTTCTTCTAATTAGCCTATGTGTAAAGTATTGTTTCGTATAGAAAAAAAAGAAATAAATTATAAATATTGAAATAATGTGAGAACACTTAAGTTTACTTTATTTTAAATGTAAAATATAATACGTAATCAAAAACTTATTATTTATAAATAAACAGTGATCTTTTACGAGTTTTGGCAATCCAAAACCTAAACATATGATTTTTAAACCGTTATTCAAGTAAAAAGCTGTGGTGAACAGATTCTAGATAGCTGACATATTGACATACAGCTGTTGTGCTTAGGTTAAATTCTCTAGAGTTGTGACCATCTGGGGTAAAGTGGTGGCATTACAGGCCAAATTATACAGAATTTGAATGTAAATAATTTTCAGCATGGGTTTGCCTCATGTAATCTAAACCTCCCTTAACACAGTTTCTGTTTTCAGACACATCAAAACAGTGCTGCTATCTACACCTCCCTTGACACATCTTCTGTTTCAACTACTGTAGCATGTCACCAAAATGAAATGACATCTACTAACCGTAATCTGTACAAAATACTAAACTGAAATATAGGAATCCAGAGAAGAGAATTAAAACTGAAATATTCTGCAATAATATCATTTGTGTTCTACTTACATTAAGTGGATGTTCCCGGACACAATCACCATGCTTTGATACACTTACCTCCTCTATATATTAGAGTAAAGGGGAGGAAACAATACACCACATCAAAACAGCGCTGATATATAAACTTACTAATTGTATGTATTATATGTATGTATTGTAAGCCAACCGCATGCGGAACAGTTATACTTTGCTGTCTCCAATGTAACAATTGCAAGACGTTTGATAATGATTTTTTATTAATTAAGCAAAAATGTAATGACTTGTTTATTTTAAAACTCACTTGTTAACACCGAGATCTGGGCCGGATAATACACAGGACTGGATAGTCGCGATTCTAGTATCTATAATATCTATAAATATATGTAGTTTATTTATTTTAAAACGCAAAATAAAGCATTAACATGTTAAAAGCAACGAAGAATAGCATTATAGAATAAATTGTACGGCGCACCGCACAGACTTTCTCTCTCTTTCTATTAACTCGTAAGATTTCTGAACGTAATAATGTACATTGTATCATTACCACTCCACATAAGAACACGTATAAAATAATATACAATGATATAGAATTAATAAGAAAAGAGGCGCATCTTTGTCCACTTAAGAGCATTTCAAACAGTTTAATGTCTTCCACAAGGGTCAACACTTCGTATTAAAATTTCGATTTCTGGTTAAAATTTTAACATTTTAAAAGGTGTTGCAGATCTTCAAGTCATCGCATTGATATTTAATTATTCATTTATACATTTTGACCAATAAAAAATGTAAATATTGACTATTGAGTCTAAAATAGAGATAGATCATTGCTGTTCAAACATTTCTCCTAAGAGCTTTAAGGAAAAATAACATACTTTTTTAGATACTTACTTATATTTAATTACTCTATGGCATTGGAGAATTATTCCCTTAAGACTTAAGTAGTATATGTTTACAAATAAATCTCACAAAATTTTATTAATATATTTGCAAATATCTCAGAAATTGTTGCTTTTATAAAAATATATGTTATATAAAAGTTTTTTATTTCTATTAGTCCTACAATTTTGCAATGATAAGTTGTTTAGTTTCTCAAATAGTTGTGGAGATACGGAAATTAACGCTTCTTTAATGTACCCTAAAAATCATTTTCATAGGAAAATGAAAATATCCAGTTTATTTATAATCTTAATCAACGCCTAGATACGAATTTTAATCAAAATCGTTTGAGCAGATTTTGAGAAAACCAATTTTTTCTCTTTTCGCCCTTCAGTAAACTACCCTTAATTTTAAGTTTTTATAGACACACAGACAGACGGCATTGCAAAGACTATTTTTTAGGGTTCGGGGGGTCATGAGACGTCAACATCCATCAACATTTCAGGTTAGGTTTTTTTTACGGTCGCAATACTTAAACTTTAATGTCCAAAAAGTTAAAAAAAAAATCATATAATTGCGTATAGATTGAAAGTTATTGATTTTATAAAAATATGTTTCGGATAAAATATCTGCATTATAAATATATATACATATTTGTAATGCTAAGTAATTTCATATCTCAAATAGTTTCGGAGCATCAGACCGGAGCCCTTAAAGCCATTTTGCCGAAATATTGAGAGTAGCCATTTTGTTTGGAATATTAATAATGTTCATAAATGAAATTTAATCAAAATCGTTAGAGCCGATTTTGAGAAAATCGACTTTTTCTCTTTTTGCCCTTCAGTAAACTACCCTTAATTTTAGGGGTAGATATACAATTCCAAAAATCCCTCGGGGCAACCCTATGAAAACCCTAGATATCAAGTTTCAGCTCAATCGGTAAAATAGTTTAGGCTCTAGTTGGAGGTACAGACAGACAGAGAGACAGACAGACAGACAGACGGAAATTCAAAAACAACTTTTTCGGATTCAGTGAGTCATGAAACGTCAAAATTCATCTAAATCTCGACTTTTTTTTTTTTACGATCACCATACTTTCTCTACCTGTAAGATAGAGAGAAAGTAAAAACAGAAATCTTGAATCTTATCGCCATTCCAGCTCAGCCGGAACAATGGCAATTTAATCTATAGACCCTAGTAAACAAGTGATATATCGATATAAATTTATAGATATATCGTAACTTTAAATAGATATCTTGCGATATATCTGCACCACCTCTACGGGGTGCACATTTTACATAGGGTAAGTGAAAACATTTATGAAATAAATGAAAGAAAGAGGTGATTAAAGTAAATGCAATTTAATAGTTCACAAGACATAGACAATATTTTGCACGTAATCTCCTTAGGAACAATGTATAATAAGTAAATACAGTAGGAGGTAGCTTTGCCAAAGCCAGCCGACGTGAGGCGTGAAGCGCCACAAGAAGTAACTCGGACAATTGAGTTACGTTACTAGTAGTTCTACCATGAATGAACTTCGGCTGTGAAAGCACAATAATTGCTTATATTGGGCAAGCTTCAGTACAGTTACAAGAGAGGACCTTGGGTACAGTACAAAACACCTACAAAGAGCTACGAACAATTCATAAATACCTCAAATACTACGGGCCATGCCCGGTCGATAACGCGTGCCACTATTTTGGAACCTAGAGGGGGATCGACCTCATTGTACATGATCAAGTACTCAGTGACAACTCCAGTCGAGCCAGAGAGGCAGAAGCGACTGAAGAGTTGTATGTCCCCAAGAGGAGCAAGACAACTATTGAAACTCAAATAAATCACGGGCCAATCTTGAGCAGCAAGAGCGGCCCACAGGTTAACTACCAAACACAAGTTTTTGTGATTCATCAATAAACCTAACTAGGTATAAAACCTGGGCCTCCATTTAACTTGGACTGTCGCTTTCCCGGGCAAGCTACCTCTTTGTTACATGAATGGACACATAGTGTGTGTCGTTATTATCACCGTAATGTCTAGTGGCTGGCCCATGCGGCTCAGTCACGGAAACGCGAGAAGCGCGGGATTAAACAAATACTATTTACAACTTGTTCTCTAGAGCAAGTAGACAATACTCTGAATACTATTTACAATTTGTTCTCTAGAAAGAGAAGACACAAAACTAGACTAACAAAGCATACTTATAACGCCCCAAGACAGACCATGAATATTTCCTATTCCTAACTAACAATTTGTCCTAATAAAAAAAAACTGTCATGTAGTCGACTTATCCTAATCTTAGCCTTTCGACTGATGGTATTCATCCTGCCATGTAGTATCGCTGCTATAGCGGCTTCCTCCTATCTAGAGGATCCATTCCTCGAACTGTATGTGCACGTTGAAATGTTTATTTTCTGGAATCGATGAGAGCGTGTTGCAAGACAACGGTGCCGGTTCGGTCCCGGCGTGTTCTGTGATTTTCTTCGAAGCGGGCCAGCGAATATATAGCATGAAGACTTCACGTGGTTGAGTGGTCAGACTGGAATCGAGGGGGAAGCTTCCACAATTTTCCAGAACCCCGAGTTGAGCAGGCCAACAGCGTTCATGTTGCTTTCAGTTGCCTCGTATTCGTTGTTGAACGCGGAGCTCTCCCTTGCGGCCGCGGTTGGTCATTTCTCAGGTGTTGTTTATTCCAGTGGGGCATTCCGCTTGCAGCCAAGGTTGGTGAAGTCGGTATGTAAACAAATAAACATACGTTATGGGCGTAGCATTTAACACAATATTGCCATTTATTAACTCTTAACGACTTGCTTGTACAACAAACATTCGTATCTTATAATTGAACGGGGCTAAGCCCGATTAGCCCGTTACAACTCAATTAAAAAATGCATCTATAATATATTAGGAAAATTCGTTACATCTAAATTTGATTTCACTTGAGAAGTTGCTGTAAAAATAAATTTTCATGTAAGAAATAATTAAATAGTTTCAGCATCTTCTTAATATACATATAATTTTTCTTTTTTAAATTCCAAATATTCGGTTACAATCTTGCTGTATAAGCTTTTATTTACCTAAATACAAAAATGATTAAAAACCGGTTTGTAATAGCTTTGGGAATTATTGTTAAAATTCTAAAGGTATTACTACTCGTTATATAATATATTAAATGTTTATCTGTCATTAAGTGTCTCTTCTTTCTTTTCTCTTATTATCTCTCCTCTCTTCTTCTCTTTTCTCTTTTATCTCCTCTTTTCTCCTTTTCTCCGCTCCTCTCTTCTACTCTTTTCTCCTTTCTCTACTCCTCTTTTCTCCTCTCATCTTTCCTATTTTCTTCTATCCTCTCTTCTACTCTCCCCTCCCTAACAACTCGTGACCTTGAATGAAAGGATCAGTGGAAGATTGTGACCATTTCACCCTTCAGTCACACAATCCTAACAATGCTTTATAGCGGTGAGTTATAGAATTATATTTACTTTTGTACATTTTGCTAGCGTGGTCTTAAGGTATATCCGTCCTACCTTTTATTTTTATTTTGAACCAATGGATCATGTTTCAATGGTTTGTCTTATCTAAGATCACATCACCAGTATTATTCACTCTTAAAGGTGGGGATGTAGGGGACGCGATAAAAACACATTTTATAGTAAAACAAATTTTTGGTCTAAATGAATCAATTAATATTACTCCAAGAGAAATATACAAGTTTAATTTTCTTCACACGGTGATATCAACAGTTGTTGAATATCTGTCAAGAGTGTTCTGGAATTTAATGACGACTTTTCTCATCATTTACAAAGTTTCTCATCTAATACCGCTATGCTCATTACAGATATTCAACAACTGTCATGGCCGTGCTTAGGGTGTTGGGGAGGGAGTGTAGGCAGTTGCCTAGGGTGGCAAATTCCGAGGGGCGGCATTAAAGAGATGATTTAATTCTTGTTTTTAATTTATTTACTACCCATTGAGAATTTATAGCTTTAAAATTAGATTTAGTATTGTAAAGAGTTTAGATCTGTCCAATTTCTTACTGTAAGCTTTTATTTGCAAAAAGTTTGTTGTTGAAAAATTTATAATAAAATAATTTGAAATCCGCTTGATTTATTCTTTTCCGTTTGTTTTCGGAACTAATCAAAAGAAAGGAAAGATTCGATATGAGGAGCTGGTGATATAAGTAACCTGCACAGGTAGTGTATGATCTGTACAGTCAAGAACAACTGGGGCGAATAATAGATACAAACAATTTATTGTTCTTACTCGTTGATGTAATTTTGATTTTTATTTAATTATTTTAGATAGCAATAATATTTTTTTTAACTAAACACATTAAAAAATTGGAGTTGTTTTATGTTTTTAGAGGGGAGGGTGGAATTTTTGTTCATTGTCAAGGCGTTAAAAGGTCACGAGTCGGCCCTGACAACTGTTGATTTCACCGTGTGAAGAAAATTAATCTCTAGGATTGTAATGGAGCAATATTTGATATTTTTAGACAAACAAAAAGTTTTGCTTTAAAAACTGATAATTCGATCATCCTTAACGGCGTTGCCTGCCTGGAGATTTCGAAGCTATTTTGCGAACCACGTTCTATCTTAACTTGATGCAATAAAGAAATATAAGCATTATCACACTTTGAAACTAATTTACGGAATAGAAAGAGAAGGAAGAAAATAAGAATCTCTCCCTGAAAAGCATCTTGTTTCCTTCCCCTCTTTCTCTGACGAGTTTACAGAGTAACTATTATATTTGCGTCTTGAAAACTTTGACTTGCTTTTTAATTTACTTTTTTCTTGTTTCCTATTCTTGATAGATATTTTCTAACAAGGACTTTTTAATTTACATCCTGGCAGGAAGACTCCTACAGAACATTTTCGTGAATAAACCAAATTGCTTGAGTTGTAGAGGATTGTATTGTAAAAAATACGTTTACAAAAAAACTACTTCGATATACAACTAATTAACATTTTATGATATTTTATTATTATTTTTAGAATTATTTAAGAACTTATCTATTTCGTTTCAACGCTATAACTTTGAAACTCGCTGAATAAAACGTAAATTCGCTAAAATGGGAAATTCTATTTTTACCTTACGTCACGTACAGATATGAAAATACTTAAAAAATTGTCAACTATTTCGGTGTCAGAATTGTCTAAGACTCTAAGGCATCACTCTAGCAATGAAGCCTGACTGCCGATTACGGTGAGATCGAGATTCGAATCTCAGTCAGATGTACTGAGAGGTTTTCCCAAAATTGTTTTACATTCTCCCTCCACGCAAATGCGGTTACACTTTGTAATAAAATTTTGCTAATAGTTATTAAACAATGTAGATTATCTTTTAAAAAAATAAATTATTAGGTCAACTGCATGAGAACTCTTATCTCAAAACTACTGGGTATTTATACATTATTATGAAACCCCTTCTCTTTTCTTTTCTGGTTGACGTAGCCATTTTGTATGATACAATAATAAGCTGGTTGATGATGCTTCGGGTAAATCACATAAAAAATGCACTTATACCTAAATTTTATATTATATTGTAATGGAACAAGTTTAAAGGTTATCATACAATACATATATTATTTATGTGCTCTGAATTTCAACCTTACCAAAACCTGTTTGTTGAGCAGCGTTAATTTATATATCTATGATAACATAATTTACTTAAAACTTGAAATTAAGTTAAATTTTTGCATTAGTAAACTTTATATTAATATATATAAAATTGGTTTTATAAATAAATTAATAGTCACTATATCACAATTTTAATTATCATTAAAACATTAGATACAAAAAAACTTTGAAATATTTGAAGAAAAAATATTTAAGTTCAACCATGTCTAAAATTATTGCACTGAATGTTAAAGATTTAACATTAACCTAATTAGATTTCAATGATATTTAAGACTAAATAGCCCCACTGCTCATAGTTACATATTTATTTCTTTTTTAAGCTATCCCAAGATAAGCACCATGTGGCTGATTAAAATGTAGTAATATAAATATTGAATCTTCTCACCATAGACATTATGTATTTAAAAATTCAATTACGCAAAGACATATCTTTATATTTAATGAAATATATGAATGTCCTTCTCACAACCTCTCCAAGTTAAAATCGAGACCCTTGTGGAAATATTTCATAGTTCAAACTTGTAATAATTTGCAGCACTGTGTCCCTTTTCCCCTCTTGATTGGAAACGTCAACATCCCGGCTTTAATACAATTTTTATAGCGACGCCAATAATAAAAAACTAATCGTCTTCTTTCAATTCTCTAAAAAATAAAAAATCTTGCCAAATACACACCAAAGAGGTGGTAAAATTGAGAAATTTAGAATATTACTGAATAAACCTGACCTGGCATTCTAGTGGTAAGGTGTAGGACATTTGTGCTGGGGGTCCGGGGTTCAATCCTCGGTCCCAGCACATATTTATCTGATTGCCAAACCCTTCCTTCACCCCTGTGGCCCAGGGGTGGGGAGAGGGCCAGAGTAAATGTAGGGGGAAAATCCAATCAATCAAAGTGAGAGGGCATGGTCACGTGACGATCTCTAAGCCAATCAGAGCTCTGTTTCCATACGCCCAACACGCTACCTAAAATGTATCCATTTAATAATCGCGCCTTCGGAACCATCCCTTAATGGGTTTGAAAATATTTCGACTACAGCAAGGAGTAGGCTCATCTTTTTGGCATCCAGATTCTATCCACCATTCAATAAAATCTCT
Organism: Timema podura; assembly: GCA_033556935.1. Lineage (NCBI taxonomy): Eukaryota > Metazoa > Arthropoda > Insecta > Phasmatodea > Timematidae > Timema > Timema podura. Next base: position 34,538,101 of record JAVRXN010000006.1, on the reverse strand, counting down.
TTTGGAAAGGAGTTCTTCGTAGCTTGGTAACAGATTAATTTTACTTGACTTGGGTGAAATAATTTCATTTTGGATTTGTCACTTTCAATTTGAGGTTTGCCTTGTGATATTACTGAAAGATTGTTAATTTTCCTGTCAAATATATTTGGATCCATGAATTTTTAAACTTTGTCAAGGCCTTTTTCCAAAGAGGTTTCGTATGGAATAATGTCCTCTTGTATCGGATCAATTTTGTTTGACTTGGGTGAATAATATATATATATATATATATATATATATATATATATATATATATTATATTATTTTGTAACTTTCAATTTGAGGTTTTTCCTGTGATATTGCTGAAAGATTGTTAATTTCCCTGTCGAATATATTTGGATCCATTAATTTTGAAATTTTGTCAAGGCCTTTGTCCAAATAGGTTTCGTATGGCATAATGTCCTCTTGTAACTGATCAATTTTGTTTGACTTGGGTGAAATATATATTTTTTTATTTTGTCACTTTTAATTTGAGGTTTTCCCTGTGATATTACTGAAAGATTGTTAATTTTCCTCTCAAATATATTTGGATCCATTAATTTTGAAGTTTTGTCAAGGCCTTTGTCCAAATAGGTTTTGTATGGCATAATGTCCATTTGTAGATAATCTTTATTTTTTGTAATAAATTTTGTTGTTTTACAAATAATTGAATGGTGAGCATTCTCTGATATTCATGGTTTGGAAACTGAAGTTAATTACCCTTCTTTAATAATTTTAGGTATTATAGTCAATTATTTTAACACCGAACAAGATGATTATAGATGAATTTGATCTCATCCAAAAATGTCCTATCTATTGCGAATGTTGACCCAAGGCTCCGGCAATAATTAAATTCCAACAAAATTTACCTTGTAAACTTGCACTTGACCTTCCTCGAAGGTTAATCCTTACTTTTGTGAAGTTTTGGCTGATGAAAATTACAATTAACCATAACAAAATATCATTAAAGGATCTCCAGATCAGATCCTTCCTTACGCTTCCCAAAACAAATTTCGAGTCAGCAAAACACAAACATGTTCTTTTTTGTTTTTAAATAAACAATCTCCGGCCTAGGAGAAAATATAGTCACCTAGATTTTTAACAAAGAAAAAACAATCTTAACTATTTAAATAGTGAATTTATTACTATAAAGATAACTTAACACTATAATTTGGACAAATAAACATAAGTCATTTTTAATATTAAATTAAATTTGTTACCAAAAGATCAAACGAGAATAATAATCTTTTCCGCTAGGGTCATTTATTTCTTCAAATGACAGCCAGATGTTATAAGCGTCCAAGAACATAAAATATATTAAGATCAAAACAGTTCTTAAATAAACCACTCTCTAAAGCATATAGCGTTAAATCAACTACCAACAAAGATAATAAACATGGTGGGATGGCAGTATATGAATAAAAATAAAGAAATATGATTTAATATAGTGAAAAAAGGTTAGTAGATTATATTTATAATATATATTTTAAATGTAAATGAATAAATAAGGAATGTTCGAAACTTTAGGAGTTGTGAATGAAATTTAAAACAAATAAACAGTAAAATTGTCAACGTTATTATACATTTGAAGAATTGAGTCAACTGACTATTAAATTTATATATATAAGTAATTCTTTTAACAGAATAACATCACAACATTAGCTATAATTAATTGCGTACCATAACAAAAAAAAGTATTAGGTATGCACGTATGCAAGTATATAATATGATGGCTGACTATTGTTGGAGCATCAAGCGAGATTGTCCAAAGATTGAACACTCCAATAAAAGCTATAAGTTTAAATGATACCTTAATATGTTTGTTTGCTCTTTGGTAAAGGAACTTAACTACTTGTATGAACATAATTTGACTTACAGTAACTATATATAGCCGTTTTTATGAATAAAATTATCCTCTGTGAACAGAATATTTGGTAATTTTTCTCCTTTATTTTCCTTTGTATGAACATTTGTTATTACTTTTGGGACAAAGAGAGGGTATCCTGAAGCTTAAAAAGTTGACGTGATAGACAAAAACTGGGGTCACTTTGGATTCATATGCCAAAAGTTAGTCAAAAACAAGTGTCAGACCTAAGACAACGAAATTTGTGCTTCCCAATGTTATAATTCTACCATAGGTTAAAAAAATACATAAACGATGTAAGATTACTGTACATGTTTTTCTGTGTATCAAAGATATCTATAATAAAAAAGATTTAACCGAGCTGAATTATAGTATACTCTTCATTATATAAATAAAAGACATGTTACAATGTTTGAAAATCAGTTTAGGTGATTAAAAAGAATAAAGGTATTTCAAAGACATTTTATATTTATAACTTATCATAACGTTTTATCTCTATGTAAATTATTGTAAGAGTTGTATTAATAGTTCATGGAAACAAAGAATAAAATATACTCCATTCACGGTAGGAATTACTCTCTGAAAGGTCTTTTTTCCTACCAATATTCTACTATATAATAGCTTTCTGGTAAGGAAAAAGGCCTTTCATAAAACAATTCCTACGGTGAACAGACTTTAACTGATGTACATTCAAAAAAGAGTAGAATGTAGTAGAAGGCTTGTCTATTTAAGTTTGACTCCAAATGTTGTTTTGAGGTGATATTCCAGGTCTTGGAACTCTTAGGAATATTACAGATAGGTACACTACGAAGGATTGCAATAATCCACTTCGCAAAGGAGCTGTCAGTGATACCATGTCCACCATCTGCCTTAATACCTCTCATGAGCTCCTGTTCTCAGTCAAAGGAGCTGTCAGTGATACCATGTCCACCATCTGCCTTAATACCTCTCATGAGCTCCTGCTCTTAGTTAAAGGAGTTGTCAGTGATAACATGTCCACCATCTGCCTTAATACCTCTCATGAGCTTCTGTTCTCAGTCAAAGGAGCTGTCAGTGATACCATGTCCACCATCTGCCTTAATACCTCTCATGAGCTCCTGCTCTCAGTCAAAGGAGCTGTCAGTGATACCATGCCCGCCATCTGCCTTAATACCTCTCATGAGCTCCTGTTCTCAGTCAAAGGCTGCGCCGCACCACAAATTGTTAGTGCGCAACACTTTGAAGTAGTCTTTGATGTAGAACGATATAAAAAAATGTATTCATTATATTGCTTAGAACTGATATTTGTTGAGTAGGTAAAGATGACCTATGGAGTGTAAATACGTATTGACGTATATGTCTTAAGCACTAAGTCCAAACCCGCCTCGGTGGCGTAGTTGGCTAACGCGCTAGTCGTGTTGAGCCCGACTGCCGAGGACGGGGAGATCGAGGTTCGAATCTCGGTCGGGTGAACTGGGGGTGGTTTTTCCTAAATGGTTTTCCACTCTCCCTCCACGCAAATGCGGGTTCACTTCCTCTATTCAACCTTTCCAATTCCTAATCCATTAGCGTAATTAGTACTTAAGCGTATAACCCGAACGGGTAGTAAGACGCGGTGCTAAATAATAAAAAAAAAAATAAAAACTAAGTCCAAACCATATTCACGCTCAACACTCACTTGAATTAAGCTTTAATTCGCTTGGCAACATAAATACTAATCCCCTCTTCTATTGAACATTGACTCAATAAAAACACTTCTATTCATACAAAATGTTACGTGATAGCTGAATGCGTAAGACCCTTCTGTCACCACGTGGCTACAAGCTAGGTAGTGTAGAGTCAATGCAACGGGAGGAGTTATGGGGCAATTAGTTTTTATATCTTATTATTATGGACGTGAGACACACACATGATATAACACAGTAGCGTTTCCAGATCTTCACATCGGCGAGGGAGGAGGTCAAAAAAGGCCAGGTGGAAAAGGCGGCTAGGAGGGCTAAGCCCTCCCAGTCCCAGGAATGATTTTCATATCGAGACTATGAAAAAAAACTTGTACATAAGTGAATTACATTTTCATGTTAGAATATCTGTACGTTCGCACTTTTTAAAATGTGGGGTCATCTTTCATAGAAGCCAAGCTCGGTACTTTAGATTACTTGATATTTGCACCTAAAGCATGCAGTTTTGTAGGGTAATCTTAAAATGTCATCTAAGGCTTCAATAATATCTAGGTTAAATGACAAAATAAACACCCTTCTGATTACTCATGCAATGAGGGGTCGTGATACGACCTATGTCTTTTCAGAAAGAAAATTGAATTGGCTTTTTTCTTCTTTCTAAATGATAAAAAATCGTTGGCGAAAATTCTTAATTTCAGTTACTCTTCTGCAGTGCTTGATGAAATAGCTTCAGCAGGATAACAGTTTATCTGCTCTCTTTACAAAATAAAACTTAAAGTCTCTAGACAACTGTATCAGTCTGTAACTGCTTCTTTCAACATCACCGTGCTTCCACCTACTAATGCTGCTGGCCGTCAACACTCACTACGAGTGTATTTTCTGGTGCCACAGTGGCTGGATGGTGGCTAATCCGTTCACACAAAGGGGATGGGGATAACAGCTCAGTCGAAGTTAGAGGTAGATTAACTTACTTAGGCTGATTTTTAAAATATTTATTCGATTTATATTCATATCATTTAAAAAGATATCTTCATAAATTTAATATTATTGATATTTTTGTCAGGTGAGTGTTCCTATCATGATGTTTTCCCCTCCAGCTCTAGAAAAGCTCTTCCATTGTATTTGTAGCTGTAATAAAGGCTGCGAATGAAAGAAGAACGAGCTTGTTTGTATAAGCATTGTATATTGCGAGTGGTGAATGACATAACAAATGTTATGAGGATGTTTATGATGATTCGATAGACAAATAAACTAGAGGAGCTGACCCAAAAGGTCGTGTCAGCATTCCTTAGCTAGAAACCAGGCTGGCGGCCCGGTTAAAATGGGAGATTATGGAGGCACTCGAGGCTGACTACAGAAGACCATAATCTAGGAGGTCACGCTGCTTGCCATGGGGACACGCGGGCTAGTTCGTCGGGTTCATCAAGTACCAGTTGGGGCTGCAGCTCAAGCCCAGGGAACCAGGTTCTACGACTGTACAGGGACCACCTAGGACTCATACAGGTCATGGGGGAAGCCTCATAAAACCTCGTTCTGCCACTCGCTTCTTTATATTCTCTAAGTTCTATATTTAAACTTCTCTTTTAACATCCCATTTTAATACCAGAGTATTAGTAATAAGCCTTCTAAAAGACCAGTTTAACTTCAAACACGAAACCACACAAGTAATCATATCACAAAAGTGAACTAATGTTTGGGTTTTTTTTTCAAAAATAATACTACTAATACAAGAAGCGTTTTGGAAGTGAAAGACTGTGTAAAGAAACCACGTCATGCAACGATCGGTACGTGTCAGAGGAACGAGAATGCTGTACCAGGACTCAGTGGAGAGGAGTTCCAAACCATCAGCGGTGCATCACCAGTTGCAGAAAGCAGCTGTGGAGAACGAAGGTAGGAATAATTAGACACAAACATCATGGCTTTAGTTGAAGATATAGGAGGGAAGATTGACCTACAAACTGCTATTAACCAACTAGTGGGGGAGCTCGATAGGATAAAAACAGATAGTATTAGGCAAGAAGTGGCTCAGAAGAATAAGTGTCAAAATTAACCAATACCACTGGTTAAGAATTTCACATTATTGCAGACTATTCCAGTGTTCCATGGGAAAGTAGAAGACAACATCTTAGTGTTTTACGAGAAAATAGGTCAATGATAAATAACTTCTGGATGGACAGATGTAGAGATAAGGGCAGTAACTAAACTACGGTTAGGAGATGTTTTGGAGTTTTCTATTTCAGATTCAAGTTGTATAGAGATAGTCAATTTTGAGGGATTGAATAGAGCCTTGGTGGATAGGTTCAAGAAGAAGCAAACAAGCCGATTTATTATTATTATTATTATTATTATTATTATTATTATTATTGTCTTTATTTACGTGGCAAAATTAAAGCAAAAGCATTCTCTTACATTCAACCATGTACTAAGTTAACATTACACTGCATTCATCAAATATTATCATTAAATAAAACACAAGATACAAGTATTTGTAGAAAACATACACATGAACATAAGACACATAAAATATTGCAATTAATTAAACATGTAAAAAACCAGGAGCCAAAACAGTAATCAACTTGAACATTGTATCTCTAGATTAGTAGTGGAAAAAAGAGAATAAAATAAAATTAGTAAACTTTTTACACCAAACACTCACACACACTCGCACACACATGGATTATGCCACAGCTCACACGCTAGAGATATAGTGATTGGTGAGCTTGTTTCTAAAATCAGATAGCCAATTCACATCTGTGAAGTCAACAGGTGACTTGTTCCAGGCTAAGGCAGATGAGAGAGTGAAAGATTTTAAATAAAAATTAGTCTTGCATCTCGGAACACAGAGCAAGTTAGCTGACTGAGAGCGAGTGCAGGGACCACCCTGAAATCGAGAGGCCAGGTATCTGGGTAAACCAGTCGTAGCTACTTTGTACAGCAGTAAATCAGAATGTAGTTCACGCCTTTGTTCAAGCCTCATCCAACCAAGCTTACGCAAGTATGGAGTAACATGATCCCGATATTTCAGATTAAAGATATGTCGAACACACACATTATGCAGCCTCTGAAGTCGAGTGGACAGAGTTTCTGTTAAGTCGCTAACCACAACATCACAATAATCAAAATAAGGAAGAACAGGTGCCTGAGTCACCAAGGTCTTGATATTTACTGGTAAGAATTGCTTGAGTTTCTTTAAAGTTAGCATCATAGTAAAAGTTTTGTTTACATATAACAGTCACATGGTCAATCCAAGTCAGGCTTTCATTAATAGTAAGGCCTAAATTACGTACGGTAGCTGAGATGGATATGGGTTCAGAGATGAGCTCAATATCAGGCAGAGTTGACCGATCAAGTTTAGATAATATCATTTTGGAAACAATAAAAATACCATTTGATTTATTTGGACTCAAAGAAAGGTTATTTTGCTCGGACAAGTAATTTATGGCCTTAAGATCTGTATTTAATTTATGTTTAGCCGTTTATATTTCCAATGGGCAGGAAGAGATATAAATCTCTAAATAAATTTCGTAAAGGTGATACTTACTATGAGAGACTTTATCAGGTGAATCATTAATAAATAATGAGAACAAAAGTGCGCCTATCATAGGGCCTTGGGGGACACTGGTCCTAACCCATAGCCACGAGGAGAAATTTCCATTAACGTTCACACTCTTCTGCCTACCAATCAGACAAGACATCATCCATTGCATAGCATTAAAAGAAAACCTATATGACTCAAACAATCTACGTAGTAGCATATTGTGATTAATACAGTTAAATGCCTGCGAGAAGTCAAGTAAGGTGATTATAGTAATATTCTTTCCATCCATAGCGAGACGAATGTCATCAACTACATTTATTAGTGCCAATGTCGTATTATGCTTAAGACGAAAACCAGATTGAAACTGCTTCAGCAAAGCATGTTCGTTAATGACATATAAAATGTGTGTGTACAGCAAAAGTTTGAGCGCTTCAGATAGAGTAGAAAGAATAGAAATAGGATGGAAGTCCCTTACACCAGTCGGGTTTTTAATCTTGGGTACAGGGATAACATAAGCCATCTCCATAGATTAGGGAAGACACCATTGGTAAGTGAGAAGTTAAAAATATTGGTTATTTGAGTAGTGGCAAAAGGTAAAATTAAGAGGAGGAAGCTAATTAAAATTTCATCAATGCCAATCACCTTGGATATAATTCTGCTTAATGATTTAACTACATGCTGAGTTGTCACTGGTGAAAGATATAATTTGTTATCGTGTGGATAATTAGCACCAGGAAAGGGTTGTGGACACGGGTCAATCTGCTGCGAAAGGGCTGTAAATTGTTTATTAAATGTGTCTGAGCTTATCTCAGTGGCATGGGTAAGTTTATTTTGACCAATCCCCATACCATGGAGATTTCCCCAGCAACTCCCGATTCCATTTTCCGCTCCAAATAAGCGAGATGTGTATTCAAGCTTGGCTTTTATAACAGTGTAGCATGTCGATCAGAGAGATTGACAAGGCTACAAGCAAAGGTTAATATTCCGATAATTTATCAAGAAAAATAAGGATTTTTGATAAATACTGTGGCGGATATCTTAGAAGAGGATTAATAATGTCATATTTGCGAATAGATGTTCTAATAAATGTCGTATACCAGTGAATGGTTCCAGATAATATGTTCATGAATCGACCATGCGGCCGGCAAGAAAAAAGTTTAAAGGACGTCTATATTATATTATTTCATAAAAATAATAATCCATTTAAACAAGATAATTAAAACATTTATATTTCGGGTAAAGATATGTGTACACAGACTCACCCTATCAAGATGATGTTGGATTTTGTCACCTCGTGGTTAAAGAAAACTTTTCCTAACATGGCGGTCCGGTCTCCAACATGCTTCACAATGCGCCAGTGAAGAAAAGAGAGACGTGAGTTCTTCGCTGATGTTTCGCGACATTCAAGCGCTCCTGCCGGCGAGAGTGGAAAACTAACCTTCCCCCTTACCCCTCTTGCTGTTTTTCTCTTGTCCCCTTTCTATCTCCCTATCTTTATTCCTTCTCTCTTTTCGCTATTTATCGTTATATTGTCTGTTCCATTTGAGTTAGAGCTGAGAGCGTAAAAAAGCCGAAGCGTCAGTCACTAGTTACTGCATTGCATTAAACAAGCGTTGAAGGGAAGACCTCTACTCTGCCAGACCTCTCATCGTGAAGGCCGCGCAGGCCATGGAGTATGGATCGTTGGGTCCACCGCCGAGACGACCTGCAGAAAATAACCTCTTCTAGACTTCTCGTCGTCGAAACGCAGTGCTAACCATGCAGTATGGGTCGTCGGATTCACCGCCGAAAACAGCCTGCAGGGAACACTCCCAACACTTAAGTACTCTGTTGTTGTAATCAAGTCCGGAGGACTTGACATTTAGTTTAATGAAACTGATTAGTACATGTCGAGTTAGACATGAGTAATTTTCTTGTTTTAGGTTTTTGATAATCTAGAAAGACTTGTGTTTAAATTGTGTCGAAAAGCGACTTTTGATTGTTATGTTTATTGTGTGTCAACATAATAGTAATTTAAACTTGAATCTTGTTGACTTCCAAGTAATTATGTTTAACTGATTAGATTTTTGGATGTGTCAGTTGACGCTATATTATTCGCGAGTCCCTCAGACGAGCGAACATGTTTTGCTGTATCCATATGATGCAGTCTTAAAATTATAAGCCGTGTGCTTTCTTTTTGACTATGTCTCAGCTGTGAGACTTGTTGAACTCCACAAGTTCCATTAAAACGTCCAGTCTCTTTTTGAGGCCTTGGACGTTTTGTCTCTTTTCTGATATACATGACTAAAACCAGGCTGTCTTCTTTGTTTGTAATTCCCAGTTGGGTTTTTATAGTTATCTGTGTGTGATGGGTTGTCTAAGCAGTCACTCTTACAGTGCAGTATTAGCTTAGGTGGGCAACCCGTGGAAAGCTCCCTAGTCATAGTGGGGTCCGCGAAGATAATACTTTTGTTTATTTAACCTTTTTGACTCCTGTTGAGTTTGGGTAGGTTATTACTGTTTTTCTGATTCTTTTGAATAGTACTATTGAATGCATTGGCAGTACCTAAAGGGAAAAGGACCAGCCATAGTACCAATTAATAGACAGCCTGTTTTGTAGCCATCATCACTTCATTTACAACTCTTTCAATTGTTTTTTGTTTAACCTTTCTCTAACCACTCTTTGAGCAAAATTGTTTAAAGCCCATGTGTATTTTGATCTCTTTGTATTTATTTGTAAAGTAACTTTTTGATTTTCTCCAACAGACCACAGAACCAAAGTCTTGGTCCAATCCAGTTCTCACGCCAACTGAGAATGAACCCTTTTAAGGATCAGCAGAATCCAACCAGTCAATTTTCTAATCTTGCACCTTTATTGTAAAGTTCATTTAATTTTTGTTGTTTCCAATAAATCTATTATTGTTAACTTTTCTATTATTTATACTGATACTGTACCTCCCCCAACAAAGCCTTCGGTACAACAGCATTAGTGCATTTATTGCTTAATTTTTTTAAATGATGCAAATAGTGAAGTAGCATCAGCAGACTTTTGCATGCAAATTGATATTACCTAAACAGAGAATCACGATGAGCCTGAGCCATCATACTTCGAATGTTGTCAGTCAAACAGAGGGTGGGCGCTCGCATCCAAAGTTTCGTTTAGAGAGGTGCATACTTGTCATATAGTTTATTAATTATACGATTCAGACACTCAATCTTTTCGTCAAGGGTTACAACTACATCTATATACTCCCATGGGGCAATTATAGCATCATTAGATAACTGTTCAGTATCTATATGCTTCATGTTTTGATAAGTAATAATTCTAGGAAAACATTTAGGGGTAAGTAAATAATATGCCAGAAATATTAAGTCGTGTTTAGAGAGGCCAGGTGCTGCCATTTGGCCATTGAATGTAGCTATGAGGTCAAGTAATGATGTATAATGAGTGGCTTCAAGGGAGCAAAAGGTAAGGTTAAAAGAGTGAAACATATTTAGCATCTTTCACGTATAATTCGAACCACTATTTAACAAATCAATGTTGAAATTGCCCATGATTATAGTGAGATTAAAATTATAATTAGAGTTAATAAGATCAGTTTCAAAGCTACACCAAACATTTATTTTAAGAGGTTTGTATACTACTGCAGTCAGAATTTTTATATATCCCATTGTAATTTCACTAGACATATATTCAACTTTTTTAGCAAAAGGCCCCAGTGAGGAGGCAAAACGATTTACTCTTAAATCATTATGTACATATATAGAAACTCCTCCCGCCCATTTGCCTAAACGATCATTTCGTATGAGCAAGTAACCCGAAAATTCAACAAGGTTATCAGTGAGGGTAGGTTTCGCTAACCATTATGAGATGGAACTGCACTCGGGAACTACTCAGTGAAGTGGGAAAGTAGAGATTGGGCATTTACATGAACCACTTGTAAGGCCCATGGATGTAAAGAAAGCTCATTCTGCAATCTGACACCAGTGGACTGAACTACAACGTTACTGTAGGGGTGAGGGCTGGAGGGTGGGGAAGAAATTGGCAGTTGTTCGGCAAGCACGTGGAAGGCATCAGAGGCAGGGCATAGTACGGGCAACAGTGAAGCATCACTCATAAAAATAAAAGCAATGATCGCTAGCACGATACATTCATGTCTAAATATTATCAGATTACTCACCAATTTCTCAAGTTGAGCCACTGCATACCACAAAAACACATATGCACACACACACACACACACACACATATATATATATATATAAGAAGTATTAAGTAAACACATTTGTAAATAAAAAATATTATATTGTACATAAAAAAGATAAAATAAACATCAATGAATAAACGAAAATGCTAACAAAATATAAATTAACAAACATTAATTTTGAAAGAAGGTTAATGCTCTCATTAAAAAAATAGCAAATTATAAAAATAAATGCAGGTGACGTGATTTTCAAGCTCGCGTACACTTAATTGCATCAAGTTCTTCATTTGTATTAATATAGCGCTTTCCTGTTGTCGTATTAATTGCAATACGACCATCTGCCTTCCAAACATTTTTTGAGTCCGTACCTTGCAATTACCTTCTTAAGTAGTTGGACACGTGCAGAAGTAAGGTCCTCTCGTACCTGTTTGAGAAAGCCGACGCTTGTTAGGAAATACCTCACTGCGTTTTCTGTAGGAAACAAATATCACGATGATAGGACGTGGTTGTGTTGTGTGGAGCTCTTTGGTCCTTCCCGATGATTTCTGTCAGTGTCATCCAGACCAACATTTGAAATATTGAGTTTATTATGAATCATGTCCAACACTAAAACATCGGTTGTTTCACCTGCACACTCGGGGATTCCAAAAACCACGAACACTGTTCCTCCTTTGGTACTGTTCAAAATCATATTTAGCAGTAACTAGCTCCTGTTTTAAATTGTTGACTTCCTTGTCCCACATCTTCAACTCACTGCCAAAATTTTTGTTTGATTCAATCTCAAACAGAAGAGTAGATTTTGGTACTTGTGACGAGAAGAACTATAGTGTCTTTATTCTCCTCTCCTTAACTCACTCTTTAAGGAACAGCTGACTAAAATTAGGCACTTTATAGGAGAAAAAATGGAATACTTTTAGAACAGGATTAAGAAAATCAACGTCAATATAAATGAATTAGGGGATGGTCCAGTCTGGAATGAAGTAATTCGATACTAGGCTGACCAGAAAGCCATAGATGCATTTTTAAATGGACCTGTGGGAGAAATAGTTAAATTTACTAGGTTAGCGAAACCTAAGACGTTTAGAGAAGCAGTATAAAGGGCAATATACGTTGTGGAAGCAGATCGTAAAACTCAGGAGTCGAAGGAATGTATGTATAGATAAACTTTCTTTATAAATAAAGGAAAGACTTGTTTCAAATGCAAAAAGCAAAGTCATATAATGCGGGATTGCAGATCTGGCAATGGGAGACAGCAGTGTTTTAGATGCGGTAGCTTAGGGCATCAAGCCAGACAGTGCTTTGGGAAAGCTAGCCATTACCCTAACGAGAAAGGTGTCGTAAAAGCCATGAGCTACGGTTCTCAACGAGAACTGTCCCCACAGTGTCAGTAGAGGAGCCAGAAAGCACAAGTGAATTAGTATTAGCATGTATTTTCAAGGGAAAAAATATCGTTTTCTAGTAGATAGTGGGTACAAGTTTCGGTAATGTGGCAGAAGAATTTCCATGGAGTTGTTGAAACTGAGATCCAAGATTTAGGGTCTATCAGGTCACAAAATTCTTATCTTGGAAGAAATTATGGTAGATCTAGTGTTAAGTAGGAATGCCTACAGGGTCGTATTTCAGGTGGTGAAATGTTGGACCTATGCAAGTTATGATGGCATATTAGGCCTAGAATTCCTGACATAAAACTTAGCAATAATAGATTTATCATAACGAGAGAAGAAGAATAGGCATAGCTGAAAGGAGTATTCAATCCTGCCTGAGCTATGTAGAATGTTCGGTTCCAATAATCTTTAATGTTCCCGAGAATTTGTGCCCAGGCACGAAGAAATTTCTAAGAGTCATTATGGAAGTGTTGATGAAATGTGGGGGTTTGAGTGGCTAGAAGATAGGTAGGAGCATATCTGGTATCATTTCAAAAGATAAATTGAGGGACCTATTCAAGTATTGTGCAGTGTAGACACAAGATTGCCCAGAGATATCCGGAAGGTAGAAATGGCATAGGGGATATATAGTTATTGAATATCCATGAATCACAAAATAGCTGAGATTCATCTGAAAATTGAAAGTGACATCATAGAAGATAAATAGAAAACAACCTTAGAGGGGACGGTTCGGGGAGCGAACCGAATATCCGCAATCCCAAGGAAAGCCACAATAAGGTCGAAAAACTATGTGGTAGGAAAAGCCATCTGTAAATGTGTCAAGAGAACCACGAGGGATGATATTATTTTCGGTGAAAAATAGAAACATAATACCGCTAAACCACAAGAAGAAAATTTGGTAATTCTAGGGGAAGAACAGGCAATTTATTTGGGAAAAAAGTGTAAAACCACTGACGACTAGAATCAAACCTATGTTCGAGGAGAAGTGTTAATCTCATGAAGTTGGTAGCTGACAAAGGATATATGAGGAAAATATACCAGAGAATTACACGACTCCAGCTAAATTCTTAAAGAGGGTTCACATTTCGGCCAGACTGAAGAAGAGTAAGAATGGGCTGAGCTACAAGGACGAACTACGAAGACTATTCACACAAACAACACTATAAGAAAGCGCAACAGACTACATATCATGTCAGGGATTGGGTCAATTTGACTAGGACAACTGTAAGGAAGAACCTGGTTAGGAAATTCTTAAAAGTTTACAGGCTCTTATCAAATCCTGGAGGTCCTGATTAAGGTTACGGTAAGAACACAGCTTCCTTATCGCTCTATGGAAGTTAATCTAGGGGGGCTGAAACATTTTGTGTCCAGAAATCCTATCCCAGTTCTGTTCACAGATCTATAAGCACAAGACCGAGGAATACACCAATCAACCAGGAAATTGATAAGAAACAGAAGAAGCACCCCACCACCGACATCAACAACCCAACGATTGGAGCTCACCCAAAGAAGTTTCCACACTGGTATTCATTGAGACACCGTAAGCAAATATTAACCTAGGTATGTAGTGAGAGGAAAAATAGTAATCTCTACTCTGAGAGAAAAAATAAAGTACAAGTGCGGTGAAACAGTGCGGCTTTCTAATGACCAGAGTTTAAGATTTTGATAATCAACAGTAAGGAACGTTGGACAGTGAAGGAAAAAACTTGATTAAATATATCGATGAGAGTTTTGTTGTGTAGAAATAAAAAAATCTCTTGTGTAATTTGCCATATTGTGTTATGTCACATGCTATTGGTTTTTATTGTGTGCATTGACTATGATTCTAGGATAATTAAGTGTTGTACTTTTATGGTAAGGGATGTTGGTTCAAACCGAACTAGAACCAGTTGTTAAGCCCAAGAGTTGTAGGGATAGTATTTGAATATCTAAATAAATTTTTACTATTAGAAAATGCTTTTCAAATCGTTTTGAATTTCAGCCTAAAGCCGTTGTTAAAAGAAAATGAGAAATTAGAAGAGGAAATTAAAATAGTTCACCAGTTAGGTACTGGGTTTTTGTTCCGAAATAAAGAAAATTACACTTGGTCAAGTAATTTACAAAATTCTCTAGATCAGTTAAGGGAGGATCTCCATAAATTTTAGCATGGAATTAATTAGACTAGCTAACTTGGTGCCAACCAAGACGCGTTGTAAGGAAATAGATCTTTGTTCGATTTAAAGGGTAAGGTCCTTCAAAGTTTGTTTGGCACCTCAGACTCCGAAGATATGTCTCTGTTACAGGAAAATATAGTTCAGTTGGATCAGAAGCAGGAAGGATTATTAATATATCTTAAGAATCAATTAACACTTATGAAGGGGTTACAGAAAAATATACTGAATAATACCAGGTTAATCACCTATTAGCGTAAAATTATATTGAATATTATCAGAAGCTGTATATACAGTATAATGCTAGGGTAGAATCTTTATTGAGGGGATGCATATCCTTACCTCACATGTATATTTGAATGGGTTGCTATTAAGGGTTGTGGAAAGATTAACTAATGTACGGTTATAATTGAGTAATTTCCGGTATGCTTTGGAGACTAGTGCAAGAAATCAGTTGAGTAGCTTGCTTATAGAACCAGAGCTGTTCTTAAAATTGCTTAACTGGTAAGTGAAAGCATCCAACCACCACTCTTAATGATACACCCCATTAAAACGATGTAAATACATGATTTTTACAGAATGAGTTCGGTAAATTACATTCATGTGGGAGATAGCTTGCGATTAATTAATTGTTAATATAACATTTTTAACCAGGAAAGGAATTTTTGACAATACAATAAAATCCATACTATTCCATGAGCTTGGAATAAGACAGAAACATTTATATAATTCATTCTATATGAGGTATTTTTAATCAATAAAGACAGAACGTATTTCAGATCACAAGATCAGAGTTATTTTTAAGAGTGTAAAGGACAAAATTCGGTAATTTTTCCAAATAATTTAATTTTTTTGGATAGTAATATAGACAATTTTATTTTTAATTTGTTTATGTCAAAAGGTAATACTGGATTATGTAAAATAAAAATAAGTGTTTATATTCCTGTTTAAAAAGACAAGCAACAGGATGGTTATATGCTGTACAAGAGAATACTGAGGTTATATTTGTTTGTAAAGAAAATGTATGTTCCACTCCTTTGATAACCAAAACTCTAACGAGTACAGGGAGGATTATAAATACCTCAGACTGACTTGATGGGAAGGCCTTGTAAGTTCCTGGCTATTCATCAGGGCAGGTTTATTTTTAAGAGCTAGTAGAACGCTATGCGATTCACAGTGTTAGAAAATGTACTTTGGAGTGATTGTAATGAGTTTTCTTATCTGTGATAGGCCTACTATACCCATATACAGGAAGAATTGGACAGTTAAAACATTTCTGGTAGTTCCAAAGTGGAAGTCGATAAATTAATTAGCCAAGCTAGAACAAATATTGCATGAAAACACACTAACAACTTACTTGTTTCTAGTTGTCATGCAGGGTGTGGTAACGTGTTTTGTTATTATAGCCTCATTGTATGTGTTCAAGAAAGTAAATAAGAGATGCCAGGGCCAGAAAGCTGACCCAGCTAGTTTGTTTAGCGTCAGCGTGACGTTGCTAATCAGTTTATCTGACATTATGACCAATCTTGTGTCATAAGGCTAGGAGTTACGAAGTTTATATTAAACAAAAAGATTTTTTTTCAAACAGCAGGGAGGGGGTTAAGAGATTCAAAAATGTATTAGAATCTCTTAAATGAAACCCCTGTTAGTGTAATCACATGGCCTCATTTGGAAGGCATGTTTGTGTAAACATTGTGTAGTGTGAGTGTCGAATGACATAACGAATGTTACGAGGATGTTATGATGATTCAATAAACAAATAAACTAGAAGAGCTGACCCAAAAGGTCGTGTCAGCATTCCTCAGTTAGAAACCAGGCTGGCGGTCCGGCTAAAATGGGAGGTTTTAGAGCCCCTCGCGGCTGACTACAGAAGACCGTAATCTATGAGGTAACGCTGCCTGCCACGGGGACACGCGGGCTAATTCGTCGGGTTCATCAAGTACCAGACGGGACTGCCACTTTAGCCCAGGGAACCAGGTTCTATGACCGTGCAGGGACCGCCTAGCAGGATTGGGTAAATCTCATAACCTCGTTCTGTCCCTCACCTCTTTAAAGAAGCGGGGAGAGGGGTTAACAGATAGGAATTTTAATCAAAATCATTAGAGCCGATTTTGATAAACTCAATCATTTCTGTTTTCGCCCATAAGGAAACTACCCTTAATATTAGGGTTAGATAACCAATTCCAAAAACCCCTCGCGGCAACCCTATGAAAACCCTAGATACCAAGTCTTAGCACGATCAGTAAAAAGATTAGGCTCTACTCTGAGGTGAAACAGACAGATGGAAATGCAAAAATCACTTTTTCGGATTCGGGGGGTTATGAAACGTCGAAATTCATCAAAATCTCAAGTTCTATTTTTCTGACGATCACAATAATCTCTTTACCTGTAAGGTAGTGAGAAAGTTCAAAAAAAGACATGAAAATTGCTTGACAACAACTAACCATTTTACGTGAGCCAACTTGGTGATTAAGCTTGAGAATAGGAAGAAAAGGGAAGGAATTATTTAAACTTTTTTAAGTGTTAGGTGTTCTGTCTTGTCCATTTCTTTTTCAGTGAACTTAGACCTCCAATGTGCCCTGTCCTCTGCATCCTCCTTCCGCTCCCAGCATTTTCTTCTTTACTTCAAGGCATTTAATATTTCAGTCCTGCTCGATGCTACAAGTATTGATGTAAAATAGCTGACCAAAATATGTTGGAGTTTGGTTATTTCGAACCTATTAAATGTAATTTTAGAAAATATTTTTGTTATGGTCCTGAAGCACTGTTAAACATTAAATTTAAGTTTTATTAATTATAACTTGAAATTAAAAAATAAGATATATTTATAGTTAGAAACCTTAATTGAGATCTTAAGGCCCCAGTTTAGCTTGTGCTATCCAACAAAGATTCACACATATTTATGATCTTAGTAAATTAATGAAAAGCAAAAAATATATATATTTCATTAAATTAAATTAAAATATAAAATGCTGTATATTAATATGAAATGTGTTTCGTAGCGAATAACAGTGATGTGTCTTTCAGTTTATTTCCAACTTGGTTTCGAGTTGACAACAATACTTTCACATTTTGGTTTCATCCTGGACAAAGTCGAGCGGGTCCAGTTATTTCATAACTGTGCGTGATAGTGTCTCCATTATATGAGCCAACATCATTTATTCTATGGGTTTCAATTGCAGGACTACCTTGACACTCTCGCACTTGTATAGTTGATAGCTCATTACTTTACTAAATTGCTGACTTGCAGTTTCAATTAATATAGTCAAAATAGTGTCAGTTAATTTTTCAACAGATACAAATATGTACTAGTGGATAGAAAATCATCAAAAATCATAACAGACAATGCTCTATGTTGTAATATAGCTAAGAGATGTAAGGCTGTAATCAATATCTGATTTAAATAACTAAATTATATAAAGTCAGTGGCTATGGTTCATGTGACCAAATTTTATAATCTACATAGTTGATGTATAATCCCAATTTTTTAATGTTTGTTAGTCTATATATAATTATTTATAGTGTGTGATAAGTAAAATACATTACAATTAATCCAAATTTAAATTATATTTGGACAAAATTAATGTGAGTGAATTTTACTCAGGAATGATTTTTTTTTCAGACAATCTAGTCTTATAATACACGTGATTATTTCTGAAAAACATTAGTATGATTTTAAATTTTGGGGAAAATCTATGGTTGAATTAAAATAAAAAGGTTTTTTATATAATTTATAATTAGCTATATTTAGTAAAATAATAATCCGTTTACACTAGCCTAAATGTTAATATTGGCCAATATAGCTACTACATTTCTACTAGTTGAAGAAATAGGAGAGTCTCACCCCTGGCGTACATGCTGACGTCCTTGAGGTAGATGTCATATTCTTCCTCGTCATTACCATCCAGTTCCCGGACAAAATAAAGCAGACCTTCTTTCTTTAGGCCCACCTCCAGGTTCTTACCTAAAATAAGATACAATTAATGAGCTGGACTTCAACTTAAGACTAGGACTAAACATTGCAAACCTTATCTCTGTTCAGGACGTTCTGGTTCTGACATATCAAGTGATGCAAAGTGTACTATAACTTAAGCCTCTTGTTGGTTCTGCTTGTTAGACAGTTGCTCGACTGTCCCATTCACTCACTTTTATTTTGTTTTTCTATTAAATACATACACATATCGGTAAAACTTATGTTAGAGAGATTGAATTAAATATGACCGTAAATCAACGGAGAAAATAAATATAACACACAATAATAATAATAATAAAAAAGTATTCAAAGGTAGCCTAGGTTTCAAACCTCATATCTCTAAAGTTATGTGATGTTAATAGTCTGCCAATATATTATAGGGGAATATTTCACCTTAAATTTTTTAAAAGCTAATAAAATGCAAAGAACCCGTTATTTTTACTCCTTGTAAATCCAACGTACAAGTATAGGCCTACAACAATACAACTTCTTGCAATGCACATGCTACCACGTTGAATCGTTGTGGGAGATGTATCGTGGTGATCTTATTGTGCTAAGAGCAAGCTATTTAGGATTGATGTAATCACAATTGAAACAAAAATAATTGATATCTCTAAATTTACTTTATCTTTACACCTTGAAGAATCAAAGAAATATCAGAACTAAAAGGAAAAATAAACTTATTTTGTAACATCATAGATTTGTTTGAACAATAGGTTACCTAGTTAATCTATGCATTAGGAACTTGAAAGTTCATTACCACACTTAAAAAAGAACGCCACCTATCTCTATATCTACCTCATTATATCTTGTTCCTATCATGAGCTAATTCTATCAAGTCAACCTCATTAAACCCCATCTCTTCCAGGTCAATTCTAAGGTTATACTCCCATCTGCGTTTGGGTCCTCCCAGTGGTTTCTTCCCATTGGGCTTCCCAGTCAATACTCTAAACATGGTTCTAGATTCTACCATTTGCGCTGTGTGTCCTGCCCAACGTAATCAATGAAACTTTATTATCCTAATAATGTATTGTGGGGGTGCAAAGTATGTAACTCATCATTATGTAGCCTCCTCCACTCCTCAGTAGCCTAATACATTATTGGATTAAATATCTTCCTAAATTCTTAGTTTAGGTTTTAGAAAATTAGGTACTCAGGAATATATTGGGTCCATGAGAAGTAGAGTTGGGAGAAAAGTTTCCTCAACCATCCTGACAGGGGTTAGCGTTAAGAACACGCCCATCATTGAGAATTACTACCGAAACAACACTGTCAAGCTAATGGTAGATGTGCTTTTAATTTACAAACATCGGTCATTCACCACTGAGGGAAACGATATTGACCAATCAGAGGCGTACACATTCGCAAACGGCTATAAATAGCTCTTGAAATAGCTGTGTTCTGTCTTAGTAAATCATGATTTGAAAGTGCGCATATATTTATTGAAATCATCTTGAAACTCTTTTGAGACGAAAACAAATTGAGGGTTTGGTGGACCGACATATTGAGATAGGAATAGACACGGGTTTTCGTGAAAAAAAAAACCTCTCAGATACACAATTTAAAATAGAGCGTGGTAACCAATTTAAAGAAATTTTAAACCTCTCTAACCCCCTAAATTAACATAATTTTGAAAAGTCATTATAATCCTATTATTATTTACAAGGATAAATAGTCTAGAAAATACTTTTGGTGAAATTAATATAATATTGCAGCATTAGAAACGTTTAGTTTGATAGATTAGAAATAAAGTATTCACTATCAGTATTTATATAAAATAAAACTTGTGTTATAACCTACAGAAACAGTGATACATTTATAAATATATAATTTCTTACACCAGGGAAAGAGGAGATTTTTGTGTGTACATCAGAATTTAGGGAAAAAAGGCCACTTTGATTGTCCTTCATGCAAAATAATTTAAAATGCACAACTTCATCAGAACATTTTATTTTGTTGTTTTATAACTAGGTAAATGATTTTTAGGAAATGAAAATATGTAAATAGAAATAGTTAACTTAACGTAGTTAAATTAGGTGGTTGAAATAAAGCACTTTATCCACGGTGGATAATTGAACGCGTACGGGTTCGATTCCCGAGCCAGCTAATATGGAAATTCGTTTCAATCCTTTGCCATCGAATTTTCGGAATAGTAATGCTAAAGGGAATAACACCTTGGGTTCAGGTGATAGGAGTTTTGCGCCCCATGACCTATCGCGAGTTAGATGCTTTCGTTGTCGTAAGTTGGGACATGTACAGAGGCAATGTAGAGCGTGAAACTTGTAGGGCTTGCCCAGAGTCGTGGTTCAGTCGCATCTATTCCCCCTAAGTTACGTGTTCCAACCCCTGTTGTATCAATTTCCGTGGGTATGGAGATGTGTTTTGATATATTTAACAATGGGGCTAAACACTCCTTTGTTTGTGAAGGGTTCATACAAAATATAATAGGTAGAGATAAAATTATATATGTATTAATTATTCCTAAAACATGTGCGCATGTGAATTGGCAAAGTTTAGTAGTGTATAGCAGGATTCATTTTCCAATTAAAATTGTTAAGTTTTTTGGAAACATATTTGCTAAACTGAACCTTCCATTCGATATTATTTTTAGAACAGATTTCTCGTTTGACACTAAAGCTAAGTTAAATATAGGTCACCAGGAAGTGTCCTTTGTGTGCATGCCAGTTGAGTGTATTTGTTTCTGTGTCAGAGATAATCCTCCAGGACTTTTCACTGTAGGTAGTGATAGTGAGGCTATTAGCTGCCTTGTAAGTTAGTCCTGGACGTTATTAATGAAATATGGGGAAGTTGTGTTATCCTGCCATATGACATCGTAGCACATGATAATATTCCCATGCGGTCAGGTCCTTATACCTGCCCACGTCCTAATATAGAGATATTTAGGAACTTAATCTTGGACCTAGAAAGGAAGATCGTTGTTTGTTTTTCCAAATCCCCCTATGCGAGTCCTGCCTTTATCATCCCTGGGAAAGGTCAAGGGCGCCGTTTGATTGTAGACTATAGAAAGCTTAACAAAAAGACTCTATATAACTTGTACGCTATGCCCAGTATTGAATCTGCCTTCTAACAGCTAGGTGGGGCTTAGTAGTATAGCTTAATTGATTTTAAAGCTAGTTTTCTGCAGTGCGCACTTTCTGAACCCTCTAAGAAGTACATCCCGTTCATCACTCCTAGAAAGATTTATTAGTTTAATTAAGTACCACTGTGGAGGCCAGGTACTCAGTAGAATACCTGGGAAGTTTGCCTGGGCCAAAAGATCAATCTCGTATCTTAAGTACATCATATCCAAATGGAACTTTCTTGTTGACTTTGAACGTGTAAAGCCCTATTTGGATTTCCTTGCCCCTAGAAATATCAATGGTGTGTTACGTTTTCTGGGTATGTGTTCATATTATGCCAGTACATCCCTAAGTTTTCCGAAATTGCCAAACTCCCTAACGCCCTTAAGAAAAAGAGGTGATATTTGTGTGGTGGCCTGAACAAAATAATGCCTTTGTCGCTCTCAAGCGCCATCTTGTGTCTCATGGATTATTGCACATGCCTGAATTTTCTCTTCCTTTTCAACTTCACGTTGACGCGTCTTCTATTTAACTAGGGGCTGTTCTCTCTCAGCAAACGCCCAAGGGCAGTAGGCCGGTAGCGTTTGCCAGTAAGACTCTGAACACTGCCGATGGAAAATATTGTGTCTATAAAAAGGAATGCCTTAGCTGTATTTTTGGCGTCAAGAAATTCTCTGATTACTTTGATCTTAAACAGTTTGACTTATTCACTGTCAATATGTCACTAACTTGGATGTGGACCCCCCCAAACAACTTGGTAAAATAGGACGCTGGATATGGAAACTTTCTAGGTATAATTTCACAACACATCACATCGCGGGGGAACTTAATGTGGTGGTGGATGCGTTGTCACGCGTGTCCGAGGATCGTATTACTATCGAGGATAGTGGTGAAGTCAATCCTCTATGTGTGATCCATACGATCCCCGAGTCTTTCATCTCGATATATAACTATAAATTATAGGATAATTTTTGTGTGCTAGTGATTGAGAGTATTAAGGCAAGGGAAAGAATAGGCAATTACTGCATCTACAAAGGTCTCCTGGTTGTCAGGATAAAAAGGTAAGGTTAAATACCTTATCCCCGAGGAATTTAAGCCTATGCTATTTAAGAACTTTCATTACTTACTTTTTGGTGGCCATTGTGGTATTCTCATAACCGAGCACAATATCTCGAAGGAATTCTCCTGGCCGCACTTATCTAAGGAAGTCAGGGAATGGTTGCGCAGGTGTGAGCCATGTCAGCAGAAGGCTAAGCCCTCCCTTAATTCTAAGATAGGTTTTCATTCTGCGGATATTCTCAGACGACCGTGGGAAAAGTTTTTATTTTTATTTTGTTGGGCCTCTCACTCTCTCTTCTCTTGGCAACACTTCTATTCTTGTCACTATGCATGCTTTTTAGAAGTATGTTATATTAATTCCTCTTAGGAAGATGAAGACTATGACAACTGTGAATGTTTTATCTAGGCGTATGTGGGCGTTGCTAGGATTCCCTAGGGTCATTGTTAGGGACAACGGGCCATGCTTTATATCCAGGAAATGTCAGGACATGTGTTTTTCGTGGGGAGCCAAGCACATGAAGACAAGCCCCTATAACGCATCACCAAGTCATGCGGATCAATTCAACTGAAATTTGAATTTTGTACTCACCATTTTCTACCACCAAGACCACTTCCACTGGGATTAACACCTGAATTTCTTGAACATTGAGTTAAATTCTGCGTTCCATTAATCAGTTAAGCCTACCCTGGCCTCTATCTTACTCAACAGAGATTTTAACCATCCTCTACTTTCCATGTAAGATGTTGACCTACTTTGCGCACGCTGATGATCATCAGAATACGGAGGAATGCGAGCTAATATTTGCGAACCTGCAAAAAATCACACCATTGAAAGAAGTAGCAGACCCATCCTTGGTCCACGGAGCCAATGTGAGCCACCTGGAGGTGGTGAAATAATGAGTCGGTGTCCTGCTTCTCGTGTATTGTAATGTATGTATTAAGTCTTTAATGTCTTAATATTTATTAAAGTTAAATATGCTTATTTTTGAATGTAATCTTGTAAGTTAAATATGTGAAGAGGGCCCCCATTTCCAAAAGTGATGTGTAGATTTAAAGTCAATGTCTCTAGCAAATCAAGCCAAAAACTCGCTTTCAGCTGCTCAGATTGAAGCGTTTGCGTGTGCATTCCTTCGACCCAGAGACGCCGTAAGAAGTACTCTCTCCATGGAAGGACTACTCCCTAAAGACAAATTCGCGGGATGTCTTGCCATCTCATACCACAGGGTCTACCTTCATGCATCAGGTGGTAGAGTGCATCCACGCCATCAGTTGGGTTCTCCTGGCTGGACTTGGTATTTAGAGTGGCAAACTAGGTTGAATTGTCTTGGCTTGTTGTAGGTTAGGGTAAATGTAAGCCCGATTTGTGTTCCTAGAGGCGTCTCCTTTTTTCTGCTGGTCCCCCTTATTTTCCCTTTCTCTCTTTGGGACTGGTACCTGGCTAATAAATCATGGGGACATTTCTGAAGTCCAAGACCCAGGAAATTTCTGAAGGAAACTGATGGTGGAGGTGGCGAGCTCTGAAGTTGGCGTGTCCGGCGGAAGTCTCATCGTGAGTAAGCGGGTCGTAACAGACGTTATCACTGGATGTATCTACGGCCTGCACATAAGGGTCATCTTTTGGGACCTAGGACGGAGCTGGGACCCCAACATCTCCATGACCAGCTAAGGACAGCAGAGGAGTTGCCCCCTTGTCGTTCGCATAGAGCTGAGAACTCTTACTTCGTCCCATATTGATAGTAAGGTCACTGAATTTGTTTTTTTTTCCTTTTCCAGTCATCACCACAGTTACATTTTAAAGTGAAAAATAATAATATTAGAGATTCAGAAATGTAAATGAACAAAGTAAATAATATGAGGAACGGTTATGCTTCACAGGCAAAACTAAAAACAATTAGATCTAATTATATCATATAAGCCGTGAATATATGCTTGTTTGTCTGATTTTAAATCCAAGCATTCTTTTTCAAGTTTATTACTAACCTATCCTCTAATGCTTTCATTCTCAATAAATCATATTTTGTATCAAAAATAGAACTGATCCATATGCAGTCTGTGGCACCAACTTTATTGGAACAGCCTAATAAATTGCAGAGGTTGTTTTTATTTGCTAACCATCTCAAGATTACAAAATATGCCATGCACTTGCCTTTAAGTTTTCAACACATTCCACACAAAGTCATTCCCACGAAAAATGATGTAAAAGTGAGCAAAACACGATCTTGTGTTAGTGATCAGTAATGAAGCTATCACTATTAGAATGTTCTTCTTAGTGTGTGTTTACCCTCTTTCCTTCATCCTGGTCCCTGCGGATACCTTTTAATTTGATGCTCTACGTTTTTGATCAGAACTTCTTTAAGCTCGGTACCCAAACAAATCTTATCAGTTCTATAAAATAATTTGCTCAAAATATGACATCTGATTAAAAATATAAACTCTCTACCTATCATAATACAGTTTTGTTTTTAAATACACTACTTAATTTATTTATTTTATTATCATAACTCTTATTTTTGTGATGTTAAGTAATTAAGTTCAAGGAAGCAGAATGTTCAATACATTATTAGAGTTCAGTTGAATTCTGGGATTATGTAATTTTAAAATTCTATTCTATCATATTTGAAGACTTATTAAGTGTTCACGTGTCTGTTTTTACTTGTTCCTTTCATGATCTGACTAATAAAACCATACATTTATATATATATATATATATATATATATTTTTACATAATATATTAGAAACTACTTTTTATAATACACATTTTTAAAACACTGTTTGCTATAGAAAAAACCTGGACAGCGATACAATGTAAATTATTCTAGCTAGTTTTGGAATCTGTGTGATGATATAAATGCAATAGTTAAAATAAACAAATTTAATAAATTAATATGAAATA
Source organism: Timema podura (assembly GCA_033556935.1). NCBI lineage: Eukaryota > Metazoa > Arthropoda > Insecta > Phasmatodea > Timematidae > Timema > Timema podura. The sequence goes on along the minus strand of JAVRXN010000006.1, from coordinate 34,512,298 downwards.
TAGTGACTAAAATATTAACATAAAAGTGTTTATAAACTTTTTAAACCTAATATTTGTCCAGCCCAAAATAAATGGTATTGTGCACCACAAAGAATTTTCGTTTATCTTAATACTAGCAGTTTGATACATTATTCAAACCATAAAGCTGCATCAAATCTTTATCAAATTAGGACGTTCAAAATCCAGATGACATATACAATTCCTCCCTGCACAAACTTTAACTTATTTCGGAAATCCCATACAATGGCAAATGGCATACAATAAATTAAAATATATGAAATCTTTTAAATAAAATATTATCTAGCCCACAAATTGAATGCAGAAACAAACATGACTTCTTTGTCTAAGATAAGTGAAAAGAAGTAATATACATTGCTACAAAAATATATTTAAAAAAGTATCCAAACACATTAATAAGATAATACACATTGTTACAGAAACATTTTTAATTAATGAGCATTATAGTTTCCCAAGTTTTGTCACCGTGCTATGTCTCCAAAGGTTGTTTATTTTAATATATATTACTTTTAATTAGAGAGCTTATCCTTCGATTATGATTTATGCTACCACAACGTTATTAGACCCCTTTTAATTTAATATTTGCCTTAACTTATGTTTAGGTTTTTTATCAGCCTGTATGATTATTTCCCCGTATCGATAAGGTGTTTTTTTTAATAGTTTAGTAAATTTAATCCTGCTCCAACACCCAGTTTCTCGGATTATATTTTGAAATTCCAAACTTTCTAACTTATTGGGGGATTTGGAGTGCTTTCTCTACCATAGCTTAATTGAACTTTGCTCTTGCCCCTTCGATAAGGGGTTGTTATTATAAGTTTTTTAAATGTACACCCCAAACAATTTCCCAGTCCCAAATTTAAAATGTGCATAGTCTTTTGGTTCTTTGGGATTGTCCCTAGATATTATTACTAACATTTCCAGCTTTCTACATATAAAAAAGTTTATTTTTCCTGTTAGTTTTGGAATTATTTGTAAGCACTTTTTTCCCTCCCCATTTTTTGGTCATACATGTTAAAATTTTAAAATGTCCAAACTATTACGGTTATTAGAATTGGTCTCAAATCCACTTGCCAAATTTCAATTTTCTAACACACAAAGAGGTAGTTGTTTCTATTAATTTTGAAAATGTAGATAGAGTCCTGTCACCTCCTGCGCACACACCTAATGACCCATTGTTAGGGTTTCATATGTAAATTAATATCAAATTCATGATCTACTAAAAAAAAATTGCCATATATTAATTTCATCTAGATCAGAAGACATCAGATTTCTTACACTTTCTGAACCTCTGTACTTTCTTGAGGGATAAAAATTGAAAATCCCACAAATATGACTCACCCAGGTCTGTAAAAAAGCCTCAATTTAAAATTTCAAGGCTGTATGTTTATTGGTTTAAAATATGCATCAGTACATTTTAAAAATCTTAGAGGTCACATCTCACAAAAACCAGTCTTATCTCTTGCCTGAGACTTAAATGGAACCTTCATGCAAAATTTCAAGTTTCCAGACCCAGGGGCTGAGTCTTTTGCCTGAGACCGAAATGTACACATTTCAAGTTTCCAGACCAAGGGGCTAAGTCTCTTGCCTGAGACCTAAATGGAACCTTCATGCAAAATTTCAAGTTTCAAGACCCAGGGGCTGAGACTTTTGCCTGAGACCTAAATGGAGCCTTCATGCAAAATTTCAAGTTTCCAGACCCAGGGGCTGAGTCTTTTGCCTGAGACCTAAATGGAGCCTTCATGCAAAATTTCAGGTTTCCAGACCCAGGAGCTGAGTCTCTTGCCTGAGACCTAATTGAACCTTCATGCAAAATTTTAAGTTTCCATACCCAGTGGCTGAGTAAATACAGTTATGACTGTTTCACTGAGCTAGTTTTGCCTTTTAGATACATATACTAAAAACTAGTAAGATTTGGGAAACAAAATAATATACATTGTTGCGGAAACACTCCACCAAAGAGAATAAATGAGATAACATAAACTTTTACAGAAATATTATGAAAAGACTATTTCTAAAGAACAAAGAAAGTATCAATCAATTTAAATTTTCAAAGACCTCCACAAAAATACATATATATTTACATATATATATATACTAATAGCCCAGGGACTATTGGTTTCATAAAAATATACTCCAATTATATTTTTCATTTTAAGTAGTTCTACAAAATTACAATATTTATTTAGCTCAAATAGTCGCAGGGATGTTATCAAAATTTTAAGTTTCCGCTTATATAAATTATCCTCAAAAATTAATTTTGTTTGTAGTACTTAACTTTGTTTGGATACAAAATTTAAGCAAAATCTTTTAAGTTGATTTCGAAAAAATCTATTTCTTTCTTTTTTTCATTCAATAAAATACCCTTAATTTTTGCGTTAGATACCTAATTACAAAAACGTTCCTGGTAAAATCTTAGGAAAAACCTAGATACCAGGTCTTAGCCCGATCAGATCTAAGCATATATACAGACAGAGAGAGACAGAAGGCCCTGGGAAAACCACATATCTATTTCAGGGGGGCATGAAACGTCAACATTTATTAAAATCTCGAGTCCAATTTTGTTGATGACCAAAATACCTTTCTCTCCTACGGGTTGAGAGAAAATAATAAATAATATATATAAGTTATAGATTCAGAGAAATATATATATATATATATATTATCTTGTGGTCTGAAAACTGGTGATTAAAAAAAATTTTAAATTTAAAACTACCATTCCCTGATTTAGGTCAAAATAACCGTTAAGAAAATTAAAAACTATTTATTTGTGGTCAACATTGATAACATTTTACAACATTATTAGGGTTATATTTTATGCATTGATAATATATATCAAAAGTTACAGCTGCAACATGAATTGATCTATGAATATATTAACATTGTTTTAGTAATTTTATTAGGTATGTAATGTTATCCCCACCAAAATCAGCCTTTAGCCATCATTTTCTAGTTGATTCGGCCACGTTGAAAATATAACAACTAGAGAAAAGTTAATCACAGTGATAAGGCTGAAATTTGTAAGTTATTTGATTAGAGCTCATCAAGGGATTACATTATTTCTGTGATTGTTAATACTACATAGCCTAGTAATATAAATAAGTCAGAGTAGGAACATGGCATGTTTTTATCCAAATGAAGAATAAACTTGGTACAAAAGCTCACCCACTGTAAGAGAGAAGAGATCGGACCGGTCTAACAGGAGCGCCACATGTCTCCAGCCAAACTGATTGAAGATGCTGGAGAAAACCAGTTTCAAACGGCACTGGCAATACGACATACGCGTCAATGTTGCGTACTCCGTCTTGTCTTTGAAGATGCCCTGGAGAAATAAGTTACAGCTCTTGAACTACTCTATTCATAATGCATAGTGCCTGTAACTTCGGCTATTTTATAAAACACTCAGGAGGATGAATACTATTTTTACAATTGATTTGTATATATAATATAACCAATTACATATTTTCTAAGATTTTGGCTGTTGTCTAACTAACCACATTTTTGAAAAACATGTTAATAGTGAATAAGGAACGAATTAGATTACTAGTCGTAGAATTCAATTTTTGGTAAAGTTGACAACTGTGTCAATTTAGCATGAAAAAACATAGATACATATTATGCAATATAACAATAGTATAGGCATTATAATTTGAATTAATGAAAAAGTTTGGTAATATAATTACAAGTTAATATCATATAATGACATATATAATACAATTATTTAAATTTTGATAAACATCTAAAAAGTTTTAAACATTTTAAAAATTATTAAAAATTGAGAACTCTTGAGTCAAATTACTTTCAGACAGTGATATGAAAAGATAATCCAAACATGTAAATATTAATTGTCTTGTGTTAAATTGGGAATAAAACAAATTATTAATAAATAAAGATTTTTTTAAAGACACGAAAAAAGTTAATGTAAAAATGGAATTCACTACTTAATTGAAGTCCCTTGTTCCTTTGAATGCTGCAATCCCTGTAACATATTGAGCTTCTACATATTTCGATGCATCACCGGCATCTTTATCAGGACAGAGTTAAAAGATGTGGGTTGAGTGTTCCAAGTTGTTGGAGAGAGGAAACTGGGTTGAAATTAAAATTGACGTGTAAATATAAAGTGAGAAAAAACAATCTAGAATGATTGAACTACAAAATCCAAGATGATATACATCGAGGTTAAAATTGTATACATAGTTAATATGGGAGATATAGTAGATAGATAGTTTTTTGGACTATATTGTAGAATGTTCAGAAAGGAACTAAAATGAAATGTCAAAAAAGAAGATGAATAAAAGGTGAAAATCTTCACGACACTGGCCCAAATAGGTCATTTACGACTATGGAAGGATGGGCGGGTAAAATATGGTTTCAGTGCTAGTAGTGATTATAAGAACCATGAGGCGTTGAAGGCTCTACGCTAACAGGTAAGGTGCTAATTTAAAGGAAAGTTTGAGAACTAAGTATGGCTACTTGTCACTGACAAAAAATGACTTATGACGGGAACTGGTGGAAACATAATGATTTCGGCAATGTTTCACTCTTGTAATTAGCTCTAATTAAGTACATATTACCAGAGCCCATTCTGCCAGTGGTGAATTATATCATTAAAAAGATACCCTCCACTTTGTTGGCCTACAGTGAGCTATACTGCCTGACTTATACACATTCTCTACTGCAACCAGAATCCTCCGATGAGGATATTTCTGGCTCTATTTTCACCATCCAATCCCACAAACTACGACGCCAAAATCCTACAACGCATATATCAATAAGTCAACGTACTGCCACATTTCAAGAGGCAGCGTCCCATAAGTTGTCTTTCCTCTCCACAGCCCATAGCTAAAAAAGAGCGTACTGACAGTAAATTGACCTTATACTTAATCTGCTGATAGTTTTCGAAACGATCACACATCATGAAAGGTTAACAAGTGCACGGCAATATTTGCACACGCAAAGCAAAACCGGTGAAACCACTCGTTATAACCAGTATTTTTTACTCGCTCTTTCAACTGGAAGTCGACGCCAAAAGAGTCATCGTTGGAACGAATGTAAATTAAATCAGTATGACCCTTGTCCAGCTAGAAAAATGAGAAGGAACTGTATGGTTTTTAACTGCACAAAGTGGCAAGAGCTGAGCAACTACAATATACTAATATTAAAGTTTATCAACAACATAAATTCTTCTAAAAATATAAGCTTTACTAACTATAAAATATGTCTAAGTTGCGTGTGCGGTGGTCGTATGGTCATTACATTGGTAAAAAAAATTTAAAACTGTTTTTGTTTTTTTGATGAATATGTTATTAATGGGTTTATTTGCATCCAAAAAAATAAAAAATCACAACAAAAAATTATTTAGCTCTAGATTTGACATCAAAGAGCCCTCTTAATAATTGATGAAACAGCATTTGTAAATTTTAATGGGATACATTAATTAAAGCAAAGAAAATAGTTTGTAAGTTACTCTGAACAAAATTTTATTTTTACTTTAAACCACAAAATAAAAACAGAATGATACAATACATTTAGAATTTTCTTACCTTTTGTAGAGATTGTCCACTGAATCATATCGTAATGATATGGAATTATACATCCCAGTAATTTATTATTCACATTTGTATTCAAAATTACGATATTATAAATAAGAGCGGGTAGTAAGATTTAATTGTGCTAAGTTGTTAAGTTGCAAGGTATGGCTACATCTTTCTACGTCTCTGATTGAAAAGCCAACGCACACAAAACAGAAACGCACCTGGATGACCGCACCTTTTTTTTGTCTAAGAAGCTTCGAGAAGGAAATGTCGCTAGATATACCTCTTCAGGGTACGCATCTACTTCACTTTCCTTCCTGACGAGAACCCGTATAGGTAGAGTTGATGAAATCTTAATCCGTGTTCTAAATCTCACATGTTGGGAATTATTGTGTATATGACGTGATAGTCGGGCTTTTAAATTAAAATCTACAACGTGTGAAATATCTAGCAAAAACTGTTTATCTACTTAAAATAAAAAATATAAAAGACCAGAATTTTAATTTATAAAATAAGACATCATCTCTTTTTAATTACTATAATACAGGATAGCAAACTTGGAACCAATTCAATTATTATATAAAATATCACACTAATGGTGGCGAACAAACATTAATATATCAAGCTAGCTCTTTTAAACATTACTATAATATGGCTTCAAAGAACAGCTTCATATTGTCTAATGATGATTTCATATGAACCATGAACTATAGTGATTGATGGTAGAGTGTTGCCATTGTAGAGTAAGACTGCCTTTAGGCTCAGTTTAGAAGAATCTATAAACAGTCTCCTCCCTTAAGGGTTGTGATCGATGTTGAGTGATTTAATTAATCTATTAATATATGTGCAGATGACAAGGCTATTTTCTATTTCAAGAAACTTAGTTATATCCTTTCGATAGCTTCTATACACAGATAATTTAACTTCAGGTAAGAATATTATACTCTTGCAATTTTGATCCTAAAAGCTCTGCTTTATTTTTGGGTCTCTGATGAAGTCATTTAATTAATCTTGTGTTATACTGTGGGGCTCTTTTGATTGAAATTTAGTAAAAAAATCAGGATTAGTTGATGTTGAGGGATCAGATGTCTGCTCTTTGTTATTTTTTTCAATCTCATCATCTGAATCTAGTTTATATTATGATGGTGGAGCAGGAATAGGAAGGCCTTCTCCAAGGGGCACGGGTCAAATAGCTGATGGGATGTTCGGGTAACACAAGATTCATTTTTTCTTCTTTGACATTCCTTTCTGTAGAGGGCGTACTTTGCTAAATTAACAAATGGTTTGTTGGCTCTGTTCATACTGGAGGCACAGCAAAAAACTTTGCACGGTATTTATTATCCAATCAACTGTAGATATTCGAAGCACAAGTATTGCAGCAAATATGAGGAGCCCAACTTATGTCTTGGTCTCCAATCTTGTATCAAAATAGCTTTTATAGGCTTTTCTCACTAATGGGGTAATGGAGCGCTTCTACGATGAGAGTTTCACTTCACCACACACATAACAAAAGTTATCAGCAGTATTTACACAATTTCGGGGCATGTTAAATTTTCACCAAGTATTTCGCATGACAAGAACACCTTCAACATAACCAGACACAAAATTTAGCATGGCTTACACTGACTGGTACTTCAAGAATGCGACTACAAAGGAAACACGATGAATAATCATTTGGGGGAACAGTTTTGCCGCACTAAACATTCTAAAAACATCACCCTACTCAAAAGACAAGACAAAAATGAAACTATAATGGAAACACTAAGATTCATCGTCTAAGGGCACAGTTTTGCCACAATAAACATCCTCAAACATTAAATATACCCCGAGAACACAGGCGAATATAGACTAAAACTGACATATTTGATATTTTAGAAACTAGAGCTAAGAAATAAATGTTAATATAATTTTCTATTTCAGCACATCAAAATTAGCTGAGATCAACTACTTTGGTTCTGGAATCATTTTCCTTGCTGACCAGTGTTATCAGCGTGAAAAATGAGGCCGGCTCATCTTCCTCAAAAGGGTCGTATATATGGGCACGCCTCTATGGGGTGTGGGACCTCATTGACGTCACCATTAACTTAAGGGATAAGTGGTCGACACACGTCACCAAATATTGCAATGAAGTGATCGATACACTCGCCTGAATGTATGACAAACCGAGGACATCATTGATCTAAAGTAGCCTACATTGGAAACACACTGAAGAAGCAATTATCTTATCAGTGTTACCTATTACACATTTCAAGTCTTTGGTTTAGCCCGTTGGATTGTGAATTAAAACTATTTTACTTAGACATCTAAGAGGCACTGGAGATAAACGTATGAATGAATACATGCAACATCCGTGTGGAGATATTGTTAGTTCTAAATAAATATATGACCATAATAATGTATTATATTCACGTTAAGCATCATCACACAAACTATTATTTAAATGTTTCAACCTGTCTAGAATAATCACCAACAATCTGGCAACAGACGTTATTTCAGGATTTAGCAATCACCACAAGGTTTGCACTATCTGTGGCCTACTTAAATCCTGTTTCAACATGTCGTATTAATGTCAGCTTAACTGGTGCTAAGCAACACCTCAAGATGATCTGAAACAGCCACATGTCCAGCCACGTTGCCTGAGGATCGTTCTCCAGTAGTTGGGGGAGATTGGTCTCTAGAAATTATAAGTAGTTGTTACCTCCAAGTCGTGTGGGCATTTCATAAAGCCCAAATAGAACATCACCCACAACTAACACACAATCTTTGATGGAAAATTGATAGTGTAAAGAGACCTCTAGGACGGCATTTGGATTTGTGTCTGTCCAAATATGCTAGTTGTAGAGATTGACACTATCATTTCTTGTAAATGCTGCCTCATACATTACGAGTACTCTGCTGATGAATTGTAGCGTGGTGGTGAAGCATCCACTGACAGAATGTCTTACGACGTCCGAATTCAAGAGCTGGATTAAACTCCTGCACAGATTGCAAATTGGTCATTTACTGCTCTCCACATGTACATCTGTGACAAGCGATGACGTGGTGCTAATCGCCGTGTACTTGAATCCAATGAGCGGTCCACAGAATACAGAATTGCTTCTTCCACTGCAATGCTCCTGCAACGTCATGGCCTACCAGCGCTGGTCATCACAGGTGCAATGTGACTGGTTTCCTTCATATCACGATTCAATGCCACAAATATCCTTGAATTGGGGGTGTCGTTAGAGAGCAAAACGTGCATAATATGTATGAGCAGCGGTAGTAGAATTCTGTCGTTCCTCACCGTAAATAATAATCATATCGATCAGTTTATCGTTTGTATATTGGTCCCCCATCTTACTGGTCACTTTGAATCACAGCAAGTAATTGAGTGTGACGTTCCATGTCCCTGGCACGCCGAATTAAGCATGTGAAATGCTACCCCGTAATGTTAACAAATCTCGATAACAAATTGATTCAAGCAATTTTTGTTATGAATATTTAGCACCGCGTCTTACTACCCGTTCAGGTTTTACGCATTTTTGCTATGAAACTTTTTGTTTCTCTATCAGTGTAGATCCTAATCTATTTATTTATTGTATAAAATTATGATTCACCCTGCATACCCTTTTAAATTGAACGTGCATTGCTTTGTCTCAATCATGTGTCCATTATGGTTAACACAATTTCCCTTTTGTTTAACAGTCAATGAAAACAGTTCTGCGACTTTCCTTACTTTCTGACTCTCGGTCCTAGTTACAAAAAGATGCTTCATAGATAGATTATACGCAAATTGTAGCACATCACAAAAAAAAAATTGATGTATTTTTTTATTGATGGCTTATCCTACAAGATACCCAAATTAGTCATCAGTTTTCTGTTTGAAGGTCCCATGTCACAGAAGAATGTTCTCACTTTAAATCGAGTGTTTTCAACAACTTGAATGGTTTCGATTAGCAGTTCCTTTGTGACTGCTGTGTCAAAGCAAATGTTCATACGCAGTCTGTATCATTGTTTGATGTGTAGCATATAATTTATATAATATGACATCTACAATCAAAATTTCATAAAAAAACAAAGTTCCACAAAGATAAATAAAAATCCATAAAGAGAATTAAATAATAATAATAATATTTAGCACCGCGTCTTACTACCCGTCCGGGTTATACGCTTAAGTACTAATTACACTAATGGATTAGGAAATGGGAGGGTTGAATTTTTAGAGGAAGTGAACCCGCATTTGCGTGGAGGAAGAGTGGAAAACCATTTAGGAAAAACCACCCTCAGTTCACCCGACCAAGATTCGAACCTCGATCTCCCCGTCCTCGGCGGTCGAGCTCAACACGACTAGCGCGTTTGCCAACTACGCCACCGAGGCGGGTAAAGAGAATTAAAACATTAAAACAAGATAACAAGTACTAATCTATTCCAATAAGAAGAGACATGTGGTGACTCACTCAGAATTGATTTTGCCAGGAAACGCCCAAGCGTCGATGAACATTGCCCCATTGAACCATTTCGGTATCGTGAGCATTTTCACGTCTTGATCGAAGGGCACACGTCAGAGAAAAGAGAGATTATTGTCTCTGTTCGCCATTCCTGCTGAAAGTGCTAGTGATGAAGTGGAATTATTTCACCCCCTCCCCCTTTTCCCCTTAGATCTCCTGTTATAGTCCGAGGCAGATATGTTGCTATATAACAGATTCTCCGTGGATCAAATTTTTGTATTCCATTGTATTTATTCACCAGAGGAGGAACTACGCCATACAACTTCAGCACTGAAGACTACTGGTTGCCACGATGTGTCAGGCGTTGGTCTCACCACCGCGTTACAGAGGAATCTTCTTTTGATAATATTGAGTATCATGTCAGAATGTCTGATGTTGCTATCTATGTCCCTCAGACATAGTTTCACGTATTAGAATGTTTTGGTTTATTTTCAATGTCGATTAGACATTGAGTATTATGTCAGAATGTCTGACGTTGATATCTATGTCCCTCAGACATAGTTTCATTTATTAGAATGTCTTGCTTTACTTTCTATTAATTTTCTATATCCGTCAGACATGGTTTATTTAGTGAAGATGTCTAACACTATTCTCTATGTCCATCAGACATAGTTTCTTTAGTCGGATTGTCTGACGATTATTTCCCTATGCCCATAAGGCATAGTTTAAATATGAGGGCTCTATGCTATACATGTGTATAGGACCAGGTGACTGAGTATACTGAATCCGTGAATTTGATTTCCTTTTCTAAGTCCTTAAGACATTGTGATATTTTTATGGGACTTTAAACGGTATGATCTCGTTTAGAATCTCATTATGGCAACAAGCAGATCATCTAACATTTTATTCTTGGACCTAGTTAGGTCAGTGACTGGTTGCAGTCTCGATTGCACTCCTGTTTGTGTAGCTATTAGTGGTTCGCAACCTGTGGGAGCACTACAAGATTGAAGTAGTGGCCCACGAGGACAATGTTTTCTTCCAGCCACTTCAGAAGCCATATTTATCTTAGTATTCAAAGATAGTTTGTATTATCTATTGTATGCCATAGTAATGGGTAGATGTAAAAGTTTACTATTGATTGCTCTGGCAGTACTTATTAGGAAACGACAGGCCATAGTAAATCACTGTGTAAATGCCTGATTTTTAGATATGTATTATTTGTAAAATGAAAGTTCCTCTTATAGGATTTGGTTTTCCATAACTCTCCATGAGGGTTAATACAAGCTAGATAGCTTAAATAATATTCTTCTTAGTAACTCTAAAAATATAGGATTTGATGCTATATTTATATTTTCAATAAATTCATTATTTTTCGTGATTAGACCTCTCAGGTATTAGTCTGGTAATAACCTGGCTAGATTGCCTTTTTTTTTATATTGTCCAAAACTTAATTCCCCTATTTCACTGTTACCGAGTTGTGGCAGATGAATCAAACTAATATCCCTATTTCTAGAGTTATTTAACTAAACAAAATGTTCTATCTAACCATTGTCGGTTCCTTGTGTACAAAGTGTAGCATTTAGCTAAAAGAGTCAACATAAAAGTGATGAAACTTACCCCACCGTACTGCCAGCCGCATCAAATGGGAACACTAATAAACTGCGCGGCTGACCACAACCACCCGGACACATGTTAAACTCAATACTGAGCCTCAATTGTTGATACTGACAGGCCAAAGAGCATAGAGACAAAAAAAATCTTCGGTGCTGAAGATGTGCTGCTCGCCCCTTCATTACGGAACACTATGGAACAGTTCCGATGGTTCCAGAACAGTACTTTCATGCGCATGATCTTTCCCGAATATCCCAGATGTCCACCCCTCCCCTTTTCTTCAGTCGCTCCGTCTTCTGGGTCGTATCATATATATAGTGGTGTGTGCGCTATGTATGATCACTATTGGGCTTGGACAAATTAAGAACAGGAGGAGCTCTAGCTTCATTCATAATGTAAGATCAAAATTCACGTTTTGGCTTAATTTATTATTTCTCGATTTTAAATCATGTAAACTTTATTATTCTAAATTCCTTTTTCGGCAATATTATTTATAAAATTTCAAGATAAACAAATTAAAGAGTTTATTTCTTTTTTAATTTAAGAATATTTTTCTTTTGCATGATCGATATTGTCTTCGTTAAAGATCGATCTTTTGGTTAGTTCATGATGTAAACGAGTTAGATCGATTATCATGATATAAGGGAACTAAATCTGTTAAACATTGTGATATTCACCCTTGTGGGCATTAAATGTAATATGTACTTGGGGACTTAAGTTTTTTTTCTTTAAACATGTCAGAACTTAATATTGATAATCTGTTATTGGTATTGTTTATATTACTTAATCTTGAGATTTCTTTTAATACATTGCGGGTTTGGTAAATATCTCGATTATTAAGGAAACATACAGTTCAGATTAACTTAGGAAATTATTATTAAATTTTTAATCTCCTTTGAGTATAGTATAACTTAATTTTTTTTAAGAACTTTTTGGGTGCGTGTCAACGCCTATTTACTTCTTGTCACTTTTATAGGGTAACGGCGATTCTTGAGCCATTTAGTTAATATTTTAAACATGCAAGGGCTCCTCTCATTTTTTGTTTATATATTCACTTAAATGTCTCTAATTCTCGGCTTCTTCAATATTGTCATATATTTATATTTGTCATAGTATTATATCATAGATTAATAAATACCTATTTAAAACAGTCAACATATTATTCGTAGTTATAAGCAACCATGCCCTAGGTAATTTTATCAAATATATATATGTTATTCGTTATTTGTTTTGATTTAGGAAGTATCATCAATAGTTATGAATGTCATTTAATTACATATCAAGAGATACCCGCTCCAGTATTCATATCCGCAACTAGGTGAGAACAGCGGATTCTGGACTTTGAATGTTACTGGAACATAACCAAAGCTTAGAACTCCTAGCACTCTCTCCTATTGCCCCCTTGTTTTTGCCCTGTCTAATTTGTTGGATTTTGGACCTCCTAAATTTTTGTTTATTTAGTGTTAAGGAGGGTTCAAAAGTAATAATAACTATTCGTCAAGTATAATCTTTTCTACCTCGATAACTGAATAGAGTTCTCATTAATTAATTGAATTTAAATCTTGTCACTCATATATAATTCTATATATTTTTGTTTGCTTTTTAATAAACTTATTTGTTAAACTTATATATTACAGTGATACATTTTCCTTTCCTATTTTTCATCGTTGTACTTATTTGTGAGCATGTATTTTTTATTCCCTTTTTTTTACGTACAAGTAGTCCTAGTCAAATTTAAAACAGTGCTACACATTGGTATATTTAAATGAGGAACTGTTTAAGGCCACGTTTTATAGGAAGATTCAATAACCTACTCTTTAAATCCCTTATATGCGGTAGTCTAATTCATCGAAATGTATTGATCACACGCGAGTGATATCAACGGCATATGAATTGGCCCGCTTGCAAGCATTTATTCACTTTAATTTAGTTTTATTGTTTTTAGGAAACCGATGAAAAGAATTCCTATATCCTTTTAATGTATATTGCGATTAATATAATACAACTGTCAATCGCACAACATACCATTGTTACAAATTCACATTTGATTTAACGAGACGACTGAATTGTATCCATTCTGAATGGTATACATTCAGACATTTTCTTAAACAAGCATCACAAATAAAAAGTTTGATTTGCAACCATTCTCATAATATCCACAAAATCCTGAATTGTATCCATTTAATTTGGGTGCCACTTGTCTGATGGATGGCAGCAGCTGAGACTTTCCTAAACTCATTCCGTGTTTACTAGAGAGCAGCACTATCACTAAGTTAATATGTTAAAAAAAGTTAAATACTTATTCATGTTTCTTTTAAAATAATAATATAAGAGTACTTTACAAATGATTGGTTTTTAAAAATAATTATGATCTAGTATAAAATTGGTACTTGGGGAAGCATTTCCTAAAATAATTTAATATTTTAAATAGTTTGAAAAATGTAATATTTCAGGATCCCGAAATTTCATAAAAAATGTGTTTACGCCTGAAAGGTTAAGTTTTGTTCGGGTGGGTTCGTTTATAATATTAAAAATGATAACTATTGCCTTTTAAATACTTTGGTGCCATGTTGTGACATTATTTGAATATTCTTGCTATAAATAATAACGTTCTTCTGTGATTGATGAGAGTTTTGTTGATTTGTTTGGATTATATATAATATTTTTTTTTAATATTAATTTTGTTATCATTAGAGATTTGTTTTTTTCTGTGTGTAGAGATGGCAAAAAATATAAAACTTGTCATATGATGACAAAGAAATACAAGGAATCCCGATCTCTTTATATACCTACTATTATATAAATAAACATAAGTCCTTACCTTTAGGTTTACTGTTACATAATCGTTTTTAAACATAGTCTCATTAATTCCCTTCAAATCACAAGATGAATTTTATTATCTAACAATTAAAAGCAAAGATTTTGATTTTTAAACACTGACCTCCCTCTCGTTTCATTTCAGCTGGATAAATGGTTAGGCATTTCTACTTATAGTAGATCTAATGGGAATAAATTCACATTGTCTGAACATATAAGTTTAGCTGTTGTGGAGAGTGGTCAAAAGAAACACTAATTTTTGAGGGTTTCAATCAAAATTAACAAAATTAGCAAATAAAATATAGACCTGTGTTCAAGTTGAGTATGATAGCCTATAAATAAGATTTATGAATCCAACTTCAACCCAGATAGCCCTACATTATAAAGTGATAAAATTATTTTAAATAGAAGGATATGACACTTTAACACAAATCTATGAAGATTAAAAGCGTACAATTATTAAAACATTGTTTCTTAATTGCCTAGCCCTGTGTGATATACAGTATAACTTACTTTAATCTTTGCTTAGAGTGGCTGATAGTTTTGCATGTCCAAAAGTTTAATAGAATGAAGGGATTGAGCTATTCCACACCCACTTAAACGCAGTGATCTCTATAATATACTGGATGGACATAAACACACCCCTTGCAATGGACCAAATTGTGGCGCTAAAGTTTGTCCAAGGCCATAGCCCTCCCCCCGAAAGTTTGAAAATGAAATGTAATACTGTCTTATTTACGGTTTATAAATATAAAAATCAAGGCATGAGATAATATATTAGCTATTCAGCACTATACAATTTTTTTTATATTTTTTTGTGCATTGGTTCGAATAGACTAAGACAAAATCTTGACAAAGGAAATATGAAGTATTAGTGAGTTTAGATAATATTGTTGAAAGGGGGGAAACGTGTGAGATTAGGAAACAGCAAAAGCTTTCTAATTGAAGGTATTTCCAAGTATGGGTGGCAAATAGGCTGACAAAGCAAGAGGAATCTGAAGAAGGGATGGCTTAAGGTGGGTGTGCGGAGAGGGAGGGGCGGCTTTCAAAACGGAGCTCCTTGCAGTATAAGAAAATATAATTATCGTCAGTTTGAGGATAGTTTACCTAAATATAAGTGCGTGTTTCAAAGTTTCAAATATTGTGACTTCTGACTTGTGAATTTTGTTGTTTTGCTAGTTTAGTGTGTAGTGTAGACTGGTGTTAGTTTGTTTTTTAGTTATATTTTGTATCGGTAAAACTAGTGTGCTTTCCTCGTGTGCTCAATTTATATGTATTTTTTTATATTGACAATCTAACTATGAATCCAAAAAAACGAACAAAACAATTTAGTCTACTTTCGTGGATTGGACCTTCACACAAAAAAGGAAAAAAAGAAACAGCAACTGTTCCTATCACTCTTTTAGAAACCGATGATAACGAAGCGGGTAGCCAACTTTACAATGAAAACCCTTTAGATTCCAAAGGCAGCAATGGTGGCAAGTTTGAAAAAGAAGATGTTTCATTGCTATCTTCAATAGCATCAACATCAATTAACTTAGAAAGTGTGCTTATAATGGACATAGGGCCCTATGTTAATGTAAGTGTACGAGATTTACATCTTAAAGAAAAGCTATTATCTGAAACTTGGTTTCCTCCTCTAGGTTGTACATTTCCGACTATTGGAAAACTAAATTTAAGTTTTCAACCTCATTGGAGTACCCAGTTTTCATATTTAAATTTATTCAGAACTATTGAATGACGCGTTATGCGAATATTGTATACTTTTTTCAAATGAGTGTGCTGGTAAGGGAGGCCACGTAAAGGTAGGAGCGCTTGTATCAAAGAGATTTTTTTAAGTGGAAAGATGCATTGGTAGTTTTTAGATCCCATTCCACGGCTGGCTACCATAAGAGATGTATCGAACTTGCGGACAATTTTTTAGATGTTCAGAAAGGAGCTCGTGTGGATGTAGTTAAACAAATTGACACTGGGTTTAAGCAGCACACTGAAGAAAACAGAAAAGTCTTCGTTCCATTGTAGATACTATTATGATGATGGGAGGACAAGAAATTACACTACGAGGCACTAATAACTCTGGCCCTCTGCTTCCTAATGCCCCAGAACCTTTGATTAATGATGGAAATTTTCGGGCGATTCTCAGGATGCGGCTTAAGTGTGGTGACTTAATTCTCAAGCATCATATTGATACAGCTCCTTCCATTGCTGTTTACACAAGCCTATATATACAAAATAAAATTATATACATTTGTGGTAAGATAATCCACGATAGCACTGTAAAAAGATTAAATAACGCAAAGTGTTTTACAGTATTGGCTGATGAAACCACAAACATCTCTCAAGTTGAAAAGTTATCATTATGTGTTCACTATATTGATAACAAAGAGACAAATTCTTAGTCCAAACTTAGGGAGAATTTTTCACAATTCATCCCAGTAATTGATGCTTCTAGACGAGGACTTGCTGGCACTATTTTGGGAGGCACTGATTAATATTGGTATTAATTTGAACTTCATGTATGGACAGGGGTATGACGGAGCAGCTGCAATGAGTGGGAGATTTAATGGTGTGCAGGCTGTAATCAAAGAATGTTTTCCTCAAGCTCTGTACATCCACTTTAGTGCCCACTCTCTAAACCTTGCATTAGGTCACTGCTGTCAGGAACACCCGAAGAAATTGAAGAGAGTAAAAACTCCGACACATCATCCAAAGCTTCCCGGCTCCTTAATACGATCACCCAGAGCGAGCTTGTAGTTTCACTATGTGCAGCCAGTGAGTTATTTACTTTGACTCTTTACCTTTATATAAAGTTCTTCATAAAGTTGACTGTGATCTTTCCCAAGCATGTGAACATATCCTAAACATCACCAATGTTATATCTCATAAAAGATAACACGCTGAAGAAGAATTTCAACATATATTCACTAAATCATTGAATATTTTGTCAACAGTCAGTAGTAAAATCAGTGTCCCACGAATAAATTCTCGACAGGCACACAGAGAAAACATGCCATCAACCACTCCTGAAGAATATTTCAGGCGCTATGTGTGTATTCCGTTTTTATACGATTTTATCAATCAACTTGAGAAACGGTTCAACAACAAAATATATATTATTTCAAGTACCACAAATGTATCCCTAAGTACTGTGTTCAAGCTAATTTCTGTGACATTGAACCATGAATTATTTTTTATATCAAAGATTATTCTTCAGCAGATAATAACGTTGCCAAAGCCGAATTTTCCTTGTGGAAATCAAAATGGTGTATCCTATCTGAAAACACTCGCTCCTCAAACGTTCTTAGTGCTCTAAATCAGTGTAGTCCTGACTTCTTTCCAAACATGTGTTTATTACTAAAAATATTAGCAACACTTCCTGTGTCAACAGCTACACCTGAACGAACATTTTCCACTTTAAAGAGGTTAAAAATCTTTCTTAGGAATGGCACAAGTCAGGCTAGACTTGTAGGACTGGCGCTCATGTGTGTTCATAGAGACATAAATGTTGACACTGAATCTGTCATAACAAGATTTACACAACTACCAAGAAAAATTAATTTTGCTATTTAGAGATCCAGTAGACTGGAAGAAAGAATACAAAAGAGTGGCGAGAGCTTATTCACTTTATACATATATATATATACATATATATATTAATATTTTAATCTGAAGCATTTATTTATTATTATTATGAACTTTTTTTTAAATTTTGATAGTTTTTAATATTAATCAACAACCTCTGTGTATGAGGTAGGATGTGCCAACTGGAAATATCAAGGAAGTGATAGCGATCACGTAAATTAACATTAAAGCTACCTTGTTTTTCAACCTCTATGTAAGGTTTTACCACGGGTGCGAAAGGATATTAAAAGTAATTGGTCAGCAGATCAATCAGTGGAAGCTTATTTTTAGTTAGATAACTATCTAAACTCTTTTAATTTGTGTAAAGTGTAGTTAAGACTACATCATGTGACCATAATTATAAATACATAATTTTTTAAATAGGATAAACTTGGGACTCTGGTCATTCGAACAGCTACCAGATCAACTAAGCTATCAAGATAGGCTCGCTTGACTTCCTAGTTCTGTAATTTTAAACCACTAATAATTTCTTATCCTCTTCTCCTAACTCAATTACTAAGTATGTAGATTATTTATTTTGTGTCGAGACAAAACATAATCCAAACCTCTTATTATTAAAAATTAAAATTTATTTGTTTAAAAATGAGTGGTTTAATTGGTAAGCTTTAATTGGTAGCCAGTGGGAACAATCCTAGATTAAGTTTGCTATCAATATTTACACATTTTTAACATCAATTCATGTCCATAAATACTTTTTTTAATTTGTCTGAGAAAGTAATGTTTATAAGTCATCCTGATGCTTTTCAAACATACATAGGCCTATTTTTATATAAAGAAATCTCTAAAAAAAGAATATTAGGTAGGAAGAACATTTTGAAAAATATAAACATATTTTGTTGCTGGTGAAATTGATAGTATTTTACTTTGTTAGTAATGTTAGTTTATAGGTATTAATATTATGAAATTAATTGACCTATCAAAAGTGACAGATCTGAGAATCTACCCAGAGCACAAAGAGTGCCATCTTATTACTCCCGCCACCTCCTTCCCCCACATCAGGCCATCGTCCCACCTTTTCATTATCTGTGTTCTGTGTATTAAATAGATAAGAGTCAAAAAGATTTGATCAGGCTGGAAATTCTTTTGTTTTAATTACAATTTTATGGGGTACAATTTTGGACTATGTAGGTGGGGGTGAAGACAGGCTTTTTATTAGTATTAATTATTTTTTCAAAAAGGTTGTATTAGGGAGATACGGAATTCATATTTTCTAAAACCATATAAGTTAGTCTGTTGGACATACCTTCATATAATAAGTGTTCAATTTAAAATTAATTAGACTAAAGTTAGAAGGCGTTGTGTAAGTTCCTAAATGTTAGTTATCAATAGACCAATTTGAATAACTGCCTTATTTTACTGTAAAAAGAGCATATGTCTATAATATTCATATAACAATCATGCTTCTCACGCTATTCCCCTCCCTCTTCTCCCCCCCCCCCCCCCCGAATTTTTTGCCTGGCTACGGCCTTGATTTTATCGTCTACTTACTAGCTGCTAGCGAGGGGACAGATTTAACGGTTTATTTCAATGTTATTTTGCAAAAACAAGTGTCTTGTGAATATTTTTTTTTAATAGTGAAGTATTAATGTATTATACCCCACTTGACTGATGACACATTTACATTAAAGGATAAACAATTCGATTTTATAGGTAATATTGTGCAAATAAGAATTAAATCTTTAATATATTAAAATATGTAGCTAACGCCCATGTTATTTACGTTTTGCCAATACTATAATACATTTAAAATTGGTATTAACTTATATAATGGTTTCAGAAACAATATTATATTTAAAGTTCTATAACCAAGAAGACAAAAAAGGTCTCTTAAAACTTAATTAAATTCTTTTTAATTTGGAACTTTGTGTAATAGTTTTACATTCCTGTTTTTCATTTAGGTTATAGGTTTGTATGAAGTATTACATGCAATATTACAAAATATTTAAAGTTGGCTTCTAGCTTGTATAGCTTATTAATTTCAGAAGCCACATTACATTTAATGTTCGATAACTATAATGAAATAAGGTAGCTTAAAACTGAATTACATGTGTTTGAATAACAAACACTGTGTAGTAATTTTACATTCAAACTATCATTTAGGTTATAGGGCTTGTAAGAAGGGAGTATTATTATATTACATTATATTTAAAGTTGGGTCTCAGCTTTTATATTACTTTCAGAAACCATATTATATTTAATGTTCAATAACTATAAATAAATAAGGTCAATAAAAACCTGATTACTTTTGTTCTAATGAAAAACTTTGTGTTGAAATCTTAACGTTTATCAATCATATAGACTATAGGCTTATAGAAAGTATTACTATTTTAGCCTAAATCGATTTATTTAAAGAAACAAGTCATGAGTGTTGAACTTAGTTCGGCTCTTCAAACCTTTTATTAGCAGATTTATTTCGTTTAACTAATCATACATTGATATATTTAATATATTCATTAAAAATTAGCGAACGATGTCGAAATGCCACATTTCCTTGTATGTGTATAGGAAAGAAATAGATAACTGAAAATTTTATTCTCTCTTACACAATGATGTGCAGACGACAGCTCGAAAATTTTAGCCGCAGGTGTCCATCCAGTTATATTATAAACATCAATGCATAAACGTTTATTTTAGGGAGTTTAGGGTAATACGCAGGCCTGCAACCAAATAAATATGTTACTAAATTAGACAGTTGAAACGTCTATAGCTACATAAATTTTAACATGGATCTTAAAGAATGCACTGCTATAGCTAAATAAATATTACAAACCTTAATATGCATTAAAGACCTTTTTAAGGACCAAAAATGAATTTTACAAACAGCATCGTATTTTATATCAACATGTATAGAAAAAATTAGACATTTCAAGGCCCAAAAAAGAATGTTACAAATCATCTGCATTAAAGAATCCTATTTTATATCAACATTTATATAAAATTTAACCAAACGTGGGGGAAAATCTTGCATTACACACATGTTTAAGGGCCTCCAGGACCCAAACCATTTGTGTCAAGAGCACAAAGCAGGGTTCTGATGATAAAATCAATTCTTTATCCAACCATATTAGTGTGTTTGGGACTAGACTTTACAGATCTAAGCAATTTGAACAAAACCTAGACAGTAACATACTTTTTTTTTAAAACAATCATGTTTTACACACATTTTTAAGACAATCTAGGGCCCAACCCAAAATTTGTGTCAAGAGTAAAAAGCCGTGCCCTAATATTAAATTAATTTTTTTTTCTGACCATGTAAGTGCGCATAAGCCTAGGCCCTACAGATTTGAGCATTTATGGGCAAGAATGTGAGAAATATAATTTTTTAAGAAAAATCTTGCTTTACTCACTTTTCTAAAGCGCTTTAAGTCCCAAACCAAAATTTGTATCAAGAGCACAGATTATAATGTAGGGCTACCTGGGTTGAAGTTGGATTAAGAAATCTTATTTATAGGCTATCATACTCAACTTGAACTCAGGCCTATATTTTATGTGCTAGTTTTCTTCATTTTGATTGAAACCCCCAAAAATTAGTGTTTCTATTGACCACTCTCCACAACAGCTAAACTTATATGTTCAGACAATGTGAATTTATTCCCATTAGATCTACTATAAGTAGAAATGCCTAACCATTTATCCAGCTGAAATGAAACGAGAGGGAGGTCAGTGTTTAAAAATCAAAATCTTTGCTTTTAATTGTTAGATAATAAAATTCATCTTGTGATTTGAAGGGAATTATTGAGACTATGTTTAAAAACGATTATGTAACAGTAAACCTAAAGGTAAGGACTTATGTTTATTTATATAATTGTAGGTATATAAAGAGAGCGGGATTCCTTGTATTTCTTTGTCATTATATGACAAGTTTTATATTTTTTGCCATCTCTACACACAGAAAAAAACAAATCTCTAATGATAACAAAATTAATATTTAAAAAAAATATTATATATAATCCAAACAAATCAACAAAACTCTGATCAATCACAGAAGAACGTTATTATTTATAACAAGAAAATTCAAAGAATATCACAACATGGCACCAAAGTATTTAAAAGGCAATAGTTATCATTTTTATTATTATAAACGAACCCACCAGAACAAAACTTAACCTTTCAGGCGTAAACACATTTTTTATGAAATTTCGGGATCGTGAAATATTACATTTTTCAAACTATTTAAAATATTAATTTATTTTAGTAAATGCATCCCCATGTACCAATTTTAAACTAGATCATAATTAATTCTAAAAACCAATTATTTGTAAAGTACTCTTATATTATTATTTTAAAAGAAACATGAATAAGTATTTAACTTATTTTATATATTAACTTAGTGATAGTGCTGCTCTCTAGTAAACACGGAATGAGTTTAGGAGAGTCTCAGCTGCTGACATCTAACAGACAAGTGGCACCCCAATTAAATGGATACAATTCAGGATTTTGTGGATATTATGAGAATGGATGCAAATCAGATTTTTTTTAATTTGTGATGCTTGTATAAGAAAATGTTTGAATGGATCAATCTCAGTATTTTGTGAATATAATGCAAATAATTACAGTGGATACAAATCATGATTTTTGTTCAAGACGTTTATTTGAAAACTGTCTGAATGGATCCCATTCATAATGGATACAAATCAGCTCCCCCGATAAAACTAAACTCTTACTACATAAGTAAAAACACTCGGGGAGGTATGCAAGAACGTTTGTGAATGCTTAGTGGACCGATAGTGTGGACCCGAGTGCACTATCACTTCACCTTTTAACCCATGATGACGCAAGCAAGCAAACGCTAGTGTTCACTTAGCATCCACTTAGTTAAGTTCTTCCATATGGCCCTCAGGGACTGACTCAATCAAAGTTAGCTTGGTGTCCACTTGATGTCGCAGGGCTTGCCACTGCGCATACGACTGGTGACCAATACTATCTTGTCTAGTAACCGTGGATAGAACTAGAGTCTGTTCATGATAGGTTTTTAGAGTTTAAAAATCATGTATGGGTTTTGGGTTGCCAACACTTTTAAAGGATCAATGTTTTGTTATAAGTGTTAAGTTATTTAATTACATGCTATATTTTACATTTAAAATAACGTAAACTTAAGTTTTCTGATACTATTTCACTACTTTTAATAATTTATTTTATCCAATTAGAAACAATATTATAAACAAAATTAAAAATACTTATTCTTCGTTTTGGAATGTTATTTATAATGTGTAATATAGTGCATACATTAATACCTTTTAATAGAAGCTTACTTACTTGGAAAAGAGAAAACATTGTCACTGATTTTATATTATGTAATAAATTATTTTATAATTATTTTATCGTATTTTGAAATATTTAAGTGAATAAAATATTTTTACCCACTGCGTGGGTGCACCATTGTAAAGAACTTGTTTACGTCATGTTCAATCACATGATTTAAAATTGTCAGTCGCCATTTTAAAACAATATTTGTTAGACCTTTAGTGAAAATGCTGTGAATTATAATTTTTTTTAAGTAGAATAAAACAATAAATGGGCCATTTCAGAAAAAAGAGACCTTTTCATTTCACAAGGGTACTGTATTGTGACAAAATAAACAACTAAAATATGATTTGTGTGTGTTTTTTGTACTATGCAACTGATTTGCTAATATTCTTTATGCTTTATTAGCAAAAAGTTATATTTATTGTGTTTTATACATTTCACAGGCCAGTTATTTTTGTTTCCTGTTACAATTACTATAGCTTAAATAATAAATAAAACTATAAGTATGATAATATATATATATATATATATATATCAGTTCTGTTTTATGTAGCTACATTTCTAAATTTAAAAATAATTATAATATGTGGTTGTAATCAAGCAAAATTTGTCACAGAGTTTTGTGTAACTTCCGTCCAAAATTAAAATTTCCTTCAATAATACAACCAGGTAGCAGCACTGGTTTCAAACTCAATAGGACATTAGTGAGAAAGCCATTTTGTGGATACCTCATGTGTTGTTCAGTCTGATAATTGTGATTTATAAGGATTAATTTTCATTGTTTTTAAGATTCATTTGGTTGATCATATACTTTGTGTTCCTTTCTTTCATTATTTAAAATGGTAATAACTATTCTTAGACAAATAATTATGGATGCTTCCAGTGGTGGATTTACGAATGTACCGTCCATAGGCCATAGGCACTAGATAATTTGCCACTCATTTTTCCTACCTTAATTTTTAACCTTCCGATACCCACTTTCCCCTTTATCAACCCTCATACACCGACACATATATACCATATACACTAGTGCTATCTGTTGAATGACAGATAAATAGTTCTTACATTATTTTATTATTTATTATAGTGAAGTTTTAAAGTGGTAAGAATCGAAAAAAAGACTTTAAAAAAATTGAAATAAATGCTCTTACACCATCACAACACACAAATTCAACCATTTTATAATTTAAAAATATATAGTCTGCATTAGTAGGCTGTAGAACATGTTACTACAGATACAATATTAGAATGTACTCAATAAGAGTAGTCTATTGTTTATTTCGACTTGATTTCTGCTAAGCGAACTAGTCAATTATACCAGACAAATCCCTTTTATCCAATACGTGACCTTCAATTAAGAGGATTTTCAGTGAATTAATTGAATAACTGTCTATCTATAGACTAATTTAACTAAACTATAGGACAACGTATATTTGCAACTTTTAATATACCACCATATTTTTAGTTTTAAAAGTATTTCCAAAAGAAGGTGCTTTATTTTTTTTATATATAAGAATTTAAGCCTATACAAAAAAAAAGTATATGAATGTAGGCCTTTAAATGGTAAAACTACTAAATATGGACGCCATTATTTTATTCATATTAATCATAATCCTATTATATGTTTATGTTAATAAACGTAAATATGATTTCTTTGTCACTTGGCCTACATTAAATAAATAAACCACCATCAAAATACTTAAACAGATTTTTATGCTCCAAATTTGTAATAAAATTTATAATGAGTGTCTGAATATATATAAATACATTTTTATTAGTAGAAAATGTTATTTGCACATTTCCTCTATCGTGATAAGTTGGGATAAGGTGTCATCCTTTTTATTTTGCAGGTAGAGGATGAAATGGTTTGGTAGTCTTACCATTATTGCCTCTGTTTTCTATTTAAAACTAGTAACACTGACGTAGTTTAAGATTAAAATGGTAAAAAGAAGTTCTCAGATAAGTTAAAAACACAGAATGCGAAAAAACAGAAAGAAAATTAAATCTAATCTACAGCCTTATGAGGAAATGAAAAGAAAGAAAGTGCACGTGTATGAAGGAAAAATAAAAACAGCCAGTATTAATATGACTGATCGCGAAAGAAGGATACAAAGGAAAAGGTGTAGAGTAAAAACTAGAAATATTCTAGCCAATGTAAAGTCACTAAATAAGTTGGTTGAACATTTGGAAGCTAATTCACCACCACCTAGCCCAGTTGGTGTGCTGCTTGATGTCCAAATGGAAGATGGAGAAGGTAACATCAGTAAAGATGACAAACGGAAGGCTAGTGGACAAAAACGAAGAAGAAAGAATATTAAACAATTAAAGACAACTATAAATAAGTTACAGAATAGATTGAAAATAGCTGGGAAGAGAATGGCCAAATATCGAAAACAGCTGCGTAGATAAAAAAATAAAGCTGTTACAGAAAAGGATAAAAATCCAAGAAAACTTATTAAAAGCTTACTCGCTGGGCAAAAGTCATAAATTACTTTTTGGAGCAGTAATGGAAAAGCAAATAAAGGATAGTTTTGAAAAGGAACAAAACAGAAAAAAGAAACTGGAATTTGTGTCAAAAACAGCTGGGTCAGTTGTTAAGAAATACATATGTACTCACAAACTGAAGGCCTTGACATCTAACAAGGTAATGAAGTTCAACAAATCTAAACAAGATAAATCATTAAAACAAACAGTTGAAACTAAAAAAAAGCACAAAATTTATAACTAAAAGAGGAAAATATTAGATTGACAGCAGATAAAAAAGAAACCGTAAAAAGGTAACAAGTTAAAGTACAGAAAATGTTTCTAAATGAAACAATGTAACATCCCTACAAAAAAAAATCTGCAGCCTGATTTAAAGATATCATAATATGCTTTGTTCTGTCAGTATAAACCTTTATGGGTAGTACTTTCTTCTGACAAAACAGACACACCTGTTTGTGTAGCATTCATTAAAACTTTTCCCTACTTATAAAAAAGTTTACATCTTTAAATATGATAAGTGAAAGTTTTCCTCGAGATATTATTCAAGCCATGACTTCTGAAGACATATCTGAGGTAACTTGTCTTGAAATAACATGTAAGAAGTATAGTATGAAAAATATTGAATTCCACAATTAAGAAAAGCTTGAGGAAACTGTACTTACCAAATAGCTTATGAAATAATTTTTCATTTTATAGTGAAAGGAAATGAGAAGATTACCCAAAAAACAGTAAAAGAAAACATTACATGTAAAAGGAAAGATTTAGTTTTAGAGTTTGAGAAGTCACTTTTAAGTTTTTACAGTATAACGCAAGCATAAATCATCAGTATCATGTTTTTGACTCGATAAAGACAAATTTAAATTCAGATGAACTTTTAATCCACATTGATATTTCTGAGAATTACGGTTGTAAATATGCAAGCGAGGTCCAGGCATTACATTTTGTCTTATCAAAAGGTCAAGTCTCATTGCTTATAGTTGTTGCATATATTTTCTCAAATGAAACTCAAATCAGTGAAAACTGTATCTTTTGGGACGCTAGCAGAGAACTTGTGACACGATTCCACTGCCATTTGTGCTCACTTTCTGCCTGTAATTGAAAAACTGAAGACTTATATAACTGATATAAAAACTGTTCATTGTGTAAGTGACGGACCAACGACTCAATACAGAAATCGTATAATGTTTCATCTGATAGGGAACTATCTACCATCTATGTTGGGTGTGTGTAAAACCATTCGTTGGCACTACTCAGAAGCTGGACATGGCAAGGGTGCTCCAGATGGGATTGGAGGCTGTTTGAAGAGAACGGCAGACAGACTTGTTCCTACATCCCCAATTTCAAGACTTGTCTGAAGTGCTACAAGCTGAGGTTAAGAGTATCCACATTATGACAATGGATGAAAGTCAGCTCCAGAAAAAAGATGAACACCTTCCAAATCTAATAACAATTCCAGCTTTTAAAGGGACGATGCGCAGACATGAAGCTATTTGGAACAAGGGATCAGACTAACTACCAGTACGTCATCTTTCCTGCATGCAGTGTCAACCAACAGAGAAGTGTACACATTATGTACTGATCCCCATTCAGCTTGCTTGTATCCTTCCTAATATATTTTTTATACTTAAAGGGTTAATGGACACTCCTAGCTAATTTTAAAATTAAGTGGAAATAATTGGTAAGACTGTAAAATTTGATAGTCAGAATCAAGCTCAAAAAGCGTTTTCCTTAGCAGTTTTGTACAGGTACAAAGTCAACCAAACTTGTTGTTGACGATATATACTCAGAATCTGAGGCTGAAGAACCAACAATAGAAAAGGAGTTGGATGTAAATGACTTCGTGGTAGTGGAAGTTAAGGGGAAAAAAAGATATACCCCATTACATTGCTGTTATACAGGCTGTGGATCCACATGAAGAATTCACCGTGTCTTTCTTGAAAAATTCTGTCGAGGAAAGTTTGTTTTCTCCGAAAAAGAGGATATTTCTGTCATAGATACGAGTGATATTGTTCAAGTGCAATCCCTCCAACTATAAACCAACGGGGCCAGCACATGTTCTTTAAATTAAAACACAATTTCCTAAAATCAATTCATATCTTTAGCTATTGCTAGTTAATTTACCTAATTTTACATAAATAATATTTATATATTTGCTTGCAAATATGTAGAATTGTTTAATACTCCACATTCATCACAATACTACCACTGTACTCATGCAAAGGTATCCACGTTTCCAGATTGTTCCCCTTGTTTACATGTGATGTGTCCTCTGTTACTCTGTATGTCTCCTCCATTCACATGTTTTTATATACTTTTGTATAAATCATGTTAAAGGATGAAAAGATTGTGACCATTAGTATTTCTAATATCAGAACAATATTATAAAACATGATTATTATTTTTAAACTGGAATAAGCAATGTTAAATATATAGAAATTTTAATTCCAAAAGGTATCTTTTTTCTAAAATGACCCAAATAAGCTTTGTGCCCAACCTCAATAAAATATAAATAATAGTGTCCTAAATTACTGAGATTGTGTAACAAAGGAGTAGCACTAGCCTAAGATAGGGATAGGGTGTAATGAAGTGGACTGGATAGAACTAACTCAACACAGGGATATGGTGTAATGAGGTGGACTGGATAGAACTAGCTCAACACAGGGATAGAGTGTAATGAGGTGGATTGGATAGAACTAGCTCAACACAGGGATATGGTGTAATGAGGTGGACTGGATAGAACTAGCTCAACACAGGGATAGAGTATAATGAAGTGTACTGGATAAAACAAGCTCAACACAGGGATAGGATGTAATGAGGTGGACTGGATAGAACTAGCTCAACACAGGGATAGAGTATAATGAAGTGTACTGGATAAAACAAGCTCAACACAGGGATAGGATGTAAAGAAGTGGACTGGATAGTACTAAGTCTACACAGGGATCGGGTGTAATGAGGTGGACTGGATAGAACTATCTCAAGACAGGGATAGGGTGTAATGAAGTGGACTGGATAGAACTAGATCAACACAGGGATCGGGTGTAATGAGGTGGACTGGATAGAACGAGCTCTACACAGGGATAGGGTGTAATGATATGGGTAGGATGGATTTGGCTAACTGTGTATGGCAATGACCTTTCAATTTCTTACTGTCACTTATTAAGTGAGTATATCATTTTATTTGTTACTCTCCCTTTTAAAGGACCGTTTATTGACCTAAAATACTACAGTTAAATTGTAAGGCCCCTAAAGACTACTTTTAATAAATATATGATGGTTTCTTAGGATAAGCGCACTGACATTAGTGTAGAAAACCATAAGGATGAACCATTTTGAGAAATACTCCTAATGCACCCATCAAAATATAAAAATCCACTTTCCCGTCATCGTAAACAGAGTAATTTACGTGTCTGGTGCCTTTCATCACGTTCCCACTAAGGAGCGTGGGTGTGAAATATTTCAAATGATAAATTATGCCTTGTAAATTGTATGCATATAACGAGGCCTCATTCCAGTTCAGTGCGCATATTGGGTTCAGAACACTCGTATCTGTTTTGGCTGGGAATCGACATAGGGTCAATAGATTTCAATAACCATCCTATTAGTAGAAAAATTAGGTTAAGGTTTTAAATGTAGCATCTATTATTATTATTATTATTATTATTATTATTATTATTATTATTATTATTATTATTATTATTTATTAGCCCCACGTCTTACTACCCGTTCGGTTTATACGCATAAAGCTATCCAATTTAATTAAACTATTAGTAGGTTAGTAGGTTTTAAAATTTAAAATTACATTAAAAACCATTTCAACATTTTCATCAAATTGTTAAAGATAGTATGACGTGCTCGTGATGTTTTCAATTCCAGGAGAACACAATAATCAATTTTGTGAAACCACCCCCGTGCTCCAACGAGCAGACGAGTAATTTGTTTAATTCCACTCGGCTCACTCAGCAAAGTGTTGTGTAATAGCTGTAATCTTCCCCGACCAATGAGAAAAGAGTGTTCGTGGCACGTGAAGTACCGCTCCCTTACTCTTGATATTTTGTAATTAGGTTTTTATGAGAGATGCAAGCATACTAACCACTCCCTACTCGATATCCAGTTTCCAATCAACTGATAGGATTTGGAGTCATTATTGCGAGGTGTTTCAAGAAACGGACTGCTTGTAATTTAAATTCCTAGGAGGGATGGGGGTAACCATGGGCTTAGGGATAATTTAGCTTTGAGAGGGTTTTCAAAATTGTAGGTTCTGACAAGATGTTAAGGATGTTCCAATGATTGAAAAAATTGACTTACAAAAAATTCAATTTCAAGTGATCAATTATGATAGAGTGGGGTGAACTAACCTCTCGTCCAAACCCCTCCAAGACCGAGTGACCCCGGTGGCAGGTAATATTATTGTCATTGCGACTTGCGAGTGAGTTTTCTTTAGAAGGTGGGTGTTTTCGTTCCGCCCTTAGATGTTTATCACTTACTAAGAAATGTGTACTTTGGTCCTTGTTCCTGACTATAATCTGCAGTAAGTGATAGTTGTGACTGCTAGCATACAGCCTTCTCTCTCTAGGTTTAGTTTCTCCCTCTAATACTACCCTCGGGCTTTTTCTCTGCTGGGAAGGGGGGAGGAGGGAGTTAACTCAGGTACACACTGACTAAGATAATCCTGTCCGGGTTAAATGAATCATTGTAGCACGGGAATTTCCTCTTTATGAAAATAAAAACTAATTGAAGGCATATTATATTATTTCTTAAATTTTCAACTTACTATAACGTGCACTTTATTAACTGACTAATTATATCGGAGCATGAATTACAAACTAGCTGACTCCAAAACAGTCAAACGAGATCCCCAGCTGTCAACTCGTCACTGCGATAGGAATATCCCAATTTGATCAATGATAAGTTTATCGAACGTGCGGGGAATCGAACCAAATACTTTTGGTTAAGAATAAGCCCAAATAATACAATTATTATCACATTATTTAAAGGAAGTTACCTACTTTAGTACACATAATATATTGTTTAATAAAGACATATAAAACTAAAATACATTTTACTTTTTTCACTAACAGTGAGGTCGAAGCTCAAATCTTATTCGAATTAATTGGGAGAGGTTTAACCCAACCTATATATTAAAACGTTAAAAATCCTTTGTTTTAAATTATGACCAAATAAAATCTTTCAACAACATATGTGTATTCCCATAATTACTTTTGTGTTAGTTCCCTAGGGCTATCTTTAAGAATTTATAGGCCCTCCCTTTCTAAAGCACCTTTTTTTCTGGAGTGCGTGTTTTTTTAAACTTTTCCATGAACTGCAACATTTTAAAATGGTTTAATTATATGTTTAGAGTTGGGTTATTGAGGTTATAAATAACTAGTTGATAAAATAAAATAGCGTAGACCCACGATTTTATAAAAATATGTGAATACATAAAATCAATATTTAGTATTATTTTGTTTTCTCTCGTAAATTCAAGTTAAGTTTAAATCTTTTTTCTTGACAGTTACAGGATTTTTAAGGGTGTCGAAGTGGTTAAACAAATCGACTTCTTAAAAGTTAATTACAAGTGAACAATATTATGAATGATAGATTGGGGTAGAATAACCCCCCTTCACCCACTCCCAGATCGATTGACCCCGGTGGAGGGTAATATTGTTGGTATTCTGGATTTTTTTTTCAAAGCAATGGCGTACTTGTCAAAACATGTTTAAAATATCATTCTTGTTTAGGCCTAACCTCAAAACCAACAGTATGAGTGCCCAATAGTGTGGCGCACGAATACATTCTTTAAGCCTCCTTTTTGTGCTAGTGTGGTTGGCGTCATGTAACACTCATGTTGAGCTCTTACCGTGTGCGTTCCGCTAAATAAGAACAGTGCGTTCCAAACTTAAAACAAAGTATTTAACAGGTTATGGGTCCAGGCACCCAACAACCGCGTGAATATCCACGTAATATTTCGTAAAACTGTCCGTCGGGTAATTCACAAATCCGTTTCATGAATTCGCGCTCGCGTTATGAAGCGACGTAATTCGCCATTTATTTATCATTAGGTTCGCGCGATCAGCAAAGAGCATTGTGTCGTGTGTTTGAAGTTCTAAAATCCGCGAGACCAAAATAGAAATAATGGCCGAAAAGTTTGACGTAGCACACGTAAATAAGTTCGACGGCAATAATTACCACCAATGGAAATTTCAAATTAAATGTGCCCTAAGGGCAAAAGGAGTCTTTGATGTTGCAAAAGGCGCCATGGAAAAGCTGGCAATATACAAAGTGAAGGAACTAGAAAAGTGGAACAAAGACGACGCAATTGCTATGTTTACACTCACTACAGCTATGGAATTATCACAGATCACATTAGTTGAAAATTATGACTCGTCTAAAGAAATGCTAGAGAAATTAGACTCTATCTTTGAGCAGAAATCAGAAATGAACAAAATGCTAGTCCACGAACGCTTTCATCAGTACAAGATGGACGCCAACGACTCTATTGCTCAGCATATTGCCAAGATAGAAAATCTCGCACCACAAGTGATAGAGACTGGTTAACAACTCAGCAATGTTACTATAATGACTAAAATTCTTGGTAGTCTACCTCCCAAATTTAGAAACTTCAGACAAGCTTGGCTTTCACTAGACGAGGCTAGACAGACAATCCCAAATATGACGGCACATCTGTTTGATGAAGAGGCCAGTCTCACATCAAATGAATAATCGGAAAGTGCATTTTTATCTTCGACAAATTTAAAAAGCTATTTTAAAAGTTCTAATAACTCTCAAAAGTCCAATCAAAAACAAAGGAATAGATCAGGAAAACCAAGGATAACGTGCTATAATTGCCAAAGAAAAGGACATTACGCCAATGACTGTCGTGCACCCAAGAAACCCCGAGAAAACGGACAGAAAAACACTCACAGTGACCGTTCCCAACAGGGTCATTTCTCAGCGTTCAGTGCAGAGAAGCAGGATGTTATGCTAAGATCGGCGATCACCACCGAGGATAACTGGACAATCGACAGCGGCGCTTCTGCACATATGACTAATCGTCGTGATTATTTTTCTAAGTTTGAAGAGACTGTAGACAATACGAGTGTCGTGCTTGGAAACAACCAAGTTCTTTCTGTGATGGGAAAAGGAAGCATTAAAATAAAAAAGTTCATCAGAGGTAATTGGTGTGACTCCATCATCGCAAATGTGTTGTATATTCCTGAACTAAGAAAAAGTCTTTTCTCTGAAGGTGTAATAACTGGAAAAGGGATGAAGATCCTCAAGGAAGATAGATATGCAGAAGTTTACGAAAACGGGGAGCTAGTAGCAAGTGCGGTCCGTGAATCAAACAATCTGTATCGAATGTTATTCCGCACTATAATCCCTCATCAAGAAGTAGGCCTAAATTTCACCGCAAGTGGAAGTCTAAAATTGTGGCACGAGAGACTTGGACATATAAATAAGAGAACTTTGCGTGAAATGATCACCAAAGGCTTGGTCGAAGGTGTAAATATTAATGACCTTGAAGATTTCTTCTGTGAGTCGTGTCAGTATGGTAAACAGTACAGGTTACCATTTTCGCCCTCAAAGCATGCCAAGGCCAAACCAGGTGAACTCATTTACAGTGACGTGTGTGGCCCAATGTCCACACCATCAGTTCAGGGTGCTAAATATTTTGCATTATTTAAGGATGATTGTTCAGGCTATGGTGTTGTATTTTTCATCAAGCACAAAGCGGATGTTGTTGTGTGTTTCAAAGATTTTGCAAATATGATAAAAATAAATATGAATATTCTATTAAGACCCTATATACTGACAATGGGACAGAATACTGTAATCAGGAAATGAAAGAATATATGTCAAAACATGGAATTGAGTTTGAAACAACGGCACCTTATACTCCTGAGCAAAATGGTAGAGCCGAACGTGACATGAGAACCATAATGGAAAGTGCACGTTCAATGTTATATGCAAAGGATATTCCAACATATTTATGGGCAGAGGCAGTAAACACAGCTGTTTATATTCTTAACATCTCCTCCGAGACATTTTTCTTCCTGTCTCCTTTAGGCATCATGAATAGGATGTTTTCCAACTCCTAATAAGCCATCACTGCCAAACCTCACGACAAACAGCCTGTGAATTGACCCTTGGAGTTCCTACTAATTGATTGAAAGGCCTTTGGCAAATGCTGATACCCTTATGTCTTAGTTCGCACTTTACTGTCCTCTAGCTAGTTTTTTCCAACCACAAGAAGTTTTTTCTAGCCCCTATTTCCTAATAACTGCAGATTGTTCGTGACCTATTGGTATAATATTTATTCTTGTCGGCTATTGCCATTTAACGATTGCTATTAACGAACGTTTAACTCACTATTAATTGATAGCTTTTTGCTATCTTCGTCCTTGTCCCACCACGTGGAGGCAGTGGAAATTTCCACTAGACCTTGAATTCCGGTTCCCTTATGAATACTTTATTGAATAACATTTTAACCAAGAATATTAGAAAGATGAAATATTCACCATAATTTGACAAAAAATAAGCTCTATATGATGATACTAGTCCATTTTTAATAAGTTTCCTGGAACAATTTTTATTTACAAATGTGTTAATAACTCACCAATGTATCAAGTTTCATTTCTGCGAACATTTTCACAGAATCCTTGATATTCACTTAACTGATCGTGTTACTTTTCCGAATTTTCTGACGCGTTTTTCTCAGCTTTTCAGGAAATTTTCGTGGAGCGCTTCTAACATGCGTCCACCTACTGACTACTCCGTGACTGTGTGATGTACGTATGGGAGTCTATTTCTATCAAATAAATTGTCTATAATTTTGTTGGGTGTACTTAGAATATTGACAGGTGTATTCAATGGTGGAGTAATATTCCGGTCACGAAGAGCTTTAGAAATACTCCCCACACTTGTTTTTTAAATTCCTTGTATATATACGAAAGAAGCCCTGCTAACTCCCAGTTTCCATGCCCAGCTTAATAGCATATCTGTGAGAACAACTGCAGCTATTTTCCTCATCATTTTTGGCCCGAACTCTTTGAACACAACCTATTTTAGTAAAAACCTCCCACTTATATATTTTGAATATTGCTGTCCACCATTTTATTAAAGTTGAATAAGATTGCCTTACTTTTTACTTTCTCTCTATCTTACAGGTAGAGAAAGTATGGTGATCGTCAAAAAAATCGAAGTCGAGATTTTGATGAATTTTCACGTTTCATGACTTCCTGAATCCGAAAAAGTGTTTTTTGAATTTCCGTCTGTCTGTCTGTCTTTCTGTCTGTCTGTACCTCCAACTAGAGCCTAAACTAGTTTTACCGATTGAGCTGAAACTTGATATCTAGGGTTTTCATAGGGTTGCCCCGAGGGGTTTTTGGAATTGGATATCTACCCCTAAAATTAAGGGTAGTTTACTGAAGGGCAAAAAGAGAAAAAGTCGATTTTCTCAAAATCGGCTTTAACGATTTTGATTAAATTTCATTTATGAACTTTAATAAATATTCCAAACAAAATGGCTACTCTCAAAATTTCGGCAAAATGGCTTTAAGGGCTCCGGTCTGATGCGTAAATTAACATTTTTTATAATAGCTCCGAAACTATTTGAGATATGAAATTACTTAGCATTACAAATATGTATATATATTTATAATACAAATATTTTATTCGAAACATATTTTTATAAAATCAATAATTTTCAATCTATACGCAATTATATATATATTTTTAGCTTTTTGGATATTAAAGCTTAAGTATTTCGATCGTAAAAAAAACTAACCTGAAATGTTGATGGATTTCGACGTCTCATGACCCCCCGAACCCTAAAAAATAGTCTTTGCAATGCCGTCTGTCTGTGTGTCTATTAAAACTTAAAATTAAGGGTAGTTTACTGAGGGGCAAAAAGAGAAAAAGTCGATTTTCTCAAAATCGGCTCAAACGATTTTGATTAAATTTCATTTATAAACATTAATAAATATTCCAAACAAAATGGCTACCCTCAATATTTCGGCAAAATGGCTTTAAGGGCTCCGGTCTGATGCGTCAATTAACATTTTTTATAATAGCTCCGAAACTATTTGAGATATGAAATTACTTAGCATTACAAATATGTATATATATTTATAATACAGATATTTTATCCGAAACATATTTTTATTAAATCAATAACTTTCAATCTATACGCAATTATATGAATTTTTTAACTTTTTGGACATTAAAGTTTAAGTATTGCGACCGTAAAAAAAACTAACCTGAAATGTTGATGGATGTCGACGTCTCATGACCCTCCGAACCCTAAAAAATAGTCTTTGCAATGCCGTCTGTCTGTGTGTCTATAAAAACTTAAAATTAAGGGTAGTTTACTGAAGGGCGAAAAGAGAAAAATTTGGTTTTTTCAAAATCTGCTCAAACGATTTTGATTAAAATTCGTATCTAAGCGTTGATTAAAATTATAAATAAACTGGCTATTTTCATTTTCCTATGAAAATGATTTTTAGGGTACATTAAAGAAGCGTTAATTTCCGTATCTCCACAACTATTTGAGAAACTAAACAACTTATCATTGCAAAATTGTAGGACTATTAGAAATAAAAAACTTTTATTTGACATATATTTTTATAAAAGCAGCAGTTTCTGAGATATTTGCAAATATATTAATACAATTTTGTGAGCTTTAGTTGTAAACATATACTACTTAAGTCTTAACGCAATAATTCTCCAATGCCATAGAGTAATTAAATATAAGTAAGGTATCTAAAAAAAAGTATGTTATTTTTCCTTAAAGCTCTTAGGAGAAATGTTTGCACAGCAATGATCTATCTCCATTTTAGACTCAATAGTCAATATTTACATTTTTTATTGGTCAAAATGTATAAATGAATAATTAAATATCAATGCGATGACTTGAAGATGTGCAACACCTTATAAAATGTTAAAATTTTAACCAGAAATCGAAATTTTAATACGAAGTGTTGGTGACCTGGTGGTCTAGAGGTAAGGTGTCAGACTTCTGTGCTGAGGTCCGGGGTTCAATCCCAGTTCCCGGCACAGATTTATCTGATTGCCAAACCCTTCCTTTACCTCTGACAAGACGTGTATTAATCACAACTTGTGAATGTGTGGAATGCCAGGCCTCCACCGTGGTTCGGATTCCACGTTAAACTGTAGGTCTTCCATTTCATCTCACAATCACCCTACCATTTCACATTAGCGTAAGTGCGTATAACCCGAACGGATAGTAAGACGCGGTGATAATAATAATAATACGAAGGGTTGACCCTTGTGGAAGACATTAAACTGTTTGAAATGCTCTTAGGTGGACAAATATGCGCCTCTTTTCTCATTGATTCTATATCATTGTATATTATTTTCATGCGTGTTCTTATGTGGAGTGGTGATGATACAATGTACATTATTCCGTTCAGAAATCTTACGAGTTTATAGAAAGAGAGAGAAAGTCTGTGCGGTGTACCATACCATTTATTTCTTCACATACTATTTCAAAATATGTATACTATTTACAATGACAGTCAGGCTCAGTACTTTTTTCTCCTACATCTATCCTTTTCCGATTAACTAGTCTTTCGGCAATAGACTTCATTTTTATGTTTTGTTTTCAACTATCATATTTAGCACTTTTCTATTATGCCTTATAGTCCTGGGCATAACTATACCTCCTTCAGCCCCAAAGCTATCTCAAATTGCACCAATCTAGCGGTAACTCTCACTTTCAAATATTGTTATTGTTGGAACAGTTGCGAGTGAGTTCTTCATCATAGTTCTTATCAATAAAGTTATCCATCTATTTTTTATCAGGCAATTTTTTGTATTCAGTATTATTTACATGTTGTTTTGTTATTTTATTTTCAACATAAGTGATTATAAATACATTTAATCTGATTGCAATAGTATTAGACTGGTTAGTAGTGGTTATTCATAGCTGTGTGAACCACCCGAGTCTTACTCGCACAAAACAATCAAGAGGGCAAGTTCAAAATTTGTTTGAATTTTTCAATTATATCCAGATCCAACTTCTTCTACCAATAGATTCAGAATTTTTTTTAAATGTTAAATAAATATATTAACTGGATTCCAACAAAAACTGGAGCTGCCCTCTTTATGCTGCAAGTTCCTCAATTATTGAAATGACTTGAAATTAAACTCTAATTAAAAGGTGAAGATCCTTGTAACTGTCAACAGTAACCAAATAGCCTAAAGTTATAGCAAGATGCACATTGGCTGAATCGCTTGCCTGATATAAGTGTTTTTCTCTGAAATAATTGGTGAGATTTTCCATAGTATATCAGTATAATCAGTTAATGACATGCGACGGAAGTTCTCAAATTTTACTAAGGGCTTATAAAGTAGCTTTATTGATATATTTTCCATGCGTCCACTGCAACAACAATAGTAGTTATTTTAGTATTGATTGCAGCCTCTATTATTATAGTTAAACAGTACAACTTAATAAGAAATTTTATAACTCACCTCTCCACATTTTAATATATCGTTGTCATATTCTTTTTCTTATAGGATTTTGAATTGTTTTTATGTTGTGTATAAACGGAAACTTTTATTAGCGTTTTGAATTCAAAACTGATGCAGTAGCAGGTTTTATATTCTTCATCATTGACAGACATAAACACAACGACCACACGATCGACGATTATAGGCAAGAGGAGAGTGTGTAGGTAAATGCTCTCGTCCTCACTCAGCTCATAGAGTACATATTGTCTATTGGAGAGTGTGGATGAAGCATTATGTATTGAAATGTGCTCATCCTTATGGTGACTGCCATGGTCCGGGAGAGACAAGAAGCGTGTGAGATGTTCCTCGTCTATTAATCATGGGGGGGGTGCCTCCTCTTGGTGGCCCACGGTAGTATCAAGAGGGTGGCTTAATCTCTATCTAAGGTTCTTTGTGGGAGTTAATGAGGGCTGAGGGTGGGCAACCCTCCTCGCCACACACTAAGAGGTTGGTAACTAGTACCTTCTGGGAAATTTGATCAGGCTACCTCCACGAGATACACGGTGGAAACTAAGGTTGATATGCGTTATTCGTGAGGCTCAGTGAATGAGCTCCTCCTATGAGTTAGCACCCCTACGTGAGTACCTAGCACCCAAATAATGAGAAGCCATCTCCTGCTGAGCGAAGCCGTCCAAGATAAGGGGGGTCCCTGTTATACAGCGATGAAAGAATCAACGGATGGCACGGGGTCTTTGGTCCCTAAATTGCTCACTGCGCACATAATGTGCGTGGCTACGCTTGAAGTACACAACACAATTAGTTAGAGGAGTCTCGCTAGAGGTGTTAGTTCCCCAGACCAGTGATTGTCAAACCCTGACATGGTAGATGGGTTTCCACTTTGAAAAATCTTTGATTTATAGAAGGTGAAAATAAAAATCAACCAACAAATCAATTTAAGAATGATATTTGTTAAGGGTTTATGCAAACATCTACGTATTACCGCGCTAAATTATAAATATAATACATATGAGGGTAGGTACTTATTTATTCTGTAAATATAATTTTAAATGAACACACACTCAAAGTTTAAAAACAGTGTTTGATAATTTATTTTGAAATCCGAGCGTGTTTAAATTGAAGGATAAATCCACGCGTTGCTTATGAATAGTATTTATTACAATTCAGTACGCTACATTAAATAAAACAACACAACCAAGCATATTGTAACAGCAGTAAAAATAAATTAGTTAGGTATAACTTTATTTTGTAATATTGGAATAACACATAAAGCGAAAATGCCAAACAAAGTTTAAATCTCTTATCATTACTAAATTAGACGTTTGCGGGTCAAGAAAAATCTCTTGAAGTAAAACTCTACCTTACTTATTTTAAATTAAAATATGAGCCATGGAGCCAGGAATAGAAGTCGAGAACCTTAGCTTAATATGCCAGTGATCTTAGCATTGTGCTATCCAAGAGTCATTTTGTTCACAGGGTCATTATTCACTCACATTTTAAGGACAAATTTGTGATGGGCGTGCAGAAACCTTTAGCTATATGAAAGATATTCATTCCATTACCACCAATCAACATTCATACTTAGTTTCAAAATGTCAACCAAACTCCTGTAAAATCGTGTTGAGAAAGCCCACCTAGCTCCTATCCCCCGTTTTACCTATCACAATGTGTCTACCGCCAAACGTTGCGTCATGAATATGACCAAATATGGTAAATGAACACTGTTGAAGGCAGGTCTGATAGTGGCCAACCCTTTATGCTTAACCCGTGATCCTACTTTAATCCTGCTAATAATTTGCACCCCCAAATAAGTGTCAAAATTCTCAAAGTTGAAACTGACATAATTAACTATGGCCTAATCGTGTCTCGTTATGTCGAGCCACCAAACCAGTCATAGGGTTGCTTAATATTTCCCAAAATAGACTCAAGGTGACCTTAATAAATGTATGCGCAATCAGGGGCCCACTAACAACATTATTTAATATGCACATTGAAGAGCCGTCTAGTAGCTACTAAACAAATATTTGTCAGGAGGATATCTACCATTAACAGGTGTGAACAAGGTTCATAGGGCGTCGTGTTAAAGTGTTCCCACCTGTGGCCTATTCCTGTATCAACGGGTAGTGTTGCCAAACTGGTGACTTAGCTACGTCATAGATACTGACGTCATCATCCGTAGCCTATTCCTTATCTTGACATGTCAGCTCACCAAACCATTTCTAGTTTTCCTAATAAATGCTGATATAATCGATGCTTTGACGTTTTTAGTATTAAAGGGGAATCTGGCAAAGCACTCAGTCATGGACCAGATTTCAAAGTGAGAGAAACCCATGTACGCTTAATACGGTTTGAGATTAGAACCCCTTTTCTCAAATCTGTACTCTCGAGCACGCACACCTTTTGCTCTATTGACTTCCCCTTTGCTCAACTTTGTACCCATTTACAACTGAACATACGCCCTTTTTGGCTAAAATGTGTTTCCTCTTTTATTCGATACGCACCACTTTGGTTCAATTATGCCTTTCTTTTCGTCAATACGTACCCTCTTTACTCAACTGTGTATATATATATTTTTTAACTAAAATTTGATCAATTTTGTTCCCCTTTTGGTCACTACAAACTTCTAACCAAATTCAAATTCAGCTACATCCTCTAAGGGACTCGAACCAAACGGACCAAAAATAGGGAAAATACTGGCAGGATTAAAACAGCGTCTATAAGCTCTGGGTTATGTCGCTGTAGAAAAGCCTACCAAACTTATTCTTGTCCCTACATGTCGTGAATCAAGCCGGTGCCAGGTTTGTGTCCCAAAATGTTGTTTTACACCATCAGGTTTGCAACAGTTTGGATTGCAATCTAGGTTCAATGAGCTGAAGATGATGACACTGAGGAATTCCCCTGGCAATAAGCCATGGGTCAAATGCAATGGGAGAGTGAGGAAGACCATCTCGTGAGATACAGTTGACCTCATAAGAGGTGAATTCCGATGTCTACTCGTAATTTTGCAGTCAAAAATAGCAGCTGACCTTACTACGAAGTTAAATCTAAACATTCGTAACTATTTAATTGAATAGTGTCTATTTATGTTATTCATTTTATATTTGAACTAAATAATGTATTAAACTTTTAAAATTATAGCCATTTTTCAAATATGTGGTAATTTTTTATAATATCGATTTTATATTTTTATTTTAACGTAAATTATTGTGATTAAATTTTTTATTTCTCAGTAAATATAGCTTTTAATGAATAGTGACTGTATGACAAATTGTACCTTTGATTTAAAATATACATACCGAAGAACTGTCATTCTTCCACTTGTGGAGTCTGCCTAGGATGCCCGAGGTTACTGACAGCTCCCCCTCTGAGGGCGGCTGTAAAATACAAAGGCCAAGTTTCATATTTATGTACAAGGATATTGCTAAATAGGTAATACTTATCTTATACTCTTTCATTTCAGAAGTATGGATATGTACCCACCTCCTTGGTGAATAAACTAAAATAGAAAAATAGTTTTATGAATAGATAAAGACATTTAACGTGGTTAAAATTATAAAGTTATATTTATTATTTTATATAATATATTTTAACCACAAATATATAAAATAAAATAAAGTAATGGTATAAAATTAAATATAAATGAAAGGTGAAGCTTGGGGGATGAATGATTATTATTGCGGAAATGAGCTGTATCACTACTATAATAAATAGATTAAAACTGACACCTGGACACGGAAATCAAACACACGGCACCTTTGGTTTACCACACCAATGCTCAACCACTGAATTATCCAGGGACCCTTTTGCTCAGGATCATTCTTCACCCATGTGTAGAGGCAGATTCTGTGATGGATATCAGATACTCAGAGCCATCAATGATATCACAGCCACCGGCAGCTCATTTGTGTCTTTATGTTACCAATAGCACAAATATTTTAGAAATTCTAAGAGAGTCAAGATGGAAGAAAGCAACGCCTTGTCCCGTGTAAAGGTGTAATTTTTCAATGTATTCGATTGTAATCTAGATAATGCTAATTTTCGTAGCTATAATGATTCATCCCCCAAGATTCGCCTTTCATTTATACTTAATTAAGTAATTCATTACGTCACTAGTCTAACCTTCTATAAGTCAGAGACTTTTCAAAGTGAAAACTCAACTTCTATGACAGGATTTGGTATCCACTTGTCTGAGGGAACAAATACCTCTCGCGAGGCTCCTCTTGCTGTTCATAGGTGTGGCTTCAAGCTTAGCTACGCACATTACGTGCGTAGTTGGCAGCTTAAGGACTAGCGACCCAGTTCACGCCATAGATCCCTTTCAACACCGGACAACTGAGATAACTCCCTCGTTGCCTAGACTTCCATCAGACGGAGGCCATGCGCCTAGCCTTAGGACTAACTCCAAGGAGTTTTCAGGCTAAAGTTGCCCAGTGAGGACCTTGGGGAGATGGCCTGACCAGTTTCTCGGAAGTTACTCTAGCTACCTACAGCTTAGTGTGTGGCAAGTGTGGGAGTCCTCCTCCTATTCACCTCTAACACAGATGCTTCTACCGAGATTCAGCCATCCTTTGGGTAAAACCTCCAGATCTTGTCCGGGGCTATCTGCCAGGATTACCGGACGAGAGACTTTCCCAGGCTGAGAGGTATATCGTCTTGCCTTGTCTGGTTCAGGGCGTTCACCGCGAGGGCGAGCACATCACATAGACAATAAGATTCCAACCTCAACACAGTGCTACCCACTGATATATACCTAAATGTGTAGCGTTGTTTTATTCCATCTTGATTAACTTATAACGGAGCATGTATTTGTACTATCGACAGCATAGAGCTACCACTGATTCACCGGTGGTTGTGATATCAATTATATTTCCTGATGGCATTCACAAATAAATTACAAATTATGTCTTAAAATATGAGTTAATAATGACTCTGAGGACGGTATGGTCCCTAAATTACTTAGTGGTAGAGGCTTGGTGGGCTAATCTAAAGGTCCCATATTAAAGTGTAAATTTTCAATATATTCAATTATAATCGCGATATGGCTCATTTCCGTAACTATAATAACTAAGCCCCAAGCTTCGTCTTTCTTAAATATACTTAATTATATAGAGTTGCTTCCTATCTTGAATCGCTTGATGAGTACAATGTATTTTTAATTTTGGAAGCATAAAGGCACAACCATGTCGTCAGTGGTTATGATATAAATTATAGCACTTAGTAGTTTATAATATTCACACGTCCATTACAGATTATGCCTTAAAATATGAGAACAACAACAATATCACTGAGTTAAAAATCCAATGAATACAAATTAATACCTTAAGAAAACTCCCTCAACATTTCCAAATTAAAAAACCTCCATTCCTATCTGCACCCGCCCATCCTTCCATAGTATTTAATTACCTGTTCGGGCCAGTGTCGAGAAGACTTGAACCTTTTTTCATTTCCTTTATTGTCATTCTATCTTCAAATCCATATAATTGATTGTATTTTAATTAAATTATCATTTAAATCAATTCAAAAAATGTATCTATCTACTATCTAATTTCTACAATATCACAATACAAAATACCTTCTTATATTTATAACTTCCTTGATTTCATATTATATTTCTTCCAGATTGTTCTTATTTCACTTCATAAATACAAGTTAATTTTAACTCTCCTATTAGTTTCCATGATAACACTACATGGGATACTCAGTAACATAGTTTTAATTTCTGGTAAATATGATTTTTCATAACTATTTTTTTTTCAACATTATAATTTATTAACCTTCACTAATTTTATGCTATACCACATTGGCTAGCGCATTGTGTCTTAACCATAAATTTCATTCAGTGTGTTCTTTTATTTCTTATCAGACCAGAGAATGATGCCGCTGGTGCATTGAAACATGTCGTCAAAATAACTGTGCAGTTCTTGCAGCCAGAATTCAAGGAACGGGGAACAACAGCTAAGAAATAAATTCAATTTTTACTTTTCAAATTTAATTATTTTTCTATCATTTCTCAAGAGTAATACATTAAATTTCAATATAAGTTATGCATGGTCACATCATCCTTTAAGATTAATTCTTTCAACTTAGTTTTAGGTGTAATTGACTCAAATATATATTTTAAAATTTACTTAATTTTTAGACATTCGTTATAACTTCAACATATTCATAGTTAAAATGTATCATAACTTGTAACTATTACTACCAAATCTTTTACAAAGATGATTTAAATATTATGCATACATATTACATTTATATTATATATTTATGTTTCTTTCACGTCAATCCAGTACAACTGGTCCAACTTAAATTAACCTAAAATAGAATTTTATTTTTCTTAATACGAGTATTATCATTGTTCAGTCTACTTGACAAATACACAATCTCAGACCACTCCACCCGATCCTAAGCCCCACCTACGAGTATAATAGTAGTTGACCATGCATTCAACTGCAACCCACTAATAATAATTCTAACTTCTCCCAAGCAAATGAGCACCGTTGGGAAGTTTCAAAATCACTTACATTTAACGTCGGTACAACGTCTTGAAATCTGTATCTTTGAAATTTTACTTGTTGATTCTACTCATCTCTATTTATTGCTAATGTTGTTGCTAATATTTGCTACTAAAGGATTGGCA
This sequence comes from Timema podura, assembly GCA_033556935.1. Lineage (NCBI taxonomy): Eukaryota > Metazoa > Arthropoda > Insecta > Phasmatodea > Timematidae > Timema > Timema podura. The sequence continues at coordinate 34,467,395 of JAVRXN010000006.1, read as the reverse complement.
TCCGTTAAATATGTTAGAAGCTCACACTATGTGAACGGGAGGGATTTTTACGTCATCATAAGTACTAAGTGTTTTTCTTTATTAAGACAAGCCGTTAGTAATCCCATGAATGAACCAGTATGATTAAACAAGCCATTAGGAGAGGTTGTTTTGCACTTCAAAAAAAGCCTCTCTCATGAGGTTTTAAACCTAGGCCCTCTGTGAGATAGCTGTGGTAAGCCTTTGTTCATATGGGATAATGTTAGAGTCGGTAATATATCAGGGGTTGGATACCTAGGCGTAAGAACCCAGTGGGAATGAGACTCCAGACCAATAAAAACATATATTAAAATAAGGGGACCTGTATTCTTTTTTATATTTTTATAGGTTAGTTAAGTTTACATAGAATTACAGAACGTACTTAGACCATTGGGGTCTCTCATATGTATTTTCAGGAAAATTACTCATAGCTGAAAAAAATGTAATTTTATCTACTATGTGAATAAAAAGGTAAAGTAGCGGTAACTTTAAGTAAAATTTATGTTCTCAACTGTATATAGAAACACAATGTATAAAAGTATTCAAAGAATACGTTACTTAATATTAAATATGTATAAGCGGAAAATGTATCAATAAGAAATGAATGTTCACCTAGTATCCTAATGAGTATCCTAATGAGTATCCTAATGAGTATCCTAATGAGAGCTATAATTTTTGTATTTTATCTTGTATTTTGTGTCTTGTCTCCAATAAAGACATTGCATCAATAGCTAGAGGATAATAACCCAGTATTCAATGTGATAACTATACTGGGATCACGATCAACTTAACGCTAATGTAACTTTCAGTTAATATTCACGTAACGTAAAGGTTATCATCGTGTAATTCAATTTAAGCTATCACAAAGCAGTTGAATCAAAGTAATCCTCAACTTAAAGCTAACTTAATTTAAGACATGTTTGAGGGAGAACTTTCATGTCACGTGAACGTTAGATAAATGGTATCATGTAATTACCAGAGCAGGGCTAAGGTGTAATGGACAAACCAATTTAGCCCCGTACTGTCCAAAATTGCTGCTCTTAATCATTGCCCATAAACACATATATTATTCCCTGATATTCATACACGTCTATTAACACGTTTATGTGTTACATACCACGCCTCAGATTCTTGATGGAATATTTCCAGCGTCGTGGATAGCAGCGTCATCTGACTGTTTGCCCTCCCTCGCTCTCTCACAACACCGCACCAGGCTGGCCCGAGGGTTGACAACGACTGAAGGCAGCGCGCGGCTTACTCATGAGATGGAGCCTTGTTTACCTGAACGGCTCCACGTAGTGGGATTTCTCCTCCCTCTTTCCTTCCCATTATGCTTTGCGTTCAGCCACTATATAACTCTATAGCTCGCTCGACAAAAGCACGACTGCAATTATTCTTCACCTGGTGGATATTCTTCACTCTTAAAAGTTCTCACCACAACCCGACTACATGCAACTGTGGTCATGATGTACACGCCGAGGGATCAACCAGACCACCGAAAGTAATGAGAAGTTCAATTATTTTGTCAAGTCTATGGGGGAGTAAGCTGCCCTAATTGTAAAGAGGATTAGTTTTTTTTACGTTAATAAATGTTCATGATTCTGTAGATTAGGTTTTGAGGAATTAGTTCACTTAACGTGAAGTTACCTTGTACTTCACAAGTTTTCTGCTTGGTCCTTAAGACCGGCAGCTTAAATGGGAGTGATTCCCACGTCGTAGCCCGCATGACCATTGTGTTGTCTGCGAGGCTGTTTGTAGGCAATGGGACCATTCAGATCGTTCAGGGCCTAATAGCAAACACCTAGCTAGGTATATTTGAATTGTGTTGATCACATTTCAAGGTGATCAACTTGTGGGCAATTTCTGCCCGTCTGGCATGGGTCGTGTTTCTCACAATATTTGAATTGTGTTGATCACATTTCAAGGTGATCAACTTGTGGGCCATTTCTGCCCATCTGGCATGGGTCGTGTTTCTCACAATATTTGAATAGTGTTGATCACATTTCAAGGTGATCAACTTGTGGGCCATTTCTGCCAGTCTGGAATGGCTCGTGTTTCTCACAATATTTGAATTGTGTTGATCACATTTCAAGGTGATCAACTTGTAGGTCATTTCTGCCCGTCTGGCATGGCTCGTGTATCTAAAAATATTTGAATTGTGTTAATCGCATTTCAAGGTGTTCAACTTGTGAGCAATTTCTGCCCATCTGGCATGGCCTGGGTACATTATTTATTTATTTGCCTTTTTTGAATTGATTTGTTCTCCCGTTTTAGGGCTCAACGGGAGGGCCATTCCTGCCCTTCCGGCTCAGACCTACTGGTCGTGCACCTTCTCATGACTAAGTATAGGTCGAGAACGCTGAATGGGAACTTACCCTGCAAACAAATCTGATATATACTCTTGGCCGACCCATCCACGACTGGAGCCGGCTGCCAACAGATCGGAACTTGCATGATGAAAACAGTCTAATTGATTAATAGGCGCTTTTTCGCCATTCTCAGCTCTTGGGAATATCTCTCGGATAACTATCTGTGTGGCAAATAAATATTGGTAATTCCAAAGACCGCTTCTGTATATGTTGGCTTGTGTTTTGATGATATGCAATGTACTTATTTTGGCCATTGATTACCTTAAACTGATTTATTAAAATGCTCTCGTATCTTATCATTTCTAGTGCTTACTGTCATGCTCATTTTCCTTGTTAGCAATCATCGTATCTGGTGTCCGCTAGAAACCAATGGTACAAAGGTTCAAGGTAAACCAGCTGCCAAGCTTTGGGAGACGCCATTATCTATTGTGTGTGGGATTTCGTTACTTACAATAATTACAGCAAATATTGTTGTTGATTACAGTATAAAATGAATATTTCTATAATATCTCCCCTACTGACTTAGTGATGCGAACACCCCCGCCCATACCTAAGCCACAAGACAGCAGCAAGTTCCATCAGTAAAATACATGTACACACAGCCACCCTTTCACCACGATAAAAAAACTCGTATTGCTGTTTTTAATAGCCACCATCGTTTGGCCTGTCTGTGACTGCCGCAAACAACCGTCAGTAACAAGAACGAGTACTTGTGGTTCTTTGTGAAATATGCTAGGTGGGTAGTGGAGATTGAGCAGGAAAAAGGTGTTTGTTTGCATAGTCTTTAAATTAATATGTTTGAAAAAGAGAAACAATCCAGATGAAAATCCCTAGAAATTAAACAAAATAAAGAATAAGCTAGAGAATTAAAACGTTTATCTCAGTTTATTCATATTCTGAAAATGAATATACAAATGAGGCAATTCTGAAAGATGATGAGCTTTCAATAACTGAGTAAGGGCCAGGTTCAATTTTAGAGATTCCAAAAATCGTTAGTAAATAAATATTTCAGGCTATGATTAATTATTAGGTTTAAAGCATTATACAGTCTTCCTATTGGTGATTCTTCGAGTGAAGGACTACACCTAATTTCATAGCTGAGGGAACTGCAGGTCTTATGGAGAAAAGATTTATCTTCGCTCTCTCTCTGGTACAAGTTGCCAAACTTTCTAGCTTTCGGTTGTTGGAATGTGAGGGGGGAGGGTTTACTTGGAAATCCCTCATTGTAAACAATGCGGCATGGGGTTATTGGGGGGTTCAATTGACAGGTAAAAGCATTTACTATCGGTGTACAGCCTTTTCTAGAAACATTGCCTATTTCCACAATCGTAATTTTTTCAAGATTGAAGTTTATTAACGTTTCTCTATTCCCTCCGTAATTATGCTTAAAATATTTTATGTATAAAGCTTTTTTCCTCATAATTAATATACAAACAAATATATTACAACATGCATTTTATAAACATTATATAAACTATAGTTCCACAACCTTACTGTAAAAATACAAAACACGCAACCAACACATACAGATACACACAAGATCTTAACGTGATCAATAACACATATTATTATACACAGAGTACTTATAAAATATGAGTGTTTATTTAGTCAATGTTTTTGAGCTAGCTATTAGGAACATGAGACTCAGACTACTGTAACTTTACGACTGTGCTGGAGGAAGAAGCACCAATTAGTGGCAACAACGACAGCCCAGCATTGCCAAATTTTATATACATTCGAAGGAAGACCGATCACGGAAAACAAAAGAATGACAACGCTGTTGCTCAATAGTAAGCATGCAGTTCCCTCAGCATTGAAATTAGGTGTAACTGAATGCTTTCCAAGGGAACTAACAAGACTAAAGCTACCATTAAAGAACATGTGTGGAAAAGACTATAACAATGGGTCAAATATGAAAGGAAAACAAGTGGGAGCTCAAAGACTAATCCTTGTCTTAACCCTCAGGCATTTTTAGTGCCGTTTGGCAGCTATTCCTTTAACCTAGTGGTGCAACTCTTTCATGCCTTTATGGCGTAAGCTTTTTCAGCAATGTGCGGAGTTATACATATATATATATAACTCTTTTAGGTCTCTAATCAACGTGGTAGTAGCCTGAAGAAACATATCACTTCTCTAACAGTAAAACCTCTTAGTAACACGTCACGTTGGGAGAGCCGCTTGGACACGATAATTCTATTCATATACAACATTGAAGAAATTTAATTGTTTATGAAACCAATAAGGAGCTGGATACTTTTGGGTGAATATTTGACAGTAGTTATTGCAAAAGAGTTATAAGATTTTAGCTTGTTTTGTTTAGCTTGTTTAGCTTGTTTAATAGCTTTGCACTAAGTCCTGACCAAAATTAACATGGTCAGTAGAAATTCTTAAAAAAAAGAACCCTTAAATTGAAGAGTGCCATGCGTGCGTATAACCCGAACGGGTAGTAAGACGCGGTGCTAATAATAATAAGAGCGCCATGAAACCTATAGAAAGTGTGAAGAGTTTTCTGGAGAAGTTAAGGTCAGATGAAGTTTCGAGTAGTGTAACTACTGATGCTACGAGCTATGTTCAATCCTAACTTTGAAAGATAAATAAAAAGACGGCCATGGAAGATCAAAAGGCAATTTGCTTACTTAGATGGAGATGAACCTGCTGTTACTAGCTAAACATCCTTTCGCATTGAATTATTATGTTTTGTTTTAGCCACAGATTTGAACATATTGATAGTCATAGTAACAGATCTAGCTGTTTGTATAATATTCACAAACCAGTGTATTGCAACAGCAAAGAACACATGAAAACTGTCTCAAACGTCACGACTGACTGACAGATGGAGATGATTGTGACACAGAGTCAATAAATGCCCCAAGATCTACTGATTTTTCCATAGTTGTTGACTTCTAGAATTTTTTCAGCAGAAGCTTTAAGATATTTATTATTATTATTAGCACCGCTTCTTACTAACCGTTAGGGTTATACGCACTTACGCTAATGTGCAATGGTATGGTGATTGTGAGACGAAAATGGAGGACCTACAGTTTAACGTGGAATCCGAACCACGGTGGAGGCCTGGCATTCCTCACATTCACAAGTTGTGATTAATACACGTCTTGTAAGAGGTGAAGGAAGGGTTTGGCAATCAGATAAATCTGTGCCGGGACCGAGGATTGAACCCTGGACCCTCAGCACAGAAGTATGACCCCTTACCCCTAGACCACCAGGTCACCCGCTTTAAGATATTTCACAAAGAACAAATTAATAAATACCTTCCCAAATGTTTTCATGTTCCTGCGAAGTTTTGTATCCTTTACCAGTCCCTGTTGCAAGTGTAGAAATAAGTGTTTCTAAACTCAAGCTAACTAAAACTTATTTAAGATTCATTATTACTCAAAAATGTGTATGTGGACTATACACAGTGTCTATTGAAAACGATATTATTAGTTTATTGGATATTGCTAGAATTTTAAGAAAATTTGAAAGATAAAAGAAAATTTTAGCTTTTAAAAAGAATTAAAAATAGTAAACAAAAGGTAAACCTTTTACGTAACTGTATATGATATGTACATCATTGGGTATATTCTTGTATTGTGACTTCTGAGTAGGGCTTTATGGTGTAAAGTCGCTAATATACTGTAGCTTAACTATTTCGTTTAGGAACGCAATTCATTAAAACTAGTGCTCTAACATAACAGTAACTTTCATACATAATAAAATAACTGTTTAGCAGTTTATTGGACACAAAAAAAGACCCCAGGATTGGATTAATCGTCATGATGCTTTCGCACCTGTGTCCCCCGCCCCCCTCTTTCCACATTCCAGTTACAGAGGTGGGTAAGCTCATTACACTCGCAGAATGATCACTACAGCTATCCGTTACATGTCTTATAGATTGTCAGAGTCTCGCTAACTATACAACGTCATTGACTCTTGTTACATCTAACTTTGTACATCCAGTAAAACTCATATTTCAAATTCTTGCAGCCTAATCATCACTAAATATTTGGGTTTGGTTTTAGTAAACAGTTTATTTTCAAACAACCCAATTTGTGTTTTGCTCGAATTGTTATGTTAAATTACGTTACATGAATCCTGATCCCATTATAGTTTTTCACATTATGTGAAAGTTATGTGAACGTTAAGTTAATGTTACGTTTGTTTTGGTCCTGGAATTATATTTTGTATTGTGTCTTGTATTTTATATATTGTATTCAGTGCAGAAGATGTTACAAAAACTAGAGAAGCATTACCTAGTCACCATTAAATACTGGCAGATAAATTATAAATAGTTTAAAGAGAATTAAACAGTTTTCAATGTGTACAAGCAGGCGATAAATCAATAAGAAAAATAGAGCTGTTTAGTAACCAATGTGTACATACAAAGTATTATTAGCTAAAGAAAAACTAATCAATCTCAAATGTGTAAATGCACACAATGTATCAATGTCCTCAATACTTCTTAATGTCCATACATACAGATCAATAAATGAAAGAAAAATATATAGTCTAGAATATAGAATAACATGCAAAGTATTAATAAGTGAACAGATGTTGTTTGGTTCCCATTGTTTTGTAAAATAAAATGTGTGAATAAATGAACGGAAGCTATTTAATAATATACAATGTGAATTAAGAGGATATGTATCAATAACAGAAGCTGGTATACCTAGTATTCAATTGGACTTAGTATAAAATGTGTTATTATCCTAATGTATTTTGATAATAAAGCCTTTCAGAGAATTACTTAGACCATCATCATCAACTCTTTTTAGTCTGTGGCCACGTCAGTTTAGTTTCATCTACACTTCCAATCTGCTTCCTCCTTGAATCTCTTTCATTCTTCTCCTCTCACTTGAACACTTTCTGTTATCTGCTCCTACCATCTCTTTCTTGGCCTCTCTTGTGGTAGTGACGCCCAATACTATTCAATCCTGATCTAACCATCAAGTCGTGTACCCCGGGATCTGAGTAACCTGGTGGAGGTTGGACTGAATCCTAGTGGAAACCAGGTCAGGTGCAGACAGGAGACTGGTCAACAAGCTTGGAACAGCAGGATCTGGTAAGTTGGCTCCCAGCTGCGTGGGCTGGGGGTGATATAGTTGATGTTGAGCTAAGTCAGTGGTCGGCAAAGTGTGGCTCCAGAGCCGCATGTGGCTCTTTGACACCTTAAGTGCGGCTCTGACACAAATATCCACGGAAGGCGCAATCATATTTTCATTTAAAAAAACTAGGTAAAAGAAAAATTACATCTTATTTCGATAAATTAAAATTCTTCTATAAATCGAGAACATGTATAATTTTTTGTTTAAGCTAAAAGATAGATAGGTAATTAAAATTTTATGTTGTTGTAAAAATACGTAACGAACATCGAGTTTAATTTTATTAGTTTTCGTAAACGTAAACACAAACCATGTACAAACTACCGGCTGAAATTGTTCGTATGTTTTCGGCGTACTCCGATGTGATACAAAGGTACCACAAGCATGCGCGCGCATACTTTTACTAAAGTAGTGTGGGTACAAATTGGCATCACAGATCAGCAGTTGCAGTGTGAACAGTTTTGTCTTTTCTATTTTGTCTGCCGTTGTCAGACGTCTTATTTAAAAGTTCAATTTTTCAATCTAGCTGCACATCTTACAGGTATTTTTATACGATTTTATTACACCTGATATGTATGTTTGTGGTTCCGGTTCAAAATTTGTAATCGATTTTTCGATAACTTCTATTTGTTCAAATGTTGGAAGTTTTCTTCCATTTTTGGTCATTCTAAAAGTTTTGTTATTTTGATGATTGAAAAACTTATTTTTTTCTTTTTAGTGCAGTGACATATATTAATAAAATTGTATTTTTTAAAAATATTTTTTTTAAAATTTTGATTATAATTTTTTACTGATGGCTTTAGATTTCGCTCCCAATTAAAAAAAAAATTGTTGTAATGTTCATATTTGGCTCTTTGGCAAATAAGTTTGCCGACCACTGAGCTAAGTCATCATCAGCACCCATAACCTCGGTTAGGTCAGATTACCACCAAAAGAAAGTCTCTCTTCCTGAGGACCTATAAGTGGAAGCCCCGTTACTGTTGATTCACACTTTCGCCGAAAAACAAGCGCTGAGCCGAAATGCGTCCCGTGATGAACTCTAAGCCAATCACAAGAAATTAGCGCGATCTGAGTACTAAGTTCTGCATTTGTAGAAATAATTTCAGCTTTGGCCGCGCTTCTCCTTGAAAATCGATGTAGAAGAACCAATCAGCGCATGCGCCAACATTCAACCGCGTGCCATCTTTTAATAGCACAAACAGAAAGTAAACAATGTCGACGCTAAAAAGCGATGAATCAAAAGAAAGGTTGATAAATCTAGTGAGGGAGAGAAGATCGCTTTGGGATCTATTAGAAAGAAACTACAAGGATGCTAAGGTATCCGAGAGGCTGTGGAAGGAAATTTCCATGTACATAGGAGAGCCACGTAAGTATTTGTTTGTAATCTATAACTTATTAGGTTAGTTTGTCAAGATTGTTTACATGAAATGTTTGTATAGGTAACAATTATTATAATCAATGAAAGTTTTGCAACTAACATTTGTTATTACAATATATTCTATGTTTCTTTTAGCGATAGCTTGTGCTAAAACTTGGAAGTATTTAAGAGATTGCTACGTTGAAAAAAAAAAAACTCCCAAGTGGATCTGCGGGTTTGAAAATCTAGAATAGCAGTTTAATGGAATCAATGAGGTTCTTAGAGGATAAAATAAAACCCAGGCAGTAAGTAAAACACCAGGGCCTGGATTCACTAACGGGAGCAAATAGTTGCGCTGGCGCAAGTTTGAAAGATGTGCTCAAATCCTTATTCACTAAAAGAAGCAGGCGCAATTTGAGAGCAAAGTTGCGCCTTTTATTTGCCACCACTCAAGAGTAGGCGCAACTATTAAAATCATGATTGTCACTTCAATAAATTTAAATGGCGGCATATTATCGTTAATGCTTAAAATACAATAATTAGTTAACTGTACTTCAATTAATAATAAAGAAATTAAAATAACAGACGTTTGTCAAGCACAAAATTTGTTTCAAATTAGATAGTGGTAACAAAGCAATTACCTACCTTTTATTGTTGAAATCTTACATTCAAACAAGGCAATGTCATTTATTGATTATTACAAAACAAAACGTCAAACGAAACCACGAACTGTGTAATCTTTGTCTAGATCCAAAGAGGTTTGTATTCCTTCGAATCCAAAGAGATCGCGTCAGTAAATATAGTAGTTAGTATAGCTTTAAAATAAGTTTTAAAATTTCTATAAGTATTTTCTTAATGGAACTTAAGCTTTAAACTAATAATATTAATAAATACTAAATAATATACTAATATTGGTTTTGTAAGGCACCCACAAAGAGGCCGTTTCTAATTTTATTGCTAGTCTACAAGCAAAATATTTAGAAATCCTAGTATTTGCTGTCATTTTCATTAGAGATTTAAAATAAAGTAGCCTTGACTTTGAAAGGAAATTCTTCGCATTGATTGGTCGAAAGGAGCGCAAATGATGACGTTTGTGATGACGTCACCCTATTCTTACCACCAGTTTGCGCCTAGTTTAGTGAATACGAAAATGGAGCAAATAAATAAGGCGCATCTTGGGGAGCATCTTGGGCGCAAAGTTGCGCCATTTCTAGACTTGCGCCGGAGCAGATTTACTCCCGTTAGTGAATCCAGGCCCAGATTTTATTTTAATCACTATGAAAAGTACAAACACTCAAACACTATTTCCTCTTATCAGAAGAGAAATAAACATTCAAATATTGGTTAGGTTGTTTAAATAAAACAGAATATGTGGACTTTGCATAATTTTGAAAACATATTAAATTTTATTTTATATTCCTATAAAATATTTAAACTAATAGACATATTTGATAAAGGAATTAGGCATAGCTAACATTATTTTTTTAACTGTATAACAGGTCTTTGAAATAGGCAATGTAAGTTATAAAATAATAATATAAAAAATATTGTTAATATCAATGCTAAACTGTTACATGTGCCCCCTATATCATTGTACTGTTTGGTAGGCCTTTGATAGAGGGTCACAGGAGTAAATATCTAAAATAAATAAATAGTTATCTAGTTTTAAAAATTATCACCACATTCAATTCCCCTTGTACAGTAGGTATGATCGTATGCTACCATAGAAGTTTTAAGGAACAACTAGGCTAACTTGTAGTTTTATATTTAACTAGATTTCGAGTAATTTACTTTTAAAAGCTTAAGTTTTTAACATGGATTGTGTTAGAATAGTCTGTTAAAAACCCTGCTACATTAAAAGATAAAAAAGAATACCATGTGAAAGATGTTAGCCTATATGTGGGAAGAGGGCTTCCTGTTCAAGATAGGCGGCCTACATATTTATTTAAATAATTATTTGTTTGCCTTTTTTTTTAATGCACCTAGAACAAATTCCCTATAGAACACTAGGGCTGTAGAACAAGGTGTTTTTGTCCTGTGTGAAGACATGTATTACCTGGTCTAAATGCTCACAACCAACATTATATCGAAATTGTTTCTTTAAATATGATTTAAATATGTTCCCAGGACTTTACCGAATGTGGGATTAGCAGTCGACTGAGAGATATCAGTTCTCACCATGGATAATGGTATGTTATTTTTCAAACAATCTTAAGTTTAAAAATAGATTTGTATTTCAAGTTGATTAAACAAGAGTAGATATTGAAGGGAGAAGTTACATAAATATCCACACTTACTTGAATAATAACATGCTTTCCATCGATAGCACCGACACAATTGGGAACCTGCCCCATTCTATTAAAGTCCCTTTCAATCTCTTCCCAGCCTTGTTTGGAACGAATTTTAAGCACATCATTTATTAGTGTGATCCATAATGATTCACATGTTTCTTTAATTATTGTACTCGTAGTGCTTTTTCCGATTCTATGTTGGAAGTACATCGAACACATAGAATCCCCTGATGCCAAATACCTAAAATGACCAAATATAACATATGACCTCCAAACTATTATTGGCTGTAGTAAGTAGTAAATACATTTAAGTAATTATTTAATCTAAAGTATTTGAATGAAGGCCAGATGGTTGAAATGATATAACTTTGGTGGGAACATAACTAACATGTTTAATATATTTTGCAGTTTATTTAAGTAGACCACGACAGGCTTAGTAGGCCGATGGCCCAAACCAACAAAAACACCCGAGAAAACAAAGTAAAATACTCAGACCTTGTGAGGCTATAATGTTTTGGTAGTGATTTTAACATAGGGCTGTAAGAATGGGACAGAATATTGTGCTGGAGCATATATTATTATGTTGGAGCCTATCATATTGTGTTGGAGCCTATCCAATTGTGTTGGAGCCTATCCAATTGTGTTGGAGCCTATCTTATTGTGTTGGAGCATATATTATTATGTTGGAGCCCATCTTATTGTGTTGGAGCCTATCCTATTGTGTCGGAGCCTATCTTAATGTGTTGGATCCTATCCTATTGTGTTGGAGCCTATCCTATTGTGTCAGAGCCTATTTTATTGTGATGGAGCATATATTATTATGTTGGAGCCTATCTTATTGTGTTGGAGACTATCTTATTGTGTTGGAGCATATATTATTATGTTGGAGCCTATCTTATTGTGTTGGAGCCTATCCTATTATGTTGGTGCCTATCTTATTGTGTTGGAGCCTATCTTATTGTGTTGGAGCATATATTATTATGTTGGAGCCTATCTTATTGTGTTGGAGCCTATCTTATTGTGTTGGAGCATATATTATTATGTTGGAGCCTATCTTATTGTGTTGGAGCCTATCCTATTGTGTCGGAGCCTATCTTATTGTGTTGGAGCCTATCCTATTTTGTTGAAGCCTATCCTATTGTGTTGGAGCCTATCTTATTGTGTTGGAGCCTATCTTATTGTGTTGGAGCCTATCCTAATGTGATGGAGCCTATCCTAATGTGTTGGAGCCTATCCTGTTGTGTTAGAGCCTATCTTAATGTGTTGGAGCCTATCTTATTGTGTTGGAGCCTATCCTTTTGTGTTGGAGCCTATCTTATTGTGTTGGAGCCTATCTTATTGTGTTGGAGCCTATCCTAATGTGATGGAGCCTATCCTAATGTGTTGGAGCTAATCCTGTTGTTTTAGAGCCTATCTTATTGTGTTTGAGCCTATCCTATTGTGTCGGAGCCTATCTTATTGTGTTGGAGCCTATCCTATTTTGTTGAAGCCTATCCTATTGTGTTGGAGCCTATCTTATTGTGTTGGAGCCTATCTTATTGTGTTGAAGCCTATCTTATTGTGATGGAGCCTATCTTATTGTGTTGGAGCTTATTCTATTGTGTCGGAGCCTATCCTATTGTATTGGAGCCTCTCCTATTTTGTCGGAGCCTATCTTATTGTGTTGAAGCCTATCTTATTGTGTTGGATCCTATCTTATTGTGTCGGAGCCTATCTTATTGTCATGAAGCCTATCTTATTGTGTTGAAGCCTATCTTATTGTGTTGGATCCTATCTTATTGTGTTGGAGCCTATCCTATTGTGTTGAAGCCTATCATATTGTGTTGGAGCCTATCTTATTATGTTAGAGCATATCCTATTGTGTTGGAGCCTATCTTATTGTGTTGGATCCTATCTTATTGTGTTGGAGCCTATAATATTGTGTTGGAGTCATTCTTATTGTGTTGGAGCATATCTTATTGTGATGGAGCCTATCTTATTGTGTTGGAGCCTATCTTATTGATTTGGAGCTTATCTTATTTTGTTGTTCCTTTAGAAGGAACCGCCGCAAGTTTTTATTTGCCAAGAACTACTACTTTTTTAACACGTCATTTTACAAATCAAATGTTGGACTTTGGTCTGACCTTGTCCAGGAAGTTTGGAGCTTAGTTAGAATTCAGGCTGAGTTCACTTGTAATTATTTTCCCAAGAAAGTGTTTGCCAAGCCTATAGATTCGTTAATAGCCTTCATGAGATAATCACTAACATATAAAAATATCGTGTATTTACCTTGGAATTATTATTTCGATGCCAGTTAGTGTTGACATCGCCTATGAAAAGATATACATGGTTAAAAATCAACCTAGACTTTAAATTAAAACGGTACCACACATAGTAGTTCATTTTTTTTAAAACAATCCACATAAATGAAACTTGTCGAAGCGCATTTACGCAAACTATATTTTTAGACAAAAATATTAAAAGGCAAATGTGTAAAGATGCTTTATTTGTAGTTAGACAATTTACCAGGTCATCTTTTAGTTTTTAGTACACGATTTAACACCTACACGATGTAACGGTTAAAAGAGCTAGCCTGAAATGGGTCCAAGTTTGCTATCCTGTATTATAGTAATTAAAAAGGGATGATGTCTTATTTTATAGGTTAAAATTCTGGTCTTTTAATTTTTTTATTTAAAGTAGATAAACAGTTTTTGCTTGATATTTCACACGTTGTAGATTCTAATTTAAAAGCCCGACTATCAGTCATACACACGATAATTCCCAACACATGAGATTTAGAACACGGATTAAGATTTCATTGACTCTACCTATACTTGTTCTTGTCAGGAAAGAAAATGAAATAGATGCGTACCATAAAGAGGTATATCTAGTGACATTTCCTTCTCGAAGCTTCTTTAAAATAAAAGGTGCGGTCATCTAGGTGCGTTTCTGTTTACAAAATTGCGTTGGCTTTTCAAACAGAGACGTAGAAAGATCTCGCCATAACTTGCAGCTAGATACAAATAAATCTTACTATCCGCTCTCATTTATAATATCTTAATTTTGAATAAAAATGTGAATAATAAATTACTGGATGTATATTTCCATATCATTACAGCACCCCCCTAATTGCTGGAAAGATTGAACGTGTGTGATATCTAACAGCAATTACATAATGTACAAGTTTACTATTAAATGTACTTGAAATTGAATACACAGAACAAAATCACTTCTACATATAATTGTTGCTTGTCTAGTCGAGGTTTGCCCTCGACCATACTATCTTTCTTGAAGTTCCTTTGTTACATACATCAACAAAATAGGAAAAAATAACTAGTTTTTTCAAAGTGTCACACTAATAATAATTTGTTTTACTTATTATTGTTTTATCTAATATCATTATTCAGAAAATCTTATAGTTCTAAAATATTTAACAAAAATTACATTAAATTAATTTAATACAATATACTTGACATATTTAATGCAATATGGTATACAATGTAGATAACACTTGATTTAATTGTTCTAATACTATGTCATTATATTATACAATTTAATAATTATAATTGTTTTAAGTTATTTATTTCAATATTCATTGATCGATCCTCCTTAATATCATAGCTAGTATTCCTTGTTCTTTAACAATGTTTTAATTAAATCAATTTGGTTTTAATTACATTAACCTTTTTTATAAGACTTTAATTAAATCATTCTTTGCTCCAGCTATTTTTTATTTCATAGGCCCAAGATGGAATCTTTAATATTCTTTTTTACTTCATAGTTGAATACTCTTATTTAGTTTTGTTATTAACTTTATTGTTTTAATTTGTTTACAAGACACACCAAAAAATCTCATAAGATAAATTTAATTCCTTCCCTGGTATAGGCTTAGCAAAATGAATTATTTCGACTATTATCTTACCTTTCTTCAATGAGGTAGACTCACCTAAATAAAGTTTATGGGCAATCCCTCCCATATATAAATACACATATTTATTTTCAATGACGTAGCTCACTTTAACTGGTGTATATGAATAATGGATCAACGACATAGCTCACCTTAACTGGTGTATATTGGATCAATGACGTAGCTCATCTTAACTGGTGTACCTTCCACGAAGACTAGATATTAGATCTACGACTATAATTCATACCATTGGCATACCTACCTATACACACCAAGTGAATTTAAATCATAGTCTCCTTTTCTTTAGATACTTTGTATTTATGATGGTACTTTACCATGAACAATCATTACTGGGTGTCGTAAGCAAATTCATTTAATTCATATCGATCACTTAGATCGGTCATAATTTTTTTTAACTAACTCTGTAGCAAAGATTCTTAATACTCTTTTCATTCCTTAGCCTATAAAATTTCTTGTAATTTCAGAATTTTTATTATTTTTTATTAGGTTCATAACTTGACCCTTGTTTGATACTGAATTTAAATTCTATCTATAAATTTCCCGACTGTTAATGATGAGTTGATCTTTTGAATACCATTCATTACTCTCAAGGTATTTTTAATGAATCACTACTTTCCTATGATAAAAACTCTTGATAAATTACTATTATTATTATTATTTATCCAAACACATCTTGCCTATTAAAGATGACACAACTTACTATAGTAGCATTGAAATGCTTCCTTGTTAATACACTATCAATACAACACATAGAATTCAATATTAATACTACAATACATTGAATTTAATATTTATAAAACTTTAACTAGTGTATTTATTACCTTTATTTCATTAAAATTATGCTTAAATTTTACAATATTAATTATATAATTTAAGATTCATACATAAAAAATCAACTTTATTTTCTATAACAATATGGTTAGAGAAAGAGAGAGAGTGTGTGTGTTAGAGAGGGAGAGAGAGAAGGAAATTTATCTTTATTTAAAAAAATGTTAGATGCCTTACTGGCTACTAGAGTTGCTTACTTCAAACTTACTTCTTTGTCAAAAGAACCCTTTTCTCTGAAGATTAGCTTGGAGATGATTGACAAGGGTTGTTCTCCGTCTCTTTTACTTATTTTCTCTCTCTCTTTTTTTAACATCAGATTTTCTTGGGAACTACATTTAGTATTCTAATAACAATAAATCTGAGACGTATTTTGAGTTACAAGGTAAGGTGTGTTTATTTTTATGTACAGACCTCGGGTTTGAATCTGAACACCTATAAATCTGACTTTTGGCTACTATTACAGATTAAAATAATATGATATGAAACTTTCTTTATCTTAACATTACAATGAAATTTCTTTCTGGCAGTTTCCTAAAACATCCGTCCTTTCTCTAACTTTAGTGAATGTCATTGTCGGGCAGCTAAATGTCTTGTCTGACCATTTTTTTGACAGTTTTGTATTGTTTCTTCACTAACATTGACAGATGAGTTTAAAGAATACCTACTCATTTGTTGTGGGTGTTCTTCTATTTTCAGCTGATTTCTCTGTTTACTACCATTACCTGTAAATTATTTTTTTTGAATTACGTTTATTCTATCCCCTGGTGGGCTAGAAAAACCTCCCATGTAATTATATTAGAATAATTTCCTTTTTGATTTGGATTCGTATAATTAGGATTAGAATTGTTTCCCTAATTATTGGAATTTTCCCAAGTTTGAGTTCTCGGCTACTGGTTCGATCTCTGGATAGGTCGTGCCTGGTTATTTCTACTGTCCCTATTTAATTGGTTTCCTCCATTTTGAAATGAGCTCTCTTGTATGTGTGACCTTGACCTTTCTCTCCTAGAGCGCTCGTCAAATATTTCTAGAATTTCTCTCATTTCTACACTAGTTTTTACTCTAGCAGCTATAAGAGCCTCTTATATTCCACGTGGAAAGTGATGCAATAACTGATTTACTAGTCTTTATCCATCAATAAGGATGTCCAAATTCCCTGCCTGCATGGCATATCTATTGTAATATTCACACATAGGACCTCTATGTGGATCATACCGACCTGTAAAAATATTATTTACTAACTTGTCCTACTTATACACGGACCAAAACCTTTTACGAAAGTTTATCTTTATTGCTTCATAGGATGTATAGTCAGCCTTGTGACTATTCATCCACACTTCAGCTTCACCTACTAACTTTGAATTAAAAAATTCTATTTTTTGTGCTTCGGTGAGTTTACTATTTTCAAAAAGTCTATCCATCTTTTTCAAAACTGTACAGCATGCTCCCTATCATTATTTCCACTGAAGGTGGGTACAGATTCCATTAATTGATTCTGGATACCTGTACTGGGTAATACCAAGGCACCATCGGTAATTAACGACTACTTCGTCATATTTTGACATAGACTGTTCTAGTTGTTGTCGCATTTGTTCGACTGTTTGTGACGTCATGTCCACAGTCTCATTTAAGTTGTCCTTAAACTTGTCCAATTGGTGGTAAACTATTTCCTGTATGTAGTATGTAAACATCTGGTACTGTGTGTCCATCAAAGAGGTCATTTTGGAATTTCAGGTTATCACTACATATTTGCTGCTCTTTTTCAACAGTCGCAAATCGCTCTGTTAACTTGTGTACCTGTTCTAGAATTTCATTTTTATTTTTATCGCAACTTTCCTGAGTAGTTTTACCTTGGAATTTAAAGCGTTCTGTCTACGTTTCAAGTTTTCCTTTGCATCTTTAAGTTTTTTTATCTGCTCATGTGCCTGCTTTTCTGACTTACTACAGTCTTCCCTAAGCGTCTGTGGTTCGTCTCTTACCTGCGTTTGGTCACTTTTAGTCTGTTATTGTATTTTCTATAATTTTTTGTCAAAGTCGTTTTGTACTTCTTGAAATTTACCCTGCAATTCTCGTTCTAACCTGTTGAATTGTTCATTTACGCCCTTGAATTTTTCATTAAACTTTGTATTTAATTTCTGATTATTTCCTTTTATTTAGTTTAATTCCTGGCTATTTTTTTTTAGCTCCTTGCTAGATTTTTGTGGCTCCTGGCTAGTTTTATCGAACCTTTCATTTATTTTCTGACTTAACTTTTCACTATTTTCACTACCCTCTTTCATTTGCTGCACTAAATTCTTTAATATTGCATTAAGGTCATTTGCTGAGGTCTGTTGAGCTACACCTTCGACCTTTGAAACATTTTCCACCTCCTTAAGTCTTCTTTTTTATGAACTATTGGTTCAAATACTTTCTCATTTTATTGTTCACTTTGTTCCTGATCGATTGTTCTTAACAAAATGGTTCTTCTTACATTGGTTGGGAATATTGTATTTGGGGAAGATTATCCTCACTGCTGCTACTGTCTGTCTCTTTCATATTAATGAAATTTTGTTGTTGACGACTTATGTGAGATTCTCCCTTCGTACCTCACCTGAAGTCTAGAAGCTTTGGTCTTATCCTGAAGCTACCTGGTTTGGAACTCCTCCCTCTAAAGTTACCTGGTTTGGAACTTCTTCCAAATTCACCTGATTTTTAACTTCTTCCAAATTCACCTGATTTTTAACTTCTTCCAAATTCACCTGATTTGTAACTTCTTAAGTCACCTGGTTTTTTGCGTTTGGTAGTAATAAAGCACTTAAGTTGTTTGCGGCACTTTCACTGTTCTTTGAGCACTCACTTTCTAGGGCTGTGAGCTGAATTTAATTTTATTATTTCAGTTTATCAGGCCTTCCACGTTTGGAAGCTATTATAGTAACGTTTAAAAGAGCTAGCTTGATATATTAACGTTTGTTATGCCACCGTTAGTGTGATATTTTATATAATGTTTGAATTGCGTCCAAGTTTGTTATCCTGTATTATAGTAATTAAAAGGTGATGATGTATTATTTTATAAATTAAAAGTTCTGGTGTTTTCTAGTTTTTTTTATTTTAAGTAGATAAACAATTTTTTTTCTCGATATTTAACACGTTGTAGATTTTAATTTAAAAGCCAGACTATCACGTCATATACACGATATTTGCCCACACGTGAGATTTAGAGCACGCATTAAGATTTCATCGACTCTACCTATGCGGGTCCTCGTCAGGAAGGAAAGTGAGTATATGCGTACCCTGAAGAGGTATATCAAGCGACAATTCCTTCTCGAAGCTTCTTAGACAAAAAATAGGTGCGGTCATCCAGGTGTGATTCTGTTTAAAAAACTGCGTTGGCTTTTCAAACAGAGACGTAGAAAGATGTCGCCATACCTTGACACTTAGCACAAATATATCTTACTACCCACTCTCATTTATAATATCGTAATTTTGAATAAAAATTTGAATAATAAATTACTGGGATGTATAATTCCATATCATTACAACGGTGGTCCCGTGAAGGAATGCATCCCCCTTGCTTATCTGCTTTACTGAAGACGAAAATTATATCCCGTCTGATTGTAGTGAGGTGACTATCCTGAAGCGCTTCCCATTCTACTTTTATGCTAATGCTGGTACACATTCTTTTAATTAAACATTCCTTATTCTTACACCATTAGTGTAAATAATTCAATAGTCCGGACAGGCGGAAAGACGTGAATAACCAAAATCACATCACTATGTTTTGATACAGTGGGTTGTCTACATATTATGTTTTGTTCAGCATAAGATTCATATTTATTAAATGTCAGATATAGCAAATAGACAGCGCATAAACAATTCTATATATATTGCTTGAGCAATCATTTAAAATACATAAATGGCATGCACTTTCTTAGAATATGTAATCATGTTTGACTGAAAATCAACAGAATATCCTATACCAGCAAATAATGTAGTATATAATAAGGTGTAAGTAATCGCCCATTGTTATTAGAAACACCATAATTTCGATCGGAAATAACATATATTTGTAAGAACTTGAATTGTTCCGAAGGTAAGAGAGGAATATGCTCTTATCCAGACATGTATTCAGAATCAATTTCATCTCTGTAATATGATAGAGCAAGTGCATCCGTTAATCCTTATCCTTATATATATACTATTATAAATGCGAATGTGAGTTTGTTTGTTTGTTTGTTTGTTTGTTTGTTTGTTACGCTTTCACGCCTAAGCTACTCGACCGATCATCATGAAATTTCGCATACACGTTGTCATGGGTACAGAAAAGGACATAGAATACCTTTCATCCAGAAAAAATGTGAATGTGAGTTTGTTTGTTTGTTTGTTATTGTTTGTTACGCTTTCACGCCTAAACTACTCGACCGATCATCATGAAATTTCGCATACACGTTGTCATGGGTACAGAAAAGGACATAGAATACCTTTCATCCAGAAAAAATGTGAATGTGAGTTTGTTTGTTTGTTTGTTATTGTTTGTTACGCTTTCACGCCTAAACTACTCGACCAATCATTATGAAATTTCGCATACACGTTGTCATGGGTACAGAAAAGGACATAGGGTACCTTTCATCCAGAAAAAATTACTATTCCTGACGGATAGAAAAAAATAACTGTTAGACGGTCGTCCGGCTTAACAACTCGGCCTACTGATATGAATAAATTAATTGCAACATGATGCCTGGAGTACGGAAAAGGGGACCTGCGGTATCCCAGAAAAATATCTGATATCCCGAATAAAAATCTGTTCCCAAGTAACTTTAGGCACATCTATCTTAAAATGATTAAAAATGATTATATTCATCTAATTAAGCTCTGTCTGTTCACCCCGTTATGGTAAATGACAAAATTGTCGTAAGAAGTTTGGTATTATTCATTTCAGCAAAAATAGCTCTCGAGGTAAGATGCTACGACAATGTAAACTTTTAGTGTGGGACGAAAGTACGATGTCCCACAAAAAAGCTATAGAGGCGTTAAACCAAAATCTTCAGGATTTGCGAGAGAGGAGGAATGGTAGTTTTACTGGCTGGTGACTTCCGACAAACTCTACCGGTGATCCAGAGGGGCACACATGCAGATGAAATCAAAGCCTGTCTCAAGTCATCAAGATTGTGGGCAAAAGTGAAAAAATTCAGCCTAACAACGAATATGAGAGTCCACTTTTATGATGACGTAGATTCAGGACAATACGCAGAGACACTATTGAAAATTGGCGATGGATGTTTGGACACGGATGCTGAATGCTGTATTTTACTTACAGGGGAATTCTGTAATTTGGTGGAAAATGATATGGAGCTCATTGTTAAAGTTTACCCAGACTTACAAATAAATTTAAATTGTGATCATTGGTTGTGTGCAAGAGCAATTCTTGCACCAAAATATGAAATCGTTAACAAAATCAACACCGACATTTTGAAAGAGGTGCAGGGAGAAATAAAGGAGTATTTGTCAATAGATACAATCATGGACACAGAACAGAACACTTCATATCCCGCTGAGTTTTTAAATTCTCTGGAGCTATCGGGTGTACCCTTGCATAAACTACAATTGAAATTAGGTGTACCAGTTATGCTTATGCGAAATTTAGATGCACCCCGTTTATGTAATGGGACGAGGCTTCAATTACACAATTAGGGCAAAATATAATCTGTGCCACCATTTTAACAGTTGTGAGAAAAGGGGAAAGTGTAATCATACCTCGAATCCCAATAATCCCCACTGACCTACCATTTCAATTCAAAAGACTCCAGTTTACAATCAAACTTAGTTTTGCTATTACTATTAACAAAGCGCAAGGGCAAACATTGCAGGTAGCAGGGGTGCATTTGGAAATGCCATGTTTGTCCCATGGCCAGCTATATGTAGCCTGTTCGCGTGTGTCCAATGCACAGAATTTGTATGTATTTGTGCCAAATGGAAGGACATACAACATAGTATATAGGAGCGTCCTAAAATAATGATCTATTCTGTGCCCATGATTGCAACGGTCAAGAACAAGCGGAGTAAATAAGGGATTTTAATTAACTGTAAGTAAAATTTAAGATGGAGTAGGATCTTCCAATTCGTGGCAAGGCATAACCTATGACTCTACTGACACACTCTCTACTACTTCTTTTCTTCTTCTACACTTAATACTGATTTATATTGTGTAGTTTGTTCTTTCTTTATCTCTACCTCTATTGACTAACAACCTCAATATGTTCATCGTTTTTATTGTCATATTCCCTGTGTCAATCGACAACCTGAATTTATTGATAAAATCTACATTAACGCGAGCGAAGCCGCGGGCAAAAGCTAGTAAGTACATATTTTTCATTATTGTATCCAACATAATGTTTTCTTAAAAATATTAATATATTATTTGTAGTTAAAAAGCTAGGGAATTCTCCCTGAAACAAACTTAAATATCCAAACAAAACATTTACATACAAATTAAAACACTATGTATATTCCTAATAGAAAATTGCAAAATTTTCAATATTGTAAAAAAACTGAGCTGTAAGATTATTTCACTTTCTAATGGAGTAATTTATTAAATAATTATTTTGAAGTTGTTTTAAAGCAAATATAGTGTATGATTAGTATGTTTTACAACGCTAAAGTGTATATGTCCCAAAACCTTAGGTTTTCTAGAAGATAGCAGTATTTAAAATAAGCATTCAACGACACAAGAACACCTTATGTGTCACCAGCCATTATATGCAATGAATAAGGAAGCTCCTTGACTATGTACCACAAGATAGAAGGACACAAGACGATCGTGTGTGCTAGGTAGTGTGAATTGAATCTTCGCAGCAAACAGATACTTCCCAAGTCCGTTCCCCAAACATTTTTTTAACAATTTTGTCTATTTTAATATCATATATATATATACATATATACAACGTGTTTCTAAAACATTGCATTAAACTTTGGCAGGATACTTCTTGGGTGAAATTAGAATAATTCACATAACCAACCTAGGGTTCATCTTCAATATTAAGGGCGGTATATACCCCTAAAGACAGAGCTAAAAACGACTGTTGTGTGAAATATTATGAAAACTGCTTAGGGTATTACAACGAATCTTTGTATACTATTTATTGAAACCTTGATCATTAATAAACTAAATGTGCTGTTACAGTTACCCACCCCTATCATGTAAAAAAGGGGGGTTGTAACACATTTTTTCTAAAATAAAATATGTCAGAGTAAGTATTACTAATTTTTACTTAAGATTACAAAACAGGGAATAAAAATTAACCAAAAAGGTGTCTTGGAAAAACTGTCTAGCTTTCCCCGTTTCTGAGATAATCACACAAGTTTGAGATCAGAGCCAAGTGCAAATGCCTGCCAGATAGGCTGCCAGAATCGCAGTTTTATTTCGCAATGCAGTCGTTTAACCATTTTTACCGGCACGTGTGACTATGTATCACGTACATTTAGTAAACAAGGCTGGTTTGTGTGTTATGATGGAGAAACTCTGATACTTTTCCTTCTTCATAAGCTCCGATGTGTTGCTATTTATAACATTAGTGAGTTATGCTTACACAATTCATACTTGGGTGGGATTTTATTCATTACACTCAATGGAATATTGAAAGCTACATTAAGAAATACAAATTGAAGCTATTGCATGTTTTAGTTCCTAGCTTCAAAAGCAGATTCATATCAAGTGTTCAAAATGGTGGCCCATAAAGTTATTGCAATAATTGAGGCGACGTATCAATGACTGGAGTACTCTTTCGAAAACACGTGGAGTTTCTTGAACCTTATCACATGCAGCAACTATCCTGGCTAACAGGTCTTCCTCAGATTCAACAGCTGTCTCGTACACCATAGCTTTGACAAAGCCCCACAGAAAGAAGTCTAACGGATTTAGGTCAGGAGAGCGTGATGGCCACGCAACAGGCCCACCTCTTCCTATCCATCGGGCAGGAAATGCAGTGTTGAGGTAGTCACGCACAGCTCTTGTGAAATGAGGTAGGTGACCGTCATGTTGTAGCCACATGCGTTGTCTAACGGAGAGCGGTACATTCTCGAGGAACTGTGGCAATGCAAATTTCAGAAATTGGTAGTAGATGTGGCCAGTCAAACGTTGTGGCATCAGGTAAGGGCCAATGAGATGGTTACCCACAATGCCTGCCCAGATGTTGACAGAAAATCTATGCTGGTTGCCCATGATGATAGTTGCATGAGGGTTCACGTCATTCCAAATGTTACTATTTGTACTATTAAAATAGCCGTCTCTGGTGAATGTTGCCTCATCGGAAAGCAATATTATAGTGGAGAAATCAGGAACCACTCCACACTGCTGCAGAAACCAGTCGGAGAATTCATGTCGAGGAGCATAATCTGCTGGCCCCAATGCCTGCACCTTGCGCATGTGGTACGGATGCAGCAGCTGATCATGCATGACTCGTCATACTGTGGAATTGGACACATTCGTTTGATGCGCAATGGCACGTGTGCTTGTTGACGCCTTATCATCCACATAATTCAGTACCTCTTCTTCGACAATTGGAGTGCAAACATTCCTCAGGTGACCAGCTCCCCCTCGTAGCTGAAATGTACCTGTTTCACGAAGTCGCTGAGTGACATCGGTGAAGGTCCGGTGATAAGGTTGACGTCGCGCAGGATATCTATCGTGGTACAACCGTGCAGCTGCTCTTGCGTTTCCTCTAGCTTCACCGTACAGCATGGCCATGTCTGTCATTTCTGCGTTTGTGTACTTTGCCATTTGATTAGAAATACGCGCAACATGCAGTAAAGTCGTGTGGACTGATGCATTCTGCTCGTGGAGGGAGGGGAAGATAGTGATAATAAGAGTGGGGGAAATGAGGGGGGTGAAGCAACACAGCTTTATTGGCTCCCTACCTGGCAGGAATTAACACTTGTCTTTGAAATTAAACATGCATGATTATCTCAGAAATGGGGAAAGCTAGACAGTTTCTCCAAGACACCTTTTTGGTTAATTTTTATTCCCCGTTTTGTAATCTTAAGTAAAAATTGGTAATACTTACTCTGACATATTTTATTTTAGAAAAAATGTGTTACAACCCCCCCCTTTTTTACATGATGGGGGTGGGTAACTGTAACAGCACATTTAGTTTATTAATGATCAAGGTTTCAATAAATAGTATACAAAGATTCGTTGTAATACCCTAAGCAGTTTTCATAATATTTCACACAACAGTCGTTTTTAGCTCTGTCTTTAGGGGTATATACCGCCCTTAATATTGAAGATGAACCCTAGGTTGGTTATGTGAATTATTCTAATTTTACTCAAGGAGTATCCTGCCAAAGTTTGATGCAATGTTTTAGAAACACGTTGTATACATATATATATACATATATAAATTGTGTGACAGGTGTTACATCTCAATTTCTAAGACTTCCACCCGTAATACCCCACCCCCAAATACAAAACTCCCTCTTCTCTCTTTTTGCTTTCTCGCTACCCTACTGATATAGAGTGTATTGTAATTGTAAAAAAAATTAACCCAAGATTTTGATGAATTTGGACGTTTCATGACCATACGAATAAGTGTTTATGGTATTTCCTGTACCTCGGGGTAGAACCTAAACTATTTTACCAATCGGGCTAAAACTTGGTATCTAGTGTTTTCATAGGGTTACCCCTAGGTTATTCGGAATTGGATATCTAACCCTAAATATAAGGGTAGTTTCCTTAAGGGTAAAAGAGAAAAAAATTTATTTAATCAAAATTGACCCTAAAGATTTTTATTCAATTTCATTTTTAAGCATCGATTAATATTATAAATAAAATGGCTACTCTCAATTTTTCATCAAAATGAATTTAAGGACTCCGGTCTTATGTGTAGATTATTATTTTGTATCATTTCTCCATAACTCCTTAAGATATTCAATTACTTATCATTGCAAATATTAGGTCTATTCAGTATACAAATCTTTCATTTGAAACCCATTTTTATAAAAGCAATAACTTTCAAGCTATACGCAATTATTTTTATTATTTTTTTTTAACCTTTTTGAACACTAAAGGGTAAAGTATTGAGACCGTAAAAAGTATCTAGCCGGAGACGTGAATAGATGTAGACGTTTCATGACCCCCCAGAACCATAAAAAGTTGTTTTCGCAATGCCATATCTCTGTGTGTATGTCTAACCCTAAGATTAAGAGTAGTTTTATCTTACTATTATATCACGTAGATAATTTGTTTAGTATTTTTTAATTCAAGCTATATTGAATATCAAACTAAGCTGTTGCGTTGTATTCTTTAGAGAATGAGTTGTGAGGAGATCCACATAAATCCACGGATCTGATCGCCCTAGGTGTCTATCTGGAGGAATTGACCGCAAACGGTTGGTAATTGCTGGCCAATGAAAGCCCAGATTTGTAAGAAAGAATAATTATCTTTTAAAAGTAAAGATATAGCACCATGAAAAATTGTTTCGAAATATGAATAATGTGCTAAATTGCTGGGGGTTTTCTATAAACAAAGTCGAGCGCTATCCAATTTTTGTTTTATAAATGTTAAACGGTAAATATTATATTAATTTAAGGTGATTTTCTTGTTGAAATATTATTGTATGTCACCTTGGCTCAGTTGGCAGAATGCCTACCTCCTGTTCTAGGTTTCCCATGTTTGAGTCATGGCAGAACCATAGCTATTATTGTGATAAAATGACTATGCAAATTAATAGGTAGTTTCTGAATGATTATTCATGGCCATCACTTACGTTAAAATATTCTAATATAAAGTTATGTTTGTTTCAGATTCGTGGGACCACTACAGGATGTCTCCCGTACTTTAGGTGTCTGCGGTGGTTCCGTGTAGTATCACCTGCACCACCACCACCCTTAGTGCCACACGAGCCTATAAAGGACATTTGTCGGCTCTGAATGCGATTGATGCATCCATAGGTGAGATTATTATTTTACGTTAAAATATTAAAATATTGATGTATAAAATATTATTAATATTATAAGTTCTAAGAGCATATAATGAGCAGATTGATTAGTAAACCTATATAATAAAATAGTAATAGGTGAAAACAGTTTTCAAATAGTACCAACCTTAAAGTAAATGAAACGTACCAAACATTGTGTGAAATAAAGAAGTGTATTTAGAATATGGTTGTTAGAGCAACTGAGGAAACCGTTTTAATATTTGATAAGCATACTGTCCACTCCGAGGATAAACTATAAATAAAATGGTCAATTTGTTTTCAGGAATTATTTTGCTTACTTATATGATAATTTGTTTGATTTAAAAAGTGCAAATAATGATTTTTTTAATTGACATTGTTTGGAAGAATATTGTTTCGATTGTTTACTTTGTAGTTAGTTTGATATGTGTTTGAATTCAAACTCTTGTGTTTTACCTCAAATGAATACTGGAGATGCCTGTCCGAGACGAGGGGAAGACGTGGTCCAGACCACAACCTCCGCAGCCCCATTCAGTCGGAGGGAGCTTGGCCGCCACCAGGCGTCTTCCCGCAAGCCGGTGGTGTAGGGGTGAGGTAGGAGGGAATTACAGCCCACCTTCAAGGCTTGGATATGGTGGGGGTGGGTCTGTCATCAGCACCCCAGACGAGAATTAGTGACCCGGTAAATCAGGTTGGTGGAGCGTTGTCGAATGGTATCTCTTTTCGAATTGTCGAGGAGAGAATAAAACAACTTCAGGACCATGGTGTCAGCGCCGATAATCATGTTGGCTTACTTTGAACAGCATGAACTCGACATTAAATTCTGTATTCGTCTCTTTTAGATAGGCAGGTCAGTTAGACGCTCGAGACGTGCTCGATAACGTAAGTCGCGTGTTGCAGAGTAATAGTTTGTTTTTAAGTAAGGCACCACTGTACGTTAAACTCGGACATTTTAAGGAGCCTCGTGGGAGTGCACATCATTGTGAAAAACTCTTCCCAGCTGCCACATAGATAAGAAGAAATAAAGGAATCCTACAATTCAAAATGGCGACGATACCCTTTACCTTGCCCGTGCATTGGTTGTCGCCAAGGCTTTACGTGATTTTAAAAGAGGACCAAGATGCATGGACGTGAACACCGTTAAACAAATAAAAATGGGTCGTCATATTCAAGAACTCGAAGCGGATGAACAATTCCGTGATGCTGGTGGTAATCTTTTGAGAGGTGTTGGGATCACTGAACTGAAACAATTTCAAACATAACTCTCCGAATACAAAATCACCGTGTCCGGGGAACGTTGGGGGAGGCAGGTCTTATATGAGGGGCCTATCCCTCTCGAAAATTCCTTTAAGGGTTACCTTGATTTCTAATTTCAATACGATAAACAAACCATTTTAATATTATAGCATCCTTCCCAGCCGCATTTACGTGCTCGTACTTTTGCAATGTCATGTACCGTTCAACACAAAAAACTAGCACAAATGTGAATCCACTTGCAAAAAGTGCTACGCTAGAGCGGTTTGCAGTGGAGATAAAACTGTGACCTGTAAAGACTGTGGGCGTTGATTGACAAACCAGAAATATTTTGATAACCATAAATGCCTCGGTGTTTGCAGAGGTCACATGTTGGTCTGTGATGTTAAAAGGGTTTGTGAGGTATGCAGACAATTTTCCAGTTTGGAAAGAGCAGAATATTCACATAGGTGTTATGAAACTGTAACATGTTGATATAAGAGTGGACGAAAATATGATTAAACTTACCCCACCATACTGCCAGCAGCGTCAAAGAGGAATACTCGTAACATCACGAATAAACACAACCTCCCGCCACATGTTGATCGTAATACTAACCGTCTATTGTGGGTACTGGCGTACCAAAGAACAAAAAACTTCGATGGTGAAGATGTGCTGCTCGCCCCAAGTTACGGAAGAAGGTGGAACTATCTAGGCTAATCCAGAACAATATTATCATGCGCTTGTTTCCTTCCCAAATATTCTAGGTGTCCACCCCTACCCTTTTGTCCGACGCTCCATCTTCTGGGTTATATCGTATATATACCGGCGCCTGTTCTATGAATGGTCACTATTGGACTTAGCCAGATTGAGAGCAGGTGAAGCTTTAGCTTCGATCATTATTCATCATGTAAGATCTAAATTTAATTTTCGGCGTAGATAATTTTTCTTATTTTTCTATCTTGTAATTTATTCAAAATTCTTTTTCGGCTATTTAATTTAAACTTCAAATATAATATAAGATTAACTTGTCATCACTTCAAATATTATTTAATTGCAGGGTCGAGATATTCATATTGTAGAATCGATCATTTTGTGGTTTAGCGGAGTAAACAATTTGAGATCGACTATAATGATATTATCAGTAGAATGGGACTAAATATTAGGGTATTCTTTTGTGTGAACATTATATGTAAATTTTTTCGTGAAAACTTTAAGTTTTCCTCAAAACATGTCAGTTCTAGAATTTTTAATCACTTGCATTTATAGGAAATTTATATTATGTATACTTAATAATCATGTGGGTTTTTAACTTTGTGGTATCTAGTATTTTCTTGAGTATTGGCAAGACATATTGTTTGGATTAACTAATACGCTTATTTTTTTATCTTCAGATTTAAATATTGTATAAAGTAAACTTATTGAAGATTTTTTTATTGAGTTAACGCCTTATTACATCTTGTGATTTATTTAGGATGACGGCGATTTAACTGCTTGTGCAAGTTGTTTAATAATATATAAAAAATACGAGGTTTTCTCTTATTGTTTATTTATATATTCCTTTAATGTCTCAAATATATATAACTTTTTCAACGTTGTCATATATTTATATATTATCTCTAAACATTGAATCATTGACAAATAAATATCTTTTTGAAATCAGTCATGACATTATTCATAACTAGAAACAACCATGACCTTAGGTAACCTTTAATCTATGTGATTTAAGTTATTTGTTATTTTTTTTTGTTTAGGAACCTTTTTTGAAGTTATAAATCTTCCTTTAGAATGTTTTGTGAGGTAGACCGCTCCAATATTAGTAACCGCAACTGGTGGGAGTAGCGGATTTCTGGTCTTTGGATGTTTTCAAAGCATAGAACTCCAAGCACTCGCTCCTATTGCCCTTGTTTTTGCCCTATTGTTTTTATTTTATGTTGTTTTGGACCTCCTATTTCTTAAGGACGGTACAAACCTTTTGTAGAGTATACAAGACCCATCCTTTCGTCATTTCTGCTATATGAAGCAAGCCCCATCCAAGCCGACACTAGATAAGAGCAATTTCATGTTTGTATTCTATGATTTTGAGTGCAGACAAGAAACGCTTCTTCAAGACGCGATCAACACGTACTTGCACGAACCTAACCTATGTGTCGTGTAGACGTGTTGCAAGGCCTGCCTTAATATCGATGTAAATGGCCATCATTGCACCAAATGTGGGAGCGATAAGACTCACATATTCAAAGGTGATGCCACAATGGCCCAATTTTTTGGATTTAAAGAGCAAATTAAAACAACAAAATTTAAGGACATCACCCTCATATTTCATAATGCTAAGGGCTATGATGGAGTTTTTTTAAATATATGACAAGGTAAAACAATGGACTCTAGAGTTCATAATGTACATTGGGAAAATCATGTCCATGCGTTAAGGCCTGCTCCATTTTATTGAATCGCTGAACTTTCTCCCGATGTCGTCCAATATGCCCAAAATATTCCGCTAGAACGAGTCTTTGGCCAAGGGATATTTCCCCCATTTTTTCAATAATAAACGTGAGGTATAGGGGTCCCTTGCCACCAAAGGAGGACTACAGCATTGGTGAGATGTCGGTTGAGGGAAAGGAGCACTTTGAGAAGTGGTATGACGCGCTGGTCAAAGAAAATTATGTTTCGATCTAAACCTATATTTGGAACTGTATTGCATGAAAGAGGTAGAGATCTTATGGAAGGTCTACCTAAGATTTAAAGACATGCTAATGGAAAAAGCAAAGATGGATAATTTCAGAGAGCCGTGTACGATTGTGGGAGTGGACATGTTGGCTTACCGCCAAAGATATCTTAAGAAAATTACCATCGGTATCATCCATACTGGTTGCCACCAGTGTGCAAACCAAGAGTCACATATCGCTGTACAATGGCTCTGCTGGGAGGCCCATCAATGCCGTGTCGCTATCCTTCAAGTGGGTAACGGCTGATTGGAATATGTATTAGGGCAACGTTTAGACGACGTTATTAAAGCTGAAGATACCACCACCTTCTTCCAATTCTGAGGCTGTTATTGGCAGAGGTGCCCTATCTATTATCCTCACAGTACTACTCCTATCAGAAACAGCCACCATGAGACCATGGAAACGCTATATTAAGCGACCATGGCTTGCGTGGAAAAACTAAAGCTAGGTATGAGTCATTATGGTAAACATATTACCACATAAAGGTGGGAGAGTTGCCATTGTCAATGACCTCATGTACTAGCGCATAGTTTAAAGGTCACTGTTACAAAGTCGTGATCCATTCCTGTCTCGATTTGTCTTGTTAAGCCGCCAAACTGGCGCCATGTATGAGTCATCGTAGAAAACCTATTACCACATAGAAGGGTAGTGTTACGAAGTCACACGCAATTATGACGTCAAAGATCGAGGCGACCTGTTTTGTCAAGCCGCCAAACTGGTGCTATGTATGAGCCATCAGAGAAAACCCATTGCGACATAGAAGATCAGAAATAAACCTTTGCAATATTGAAGGAAGACAACAGGTCATTAACCTCATGTTGTCAAGGAAATAACCAGACAGGAAATGGAGAAAAAATTCGAGTCAGACGAAAATATACTGGCACGAGGTATGAGTCACCAGGGAAAACCTAGAGGGAGTGTTGCGACATAACACGCACGTCATAACACGTCACCGGGAAAAAACCTAAAAGCATTTTGACCCACCGTGTGGATGTGGGGTTCCCAACTGCCCCGCTAACTACTAGCAGATCTTTAGTAAATCGATATTGATCTCTTTTTTCCCTTAATTAAACTGCCCTTATTGTTAGGTTTGGATATCAAAATCAAAAAAATTTTTCGGGGAAATCTTATGAAAGCCTTAAATATCAAGTTTTAGCCTGACTGGTAAAATGTTTTCGGCTCTAGGCCTAGAATCAAACATACAGACAAACAAAGGACATCACGAAGACCATTTTCCAGTTTCAGGTGGTCATGAAACGTCAACATTTATCAAAATGTCAAGTTTGATTTTTTTACAGTCCCAATACTACTCTCTTCGAAGGGTTTACAAGATGTTAAAAGCCCTTCACATTCCGCTAAAAGCATATATCAAATAACATCCAATGTTCAAGGACATTAATGAAAGAGTAACATTTGTCCCCCAAATATCATAACAACCAATTTCATTTTCTAATAATTGAAAAATATATTTAATGTCTTATAGCAGAGATAGTTTTGATTTTATAATTATATATTAAAAATAGTTTTATATTTTATAGTACCATATCCTTACAACTATCAGTTATTTGGTATCTTAAATAGTTGCAAAGATTTGTTCAAAATTGGACATTTCTGCATATGTATAGGAATCTTAAAGTCATTTTCATGGAAAAATCTAAGTTACCAATTTATTTTTAATGCCAAATAGTGTCTAGATATAGAATTTAATCAAAATCGTTAATGTGGATTTTGAGAAAAACTATTTTTTCTATTTTATTCCTTCAGTAAACTACCTTTAATTTAATGGTTGGATATCAAATCCCAAAAACTCATTGGGGGAACATTATGTGTTTCAGGGGTCATGAAACATCAAAACTTAACCAAATCTTGAGTTTGATTTTTTGACACTCACAATACTTCTCTCGTCAAGGTGTCGAAATAAAGTAAAAAGACGAGAAAACACCTCACTTTTGTTTGCTTTGAAATTATAGCAGGTATCAGAGCCACTCAATTGGCTTTATCCAACAAGTTCTTTATTTGAGTGTACCAATAGTTTGTGTAATCTGACCCTACTTTTAGAATATTGTGTTCTGCTAGTCTGTGTTGTAGACTGCAGTATGGATATAATCGAAACAAGAAATATAATTAAATATACATTTCATTTCTATACTTGTAATGATGTAGAGCTAGGCTATAGTTCTAAATAACGACATTGTGCAATACAAAATGAGATAAAATACAATTATTGGGTATAAAAATAACAATATATATATTATTTAAATGATGAAATGTTACCAGCTTTAAACTGCTTACACATTAAAAATTATGTTATTTAACGTGTTTTAAATATTTTATTGTGTACAACTCAGACGAATGCATATCTATACCAAATTTCAGCCCCATACAGTAAAAACTTTACATCAACAATGGTATGCAAAACGCGTAAAATAGCAAGTTTAAATCCTTATAATGTCATGAGTTGTAAGATTTCAAATCGTATAGTCACTATTTAAGTTATTACATTTTTTTAAAATTTTGAACCAAAATCTATATTATAATATGGCCTTAAATAAATATACCTAAAATTTAATAATATTTTCCATACCATTTATCATTGGCCGAGCTTGTGTTATCTGGAATCAAATGGGACTTAGCATACGCTCAGTCAATCTTTTAACTAGAGCTATCTAGAATACCATGAGACGTTGCATTATATTTACCAATAACAGAACTAGATACAAGCTACGCACCAAGAATATAATTGGATATAGCATGCAATATATCAATAAACAAATGATGGCATCCTGTTCTCCAATCATGCAGTGTATAACCAACTAAAGGATAGTAACCTATTCTCCAACGAATATCAATAGGCAATGTATTAATAACTAATGTACAGTATAGTTACCTGGTCCCCCATACCAGTGATGATAGGCCTGTTCCAATAAGCAGCCAGTCTGGCCACGGGCTCCAGTGCAAAGGCACACGCAGGGCCTATGAATGCTATCACCTTGTCGTTAAAGTGCATATCTGCCGCTAAACCTGGAGCTCTCCTTCCAGAGCATGACGGGTAACTGAAAATATATATTGTTACCATGTATTAATAACAATATCAGTTCATTTATTGTTATTTCCATAAAGCACCTTTAATATTTTAATACTAATATTATTCTATGAACAAGCCTTAATTTAGGAAATGAAAAGGAATTACATAGTACGTTGTAAATACACCTTTAAAACTATAGGAGGAAGTAATAAAAGCCATGGACATTGTTGACGACTTTATGGTAGTGGGGAAATTGATGAGGAAGTACAAGAACAGCAATAGGAGTGATTAGGAAGTGAAAGAGTGTGGAATTAAATTTAGCATGACAAAGTGTAAAGTGATGGTATTAAGAAGAAAGAGGATAAGGCCTAGTATAACTATAAAGTTGAATTGAGTAGAGCTGACAAAAGTACAGAACGTAAAATATCCACCTCGGTAGTTAACGCTTTAGATACTACCTTGTTTCGCAACTTTGGGTACCCTCATATTATAGTTTCCGACAACGCAGGCCAACTTATATCCTAAATTTTTAAGGATATGTGTTTTAATAATGGTATAAAGTATGTTACCACCACCCCTTATAATCCACAGTCTTTGCACGTGGAGAGGTTTCAAAGGAACCTTAAGACCACCTTAATTGCCTTTCACCATGTCCACCATAAGGACTGGGATAAGAACCTAAAACCGTTGCAAATAACGTTCAATAGCGCTATACAGGACAGCCACAAGAATACCCCTTCTTCCTTGATGTTAGGCCATGACTTTCTCTCCCCGATCAACCTGAGGTGGGAAATATTACCGGGCAGATTATAGGATCAGTCCAATACATGCGTTGAGGCTGAGTGGGGGGAAGCTTTAAGTTGGCTGAAAAAAACATGGGGTAATGTAGCTCATAGGTACAATGTAGGAAAATATCCATTACCATACAAAGTCAGAGATAAAGTCATGTATGAATTACATAATTACAGTAGAGCCATTGACAGAGCGAAGTGAGACTACCGGTGGTTAGTTCCGATGATTATATCAAAGTTTCTCACCCCTGTCACAGTCCAGGTAATAGATACTGTCACTGGTTTAGCCACCCACAACTAAGGCCTTGTCACTGACTCAATGAGTATAAATGGAGCATAAGTTTGCTTCTATGTTTGAATATTTGTTTTGTTTGAGAAATCTAAGTGTATCTCTGTTCTGATATTCGTTTACGTATGTTGCATGTACCCTAAATCTTAACATTACCTCACTTGAATATGAGTGTTCATCGTAAATACAATACAAAGTGCTTCTAAGATAATAGAGGAGATACAAAGAACTGAGTTAACTAATAGTGAGATAAAGTAATAAGGACTATGTGCTAAGTTAATTAGATCTCTACGTATTTTTCCTCGAAAATACATTTTCGGTCACTAACCCAAATTTTTGTAGCAACAGTGATTGTGTATTTTAGTCATTTTGTTCTAATAATCATGTTTTTCTACCTTAAGTCATTCGAGACATATTTTTGGAATATAATAGTGTATGTTGTGTGTGGGTGGGGGAGGGGGGCCGCAACACTGCTCATTTCTTTATCCCTGCGCTGGTGGCTGTACAAAATCTCGACTGGCTTCGAGGTTCTGGCCTCAAGATTATCACGACACTCTCAGTTTTGCGCTTGTTGAGAGCACGTCAGGGTCATAGAGATGTCTCAGTTCTGAGCTTGTTGAGAGCACGTCAGGCTCATAGAGATGTCTCAGTTCTGAGCTTGTTGAGAGCACGTCAGGGTCATAGAGATGTCTTAGTTCTGAGCTTGTTGAGAGCACGTCAGGGTGATAGAGATATCTTGGTTCTGAGCTTGTTGAGAGCTTGTCAGGGTCATAGAGATGTCTCAGTTCTGAGCTTGTTGAGAGCACGTCAGGGTCATAGAGATGTCTTAGTTCTGAGCTTGTTGAGAGCACGTCAGGGTGATAGAGATGTCTTGGTTCTGAGCTTGTTGAGAGCTTGTCAGGGTCATAGAGATGTCTCAGTTCTGAGCTTGTTGAGAGCACTTCAGGGTTATAGAGATGTATCGGTTCTGGGCTTGTTGAGAGCACTTCAGAGTCATAGAAATACCTCGGTTCTGGGCTAGTTTTGAGCACTTCAGGGTCATAAAAATGAAGTTAAATTCATACGCGCGTGTGAGAACGGAGATGAGGTTTTCTTTTCAACGTGCAGTTGTGTAACCGAATCAACCAAGGGGTCGAATTAGAGCCTTGCATAAAGACTTGAGTAACTACATCCCGAGTGCCTTCTTCGTACAACACCTGCATAACGACTTGTTGTGCCGTGCCCAGGTCTGGTTCGCGAACCCCTACTATCGGCACTGGTGTAAACTTGGGCTGACACGATGTCTGCCATAGCGTCAGAAGGGTCCACGAGAGGTGTGGGAACAATCCTTCCTTGCCAGGGTCAAACAGAGTATGAATTATCGCAAATCTGGTTCGGTTTCAGGGGGGGAGAGGGATCATGGACCACCCCCACCCCTACTTCACTATTTACAACCCGTATCTAATTTGTTCACATGCCCTGGGGGCGTTTAAAACTGGATTCCGGGAAGTCAATTTTAATGTGGTAACGCTAGCTCGGCTGACAAGTGTCGGGGGATATCATTGCCCCTGATGAATATCAATTCACCCCCACCTCCCTCCTTCACCAGCGTTACTTAATATTGTCCATTTTTGTTACCTGTGCTCTTTGGGGAAGCCCTGTTTCTACATTCTTGGTGTTTGACCATTGGAGCACCGACACTACTCACGGTGGTTGATAATATATTCACACTAAGGGACTGCTCTAAAGACCAACAACATGTGTATTTAGGATATCTAACTTTGCACGGACATGTATCTGCTGTACCTACATAGATTCGAACCTCGATATCTTTGCCATTTATTTAATGTGGTACTTCATGCCGTGTAGTTACCACACCTGATAGCCTAGTGCAAAACGTTTCCGACTGAGGATTTCCAAGAAAAAATATTTTTAACACCACTAATGTCTATTAAAACAGTAATTTATTGTTCTTCCTATTCTCTATCCACGGAACTGCGGGTTCTAAAATTCTTCCTTTATAATTTTAGTACCGCGTCTTTACACTACTGTGTTGGAAGATTGGGTGCACCCATATTTTCATGTAGTAAGAGTTAAAAAATAATTATGAAATCTGTACATTGAATCAGGCGAAGTCAAAATGGTTTATCGCAACACCACGTGGTCTAAAGTGTCAGACACTTCCTGTATGTTTTACGCCCGTGATTGGAAGGCACCAAAGAAATTGGCTCCTATCCTTACTCACGCAAGGTGTGTGGAGATATTTGTCCAGCTTTAGTGGAATCACTCTCATCTGCAAAGAGATCGGGGATTGAATTCCAGTAGGATGGTTGAAAGTCTGTCGCCACACAATGGATAGTCACATAAATTTAGCCTTTATTCTGTGATGATACTCCAACGTGGCTATCTACTTTGTAAATTAAATATCTTTCGTCCACAATAACACTGTAAAGACTTTCGGTGTTTATATATGTCCACACACTTTTGCACCCTGCTTCCCGATTACTCGAACTGACTAGCGTATACAAAATGTTTACAGAGAGATAGTGATCAACAGGGAAGTCTCATTTGACAAACTCATTATTTGAAGTCCATGTATCAAAATCAGACGACTTAACTAAAAATAGATCTATCAGGAAATTTACCCCTTATATTCAGGAAAAAGTTAGCTTATGTAAAAAAAAAATATGTAAAAATTGTAACGGGCAAACCAATTTAGCCCCGTACTGTCCAAAATTGCTGCTCTTAATCATTGCCCATAAACACATATATTATTCCCTGATATTCATACACGTCTATTAACACGTTTATGTGTTACATACCACGCCTCAGATTCTTGATGGAATATTTCCAGCGTCGTGGATAGCAGCGTCATCAGACTGTTTGTCCTCCTTCAGCTCTCTCACAACACCGCACCAGGCTGGCCCGAGGGTTGACAACGACTGAAGGCAGCGCGCGGCTTACTCATGAGATGGAGCCTTGTTTACCTGAACGGCTCCACGTAGTGGGATTTCTCCTCCCTCTTTCCTTCCCATTATGCTTTGCGTTCAGCCACTATATAACTCCATAGATCGCTCGACAAAAGCACGACTGCAATTATTCTTCACCTGGTGGATATTCTTTACTCTTAAAAGTTCTCACCGCAACCCGACTACACGCAACTGTGGTCACGATGTACATACTGAGGGACTAACCAGCCCGCCGAAAGTAATGAGAAGTTCAATTATTTCATCAAATCTATGGGGGAGTAAGCCGCCCTAATTGTAAAGAGGATTAGTTTTTTGTATTAGTAAATTTTCATAATTTTGTAGACTAGGTTTGAGGACTTGATTCACTTAACGTGAAGTCACCTTGTACGTCACAAGTTTTCTTCTTGGTCCATAAGACCGGCAGCTTGAATGAGAGTAATTCCCAATTTGTAGCCCGCATGACCATTGTGTTGTCTGCGAGGCTGTTTGTAGGTAATGGGAACATTCAGATCGTTCAGGGACTAAAGGCAAACACCTAGTTAGGTATATTTGAATTTTGTTAATCACTTTTCTGGGTGATACAAAACATAACGAAACATAAATATTTTTTAAAAATAATAAGAGTAATGATGTTAATTGGACATTGGTGTGTATTTTAAAGGTTATTATACAATTTTAAGTTCCAAAATGTGACTCAGTTGGTCTTCCATAATAGCTTTGTTCGTGTAACAAACGTGCTGTCTTATGTGCTGAGTGACGTCACAAGCTAATCCGATCATATGTAATTTTCTATCTGGCACTAACTTATATTATTTTTACACTTGATGGACCCATATTTAAAAGGTGTATTTAGATATTCATTCAATCTGACATCTTAGCTCAGTCAGTAGGATGTCAGTCTCCTGAGCTAGAGGTCACAAGTTCGATTCCCGGTCTGGCCAAAAAATGTATTATTGGTTAAATGTGGGTTTACGCTTTCACAGTGATGAATTAACGAGCGAGGATTGGATGTTGTGCCTGTCCCAGTCTTAAGTCAGCTCATAAGGTTTTGTGCCTCACTATTCAGTTGGCCCTTATCTCTTTCCTCCGCACTTGCACAAGCCACGCCACCCACACCCTCTACTGCCTGGACCACTCCACAACCATGTTCTCTAAGCCGAACGTGATGATTTACCCACTCTGCTCAGTGACAGAGAGCGCCAAAGAGCGTCTGTGAGAGAACTCCTGAGTATTAAGGTGAAGAAGAGTACAAAAGTGCTCTTCACATGGAAAAGAAAGTTCTACAGGCTGGCCCCATTCTTTTTGGTGAGCATATCAGATGGGCGGACAGTGTCGAGTACTTGGGACTTACGCTGGACACCAAGTTGACCTGGCAACTGCACTGTACCGAGCGACTGACCAAGGCGAGGCAAAGGCTGGGAATCCTAGGCCCACTGCTTAACAGGCTTAGCGCCCTGTCTACAAGGAACGGTCTGACACTGTTCAAGCAGTTGCTCAGACCGATCCTCGACTATGCGTGTCCCGCTTGGGGCCAACTGGCGGACACGTATATGAAGTTGTTTCAGTAACTTCGCGAAATGCGACAACCCATCAGTTAAATATCCGAAAACCACACGGTGTGACCAATTGGTCAGTACGTGTTGGAATTTGCTCTCGTGCTCCCCTTCAGGGTGCATTAGAGCATGCTAACATGCATCTGCGTCTGCGTCTGCATCTGCATCTGCGAGGACTCCTGGGGTGTGCAAGGTGTCGTCCTGCTTCCCTTACGTGTTCCTTGATTTCGAGCGTCTGTAGCGTCTGCTGTTCAACGTCTTCAATGGAGCCCTCTGCGAAGATGAAGAAAGGTGATGGTGTCGGGGTTGGAAGAAGACCACCGGATGAGGCGAAGAAGAATCCGGGGCCTGGGAAGCGACCGGCCCCGAGAAGTAAGAATATGGTGGTGAGCGTCGGGGGAACCGCCGTCAGCAGCAGGCTTGTGCTGCCCGTCCAGGCTGGGGGAGTAGAATGTTTCCGCTCACGGAGACTGAAGGCTCCTCCGGCTAGGAAGGAGCTCGTGCCGGGTGTCAATTGGTCCGGCACAAGCCCGAAGGCTGACGCTTTAGCGGCAGCTGCCCTCTCGAGGAGCAACAAGCCTGCAGGCGAGAACGAAGTCAGCGGGGACACTCCAACTCCCGGAGTCAAGCGTGCTGCTGGCCGAGGCAAGTTTGGGGGTCACCTTCGGGAGACGAATCAGCCCCTTCTAGGGCCAACAAGGCATCGGTCCTCTCTAGGGCCAAGAGGGCTGGCGTGTACTCCCAAATTACAAGGGAGGTGGGTGCAGGAACCAGCCTACCAGGTGTATGCAGCGGGGCCCTTCCAACTACCGGAGGAGTGCGTGCCGCTGACCAAGCTCAACAAGAGTCACCTTGCGGTGATGATTCGGCCATTTCTAGGGCCAAGACGTCGGCCAGCGTGACCTCACCAATTACCGGTGAGGTGGGCGCAGATGGCAAAGGTGAAGTCAGCGGGGCTCCTCTAACTACCGGAGGTGAGCGTGCCGCTGATGGAATCACCGGGGCATCCGGTAATGCGTCTTTGGGCCTTGGCTCGTTGATCAGGGTTTGGCCCCTTGCAAAGCGTCAGCAGCAATGCCGATGCGGGATAGTCCAGTGGTGCCCCTCTGACTACAGGAGGTGCGCGTACCACTGGTGGCCAAAAAGGACTGGAGGCCCTTTTCAGGGCCAACAGCCCGCAAACAGGGGAAGAAGGCAAAAGCTTCCGCCAGCACGATGGGTGGAAACCTAACGGTGCCAACGGAAGCCCTGACCAGGGGGAGCCTAGCCATCTTTCGCTGGTAAAGAACGCTTCAAGCGACAACGACACATGAGCTAGCGCAAGGGCCTCATAAACCCGCGTCAACTCCAAAACCTCCCGCCAAGGGGTGTCGGCACGTAAGAAACGCCCGGCTGAATTCTCTTCAAAATCGGAAGACCTTGTCACACGCTTCGCGCGTGATGCCAGCTCGTGCGATTCCGTGGACGTGGTGGGACTGTCTTCAGGACCAGAACTCCCGTTAATGTGAGATGAGTTGAGCCAGGGGTCGGATGATGAGTCTGATGGATTTCAGACCATAAGACTCCACCGAAGTGGTAAGGCCGGGAACACCAGGAAGCTACCGGGGGGAAACCCTAACCATTTAGGTGGTAGCTCTGGTGATGAGAGCGGGGATAACGGTGGCCCGGGCCAGGGTGCGCCAGCGTTGGACAAAGGTGGGAAGCGGCGGAAACCTAAGGGTAAAAACGCAAGCCGTGCCTCAGCCCAGCCTATTACTAGTGGTTCTGGGCCAGCTCCCAAAGCTAAGGGGAAAATCCCTCCCATCATCTTGTGTGATGTGGAGGACTACTCCAAGGTGGTGAGGGCCATTTTAACCAAT
Source organism: Timema podura (assembly GCA_033556935.1). Taxonomy (NCBI): domain Eukaryota; kingdom Metazoa; phylum Arthropoda; class Insecta; order Phasmatodea; family Timematidae; genus Timema; species Timema podura. The sequence continues at coordinate 34,426,180 of JAVRXN010000006.1, read as the reverse complement.
GTTCAATAGCATGTGGAGGCAGTCAGGCAGCCGGGGGATCGAGTGCGCCTGCATTGCGGGTCGGAGTAAGATTACCGAACCCTCCAGAAGTTCTTGCCGAGCTTGGGAATCCAGCTTTAGTCCTACGAGCTGGGACGGGAGCCACTGGTGAGGGGCGTGGTAAAGGGAATCCTGACTCGAACAAACCCAGACGACATCCAGGAAGAGGTAGCGGAGATGGGTTTCCCCGTGAAATCCGTCACCCAGATGCTCTCCCAGTGGATACGGGACCATAGGACAGGAGAAAGGCAGCGGTTGCCGAACTTCGTTGTTTCTCTGAATCCTGGGAAGCGCCCCGAAAGTCTGTACTCCATATCAGTCCTGTGTGGGCTCCACGTCAGGGTGGAGAAATACAAGTCTCCCGGAGGCCCGTTTCAATGCAAGAACTGCTTCCGGTTTGGGTATGTGCGGAGGGATTGCCACGCTATCCCTAGGTGTGGGTTCTGTGGAGGTGACCACGAGAGGGGTGGGTGCCTGGAGGAGAGACGATCTCCTCCAAAGTGCCCGCACTGTTCAGAGCCCACTCCTCGGCGTGGCGTGTTTGTCCCAAGTACAATTCCTTGCGGGCAGCGGGGACTGTGCGGGACTCCAAGGTTCAAGAAGGAAGAACGGATGGCCTAAGCGAAGGCCAGAAGCCCTCGAGGCACGATGCGGTACGGAAGGTGACCGTGACACCAGCTCCGCAGCCAAAGCCGCTGGTGCAATTATTCGCCAATGCGCTGTCAGCAAGACCAACCCCTCCACCTCAGGCTGAGGCACCTACCAAAGCCACCCTACATGAACCAGTCGAATCCAGTTCATCCCTCTTGGTTCAAGGACCCGTCCAAGACTGCTCCTATCCCAATCCCGATCCTCCTCTCCCCCACACCCTCCACCTCTCTTCCCACACCTTTGCATCCTTCCAACCCTTTCCTAACACTCTCCACTCCTGCCCTTGTTAACCCTGCAACCCCAACACAACCCTACTCATGAAGATGATGCTGGAAAGGTCATAATTTGTATTGAGCCTCTCAAGGGAATTCCGTGTCTGGATCCATGGGACTTTTCACCGAGTCTCCTGAGGAAGGTCCAGGAATCTCCGAGGAGTAACCGTGGCCACCTGGTCATGGAGCACATCATTTTCTACCTGGTCTCCCATGGTGGTACACCCCAATAGAGGACCACCAGTGCTGAAGGAGCTCACGGTCGCACTCTGGAACGCTAACGGAGTCGCGGGGAAGAAGGCTGAGCACGAAAGTTTCCTGGCAAAGCATCGTGTCAATGTAATGCTGTTGGGAGAAACTCACTTGCGCTCCGCAATGAGGTTCTCGTTAGCAGAGTTCATCTGCCATTGGAGAAACCGAGTGGGGGATGTAGGAAGGGGTGGGAATGCGGTTTTGGTCTGAAGGGGCCTTGACCATCATGTCATCTCGCTTCCTCCCCTCCAACACATGGAAGCAACGGCTATACAACTGGTGACCTTTATCAGCCATGTGCGACTTATTTCCATCTACTTCCCTCCCTTCCATCGGTTCAACCAGCCCACGAGGGCTGAAATGGAGATGCTGCTTCGAGGTACCACGCCTGTTTTAATCGGCGGTGACTTCAACGCTAAGCACCCATCATGGGGCACTAGGATAATGTGTGCTCGTGGCGGATTGCTCCGCGACGTCATAGATCTACACGGCTTGGTGGCTTCCGGTCCTCCGACCCCTACCCACTTCCCTCTCAATCAAATTGGCTTCCCGGACGTCCTAGACTTTGTTATCTCCAGAGGGATCAGAAGGTGAATGGTGCTGAAGTCTCTAGCTGAGCTAGACTCAGATCACAATCCCGTTCTTGTGAACCTGGGACGCGCAGTGTCCTTCATAGACCCTCCGAAAAACCTGACCTTAAGCGCACTAACTGGGACAGGTTCACGAATGTGTTGAGAGAGAATTTGGGACCCACACTTACCTTTCGAACAGCAGCAGAAATCGATCGTGGTACGGAGTTCATAACTTTCACCATCAAGAGGTTGCTTGAAGATTCGACGCCAAGGCACCGTTCTAAGAATGCGCCACAGGCTCCTTTGAACGATTCTATCCTCAGGCACGTCCGAGAGAAAAATCGGCTGAGAAAGTATTGGCAAATCTCGAGGGACCAGGTAGACAAGGCCAACTGGAATCACAAGGTCCATGAGGTTCGCGAGATGGTTCAAGAATATCGGAACAGTGTCTGGAAGGACACGATTGATAGCCTGTGCGTAGAGGACAGGTCCCTGTAGCGCATGACGAGGAGCTTGATTTTGTCCCAGCACCAAGGCCGCCTATTGTGGGTCGTAACGAGGTGGCCAACTCCGACCAGGAGAAGGCCGATACGCTCGCTGAACACTTAGAGGCACAATTTGAGCTGACTGATGACCCATCAGACCCAGTGCACATTGTGCACGTGGTTCAGGTCATTGTTTCGGTCTAGTACAGACCCTTGGACTAACCTGCACCCAAAGAAGCGATAGAAATGTTGCGGGCACTAGCTGCTCTAAGACTAAAGAAGGCCCCCGGACGTGACGGTGTTAATAACGTGGTCCTCAGAAAGCTACCCTTGGAGGCGATTAACTTCCTCGGGGAGTTATTCTACACCTTCCTAATCCTGAGTTACTTCCCTGAGCTCTGGAAGCACGCCAACATCCTCTGTTTCCATAAACTGGGTAAGGATCCGGCCCTAGCTTCGTCTTACTGACCGATCATTTTGCTCGACTGTTTGGGCAAGTTGTTCGCGAGACTTCTACTGATGAGACTGACCCGACATGTAAGCGATGCGGGCATTTTGTTGGACGAGCAGTTCGGATTTTGAGAGGTACACGCTACGTCTCACCAATTTGTCCGACTCGTGGAGCAGGTCACGAAGATCTTGAACATCAACAGGCTGACTGGTGCTGTCTTTCTCGATGTGGCAAAGGCCTTCGACCGTGTTTGGCACGAAGTTCTCTTTTTCAAACTTTTCTCCCTAAACCTGCCCTTCTACCTAGTTAAGGTTGTTCAATCTTATCATTCCCTCCGCACCTTCTCCACTACCTTTGGGAACGCCCCATCCCAAGTCAGAAGCATCCGGGATGGCGTGCCGCAGGGTTCCCTTGTGGGCCCGGTGCTCTTCAGTCTATATGTGAACGACATTCCCAAATCCCCAGACACCAAGTAGGCACTGTATATGGACGACACGGCTCTAGTATCGAGGTAACGGCGAGGGCAGCTGGTGGAGTGGTGACTCCAGACGCACCTGACGCATTTGGAAGGTTGGCTGACCACAGCAGTGCTCTTCACATGGAAAAGAATGTTATACAAGCCAGCTCCACTTCAGCTGTTGGGAGAGCAGATTTGATGGGCGGACAGTGTTAATTACTTGAGACTTACGCTGGACACCAAACTTACTTGGCGACTACACTGTACAGAGACACTAAACAAGGCGAGGCAAACGCTGGGAGTACTAGGCCCACTGCTTATCAGGCGTAGCGCCCTGTCTACTAGGAACGTTCTGACACTGTACAAGCAGTTGCTCAAACCGATCCTCGAATATGCGTGTCCTGCTTGGGGCCACCTGGTGGACACGTATATGAGAAGGATGCAGGCGTTCCAGAGCAAGTGTCTGAGGATCATTGTGGACGCACCTTGGTACCTTCGGAATGTGACTCTGCACCGAGACCTGGATATGCCTATCATCAAGGACAACTTCCGGAAGCTGGCGAAGTTCTTCTACGACAGATTTCCCGGTCCCACCAATCCTCTTATCCAGGGGCTTGTGAATTACGTCATCGACCCTGAAGGAAGCCATCGAGTCCCAAATCCCTGATCGGATAAGCAAGATGTGTCAACAGTAGTTTGGGAGGCTCTCATCCAGCCCCCCATTGAGTAGTGTCTCCGCACGTAGCTCTAAAATACCCTTATTTAGTTCTCCACTATTTCTTTTTTCCCCACTAATATTAATAATATGATTTACTTTGTTTCAGTAACTTCGTGAAATTCGACAACTCGTCAGCTTAGTATCCGAGAATAGCACGGTGTGACCAATTGTTCAGTACGTATTATAATTTGCTCTCGTTCTCTCCAACAGAGTGCATTATAGCATGCTATCTTGCGTCTGCGTCTTGGTCAGGGTGTCAGTCAACAAATGGCATCAGTAAAGCATAGTACACACTGGCGATAATCGCCAGATACAAGTATCCAGCAACTCAGCAACATCCTCCGCGCACATACTAACTTGTATCCGGACACAAGTCTCCACCAGTGATCAATGGTCCACACCAACTTGTATCTGGACACAAGTCTCCACCAGTGATCAGTGGTCCACACCAAATTGTATCTGGACACAAGTCTCCACCAGTGATCAATGGTCCACACCAACTTGTATCTGGACACAAGTCTCCACCAGTGATCAGTTATCCACACCAACTTGTAGCCGGAAACAAGTCTCCACCAGTGAACAATGGTCCACACCAACTTGTATCTAGACACAAGTATCCACTAGTGATCAGTGGTCCACACCAACTTGTATCCGGACACGAGTCTCCACCAGTGATCAGTGGTCCACACCAACTTGTATCCGGACACGAGTCTCCACCAGTGATCAATGGTCCACACCAACTTGTATCCGGACACAAGTCTCCACCAGTGATCAGTGGTCCACACCAACTTGTATCCGGACACAAGTCTCCACCAGTGATCACTGGTCCACACCAACTTGTATCCGGACACAAGTCTCCACCAGTGATCAATGGTCCACACCAACTTGTATCTGGACACAAGTCTCCACCAGTGATCAGTTATCCACACCAACTTGTAGCCGGAAACAAGTCTCCACCAGTGAACAATGGTCCACACCAACTTGTATCTAGACACAAGTATCCACTAGTGATCAGTGGTCCACACCAACTTGTATCCGGACACAAGTCTCTACCAGTGATCAGTGGTCCACACCAACTTGTATCTGGACACAAGTCTCCACCAGTGATCAGTGGTCCACACCAACTTGTATCCGGACACGAGTCTCTACCAGTGATCAGTGGTCCACACCAACCTGTATCCGGACACAAGTCTCCACCAGTGATCAATGGTCCACACCAACTTGTATCTGGAGATTATCATCCAGTGTGTACTAAACTTAATACGTAATATTTTTTAATACATACAACATTTTTTAAGCTTTGTATTGATCGAAAGTTTAAATATATATGTATATATATATAGTGCCTTGTAAACATTCATAAATCAGGGTAAAATTAATTAAATAATTCCCAAAAATATATTTTGGAAATCCAAATTTACTTTTATAAGAATCACAATATTATTTCAACTATTATTTAGATATTTATTAATAATCCATCTGGTTCATCTTTTAGGGAACACATACTTTTTAAAGTAGCTATTATCATTAGTATGGTAGAAAAAATACACAAATTTAACTAGATTTATTTTGATACGGTATGAATAAAGCATTTATTTTACAGTTGTATTAGTTATACTATTTAGACAATAAATCAGTTGAGTGTTAATTATTACAATCTTGCATAGTATTAATTATCTTCACTGGAAAAATTGAAGTAAGAAGTAGATCTAAATAAAATAAATATAAAAGTCATTACTTTGGTTTAGTTTGCTTGGACAGTAAAACCACAGTACAATTTAAGACAGCTTTGTACCCGAGTAACAATAGGATTATCTGAGTGGTAGGCCGTCATAAATAGGACCCTTGTCAAGGAAGTTAGTTGTGTTCCCTAAATTAGGCACTATATTTTGGAAGATGCTGATGTCAACTTACACTGCTGTAGTTAGGTTGTGAATCCACGCCTTTCACCCTCACACCCACCATCCCACAAAATAGGTTTTAGACTTGCACTCAACAGGGCCAAGGGCCTTAAGAGCCCCCTCCATCATAATATTCAAAACATGGGTATTATTACAAAACATTTTGTAACTTTTTTATTTTCAACAAAGAAATAATTGGGTGTTGACGTTCTATATATATATGTCTACCAAAATATGAAATCATTTTTATAATGTATATGTTGCTGAGTTGGTCAACATAACAGTAAAGCGTGTATACTCATCAGACATAACAACAAACAGGAGCCGTATTGTGCTGCTAATGAAGTATTTACACAATATCCCCCACCTGCTGTGTTTCAATGACTTCATTACATGGCTTCTGTGAAAATACACTGTCATGTTACATCAAGTGTGAATATATATATAGTGTGGCTACAACCAGGATGTGACCCCTTGGAAAACTTTGTTTGCGTGGCTCTCAGATATTTTTAACTCCAACTCACCCGTCCCCTCTCCCCCCCCCCCCCACAACCCTAAAAAAAAGTTAAAACTTAATTTTTGTTTGGTGTTATTCTAGTAGTTTGTACCTATACCAACTTTCAGGCATATGAGGTTTCAGGGAATGACCCAGTACGGTACCAAGTTGGAATAAAATTCAATATTGCTTTCAAAAGTTATTGTTTGACCACAAATTGACAAACAAATGCCAAACGGTGGATTTAAAACAGAAAACTCGCTTCACTCGTTTGATAAATCAAATCACTTACTATGCTAATATTTGTTTTTACATTCTAATGTAAAAAAAATAAACAAAAGCTATGGGATGTAAAAGAATATTAACTTGTGATAAAAAAAATTATTATAATACAGATAACCTCACTTCTTCCATTCATATTCGTAACCTATCAACAGGCTCTGAAATAGGCTAGCTCATTCGCACGCAGACTCTATGATCTCAGGACTACTGGGGGGGGGGGGGGGGGATATTTACAACCTTAACCTTAACATACTTGACTACTTTGACCATAAGTCCAACAATATCATAATGATACACACCTAGTTATGCATTTCAACAATAAAAATACAGACAAAAAAACAGCAACATACAAACAAAATATCTTCAAAAATGCTAATAAATATGTTACCTTGAGATGTGCCATGTATGAGGGTAAACATTGTATAAGGAAATAAAAAAAGTTTCACTTGCTTGTCTTATATTTTCAGTAGAATTCCTTACTACCCCTCCTGTGAAGCTCCACTTAAACTCTAGGATTAAAGCAATAATATATTTTTACAGGAAACAAAACAGATAAAATCTATGGTAAAGTTTCACTTGACCAGAAGCAAATAATTTTAAATAAAAAATGAGTAAATTTATATTGTTGAAACTGGATTATAAAATCCTACTATTCTTTAACATAATAAATAAACTATCTTATAATTTAGACAATTAAAGGTATAAATAAATGTTATGACATGCACCATTAAAGATTCAGTAGTAAAAAAAAGTAGTCTTTATTTGTTTCCATGAAGGACGAAAAAAATTTTAATTTTAATTTTTTTATTACAACTAATTATTTTGAAGCATAATTTCCTTAATTGTCGAATTGATTGAGTTAAATCTGCTCCTGTGGCTTACATTTTATATATGTTGGTTCACTGATGGTTGCTGATTCCTGTAGATTTAGTTTAGATAAATTTGATGTTACAAAATGAAAATAAAAATGGCTTCTTGAAAAATACCTGGAACAATTCTGGTGAGATTTTGTTTGGAGTAATTTATATGAAATAGGAATGGGCAACTCCTACCTTCATTCCTGTAGATTCCTAGCACCTCCAGTTATTATTTAAACCCATTTCCTGATGTGAAGTATAATCCTCACTTGTAATATGTTCAATTTATATTCCCGCCAACGAGAATTACACAATTATACCTCTAGATGATAGATTCAGAACCCTTCCATCTCTATTTGAAATCAGCGGCTCACTTCCCTCTCCCGTCATTTGAAAACGTTCGAATTTTCCAAGAATAAATCTTCCAAAACAAAGAAGAACCCACTTCAAAGAAATGACTGTTTGAAAAAAAATATATTAATAATTTTTAAAATAAAAATGAGATGACCAGGAAGCAAGCAGTAAAAGACGTTAAGTTTAAAATTAACAAAAAATTTGCTTTTTTTTTACATATAGAATAATAATGCTTGAATCGCCCGCTTAGGAAATTAAGAACCAAGAAAACAATTATATCAACATGTGCTAGAGGCTCATTCTGGTAGCGTAACTTGGAACTTGATGACAGTTAGTTCTAATTGTGACCACTGAAGACTATGACGCAACGGTAGTTTATATTCATGGCTAAATGATAAAATGTTCGCATTTTGAGATTTGGTAAGATGAAGATTATTGTTTTATACACAGGTAAGACCAGAATATATGTATATTTTAGAATTCTAATCATCTTCTTGAGTTTGACCATGTTTAAGAAAGTTCAAAGTCCTTTTAGTTGGGAAGTGAAAATAAATGAATCCAATGTTGGCACAACAATAAAAGTAAATAATATATGTTTTATTCCTCTAATTGATAGTAAATATAGTTTATAATTAAAGGGGTAGGACGTTTTCTTTGTCACACCAACAATATTCGTACAGCACCTACAAGCGCGCACCCCCACTTGTCACCTACACAAAGGAGTGGTTTCAGGACTCACTGGTGTCCCAGACCATCAGTTGGCCTAGCCACCAAGAGAAAGACAACCCAGACCATCAATTGACCTAGCCACCAAGAGAAAGACAACAAAACTAGAAGAGACGGATAACATCCCCACGTGTAAATGCAGCAGACTGCATTAGGTTAGTCCTAAGTTAGTAATTAGACTTAGTTAGGGAGTCAATCAAAGTGTAATATATTAAAATAAAAGGAACAACTAAAACGTGTGTCTTTTGTTTACGGTATCGAATTACTTTTAGTTCGGGCTGTCGTGACGTCACCTCCAGCAAAATTCTCCTCGCACATCTACCAGCAAGGCTGTAGCCAGCCAATAATTTCAGGGGGAGTTTGGTGGGCCCATCCCCCAATTGACGGAGGCTGGAAAAAATTATAATTAAAAAACTGTTCTAGAAGCTATTTAAAGTGTTTTTATGGCAACACTACCACCTAACTATCAGAGGCTAGGACAAATTCTAATTATTAAACGGCTCTAGAAGCTCTCTAAAGTGTTTCTTTATGGCAACATAGCCCCCTAACCTCCGAAAAATAGGAACAATTCTAAATATTAAACACCTTTAGAAGCTATCTGAAAATTATTTTTATGACAACATAACACCATAACTCCCCGAAGGCTAGAAAAAATTCTAAATAATAAACACCTCTGGAAGCTCTCTGAAGTGCTTTTTATGGTAACACAGCCCCCTAATTTGTACTTGTACCTTAATTTTGATATTGTTTGAACCATAAATAAAGCCATATATATTTTGTTCATAAAATTTCGGGGGGGGGGGTTTGAACCCTGAAAACCCCCCCTGACTACGGCCTTGTCTACAAGAACCAAAATCACCAATAACAAATAATAACGTATCGTTTTTTTGTTCGTCTGCACTCTTCATCGCTCTCCACTATTGGATCATCGATATTTGTGTACGAATCAGAAGATGACACAATGGAATATATTCAAATCTATCAAACTGAACTGTGGCGCGATCTTTACTCGAGCGTCATGAACTACGTAAAGGAAGAACTTTAACGTTGGAGTTTTTTATTTTTTTCTATTTTTTCCTAAGTATAGGGTAATTTGCGGATGGGTTTACTAGTTGTGTATAAAAGCACACAAGCAACTATTCAGTTTTGTTTTTCGAAGTGAGTCTATCCATTTTGGTGAAGACTCTAGTATATCTCCGAGGATCTTAGTCTTGGTGAGGACTTTAGCAATATAAGATACCGTAGAGTAGCAAGGGGTGAGGGGGCAGCGTGTTGAATAATGCAAGTAACTGTTGCTCCAACGACATTTATATAGCACAGGGCTAGCGTTTCGCACATAAAGTGTCTGACAATGAGGTTGATCTGACACGTGTCATCACAGGGGGTGTTGAAGGGGGTGCTGTTGCTATGAGAACCTCTCTCGTGTCACTCCAAACAACCCTCGTGTGAAACTATGAGGTTGGCTCGCTCGCATCACAATATCTAGATAAGTTTTGGTTTTTCCGTTTTTATTTTCCTAGAAAAGTGTTTCATTTCCCCTTGGTTCTTAGTTAAGTAAACAATAAGTAAACACGTGTAAAATCAAACAAATGTTTTCAATAGATTACCATAATTTCTACTATGTTATTAAAAGGAAGTGGGTAAACAAATATTATATCTAGTTTTAAAAATAATGATTTATATTAATATATTTAATTTGACTAAAACCTTTAGATTAATGGGTGTAATTAGGATTGAAACTCCCGTTATTTTATTAGCCATTAGGAGGATCAGATCAATATTTCAATGGAAAGGAAAGTCAGACAGGAGAATAATATTAAATTAAACAAAAACAACATAATTCTACCTTACAAACTTATTAGGGGCTAAAATATGTAACTCAATATAATTCATACACATTATTCCATTAGGTTAAATAACGTGGCTGTGGCGCCTAAATGACTAACGTTAAAAGTGGAGCAGGAGGAAATTAACCCCAAACATAAAACTGTTTCTTAAGATTAAAAATTGATTATTTTAATGTTAATGTACACATAGGCCTATTGATTGCAATAATAACGTTCTAAAAATAAGTATACAACCTTGTTTTAAAAGTTTTTTTTATAAGAACGCCTCTTAATTCAATACAAAAGTCATTATAATAAAAGATACCATATAATAATATTTGTAATAATAAAAATATGTTTAAATTGTGTTGAACAGGATCAATTTAGGTATATTTTAATCAATGTCAAAGATAGAGCTCGTATTGAATAAGATTAATATAAAATTGATGTTTTTTAACACGGTGTTTTAGTACCGATTCAGGTTATACGCATAGTACTAGCTACGATAATATGTTGGGGATGAGGATGGTTGGATTTTGTTTACGAAATGTGCCCCATTTGGGGGAGAGGGAGTGGAAAATCATTTAAAAAAACACTATTTATACCCCAATAGGTATTCAAATGTTGATCATGACAGTCTTCGACAGTCTGACTCGAGTCTACTGTGAGAGTAACAACTCGGAGTTAGTGGGGTACACAATCTTTCGACAGTCTGACTCTAGTCTACTGTGAGAGTAACAACTTGGATTTAGTGGGGTACACTATCTTTCGACAGTCTGACTCTAGTCTACTGTGAGAGTAACAACTCGGAGTTAGTGGGGTACACAATCTTTCGACAGTCTGACTCTAGTCTACTGTGAGAGTAACAACTTGGATTTAGTGGGGTACACTATCTTTCGATCACGAGCTACCAGTAACTCGCGGTGTCTCATGTTGGAAGTTTATTTTGTGCAGCAGTAATTATATCCCAACATTTCCAAATCGCGGGTCTGGGTGACAACACTGCATGACAACCATACCAGCTGATGCGCATACGTGTGTGACACTTTTTTTTAAATCTTGTCTTGTGTTCTGAAACTATGATTGATTTATGGTGATTTACATGTGCTTTGTTTCTAATTGTTTTTTATGTAGGAGTGTTGTTGAGCTGTAATGTGCGCTAATAAGATATAAAAAACTTATATCTTCCATACATAGTGGAAAGAGGTGTACTTCTTCATGGAAAATAAGGGGAAATGTTCTTGCTTACTGTGTAACGCAGGTGTAGTAGTTCAGGGGCTAGCTGATATCACCTTGTATTTCATTCTAGAAGCAAGCCGCTAGGCACAAATGTTCCTTAAAGGTGGTAGATTGATTCAAGAAGTGGAGCCACGACCAATTTCTATGAGGGTGGAATATACAGTGGTCAAAACTTGACTATCCGTTTTTTAAATAAAAATTACGTGGGTTTTTTTCAATAGCTTCTAAACTATGCAACGCAGGACAATGGTTTGGGTATCATTCAATGCGTCTCATCAATAGTAATTAGTTAAACCGTCCTCAAAGGTTATCTGACACTTTGACAGGTACACTCCGTCGAGATTGTAAGGTAGCAACTTATTGGATAACGCCCACATGGTATGTTACACCTCCACACATGACTGCAAAATAGTTTGCCCAAGGCCGGATTTAAAGAAAGCCTTAAGTCCTTAAACTATTTCTTGACTGTTTAAAAGGATTGATGGGGGAGGAGAAATTTCTTTTTGAGATGTTCAAATGTTTTGATCTACTAAATTAATTAATTAATTTTATTTTTTGTTCCCTTCCTAATAGAATCAATTATTCGTACATACTTAGTTAATTAATTATGTTTGGTCTCGTTAATATATGGCTTGGCTTTTTTTTTTTAGCTGTTAAATATTTATCAACACCACACAATATTTTGGCAGCGGTGCTACCCACATTTATTGGTTTTACATGGTAACATAAAGCATGTCTCCCCCTTTTCAGAATCTTAATTACTGTGAATAGCTAATTATGAATTTATTAATGATTAATTATTATAATCTACACATGTAGCTCAAATAACAAATTGAATCTTAAAGATTTTTACTTTATTTTTAGGACATTGAGTTTAAAAAAAATTATATAATTTAAGGGTCCCAATCCTGATTTAAAATATTTTATACAATTTCCGGATGGACAAAAAAAAAGATTTGATAGAATCTTATCCATTGGACATATTTTAGTTTTAAAAGGGAATTTATTTGTTTCTTCAAAGTTATTATTACTGTCTATATAACTTTCTGGTACCATAGTTCGATTCCATACCTTATTTAATGTTACCAAAATGGCCACAATATAACTATTAGTAAATGTTTTGATAAATACTTTGATTGAGAAAATTGTAGTTTATTAATATTTACGTTGATTATCATTTTCTAATAAATTAAATGTATAATGTTAATAGTTTTTGTTTTTGTAAAATAAGTTTTTTAATAAATAAATTCTGTAAATCTAAACCATAATACTGGTTATGTCATCTGCAAGTATTAATATAATATCAGAGTGAGGAGGTTTAAATGAATGAAAAGCAGAGAGAATTTTTTGTTGTTTACGAGCTTAAAAACACTTTAAATGATATATATGCTTTTTTAAGGTTTGGAATGTAAATATCTTTAAGTAAAATAATATTGTAAGTTCTGTACAGTTTTTAAAAATGTATGTCTGTTGCCAAAGATACCTGGAACTTTATAACCGATTGTGGTGCATTTATTTATATTCATTAGGATGTCTGCTAAGGGAAGATCTAGCATACATAAAGTCAGGGTTTGAGTCTCCGTTAAAAATACGGCCGGTTTTGTTTATATCTGTAACTTAGAATCTCTGTAACCACTTAACCGATTGCAGTGTGGTTTTTACTTTAATACGGACCAATATTTAGGTAGGTTTTATCATTATTTGTGTATAGTCAGGTGTTTTGGTGTGAATCCCGGTGAAGGGCCAGACGATTTTTTGTGTACATTTATGGAACCACATAATTACTGAGGTGAAAATTTTATTATTCTGTAGAGTATTTATCCAAGCATTTTTTAGTATAGTAATTATGATCGGGTGTTTTGGTGTAAGTTCCGGTGAAGTGTCTGCTGGATATGTGTATATATCTGTGGAACCACTTAACCGATTGCGGGGTGATTTTTCTTTTTTTATAGAATATTTCTCCAGGCATGTTTTAGCATGATATAATCAGGTTTTGTGTTGTGAGTCTCGGTGAAGGACGAACCGGATATTTTTGTATATCTCTGGAACAGCAAACCGATTCCGAGGTAGTTTATTATATTCTGTAGGATATTAACCAGGCAAATTGTAGCATGATATACTTAGTTCTTGGGTTTCGAGTCCCTGTTAAAGTTTCGGATGGATGTTGTATATATGTTATCTGGGATATTTATAACCACATAAGCGATTGCATTGCAGTCTTTTTTCAATTATGTTGTATTTATATCCAGGCAGGTTTTAACATTAGTTTAATCAAATGTTATGTTGTGAGTCCCTGGAAATTCTGACAGGCCTAGCAATAATAGATTTTGTGGGTCAGCTAGAAGGTTAAATTCCGCTCTTCCACGAAGAGGATAGTATAATTCAGAGTGAACTATAGGAGAATATATATATGTAATATAATATTACCTATTTCAACCACCTTTGCTACTCATCTGGGCTACACACCTTAAATAATTATTGTGGTATAGTGATGAAGAAGATACCTATTAAATAGGATGTAACCATATTTGCTAGAAGGGAAGTTGGTTAACAATGTGAGAAATATTTCCGTTCAGTATGAGAACCTTGTTTCATCCATCATTGAAAATGAACCATATGAGAAATTTTTGGTCCGCGTGACCACCGATGCAATAGAAAATAAATAATTTACGGCATTTCCTAGAATATTAAGTTTATATTGTATTTCTGTTTACTATAAGTATAATTTTTTTTTTATGTATTTCGAGCAGATATCACACTGGTCTATAATCTATTATTTTGGGGCTTTCTTTTTTAAGTTCAATCAATAATGTTTTTACTACAATGAGATTATCAACAAATCTCAGACCCAACTTGGCGGTGAAGATAAATAACGTGCTAGTTTCGTGTTGAGCTAGACTAACAGGCCGGGGATATCGAGATTCGAATCTCACTCGAGTGAACTGGGGCGAGTTTTTTTCTCAATGGTTTTCCACTTTTCCTCCACTCAAATGAGGGTTCACTTCCTTTAAATTCAACCGCCCCAATTCCTAACCCTTTAGAATGATTAGTACTTAAGCATATTGTCCGAATGGGTAGTAAGACGTGGTGCTAAATTTAAAAAACTTTCAACAAGAATGTGTATGCAATTCCATTAAATACTCTTTCCTTGGTATATTGATTTAAGATTGACTATATGAAGGAGATTATAAGAGAAACAATGAAGTTTTCCTGGCATTCAAACATATTAATGAATAGTTCGTTCTGTGTGTGCTAGCTGGCCGTGAAGGTCTGAGTTTAGCGTAAAATAATTAAATGGCGCTTGTCTAAAAAGTGAGTTGGATCACCTTATTCACTTTATCAAATAATGCACTAGTGAAATACTGAAAGTTTCAAATGCAGTTAAATTTCATACATCTTCTAAACATTTATGTCTTGCAGTAAGCCAACAGTTATTACTCTTTCCAAGCTAATTTCAAGAACAAATAAATGATGTATTTTGTAGTCTGCACTACTACTTATATGTTAAAATCTCATAATACTCAAATAATTATTGGTTACCTTATTATTATTATTAGAATTTTTTTCTAAACCAAGAATCCTACAAGAGCACGAATTACAGATTTATTTAACGGTAAGATGGTGGGACTCTTAGCACAATCGATAGCTTGTTTTTTTTACTGAACTGAGGATCCCAGGTTTGATTCCTACATTGCGGTACTTTTATCTTTAGTGAACTGTGTGTTTCTCCTTTTAAATTGATGAGCTAATGGGATGGGGATGTTGTGTATTTTCAAGTTTTAAGATAGTATCAAAGTCGTGTGCTGATTTTATCAGTAGGTTCAGAAAATGCACGTTTAATACCTCAAATACATTTTTAGAATAAAATCTTAGGATGCTACGCTGCTCTCTAAGTGAGATAGTTTATTACTTATTGAATAAAATAAGAAAACTAAGGTGTACTCATTTATATTAATTATAACTAACTTTATCAGGGAACCAAAATAGTTATTAAAAAAATTTCAGCCATATTTCAATGACTTAATAATATGCGTTGTTGGCTAGCTCTCATTCTTTACGCATCTTTAATGTATGCATTATTATGGATCAAGTGTGCACTTGGTGCAGGTTATTTGGATTTCATATCTAGGCTAATTCGTTACATACTTAATTAATTATGAATTAATAGCTGGAGCTATTATTTATGCTTATTAGTGGGATTTAATCCATCTAGATATATTCTGAAAATTGAAAAATGACACCTGGACACGGGAATCGAACCCGGGACCTCTGGCTTAGTACGCCAATGCTCTAACCACTGAGCTATCCAGGATTCGTCCCGTGCCCAGGGTCATCCTTCACTCATAGTCTAAGGCAGGCGATTTCCGCTAAGTCCATCATAGACTCTGCCTTAAACTATGAGTGAAGGATGACCATGGACACGGGATGAATCCTGGATAGCTCAGTGGTTAAAGCATTGGCGTACTAAGCCAGAGGTCCCGGGTTCGATTCCCGTGTCCAGGTGTCATTTGTCAATTTTCAGAATAAATCAATTATGTTTTGTCTCATTAATATATGGGCTGGATTTTTTTTTTTTTTTTAGCTGTTAAAGATTTAACCACAGCACATATTATTTTGGCAGCAGTGCTACCCACATTTATTGGTTTTACATGGCAACATAAAGCAAGTCTCCCCTTTTCAGAATCTTAATTACTGTGAATAGCTAATTCTGAATTTATCAATGATTAATTATTATATTCCACACATGTAGTGCAAATAACAAATTAAATCTAAAAGATTTTTACTTTATTTTTAAGACGCTGAGTTAAAAAAAACTTATATAATTTTGGGGTCCCAATCCTAATTTAAAATATTTAATATTATTTCCGGGTAGGAAAAAAAATAGATTTAATAAAATATTATCCATTGCGTATATTTTAGTTATTAAAGTGAGTTTATATGTTTCTTCAACGTTATTATGACTGTCTATAACTTTGTGGCACCATAGTTCGACTCCATACTTTATTTATTGTTACCTATATATAACTATTGGTAACAGTTTTGATAAATACTTTGATTGAGATAAATTGTAATTAAATAAGATTTACGTTGATTATCATATTCAAATAAATTTAATGTTTAATGTGTTGTTTATTTACTAAATCATTACTATGGCATAGAGCACTTTAAATGTGCTTATTCCTTTTTTCAAGGAAGCCATATATTAATATGTAAATTTAGACAGCATTATGATGGTCCAGAACCAAATAACATATGTATATATATATATATATATACATAATTATATATGTATATATTTTTTAGAGCTGCACCATACTCATTCGGATTTTAGGCCTGTATGCTATTTACTTTAATTTTTTAATTCTGAGGAAGGCTGAATTTACAGAGAGTGTTCCCACATTTGCGTGAATGGAGAGTTGGAAACCATTAAGGAAAAAACCCTCTCAGTGAACCCGACCGGGATTGAACCTGGATCTCCCCGTCATTGTTAGTGTAGTCTATTGTGAGAGTAGCGTCTTAGAACATGTGACCACCGAAGCGGCTTAATCCTGTTATTAAATATTATTTTTTAAGTTTGTTTTGTTTGGTCTTCGAGTCAGTGCTTATTGGTTGCTGCCGTGCCTGCAGCGAACAATCTTGCTCCGTGGTATAATAGGCCCTGCCTTCACCAAACACACTATAAGCGATGTCCTCTCCAGCCATGCGCTTTCGATAGTTTAGAGTGTAGTTATTCAATTAGATGTTACAGGCCAGGCTTCCAGAGTCAAGGAGGTATTAGATAAGAGCATTTTCAAGGAGGGTCGAAATAAGGAGTGGCGATAGGGAAGGATCTTATATTAAGAAGTGTGAGGAAGACAACGTGTAAACTAGCTTGGATATCAATTTTAAATAAGTTTGATTTTTTTTTTTTTGCCTGTGACAAGAAAGTCAGGGCTTGAATCCTGATTGGGTTTAATTATCTGGTATTTCTTTAGTGGTTTCTCATGCTCTTCCCATGTAAGTTAGTTATATTTCTTCTAACATTCCTCCTTCCTCCTCTTTATTCGTTATTGAACGAGTAATAAGGTGAGGAGGACTAAAAAATCTTGGTGTTATTTGCAACTGTGGGAAACTGGAAAAACATGTCAGTCTTGTGTATTCGAGTTTATCATGGCGTGGAGGATAAGGTTCGAATCTTCTGTTAAAAAGTATGCACATGAAATACCTAATTATTTTGAAAATAATTGTTCATCAATCTAATTTACCTATATTCTGTTTATTATCTGACACCATTCTCTCATTGTCGGTTTTTGTTTATTTCTTATACTGTCCTTGCAAATCACGTTTTTATAAGACTTTAACATAGCCTGTTATTTTATTCTCTAAATGAGAAAATTGGGGAGCGTAGTTTGAATATTGACATATTAATAAAAGGATTAAAGTAAATATTATGGATAACATCTCTAAATAAAAATAGTTTCACCACGTTGAATGAATTTACGACTGCTATTTAGTTTTCTTTGCGACTGTATAATATTATTAGCATTATTACCACACGTCTTACTAACCGTTTGGGTTGTATTTACTTACGCTAATGTGTAATGGTAGGGTGATTGTGAGATGAAATGGAGGACCTGCAGTTTAACGTTGGATCCGAACCACGGTGAACGCCTGGTATTCCACATATTCACTAGATGAGATCAATACAAGTATTGTCAGAGGTGAAGGAAGGGTTTGGCAATCAGATACATCTGTACCACGACCGAAGATTGAACCCCGAACTCCCAGCATAGAAATCTGATACCTTACCCCTAGACCATTTTTCGACTATAACTTTACTGTAAGGTTCTTACTAATTAGTATCGTTCTTGGCTACGATTCAAGGGAGTGGTTTAAGAAATCATTTTTGAATTAGAGTTGTGCCTAAAATATTAATTTTTCTATGAGTTTGCCCTGTAACACTTCATGAACTACTGTTGGATGTGGTGTATCAGGCATTCGGTCTAAGGCAAAATTTTATTTATTCTTTCATTATCGCGTCTCACCACCCGTTTTATATATACGCATATATGTTAATTACTCTTTTGAGTAGCGTTGAGGAATATATAGTTTGATAGTTAATGTAGGCCTACCCAAAATCTGATAGTAGTGTTTTAAAAAAATTAGGTCAAAACATTCTCAGTCCATCTATTTGGGATTCAAACCCCGAAATTACCATGACTAAAAAACCAAACTGAATATGCCGGGAATTTGGACTTATTGTTCAACTATACCGATAGTTAATATTTAAAGTCCAGTAGGCTATAATTTTGCTTTTTTAATGTTGATTATATGTATTTTATAACTTCAATTATATAATATACTTTATAAAACGACTGGGTAAAATTTGTGTTATTAACATTCCCACAAGTGGCTCATAGGAGTGAAAATCTCGAAAAGACGGCTCATTTGACCAACCGTTGTTTGTTTCTAAGTAGGAGAGCAAAACCAAACATCTACCCTTGGGGTGTTTGAACTGTGTTTCAAACTTATTGTTCACAGTTAATTCAGCCATGGAACGATATGGACATTTAAGTGAAGCTGATAAAGGAAGGTCTGGGTTTAGTGGAGGCAGGGTACACGGACAGTGAAATTTCGCGTGCAATACCGTGTTCCCGAAAAACAGTTTCGTTGTGGAAATCTAGATGGAATAATGAAAAAAGCCTCAAGTGTCGTCATGGTGGAGGCGCTTCACGTAAAACTATTCGGGAACAAGATGCCGCGCTAGTTGCTGTAGCTCAGGCAAGCTCATATTTAACGAGCAGACAGATTGTTGCGCGGGTTGGGGTAAATTTATCTAAGGACACAATTTTGGAGCGCTTAAGAGAAGGAGGGATCCAGTCATTTACTGCTGCTTCAAAACAGCTATTAACAGAACGGCAGAAGCTGGCTCGAATGAATTTCGCACAAGAAAACTTATAACGGTCATTAGAATATTGGAGGAGAGCTATTTTTACAGACGAGAAGGTATGGAGTTCATCAAATGATGGTCGTGTGCTAGTTTATCGCCCTAAAAATGCTCGTTTTCAACCACCTTATGTGCATCAACGCCGACATAGTGGTCGCTTCTCTATTTCTAGTTGGGGGTGGATTTCACACGCTGGTATGGGAGTCATGTGGAAAATAGATGGACATTTAAACAAGGAACAATACGTGTGTATCTTGGATAACGTGATGTTGCCGTCTTTACGGGGGAAAGATATCCCGTAGGACCAATTGTTTATCAACATGACCGCTCACCTGTTCATACTTCTCGATTATTGCATCAGTGGTTTGCAGATCATGGGGAGGGGGGGTGGACATTGATGTTATTCCTTGGCCTCCATGTGGCTGTGATATGAACCCAATCGAGAATGTATGGGCAGAAATGAGTAGGATACTTCGTGAACGTAATCTGGATATCAGGAATTCTAATCAACTGTGGGATGAAGTTGAAGCTGCTTGGGAAGAGCTCTCTGATAGCCCTAGGTATGTTGCAAGACTTATTAATTCGATGCCAAGAAGATTAGAAAGTGTTGTGGAAGCAGAAGAATTTTGGACACCTTATTGATATGCTAAATACTCGCTAAACTTTAGTTTCTTGTTGTATTGGCTTGTATTGGCTGGATGTAAATCATAATTCACTTCTTGGTTTAACCACCTGGACCAGCATCTGTCGTCATTATCTTGGCTTAACCACCTAGATTAGCAGCTTCCTTCACTATCTTGGCTTCACCGCCTGGCCATCTGTCGTCAATAACTTGGCATTATCGTCTGGGTCAACAGATTTCGTCAGTATCTTGGCTTAATCACCTGGATCACTATCTTGGCCTAACCACCTAGATCAGTAGCTTCTTTCACTATCTGGGCTTAGCCCTGGAACACCATCTGTCGTCACTATCATGGCCAAACCACCTGGATCACCGTATCCTGTAGGGGAAGTGAGGACAGCTCATGGCAAACTAATTATACCATGGTCTTACTATTATTTTTAGGTTATCATTGCTTGTTAACACCTGTTTAGGCTATACATATAAATGACAATATTCTTATGGGGTTGGGTTGAGTAAGGAAACATATTAGAGGTAAGATACTCCCATTTGCTTGGAAGGAGAGTGGGAAACCATTTAATAAAAATCACCCACACTAGATCTGACCGAGATTCGAAAACCGACTTCATATTATTTATTTATTTCACCTATTTAATGTGCACTTTTCATATTACTTTAACTATAAACTAGCTAGGGGAAATGTTTAGTATTTTCCGTTCCTCCTTCCCTTTATAGAAATAGGTTAACATAACTGGAATGGTAATTCTACAATAAAAAGATGCTACATTTGCTTGATCCATCACAAAACGTAGCAGAGACACACTTACTACATTACAAGTTGTATTTGCGTAGAAATAAAGGGAGACACAGATAATATTACAAGGACAATCATTATTTGCAAGAGTTTCTTAAATTATTGTGTATTAGCCGATAGTGGTTTCTAGTAATCGTAATTATATTATTCTTAGTTTAACTCGTCACGATGAAAAACTACACAATTTTTCTAACATATTCTATATACATAATTCAAATTCTTTATTTATATAATAGAGTTTGTGTAAATTTAGTAATGACCACACACGATCACATAATTGACACTAAATTCCTACTAATATATCACATATCATTTATATTCAAAGCTGTTGGTACCATATAATCCAGTGCTATACTTGCTAGTGTAACATTCAAAGTTAAATAGTTTAGCAGACAAATGTGAAACATGTTGAGGCATAGTCTTCTGACAAACGTATTTATAGATATTTTTAAACGTAGCTTCAATACTTTTTATTCTTGTGCGATTTTAATATGTATAGTTTTTTTAATGATCCGGGACCTACTATCCATTTGGACTATTACAATTAACTACGGTAGAAAAGTAGGAGTGATGAAGGTGGACTGTGAGATGAAATGTAATTACTTACAATCTTGTGAACATCGTTTTTGTAAAAAACATAATTAGTAAATCTAACCAGGATTTGAACCCTGATGTCTCTGTACTTGTAAAATCAAACTAAACAAGCTATAGTTTCTTAGATAGTGTGCCCACTTAACAAGTAAAGGGTGTTTTGAAAGGCTGGTGCCAAGCAGTGCTGATTTTAAAACATTGATATCGTGGTATGTGTAGATGTGCCGGTTACTCGCTAGCGACCGATAGTTTAATTCGACAACACTGGGAATCAAATGACCTCTCATAAAACGAAACTAACGGAATTGATGCGTGCCACTTTACAGTATACGTAAATAAAAATACACGATTCTTTTATTGAGTGCACCATGTAGAACGATTTGTTTAGCTATATCATTTATATATATTTTATTTAAACCCAATTGCTAGTATCATAAATTGTGGAAATTATTTAAATATGAACTTGTTTCAAACAAGCACACATTAGTTACCTAGTATATGTATATAAATTGCTCATACAGGACATGAGTTAGTTCAAATTCAACTTTTTATTTTATTGGTTTACATAAAATAACATTTGTCTATATGAATTTAGTATTGTTACTCAGCCGAAATATCGTTTGGATTTTTTTGTTGTTAAACCTTAACATGCCAGGTAGAATATTATTTTATAATATGTTTACCATCCAAATAATAAATATTTAGTAAAGTCCTTTTAGGTAAAGGTGTTTTATGATATAGAACCCATAAATACTTTATTTTTAAATAACCGCCTGCATACAACATCTCAAAGTTAATGTATAGATTTTAATTTAGTTTGTTTTTAAATGCGAATTATTTGGTATTCTACCTGTTTTTAGAAAAATATGTTAAATAAAAACCCCAATCAACAATTACTTAATTCAATATTTTATTTAGTCATATTAAAAAAATAGCTATACAGGCTTTGGAGACCAATGTATGCTCATTGGATTACTATACATTCACGCTACCGACTCTATTGCATAGATTTAATCTATTTTTCTTTTGTTTTCACTCAAATAAACACATTTCTTGGATTTCTGGTACATTGAAAGCTTTTTTTTTCCTTTTGTTTACATACTTGAAAATGGCGCGTTTCTTTCAACAAAATTATTCTCTAGCTCACACGCGAAGGAGAGAAGCGTCCTTTAGTTTTATGTTACTTTACTCTAGGGGTGGCCAACATAATTTTCTGTCATACCACTATCTACATTCTACGCTGTTGGTATTGTGTATGTAACTATCGCCTAAAACCTCAAACATTACCTGACTACTTCCCCCTTTCTACATCGTGGACAATAAAACAACAGGGCTCTTTAGAGAGTGAATAGGGGATAAACTAAATTATTCAAATTTTAGTGACAAGTAAAGTTGGCCGAAATAACTCGTTTATTTGTTTTCCAATGTTATAGCTTTAATTTTTTTAAATCTACGGTGACTTTAAGGGTGGAACTTAAAATGACTTTGCGTACCATTTTGGTTGCGGGTTGGTCATCACTGCCCTACATGACAGACGATACCTGTCTCGCAAGGTGTTAAGTTGGGGAGGAGAACTTCTTGGCAAATAGAACCCAAAATATCAATCTGTATGAAGAAAGTGTATCGAATATTTTTGTAAATTTTTGAGACACAATAATTATTATATTTGCAATAGTGTTATTGTAACTGATTTTACGCCTACACATATTAAAGTGTATCGAATATGTATTTGATTAAATAAAAATATGGAAGAAGATATATATGAACGACTAAATAGATCCTCACATAGAAATATGTAAAACTAAGATTTTAGATTTAATTACTTAGAAAATTAGTATTTTAATTCACATTGTATGTCTAAACTTGAAATAATATAAACCGTTGGAAGAAAAAGAAATATATGTCCTTCAATTTGTTTACAGTATTTCCACCAAAATAACTATTTTAAGAATTAATCTTAATCTTTTAAGTTACTACTAATTCTTAATAGCTACGTGTAATCTACTTGTTTTAGTTCAGTCATTATTACAACTCAATTTAAAATACTCATAAACGACAAAAATACAATCTACAAGAGAATTAAACGTTTTTTGTATGGAATTGTTTAAAAACTATAATGATATAACAATAGAAATTATGATAGAATAAAAAATAATAAACACACGTAAGTTACACTCAAAGTCACCACTAAATGTTTGGGTTCCATACCATGAATAGAACCCATATGAAAAACTCACGTTATATGTATGTTTATGTCTCACACAGATCTCAATATTTGAATGGCTAGACACATAAAGCCAATGCTTGGGTTGGAGCTAAATGCTAGCGTGCCCACATGAAATGAGTTGGTAACAATTTAGCAAAAAGACGAATAACGGAATATGTAAGACATTAAAAGTAAGTTTACGGGTTTTTGTTTTTACCCAAATGTGTGTGGTATTTTTGAAAAGCTTTTACCGTGAGCGCTTCAAATATATATATATATATATAATTGAATGTAATTTTATATATATAATGTTTGGATATAATTTTATATATATAATGTTTGTATATAATTTTATATATATATATATAAATTTAGCAAAAATTCTCATAAACGGGATTTTATAAATGTTGGGGAAGATCTTAAAAAAACTAGGGATATGTAAAACATATTTGTTTACAGTAAAAATTATTTTATTTATATGACAACAATACTTTTCAAAATATTTTTATATTGCTCTCAGTACATTTTCTCATGAATGCCGCGTGCCGACAACTTTCGATGGAGCAGGACCGCATAAACGAGAAGAGGATGGTTAGCCTGGATATGAAATCAAAATAACCTGCACCAAGTACACTCTTGATCCATAATAATGCATATATTAAAGATGCGTAAAGAATGAAAGCTAGTCAAACAACGCATATTATTAAGTCATAGAAATATTGCTGAAACTTTTTTTACTAACTATCTTGGTTCTAAGATAAAGTTAGTTATAATTAATATAAATGAGTACACCTTAGTTTTCTTATTTTATTCAATAAGTAATAAACTATCTCACTCAGAGAGCAGCGTAGCATCCAAGGTTTCATGTTAAAAATGTATTTGAGGTTTTTTAATGTGCATTTTCTGAACTGACTGATAAAATCAGCACACGATTTTGATACTATGTTAAAGCTTGAAAATACACAAACTCCACCGTCCATCAAACTCATCATTTTGAAAGGGGAAACACTCATTTCACTAAAAATAAAAGTTCCGTTATGTCAGTAATCGAACCTGGGATTATTAGTCCATTAAATAAACATGCGATCGTTTAAGGTAAACTGTCTCACAATCTTACCGTTCAATAAATCTGTAAATTTTTTTTTTGTAGAATTATTGGTTTCGAAAGCATTTATTATTATTATTATTATTATTATTATATTTATTGTTATTATTATTAATAATATCATTATTATAAAGGTAACCAATAATTATTTGAGGCGTATGAAATTTTAACATATAACAAAATACATAATTTATTTGTTCTTGAAATTAATTTGGAAAGATTAATAACTGTTGGCTTACTGCAAGAGGTAAATGTTTAGAAGACGTGTGAATGTTAACTGCATTTGAAACGGTCAGTATTTTGCGAGTGTATTACTTGCTAAAGTGAATTATGTGATCCAACCCTCCTTTTAGACAAGCTCCATTTAACTACTCTACGCTATAGTCGGACCTTCACGGCCAGCTAGCACACACAGAACGAACTATTTATTAATATGTTTGAATGCCAGGAAAACTTCACTGTTTCTCAAATAATCTTCCTATAGTCAATCTTAAATCAATAGGACAAGGAAAGATTATTTTAAGGAATTGCATACACATTCTTGTTGAGAGTTAGTGTATTTTTAGCAACGCGTCTTACTATCCGTCTGGTAATAGGCCTATTTACTAATTAATATAATGAATAAGGAATTGGTAAGGGTGAATTTAGAGAAAGTTAACCAGCATTTTCATGGGGGGAGAGTGGAAAACAATTTAGGGAAAACCACCCTCAATTTACACGAGCGAGATTCGAACCTCAATTTCCCCGTCCTCGTCAGTCTAGCTCAACACGAAACTAGCGCGTTAGCTAACTACACCACCGAAGTGGTTTTGAGAGTTGTTTGTAATCTCATTGTAATAGAAACCTTATTGATTGAAATTAAATAAGCATGCCCCAAAATAATAGCCTATAGACACGTGTAATATCTACTCTAAACATACACAAAATTAAATATTTAATATCTTATAGTAAACAGAATAACAAATTAAAATAGATATTCTAGGAAATACCGTAAGTAATTTATATTCTACTGAATCGGTATAAACGCGTACACATATTTTCTCAGATGATTCATTTTCATTGATGAAACAGGGTTCTAATTCTGGCCTGGAATATTCAGGGACCTTTCCTAAATTGTTTCCCCAACTTCCCTCCAAGATAATGTGATTCCATCCTCTTTAATTTGTATCTCTTACATCACTTCCCACAAAAATTATTTTAGGCGTGTAGCCCGGATAAGTAGTTAAGGTGGTTGAAATAGGTAATATTACATTAACATTACATTAACATATTAATAATTACATATAAATATTCTCCTATAGTTAACTCTGGACTATTATCCCCTTCACGGAAGAATGAAATTTCACCTTCCAGCTGACCCACAAAATCTATTATCGCTAGACCTCTCAGCAGTTCCAGGGACTCATAGAAAAACACTTGATTAAACTAATGTTAAAACATAAATACTACATAGTTAAAAAAACTGCACTGCAATTGTTTATATGGTTATAAATATCCTAGATAACATATATACAACATCCATCCGAAACTTAAACAGGGACTCGAACCACAAAACTGAAGTATATCATGCTAAAATTTGCCTGGTTAATATCCTATGGACTCTAATAAACTACAGTGGAATCGGTTATCTGCTCCAAAGATATACACAAATATCCGCTGTCCTCACCGAGACCACACACAAAACCTGATTATATCATGTTAAAACATGCCTGAGAAATATCCTACAAAAAAAATTGCAATCGGTTAAGTGTTCCATATATATTTATCCCAATATCGCTGACAATTCACCTGACTCCCACCAAACACCAATTATTATACAAAAAAATTATGTGGTTCCATAAATATACAAAAAATCGGCTTGCCATCACGACTCACACCGAAACACCTAATTATACACAATAATCCTAAAATATGTCTGGATATTTGGCCAGTATAAAAGTAAAAACTGCACCACAATTGGTTAAGTGGTTCCATAGGTCCTAAGTTACAGATATAAATAAATCCTGCCATTTCTTTCATGGAAACTCAAACGCTGACTGTATGTATGATAGACCCTCACTTAGCAGACATCCGAGGGGATATAAATAAATTCACCACAATTGGTTACCCAGTACCAGGTATCTTTGCCAACACCCATAAATTCTTAAAAACAATACAGAACTACAATATTTTCTTACTAAAAGATATCTACATTCCAAACCTTTAAAAAAATAGAGATATCATGTAAGTTGTTTTTAAGCTCGTAAACAAAATACAATACTTCTCCTTGCTTTTCATTTATTTAAACCTCCTTTCTCTTATATTATATTAATACTTGCATACGAAATGGCTAGTTTTATTATTTGGATTTCCAAAATTGATTTAGTAAAAAAACAGATTTGACAAAAAAAAATTAAACATGAAATTTATTAGAAAATGTTCATCAACATAAATCTTATTAAACTACAATTTTTCTAAATAAATGTTTATCAAAACTTTTTACCAATATTTATATTGTGGTCATTATGGTAACATTAAATAATTTATGGAATCTAACTATTGTCCCACAAAGCTATAGACAGTCATAATAACGTTGAAGAAACAAATAAATTCCATTTTATAAATTAAAATATGTCCAATGGATAAGATTTTATCAAATCTTTTTTTTGGTCTGTCCGAAAATTGTATAAAATATTTAAAATCAGGATTGGGACCCTGAAATTATATAAATTTTTTTAAAACTCAGTGTCCTAAAAATAAAGTAAAAATCTTTAAGATTCAATTTGTTATTTGAGCTACATGGGTAGAATATAATAATTAATCATTATTAAATTCATAATTAGCTATTCACAGTAATTAATATACTGAAAAGGGGGAGACCTGCTTTATGTTACCATTTAAAACCAATAAATGTGGGTAGCACTGATGCCAAAATATTGTGTGGTTTGGATAAATCTTAAACATTAAAAAAAAAAATCCAGGCCATATATTAATGAGACCAAACATAATGAATTAACTAAGTATGTAACGAATAATTGATTTTATTAGGAAGGGAATAAAAAAGTAAAATTAATTTAGTAGATCAAATCATTTGAACATCTCAAAAAGAAATATCTCCTCCCCCATCATTCCTTTGAAACAGTCAAGAAATAGTTTAAGGACTTAAGGCTTTCTTTAAATCCGGCCTTGGGCGTAGCTAGGCAAACTATTCTGCAGTCATGTGTGGAGGTGTAGCATACCATGTGGGCGTTAGCCAATAAGTTGCTACCTTACAATCTCGACGGAGGGTATATATATAGTATGATTTTGGTAGGAAGAACAGTAGAAGTTAGTTACTAAAGTTACTAAAACAATTTTAATATATTCATACATAAAGTCATATCATCTGCAGATGTTACTTTTGATGTATATTATCAATAACTATCAAATAACATTAATAATATAGGAAAATGTTATCAATAATGGCTTCAAAGAAATATGTTTTGATTTTCTCTACTGTTCTTCCAACCAAAATCAGGGTATACTTCCGTCGTAATATCAACTGCAGGATAACATTTTGTGTAGGCAGGTGTAAGGGTAAGAACAAGACAATAGATACAACATTGTATTATTTTTATTTTATATTAGGATAAGAAAATAATAAGATTAAGCCTCTATTATGAGGAAATACGATTATAGTTCCCCTAGCAATTAAAAATGGGACACATAACTGTCATAATCATAAATGCTAATACAGATTTTGTTACACTTGCAATAACATTTTATGAAGTATTGCAACTGGAGAGACTATGGATAACTTTAGAGACAGGCAAAACTTTTTGGTTAATTTCCTGTCAAAAATATTTATGAAAAACTTGGGAAGGAAAAGGCAAAAGCATTGCCGTTTTTCCATGCGCTTACAGGTTCTGAATCAATACCTCCTTCCCCAGGTCGTGTGAAGAAATAAGCTTGGGAAATATTTAAAAGCTTGCCACATTTCAAGCTATGTGAAAGTTTCTTATAAGCATAAATACAAAAACGAGTACATTAGAAGTGTTCGTTGTAGTTCTTTGTGACAAAACATCGTCACATTCAACAGTAAGTAAATGTCGAAAGGAAAGTTTTACCAAAAAAGGCCTATCGATCGAATCCCGCCAACCAGAGCTGCTCTTTATAAACCCGTTCTGAGTTTCCTTATCAAGCCGGATATTGTTGGGGACCGTCTACAATAAAAGAAATAATTCTTACAGGGCTGTACAAAAGAAGGTAATCGGTGGAGCCCCGTTTGGACGACGTTACCCCAAGCAGCACTTATGTGCAACAAATTACCTCATTGGTCGTGTAAAACATGCAGCTTCAAGATCTGCAAATGTAGACTTGCTAACGTGAAGTGTGAACCTCTGTGTAGTTGCCACGACTGCGAAAAACAGGGAGATTATCTAGAGCATGGGTCGCCAAACCATTGATCACGAGCCACCAGTAGCTCACGGTGACATTTTCAGTAGCTCACTCAGAAAAAAAAATACTTTGCACTTTCCAAAGAAAATTATTTTTGAAGAGTGTTACCTCAAGTTTAGGATATGTGGCCTCTTTTCTATAAGGAAATTTATTAAGTTCTGGTTTGGGTTGTGAGTCATCATTCTCAAATGAAGGTAATAAAAAACAATTAGACAATTAGACTTACAGATGGACATTTTGATAAGTCAAATGGTAGTAAATTCACCACGATTTAAAGAATTCTTTATGAAAATCAATCCCATACTTCTCACAACCCGTAACAAGAATTTGTTTTACTATAATTTTGTTTAAAGAATGGTTGTATTTGTGTTTTGTATTAATAAAAAGTGAATCTTAGTAAAAATATAACATAATATCAGCCAATACGCGAGAATGCCAATTTTTAACCCGGGTAGCAAACAAAACAATTTGACAAATTTAAAGTATCTCCAAAACTCAGTGAGTTTGGTGACCCCTTATTTAAAGTGATATAGTTTTTAAAATTTCTATGAACAAGCAACAGAGTTATTATATTATAAGTAACAAGTATTATATTGTGACTAAAATTATTATATTAATGTGAGTAGCACTATGTTTATATATTTTAACATTATAAAAATTATGAAAAAGAGAGTACTTCATAATAGTTGTTATCCTCAATCCCTTATACACAAAACTTCTTCTAATGTTTCAACATATAGAATATATATAATACTTAAATATAAATTATATTATCAATTGAAACCAACTACCACTGGAAGGTACTGCAACTGTTTTCTACACAAAAAATTCCTAAAACACGGAATTTTCTAAAAATAATTTGTGATGAAATTATCTCTCTTATATATGAATTAATAAAATAAACGTAAAGTAATACATTTGTAAAACAGTGCATTCCAGGCGTTTTTCTTAAAAAAGTTTTCTAAAATGCATATTTTAAAAGTTATTGTTAAAAAGAAACTGGGCACCGATTTTTAGCCGTCATTTTGAACTTAGCTGGTGGATAGTTGGGCCTTACCTAAAAAAATGTTCTCTTATACACCTAGTACCCAGGCACAAAGTTTCATGCTTTTATCCAAAAGTGCATGATTCAAGTGGCTATCCGCCCCACTACTATACCATCTAAGTGTGGTGCATGCAGTTACAGTCTGTTGAATTCTGGTGAATTATGTCAAAGTCTGGTGAAATCGTGTGAAGCCAGTTACAGTCTGTTGAATTCTTGTGAATTCTGTCAAAGTCTGGTGGTGAAATCGTGTGAGGCCAGTTAAGTTTGTTGAATTCTGGTGAAATCTTGTGACTTACCTATGTTGAATCTGGGGACAGAGAAAGGATAGAGACATGGACCCTGTTGCAGACATGAGGGAGATCTCTATGCCAGACATCTAACATAATCATGAGTCATGTGATTTTGGGGAAATGATTGATCCAATTTCGACCTATGTTAGTCATAAGTTTAATGTTCAAATTTAAGATGAAACGGAGAGGTCTGACAGCTGCATGTAAAGGTCAGGATATGCTTGCTTACACGTGTGGTGTTCCTAGACGTACATTTGGAGCTGATGTATTCATTATCAACACTTATTTCCTCCCAGCTCTCCGTCGCTTCATAGCAAGGCGTGGTAGACCATCGGTGTTATATATTGACAGTGAAACAAATTTCGTGAGAGCTGTGAATTCATTTGAAAGGCTTGAATGGCAAAAGATCACCAAATTTAGCACCTCACAACGTATCCGTTAGAAATTCAACCTACCTACAGTTTCATGGTGGCGTGAGGTGGATACACATTATGAAGCAATTACTATGAAGCGTATTGGGAAAGGCTCTACTCTCATTTGAAGAGATGACTACAGTTATTTGTGTTTGTGAGGTTGTTGTTAATGCTCGTCTACTCCCCTATGTGACGAATGATTCCTCAGATCTAAATACCACTGACTCCAGCAATATTCTTGCAGGATATTGGGGAAATTGGTGTTCCGGACCGTGATGATGTAGACACATGTGATTTGAACAGAGGGAAATACTACCAGCAAAAATTAAGAGATAACCTGTGTCAACAAAATTCCGGAGGGAGTATCTCGGACAGCTCATGCAAAAGACAAGAATAAAAAACTGCTGGAACACTACAGTTGGTGAAGTGGTTCTTGTTGGGAGCGACAGTACAAAGATATTTGACTGGCCCCTAGCAAGGGTGGAAGAGTTATTGCCTGGATGAGATGGTGAAGTTCATCTGGAACACCTGAGCACATAAATTGGTAAACATTGGAGACCAATCCAACGTGTGTATCCTGTGTGTCCTCTCAGGACAAATAAAAAGTATTGTAAATGAGATTACAATAAACTATTGTTAGTGATTTTAACTTGTTGAGAGAGAGAGTTATTTATTTTGAGGTGTGCATGAGTAGATGTAATTGGATCCTACCTGCTGCTGACGATCCGTTATTTGTGACCCAAGTAGGCCTACCTGGGGTTGCGCTGATAATCTGGAAGACTCATACGTCTATTTGATGTTCACTTCACGCACACACTCCGAGAAAGATGGGCCATTATGATTACTAAAATAAGTTATTAATTGTGAGTCACGCGGTGACACACGTCCACCCGTTAGAGGAACCCTTTGCGGACTAGAGAAAAAAAAACACGCGTAAAAGAACGAGAGACAAAATGTACCACCCTTACAAAAATAAATTACTGAAAAAAGGGCGGTAAACAGAAAAATGTGATAGTTATATAAATTAAGAGTGAATTAATATAAGAAATATTTAATTAAATAAACAATAATGAAATTTATATAAAATTAATAAAATATAAAGAAATAAAGACTAAACTGTTAGTCTTAATGAGGATTCAAGGGTTGTTACTCGTTGTGGCAGAGAGATAAAGCTCCCACGTAAACTCTTACTGTAAATAACCTGTAGCTGTAGTTTTAGTTGAAGATTGTTTGTTTTGTTGGAAGTGAGTTGAGTACTGTCAACACAACCCAATTTGGGAGGATGTTAGGAACTTATGAGTTTGAGGGACATGGAACTATTGAATGTAGTAGTCTAGTAAGTCTAGCTTTTCTTGTTTATTGAAATTTATGTTTCACTCATTCTTGTATAGTATATAGTTTTTTTCATGATATGAGAAGTGTGATTAAAGTTAACAATGTAAAAAGCATTGTTAAAACTTAGTAAACTTTGTTAATGTTATATTTAACTTCTTTTTAAGTATAACTGTATAATAAGTATTATTAGTGGGTAGGCCATATTTAATTTACACAACAATATTGACGTGGCGGGTATAATTCTTATAAAATTCCTACTGAGATCATAATATGTATTGAAATCGCTAGGTTGCAGACATTAACAATGATTTGAATAATGTTTTAAGCAAATAGTTTGTTAACTTAATTTTTTTGTTGAAATTCATTACTCAAGCCAGACAATATCTTTAATCTACTTTGAAACCTTTCACTGGGTAAGCTTAAAACAATTTGATTATTATTTTAAAATATTTTTCAATTCTGGTTGATTGTTTATTTTAGGCATCGTACTTATTTTATTACTTGAATAGGCACTAAAAGTGTTTAAGTTGGTGCGCACCTAAATCCCATTTAGTATTAGTAAAAAAAATATTTTAAACATAACTGTATTTAAGAGTTTTAAAAGTATTTTGAGAATATCAAATATAAATAATAATCTTAATAAAATCTCGCGATATCCTCTGGGTGTTTCGCCGGCAAACACAACCTGAGAGGGACTGATATTTGTAAGGAACCTTGATTTTCCCTTCTCCTGAAGTCAAATATATGTTACACGACTGAGCACTCACCTCTGAGTCGAACCCGGGACTGCCGGAATAGAGGGGAATAAAGTTTTCTCTGTTGTCCCAGTGAGCCAGTATTGACCAGGTGTTGTACACATGTAACAATTCTAGCAGTGAGTGGGGTGATTTAAAATAATAGGGAAATAATTACTCTCATGATGTAACGAGCTACATATAACAGCTACAAACAAATGGGGTTAACACTTACCTTCTGCCCCGTCAGACTCAAACTCTGGCATCATGATCACTGACCACTCTCCAACACACAATCCCATTGACTAAGTGGAGCCGTCGTCCTGATGCCAGCACGAGAAGATAGCCCCACCCCAAAGAAAAACAACTGAAAGTGGTACGACTCCCTAAGTTGCCGCTTCCTCCGCTAGAGCTATCATTGATATCTCTAGTTCTACGGACTCCAACCCCTCCTCTCCCCCTTTCCCCTACTTTCTCCCTCCTATCCTCCCCGCTCTCTGTGAACATGGCTCTATATAATGGGATGTTCTGGTTGTATAGTCACTCATTACATCGTAGGCTAACTGAGGTGAGGATGACAGCTTAGACTGTGACTTTATTGTATCTATCAAAATTCTTTTTTGGCTTAACATGTGGGATTTCATTCAAAATTACTAGTTCGGACTTAATATTTATAATTGTCATATTTAGGATGGTTTTCCTTTTGCTATCTACAAAGTTGGGTTGTATCCTCGTCTTAGTTATGTTTAACTTAGTTGGGGAACTTATTTTTGGGAGTTTAACTTTGAGTGCACATTTTGTCTCTATTATTTGTGAAAGTAGCACATGCTAATTGTTGACATTGTTAATGCAATATTGGTTGCCTTGATTGCCATAAGCAGTTCTAAGGGATGTTGACCGCCACTATGATGTGTGAATGGTTTAGGACTCTATTTAGCGGGAACTTATTGATAAGCGAGGCACTTATATTCGGCACAGTTGTATTTACTTTATGATGCGCGCCAACTTTGTATTTATTGCTAGATATTATCTTGGTATTGTACTTAATACCATGCCTCCCTATTATTCCCCATAACGGGGTGTTAGCTCAAGGGTGGAGTAGGCTTTAGCATAGTTTGGCTGTATGGTCGTGGGGATCATTGCAATTATTGTGCCCCAAAAATTAGAGCCACTATTGGCGGACTTTCTAGTCAATTATTTATTATGCTTGAAATATTGTATTAATAATAAAGTCAGAGAATTTGAACTTTCTAGTCCATTATTGTCAGTCATAAAATATAGTAATATTATTAAGTAGCATTTGCCTACAAGAGTAGAAGATATTGTCAAGAAAAGTATACAACTTACCCTGTTTCACCATTCTAGCTTCGGTGCACTACGCAATAAAGACTAGCCGCCCACCTCAAGGTTCGAACTGCGCCCACTGGCTGCGTAGTGAAAGTGTTCCAAAGAGCGTAATTGTGAATAAAGACTGTTCTACCTTATTCTAGAAAGGTCCAGTTCCATGGAGAATATAGTGGAAGCAATTGTGGTCAAGCGCATCCCTTCCTTGGTTATCCATAGGTCTTCCCCCTCCTAATATCCCGTTCTCCGTTGTTCTCTGGTTTTTCTTGTATATATTGTGGCTACGGGGCAACTTGTCGTCACTCTTGGTCATGGCTTAATTGAGGGAATAATAAGCTGAGGCTTCATGTTGATAAAATGTAAGAACAAATTCAATTTCGGCTTAATATTAATTTTATATAAATATTCTTTGTCTTTAACTTTTCAAAATTCTCGTTTCGGCCATACTTAAAATATTTGAAATGGGTAAATTATATGTCGTGTAAATCTTATGTCGATGTTAAGTTTTGTCAAGTATGAAATATATCGATTTTTAGGTGAATATCGATATTTGGATATTTTTGATAAAGATCAATTAGAAACTTTAAAAAATATCGATACTTAGATCTTGTGTGGAAATATCGATACTTAGAATTTTGTGGAGATATCGATACTTAGATTTGTTGTGGAAATATCGATAATTAGATTTTTATGGAAATATCGATATTTAGATTTTTGTAAATGTTGATACTTGGATTATTTTGGAAATTTCGATAAGTTTGATGATCGCTTCTTATCTAATTAGTAAAGGAAAGAAATTTACATTAAAGGCTAATCCTGGTATTTTGCTCGGAAAGTTTTCTTAGATAATTGTTGGGTAATGAAACAGGTTTCGCTAATAGTAAATATGTATTCTGGGAATAATATGTTGAACTTACTATGATAACGCAAATAGTTTAGGGTGATGTGTATAGGAGTAGGAAATAATGAGGGAAGTTATGGACTCATTTGATAAATTGTTAAGAGAGATATAATTTTTGTAATTGTCTTTTGACGGAGATTATGTAAATTTGCACACTGGTCAGTGCAGAAAGAAATAATATTATTATTATTAATTTTTGCTTATGTTATGGTTTTGAGTTGGAAGCCGTTTTAACTGGAAAATTGTTCTTTACTCCAAGAATTCTAATTCATAATGGATATAGTTGTGTACTAAATCTACGGCTATCAGAATAATTTCATTAGCTTCTCTATTTATTGTCTCATGCATATTCGTATTTTTATGCTCATATATTCAAGTAAATATATTGATGAATAAATATCAACAAAATACCTTCAAGTTTTCTCTAAAATTAGAAATTGTCGTTATACCCTTAGGTAGTATATGTGTATTTCTCTATCCTTTCTTTATATATATATATATATATTTGGGATTTAATTTGAGGAAGGCCGTCTATATTTTATCCCCGCAACTGGTGTGAGTTGCACGCTCTGAGTTTCTAATGTTCGTCCTCAGATATTCAAAAGTCAGAACTCTAACCACTCACTCCTATTGCCCCTTTTTCTGCCCCTTTTTCCGCCCCTTTTTTTATTTTGTCATTTGGGCCTCCTTCTATGTTTTATTTTGGTTAAGGAGGGTTTAATTAATGCTACTGAACTTGAACTTTCCTCTCTATTGTTGTTATTCTTGAAATATAGTATTAATATTAGAGTCGTTGGAGCTGAACTTTCTTGTCTATTATTGTTATTCTTGAATTATCTTATTAATATTAAAGTAACAGAACTTGAACTTTATAGTCTATTTTGATTATAAGCACTATAGTATATTCACATTAATGCTCTGGAATTTGAACCCTCTAGCCTATTTTGCTGTTCGTGGAGAGCTATAGTAATGTTAAGGTCAATTTTTGAGCATAACGATTAATATATTCTTCCAATTAAAAAAATTAAGTAAAATTGTACTTGTAAATTGACCCACTCTGCAGACGCCAGGATAAACAACAAATCCAATCCTTGACATTTAAGAACCTTGTATGGCCAAAGATAATATAATACCAGATAGAGAATGGTTGAATTAAATTTAGGACTAATGTTCTTGACTTTAAGGTTTTCAAAATAGTTATGACAGTGAAAAAAAC
The DNA here is from genome assembly GCA_033556935.1 of Timema podura. Classification (NCBI taxonomy): domain Eukaryota; kingdom Metazoa; phylum Arthropoda; class Insecta; order Phasmatodea; family Timematidae; genus Timema; species Timema podura. The sequence goes on along the minus strand of JAVRXN010000006.1, from coordinate 34,389,643 downwards.
ATAGGTTAAACTTTGATGTATTGAATTTTGCTACAACCTTAAAAAAAATGTTAAAATGATAAATATATAATTTCATACTGAAGAAAAATACACTCCCGGTCAAAAAGGTATTATAAAGGTCGTGGTCACCTCTTTATTCAAACACTTGTGAACAAATATTTTGTTTCCAGAAGTAAAGAAAATATTTAGAAGTCAAAAGTATATTGACTGTATCTTGTTTAGTATAAAATGGAGATAGATTTAATAAATAAAGTAGCGGTGGATATGACTTCTCTGAAGAATGACAGGGGTCACCATATGGCGCCCGCCGAGCCTTTTGCGTCTGCTCGCCACTTTTTGACCACAACTGAAAAGTTCCTGACTAATAATTTTAATCTGTCACTTTTCCAACAAAAATCAAGTTTATGCTTATCTCCAGGTATGCTGTTCTCAAGAATTTGGTGATTGAAAGCCCCCTCCCCCTTTCCAATCCCACCCTCTCATTTCTCTTTATTTGCCGGCTCATTTACAAAGTGTACTTTTTACTCGGAACTACATTCTAATAGTTTCAAGCCAAATGGTTTTGCTTTTTCCTAATCTCAAAGACCTACCCCCTTCCATCATTCTCTCCACACTCACTAATACCATGCTAATACTTCCTATTTCCTTTGTAAATATCTTGGTATGGGTCTACCCAGCTTTGTTGCCTAAATAAACACAGAATAAATATATATTTTTAAAATGTACCTAATCACCAAAATGGTAGTGAGTAGTTAAATATTTTCTTGCATCTTTATTTTGGTCTTGTTAAACTTTAAATAAAGCAGTTCTTTTTTAATTTATTTTTTATCAACTTGGCTTCGTTCTTGAGTATTACCCACAGCCACATTTAACGTCACAATCTCTGTTGGATACTTAACATGGCAGTTGACCGGCCATGTGTTTGGCGTTTAGGCTGACCTCTGAGCCTGGCTGAAGTTAGTAAATTTACTTTGAAAAAGTAATTAGTGCCCGCCGCACTACCGTTAGTTTTAAATGTGCTCTAAGGTACAAAAAGTTTGGGGACCTCTGATGTAGAGCGATGAAAAAAACATATATAGTAGTAAGTAACATGGCTCGTATTCCTATATGTTGAAGTCTCATAGGTCGGTCGTAAGAATTAGATGATTTAAAAAATGTAGAATCTACTCATATATTAGTAGAAACTCTCCCCCAATACTCGCGCTGACTTCTTACTATTGGTTGTCGTCATCTTAGAGTGGGTTTCGGCACCGGTCAGATAATTTAAATCGTGACAAAACTTAAGAAACCCCAGGAGCCAAATCTCATACGTCCATACTTCCTGAAAAGGCTTGCAGTCAACCTCGTTTTCCCGTCACTTCCCGCCAAACCACCATTCTTTCCAGGCCTCGAACTCAGCCCCACATGAGAGAAAAATTTAGTAAAAAAATGTGAAACTTGAAAATTTAAGAAACTCGGAATAAAAATAAATAAATAAAGTTCAATGTAATTGTCCAGGTAGATACGTGAAAGCGTCGTTTGAAGTCTCTTCTTTATGTTCTTCAATGATCCAAAACTCTGACAGTTATTATTTGACATGAAACATCTGATTTTAGAATCTACTGTTTGAAATTAATACCACTGATCCCTTTAACCGCCTCTGACGTCAGCTCTTACCCCTCTATACGCCTCATGCTCAAAAATTACATTTTACAATATTCCGACTAGAGGGTGGTGTGGTAACTTAGTATTTCTCAATAAAATGCCTATTGGGCGAATTAAATGGTATATTTTAATCACAAGTATAGTCATGGGAATGCATGGCGAAAGGGCGATTTGAGAAGGATGATTGTTTTGTGATGTATGATGAGAAACTTTGAAGTTTACTAAAGAATACTAGGGCTGTGCGTGTAACTGAATGTGGAACGGATCACTTTCTAGTGATCTCATTAGTTGAGTTAGGTAGGAATTTTGTGAAAAGGCAGTGGGAGTAGGAATGAAAGTAAAAATGTTGTAGAGTAAAAATTTGAGAGTGCAATATGAAAGAATTTTGGAGCAAAAGTTAACTTTACAAGAGAATAAATGGTATGTTGAAATAAATGCTGATGATAGGGAAAAAGCTTGGAACAGAATAAATTATGTTGTAGTTGAGTGCGCGAGAGATGTTTGTGGATTTGTAGTAGTGGTAAAGATTAAAAAGAGATAAATGGCGTAATGATAATGAACAGGTTTAAGAAGATGTGGGAGAAAAGAAAGAAACACACAAAGGAATGATTATTGTGAACTGTGAAACAGAACGTAAGAGGTTGTGAGACATAAACAAAGAAAAAATGATAAATCCAAAGAAAGTAGTAAAGGAGAGTAAAGAGAAAATGAGAATAAAAGGAGAAAGAATGCAGAAATACTTTGAAGTAAATAAAAAATATTCTGTAAGTGGATAAAAATAAAGAAACAATGAGTGCAAGTAAAGACCTAAAGCATTCAGAATTATCTGGGATGAAAACAACAAAAGAGAGCAATGGAAGAACTATTTTGATCAATTGTATGGCGAAAATGTAAAAAAATTTGTAGAAAATAGAGAAAATGTTATGAGGCTGAGGTGTTAAAAGCTATCAGAATTTTACATAATGGAAAAGCTGGAGGCATAGATGGGATCACAAGTGAAATGGTTAAGTGTAGGAGCGCGGTACTACTTGCCAGATCGTATGAGCTATTCAATGTAGGGGCTGGGATTTTGAATGTTCCTGATGACTTAAAGAATGCTGTCATTGTTCCTTTATACAAAGGGAAAGGCAGTAAGAGTTAATGTAAGAATTATAGAGCAATCAGTTTATTGATTATTCCAGGCATAAATTTTGGGAGAATTTTAATTGAGAGGGTGCGTGAAGAAACTGTGAACAGAATTTTTCGTGTGGATTGCGTTTTTATGCCAGGTAGAGATTTCATGGACCAGATATTTGCATTGCAAAAAAAGATTGAGAAATGTATTGCAGTAAGGAAGAAAGTACATTCGTTGATCTGGAGAAAGCGTACGATTAGTTTAATAGGAATTTTCTATGGAATGTTCTGAGAAAGTATTTTGTAGATGTATGGTTAGTAAATGCAATTAAGGCAGTGTATGATGGAAGTAAAACGTGTGTGAGTGTAGATGGAGCCTTGAGCGAATGGTTTGACATTAAATTGGCTGTTTTACAAGGTTGTGTTATATTCCCATGGTTGTTTAATGTATTCACGGGTAAATATGTGAAGAATACTTTTGAGGACGTGGTTTGTTTAGAAATGGACAGTATAAGATGAGAGTGATGTTATATGAAGATGATGCTATATAAATGGCTGCGAATGAAAGTGATTTGCAGAATGCATTAAATAGTTTGAATTTGATGACAGGCAGAATTGATCTTTATAATATAAATGTCTCCAAAATTATGATGATAGTTTTTGATAGCGACAGATCAGGATATGATTGTCAGATTAGTAAAAATTTGAAAACTGTTAGACAAAGTGAATGATGTTTTGTTTCCGGGCAGAATGTTCTGTAAAATGAAAGAATATATGGTGAAACTGGTAGATGGGTTACTGTATCTCGGAGATTAGTCGAATGTATGTGTATTATTGCAAAGAAGTGAGTTGTATCGAAAGAGGCAAGAGTTGCAGTATATAAAGGTGTGTTGACGCCAATATTGTTTTACGAATGTTAAGCGTGGGTTGTTCAGGAGAAACGTAAGAACCAGTTGATTACGATCGTAATCAGATATCTAATAAAGTTTTGTGGAAAATATCGTGTGAACAGAGTCGAAAATGAAAGGGTGCTGAAGAAGTGCGTTTTGAAAGGGAATACAACAGGTAATTGTGAAAGAAGCATCGTACGGTGGTTTGGGCATGTAGAAAGTAAGAATGTGGGTCGAATAATGAAGAAAATATATGAAGGTAAGATTTTTGGATCAAAAGGAAGGGGTAGGCCATGTAAGATGTGGCTAAATGTTGTAGATGAATGTTTGGAAATGAGAAACATTAAGAACATTAAGAATAGGAGAACATATTATATTACTTCGTGTCTGGATTTTGTTGAAACGAAGGGAGTATGCAAGGTTAGGGAAGTGTCGGGAAAGATAGTTATGATGGATTAGTTACGAAAATTATTGTTTTTTGAGCTATATGCAGTTTCTTACCTTATCCTTAAGAGAACAATGTGATTAGACATGTATATATTTATGTAAAATAGCATTGCGAGTTAGTTATAATTTAGTATTTTTGTTTAATTCTTATAAAAATGTATTTAAGAATTATTTTATATCAGTGCAACCCAACAAAAGGATAAATATAAAATTGGACAAATACATAAATCTATTTTGAAAACTACCTCTAGGAGCGTTAAATGACATCAACTATGATATATCATGAAGACAAGCCTAGATGAGATTTCCAAGCAATGAATTTTTATCAAATTAGGTATATTTTACAAAGTTGGTTTAAAAAATCGTAGTTTTAATATACAAATTGTTAAATTAAAAGAAAATGTATTAATGTGTATTTAAATATTTTTAAGGTATATTTAAAGAAACAACCCTGTTGTTGCTTGCCAAGTATATTCTTCGAATGAGAATCGTTTCAGGGAAGAATGAAAATCATGAAATATTAAATAATTTATCTCATTCATAGAATTTTACTATTCATAGCTGTTAACTCTAAAGATGGAGGTCATTTATTTTTGGATTCACGAATTTAACTAAGATAAAAATCACAAAGGAATTAAAGTAAGAATCTATTTTTAAAATACTTGATGAAGAAGATTGCTTGTTATCTACCTCGATGGTTCAAGGTTACTTTGTGCTGACCTGACCCGACCTTTGCTCTACGCAGGGTAGTACCATGTCGAGAAAAATTAATTGGGGAACTTCCTCTGGAGAATTTGATGATGGTGTAACCTAACAACAGCAGGATGTCAAGTTGGTCACAGGGGTGAGTCTTTTCACTCAGGAAACAACACTTCAAGGTCTGTTTTCTATTAAAAAACAACATTATTTCTAAGTTTGGCTTTATCCAAAACATCATTAAACTTAATATGATAAAGATCATTACCAAGCTTATTCCTGTTAATACTCTCATAATTCCACCATAATCGTAATTAAGCTTGATGTTGTTGAACTCCTTGAATTTTTCCCTAAAAATGATAGTTAAGTCACTTGTACGTGAAGACCTAAGATACTCCCTATTTCAGAACGAGGTTACCAGTCATAAAATGCACTCCTTTCTTGTTTAAGAAATGATAAATCAAATGAAAATGTAGATTTGAAAACTCAAATTTTTAAAAGTGTACTGGAGTGACCCAGACAAACTCAAAAGATAAAATATCACAAATAATCCACTTACTTTTAATATATTTCTGTGGTTAAACAACTACAGGTAGAATGCTTCCAAAATATCATATAGGATATGACAAAATTTAATCAACTGAAAAATATATTAGTTTTCCAAATTTGTACAAAGTTGTACAAAGTACAACTAACAAATTTGGGGCTCTTTCAACTTAAATATTATGAATATTAATTGATATGGAATAATCAAAACGTATACCAATCTTGTAATTTATTTAGCTCATCACCAAACAAAATTGTAAAACAAAAAATAGTATAAATAATCCAATTTTTAAACAAAATATATAAAACTTCTGTGTATCCCATGGAACTTAATGATGATCCAACATGCAATGCAACCCTACTCTTATTTTTGCAAACTTTGGGGAAACACAATCTTATGGGATTGTCTAATTTGATAAATAAGAATAATTTAAAGAAATACGGCATTTGGGAATGCTGTATAAATTTGTCCTATGTTTTCAAAGTGATGAGCTAATGTATGTTGTTGAATCAGCACACTAAATATGTGCAGAGCTTAGCATATGATAGTGGTTTTCTAACATAAAATTTTACCAAATACAAGAAGTCTCAGCATAGGGACATTCGTCATCAAAATAAGGTTAGTGATTTTGACACTAAATTTATGGACCAACATTGTTTCAAATTTAAAGGTTTCAAATTTTGGGTCAAAAAAAGAGTTGGTCTTAGAGATTTTTTCATAGGCCTACTCTTATCTTTAGATAATGATAATCTACTAATTGACTGAAAGTAATGATAACATTCAAAATACTGAGATGTAGCCCCTCAGTAGTTCTAGTTTTTAATGTTGCTCTTCGATTAAAACGAGTTTGAGACCCCTACTCCAAAAATAATATAAATTATTAACAGGTTACATTGGCATTTAATGAAAGAGGATGTTCAGAGTATCTCAGATGAGAAAGAGTAAATTCTGACATGTTATTTAAGATATAAAAAGATTTATATTCAATTGAATTATATAATGTGTAGATTTATTGATAAACATGTAATTTATAAAACAATATTAATTAAAAAAGATGCATTCTACATTTAAGAATAGTCTTTATTTTTAAGGGGAAAATAATTCATTTTTTCTATTATGTTTGATGCTGCTCAAAGAATAAACAAAAACAGAACAAGCAATAACATATGGCAGCTCACATGCCATTATTCTTCAAGTCCAAGTGATTTAAATATATTACACAAACAAAATACATATATAAATCATAAGCATAATCATCATCCTCAACAATTGTTTCCAGTCTGTGAATAGGTCAATCTAGTAAAATACTTTCATATTCCTCTATCTTTCCACCATTCTTTCTCTTTCAATAACTTCCATTCTTTTACTCTTACACTATTTTTGTTATCTGCTTTTCCCATCTCTTTCTTGGCCTCCCTTGTGGTTCTTTTCATACATAATTCATTTCCATTATTTTCTTTTGCATCCTCTCCGTCTCCATTCTCATTATATGCCTGCCCATACCATACCTGTTTTACTTCCTCTACTCTCTCATGTACTCCCTCTACCCCCTCTCTTTTACCGGATAACTTCGTTATTTATCTTGTTTCTCCTCGTGATAACTAACGTACTCCTCACGAACTTTATTCCCGTGGCCTCCACTGTTCTAGTTTATCTTACATTAAATGTCCTTATTTCTGCTGCATACGTAACAATGGGTCCAAAGTATGCCCTGTAGAGTACTTCTTTACAGTTTATGGGCACTTCTCTTCTTCATAGCAGGTCTCTTACACACCTATTGATAAACTCTCTCTCTGTTGTCCTCTTAAAATAAAATCCTATCTACTTCCACATTCCACCTTAATCACACTTCCAAAATATTTTACGTTCTTAACTTTTTTAAGCTCTACTCCATCCGAATTTATAACTTTACTAGGCATTATCCTCTTCATTATCATTACCATCACTTAACATTTTTCCATACAATTTTTTCTTCCACACTCTTTCAATTTCTCATTCTATTTCTGTAACTATTCCTGTACTTCCTCTTCCTCCTCCCCAATACCATCAAATCATCATAAAACATCATGGCTTTCATTATTTCCCTCACGAGTTTTCAAGCCACTTTATTCATCACCATTCCCAATATCATTACAAATAGTGTTGGTGACATGACACTCTCTTATTTCAATCCATCTTTTTTTGGAATATCTACGAAATCCCATTCTCCATCTAAGTACAGCACATATTATCCTCAGACATACTTTTCATTCTCACTACAATTCTTATTTCCACTTCAGCCTCCTGCATAACTTAACTAGCTTTATTTATACCACGCTATCATTTTCCTTCTCCACATCATAAATACAATTACCAAGTACTATCCAAATTTATACTTTCTTTCCATCAGCTATCGTATGGCAAAGATCAAGTATGTACTTCTTTTCCCTGAATCCGTGCTGTTCTTCTCTCCACTTTTCTTTAATTGTATCACTTAACCTCTTTTCTGGTATTATCTCATACATTTTTGTACAGTGGCACTTAAGCGTTATCCGCATATATTGTTTAAACCTCTTCCTGTCTCAAAAATGGGTATTATAATTCCCTTCTTATATTCTTCCGGTACCTTGTTATCCTTTCAAATCACTCTCATTACCCTGTATAACAATTGTATATCTGATTCTCCTGCAGATCTCATCATTTCCATAGTAAGTTAATCCATACTCAGAGTTTGTCCTTGTTTCATCTTCTTTAATATATCCTACACCTATATACATGTGGGACCCCTTTCAGCCTATTCTGTTATTTATACTTGTTCTTCTGTTTCAACCTCATCACTTTCCTCTTCCACTTTGAATATCTTCTAAAATATCTCATCCATAGTTATTATTCTTCCTCTATTGCATTCAACGTTCTTTCTTTTCATCTACTATTCTAGATCTTTACATTTTTATTTCCTCCTTTTTCTTACCTGGCTATCTAATACTCTCCTACTTCCTTCCACATCATGTACTGAAATGTCAGTCCATTTTTGCATCAGATCCTTCCTGGTTTCCCGTACAACTCATCTCACCTTTTTCTTCTGCTTCTTCTTCTTCTTCTTCCTATATTACTCATCTATTCCCTCATTCCTATATTTATAAATTTTTCTGAATGGTTTATTCTTCTTCTTCGCTGCTTCTTTCAGCCTGTAGCTCCCCCAGGGTGTCCCCTTTCATTTTTCTCCTATCATTTGTCCTCCCACATACATCCTCTGCAGCTCCTACCCATATTTTCTTAAATCTTTTCCATTCTACCTGTACAATATTGCAGCTCATCCTTTGGCATTCATATTTCTCCTTTCCTAGGTACAGCTCTCTTTCCTCTTATCTTTGCCTCCATACCTTTAATCTCCTTTATATTCTTACTACCTTTATCCAAGATTCCCATTCCTTTATGTCTGTCATCAACAAACTGTGGTCACTATCTAAGGACACACTGGGTTTTACCTTGATTTTTACAGTTTGACTTTTCATTTCTTCATCTATGAGAAAGTAGTATAAAACCTATCTTTGCTCTCAGTCCCAGCTGTATTTAGTAATCTTAATGGATTTCTTTTTCCTTCTTATACTGAAGCAAATTTTCCTTAGTTAGTAGTTTTGACCATAGTCTCCTACTCTTAAGAAGCTTCGAAGATGTTCTGTCAGGCTCTATTATGGGCGTTTTTATGTATTTCAATAAGTCCATTTGTAAGTCATTCCACTTTTTCAACATAATTTTGGCTACCCGCACAGTACACTCTGTCAGGCCATTTGACCTTGGGTAGTGGGGGCTGCAATCCACAAACTTTAAATTCCAATCCATTTCCAAATTTCTTGAACTCCTTGGAGTTAAATGGCATGTTATCACAAATTAACTCTACAGGAATGCCATGAACTGAAAAGATTATTTAAGAGGATTTTATGTCACAAATAGATGTAATTTTGTTACCATTTTTTAATGTGAAAGATCAGGAAATTATTTCAAACTGATACGTTCATTTTTATTATTTCGACCAAATTCTTTACACACTTTTTAGTAAACTCTTCATGCCATCATTAATTTGTGGTCAGTACAATATTTATTTGTTTTTTGTTGATTGTTGGGTCTTAGCTAATTCCAGATGATCTTCATGCTGTTGATTTAGCATATATATATTAAATAAGAGAAATATATTATTTTTAATCATTTTTACGTATTATTCATTTTTAATTTGGCATATGAACTAATTAAACAGAACCTTATATAGGATTGCTCAAATATCCCTAAGTTATTCTGTTAAAGTAGCCGCTTATTTTTCCTACTAGCTATAGTGTTAACAGTTACCTAGTTCTTGTTGACTATCATTCGCACTGGATTGAGGTTTATAAGGTCATCTTGAAATTTTCAAAAATTCATGGCTGAAAATCAGCCTTTTGGATCACTCGAATTCAAAATGTTTCCTCGATCATGAAACACCGAATTAGTAACCTCTATTCCTCACTATCCTCGCAGAAACGGTTTGGCGGAGAAAGCGATTATAATTGTCAGATTGATGTCGCAATGCTATTGTTTTTCCTTCTTGATTATAGAAATAGTCCAGTGGCAGGGCTCCCAAACACACCGGTTCAGCTTCTTAAAACTCTCACCATTAGTTCTAGACTGCCTATACAGGATTGCTACTTGAGGCCATTAAAATCTATTTATATTGCGGTGACTGTCAAAGTAGTACGATCGTTTCATTACAACAAAACTGCTATAGTGCATTTACCCTGAAGAGTATATTTTTGTTTGTAACACCAAACTGCAATGTTTCAATGATGATATTGTGTGTGTGTATAAGAAAAACCTAATATAAATAAATGCATATTATATTAGGTCTAGGCACTCTGTTAATAAAATTTACTGTAAAGTTCATGCTAGAGTGAACCGTTTTGGTTATTGAATGAGTGATCTTGATGGAATTGAGGTGACCTCTCAAAATAACATTCCAGAATACATAATAACCTCCACCTCTCACTTATAGTTCAGAAACCAAACCTATGGTTCTTTGTACAACTGTCCACCGACTATAATTATATATATATATATATATTGTAGCTGGCATAGTTGTAAGAGTTGTATGGATAAAGACTTATTTAGTTCTATAATAGCCCCACAATAAATGAAGGATATTATTTTGATGATCGGTTTGCCGGACTGGGAGAGAATTTAATGTTTGTTTTTAAATTGTAGTTTCGGGAATCCCAGTCTTAACATTTGAAATTGTACTACAGGAGTGCCCGATAATGATTAGAACTAGTGTTTGCTAATAAACCAAGATTTCCAAGTGAATACTGGTACTAGCAAGTATAAGTGGAAACTATCTATTATATATAATATATATATATATATAATTGGGTTTATAAACGATGTGTAGTGTTCAATGTGTCGTAATAGGTTAAGTTAAATTAAAAGTCACCGGTGATTATAAACTTCTGTTATAATGTATATATATATTCAAACCAAAATGTAATGAGTGTCTTACAGCAGTTGCTACAAACACACAAAGGCTGATTGATACATCCCGATCCATCCCCACTACCCCTAGTACAAACACCGCTAGACCCACTGGACAAATTTAATTAAATCTCGGGTTGTCGACTGACCCTCCCCTCCCACTGCTGAGTGTAAACAAGACTCGCATCGGATTATCTTCTTTCGCAACAACTCCATTCTTTTACTCTGTAGCTCGTTTGGCCGGCCGTGGGAAGTTGGGCGCAATCCTAACACTTGGTTGTAATAACTTAGCTAACGTTCACATCCGTCGCTATTTACTTTAGAAACCTTTGTTAAAAGTTATCATAAACACTAGATAGGAATAACATCAACTGATGCCGGGATCACGATCAACTTAGCGTTAACTTAACGTAGCTTAACGTAACGTTAACTTAAAGTTAACTTAACGTATGTGTGATCACGATTGACGTAACAACTCGAGCCAAACATCATCATTCTCGAGTATGATTTGTGATTTGTACTAGTTTTCAGTGATGATCTGTGAATGTTTATAGTTTTCAATCGATATATTAAATATCTATTACAAATTTTTTTTTGATAAATTTAGCTTTCCTATTTTAGTGTAATTATTTTGTTTCAATGTTTGATCACTAGAAATTACGCTAAAGAGTAAACATTAGTCATAATACCAACAAATGAGTTACTAAATATCCCTGATGACGTCACTCGCATAATGATTGGCTGGCTAGATCACGTGATACCCTTCAAGTAACGTAAATTAAAGTAAAAGACCTCCCAGGACATCTCTTACGTTAAGTTAACTGCAAGTCAACGTTAAGTCAAGTGCATCGTGATCACTTCCATTTAAACACAAGGAGGTTCTTTACGTTAAGTTAAGTTAAGTTACGTTAAGTTAAGTTTAAGTTGATCGTGATCGGGGCATGAGCGTCTCGTGAACATGATTTGGGTGGTACGCCGAAATAAAAAAAAATAAAAAATATTAAATATTAAATATAATTTTTCCCAAAATGTTATAATATTTTAAGTCAATGATATTTCAACATCCATTTCTTTCACTGTCATATCACAATGATCTTTATAAAATAAACGGGTTTTCATCATCTTGGCTCGTAGTCAGGGGGAATCGATTATAGGAACTTTGTTAGCAACTTTTATCTCAACAATTCTGATTCTAGTTGTGTTTTGATTTCAAAAAATGTATTTTGATTTTTTTAAATTCCTTTAAAAAATGTTTTAACTGATTAAGTTAGATGTATCTACTTTACTAAACCTATAAAATGAAAGAGATTGATTTTTATATTTTACTTATTGTTTTATTTGGACGAACCTGCAAGTATCGAGTGACTGAATACTTTATTATTATAATTATAACTATTATAATATATTTACAACTAAACATAAAAATTACATTTTTAAGTGGCAGCTTGTTTATATTTATTTACTTTTAATATTATTGTGTAAGTAAATTTAATATATCTCAAATTAATGGTGTACTATAACTTGAGCCACTTCTCATGGTGTTCATAGTTTCTAAACATAAATTCACATCAGACAATCTTGCGCAGAATACCATATCTGACATGCTCGACTACAGGCGATTGAAGTGGTCATTTTAACTGACTGACATTTTATCTCAGTTCTAAACCCACACAAAGACACCCCCCCCCCCAACCATCTTCAGCACTCAGACATTACCGACAAAAAATAAGAGTACCTGCTGCACTGAGGTCAAAGGTCCTGGAAAGCTAGATAGGAGTACCTGCTGCACTGAGGTCACAGGTCCTGGAAAGCTAGATAAGAGTACCTGCTGCACTGAGGTCAAAGGTCCTGGAAAGCTAGATAAGAGTACCTGCTGCACTGAGGTCACAGGTCCTGGAAAGCTAGATAAGAGTACCTGTTGCACTGAGGTCACAGGTCCTGGAAAGCTAGATAAGAGTACCTGCTGCACTGAGTTCACAGGTCCTGGAAAGCTAAATAAGAGTACCTGCTGCACTGAGGTCACAGGTCCTGGAAAGCTAGATAAGAGTACCTACTTCACTGAGGTCACAGGACCTGGAAAGCTAAATAAGAGTACCTGCTGCACTGAGGTTACAGGTCCTGGAAAGCTAAATAAGAGTACCTGCTGCACTGAGGTCACAGGTCCTGGAAAGCTAGATAAGAGTACCTGCTTCACTGAGGTCACAGGTCCTGGAAAGCTAGATAAGAGTACCTGCTGCACTGAGGTCAAAGGTCCTGGAAAGCTAGATAGGAGTACCTGCTGCACTGAGGTCACAGGTCCTGGAAAGCTAGATAAGAGTACCTGTTGCACTGAGGTCACAGGTCCTGGAAAGCTAAATAAGAGTACCTGCTGCACTGAGGTCACAGGTCCTGGAAAGCTAAATAAGAGTACCTGCTGCACTGAGGTTACAGGACCTGGAAAGCTAGATAGGAGTACCTACTTCACTGAGGTCACAGGACCTGGAAAGCTAAATAAGAGTACCTGCTGCACTGAGGTCACAGGTCCTGGAAAGCTAGATAAGAGTACCTGCTTCACTGAGGTCACAGGTCCTGGAAAGCTAGATAAGAGTACCTGCTGCACTGAGGTCAAAGGTCCTGGAAAGCTAGATAGGAGTACCTGCTTCACTGAGGTCACAGGACCTGGAAAGCTAGATAAGCTCGCTAAGTCTTATTCTCGCTAAGTTCATTAAATTAGCTTTGCCGCGAGGTTGTCAATTGACATTCGAGTCCTAAACGTGCGTACTGAGGGTGTTTATTCATAAATGGCTTCTTACTCTTCCTCCACGTAAATGAGGGTGTATTAAGTTTAAAATTGTTTTCCCCACACCATCAAAGAGTAAAAAGACTTACAAGGACGAGGAGCAAAAATAGTATGTATTTAAAAAAATTGTATGTTTTGCTTTCTAATATTCAACCTGGCCAGTCGAATATTTACATAAAGAAGAAAAGAATGACTAAGGTAGAATATGAAGGAAGAGTATCCACATTTGCCTAAATTCGGATACAATACCTCTAATCTATTTTAATGTTCATAAAATCATATAGTTAAATGAGAAGAAGAGAGACTTGAATTTAGTGTATATTTTTGTTGTACGTTTGTTTAGTGTAAAAGTGGGTCGGTTGTTCATTGACTCTCTTTTTAATATGATGTATTTGCACCATCTAACAACATAGCAGGTATATATATATACAGTATATATAAATAAAGTAGAAAATAAATGTTTGTGTCCAGAAAAATATAAGCTGGAAAGCTGAAATCTCGCGGGAATGTTAAGGGATTACCTCATATAACAAAAAAAAATTGTACGGAACTCCGCACGGACTTTCTCGATCTATTGTTTAAAAATGCAGATATTTACTCAAAACTCGTAATATATGTGAAACGAGATAATATACACTAGCAAACCCAAACATAAATGACACTATACTAATGTAAAGCACTTTTTAAGTCCAGGTTTTAAATTTTATAAAAAAATTAAATTACGCTACTCATTTGTATGTTTGGACCAATAAAAATGATCGATTTTGGGTCCACAAGGGTTAACACTTCGTATTAAAATTTCAACTTTTGGTTAAAATTTTAACATTTTATTAGGTGTTTCATATCTTTATGTCTTCTGATTGCTATTCAATTCCTCATTTATAAATTTTGATCAATAAAAATTGTAAATATCGAGTATTGAGTCTAAAATGAAGGAGATAGATCATTGTTATACAAACAATTCTCCTAAGAGGTTAAGGGGAGAATAAAAAACTTTTTGAGATACTTTCTTACTCTATGGCATTACAGAATCATTACGTTAAAACTTAAGTAGTATATCTTTACAACTAAGGCTCACAAAATTGTATTAATATATTTTCCAATATCTCAGAAATTGTTTGTTTTATAAAAATTGATTTCAAATAAAAGTTTTTTATTTTTAATAGTACTACAATTTTGCAATGATAAGTTATTTAGTATTTCAAATATTTGTGGCGATACGGAAATTTTCGCTTCTGTAAAGTATCCTAAAATTCACTTTCATTAGAAAATAGAAATAGCCATTTTATTTATATTCTTAAACAACGCCCAGGTACGAATTTTAATCAAAATCGTTATACCCAATTTTGAGAAAATCCTTTTTTTCTCTTTTCACTTTTTATTGATCTACTCTTAATTTTAGGATTAAACAGACACACAGACAGACGGCATTGCAAAAACACTTTTTAGGGTTCGTGGGGTAATGAGGCATCGATATCCATCAACATTTCGGGTTGGAT
This sequence comes from Timema podura, assembly GCA_033556935.1. Classification (NCBI taxonomy): domain Eukaryota; kingdom Metazoa; phylum Arthropoda; class Insecta; order Phasmatodea; family Timematidae; genus Timema; species Timema podura. The sequence continues at coordinate 34,374,553 of JAVRXN010000006.1, read as the reverse complement.
TTTTTTTTACGGACGCAATACTTTACCTTTATTGTTCGAAAAAGTTTATATATATATATATATATATATATATATATATATATATATATATATATATATATATAATATATATAATTGCGTATAGATTGAAAGTTATTAGTTTTATAAAAATATGTTTCAAATAAAGGATTTGTATTATAAATAGACCTACATATTTGCAATAATAAGTAATTTCATATCTCAAAGAGTTACGGAGATATGATAAATAATAATAATTTACGCATTTGACCGTAACCCTTAAAGTCATTTTGCCGACACATTGAGAGTAGACATTTTGTTTGGAATATTTATAGATGTTCATAAATGAAATTTAATCAAAATCGTTAGAACCTATTTTGAGAACCTATTTTTCAGTAAACTACCCTTGATTTTAGGGTAAGATATCCAATTCCAAAAACCCCTTGGGGCAACCCTATGAAAACCTTAGATACCAAGCTTTAGCCCTAGCGGTAAAATAGTTTAAGCTCTAGTTGGAGGTACAGACAGACAGATGGAAATCTAAAAACAACATTTTCGGATTCGGAGGGTCATGAAACGTAAAGATTCATAAATCTCGAGTTGGATTATTTTTGACGATCACAATACTTTCTCTACCTGTAAGATAAAGAGAAAGTAAAAATCTAAAAATGGAAAATTTCAAAATGGGCTTGTATGAAATGGGGGTGATGTAATTTTTAAAAACTTTTAAGTATGAGGTGTACCAGTTCTCGGTCTATCACATGAAAATTGTGATAGGTGGCTTTAATTTTAAGATAGGAAAGGAAGAATCTTTTAGACCTACAATAGTAAAAGAAAGTTTGCACGCCATCTGCAATGAAAATTAAATAAGAGTGGGAAATTTCTCCACAACAAAGAACCTTATTATGAAAAGTACTTGCTTCAAGTATAAGGATAATCATAAATATACTTATACCTCACCAGATGAGAATACACATAATCAAACAGATCACTTGCTGATTGATAAAATACGTCATACAAAATTACTGGATGTCAGGTCATAAAGGGGCGTGGATTGCGATTCAGACCACTACTTGGTAGAAAAAAAAACTTAGGATTGGTTTGTCAGTAACAAAAAAGGTAAATCAGGTGGGTAATCTAGATAGATTTGATGTAGAAAAACTGTCTTATGGAGAGTGTAGGAATACATGTACAATTGAAATTACAAATATGTTTGCTGCCCTAGAATTCTCACAGGAAAGTGAGGAAAACATGTATCCAGAGAAACAGTGGAAAATTGTTAGGAATAATAGTATAGCTGCAGCCAAGTTTAGTGTAGGTCCCTGTAAAAAGAGTGAGAAGCCATGGTTTGATATCGAATGTTCAAAATTAATAAAGGAAAGGAGGGGAACAAAATTACATTGGTTAGAAAGTCCTAGTGAATTGAGTTTAAACACATTTATCATTGCAAAATGGAAGGCCAGTTCCATATTTATAAACAAAAAGAGAGATTATTTAAAGGGTAAAGCTAGCGAAATAAAACAAAATGGGGAACGTAAGAATATCAGAGAACCTTATTTAGATGTTAACAGATATAAGAAAAGTTATCAGGCTTGGGCCAATTTAGTTAAAGATGAGAATATTAATCTGATGACAGATACGTGCGATGCTTTGAGTAGATAGAACAAGTTCTTCGGTCAAATTTTGAATGTTCATGAAGGATCCAATTTAGGTGAGGGTATCGAAATCCATACTGCTGAGCTACTAGTCCCAGAGCCAAGTGTTAGTGAATTCAAAGAAGCTAGTAAGAAGTTAAAGAATCTTAAAGCTCCACATATAGATTCAGTAATATAAGAGTTAATAAAAGGAGGTGGTGAAATATTATTAATATAAACTCATAAACTTTAATGTTCCATATGGAAACATGATGTATTGCCACAAGACTGGAAGGAAAGTATAATAATACCCCATTGACCCTTGTGGACTGTAAAAGATGATAGTCAAATTTCATAAAGTCCGATTTACACAAAATCACCGGGTTTGGTGGTCACATGGTCTAATGCATCAATCTCGAAATAGACTAGACTACCGATGACAGAGAGATTGGGGCTCAATTCCCGGTCGGGTGAACTGAAGGTGGTTTTTCCTAAATGGTATTCTACTCTCCTTCCACTTAATTTGAATACACTTCATCTAGTTCAACCTCCTCCTCTATAACTCACTAGCACAATTAGTACATAAGCGTGTAAATGGAAATGTAGTAGACGCAAATATCCCATAGTGCATGGTTTGGTTCTGATGAAATGCTGTGTCCAAAACACCAATCACAAGGAGGCCAGAAGAATCATTACAAGATGCTTACACTCCACGTCTTGAGAACGTCACAGAATATTCGGGGTAATAAAGTGGTCATGATCTGGTGAATAACTCTGAGCAAAGGAGAATAAATACTTCTGCATACATGCAGATAAGTTTTTCACAAATACGTAATCTAGCTATAATGTTGAAAAATAAACAACTAACAATATTAGGAGTAAAAAGAAAACATATTCTCAAGCTAGTACAGGAGTTCATCTCAATTTGTATCCCAGAATTTAACAATATAGTAGGTATAATACTGTCCATAAAAATGGTAGAGTGGTGACTCTTTTGATACAGCTAAAACAAGATAGCAGGAGAGCCAAACCTACTTTGACTATCGATTATAACACAACAAAGTCAGAGTTGACACGAGGTATTTTGGTTCAGATCTAAATTACAATGAGTGGCCAATGGTGTTATTATTCACATTTTGAAATAAAAACCCTAAATTATATCGTAATTTGAATGTATATGAATTAAATTGGAATCTAATGACAGTTAATAATTATAATAGAAGGGTACTTCTTATGTATTTTAGTAAATCTCTATTGTTAATAAACAACAACTTCTTAGACAACAGTAGATTAAAGAGGTGGAAAGTGTTGACATTGTTTATAATGGGATCAATTATAAGAGAAGAAGTCTAATAATTGGTCGTATAAGCGTTCATATTTTATTGGAACCAAAAACAGCTAGCAATCAATATATGAAAATAATGTGTGAATATCCGGAAAATGTTCTATGTACTTTTAAATAAACATTACTTGTGGTCAGACAAGTTTTAATCTGTGTAATTCTTTGGTACTTTACAATAATTAAATGTTTAAACTAGTGTTTATGTTCAAAGTAACAAATTTAGACAATATTTTAAATAAAGTATAATATTGTGATAGTAGTTCTTGAGTGAAATACATTGTACTTCAAAAAGTAGTACTGGAGTCTCCAGTGACCTCAGCGGTATTCAATGTAGCAAACAAAAATATAGTTGAGTAATGATGGTTGATTGTGGGGCCTGTGTTAAGTTTTTAAGTATATCGGGTTACAAAGAGATACCCAACCACTGCATTAAAATATTTTAATTTACCAAATCTGTTTCTTGGATAGGATTGTGTGGTGTTCCATTATCTTACCTCGCCTGTTTTTTGTTGAGGAAGACGTTGTGTTGTTTGAGGAATTGCTTGTTCACCAGCTCTAGTGCCAGGTCGATGGCGGGACCACACCGTTCAAGGTCAAATGGTGAGTCCAACCTTGATGCCATCAGGACTCCGACGTTGTACTCGGTGAGCTGTGTTGTATTGTCTGCATCACACATAGCTTTCGACAAGAACAGCACCCCCACAATCCACGGCCACATCGGACCGACTCCTTGCAAGTCCTGTAACGGATACGTCAAGACGTGTTTCAACCTTCAATCAATCGATGTCGGTTGTATTTATACGTTGATCCAGCAACTTAATCCATTTTTATAGCTTCGAAAAGGGTTAATCAAGAGAAATGTTTTAGCATTCACCTGGAGAGACTATTAAAAACACAAAAATTTCACAGGTTCAGTGCAAGCGTTTCATGTAACTTAGGTGAGACTTAGAATTTGCGCCCTATTTCTATTCAGTGTAATATAAATAAGACCCCCTATATGACTCAAATTAATAATAATAGGTTGCTAATACTCGACAGAGAGAGAATAGCAACAAACAAAGAGTTAAATAGTTAAAATTAGCTAGAAACCCCTCTCTACACCCCTTCATGTGGGAAAAGATTTTATCCCTTCTTTCTTTTATCGTAATATTCTAGAAAGATTTTAACTAAATACCAAAGTGGTTTGCCGACCAAGTGACCTCAAATGTCACTAAACCATCAAAGTGATTAAAAATTTATAATATACATACATATTATTTAAAGATAAAAGGCAAAACTGACTCACTGACTCTTTCATCACCGTATTTGTCCAACTCACGGCCTGGGAACTTGAAAGTTTGCGTTAAGATTCCTTTTAAGCCCAGGAAAGAGATGAGAGGGGTTTTGACGAAATTCAACCTCCAAGAGGTGATAAAAGGAGGATGAAAGTTTTCAAAATTCCCTTTTGTATATTTCTAACCAGTGGACATAGAGCCTTGAATAATTATAAAGTGAAGTTGTCTCTCTATAATTGGTTGAGAATTTCTAAGGGTTTGTCAAATTTCATCATCTATGGAGGTGGAAATGTTTAGAAAAGGGTGGGAGATCTCATGTCCTCCAGAATGGATCAAATCTTATAGCTGGGGTTTATTGGGTCACAGAGTACATTAATTTGTGAACAGTACCCACACGATGGGTCCCCAGGTAGGTTGGAATAGAGGGTATGGGTGGTGGGGGTTCAAAACCAATAAAATTACTACTTTGCAGTGTGGTTAAAAATTGGTAATTGGTTAAAGGGACCACTTCACCACTATACGAGTCTGAAAATATTTCATTTTTAGGTGGGACTCCGAGAAATAGAGGGGGGAGGGTACAAACAGAAAAATAATTTAACGTGTGGTAAATTAGCCCTAAAACTTACAATGAAACCACTAACATGTTCATAAAATTCTAAAAATGTTAAATTTTAGAATGTATTCCTGGAAAATGGAGTAGGCAGGGGAGAATTATAGCGAGAAATATTTGTCAGCTTGGACGGAAAATTAAAAATTGTCAAAAAGATAGAGAGAAAACTCCAGATAGCCAAATGAATCTTAGAATTGAAAATTTCTTTGGGTGAAATGGAATAAGTGGGTTGGGGAGTTGAAATTTACAAAAATTTATAAACAACTACTTACCACTGTGATTAAAAATTGAAATTCACTAGGAAAGTATATATATATATCACTCTAAATAAATATAAAAGTTTGAAGATTTTAAAAGTTATAATGGGACTCCAGGAAATAGGGGAGAGGGGTTTTATAACAAAAATTGTCTGATGTAGTAGACTTTTTTTAGTTTGGCAGGCAAATAAAAGTACAGCTCATGATAACAAACTAAGTCTTACATTTTCAAAACTAGCTGATAAAACTACTTGTCTGTATGTTATACAATCGAAACTGAGGGAAAAAGGTATAGGGGCCATTCCAAATAACTATGAACGTATGAACATTATTCATTTCAAAATGGGACTCCAGAAAATAGGAAAGTAGGAGTGAAGGCGGTGTAAAAGTTGAAATTAAACTAGCCGAGATAAATAAAAAATAGGGATTACTTAAAATAGCTAAATAAATTCTAAATATTTGTTTTTTTTTTATAAGGATGCTGGTGAAATAGAGGGTCTCAATATTTCCAAAACTAAGCCAATAAACTACTTCTCGCAGTGTTAGATGATTGACATTTGTCAGATTTGTCTAAATACTACCTTAGCCAGTATAAAGGTCTGAATTTCTTAAATTTCAATTCTTCCAAAGATAATATATAAATACTTTTTAGTGTGGTGGAAAGTTTAAATTCGGCTTGTAAGTTAATAGACCGCCCCCGATAGCCGAGTGACGTCCAAACAAATGGAATTTCAAAATTGAAGCTCAGGAAATGAAAACGCTTAAAATGTATACGCCAAAAATAATATGCAAGTCTTCTTTTCGACATGAAAAGACCACACCACATAGCCATACAAGTTGTAAAGTTTGTAATTTAAAAATTAGGTGCTGGGGCGGTGGTGAGGGGCAAGAGGTTGGTTTCATAAATCTCCTAAGCTCATAAAAAAAATTGTTCATATGAATTAAAACTTAACTTTGTAAAGGTAAAAAAAAGTTTAAAAACTAAACAAATATAAAAATTAATCCATTTGTATTGTGTATACGTAGCCAAATCGAATGAGAAATAGCGTCTATCTAGGAGCAACAGAGCAATTAATATAAACTAAATCCGGTGACATAGTCTAGGGAGCGTGATTCTCCCTGGGAAATAACGTTGCTTAGTACTGTAACCGAGAATATTATTTTATGTATGCTATCTGGTGAAATTTGATGTTATTTGTTTCTAAAACCTGCACGTTCCGTACCCGCACGTCAGCACACGAGAATTTCTATGAGCGAAAGTGAAAAGGCCTACCAATTTTTCCGGGAAAGGTATTTTCAAATACCTTCCAGAATTATTTTATATACCTCAATCTACCTGAAATTGATGGTTTTACTTCTCCTCCAGAGGAAGTTGTGCTACAGACCTTTTATCAATCAATAAAAACAGAATCATCAAGAAATAGCTATCGATCTCAGCTGGGTTTTAACCCACGAACATCGAAATATGTCAATAAAACGTGAGAGTACTGCCAAGTTATTCCAGCGCCTTCTAATAGCGCATCTAACTTTGACCGGAATTTGATAGTTTCTAATAGCGCATCTAACTTTGACAGGAATATGATAGTTTCTAATAGCGCATCTAACTTTGATCGGAATATGATAGTTTCTAATAGCGCATCTAACTTTGATCGGAATATGATAGTTTCTAATAACGCATCTAACTTTGATCGGAATATGATAGTTTCTAATAGCGCGTCTAGCTTTGACCGGAATATGATAGTTTCTAATAGCGCGTCTAACTTTGATCGGAATATGATAGTTTCTAATAGCGCGTCTAACTTTGACCGGAATATGATAGTTTCTAATAGTGCGTCTAACTTTGACCGGAATATGATAGTTTCTAATAGCGCGTCTAACTTTGACCGGAATATGATAGTTTCTAATAGCGCGTCTAACTTTGACCGGAATATGATAGTTTCTAATAGCGCGTCTAACTTTGACAGGAATATGATAATTTCTAATAGCGCGTCTAACTTTGACCGAATAAGATAGTTTCTAATAGTGCGTCTAACTTTGACCGGAATATGATAGTATCTAATAGCGTATCTAACTTTGACCGGAATATGATAGTTTATAACAGCGCGTCTAACTTTGACAGGAATATGATAGTTTCTAATAGTGCGTCTAACTTTGACCGGAATATGATAGTTTCTAATAGCGCGTCTAACTTTGATCGGAATATGATAGTTTCTAATAGCGCGTCTAATTTTGACCGGAATATGATAGTTTCTAATAGTGCGTCTAACTTTGACAGGAATATGATAGTTTTTAATAGCGCGTCTAACTTTTACCGGGAATATGATAGTTTCTAATAGCGCGTCTAACTTTGACCGGAATATGATAGTTTCTAATAGTGCGTCTAACTTTGACCGGAATATGATAGTTTCTAATAGCGCGTCTAACTTTGATCGGAATATGATAGTTTCTAATAGCGCGTCTAACTTTGACCGGAATATGATAGTTTCTAATAGCGCGTCTAACTCTGACCGGAATTTGATAGTTTCTAATAGCGCGTCTAACTTTGACCGGAATATGATAGTTTCTAATAGTGCGTCTAACTTTGACCGGAATATGATAGTTTCTAATAGCGCGTCTAACTCTGACCGGAATTTGATAGTTTCTAATAGCGCGTCTAACTTTGACCGGAATATGATAGTTTCTAATAGTGCGTCTAACTTTGACCGGAATATGATAGTTTCTAATAGCGCGTCTAACTTTGATCGGAATTTGATAGTTTCTAATAGCGCGTCTAACTTTGACCGGAATATGATAGTTTCTAATAGTGCGTCTAACTTTGACCGGAATATGATAGTTTCTAATAGCGCGTCTAACTCTGACCGGAATTTGATAGTTTCTAATAGCGCGTCTAACTTTGACCGGAATATGATAGTTTCTAACCATATTTTTGCACCAGGTGTGGTTTCATATTTTCTCCAAGAAAGATCATGTGCATTTATTGTTGAATATTTCTTTCCTTATTAAATATTTCTCGTATTATACGCACCAAACTAAAGTTATGGCCCTAAGCTTTGATTTAAAATAATAAATTTTATAATGGTTTTAATGAATATAAAATTTAGTTATTTTAATGTATTTTATGTAGTGAACACTTTACTATAAACTTTGAAATGATACCTTATGTGGATCGTAATTTAATATTGGAACCAAGGCCGTATCCAGCCAATAATTTCAGGGGGGGATTTGGTGGGCCCATCCCTCCAATATCCGGAGGCTACAAAAAATTATGAATGATAAACCATTCTAGAAGTTATCTGAATTATTTTTATGGTAACACAGCCTCCTGATTTGTAATTGTACCTTAATTTTGATATTGTTTGAACCATAAATAAAGCCATATATATTTTGTTCATAAAATCTCGTGGGGAGAGGGTTTGAACCCCCAAACCCCCTCGACTACGGCCTTGATTGGAACTAGAGTGCAAATGACCTGTGTATCAAAATATTTTCTTCACAGCATTTAAAATGAATAAACTGAACTGAAAGTATGTTTAGGAACATCACCAGAGCTTTTGTCTTAGTATAAATTATACTAAATATGGACTTAATGAAAAATTGTTATAAGCAGGACAGTAAATATATCATCTTCTAGGTATGAATAAGTTAATTTTAAGAATTAAATTTTAATAATATTTCTGAAATCTTAACTTACCTCGGATGACAATTGAAAAAACTCGCCGATACTTTGATTTCTCAAAATAAAAATAAATATTTAACCATTAAATATTATAACCCATGAAATATTATTACCTAAAGTATTGCACTCAATCTATAAATATATTTTTCACTACAATAAATTATTAGGTCTCTAAGTTGTGTTCAAACTCAAAGTATATTTTTTAATATAAATGCTATTTCAAAAAAAAAAAAGCGTGATTAACGGCAGACTAATTTCAAAACTATTTTAAATTAAATTCCTTATGTTACGCAATTTATTAGACTTATTTGATATATCTGAATTTGATTAGTAACTACTCTTTGTTTCAAACTTTTAATTAATGCTCTAATTCACAAAACTACCTGTTGACTATAAGACTGGCGTGAGCGCTCAACTAACCAGCATTTGATAAACTAGTAGTAACCGACCGACCGCGCAGGATTCAGGCCGTAGTGGTGGCTGGAATGTTATATTGTAGCCCAAGTAGGAGGGTGGGCGCTGGACGTCGCAATAGCTATGGAGCCGCGCATCTCAATCAATTCAGAAATTACATCGTCTGAGCCACCGAGACTGCTCCTTGCGCTCTTGTTAGTAAATGTATGAACCGTATATAGCGCTACTATTGTCTATTTGAACAAGATTCATCTCTTATTCTGATGATAACGTAGATAGCCGTTTGGCTGCAGAGGAGGAACTCATCCTAATTCTACCACTTCCCGCCTTCAATAAGAACAGTCTGAGGAGAATTTATTTATTTGCTGTCGTCAAAACCGATTTGATAAGGCTCTTTTCTTTTTTTTTAATCTATATAATTGGATGTTTATCTGACATTCTATTTAAAACATTTGTAGGTTTTAAAACTTATCAATGTCTCATAGGCCTACTCGAATAGAAGGAAACATTGATCAAGGGCTTACGGAAAAAATTCACTCAGCCTTTTTAGAGTAATGTGGTGAAGATACATTTAAAAACTACATAACAATGTTGTTTAATCTGTTCTCACGTGTGCACCAAACTTGTTATTTTTCAGATAAGTGTGATAGCTTAAATTATTGTTCTGTTAAAATATGGTGTGATCTAATATGTCAATATATGATTTAATTTGTGTTTTATTTTTTAATTAGTTACCGTAACGTCAGAGCAGGCAACAAGCTACGAAATAGGTTTTATAATGAAAACAATATAAAGTATAATACACCTATAAGAAACCTACCAAATGTAGGCCTAACCGTTTAGCCAGTAAAAATGAAGTTCAAAAAATTACACTGAAGATATCTGGTGGCGTATTTTTACTATCAAATTATATGAAGTAGAATATTATATAGTTCATTTATAACAGGGATTAAATATGTATAGGGCCGTACCACAAATCTATTTTGGGGTGAACTATCGACAGTGGCTTACGGTGGGTTCCACCAAACTAAGATGGAAGGAAATTTGTTGACAGGGGGTCATTGGTATATTTAATTTAATTTAATTTAATTTAAAATACAATTCACCACTGGTATAGTACTAGCCTGTTCATAGAGGAAATCTACAATACTGCGTTAATAATATTAATTCATTTACTAAGAGTTTTAAAACCTCACCCCTAGTTACAGCCATGAGCACTTATCAATTTTATTAAATATCTATTGTTACACTGAAATCATGTTTTTTATTCTGTAAATTTAAAAATGAAACCTGAACACGGGAATTGAAACCGGAACCATTGGCCTAGTATGCAATTGTTCTTACCACTGAGCTATCCAGGAACCATTCCATGTCCAGGGTTATTCTTCACTCATATTTTATTTTTAGCTGACGATTTCCTCACGTCCATCACAGATTCTGCCTAAAAATATAAGTGAATAATGACCCAGAGCACGGGATAATTCCTGTTTAGCTCAGTGGCAAGAGAATCGACGTACTGAGCCACAGATCCCGGTTCGATTCCCATAGCCAGGTGTCATTTAAATTTAAAGAATATATTTATATGTATAACAATAATTCGCCAATATAATAGCTTTGCTATTTAATCCTTCATGTTTTTTTATGTTTCATATTCTAATATTAATGAACTAACAAAATAATTAGGTGGATGACAGTTTATTTATTAGTTCTGGTATAAAATAAAAATCTCACACGAATGTATTTATTCCTGGTTGCTTAACTTAAATACCGTGACTTTACTTTTCCAGCATTTAAACTCTGTAGAATCCAAACCTTAATATTTTTAGGTAAACGTCACAATTGTGTACGTTCTCATTTTCAAATTATTAAACTCGCACTACTGAGTAAAATGTAAATGTAGCTAAGTTTAAGTTATTATATGGGTAATTATATTAAATATCTGGTATTGTGTATGTTTAACTTGTTCTCGTAATTATTTGGAACATTAGCTTAATTTAAAGTTATTAATACAAAAATACAATTTCGTGTTTATATAGCATAATAGTAGTCAGAATTTTAACAAAATATATTAAAAACAATAATCTGGCCCTATTTTTTTCCCCACTGCAGTATATATAAATAATAGTATGGCCCAATAATGGGTGGGACATATAAGGTCGACGTATATAAAGGCATTATTAAAAGTTGATGATCTAATTTTTAACACAGTAAAAATATTATTTAGTATTAGGAACATATTATTATGGTTGGTATATTACTAATTAGAATTACTATAGAATGGTTCCCAAGCAGACATTTAATGAGGGTGAAACAACCCCTAACAATATTCTTGACACACAATATTGCTCTTCACTGTTGTGTCATGATCTTCACAATACTATGATAAGTCCAGCAAGTCGTATGTCATTTCACATTATGTTTTTCAAAATATTGTGTGATGGTCCTACTACCACTCTAATGCCGTGCTTTGACAGGTAGGTCTGAACACTGTATAAACTAAAGAACCGCTTCGATCGTCTAAGGCTTCACTTTCACAATATACTCGAATGCCAAAGATGGGTGGTTGAGATTCAATTTGTTATATTGAAGTTGTGTTTTTACTAAATAATTTTCCACTATTACTTCACGCAAATGTTATTACAGTGTATCTGAATACAACATTTCTCATATATATCATATTTGCGTAATAAGTAGTCTACATATAGGTACAATTCAAATGGGGGGTAAGACGTAGTTCTAAAATAATAATATAAAGTAAGATATAGCATATTCTATATAAAATTATTTCCTTTGGTTATTGAATGACAAAGTTGCCCTGTGTTGCTAGGAGAATTATTGGGGGGGGGGGGAACATGATGATCTGTTAATACCACTTTTCAATCAGCACTTTCACTATGTCAGATGAGTAGTTTGTATGATTAATCACCCCAATTTGACCTTTGACCCCGTCCAATTTGATTTTTTATTCATTTGGTTTTTGGTGTGTGCTCATTTGATTTTATGTCTGCTCCATTAGTTTTAATGTGTGCCCCATTGGTTTTTAATGTGTGCCCCATTTGATTTTTTCCCCATTTAATTGTTTTTTAAGCGTGTCCCTGGGGGGGGGAGGATTTTGTGTGGGAGTTTTTGTTAATTTATTGGTGGAAGAGCGTGCAGTCTTGGGCATCGGGCCCTCCTCCACAACGTCTCATCAAATTTCGCCAATTCTGCCCGTGGGGGTGGGAGCGTGCATGAGAGTCCTCTCTCGAGGGCTGTCTCTTAAGAGAGTGCGAGCTACTGGCAATGGCTACCTGTCGCAAGCCTCTGATGGACCTCCTTTCACTTTCCCCTCCTCCACCACTCCTCAACATGAGCTCTGAGTGTCATACACCCCCAAGGGATGAAATGTGTGGTAACTGAATAGCACTTTTGGAGGGTATCATTGATGTTGAAAGTGGATAGCAGTGACCCTATTGAAGAGTAACTATTCCCTACCCCTGACCTATTACACTGCTCCTCTAAAAACAGATAAAATCGTCAGTATTGTCTTATCTTATTTGTTGGCGATGAGGCAATGGTCCGAATTTCGTACAGGTATACTGAGATCGGACTTTTAATAAATAGTTTAAACCACTATCCACATTAATGCAGGTACACTTCTTCCAACTTCTACCTTGCTGATATCGACCTTGACAGTGGGGCCTACAAATGTATGAATAGTTTATAGGAGCAAAACATATGTAGAAAGAGTACTAAGTTTAACAAGTGTGTATGATATATATTAAAACATAATATTTTTTATTACGTTAGATTCAACTTTACTGTAAGAGATGTCTTTATCCGGGAGAGGGGGAACCTACTTGAAATAACTTTTAAAATAGTTTTATTTAACCCCTTAACGTACTTTGCCGAGCAGTACTCATCATAACATGATAGGCAACACCAATACAATGACAAGCAAGGCTCTCACTTGATGTTCTTGCTTATATCACATAGATGGCAGGAGTGGTATGAATAAAACTTGGCTCTTCTATTCAAAATATTCCAAGTCAAGATATTTTTCTGTGATTATTTGGTTCTTACTTTAGCTGCAGTGAAGATATAACATTGCTTTAGTTAGTAGATGCTTTGTTTGTGAAGTTTTGCGGGCCTCAACGCCACTATGTTCAGGTTTACCAGTTACCTAAAGTCAAATAAATCTTATATCAAAGGTGTGTCCAACCATAAAACTGTTAATGAATAAATAAAATACCAATAATGTTTGGTGAAAAGTATTGGCCGGGAGATATAAGCCCCCCAAAGGCGAATTCTTCAATAAAACAACTATCTATTGAAAGTGTGTTCATCTCAAACAATTTTAGTGAAGAAATCCATCTCCATAATTTTTAGACAAGTAGTTGTACCTGGTGGGTACATAAGCCCCCAACACTTAGGTTTTTTCAGAAAACACTTATCTATGGAAATTGTTTTCATCCCTAACAATGTAACAATCTTAGCTATGCAACTATTACATAATAGTTCGTTTTAATAACAGAATTATTTAGCTTAAATGACGACTAATATTTCCTTAACATCATTTTGAAAGGCCTCTTAGATTTTTAATTGCCGCCAAAACTTGCCATACTTAGTTGGTAATTACTTAAAGTTGTACAATTTTTATGGACGTTCACTTTAAAATCCGTATATTTTAAGCTTTAATGATTACATAAACATTCATTGTATAATTTATTTAGTTCCAAATACATGCTTAATTAATAGGTAAAATTCAGTTTTCTCCATAAGAAAAACACTGTGGACACTGACATACCACCACAATGGCATACTGTGAGTACTCATTATATCGAGGCTACTTTAGCCCGGATTAAGGCATGTGCCAAGTGTGCCGTGCACAGAGGCCCCCGAGGTTAGGGGCCCCCACCCACCTGGCAAATAAATCACTTTGACTTTTCATATTTAATTTGTATTATAATTCAATATCTTTATGTTTTTTCGTAAAATTTATCCCAAACTAATTTAACAATTCCTTAATCGAAGGGTGCTAGTAGCCTGGTATAACGTGGAGTCCAATAGTCCGTGCTTAAATATTAACGCAATCTTTGCTTTTGGCAAATCGGAAATATTACATTTCCGCAGACAGTACCATTGACTTTTGACAGAAAAAAACATTGATTTTCTATTAACAATAATGTATGAGGTAAAATAGTAAAATTATTAATATTGAGGAATTAATGGAATGCGAATGAGAAAATGAAATGAAATTAATAGAATGGAATGAGAAAAAAGCAGAAAAAAACTTTTAATAATAAAATACTTTTTACTATACTAATACTATTACTATTTTATCTGCAGACAGTGGACTATATAAAATGTAATTACACTGAAATAGTATGTATAATATCCAGTATTACTATAGTATTAACTATTAATTTACAGTAATTTAATCCGCTCAGTATATAATAGAATGTATAGTTTAATAGTTAATATAGTATTAATAATTAATATGTTGATAAAAAAACTCATGGTACTAACAATGAAGTTTGTCTCTAAATAAAATTATCCGTGTATGCAGTATGATGTATATGTAAGATTCATAATTATTCATTGGGGAACTAACTTCTAAAGGCCCCAAGTTATATTTGGCACAGGGCCCCCAAAAGTGTTAATCTGGGCCTGATTGTCAAATACTAATTGTAGATTTGGATGCTTTCACATTAATTAATATGGATTATAAATATACTGTGCATTTCTAATAAGACCTTTTTGGTATTATATTTAATTAGTTAAGATTACCAGAGTAGTTTAGTTAAGCTCTGTACCTGTTATCCATTCTTTGATGGACTTTTAAATGTCATCTTTATCTTTTCATAGCTAACGTATAACTATACTGTAGGGAAAATGTGAACTGGTTTCTTAAGTCTAGTTTTGGCCTAATCCGGACCTGTGGTACACTTCCTTCCTCTACATTCTTTGTTCTTTTGTAACCATAAATTATCTCTATTCTTTAAATAAGTTTTAATATGTTACCCATTTATTTTTATTCTCTTTTGGGGGATATTTATGACCGTACCTACAACAGATATATTTCAAATTTTTCCGAGATAGTCTCATGTAAGAAGTTAACTGTATGGTTTATATTATTTAACCCTCTTCGAGGATCAAACATATTAAATGTGAGGGTAGGTCCAAGTTCCAATCTGAGAGTGCTCTTCACACTCAATTCAAGTTACACTTAATCTAAACTATACCCTCCCTCGTCCCTACACTGTAAAAATAACTCAAATTAAACTGTATATTTGTTTTTAAAAATGTAAAATGTTCGGAAATATCCCTAAATAATCTGAATGACTTGAGACAGTTTAATGATATCTGATTTTAAATTACTTTATCATTTTTGTTCATTTGGTTTTGTTTGGAAGGCTCTTTTGCAAGCTTTAATAGAATATGGTTGGAAGTATTTGCGTTTGTGTCATATAATTTAATTTAAGTGACCTTGTAGCTACAGCCTCAAACACGGAATCATATAGTATATATAATCTTTATATATATATATTATATATATATATATATATATATATATATTATATTGTGACACCCTTGCAAATGGAAGTGTGTGCTGGGTATAAAAAACCCAGAGGTCACAAGAGAAAACAGTGTTTTATTTATATATAATTTTACAGATCAAAATTAGAAACAGCTGTGCAGTATAATATACAACAGACCCGTAGCGCTAAGTTCAGATTCAATATTCTTATATACCCGGCAGAAGGCCGCTCTACAAAATACGCAATAAACCAGCCTGAACTATCGAGCAAAAGACAGAACAATTTGCGCGTTTAAGATGGCCAAGCAAAGCCTTTATTTTGATAAGTATAATACCAATCTAGCTATAACAAAGTAACGGTGCTCTCTAACAACAATTGCCAGAAATGGTCTGAGACGGGTAAACACTAACTAGTGCAACATAATAAAATTCCTGGATGAGGTTATTGTTTTAAATCAATTGTAAACTAGTTGGTCAGCAAAACCATTCGAAAATACTTAAAGATCATATGGGTCAAAGTGGGATATGCCCCTCATTCCACAAAATTTGGACTTAACACATAATTACACTCTAATTTGATTATTTTCAATACTAAGGTCTGTAATTTCATTGAAAAGTTAGATTTAACATATGATAATTATTAATCGTAACTAAATAAGATGAAAACACCTTTTGATCAATACCTAAACCAAACATATACAAAAAAAAAAGCTATTCAAACTTGACATGTTACAATTATCAACTAGGCAATTCCTACCATCTAATCTTATTCAGTCAGCGTACACAAAGTTTACAAATCGACAAAGTAGATAGCGGCAAGAGCGCCCTGACAAGGATTAAATGTCTATTAGATGTCGACCCAAATGGAGAGACGTAAACTTTATCCCTACTTGCTAATAAATTGTGATATGAAACTCGAAGCAATGTATAGTTATGAATCCTGTCATCTTAAGCGAATGATTTGGAAA
Source organism: Timema podura (assembly GCA_033556935.1). Lineage (NCBI taxonomy): Eukaryota > Metazoa > Arthropoda > Insecta > Phasmatodea > Timematidae > Timema > Timema podura. Next base: position 34,357,861 of record JAVRXN010000006.1, on the reverse strand, counting down.
ATCATTAAAGTGTTTTTAAATTACATCACTTTAAATTTATCAATCAGCTACAGCTATGCTGAATTAGTAATAATGTAACACCTAATCATCCATTAAGTAATAAAAAAAGTATGGGTGATATAACACTCACAGATAACCCCGATATAAAGACAATTAAATTCCAATATGCCTAACAACAAATTAATTAATAATTGTGGCTATCTCTAATTCTAAGAAACATGACAGACGCTAGCGCCGAAGTGGTGACAGAAATTACTAAGTGATTCATATCTATAGCTACTTCAAACCAAAGAACACTTAAGTTAGAAAAGATATCAATGGCTATGCTGGCAAATATAAAATATTTATGGTAACTTAAAGTTCAAATACAAACACGCCATTGTTAGTGTCCGTAGACAATTATATAAAATATATTGTCCAGATATTGTCCGAGTGCCAGAGAGCACCTTCCTTGTTGCGTCGAAATCAAATAGTCGACTTTGTATACAGAGACGTTGATATATATAGGGACTCGTTGCTAGGAAAGGCTGGTGGGAAATTTGAACACTTGGTTGGTGACGTCACTTAAGCCATCTTGTAGCTAATAGGAGATCACGCACGCCCGTTGTTTACGTCGGCCGGTTAGACCTCTTCCATTGACACTTCTTCAATCACACAGTGTTTTAGTGGTAGAGCAGGTATCGTCCGCTAGAGTCCTGGATAGTCGCCGTCTACTGCTCGAGGGAAATCTTGGCCGGCCCATCTCTGTACAATTTCGACCTGGGCGGTCTCAACATCTGCTGCGGGTTCACCATAGCTCGCTCGGCCCGCTCGTTGAACTAGGACGCGACGGGTGTAGGCCCGACGTGGAGGTTGCTCTAGCCAGAAGATACCAAAGTTAAATCCATGAACAGCTTTAGGTTGCAGGGAGTTTATCCTTATATTATATGGTTTAATATTGTTCTTGCTATAGATCGAGATTACCGTGAACTACACTAGGGAAGAATATCATTGCAGAAGGATTATTAGTCGTGAAGTGGGTAGTATGAATTCAATAGGGATTCTATGCGTGAAGGTTAACATGTGGGTGGGTAGTATATTTTAACACAATGTTAAAGGTTTTCGATATAAAACATGTTTTTATTGGTTTTTGTATTAGCAAATAGTAGCAATACCATTCAACAACAATCAAACCATGGTATATATTGTGCTAATAAGACAACACATAATCACTCTCCTACCTTAAATGCGGGGAGATTACCTCTAAAATGCTTCCTCGTTAGTACCCCATACTAATAATAATTATATATTTTATTAGTTATACACACAAACACACACACACATATATATATATATATATATATATATATATATACACTCTGTTTAGAGACCTTACGTAGTTATTGCAGACTGGTACAAGAGTTACCGGTTGTTAAGAAACGTAATATTATTTCAGACTGGTACAAGAGTCACCGGTTGTTAAGAAACGTAATATTATTTCAGACTGGTACAAGAGTCACCGGTTGTTAAGAAACGTAATATTATTGCGAGTCTTTCCTGCACACATATGTATTCTCTTAAACGTGAACTTTTTACTCGCACTTTTGGTCCAATTAAAATAATTAGAGGCTTAATCACTTGGTGACATTCGATTTAAGTTTTTATATTGACCACTGATTTATTGAAATTTATGTTAGTAGAGCAAACTATTTCCACTATATTCCACTCGCCTTAACTACAATTGAGTTTGCCATCATCGTCTGTCCTGTATTCTTTTCTTTTTTTTTTTTTTGCAAGGTGTGGATAAATTATGCCACTGCAACAAATTTAAATTTTTCCCTGTTCATTGCGTGTGTGATCCACTGAGGTACATAACTTTATGAAGCAAAATATGGCTCGCAGGAATGTTGAGGCTCCCTGGTCTGGACGCAGCTTTAGAGCTCACTTCTTGCGAGGGAACTTAAGCACAACTCAAACATTGATCTTCACTTGTGTCTAAATTCCATCAGCGACGCCTTCTACTCACAAAAAAAAAGCATCGTAGGCTAAGATTCGGATGGACACCTACTATATAATGACAATAAAGCTGTATAGTCTTTTTCTCAAAAACTGTACATAATAACAACATGCTGTTTTTTTTATATTCTATTTAACTGGTAAATTCAATATGAACTATATTAATAAAAATATACAATTTAATATTTAGTTTGTTACAGTACGATGTAATTTTGATTAAATTAAAATTTAATCATACATCAAATAGAAGAATATAGATTTGAATTTATTGTATTTTTATAGGGAATAGGATAATGTTCTAGCATACACGATGAATATTTATAATACAGTGATTTAAACAATATTTGGTATTTTCAAATTAAATCATGTCTAAACTGTTGAAAAAGTTCATTCATTTCCTGCTTGATGGGTTTGTTTTCCGAACCATCTCTCTCCTTTGGGAACTCTTCTAGTTATATTTGTTTGTTGTTAAATTTCCTTTTATTAAATTTTAATATATATAAATTTATTTACATCAAGCATTCATCTAAAAAAAATGTGATTGCAACAATTAGGTTCACGGATAACTTCCACTTCCCACTACAATTAACTCGGGGAAAGTAACAAACTATAATACTACAAAAGACCACATTTGAGCACGGAACTCTCACAGGACCTCTGGGTGATGTTGGAAAAAATATAACCTTTACTGTCCAAGTGGACTTACTAAACAATCAGATATTTAATAAAAAAACAATTTGAACTCTTTAAATATATAAATACTATACACATTCATTATGATCAATTTCCTCAATGAGGTTGTTCAGTGGATACAAAAAAAAATTAATACTAAATAAGGTTATTGCATTTTGTCGAAGTCGATAATAAAAGGTTTCATTTATAGAGTCAATTGTGGAAACAGAATATTACGTTTAGAGGAAAATTCCAGGTGTGTTGAGTTGAAATTAATATTATTCTTTGATTTTGGAGTAATAAAGTTAAAAAAAAATAAAAATTGATGAAGTCCAGTCGAAATTGTAGAAAAAAAGAAAAAAACGAAGAATGACTCACGAATAAAATTTATATTGATATCACCTCATGTTAATGGAGTCCTGTATTGTCTTCTGTGTTGAAAATGTTAGTAGATCAGATCAACTCACTTGTAGGTCACAGCCGTGGTCTGGAAGTAATAAAAACTGTACCAAGTAGTTGTACCATCTTCCCTGTCGTTTGGAATGCTTTTTGTGTAATTGACACAAATAAAACTGGTAATTAACACACTGCTTTATGCCATTAAATTCTTTACAAGTGCGCGTCTTTTTTGATTCTACATAACCAGCCACGCTTCCTATTTGCTCTCCCCCTTTCCCCCTGTTGGAGTCATTTTCATTACTCCTTGTATAGGGCGGCCATTTCAAATCTCATAAAGGATGATAAGACTGATAAAACTCCAGTTTAATAATAATAATTTCTTGGTAAAATAACTGTACAGGCATTATTATTCTTTGTTTCCTTCGACGCAATGCAATAACCGTTGGAAATAGTAAATTTAAGATAAATAACCGCTTAAGGATAATTAAAGGTAAATAAAAGTATACCTTGATAGAATTAAAATTCTTACACCTTCACAGCCCCTTTTTGGCATTATCTATCTTTCCATCTTTTTTTTTGTAGCCCAGCTATTCCCTCACCCCATTTATATCCTGTTCAGGTAAAACCCTTGACTTGACACTAATTGTCTTTGACTTTATTACTACTATTACCTCCAAACCTGTGGTATTGAAAATATTCACTGTAATGTATTTGCAGAATCTAAGCTAAAAGTTTTTGTATAGAGTAGGCTTGATTCTGTTTAACTTATAAATAGTTTGTATAGACAGTGTTTCCTTGATTAGATAAAACATATTTGTATAGCATTAGTTTTGTAAGAAGAGGAGAAAATGTTTACACCACCCTCGGTGGCGTGGTTAGCTAACGCACTATTTCATGTTGAGCTAGACTGCCGAGGATGGGGAGATCGAAGTTCGAATCTCAGTCGGGTGAACTGGGGAGTTTTAAAAAATGGTTTTCCACTCTCCCGCGACGCAAATGTGGGTTCACTACTCTAAATTCAACCTTCCCAATTCCTAACCCATTAGTGTAATTGGTACTTAAGCGTATAACCCGAACGGTTAGTAAGACGCAGTGCTAAATAAATTTTTAAAAATGCTTTCTCTAAATTGCTTTATTCATGTTTTATAGACACACAAGACCTTTTCCTACTTACAGCTGGATTAATTTTAAAGATATTAAGATTCAGTGGTGGATCCAGGAATTTAATTTAGGGGAGCGGGCCATGTGTCTTAAAGCTATTATTTCTGTCCCATGAAAATTGTCATCAAATTATTTTAATTTAAGACTTCTTTATTTTAAAATAAATTGCGCACATGCGCATACACACACCCACACGTTTATATAGGTTGTTAAAAAAGGGTTAAGAAATTATTGATATTGTTGTGCATATTAACATGGGTGAAGGAATCTTAATGATCTTACTTGTGTCGATACGTCGGTAAACTCTAATAATAATAATAATAATAATAATATAATAATAATAATAATATAAGAGCCTTAGAAAAAATAGGTCCACAAACCAGCTCACATAAAGGTGAAGGCAATTTTGTATTTTTGTAATAAAAAATAAATGGTACAGTGCACCACACAGACTTTCTCTCACTTTTATCTTAAAAATAAGCATTTACTAAAAATTCGTAAGATTTGTGAAACGAAATCTATACATTGTTGTAGAGACACTACACCAAAGATCTCAAATTAAATAATATACTTCAATACTTACTCTATGGCATTAAGAACTAGGTACATTCTTACAGAAAATTTGAGAAAAGAGAAAGATCTTTGTCTACAAAAGAGTATAAGAATCCAATTAATTTTCAAAGACCTGGATTAAAAAGTATATGTATTTGTTTATAGCTCAGAACGTTCTAGTTTTATAAAAATATATTTAAAAAAAATTTTATCTTTAATAATAATACTTCAACTTTACAATGATAAGTTATTATTTCAAATATTTGTGAGAAATGAAGAAAATTGGAAATTTTCCCTCGTGTAAGGTACCCTTAAATTTATGTTCATGAGAAAATAAGAATTTACATCTTGTTTATAATGATAAACAGTGTTCAGATATAAAATTTATTTAAACTAGTTTGAGCGAATTTTAAGAAAATTGATTCGTTCTCTTTTTGCCCTTCAATAAACTACCCTTAAACTCAGGGTTAGACATCTAATTCCAAAAACTCCTCGGGTTGGGGGAGGGTGGGACTTTATGAAAACACCAGATACCAAGTTGTAGCCCAATCTGATAAATAGTTTCGGCTCTAGTCTGAGATACAGACAGACAGACAGACAGACGACATCGATAAAACAACTTTGTTGGTTTCAGGTGGTCATGAAACGTCAACATTTATCAAAATATTGAGCTCAAATTTTTTGACGATCACAATACTTTCGTTCCAGGGTGTCGCGAGAAAGTAAATATTTGTTTACAAAGCTAAGTTACCCGCAGCGGTGTTCTAGAGGTAGAGCCGTTGGCTTGTTTGCCAATGACGAGGTGGTCGAGGTTCGAATCTCAGCCACGTGAAGTGAAGAGGGTTTTCTTCAAGTTAAGACTGGGAAAATTATTTTAAAGTCTGCTCAATGAAGGAATTGTTTTCTGAAAGGCCTTTTTCCCTACCAGAAAGTTGTTATATAGTAGGATATTGGTAGGAAAAAAGACCTTTCAGAGAGTAATTCCTACCGTGAATGGAGTATATATTGTTCAATTCTTGAGCTTTCTGGGTTATTCTGACTTTACCTCTTCTTCCTCCCTCAAAGACTTCTAACCTATCCTCGGAGTACCTGTATTGACGTGTGGTGCCATCAAACTGGTGCTAGACTCCTCTGACGTCATCAGGGTTGTGACATCTGCTGAGGACTATTCCTACTTCGACGTGTGGTGCCATCAAACTGGTGCTGACTCCTCTGACGTCATCAGGGTTGTGACATCTGCTGAGGACTATTCCTACTCGACGTGTGGTGCCATCAAACTGGTGCTGGACCCTTCTGACGTCATCAGGGTTGTGACATCAGCTGAGGACTATTCCTACCTCAACGTGTGGTGCCACCAAACTGTGCTGGACCCCCCTGACGTCATCAGGGTTGTGACATCAGTGAGGAACTATTCTACCCAGACGTGGTCCTTTAGGAAGACTTCAGGGGTCCTTTAGCAATGCATTCAGGGGTCCTTTAGCAAACATTCAGGGGTCCTTTATCAAGACATTCAGGGGTCCTTTACAAGACACTTAGGGTCCTTTAGAAGACATTCAGGGGTCCCTTAGCAATGATTTAGGGGTCCTTTAGCAAGATTCAAGGAGTCCTTTAGCAATGCATTTAGGGGTCCTTTATCAAGACTTCAGGGTCCCCTTAGCAATGCATTCAGGGAGCCTTTAGCCAGACATTTAGGGGTCCATTAGGAAGACATTCAGGATCCATGAGCAATGCATTCAGGGGCCTTTAGCAAGACAATTTAGGGGTCCTTTAGAAATACTTTTGGGGTCCTTAGCAAGACATTCAGGGGTCCTTTGGCAAGAAATTTAGGTGTCTTTTAGTAGACATTCAGGGTCTTTAGCAAGACATTCAAGGGTTCTTTAGCAAGACGTTCAGGGCTCTTTTAGCAAGACATTCAGGGGTCCTTTAGGATGACATTCAGGGCTCCTTTAGGATGACATTCAGGGGTCCTTTAGGAAGACATTCAGTGCTCCTTTAGGTTGACATTCAGGGGTCCTTTAGGAAGACATTCAGTGCTCCTTTAGGATGACATTCAGGGGTCCTTAGGAAGACATTCAGTGCTCCTTTAGGTTGACATTCAGGGGTCCTTTAGGTTGACATTCAGGGGTCCTTTAGCAAGACGTTCAGGGCTCCTTTAGCAAGACGTTCAGGGCTCCTTTAGCATGACATTCAGGGGTCCTTTAGGAAGACATTTAGGGGTCCTTTAGGATGACATTCAGGGGTCCTTTAGCAAGACGTTCAGGGCTTTTTTAACATGACATTCAGGGGTCCTTTAGCAAGACGTTCAGGGCTCCTTTAGCATGACATTCAGGGGTCCTTTAGGAAGACATTCAGGGGTCCTTTAGGATGACATTCAGGGGTCCTTTAGGAAGACATTCAGGGGTCCTTTAGGAAGACATTCAGGATCCATGAGCAATGCATTCAGGGGTCCTTTAGCAATGCATTCAGGGAGCCTTTAGCAAGACATTTAGGGGTCCTTTAGAAATACTTTTGGGGTCCTTTATCAAGATATTCTGGGCTCCTTTAGCAAGACATTCAGGGGTCCTTTATCAAGAACATTCAGGGCCCCTCATCACCAGTATTCTACACCAATATTTGTCAATAGGATATATAGGTACGTTTGACAGATGTGAACAAGACATTCATTCAAAATGTATGTATATTTAGTACTGAACAAGCTTTTTCATCTCCCTGAGCACAATGTGTTTACCTTATAACTAAGTTATAGGGAAGATATAATTATGTATTACTATTGATTATAATAGTTACCTTCCAAAAAGAGAGAATTAGTTACTTCAACCCGCCCTCATATTCATATGACTGTATGTATTGTATATATAATATAGTTACCAACAAAATGTTTTAGAAATTATATCAAATGTATATTTTTCAACAGTAACATATCGCCTACCCCGCAAGGGAACGGCGTGATTAGGTAGGTACATGTATGTGTATGTATATGCACATACATTGTTTTTAGATTTGAATAAATATTTGAAATAAAGAAAAGTGTTTATAATAACATTTGCAATTAAGCTATTACAAGAATAAATAATTAATCATATTTAGATATTCGCATGCCAGTTTATATTAGTAAGTTTATTCATACTAAAGAAAAATAAATACATCCTGTTAATCTATTTCCAAAATAGTACATATATACAATTCCTTTATAACCACTAGATTATTGTATTATTATTAATATTAAAAATTTTATAATATAACATCTAAGTATTTTTATTCATGTTGATTTCCAAAATATTACACAATAAATTTTCTTGATATATAGTTAACACTGGAATAATTTTTCAATTCATATATGTAATTTCAAAAAATCACGATAAACAATTAAAAACTAGGTTTAGCTTTAAATAAAGTTTATTAATTCCTTTAATAAAATGCATTATTTTGAGATATAGAGATTACAAATAATATTATTTGTACTATAATAGCCTAATATTTCAATAAACATAAAAATTATACTTTGTTTTCACAGAAAATAAAAAATAAAAATACTGTACAAGTATTACCAATTTTAACTAATTAATAAACAAAATCAAATGATTAAATTACAATATCAATCTATATATTAATTATTTACGAATAGTCGAAGTAATTTTTTTATTGAACTCTTCCTAGATTCTTCAACAAACACTCAACAATGAAACCAACGGTCGTTACTTAACTTTACATGATTATATTTGACCAAATTCTTAAGAATTACAAATAACTTGAGAACTACAAAGCATAAAGATGTGAGTTCAACTTTGGCCAGCCTTGAAGTGCTTATTCTCTGGTTGCTCTGGTTAATCCATTTTCACTTCCAAATGTAATCAGGAATTCCTGGAAATGTAAACAACTTGATAATAAATCGATCATTATTAATATTTTAAAACAAGTATTTTTTGAAGTTATATTATTTGAAAATTAAATTTACGATTAGTTAAACTAATAATTCATTTAAATTGTCTATATATTTATTCATCCACCTTTTGGTTATCAAACTATATATATGCTACGGGTAAAGCTCGGACATGAATAAAGTCAATACTAACCAGATAAAGCCAATATTAACCAGATAATGTTGAAATGACTCTACAATTAAATGTAGGAGGCTCGCATTAGAGATAGTTACATTCAACTGAAAGTCTTATTTTCTAAAAATAAGCAGTGTTTATCTCATGATTGTCAATGGAATATTCATGATATCAGAACAGAAATGAGGATTCTTGGTCGAGATAAGCAACAAGGGACAGGTGTATATTATGGACCAACAAGGGACAGGTGTATATTAGGGACCACAAGGAAGGTGTATTATGGACCAACAAGGGAAGGTGTATATTATGGACCAACAAGGGAAGGTGTATATTATGGACCAACAAGGGACAGGTGTATATTATGGACCAACAAGGGAAGTTGTATATTATGGACCAACAAGGGAAGGTGTATATTATGGACCAACAAGGGAAGGTGTATATTATGGACCAACAAGGTACAGGTGTATATTATGGACCAACAAGGGAAGGTGTATATTATGGACAAACAAGGGACAGGTGTATATTATGGACCAACAAGGGACAGGTGTATATTATGGACCAACAAGGGACAGTTGTATATTATGGACCAACAAGGGAAGGTACATATTATGGACCAACAAGGGAAGGTGTATATTATGGACCAACAAGGGACAGGTGTATATTATGGACCAACAAGGGACAGGTGTATATTATGGACCAACAAGGGGTGAAAGGGTCAGGGATGGAGTATGCAACCCACTTAACAGCCGTGAAGCAAATCTAAAGTATCAGTCATTAGAACAACGAACCCATCAAGAACCAAGATACAAGAACAACAGAAGCAACGAATCAAATGCAACAGAACAAGGGGATTCACGAATTGTATGAGTGGATGTGCACCAGCATTTGGAGGATCAATATCCAGAGGAACGGGGTGACTATAATAGGTATCCGTGGCAAAGTGGGCCAATACAACGAGTTAGCTCACAGGTGGAAAAAGGATCATTACAAACATGTAGAGGGAGGAGTTCCATAACGAGGACCAGGTACAGTCACAGAAAGATAAATATTTACAATCATAAATATAAGGAACTATAGGAAAGATAAGTGTAAATAATTTGATTGACAATGGAAGTCAAGCTACTATTATGTCAGATGAATGTTATCATAAGATAGGCATGGAAAATCCTTATATGAAGATAGATATATTATCAGTCCAAAATGTAGCTTTAGTTGGAGTAATAGGAATTAGAAATAAAAAGGTCACAAATCAGGTTTTACTCGGTGTGAAATTTGGCAAGTTGACGTCAGAAATAGTTTTTCTTACTGCTCCAAGATTATTTTAATTGGAACAGATTGGTTGAGTGAGAAAAAAGGAACAATCAAGTACGAAACAAAAGCATTTACTTTCCAATAATGCTCAAATGAATTTACCATAAAGTTTGTTCGAGAAGGTGCTATAAATAGCCTACAACTTTGTATAGAAGACTCGTCTGATGAGAAAAAATAAACACTTGACAACTGTAAATTCAAATTATGTGTCAAAAATGGAAGAGAAAAGTCAAACTCATGATAGTGATTGTTTTAATTTTAATCCGACTATACACATAGATATGACCTTAAGGAGTGCTATCATTCGGTCGTCCCACGAAGAGGATTATTACTGATTGTAATTTGCCAAGTTATAACGACAAAACGTCAAAGAGTTTGGAAAAAGAGAAAGCAGTGAGGAACATTTCTAGAAATATCCATATTAATTCAAAATAAACAGAGGTTTATGATTCACATGTGGTAACGTCGGAAACATATGAACATCACAACCACCGAATAATTTCCAATGAAATCCAAAATAAGTTTAAAAATTCTCAGAAACAAACGCAACATAAATATGAAGACCAAGAGAAAATAAAAAATTGTTAAAATTAATTTAAATTGATCTAGTCGAGAAGTGATGATCCAATCCAAAGTTGAAAAATTGTCAAAAGGAAAAAATGGATGATTCGATAGCCCAGGTACTAATGAGCCATGTAAGTTAAAATATCAGCAATTAAATAAATATGCTACAAGGAACTCATAAAATGTAATCGAAACTTAATAAGGAAACGGAAAAACTAGAGCCATTGTATGATGGACCAGCTAAAATTATAGGTTTAAAAGGGCATAATGGTTATGTTGCTCACTGTTCAAAAGAAAATAAACCATTAGGCACGAAAAAATGCTAATTTCCTTGACAGCTTGCTCGGGGAAGATTATGGTCAATCTATTCTCTAAATGATTGCCAAACCCTTCCTTCACCTCTGACAAGATGTGTATTAATCACAACTTGTGAATGTGAGGAATGCCAGGCCTCTACCGTGGTTCGGATTCCACGTTAAACTGTAGGTCCTCCATTTCATCTCACAATCACCCTACCATTGCACATTAGCGTAAGTGCGTATAACCCGAACGGGTAGTAAGACGCGGTGCTAATAATAATAATAATAATATTCTCTAAACAAGATATAGGACATCAGATCAGCCTATATAAATAAGCTGATAATTCTTAAACAATCCAGTTTGAGTGTATGTCATATGGTTGTACAAAAACCTGTGTGTATATATGTTATACCATGTGTGTTCTATCTTTCCAACATGCTTTAACACATGAAATTAAACTAATCCCCAAAATAATATCGTTTTATGTAGTATTAGAACAAAACGTGTGAACATACCTGGTGGTTTCTGGCCGGGCTAGCGATAGGGAGCACATCCACGTCTAGAAGAACTGATTCCCTTAACATACAAATAATACATCAAAACACGCTAATAGTAATAAAATATGTATTCTTATTTTCACTCCAATTGATTTTTCTAATCATTTATGTATGTATAGTAAGCATAACTGTTAGCTACACTTTTTCCAGAACAATGTAAATTATTTAGCTATTTTTATAACCCTTAAAAATAATAACTGCTATTTATAAATGAATCATTTTGATATTATAAACTTATTTTTGCATTACAGTACCTAAAGGCATGTTAAAGTGCATAGCTATGCTTCAAACACTAGAGCTAAAACAAAAATAGATAATTTTAATAATAATAATAATAAATCAAACATATAGACTCAATACCAACATAGTTTTAAAATACTAGCTAATTTTTGGAATCTGGAATAATTTAATCATTATTAGCAGAGAGTACTTTTCTCTAGGAATTTAAATGTATTGTCATTTATTTAAAACTAAAAGTGTACTGTTTGGAAACGTACAATCACAGTATAATTGTAAATCACGTGTACCCTTCAGAAAGCCTGTAAGGTAGCCATCCTACCTCTCAAAGTCTAAATATGTACGCGTGAGTTTTATAGCATTGTGTTGGTAACGCTGCTTCCCACAAACTAACAATAGTATAATTGAATGGATGAGATGAAAAAAGAAAAGATTCCACATTTTTGCCATTTCAAACTGAGATAGCCATATTATAGCCGACCCAAAGCTGCATCAATTGGCCTAAAGAAAAAAACATTCCTTCATTTCTAATGCATGTAAACAAGCCTTCAATATGTGAATGCGGTGTAAGAGGAAAATATTCCAGGAATGTTTCCCTTCTTCCACGCAAGAACTTTTGAAGTTAAGTCTGTTGAGAGTAGAAATATAATTGACTTCACGGGTTGGTGACCTGATATTTTCAAGAAGAGTACAAAATATGTTGGTGGTAGTGAAATATTTCTAATCAGCAAATACAGACACCTAGTGTACAGACAAGATCAGAAAGATTATGTACGGTCACGTTCATTCTTTGGCGGACTCCTAGGTGATGTGCTCAAACTGTATAAAGTCGTGGTACGTTGCACTTCCCGCAGCTCCTGTGTAGAGTGGAAAGGTTCCTATTAACTTCAAAAAAATTACTGACCTCAGAAAAGTTGTGCACTTTGTTCAAGATAAACACAAGGAGTTCTACGACAACATTTTGTTATGGTCAATATATCCTGCTCAAGCTGACCAAGTTCAAGAGGATAACGACTAGAAAAAAATAGAACACACTGATACTAAAAAATAGCATTTCTATGTGTTTTCTGTGAGCATTTTTGTCCTTTTTTAAAAATTCTGTATTGTTTTGATTTTAATGTTTTTTAAAAAACCGTATTATTGATATTAATTTTTTGATTAAAGATATGTAATAAATATTACTCTAAAAATGATTTAGTTAAGAAATAATAACGAGTGCTACAAGGAATACATTAATTTAAAATCATTAACGCTCTTTAAATATGTTGAGAAGTAAAAGGAAAACATTCCATCAAATTAATTTAAGTATAACGTTCCTAATATATTTTTGAAATTTCAAGAAAATATAATGAAGTTTTCGCTCATTTAGTTCTACTATTGGTTGATTGTAAGTTTTTATGTAGAATGCTTACTTTCAGCAATAATCAGTTCTTTCGTTTTTCCGAAAATTAGGTTGCACGGAATCTTTTCATCCATTCAATTCTTCTTCTTCAACGTGATTGAAAGTAGTGCTTCGTCTCTTGACTCACCCTCAACAATCTCATGTCCTCAGTTTACTTCCCCTATTGCTGGTTGTTTTAGGCAAAGTTCGTTTCAATATGCTGTGTCTGACAACGCAAACTAATCAACCAGGCGTTATTTCAGTCGAAAAACTCGTGTTATTATCATGTTCAACATCATAACTATTACTTACGTTGCATGCTTACCTATTTTGTAAACTGATTTTATTTTGTGTGTCAAAATAGAAATTGTGAACATTTTTTATCCTCAAAATAAGTGGACAAGGGGGAAAACTGAGAAACTTCCATCTACCCTCTCCAGTTGTAGACATGACTCTCCCAATAGACTGAGAAACTTATATAATATACTAATCCTTCCGTCTACCCTCTACAGTTGTAGATATGACTCTCCCAATAGACTGAGAAACTTATATAATATACTAATCCTTCCGTCTACCCTCTACAGTTGTAGATATGACTCTCCCAATAGACTGAGAAACTTATATAATATACTAATCCTTCCGTCTACCCTCTCCAGTTGTAGACATGACTCTCCCAATAGACTGAGAAACTTATATAATATACTAATCCTTCCGTCTACCCTCTCCAGTTGTAGACATGACTCTCCCAATAGACTGAGAAACTTATATAATATACTAATCCTTCCGTCTACCCTCTACAGTTGTAGATATGACTCTCCCAATAGACTGAGAAACTTATATAATATACTAATCCTTCCGTCTACCCTCTACAGTTGTAGATATGACTCTCCCAATAGACTGAGAAACTTATATAATATACTAATCCTTCCGTCTACCCTCTCCAGTGGTAGAACAGCCCTAGACATGACTCTCCCAATAGACTTAACTGCCGATTACGTGGAGTGTGGAGTTTGATTCCCGGTCAGACGTACTGGTGATGTTTTATTCTCTAATGGTCTTACACTCCTTTACATAAATGCGGGTACACCTCCTCAAAATTCAGTCTTACTTATACCTAACACATTAGCGTAGTTTGTAGACTGACTACATATTATGCTTATTCCTAATGGGTAGTAAAACGAGGCGACTAAATTTGTTTTAAATAATGTTTCAGATAAAGTTCAGATGATGAAGTAGATACAATTGTTTGTTCTACCAGTTATTATGACACAAACAGGTAAATATGTTGACGACAGTTATAGCAATGAACATTAAGATGTGGAATAAAAACAAGGTTAAGTTTAATTGACAGGAAACTCATTGAACATCGGATTCCAAATAATGCTCAAGAGATTTATCAGGGATTTATCGAGATTTTGAAAAAATATTCAACTTGGGTTTTTGTGTTTTAATAAATTTTATAATAATATAAAAATCAAATTATAGCACTAAAATAATAAACTAATTTTTATGTAGAAAGTTGGAAATCTATACCTCTAACATGATTAACTGCCTCATTTTATTGGTTTAAATAGTATGTGTTTTTGAACCCATTACACTAAGTTTATTAAATAGTAATTATAATGTATGCTGAATACAAACAGCTTTGAGTTTTATTTCCAATTGGTATTGTAACATAAATAAAATTGGTCCTATAAACCAAACGTTATCAAAGGTTAATTAAGAAATATTCTCTACAGACTTCTCAAAGTCTAAAATATATTTTTGAAATCCAAGAATCTCATCATTCAATAAGGTTTTTCCAAAGCATGGTGTTTATGGTGTTAAATAAACTATAAGTAGGCCTAATGTCATTCAACAGTATCAACGTTCGTGAATTTAAGCTTAGCCGCTAATCTGTTGATATATTGGATTAAATCTATACAAGTATATCTAAAAATATAGTTAGTTCAAATAATGCACTCACCAAAACTAAATGCAACTTACATATCACTTGTAATAATGGTTAATGATAACTTTCCATAGCGTTGTAAGTAAAGTTTTATAAATTTAACAAGAATTATGTTCCATATTAATATAATTATATGTTTTAACTTTGAAATAGTTATTTCATTTATATTAATCAGATTTAACATTTTGTTTGGAGACAAAATTGAAATGTTGTCTTACTCAAAGCTACAAATTAATAACAACATTCTTATAATAACTGGCCATCGCATTGTTATTCTATGAATTAATCAAGTAATCATACTTTCCAAAACAAATAAAAGCAGTCTCAATTAAAGTGTGTTTAAAAAACAAATTATCTTCAAAGTAGGTATTTGACAAGATGTTGAATAAATAACCATCCATTTCTACTATTTCTTTTTCTGACGATGTCTCAATCTCTGTTGTACTTTCAGCTACAATAAAAGATTCAATGTCACGCGTTTATACGATTGTGCTACAAATAAAATCTACATTTTATATGTTTAGGATTTCATCGGCGACCGTTTTACTGTTAGTAAACCCGCCCATATCTGTGGTGGAGAATGTACAAGATTCATTGTAAACATGGCTGAAGAGACGCTTTTAGTTTCCGCTATCCAATGACACTGAATCGTATGACATTTCAGGTCAGGTGTACACTGCATCGAACATGATATGCTATAATACAATGAAACAAATGTTTGTTGCACCATAGAACAAATGTGTGTGATGGTAGTTTTGATCATGAAACATGATGGAACAAAACACTATAAAACATGATCTTCTCTCATACTTTCTGTATCCATCATGATGTTAGAAAGTGATGAAGCAGTACCTATGTTAATGGCTTGCTATGCTAGTTGTTGGTGATGCTGCACAAACGTGAAAGAAGTATCTGAGTTCACCCAATATGTAAAATAAAATGGACGGATTAAAACTCTAAGCAAACCACTTATGTGATTTGAGGCATTATCCGGAACAACTCGCTACAGCTTGTCGGCGATATAGTTGTTATGGTAGCTCTTAAAATAAAATTGTACAATGCAGACTCTCCTGCACAAATAATGTAATGTTTTTCTCATCAAACTCGGCAGTAAGTATGCCTAGATAGTTTCCTTTCTGCTTTTACAACGACATGTTGCTACACCACAAAAAAACTAGCAAAACCCGGTAACTCCGACAACCAACTGACCTCAGATTAAACCAAATCACTCCCCTTTCCAGCTCGACAGACTAGTAAACAAGATGGCGGCGCATGCATTTTGTTCCATGGAAAATGGGAGAGAGGAAGGAAGACCGCTGATTTGTGTGAACTTGTGCTATAATTTGCTATTGTGTATTATTAATTTCTTTACACGTCATTATAGTGCCAGAATGTATTGTTCCATTACGTGCTAACACACAATGTTCAGTGCAGTGTGCATCCAGCCCAACAGAGGGTTCCACCTGACAAAATATTTTATAACAATATATTTGGTGCCTGAGAAAACGAATGAGCGTGGAAAAATAACAAAAATAATCTATTTTTATATTAAACAATTACAGAACCCATTGCTACAAATACAACAGGTTTCATTCCAAGTTGATACGATACGTATTTATGAAGTCATAAGACTATAAGATGTTTTAAAAACGTTGCACCTTGCTCCAATCTCCGTAGCTTGGCTGAATCCGGTTGATGACCGCGTGACGTCATCGTATCTGCATCACTTTGACATTCCCCGCGCCGCACTAGTTCCAACGTACGAAAGACTGTTGTACTGTTGTTTTTATTATTTTTTAGAGTGCCTGGATTATTATGAAGCAAGGATTTGCTCGTGGTCAATTGGACAACTTGGCTAAAATAGATCTTATTATGATGGCAAGTTATTTTTGCCTCAAATAGTAACTATATAAGTGCTAAAATTTACGGTGAAAAGTAAAATATTAATAAATTTAATAAATATAGACTGTCAATAGGTTCATAGATAGATAGATAGCTACTTTGTTGACTGTTGTTCAATAATGTGTATTATATTTGTAAATTATATTTAAGGCACCCACATAGATAAACAAAATAGGTACTAGCGCTCAAGTATTTTAATAGAATAAAGTTAGAATTGTTTTCAATGTGATGAGAATATCAGTTATACGGACTTTAATCTTGTCTGAAAGTATTTTCAAGCAGAAATATAAATATTTTGGGATAACAAAATAATTTGGAGTCTTTTTCAATTGGCATCATGGTTCCTCTTAACATACACAATTTAAATTCATCATCTGCATCTTCATACTCGTCATCTACTTCCTCATATTCAAACGCATCGTCTTCATTTTCTGAAGAATGTTCTTTGGAAGAATTGCCTTCATAATTTGTCGTAGCATCTAACAGTTTTGTTTAGATTGGAGAAGTTTTAACATGTGCAGCCTTTGATTTTATTGGAGACCAAGCAGTAGTCGTAACAGATATTTTACACATAGGGTTGGTTTGCGTTTTCTCCGACACTGAAAAATACTTCGTTTTCACTTGGATTTTTTTTATCACGAGTTTCATTACTGTCAGTTGACGCTTCAGTTTCAGATATGTCAATAGGATTGATTTCAATATTTTGACTTCCACAATCAACCCATTCCGTATCTGGTGCAGTTGAAGTAGATGGTTCGGGATTATTTAATGACTCTTTAATGATACTGATGTGACGTCCTTTTGTTGCAGTTCTTCTTTCGGGCTTAGCTTTTGGTTGACGTTGACAATTAAAAATGTGTGGTACAATCCAATTTTTAAACTTGATAGCACCTCCCACAATTTTCCACCGCAGGTAGCTTTCCATATCATTTTAGGGCTGAAATGAGATATGACTATAAATACTAAAATTGAAAACTGCTCAATATAAGCACTTATATACAAATAAAATGTCTATATTGGTGTCAAGGTGCGGTAAAACGGTTTAAAAAATTCCTTTAGTATTGAGTATGAGTTATATAAGACTTAGATATAGTACTTAAAAATCTATAGAAAGAGTTGATTGATAAATTTTGTTAAGTTGGTTGATATAAAACAAAACTGTAGATCAAAAATTGTAATTATGTTAAATTTATAGTGCTAACATATTGTCAAAATAGTGAACATAACACATTTAATATAAAATAATTCACCATCAATTTAGCAGTATACCGGGTGATTATAAATCTAAAATACATTAAACACAATAAAAATGTTTCAAGCCTTACAAATAACAAAAGAGGTTAAAAATACAATGTTTAGTTCATGTGAGTTCATATTTCAAATTATATAAAAAAAAAAAGGTAAAAAGTTAACATCTGCAAAAAGGTTAAGATTAATTGGTTGAGTGCGTATAACCCGAACGGGTAGTAAGACGCGGTGCTAATAATAATAATAATTGGTTGAGTATTAATATACAACGACCTTAGAAAATGAATATTTGATGAAACTATGTCATAGTATAGATAAGTAATAAAGTTGACAAGTATGAAAGTTGCCAAGTACAAAATTTAATTTATAGGTTAACCATTTTGTAAAGAATATAATTGATTGGTAGAATTTTGTAATATTCTAAGTCTTATCTGATATTTTTTGTCCCGTGACTCCTTTTTGCATTTCCAGCGTTAGAAGACGCTAGAATACTCAATCCGAAATGTTTCGACACATTGGTGTCATAATCATGGTAACTGTAAAACGAAATTAAAGAAGCATGAAGACACGATAATATTAAGAAGCTACAATAAATTAGAAATACTGCTGTCCAATAATAAATATGTTAAAAGAAATAAGAATTATTAAACAGACAAACTTACATAAGTCGTTGTGAATGACACAAAGTGTTGGTACGACGGTTAGCTGATTTGGGTGGGGTTGCTAGAAAATAAATGTGAATAAAAACAAAAGACTAATGATAAGCGGGCTAAACAAGGTAAAGTTTTAGATGATCATGATAGAGTAGTGATAGGTAGAGAACCTGCTATAGATATCAGTTGGCGTGAAGACTGACCTATGGAGCCAAGGATAGAGAGCATTAAGGTGCTGGATGAAAAGGAGTTAAAAGGAACTAATCTTCTTGACTCCGGCTCGGACGGGTCATATTCTACGATGGAAGGTAGAGCAGGATAAATAAGGTTACAGGATTTTAATGTCCTTAGGTAGATGCTTTAATGTATTAACGAGAATTTAATTTGAGAATTGTAATTGTTCGTTAAGAATTGATTTATTGTTTAATAAAGCTGCTCGAATAAAAAAAAATTTAGCTGTGTTTAATTTAGTACCTTTATGAGATAGTTGAAGAGGCTTCATACACTGGTCAATTGGTTTGGGTTGATGATTGGTGTTTTTTAGATGGTCTGCAAATTTAGATTTGGTTCTATTATATTTAAAATCAAAAATGTGCTTTTTATAACGAACCTTAAAGCTGCGTCCCATCTATCCAATGTATATCAATGTATAGCATTCACAAGTGAGTTTATAGATTCCATTTTTATTGTATTTATCATTTTTATTTAAATTGCTATTACTAAGATTTTTCCTAATGATGTTGTTGGTGGAAAACGCTATTTTGGGGTTGAACTGTTTGATAATGTTGGTGATACGATGAGTTTCAGGACCAGTATAGTTTAATTTTATCCATTTTACTTTTTGACTAGAGCTACTTGGGTTTCCATGACAGAGGGTGGTAGAGAGTTATTAGATCTTATTATGTTTGTTTTTTTGTTTACTTAGGATTTTGTAGATGGTTGAATGAGATTAACCATTGTTTGTGGCTATTAATTTGATTGTATTTAGTTCAGTTTTATAGTCAGATTTGCTGAGAGGGATAGTTAGTAACCGATGAATCAAGCTGTTAAAGGCAGCAAGTTTATGAAAGGTTGGATGATTAGAATCATTGGGAATAATTGCATCGGTATGAGTGGGTTTTCTGTATATTTTATAGCTTAGTTTTTGTGCAAATTTTTGGAAATATTAAGATCTAGATCATTTATACTGCCATTACAAAATTCTCCACATCAATTATATTCTTTCCAAACTGGTTAACTTATAAACTAAATTTTGTACTTGTCAACTTTTATACTTGTCAACTCTATTACTTATCTATACTATGACATAGTTTCATCAAATATTCATTTTCTAAGGTCGTTGTATATTAATACTCCACCAATTAGTCTTAACATTTTTGCAGATTTTAACTTTTTACCTAAAAACTTTTATAATTTGAAATATGAACTCACATGAACTAAACATTGTATTTTTTACCTCTTTTGTTATTTGTAAGGCTTGAAACATTTTTATTGTGTTTAATGTATTTTAGATTTATAATCACCCGGTATACTGCTAAATTGATGGTGAATTATTTTTTATTAAATGTGTTATGTTCACTATTTTGACAATATGTTAGCACTATAAATTTAACATAATTATACTTTTTGATCTACAGTTTTGTTTTATATCAACCAATTTAACAAAATTTATCAATCAACTATTTCTATAGATTTTTATATTATAAATATTATAAATCAAATTATAAATCAAATCCACTCCTTACTTTCAACTTGTTTAGAATTTTTTCTAAAATGGTAATGAATATGAGGTTAAACTAAATATATGATATGTAATAAACATCTATTCTTCCTCCATATAAATGTGGGTTCACTTCCTCTAAATTCGACCTTCCCTAGAATGGGTAGTGAGACGTTATGCTAAAGAAATATTTTTTCAAAAATATATAGTTTAAGTGTCGATTGGTTTTAATCTAAATGCAATAATTATTAGAGTAAGCAGGTAGAATTAAAAAAAATAGGCTTACGTTATAACAGAACCATCATAATAGTATTACTATTGAGTACATATATAATATATAGATAATATATTAATAAATATATTAATGGTATAGGTTTTATAATAAGTATATAAAAAGTATAAATTAGGCCTTCGGCAGATAGTGGGTTATGTTGCCATAAAATAACACTTCAGATAGCTTCTAGAACTGTTTATCATTTAGAAATTTTTCCAGCCTCTGGCAATTGGGGGATGTGCCCACCAAACCTCCCCTGAAATTATTGGCTGGCTACGGCCTTGTCCAATCTCATTTAAGTCAAACATTGGCCTAAATGAGGTAGATCAAGAATAACGTTCACTTTGGAAAGAACTTCCATTTGGAACAAGTAGAAATAATTTGCGGGCAGAAATTGTAACTTCATTAATTTATGTTTTCCCTTGTGAGATTCTATCTCTCTGTATGTGAGATTTAATGTATCTATGTTTACAACCAAAGCGTTTAGCGCTTTTGGTATTGCGGCTGGTTACGAGATATCTTGACCAAGGATGTTACCAATTATCAAACTAAATAGGCCGACTTATGATATATTTTAATGATCAAAATGATCGACAGCAATTTTAGTCAAAAAATATGACAGTTGATTACTAATAAGCCACATTAAAAGTATTGCGTATTTGCTATAGTTTTGTGTTTATGAAAAAATGGGCGTATTTGTTTTGCTATATTATAATTATAGGCCTTGTCAAAATATAGTTTATTGTAAAGTCTAGCTAAAATTCTAATAAATAGTCTCTATTTAATCCATTTATGGTATATGTAGGTTTCAGTGGTGTATTGCTAAAAAAAATATACAAGTACTGGAACGTACCATGTAACACGAACGATTTTTTAATCGACGTGTAGGTTATATAATAGGCAGAATTTTTACTTATTCAAATCCCAAATACAATTAAAATAACTTCAAAATGTAAAAAGTGTGTACACAAGTATAAAATGGCAAAGGCTGCAGCATACATTATAGTCTCAGACGTCTGTACTATAACTGGAATGGTTGGTCCGTGGTCGTAAATTGCAATGCTTTAATTTGGCTAATCTTACTGTAAAACATGGTATGAATATTTGAAGGAGTCAAGGGTTGTTGTAATCAGTAGGAAGAAACTAATATAGTTGAGTACTGCATTTAAGAATAATAGAAATGTAACTTAAGGTTATGACTTACGTTAGATGTAACTAGACCATAGGTGAAACAATGTTTAGCTTATCTTCTTAAAGGGATTTTCAAAGTTGATCCACTGAACGCTCTGTGACCTTGACTGCTTTAATCTGAGTATCAGTTGCTGAGCGATGATTCCTCTGCCACTTGCGAATGTAATTGTCTTGTTACACTTTTCAATCGGAGGTCCGTGAATTTTGATGAACATAAGATTTTACGCATGGCTAATTAGTAATTTTGATCTAGTATCCGTAATTATAAGGTTCATAGTGCAAAAGCCTCTTTCAAATTCGAAAGAACTGCAAAGGATAACTTTTGAACAATTAATAAGAGGAATCAAATTAGATGAAATATCTCGTCCGACATTGTCCAAGAAATCTCTGTAGGCCATGATTGTCCTTGAAAATATCAATACGAAGCGGCTGCAAAGATATTCTATTTCAGTTTCTCCATAAGCTGTATTTATGCTGGCCGTTCACTAGTTTCTAGAACAGAAAGCTCTGAAATTATGTCAGCCTTACTGGGAATGATGATTTTAGATCCTGGTTGTGATTGAACTTACTCATGTAAAGAGGTTGTTGAAAATAAGCTTCATTTAATATTGTTTACGATGCTGGTTAAAAACTGAGAGCGGTTCACAGAAACAATTCCATTTTTTTTACTGCGTTCTCTGCTTCCAACATATGTTTACCTTTAGGTTCCTTCAGTGAGTCTAGAAATCATATGTTGCGACGAACTAGCTTATCAGGATGAACAAGAGTCATATCTCGTCTCTGAAGGGAAATGGAAATAAGTGAGAGTTCGAATAAAGCATCATGCATGAGTGTCAGGTCCATTACAAATTGTTTCGATGAAATACATTTGTAAAGCCCCTTGAATTTGTCTAGGTCCGATTTCAAGTGGTTAGTATCATTACTTGCAGACTCAAAGTGACAACACAGAGATCCTTAGCTTTTCCAAACTACAGAAATGGTTTGAAACGAACTTGAAACCCACCTCACTCCAAATACACGACCGATTTTATTGATCTCTTCGTTTGGCCTCGGCGAAAACTTTTCAATTTCATTTTGGATTTCAGATATTTGCTAGATTATAATGAGTATAGTTTGTTTATAAATGTACGGAAATTATTAACATCATGCGTTTCAGAAACTGCGTCTCCAATTGATAATTCTAATCGATAATTAAGGCAATGCTACTTGATAATAAAAGGGTACATTTGTTGCATCTGTTGTGCAACACCTGCATTTTCCCAGCATAACACTAGCACCATCACATGTAAAAGAAACTTAATTGTTCTGAAGCTATGTATGGTCAAATCCATGTGTGCTGAGAGTGATCGGTAATCATTTTCACTGTTTTATCAGGCAATTTGATCAGATATAAAAAATGAGATATGAATCAGTTGACTTATTGGTTTCACATTTTAAATACATTATCAAAGTAGTTTTGTTACTAATAGTTGTAGACTCGTCTATTATCACAGACACATTTCCATTTATTTCAATTATGCGTTTGCAGGCTCTAGATTTCATTTCTCGCGCAACGGGGTCAAATATGTTTGTTGCGGTAAATCTTGATAGCATACCATGAGAGATTACTTCACCATTTAATTATTGCAGCTGCAACAGTTTAGCATTATCAGAATATGGTCTATCATGTTTAGCAATAAAATATGAGGTTCTAAAAACGGTTTTAGTGTTCTCAACTTCAATTTAATTTAAATGGTCTACAGTTTTTTCGATCGATTGTGTTTTATCTCCCTGTATAATGTTTTCAGCACTTCTGTGTGACTGGGAATTTTAATGCTCGGATACTTTTATCCTCAATGATGTAAGTTGCGCTGTACTAATGCTACCCTTAAACGAAATTGATACAGAATTTCATTCCTTGGAAACTTTCAGTCCATGAGATTTCAATGGACCTAAAGTTGTCACGCTAGAACAAGATGAACACCCAATTTTTACCAGAATTTGATATAATCGATGGGAAGGATTTTTCTTCTCGTCTCACATAGCAGTAGTCCAAATTTCAGGTCATTAGGACTTGATATTATTATCGCTAGTCTAATTATCTTCTTTCGTAGTCACTTCACTAACAAAGCAAACACCAACTCCTTTTGTAATCACTTCACTCATTGTCACGTTCACGTCTGGTTCACTAACACTAATGCCAACACTTTTATTTTCTTCAGTGCGTGCTAATTATTTCTTGATTTGAGTAGAAAATTGGTCGATGCAAGTTTGTTTTCGTTTCGCACTCATTTTCGAAACTCACTCACAAGACACAGCCCAAGAAAGTTTCTAATGTTGCTTGAAAGTAAGTTGTGACACAACTGAGAAAAACGAACAGTCACCCCCATCACCACCCCCTCATTTACTGTGCATTGCGAGAGACCTGTAGAGACAACCCTACCCTCTGCATAGTCCATCACCAATTTTATTTATTTAAAGATTCTTGTGATTGATAGGTAAAGTGCCCCGCCACGCCAACAGGCTTAGGTTAGGAGGACCACAAATTTCCAAGAATATTTGTACAGGTAAACATTCCCACTGCCCAGTGAGGCGTTATTGAAAAAAGCACACATTATAGCTCGGCCCTGACCTACCGCAATGTGAGTTGTGACTTAGAGCTTTCACTAAGGAGCCCAATTTGCTACAAAACACTAATGAAGGGGCATAAATATTATTTCTTTTTACAATATTTCCTGGCACAAATATTCAATTTTTTATATTTTGTGAACGCATTCGAACCATTCGAATACTAGAAAAAGTGGGAGAACGTCGTTCCGCCTCGAAAATAAGTACCGGAACTACGTTCCAGCACGTTCCAGCCCCCATATACCCGTGGTAGGTTTATATAAATTAGCCTAACTCCTGTTATATCAAAGCTATCATGATCATATCAGTTTATGAAACACAAGTCACAAATCATTTCAAATCTTTGGCTTGATAGTACTTACTTTCTTGATAATACTAACATGCTTGATGATAATAATAGCTTGTTTGATAGTACTTACTTTCTTGATAATACTAACATGCTTGATAATACTAGCTAGCTTGATATTCCAAGATGTAACCAATTAAATCGCAAACCTGGCTTAGTAACTGGTAAGTGCATTTGAACAAAGAATGATTTATTTAAAAAAAAAATCCTTTACCTCTTCAGCTCCTATAAATAAAGAATACATTTTCAAATATTTTTTTTTCAATTAAATTTTTAAACCATGAGTTTGTCAAGATCAATATATTTTAGAGTGAATGAAGTTGTCAGTTGCACATTCTTTGAGTTTAATGAATCTCTGTTCATATTTCATAATAATATGAAAATACTGAGTAAGGCTGGCTTCTCTTTTAGCATGTCAATGGACTCAGTTTCCAACTTGAATGCATGTTTGTCACAACCAATTTCTACAAGAGTCTCCTATAAAAGCTTGTAAAATGTTTTAAAATTTGATCATGAGTTTTTGGCTTCACTAATTCCTCATAAAAGGTAATATCCACACATGATCCATGGTGTAAAGCTCATAATTAGATAAATTGGAAATGACGGGGAGGAGGTTTAGGGTATGATACACTGTGGTAGGTTCTTTGTGTCTGATCTATTACCATAGTTTTCCCACCCTCCATCCAGATAATGCAGTATAATGTCTTATAGCCACACTCCCTCTCACTTTTGCATAGCTCAGAGCTCCAAGCAACCCTTATGTTTAAACTATCAACCAGAAATAGTAAAAAATAAACAAATGGTGTCTAGATCATTTTCAAAAATTCCTTTAATGTAAGTTAGAAATTTTAAATACATAAACAAAATAAAAATTAATGCTTGTGACGTAAATAATGAATTCATCGGAAAGGAAAGAATTTTTTTTAAACCACACCTTTTAGTTTTTTATCAGAAACTAGTAGATCCAAGAATTTTAAAGACAAATTTCCCTCCAAAATATTATGCCCATAGTAAAAACTAATTTACTTTTTTTCAAATGTTAGGAATATCTTTTCTCCTTTAATTTATTTCACTGTGGAGCTTCATATAACTCCTTA
The DNA here is from genome assembly GCA_033556935.1 of Timema podura. Classification (NCBI taxonomy): domain Eukaryota; kingdom Metazoa; phylum Arthropoda; class Insecta; order Phasmatodea; family Timematidae; genus Timema; species Timema podura. The sequence goes on along the minus strand of JAVRXN010000006.1, from coordinate 34,331,688 downwards.
TAATCGCAAGATATTGTGCATATATGTTTAACTTCTGAAATAAAACAAAATATTGTGATCATCTTCCCAGCTTGAACCCTTGTACTTGTAACAAAAACATTTTATTTGCCCTACATTAACTCTAGTACATATTTAGGCAATTGACAATTTAGCTAAAGCTGCAAAAAGGCGGATTTTTAATCAATTTTGGTTGTAAACTAACACTACTGAAATAATATGTTTGGGATTTGGGAAAATCATTATTAAAAATAAATATTGAATTGATTCACAACGTACTTTAGAGATAAATATCTTAGAATCAACAAAAGTGTACTAAAGATTTTATAAATGACTCTATACCTTAACTCTCGATATTTTACTTTAAGTTTTAGTCGAGGCACTGAGAAACTACACAAAGACAAACACGGAGAACATTTACAGATAATGAAAACCATAACAATGAACTTACTTTCTGATCCATCTGCAAAAAAATTGATGACGGGAAGTTTTCTATAGAAAAGACTTCTTGAAGGTGATTCTTGTTCATCGGAAGAATATCCTCTGACAAAATTGCTCTCCAAAGGACCAGAAGACACATCAGCACCATAGTTGTACTCTTGTAGAGCTAGACCAGGAAGTTTGTACGAGTTCTCAGGGTACGACCTAATATATTCTGGGAAGGTTTCAATTTGGACGATAGGCTTCACTTGATAAAGTAAAGAAGGATTGTAGTTATTACTAAACGCTTGAAATTGTCTTTCCACTGGAGACCTGTATTCGAATGTTATTGCTGGAGATACTTTGGGGTATCCGTCTACGAATGGTTGGATTGTTGTTGTTGGTATTGGTAAATCAAAAGGAATTGATGGAGATACTTTGGGGTATCCGGCTACGAATGGTTTAAGAGTTGTTTTTGGTATTGGTAAATCAAAAGGAATTGATGGAGATACTTTGGGGTAACCAGTGACGAATGGTTTAAGAGTTGTTGTTGGTATTGGTAAATCAAAAGGAATTGATGGAGATACTTTGGGATAACCGGTCACACTGGGTTTATATGTAGTTCGTGGTGGACTGTATATTGGTCCAAGTGGGGCTATACTGTAGGTAGGTCTAAATGATGTAGTGTATGTTGGGCTAAATGCTGTGTATATTGGTCTAGGTGTGGTATATGTAGGCCTGAATGTTGTTGTGTATGTTGGTCTAAGTGTGGTGTATGTAGGCCTGAATGTTGTTGTGTATGTTGGCCTAGGTGTGGTGTATGTAGGCCTGAATGTTGTTGTTGTGTATGTTGGCCTAGGTGTGGTGTATGTAGGCCTGAATGTTGTTGTTGTGTATGTTGGCCTAGGTGTGGTGTATGTAGGCCTGAATGTTGTTGTGTATGTTGGCCTAGGTGTGGTGTATGTAGGCCTGAATGTTGTTGTGTATGTCGGTCTAAGTGTGGTGTATGTAGGCCTGAATGTTGTTGTTGGGTATGTTGGCCTAGGTGTGGTGTATGTAGGCCTGAATGTTGTTGTGTATGTCGGTCTAAGTGTGGTGTATGTAGGCCTGAATGTTGTTGTTGTGTATGTTGGCCTAGGTGTTGTGTATGTAGGCCTGAATGTTGTTGTGTATGTTGGCCTAGGTGTGGTGTATGTGGGCCTGAATGTTGTTGTGTATGTTGGGCTAGGTGTGGTGTATGTAGGCCTGAATGTTGTTGTTGTGTATGTTGGCCTAGGTGTTGTGTATGTAGGCCTGAATGTTGTTGTGTATGTTGGGCTAGGTGTTGTGTATGTAGGCCTAGCAGTAGTAGTCGTTTTTGTAGGATATTCGAAAATAATTGCGGGAGATACTTTTGGGTAACCAGTGACTAATGGTTTAGAAGTTGTTGTTGGTATTGGTAAATCAAAAGGAATTGATGGAGATACTTTTGGGTAACAGTGACGAATGGTTTATAAGTTGTTGTTGGTATTGGTAAATCAAAAGGAATTGATGGAGATTCTTTTGGGTAACCAGTGACGAATGGTTTATAAGTTGTTGTTGGTATTGGTAAATCAAAAGGAATTGATGGAGATACTTTTGGGTAACCAGTGACGAATGGTTTAGAAGTTGTTGTTGGTATTGGTAAATCAAAAGGAATTGATGGAGATACTTTTGGGTAACCAGTGACGAATGGTTTAGAAGTTGTTGTTGGTATTGGTAAATCAAAAGGAATTGATGGAGATACTTTGGGATAACCGGTCACACTGGGTTTATATGTCGTGGGGATTCTGAATGTTGTGCTTTGCGTTGTGGTAGTATATGTAGGCCTAGTTGTACTAGTGGGATATTCAAATGGAATAACTGGTGATTCTTTGGGATATCCTGTTACAATAGGCTTTGGGGTGGATGTAGGGTATTCAAAAATAACTGCTGGACTTTCTTTTGGGTAGCCTGTAATCAATAATGACTTTGGAACCGGAGGAATATAGCTTTGGGAGTTTAAGAAATTGTCACGAGGGGCATCTTGAGTTAAACCAGGGTTTAATAAAATTAGGGAATTCTCTGGTAGGTTTTGTGTGTTTCCAAGAAAGGTAGAAGTTTGAAAGAGCAACTGTGATGACGTCCTTCTCAATAGTAGTAGCAGCGTTCCTGTGGACAAAAATAACTGAATGGTTATGGGCATTTATATTTATATCACATTTTATTAATGTAAATCTTATTTAAATAGTTTTACACTTTTGTAAAAGCATAATTGGGAAAAAATGTGTTTGTCTTTATACAAATTAGTTTTAGTTCGTATAAATTTAATTATTTTCTTAATCAACTCTAAAACAAGAAGTGTTAGCAAATCATTAACAAATTAATATTTAAAATGACACTGCAAATATTGCTTGATTTTTTTAATAATATATTTTTATATACAATGTACATTTTGATTACAAAGATAGTTTGAGAATGTAATATACTCTATAAATATGCGGGTCAAGGGGGTAGAGGTGGGATAGGAGTGATTGGGTGGTGAGGGGTTGAACCCTTATATAATTTTTAGATCCATCCTAGTAGCATGTAGACGCACCAAGGACAATTTGACCTTTGACCCCAATCTGTGTGACGTCATCATTTCGTGTGATGTCGCAGCCCTGGCCCCGGTGACGTAACCCCCTTCTTTTAATTTTTCATCGTGGTGGAGGTTACTGACCTGAATTTGCCCTCCTTTCCCCTCTGGTTATTTCCATGATGACATGGGGTTAACGACCTGCTGTCCTCTGTTGCTCCTTCAATGTCGCAAAGGCTTATTCCATCACAATGGAGTTTTTTTTCGTTGTTGGTGCATAATGGTCTCCTATGTGGCAATGGGTTTTCCCTGGTGAAGTAATCGCTCTGTAGCTACCCTAGCTGGTAACACCTTTAAATATCAGCACCTGTTTTGAAATTCCTTCATTGTATAACTTGTCTTCGAGTGTTAAACACGCAACCCAGAGTGAGTGGTTACGCCTCGCTGACGGATCTGGGTGAGTAACTGTACTTTTCTAACAGGCACCCTCATTATTTATTTGTTGTTAAATCAAAGTGTATACATTTAATTTATTTCAAAATTACAATAAACCATGGCAGAGTTGTCTAAGTTTATTAATTTAAAATAGGTATATGAGAATTAAAACTATGGATAATTTGAAGATGTATAAGCAGCCACTTTTATGGATGACATTTGGATAGAGTTATAACTAAACAAATTTTTATTATAATCAAGGGTAGTTTATTGAGAAAACTTGATTCCAAGCTATAGTTAGATGGTAATTAATTGTGTTGGTAGTTTACTAATGGATGAATATTATTTTAATATAGTATAAGCAAGAGTGGTTATAATAAATTAAATAATGTGTTTTTTATTTAAGAGTAGTTTATTGAATACATTTATTACAAACTATAAAATTATCTGAGTGTAGTTTACTAAAAACTATATTTTAGTTAAAAGAAGTTTTGAACAAGTTTTTATTATAATTAGCATAATAATGTGTTTATTGAGGGTAGTGTTTTAAAATACCACAATGTAATAAGTTTCTGCAACCCCCCCCCTTTCCCTTAAAAGTGTCTATTATAATTAATAAAGTAATGTGTTTATTGAAGGTAGTGTTTTAAAATACCACAATGCCATCAGTTTTTGTGACACCTGAACTTACGAAAGACATTGCATAGTCCAGCCTAAATGTACCAGAACACAAACCATTTAAAAATAATTTTTGGGCTCACAAAGCACTCTTGTACTGTTAGAATGTATCACACCTATTCTCACCGCTACAAAACGCTGTCTATTTCTAAACAAAGGGAATATATCTGCAACGGTCACCAACCTGTACATGGGGAATATATGTAAAGCTCGGCCGTTGGCTGAGGACGACCATTACTGTCGAGCCAAAAACAGGCTAACGCTTCAAAGTGAGGCCTATAGTACAGTCATTTGGTAGTTTTACCTGTGAAATTTTCTGGGAGTTTTACAAATAGGTATGTTTATAGATTTCAACGTGCTCTTTCCAAATTTTTACTTTGCCACCTCGTTGTTTTTCCGGAAGAAGCCGCCATATTGGAAAAATGGCGCTCGAAAACAGTTTTTCAACGATATTTCCTTTCCGACTCACTTTACGGTGAAAATAGTTACGTAATAAATTAAACTAGAGAACATTTTCTATAATTTATGTATCAACCTTTTTTTATTAAATGAATAGTTTCGGTGTACGAGCGCCGCAAATTCTACTCCAACACGCGTATTGGCCAACAAACTCATTTCCACACCACTATGAGGTAAAGGCATGCGCAAATGCGTTAAATTTTCTCTATATAAGGCATTTGAGACATATTCTGGAGATATCAACTTTGGAGACGCCATGTATGTCATCGACGGAGGATACTTATTGCATCGAGTCGTTTGGAATCGGGGTGAATCGTTTTCATCCATTTGCAACAACTACGTCGCATTCGTTAAATCGAAATATACATCCAATGCCATCATCGTATTCAATGAATATCCGGAAGATGTAGCAGACCGTAGTACCAAATATGCGGAGCGATCCAATGATCACGGAAACATTCTTCAGTAGATATACTTTGTGACGAGACAATGATCCCAACTATGTCGCAAGACAAATTTCTGGGCAACGATGCAAACAAGAACCACCTCATTGGAATGTTGAAAACAAAATTTGAGGCTGCGAACTTCATGGTCAAGCAAGCCACGGGAGATGCAGATTCACTAATAATCAATACAGCAATCAGTATTTCATCTACCTTTGATTCCGTTATAGTTGTCGGTGAAGATGTTGATATTCTTATTCTTTTGACGGCTCTATCTACGCGTTCAAACATATATGTTCTGAAACCAGGAAAAGGAACGATTTTGCAACGAATATATTCAACAGAAGGTATTATAGATAAAACAGCCGCAGATAACATCCTATTCTTGCACGCCTTCAGTGCTGTGATACAACATCGGCACTCTTCAATCAAGGGAAAATGAAATGTGCCAATGTACTCCGAAAGAACCGAGATTTAAACGAGCTCTTCCCGGTATTTAAAAACCCAAATGCTGACCCGGAAAGCATTTCTGAGGCAGGAGAACGCTTCCTCCTTGCGTTGTACGGTTACAGTGGCGTAAAAAGTGTGACGTTAAACACCTATAGATATACATGCTTCACGAAGTCAGCATTTAAAAATAAATTTAATATTGCATCGCTGCCACCGACTGAAGCAGCAGCACGACAACATTCGTTCCAAACCTATCACCAGGTTCAGCAGTGGTATGGAGTTGGGAAAAATGCAGAGTGGGGGGATGGAAAAAAAAGCAAGAATGAGCTAATTCCTGTCACCAAACTTGAGCCCCCAGCTCTAGTAAACTTGCTAAAACTAATTTTTTGAAAATGCAAAAAAGGATATCGGGGAGCCTGTGGATGAAAGAAGCCTGGACTAAAGTGCTCTGTTATTTGCGCGAATTGCAATGGTACCTGCGATAATTCGGATGTTGATATGCAAGACAGTGATGAAGAGGAAGATACGGAGACAGTTCTTCAGCAAACCTTCGACGAAATCGGGGAAGAAGGTGATGAAGTCGAAGAACTCACAAAACCTGGTCCATCAGGGATAGCGAAGTGAAGGAGGATGCACTAAATTTGGTCAACATTGCATCACATATGGATTAGGCCTACTGGGGATACCACGGGGGAAAAAACACACCAGGAACTTTACTTCATGGTGGTGTGGAAATGAGTTTGTTGGCCAATACGCGTGTTGGAGTAGACTTTGCGGCGCTCGTACGCCGAAACTATTCATTTCATAAAAAAAAGGTTGATACATAAATTATAGGAAATGTTCTCTAGTTTAATTTATTACGTAACTATTTTCAACGTAAAGTGAGTCGGAAAGAAAATATCGTTGAAAAACTGTTTTCGAGCACCATTTTTCCAATATGGCGGCTTCTTCCGGAAAAACAACGAGGTGGAAAAGTAAAAATTCGGAAAGAGCACGTCAAAATCTATAAATATACCCATTTTCAAAACTCCCCTAAAACTTCACAGGTAAACCCTTTTTTAAGCCCCAAATGACTGGACTAATATGTTATCATTAAGTACACATGTATAAATCATTGCCCTGGACGAACTAACGCTGTTAAATGTCTCAGATTACCTTAACACTCTGGAGATTATTTTATCTTACTATTATATCACGTAGATAATTTTTTAATATTTTTAGATTCAAGCTATTCTAAATATCAAAATAAGCTGTTGCGTTGTATTTTTTAGAGAATGAGCTGTGGGGAGTTCCACAGACATCCACGGATCTGATGGCCCTCGGTGTCTGCATGGAGGAATTGACCGCAAATGGTTGATAATTGCTGTCCAATGAAAGACCAGATTTTTAATAAAGAATAATTAGCTTTTAAAAATCCAAATAAACAAAATAGCACCATACAAAATTGTTTCGAAATGTAAATAAGATGCTAAATTGGTGGGGGTTTTTTCATGAACAAAATTGAGAATTGTTATTTTTGTTTTATAAATGTTAAACGGTAAATACTATCTTAATTTAAGGCGACTTCCTTGTTGCAATATTATTGTGTGACGCCTTGACTAATTTGGTAGAATGCCCACCTCTTGATCTATGTGTTCCAGGTTCGAGTCCCAGTAGCACCATAGCTATTATTGTGAAAATGACTATGCACATAAATAGGTAGTTTCTGTATGATTATTCATGGCCGTCACTTACGTTAAAAGATTCTAATACAAAGTTATGTTTGTTTCAGATGCATGGGACCACTGTAGGATGTCTCCCAAACATCAGGTGCCTGTGGAGGTTCCGGTAATATCATCTCCACCACCACCACTCTTAGCGCAGCACCTAAAGGACATTTTTACGGCTCTGGATTCGATTGATGCATCCATAGGTGAGATAATTATTTTACTTTAAAATATTAAAAATATTGATGTATAGAGTATAATTAATATTTTCAATAATTTGAGAAATAATAATTATAATTTGAAAAAACATATAATGGAATATTTCTTAGTAAACCTTAATAATAGGTGAAAACACTTTTCAAATAGAAGTTCAAAGTAATTGAAATGTCCCGAACATTGTGTGAAATAAACAAGTGTTTTATAAAATATATATATTTTTAATTAGGTAGTTAGAGCAACTGAGGAATCCGGTTTATATTTTATATTTATAGTGTCCACTCCAAGGACAAAATATAAATGAAATTGTCATTTTGTTTTCGGGAATAATTTTGCTAGCTTATATGATAACTTGTTTGATTTAAAAAGTGCAAAGAATGAAACACTTAAATTGTTTTTGGCGGGAAGAATATTGTTTCAAGTGATTACTTTGAAGTTAGTTTGACTTGTGTTTGAATTCAAACTCTTGTGTTTTAGTTCAAATGGATGCTGGAGATGCCGGTCCGATCCGGTCGCTTCCAAGCCACAGAAAAGACTCGGTCCCGACCCCAATATCCCCCAGCCCTATTCAGCTAGTGGGAGCTTTGCCACCTCCAGGCAGCGGAGTCGTTTCCCAAAATCCGGTGGTGAAGGGGTGAGGCAGGTGGGAATCACGGCCACCTTTCAAGGCTTTGATATGGTGGTGGTGTAACCATCATCAGCACCACAGACGGGAATAAATGGCCAGGTAAACCAGGTTGATGGAGCATTGTCTAATGGTATCTCTTTTTGAATCGTTGAGGAGAGAATTAAGCAATTAAAGCTGGTTTTTTATGTCAGGCGTGAATTGATCATACAATTAGGGACGCGAGAGAGCGATCGATACGTTCAAACCTGGCTCGAGGACCAAATCAATGCTTTGCTAGGGCGTCTTCAGGATCACATGGTTAGTGGGAAGGAGCACGTAGGTCTGCTATTAGACAGTATAGACTCCTCGTCAAGACCTGTATTTGTGTCATTTAGACGCGCAGGCTGTGCGCTCTAATGTAGAACGAGTGCTACAAGGCATTGCTTAGTTCCTCACTTCATCCCCTTGTATGTCAAGTTACACCACTTTAAAGAGCCGAGCGGGAGGGGTAGTCATAAATGTGATAAAATCTCTTCTGCTAGCTCAAATAGCCGTAATAACAAAGGAATAATTACGATTCAAAATGACGATGATAGACATGTGCATCTTTTGAAAGGTGGTGGGCTCACCGAATTGAAACAATTTCAAATTTACCTCTCTGGATACAAAATCACGTTGTTCAGGGAACGTCGGGGGAGGTAAGGCCTATATGAGGGTACTTCCCCTCCCAAACATTCCTTTAAGGGCTACATGGATTTGTATTTTCACGATGATAAACAAAATCTTTTAATGTCATATTATTCTTGACAACCGCCTTTAAGTGCTCGTACTTTTACCGTGATTGCCTGGTGCCGTTCAATACAAGGAATGGACACAAATGAGAATCCGCATGCAAAAAGAGCTATGCTAAAGTGGATTGCAGTGGAGGTCATATGTAGTCTGTAAACACTGTGGGCGTTGTTTCACAAACCAAAATTGTTTTGATAACCATAAGCGCCACTGTGTTTGCAGAGGTCACATACTGATTTGTGATATCCAAAAGGTTTTGTTAGGTCTGGGGGCAATTTTGAAGTTTGGAAAGAGCATCATTTTCACATAAATGGTATGAAACTTTTTGTAGAGTATGCGAGACACATCGTCCTTTTGGTTATTTTTGCTACGTGAAGCAGGCCCCATCCAAGCCATCACTGGAAAAGTGCAATTTATTGTTCGTGTGTTATGATTATGAATGCAGATAGGCAACGATTCTTCAAGGTAAAGCTGGCAAGTGACTACAACACTTTAAAAGAGCGGGTGCCGTTGAAAAATGCGCAGAAGACAAAGTTACGTGCTCACAAGAAGGTGTTGCGCAAGCTGGTCAAACGAGGATAGTGCTGGAAGAAGAAGAGAAGACTACTCGTTCTGAAAGGAGGAGCGTTCCTGCCCTTACTTTTAGCCCTATTTATCAGCAATCGGTTCCTTATTCAACAAATAGATAATGGAACACACAAAAAAGATGATATTGGTGTCCCCGGAAACATTACACCATTACGAGCAACACCACCAACAAGTGGAATCGGCCACAAATCTAGTGGTCTCAGAGCTGGACAAGGAAATATAAAAAATCCTGGCTTCAAAACTTGATGACAAATCTAAATAGACTTTATACCAACAAGTGCTACAGCGCTATCTGCATTTTAATCATCACCCTCCACCGCCTGAAAATACCACCAACACACTCCCTGAAGGGTCTGTACTTCCCATCCCTGCAGTACTCAATACTGTACCAGTACAGGCACGTAAAAAAGCCGAACTTTTATTAGAAAATATTATTTCCCGAGGCGGTATCTCTTGGGACGCCAACGGGGAAGTGAGTATTTACAATACGCCTCTCCATGGATCCAATATTGTGGATTTAGTAAACGATATGGTCAGAGCAAGAAGACACAGTGAGCCGTCGGGGTGGCGAGAGTTTCTCACGGCACTTCAAAAAATAAACGTCCCGAAAGAATTTATTGTAAACCAGAAACGTTTGGCGTCCATTAGAGATCCGACGCCCGTAACGACGCTAAGGTGGTGAGATATTACAACACGTTTTTCAAGACTGTAGGGTCCTGCCACCCCTCAAAGGGCTGCGTCCAATCAGCGTGCGCCTGTAAAAGGGGCATCCCAATGGCATGCCGGCCATAACCGCGACAGTCTTCGAAGCAATTAAACATCATAGAAGGCCAAGACGTTTGCACCCGCAAAGCAAAGCTGGTGAAGCCGCTCGCCATTACCAGTATTTTCAACACTTTATTTCCGCTGGACAAAGTTGACACCAAGCGAGTCATCGTCGGCATGAGCGTCAAGAACAACGAACAACTTTACGCCCTATGTCCAGCTAGAAAAATGTGGAGGGAACTGTGTGGTGTTTAACTGTACAGAGTGGCAAGAACTGGGCAGCTACAAGTCAGTCATATTAAAGTTTTTCAGCAACACGCAACCTCCTCAGAAGATTAGTTTGACTAATCATGAAATCTCTCTGAGACGTATGTGCGGTGACCGTATGGTCGTCATCAGTGAGAAACAAGACGCCGGACTCGAATGGGTCACCTATCTAACACCTAGCTGGGCACGTCTTTGTGAGGTGTGGAACCTCATCGACGTCACCGTCGACCATCGGGATATGCGGTCGACACACGTCGCACGCTATTGCGAAGATTTTATCGACACACTCGTCGTGGATGTATGCGACACGCTAACAGAATTATTGGATGTCATCGATCTCGAACAGCCTACGGTGGAAACACACATCAGAAACCTGGATCTTATCAGTGCTACCTAATATACACGCCAAGTCGTCGGTTTGGACTATTACATGCTGGATTGTGAATTAGAGACAATTTTACTAACACACCTAAGAGATACTGTAGAAAAATATATGAACGAATATATGCGTCATTCCTGTAAATGTGTATAATAAATATATGTTTTGTTATATCGTGTTTTATTCACGCAAAACCTGTTTGTCCCTTACGAGTCTCAAACCACCAAGCTTGACCTCTCACAATCTATTCCTGTCCCTCGACTTGTCTTGTTGGGCCGCCAAACTGGCGCCAGGTATGAATCGTCAGGGAAAACCCAATGCGACATTATTCATGGTCGTGATCTATTCCTGATTTGACTTGTTTTGTAGAGCCGCTAAAACCGCTGCCATCACCGGAAAAAACCCATTACAGGGCGAAGGAGGAGGGGGAGGATTCTTCTCGACACGTCGCGGGAGGAGTCCTGAGAGTGCACGCTTCCCTACCCAAAACCCTTGGAGCACACATAAAATCAAATGGGCTAGGCCCATGAGCCACTGTGGTGGCCCGGGTCATGGTCTCGGGGGAAGAGGCGGGGGAATAACCAGATGTGGACATCACAATACACACTCTCGCTCACGGAATAACGGTAAATCAACCAGATGTGGAAAGTAGGTCAATAAATTCTCCAAATTGGGGTCAAAGGTCAAATTTGGGTGACAGGGCCACCACGCTACTTACGGCTTACCTTAAAATAAGAAGCGTGGAATAAGATGTTCAAAAACTAACTATTTACTACTGCAGAACGCAAATAATCTTCCGGTCTAAGATGTAATGGCTACCCTAGATGCCACACAACATGTGCTTGTAGTTACAACTATCTCTACCAGGTAACAGCACCATACATCAACAAGGTTTTATTGTTTAGTGTGTTTTGTAAATATGATTGCAGTTCTCAGTTCCAGGTGGACCCCAATTCCAAACTCTAACCTGTGACTGCTGAGAGAGAACAACCAACGTAAAGAGTGCATGAACATAAAATAAAGGGAAACATTTACCATTATATTCTTCTTTGCCTCTCTTCCAACCAAGTGAATGGCGTGGTAGCGACACTATAAAGTACTAAAATAACAACTTTGACTCTTAAAAACTGAAAAAAGAATTATCAAATATTTTTAAAATATAAGAAATGTTACTGTATTTGTGAGAGGAAGGCTAAATCTAGGGCCCTATTTTTAACAAGTCTAGTCTACTAGATCCAAAAGTCGTTTAAAACTAGCTATTTCTTTTCATTTTTACACTTTTTTTATATTAATAAAATTCATAATATGGTAAAAAGAACTGTTATAATCTTTCAACCTCATTTTGGCGTGAACCATATTTTGAAATAACGCATCACTGATTAAATATTGCGTTGGAGCTGAACGTCTGCATCGCAACATCTCGCCTACCAAGGCGACCACCTAAATCAGTATATCAAGAACATAGCGCATTCGGAGGGAAATAAACATAATGTAGTTTTATTTGTGTGCGTTCATTGTTAATCTATTTAGACTAAGATATCCACAGAATGTGGAAGATGTTCTTGCAATAGGGTGTTAGTTTGAAATATGTTTCCGCATGATTCCTATCTAACGGTATCATCTACATACAGTTTGGAGGTGACTGTGAATAATTGTTTGCATCGTTTACATAGATAACGAACAAAATAGGGCCAAGGACACATTCTCATGGAATTCCTGTCTTAACAATTATAAGGTCACGCATGAGTTCATTAATTTTTACGAGATTATATTTATTTGCTAGATGATTTGTTAAGGAACGTGTGTGTTAATCTTCTTATTCCCATAAAATCAAGATTTTAAAGTATTTCATAAGTCAACAAATTTAGCAGTAGCGTAATTAAGTCTATTAAATAATTGATTGATGTTTTTATTCCACTAATTAGCGATTTGGCTGCGTTGGTGGTGTTCAAGGAAGGACGGAATCTGTACAGACAAAATCTTTGAGAAAACATCAATTTTATTAACTTTTAACAGGAAACTTCATTGTTCGTCCTAAGAGTATAAAGTGTTCAAATCTGTTGTAGATTGGATAGGTGGTTTTCAAACTTATAGATAATATACAAATAAACAGGCAAACAAATATTTCATATATGATATATGTATGATGATTATAATTAGGCATATATGTGTAGACATATAAAATAATATATATAAATATTTAATAGTACCTAAGTAAAATAAATTATTCAAATTATTCTATAGTTACAATTATGCATATTATGTAGGTTCTTTTTTCAATTTAATAGTTGATCCACTGTGTAATATCTTTGCTCAAAACTTTAAACATTTTTCTCAAAAAGTAGAAAACTTGCATCTCTAGTTGAGTAGCAATTAAAAAACTGTATTTACTATAAATACTTTATTTAGTTATATTTGTGTTCTATAGGTGATTGATTATAAGCCCAGTCTTCACTTGAATGTTCTGATTGTCCTCCATGGGAATAAGATTACATCCTCTAAATAAAGTAAAAGAATTTCCTCTAGATTTAAACATTTTATTCTGTATTCGTACATAAAAAACTACGTTTTACCCAAAAAATCACAACAAACTATATATTACAGTCAGGACCTTATAGGGAATAATTATAATCTTAGTTAGACCCATTTTAAATCATGCCAGTTTCCGTTCCTCCAGGAGAGACAAGTTTTTACCGGGAAAATAGACCTACTCTATCAATCTACTGAATCAACATTCATGTAGAAACAGGGATCAAGGATACAGACATTTTGAATATTGTGCTAGATCCTCGGGAAAGCAATGCTGCTACCTACCAATGGTCTAATAAACAATCTTATACGCCATTTATTGGCCCTAATAACTATGAATACATATTTTTAGTGACACGTCTTACTACTTGTTCATATTATATGCAAACATTTTATTGTTTGCGTCGAATTTTTCCCACTAATCAATTTATCTAAATAATAAACTTCATAATTTTATAAAACGTTTCTACTTTAGCAACATGCATAATTTTAAATGGCGAGTAGCTAGTAGCTAGTTTATCATGCTAAATGGGCAAGGCCAGAGTCAGGGGGGGTTTTCGGGGTACAACCCCCCTCCCCCCCCGAAATTTTATGAACAAAATATATATGGCTTTATTTATGGTTCAAATAATATCAAAATTAAGGTACAAGTACAAATTAGGGGGCTGTGTTACCATAAAAAGCACTTCAGAGAGCTTCCAGAGGTGTTTATTATTTAGAATTTTTTTTCTAGCCCTCGGTAGTTATGGTGTTAAGTTGTAGTAAAAAAAAAATTTCAGATAAATTCTAGAGGTGTTTAATATTTAGAATTGTTCCTATTTTTCGGTGGTTAGGGGGTTATGTTGCCATAAAAAACACTTCTGAGACCTTCTAGGAGTGTTTGGTATCTATAATTTTTCCTTAACTTCAACAGCTATTCTACTATAAAAAAATGTTTAGAAAGCATCTAAAGGTGTTTAAATATATAGAATTTTCCTAGCCTCCGGCAGTTAGGGGGTCATGTTACCATAAAAACACTTTAAAGGGCTTCTATAGTTGTTTAGATTTTTCCAATAGCCTCGGGCATTTATGGGGTTATGGTACCAATAAAAAAGCACTTAAGAGAGCTTCTAGATCTGTTTAATAATTAGAATTTGTCCTAGCCTCCGATAGTTGGGGGTAGCGTTACAATAAAAAACACTTCAGATAGCTTCTAGAACAGTTTTTTATTAAGAATTTTTTCTAGCCTGCATCATTTGGGGGATTGGCCCCCCTGAAATTATTGGCTGGCTACGGCCTTGCTAAATGTGTATTCTGTATTATAATACGTACAAATTTGCGCTACTCCACATTTACAATTACAATTTACAATTATACATGCCAAGGTGACAACTTTAAGAAGAGTTCAGACACAGGATAAGCAACGATACTATTGTGTTGATATTAAAGCTAGTTGGTCCGTGATAAAAATGCGTTATTCTCAAACATTTTAAAGAGATCCATAGTCCTCTAAAAACACAACAGTCCCTGTGAACACAAACTTGTAAACCCAAGCAAGCTCACTTAATAAGAGAAATGTCCAAAGAAGAGCTGATAACTTTTTTCTCGCCATTTAATCTTGTTCCATGGAGGTTGCAACATATCGTGCCAAGGAGGTTGCAACATTCCAACTCCGTCACGGTCGAAGAGTCAAGGACTCACGATACATGACCTCAGGCTATATCATCCTAAACTAGAATATATTATTCATTACGACTCAGGAGGAAATAAATTTCATAATGAGTGTTTTATTAACTAGTGTATTGGTTGAGTTGGTTATTTACAAGCACTAATGCCATGATGTGTTACTGACATCTGTAGCTAATCAAAGAGGAGTAATATTAAGTTTATTCGACAGTAAAATGTTACTACACAATTTAAAGCAAGCGTATAGATATAAGCTATGCAATATAAATAGTGATTCATTGAATTCAAATCAAGACAGTTCACTAGTTATAAGAGGTCAAACTTTCTATTTATGATTTTTGCGCTCCATTGTTAAGGTAAAGTAACTAATGTATGAGTTTGAAACCAACTAGGCATTCATATGAGTTGTAGACTGTTAAATATTTTTAGTAATACATATAATAAATTATTTTAAATCATATAGCAAATGTGTAATGATAATTATTCCATTGTGTAATATAACAATGAAATATAAGCTACTATATTGTACTATTACAATATAAATAATTAATTGCGTACTCATATGAATGTCTAATTATATTTAATTTAATCCCTCTATATTAATTAGCTTACCTAAACAATAGTATGCAAAAAGAGTAAAATAGCCAGTTTGACCCCCTGATAACTAGTGAACTGTGTTGATTTGAAATCAGTGAATCCCTATTTATATTGTATACTTGTTATATTGATCCAATTTTTTTTTACTGTCGAATAACCTTAGAAATTTTGGATTATTTATTAAATGGTTTAATTTTTAAAAATTCAACAAAATGTAGGTGAAAGTTCTGATCAGCTAAATAGTTTAACTTTTAAGCTTGTATTGGTTTTTAAAATATGTTTGATCATTTATATAAAACAATCCCATATTATCTTTTCTTTTATGAATCTATCAAAACCTTTTGGTTTAATCTCAGAAGTATAAACTTCGCATAAATCATAGTTGATTTTTTTTAATTTAAACTCCAAATTTCAAATTTTTAACTCGTCTGAAACCTTCTGATAATTTTCACCTACATTTTGTTCAAAACAATATTTAAAAATATCAAACAACTTCTTAAAGCCTGCAACTCTTCTCAATGATCATTCATACAGACCCCTTAAAAGTCCATTTGATGACCGATTAGCGGGATATTTGATGCACGATTACACTCGAGACACAGGTACAACATTAAAATTGAGTTAAGGGCAGGTAGAAATATCTCGGCACCTTTTGCGAGTAAACAAAAATATTTCACCTCTTCTCTTTATTTATCTTTCTTCCTCTGAGTTCGTAGCATATTAGTGAAAGAGGAAGGATGAAAGACTTTTCACTCAAGGCCCGGATGATTCATTCACCAGTAAAAGCGACAGTTTTTCCACTCTTTTGGATTGTATTCTACTTATAGCTTTATTTTTTAGCTTTGTATCTAAATATTACATTTTTTAGGCTAATTTCCCACAACCATCAAACTACCTGTTATGAATTATTTGCATATCCATTAATTAATACGCTAATGCGTCAGGGAAAAGTTTAATTTTAAAGGAATTGTACCCGCATTAACATGTAGAGTGAGTGGAAATCGACCATTCAGGACCAAATCCCCAATTCTATTGTAAGAGTGGTGCCTTAGATCATTCGACCCTTTGGGTAGATCCCAGCCGGACCTTAGTTTGAACTCTTTTGTTTAAACATCATATAAATCCATGACTAGAAAAATAATAGCCCTCTCCAGTGAGCACGCAAACAAAATCATCTCTCTCATCTAGTCTAATTTACAGGTGATGGGTAGGTCGGGGTTTGAATTCCAGTCGTGTGCTCTTGAGATTTTTTTTCCTTTTATTATTTTTCACTCTTCCTTCACACAAATGAGGGTATAAGACCGCTGATTGATAATTTCCAATGTCTTCCCTTTAGTATGATTATTGTATTATTAGGGAACTCAATCATTATTTAAAGGTAAAACTAGCAGCACCTAAATGTGTAACAGTTGAAAAACCTGTCTTTCCCATTTTAAAAATAAGTGGTGGTGAAAACTTAAATTATATAGAAATGTTGTTATTTGTGGTTAAATATCATGATTTTTAGTTTGTGTAGTTAAAACTATTATATAACCAGTTTATAACCTGTTTTTATCAATAAAATTAGATAAGATGGTGTAGGTAAGCGTGACCTTTAAAATTACTTATTAGTTATACCCACAAAATAATTACGAAATATTATGTTTTCCATTTTTATATTAGTTAATAGCTTATTTTGTTTGTTTCAAAATATTCCTAAACCAACAAAAATATATTACAATAGTTATCAAATAAGGTGGTGTGGATGTAGTTTTTACATAAAGTATATTCAAAATTAATTTAATTTGTTGCTGTGTGATTAAAATAGTTTTCACTTTATATTTACCATCAAGTAAAATGTGTTTGTTTCAATCTCTAGGTGGAGAGCCTAAACAAGGGAATTCATGTTCAATATAGTTCTACAACCTAATAAAGATGAAGTAATAATGTCCACTATGTGTGTACACCTCATGAAAGATGACAATGTCCACTACATGTGTACATCTGATGGAAGGTAACAATGTCCACTATGTGTGTACACCTCATGAAAGATGACAATGTCCACTACATGTGTACACCTGATGAAAGATGACAATGTCCACTATATGTGTACACCTGATGAAAGATGACAATGTCCACAACATGTGTACACCTGATGGAAGGTAGCAATGTCCACTATATGTGTACACCTGATGAAAGATGACAATGTCCACTACATGTGTACACCTGATAAAAGTTAACAATGTCCACACTATGTGTACACCTGATGGAATGGTTATTTTAACAATAGTCCACTATATGTGTACACCTGATGAAAGAGTACAATGTCCACTATATGTGTACACCTGATAAAGTTACAATGTCCACTATATGTGTACACCTGATGGAAGTTAACAATGTCCACTATATGTGTCACCTGATGAAAGTACAATGTCCACTATGTGTACACCTGATGAAGGTAACAATGTCCACTATATGTGTACACCTGATAAAAGTTAACAATGTCCACTATATGTGTACACCATGATAAAAGTTAACAATGTCCACATATGTGTACACCTGATGAAAGGTAACAATGTCCACTATATGTGTACACCTGATGGAAGGTAACAATGTCCACTATATGTGTACACCTGATGGAAGGTAACAATGTCCACTATATGTGTACACCTGATAAGACAATGTCCACTATATGTGTACACCTGATAAGAACAATGTCCACTATATGTGTACACCTGATGAAAGATGACAATGTCCACTATATGTGTACACCTGATAAAAGGTAACAATGTCCACTATATGTGTACACCTGATAAAAGCTAACAATGTCCACTATATGTGTACACCTGATGAAAGATGACAATGTCCACTATATGTGTACACCTGATAAAAGTTAACAATGTCCACTATATGTGTACACCTGATAAAAGTTAACAATGCCCACTATATGTGTACACCTGATGAAAGATGACAATGTCCACTATATGTGTACACCTGATAAAAGTTAACAATGTCCACTATATGTGTACACCTGATGGAAGGTAACAATGTCCACTATATGTGTACACCTGATGGAAGGTAACAATGTCCACTACATGTGTACACCTGATGAAAGATAGCAACGTCCACTATATGTGTACACCTGATGAAAGTTAACAATGTCCACTATATGTGTACACTTGATGAAAGGTAACAATGTCCACTACATGTGTACACCTGATGAAAGCTAACAATGTCCACTATATGTGTACACCTGATGAAAGTTAACAATGTCCACTATATGTGTACACTTGATGGAAGGTAATAATGTCCACCATATGTGTACACCTGATGAAAGATAGCAACGTCCACTATATGTGTACACCTGATGAAAGCTGACAATGTCCACTATATGTGTACACTTAATGGAAGGTAACAATGTCCACTATATGTGTAGACCTGGTGGAATCTAACAATATCCACTACATGTGTGCACCTGATGAAAGGTAACAATGTCCACTATGTGTACACCTGGTGGAAGCTAACAATATCCACTACATTTGTACACCTGATGAAAGGTATCAATGTCCACTATGTGTACACCTGATGGAAGGTAACAATGTCCACTACATGTGTACACCTGTTGGAAGGTAACAATGTCCACGATATGTGTACATATTTGATAAAGGATTGTAATGTTAATTATATGTCACCTCAATATCTGTATGATTTAAAGGGGGGAGCAGAATTGTATCCATTCTAAATGGTATCCACTCAGACATTTTCTTAAACAAACACCAAAAATAAAAAGTCTGATTTTGATTAATTCTCATAATATCCACCAAATCCTGAATTGTATACATTCTGAATGGTATCCATTCAGACAGTTTTCAAATAAACGACTTTAACAAAAATCATGATTTGTATTCACTGTAATTATTTGCATTATATCCACAAAATCATGAATTTTATCCATTCTGAATGGTATCCATTCAGATATTTTCTTAAACAAGCGCCACAAATAAAAAGTCTGATTTTTATCCATTCTCAAAAAATCCACAAAATCCTGAATTGTATCCATTTAATTGAGGTGCCACCTGTCTGATAGATGGCAGCAGCTGAGATTTTCCTTAACTCATTCCGTGTTTACTAGAGAGCAGCACTATCAATAAGTTAATATATAAAAAAAAGATAAATACTTATTCGTGTTTCTTTTAAAATAATAATAAAAGGGTATTTTACAAATGATTGGTTTTTAAAAATAATTATGATCTAGTTTAAAATTGGTACATGGAGAAGCATTTCCCAAAAAAATTAATATTTTAAATAGTTTGAAAAAATGTAATATTACCAAAATTTCATAATAAATATGTTGAATCATGTTCACTACACACATACCACAACACTTAGGAAAATAATGTTCAAAAAAGGTTTATCACATGTTAAAATAAATGTATATTATACATTATGTCACAACACAAAAAAAGTTATGTTCACTACATACATACTACAAAGGTTAGAAAAACTATGTTCAATACACGTTTATCACAAAATAAAAGTAAATTATGTTGACCACAAATAAAGGCCTATAACAATGTTTAGTAAAATTATGTTCAATAAGTTTCCACAATATATCACAAACAAATTAAAATCATGTTCATTACAAGCATATCTCTTAATAAGAACAATCATATTTATTTCACGTACATCCAGTAGTGGATCTAGGGCAGGGGTTCCAAAACTTTTTGAGACCATGTAATGATACTGATTTGGACCGCTCTCATATATTTAAAGATTCATGGATGAAGGTATTTTTCTGCAATAAACTGTATGTAAATTATCCTTTCAATACTTCATCCATGAAGAATCACGTGGTTTTCAGAAATAATGTAGAAGGATTGCACCATTAAAACTTATTTTTTATCTCAAAATTTTAACTCCTTAGTATTTACCAAACAAGCAAGAGACGTTAGTTTCCTATACCCAATAGGAAGCTAGCCTTCAATACACCTGTCGCAGGGACGCTTTCGATTTGTTGGTTTTGACACTGGTCACAAGAGGTCCAAGGGGCAAGGGGTAGGTCATATATAAGCTGTTTATGCGTATGAACGCACAGAGTGCCGGCGACATAAACCTAGAGAACGTGTAATATCACGACAGTACTACTAACTTAAATACAAAGAATACACAGAAAATAATCTGTAGTTCAAGTAAAACTTTATAATTTTACATAATATCTTTGTACCGAAAATAAAATCACTCCAATAAATCATGTGCAACATTAACAGTTGTATTTATTCAAGTAAAAAATAATTATAATAATAATTGGCGCTTGATCACGGGGATATAGTAACCAATTATCTCACAGTCAATTCAAGAAAGTTGTAATTGGCTCCCAATCGCGGGACAGTTATATCTCAATAACACCGTAACATCATAATTGGCACTTGATCACGGGGCTATAAGAACAAATTATGTCTCAATCAATCCGTATAGTAACAACCACGCCGCCCTTCAAATGTCAGAATTTCCGTGCGACGCCCTTGTACCAGATATTAAAAAAAAATTGAAATGGTGGAATTTTTAAAAAGAAAATTGTAATTTATATTATTAGATTGCTTTCTTTTAAATGTAAAGATACAAACTTAGAACAAAATTACATAACTGAATAAGAAGGAATTAGAGTGGACATATTTTTGTTGTAGGCTACGTAATCGCATGAGTACTATTTGTTCATAATGGTGAAACTTATATCTTATTGTATGATTTATTACTGTATTTAAAATACGTACGAGTTAACGTATTGAAAATTTGCATGTTGCATTACCTACTAAATCTTTCGTTAAATATTTGTTTTTGTACAAACTGTAGCTAAATCCTTGAGCTTCATACTGAAAATAGCCTATATAATATCTCATACTAGATCTCATGGCCGTTGAGACAGAGTGAATCTAGGGCGCAAAGGTCCTAAGGGCTTGTTTCAACATTTTTTGTTTGTTTTAAGTGTAAAATAATATTTAAGCTAAATAAGTTTCTATTTTATTTTATTTTTAGCACCGCGTCTTAAAACCCAGTTTCTAATTATTTATCAATAAAGAAATATTATTATCTAACACTGAGAATATATTAAAAAGTATTATTAGCAACATAATCCTATTTATTGTTTTATGACATTTGAGGTCACTTTGATTTTTATTAAAAATCAAATAAAATAACATAAAGGGAAGAAAAGAAGGCTAGAATGGAGCTACAAGAGTGTCAGTCACAGTGTAATGACAACCCTGCTGTTATGGTTGAACATAAAAGTAGTGTTCAATAAAGAATAAATCAAAGCTCTAAGTGTCATTCTCTCCTTCAACACAGCACTACGCCTGTGGTTGTGAAGTCTGGAGTCCAAAACCAGATGGAGTGCAAGGACAGAAGCAGTGAAGCCTGTTAAAAAATACCTTGAGAAGATACTTCAAGTTATCCAGGACATGACAGACGATGAAAATGAAACCAGTGAAATAAGAAGTAACTTTCTTTGACTTTCTTATTGATGCTAAGGGACTGTGTTACGATGATGATATTAAGGATTTAAAGCAGAAGTGCGAACATTTGGGCAAATTCTACTACAGCTGTGATGTTGATGGACAGCAACTACATGAAGAAATTTTAGTCTCTCGAATGTTTTTATCAAGCCGGGCCAACATGAAAATATCAAGACTTGAAGAGCTTCTAGAATGTATTGTTCGGTATGGAGATGAGAGCTTTTCCCCAATCTTCGCAGTGCAATTCAGATAGTGCTAACTATCGCCAGCTGTGAGAGCTGAAACTAATACTTTAATATTTGAGAGCCATCAAGGGTCAAAGAAGATTGTGTGATCTTGCTCTGTTGAGTGTGTAAAGAGAAGGAACAGAAATAACAGACTTCAAGCCCATTATAGATCAATTTGTATCAGTAAATACAGGGAAGGTGCATTGGTAGTGTTCTTGTATTGCCATAATGTGTTAAATAAAAGATGAATAAGCTTGTCTAATCTTTGAACTGGTATTGGGGTGAAGTTGTTTAAAAGATGGGTGTCAGGTATTTGGACAGGGACACAATTTCAGTGCTTGCCATAGGCGCTATTTTATGTAGATCCACCACTGCGTGTATCACACAATAAAGAGCTCTTATGTTCATTTAACGTCTACTATATAATGAAGGGAAATTATGGTCAGGTCCATTTCCTTGTTCATATAATTGAGTCCTGGAGAATGTCCTATTATTAGTTTCCTTGTTTGGATCGTGAAACTTCATCTTCTTTCCTTGTTTGAGATCATGAGTCACTTGAATACGTTATATTCCTGGTCCCTCTTTACCTTTCATTTTCCCTTCTATGATACCACTTATTAAACCATTCCTTCTCTTAATGCGACCCATCCATTGGGCCTTTCTTCTTATAACCACTTAGGTAATGGTTCTGTTTTCATGTACTAATCTTAGAGCCTCTCTATCAGTCACATGATCCACCTGCTTTATCTTCTATGTTCTGCTCCAACACCACGTATTAAAACTACCAAAAATGTCTTCGCCTTTTTACTTTTTTGCTATCTTACATGTAAGAGAAGTTATTGTAATCGTCAAAAGAATTTAACTCGAGATTTTGATGAATATCGACGTTTCATGACCCTCCTCCCAAAAAGTTTTTTTGAATTTCCGTCTGTCTGTACTTGGAGTATAGCCTAAACTAATTGTATTTTACCGATCAGGCTGAAACTTGGTATCTAGGATGTTCATATGATTTCCCCGAGGGATTTTTGTAATTGAATATACAACCCTAAAATTAAGGGTAGTTTACTAAAGGGCAAAAAAGAAAAAAATTATTTTCTCAAAATCTGCTATAGTGATTTTAATTATATTTAATTTCTAAGCATTGATCATTATTATAAATCAAATGGCTGCTCTCATTTTTTCGCCAAAATGACTCGTAAATTCTTATGTTTTTATCATATCTCCGAAACTATTTGAGATATGAAATTACTTATCATCGAAAATATGTAGATATATTTATAATACAAACTTTTATTTGAAACATATTACCATAAAACCAATAATTTTCAAGCTAAACGCAAATATATATATTTTTTAACTTTTCGCTCACTAAAGTTAAATTATTGTGACCATAAAAAAAATCTTACCTGAGATGTTGATTGATGTCGACATTTCATGACCCTCGAACCCTAAAAAGTGACTTTTGCAATGCCGTTTGTCTATGAGTATGTTTAACCTTAAAATTAAGAGTAATTTGATAAAGGGCGAAAAGAGAAAAATCCATTTCCTCAAAATCGGCTTTAACGATTTTGATTAAGATTCGTATGTAGGCGTTGATTGATATTATAAATAAACTAACTATTTTCAATTGCCCATGAAAATTAATTTTAGGGTACTTTACAGAAGCGGAAATCTCCATATCTCCGCAACTATTTAAGATACTAAATAACTTATCATTGCGAAATTTTAGTACTATTAAAAATAAAAAACTTTTATTTGAAATATATATTTATAAAATCAATAGTTTCGAAGATATTGGCAAATATATTAATACAATTTTGTGAGCTTTATTTGTACAGAGACACAACATATTATGTTTTAACGTAATAGTTCTCTAATTCCATAGTGTAAGTAGATAAGTAGGTCTTCAAAAAGTTTGTTCTTTTACTTTCTCTCTATCTTACAGGTAGAGAAAGTAATGTGATCGTCAAAAAAAAATCGAGCTTGAGATTTTGATGAATCTCGACGTTTCATGACCCCCCGAATTCAAAAAAGTTGTTTTTGAATTTCTGTCTGTCTCTCTGTACTTCCGACTAGAACCTAAACTATTATACCAATTGAGATAAAACTTGGTATCTGGGGTCTTCATAGTGTTTCCCCGAGTGGTTTTTGGAATAGGATATCTAACCCTAAAATTAGAATTATTTTAGTGAAGGGCAAAAAGAGAAAAATTCGATTTTCTAAAAATCAGCATTTACAATTTTGATTAAATTTCGTTTCTAAATATATAAATAAATATTACAAACAAAATGGCTACTCTCAATATTTCGGCAAAATGACTGTAAGGGCTCCGGTATGATGCGTAAATTCTCATTTTTTATCATATCTCCGAAACTATTTGAAATATGTAATTACTTATCTTTGAAAATATGTAGATTTATTTATAATACAAATATTTTATAAGAAACATATTTTTATAAAACCAATAAATTTAAATATATAAGCAAATATATATATTTTTAACTTGTTGAAATTAAGGTAAAGTATTGCGACCCTAAAAATAATATAACATGAAATGTTGATTGATGTTGATGTCTCATGACCCCCCCGAACCTTAAAAAGTAGTTATTGAAATTTCGTCTCTCTGTGTGTCTTTTTAACCCCAAAATAAAGAATAATTTAATAATAAGCGAAAAGAGAAAAAATCGATTTTTTCAAAATAGGCTCTAACAATTGTGTTTAAAATTTGTATCTAGGCGTTGATTAAAATTATAAATAAACTGATTATATTAATTTTCCAATGAAGATGACTCTTAGGGTACTTTACAGAAGCGGAAATTTCCGTATCTCTGCAGCTATTTGAGATAATAAATAACTTATTATCGCAAAATTGTAGTACTATTAAAAATAAAAAACTTTTATGTGAAATATATATTTTATAAACCAAACAGTTTCTGAGATATTGGCAAATATACTTATCAATAGAATTTTGTGAGCTTTAATTGTAAAGAGATAATACTTAAGTTTTAACGCAAATAATTTCTGTATTAATCATAGAGTAATTAAATATAAGTAAGTCTCTCAAAAAGTTTGTTATTTTTCCTTTAATTTCTTAGGAAAAATGTTTGTACAACAATAATCTAGCTCCTTCATTTTAGACTTAATGATCAATATTTACATTTTTTATTAGTCAAAATTTATAAATGAGGAATTGAATAGCAATGTGATGACTAGAATATGTGCAACACCTAATAAAATGTTACAATTTTAAATCGGAAGTCGAAATTTTAATACGAAGTGTTGGCCTTTGTGGACCCAAAATATATATTTTTTATCGGTCCAAACATACAAATGAGGACATTAATTCTTTAGAAATAAAATTATAAAATTTAAAACCGGGATTCAAAAATGTTCTACGTAAGTATAGTGCAATTTAT
Source organism: Timema podura (assembly GCA_033556935.1). Taxonomy (NCBI): domain Eukaryota; kingdom Metazoa; phylum Arthropoda; class Insecta; order Phasmatodea; family Timematidae; genus Timema; species Timema podura. Next base: position 34,305,992 of record JAVRXN010000006.1, on the reverse strand, counting down.
GCTTGGGTTTGCTAGTGTATATTATTTCGTTTCGCATAGATTACGAGTTTTGAGTAAATATCTCCATTATTAAACAATAGAGCAGGATATTCTGTGCAGGAGTTCAGTACCATTTATTATTAAACCTCTTAGAGAAAATATTTGTACAACAATGATCTATCTTTATCATTTTAGATTCAATAGTCAATATTTACCTTTTCTATTGGTCTAAATTATAAATGAGGAATTTAATAAAAATGTGATAGCCCTAAGATGTGCAACCCCTAGTAAAATGTTGAAAACTTTAACTGGAAATCTAAATTTTAAAGCTAAATGTTGACCCTCGTGGACCTAAAATAGATATTTTACTTTCGGTCCAAATATACTAGTGAGGACTTTAATTCTTTAAAAATAAAAACATAAAATTTAAATACAGGAGTAAAAAACGGTTTAACGTAAGTATAACACAATTTGTGCTCGGGTTTGCTAGTGTATATAAGTTCGTTTCACATATATTACGAATTTTGAGTAAATATCTCCATTAAAAAAAATTAAGCGAGAAAGTCCATGCGGATCTCCGTAAAAAAAATTATTTGGTGTCGAGCACTTAGCCTCAATTTATCTTTTTTACCTCTTCACTTATCCTCTTTACTTAAAGGTTCATCTATTTTCACGCACAAAAGTACAATATTCAAAACATATGACTATATGTTGATAAAACCGATAGACTAGTTGAATAAAAGTATTGAAGTTTCACTAATAATTATAATAATAAAAACTAATAATTAATACACATAACAATACATTATTTGAATGGATGTTAATATTTTAGACACCTGTATGTTTTTACAATGCTACTGTTTATTGTCAGACTCAACTTACCTTTGTGAAAACAACAATAAACTAAGAGTGTATGCTTGTAAAAGAGGCTGGTAAAGATTGTAATTTCCTTTTCCTCCCTTCCTTCCAAGGGGAGGGTCGAAGCGCTTACTTCAAGGTGAAAACTAACGTTGTCGATAGCTTAGTAATAGAACCAAATGAATCAATCCCACATTTTCTTAAAATGTACTGCTGTGACCCTGTCAAAATATAACTTAATTTGATAGAGGAATGCAAGATCTAGGTGTCTAGCCTTTTACTTTAATTTCAGAAGTACAACTTTTTTATATAAAAAAATTGTCATAGAAATTCTTGAAAAAATTTAAACTTTAAATTTAATTTTTAAAACTGGCTAGAGACCTGTTGCTAGCTTTCACCAACATTTTGTTGAGAACCATATTTAAAAATATACAACCACAGCGGGATTTCTAAACAACTGCAACGCGTCTCAATGCTCTCCCTATGTAGCACCCTTAAGTAAAATTATTGTTTTCATTTTAAAATAATATTTTTTCCCGCTATAGTGGGACGCCTGGTTAGAGCTGTATTGTCACTATCTTCTTACGAATGGACACTTCTGTCACATATAAAAATGTACTAATATACTCCCATTATACTATCATACGTCAAGTTATGTGATACAGGCTGTCAGTTCTGTTTATCAAGATCAACCGTAAAGATTATTGTATGTTTGTATTTTCTCCAAATTTCTCCAAAGATCCATTTGTAATCAAATCAAGTTACCATTCCATGGCGTGAATATGGTTCTTTTAAAACATACTCGCCTATAGAGATAGTGAGAAACTTTGAATATAGACAACCAACCAGATGTGGATATCATTTATATTTCTTTAAGATGTCAGTTTGATTCACCGATAGGAAAAATATATTATTTGGCAGTGAGAGCTACCTGTTGTTGGGACAAACACATCAAATATAAGTAGGTTTAGTTATTAGTATTTAACGAGTAAATTTGTAATCAAAGGACTACAATATAAGAACATTTACAAACTAAGTAAACCTTAAATTTTATATAAAAAGTAGGACTTCAGAATAAGGAAGTGAAACATCCAAATGATAACATACGTTTGTAGAAACTATTAATTATTATTCTACACTGCAATATTGATTAAATAAAAGATTATTAACACTGAACTCAACTTCAAAAGTGTAGCTGAGGCAAAGCCCATATTGTTAACTAATTAATATACATTCTTGAAACTAAATCGCTGCCTCTAAACTGATTACAGTACTTGGGTCAAACATCTCATTTAGTTATCAGATAATTCATTCAATGTTCTCATTTGATGGACCTGTCAAAATATGAACACAAGACCAGGTAGTTTAAACACATATTATAATTTATAATAAACTTCTTTAACTAAATCATACGACCTATTTAAAACAAACCTTCTCATTTAGTCTACTATAACAGTTTGTAGCAACATTCTCAAACATCAGCTATTAATAAAACACCCTTCAGATATGTTTCTCCGAAAAAAAATTGCAAAGTATTATTAATCGTTTAAAAATACTCTTAATATTGTTATATTTCCATTCTAAGCCAACTCGTTAAGGCCATTCTTGAAAAATTTTCTATTTTCTAAAATCATTCTTAACAACATAAGCTTTAATTTCACATTTAGAGTCAGCAATAAGTATTTTCTTGAAAATATGTGTAACTGTTAGCTCTATACCACAAAGAGAAGGCTTGTGAGACTTCTAGATCTATATCATAAAGATGAGCAATGTGAGATTTCTAGGTATAGTCCAACTAATTAGAAAAGCAGACACTTAGGACCCAATCCTACTCATTACAAGAGCAGACATTTAACTCCAGATCCAACTCACAGCAAATGCAGACACTTAGCTCCAAATCCAACTCATAACAAGAGCAGACATTTAGGACCAAATTCAACTCACAGCAAATGCAGACATTTAGCTCAAAATCCAACACACAACAAGTGCAGACATTTTGCTCCTAATCCAACTCACAAGTGCAAACATCTAGCTCCAAATCCAACTCATCACAAGATCAGACATTTAGGACCAAATCCAGCTCACAACAAGTGCAGACATTTTGCTCCTAGTCCAACTCAAGCCTAGTGCAAACATCTAGCTCCAAATCCTACTCATAACAAGAGCAAACATTTAGGACCAAATCCAACTCACAGCAAATGCAGACATTTAGCTCAAAATACAACTCACAACAAGTGCAGACATTTTGCTCCTAATCCAACTCACAAGTGCAAACATCTAGCTCCAAATCCAACTCACAACAAGTGCAGACATTTAGCTCCAAATCCAACTCATTACAAGAGCAAACATTTAGCTCCAAGGCCAACTCACAAGTGCAAACATTTAGCTCCAAATCATAATAAGTGCAGACATTCAGGATCAAACTCAACTTATAAGTGTAGACAGTTAGCTCCAAACCCAACTCACAACAAGTGCAGACATTCAGCGCCAAATCCAACTCATTACAACATAAGTTATTTAGAGCAAATTTTTGTACATTATGAGTTAAAACATTCTAAGTCTTCCTTGTACTAAATGAACATTCCAAGTGCGGGAAATACTTGCCCCCAATCAGAGTAATCCTCCATATGCTGATTGTAGATGTCATGATGCTCCACGGTCAGGTTTAGACGCACACAAAGAGGTCACAACTGGAATGAAGAGTCCAGCTCTGGCCCGTGTTGATATGGTGGGCCAAGCAGTTGACCCCCTCCTTCTGTTTTACAGAAGTCTCAATAACTCAACCTCCAGGGTCATCTTCCTCTTGCGCCAATGTATCGGCCATTGAGCAATGACATGAGGAGGATTCTTGTTTTGTTTCTCAGGACCGACTATAGGGCGCACTGCTGTGCAACTAATGTAAACCATCACTGTCACTTTCCTACATAATCACATTAGAGACGATCAGAGTGGTAACTTTGGGCACCCATGCTATGGCTGACGTAGTGATCTATATATGATTGTTGATTTATATCATATTCTCAATTTAACCAGGTACATCTTTCATTGAAGCCTGTTTGTTCTGTTTGGATACGTACGCCTATTAAGTATTTAATTATAATCGTCGAGATTACTTTTAATTGTTCCGAACTACTAAGCAACTCAACAAAGATCCGAGAAATAAAATAATGGAGATTGAGAAATCAATAAGCTCGATTTCAACAACAGCTCTGAGGTTTCCTCAATAATTTATGGCTATTTCAACTATACCAACTTTCTTATATGTAAGGCACTAAATTTTGACCCATTTTTCACATGGGTTAGCCGCATAAAACTAATCAATTAGTGACTTTCAGAAACATTTTAAAGCCTCCTGTACAGTACTAAAATATGGCAATATTATAAACACATTATGGCAATTAATAAATAAAAAATAAATTAAATCTTTGAAACAAAATATTATCTAGTCCACATATGAACGCACCAACACGTAAGCCATGGGCAACGCAATTTCTACCTTAGCTTAGAAATATGTTGTAAAACAGCCTCCAGTTCCCTAGATAGATTACGTAAATAAATATTATGGCTCATACTCTGTTACAGAAACATACACTTATTGAATAATGAATACCACAGTTTCCCAAACAGCATCATGATTCACCGAGCTGTGATGCCAGAATTTGTTTATTACAACTATGTCGCGGCTAGATAGTTGCTGATGTATCCTTCCTTCTATATCTTTGTAATCCCGACGCTTTTGGTCCACTCCACAGGTAATCTTTAGTTTTTACTTGGCTTGTTTTTAGATTTTGTCCTTTACTTACACAGAATTCAAATTTTCTTCCATATAAAGAAAGTTGCTTTCTATTATTCTAGGATATTTTGAGGGACCTTTCCATTTCCCGCCCCTTTCCACTAAACTCCCAACTTTCTAACTTTTAAGTTTATGAAGGGTGGCACATTTTCCAACTTGTCAAATTTAAATTCTATTCCATGATGAAACAAACATTATCTAATTATTTTCAAATATAAGAATTGTAGCACCTTTATGGCGGTTTGGAGTGATACTTGTACCTGTCTGACAAAATGTTTATTCTTTTAAAAGTGTAGATTTCGAAACTCACCAATTCACAAGCCTCCTTTTATTTTATATTATATAATTAACCTTGTTTGGATATTTAGAACTGTCCCTCTATATTCTTGGAAAATTTCAATTGTATACCTCACATAATTGTGCTTTTATAAACTTGTAGCCCCCTCTCCGCCTTTTTCTACTTCCCTATTTCCTTGAGTTACATTGTAAATTTAACAATTTACAAGCCTCAATGGTTATTTAGAGGGGCCCTCATACCTCTCTGTCAAATTTCATTTTTCAAACACAATGACAATTAGTTGTTCCAATAAATGTAGAAAATGTTGGGTTCTCCTCCTGTCAAGACCAGAGAGCCCCGGTTTGAACGGATGGTAGTTTGGTCACTGTAGAGACCACAGATCCCTGGCTAGAAGGGATGGTAGTTTGGTCACTGTCGAGACCACAGATCCCTGGCTAGAAGGGATGGTAGTTTGGTCACTGTCGAGACCACAGATCCCTGGCTAGAAGGGATGGTAGTTTGGTCACTGTCGAGACCACAGATCCCTGGTTAGAAGGGATGGTAGGTTGGTCACTGTAGAGACCACAGATCCCTGGTTAGAAGGGATGGTAGGTTGGTCACTGTAGAGACCACAGATCCCTGGTTTGAAGGGATGGTAGTTTGGTCACTGTAGAGACCACAGATCCCTGGTTAGAAGGGATGGTAGGTTGGTCACTGTCGAGACCACAGATCCCTGGCTAGAAGGGATGGTAGTTTGGTCACTGTCGAGACCACAGATCCCTGGTTAGAAGGGATGGTAGGTTGGTCACTGTCGAGACCACAGAGCCCTGGTTTGAAGGGATGGTAGGTTGGTCACTGTTGAGACCACAGATCCCTGGTTTGAAGGGATGGTAGTTTGGTCACTGTTGAGACCACAGATCCCTGGTTTGAAGGGATGGTAGGTTGGTCACTGTTGAGACCACAGATCCCTGGTTAGAAGGGATGGTAGGATTTGGCGATCCTAATTGTACAGAGACCACAGATCCCTGGTTAGAAGGGATGGTAGGTTGGTCACTTAAAATTTAAAGAGACGTCGAGACCACAGATCCCTGGTTAGAAGGGATGGTAGGTTGGTCACTGTAGAGACCACAGATCCCTGGTTGAAGGGATGGTAGGTTGGTCACTGTCGAGACCACAGATCCCTGGTTAGAAGGGATGGTAGGTTTGCACTGGTCGCACTGTTGAGACCACAGATCCCTGGTTAGAAGGAGTAGTTGGTCATGTAGACACAGACCGTTTGAAATGTAGATTGACACACAGATCCCTGGTTTGAGATTGTCCCTCTATGGTTATATAAATATTTCAGCTGTTTACCATTAAGTAAAGTTTTTGTTTTTATTAGTTTTGTGCTGTTTGGGGACACCCTTACCAACTCACCATTTATTGATACTTCACTTTTAAATTCAAAATTTTTAAGATGATTTGGGGTGTCCCTCATATGTCTGCCTGACAAATGTCAATTATCTTACACAGGGAGAAGTGGTACTATATACTGGTTTTGGGAACTTACTTGGAGTGCTGTCTATATATTCCTGGCAAATTTCAATTATCTACATCCCCTTTAGTTTTATTGTATCTATATCCTTCCCTACACCACCACTCACATCCCCTCTCCAATTTATGTTATTTCCTTTTAAGATTCAAGATGTTCAGACCTTTGGGGTTATTTGGGGGGAGCTCTATACCTGCCCACCGAATTTAAATTTTCTACCACACAGTGAAGTTGCTTTTATTATTATTTTTTTAATTTTAAGATACACCTTTCCCATTTCACAAACCCCCATATAGAAATTTTTAAAAATCTATAACTTGATTATCTGGAGTGAAATACCCGTCTTCCAAACTTCTATTTTATACCTCCATTAAAAGGATATTTATATTTATTATTTACTGGGGCCCTATTTCTTAGGTTGGTAGGCCTATAGCTGACTCGCGTGTTCACACCTTGGGATATTTTTTTCTTCATGGGGTGATCCTTCTATCTGATTATAAAATTTCAGATTTATAAGACGTTTATAATATAAGATAAACTAATAGCATGGAATTTTTTCAAAAATAGATTTTCAATACACTTCCCTTAAGTAGGTTTTCGTCGAAAAATCAAACATAATTATCATTTTGTCAATCACAATAGCCACTCTTAAAGATCTCTTTAAGATATACAGTCATTTGTTTTATTCAAATTTTCAACAATCATTTATTTATAGATTATCTTGAAATTATTTATATTTGAAAAGATAAAAATATTTTCTTATTTATCATAAATGTATATCATAATATTATATTCTCAGTCCAATTAATATTTTCAGTATAAAATAATATTAAAATAATATTGTCAGATAAAATAATTAATTTATTCAAATATTTATTCTAGTGGAGAGAAGATTATTTGGGCGACAAATTTTCTAATTTTTTTTACATTCTTTGAACACTTTTTGAGATTTACCATTTGTTTTTATGTTCTGGTGCATTGAAAAGTTGTTTGGAGTCCTAGGGTTTGTAGCTAGCATGCTAGAGCGATAGCAAACATTTCATTAGCTAGACACGCTGATTTATTAAGGATAGAGTGATCGACAGAAAACCAGTATTTGTAATACTGAGGATGTCGAGTGGTCGATCCTGAAAGGTATGTGAAAATACCTTTATCGGAATAATTGTTTGACCCTTTCGCTCTCGTTCATAGAAATTCTCGTGTACCATATTATCCCACCAATCTAGAGACCAACCAGTGTAAACTCTCTCCTCGTTGTTCCATGGCCAAGTCTTGACCTTAGAAGAACAGCTGCCCAAGGCTCAAGACGGTTAAAACTTGATATTAAAATAATAGACCAGCCCACCTTCAAGATGTGCTCATAAGACCCCTTGAGTCCATTGTGGCACAAGAGAGCATCACCGCCACTCTGGAGGGAATCTTGGAAAGATTGTAATAAAACTTATTTTAAAATCATTCTGACACCAATAAAATATTCACGTGGGTTAAAAAAAACACGCGCTTTGTTAAGTTTCCAATAGCCCTCCTCAATATCCACCAATACTAATTATAAAGCTCTCATAGACTGGCTTACTAGTGATGAGGCTGTGTTTTGACTCCCGAGTGAGCATACTGATATTAGAGTATAATAAATTGATCCCCACTCCTCGTTCATGCAAATGTTGATATATTTATTGTTAATTAAAACCTCATAATGTCTTATAAATTAGTATAATAAGTTTGGATGGGTAGTATATGGCCATACTGAGGGGAAGGAGTAGAGCCCCCACTTCCCCCGAAATAATTAGGGTAAATTAATATTTTATTCTCATAATGTTATGTTTTTGTAATATTATACTTTGCATTTCTAATGGTGTTGTTAGCTCTCTTAGTGCAAGGGTCGAGGAGTCAAAATGTGTTTAAATCTTGGCTTTGACTGAGGTCTCAAATGTATACATTATTTTCCTTATTACGACCAACCTTTCCAATCTAGCTCCAGAATTTCCGAACAGCTACATCCTTAGGTTTAACCTTGGTGGAAAGAGGGGCTGTCTCCAAGAAAGTAACAAGGCACAGTTGCACCAGATAGCAGAAATATGTATCTGTTTCTGGTATGTCGTGAAGATGCCATAAATGCAACAAATAATTAATTTAACTTTGTATGAACCCTAAAATGAGTTGTTGCCTACTTGTTAAGACTGACATTGCTAAAAATTTACAAATAATTTCAGCTGTAAAAAAACTTTATCACTAAAAGTATATAGCAAAATAATGTTTAGTGAAATAAATAGTTTAAAACGTACTTACATGAAACTAATAGAGAGTCAAGGAAGTTAACAAACTTAAAACAGTAATGTTGTATGTCCCTCTCCACTACTAGTAACATAATATTCATTGTTGAACCATGGTTAAAGTATTCTGCTGTGATTCATTCCCTGGAGAAATTGGAAGATTTCCCAAATAAAGATACATTTCAAAACGCACACCAACTAATTAATGTTGTGACCCAAAGTCAGTTTATTGTTTCTTTGACAGTCTTAGAAAATATATCTCCTCATACACTTATACTATGTAAAGTACTTCAAAAAGTTTCATGTGATTTTGAAGCAGCTTGCGATTATGTGGAAAATGTGGTTTATATTCTCAACACTATTCGGAAGGATGTAGATAAAGGGTTTAGTCAACTCCCTAGTTCTGCGTGCCTCTTGATAGAAATGAAGATACCACGAATAATATCGAAATAGTTACACAGAAAAAACACTCAATCTGACACATCATTGGAATATTTTGAAAAGCCCATATTTCTTCCATCGTGCATGAACACAGATATAAGACAGATTTCAAAATCACAAGTCTGTAATTGCCTCCCTGCAAAAATTCATTCCAAGCCATTTTGTCGACTCAAACAAACAAGAATCAAGCGAGTGTGTTGAGTTTTACGGTTCTCTGATGCCTGAACCTGCAAGGTTCACCACAGAATTTAGTATCTGGAAGTCCAAGTGGGCCAAGAAAGAGTCAAACTCAAGACTGTCGTGTGCGCTTGATAGTCTAAAAGAGTGCAATGTGGAGTTCTTTTTAAAAATCAAAAAGATACTACAACTATTTTCAACTGTTCCGGTTTCAACTGCAACGCCAGAGAGAACCTTTTAAACTCTCCGAATATCTAGGGAATACGACTAGAAAAGGAAGATTAACTGGACTGACTTTAACTGCAGTATACCACAGTATTCCTGTTGACCCTGACGCAGTAGTGTCACGGTTTGCAAAGTTGGACCAGCGTGAACATTTTATGTTGTGAAGGTTAGCTATATATATATTCGATAATTCAAGTCTGTATCAAGAATAGAAAATATATCTTTTAACCCCAACATTTTATAAAAGAGACTTAGTTAAATATTTAATAATAGTGAATCTAAAAATCGACTTTTTAAAACTACCTAATGCCGGGATCACGATCAACTTAGCGTTAACTTAACGTAACTTAACGTAACGTTAACTTAAAGTTAACTTAGCGTATGTGTGATCACAATTCACGTAACTTAACGTAACAACTCGAGCCAAACATCTTCATTCTCGAGTATGATCTGTGATTTGTACTAGTCTTACAGTGATGATCTGTGAATGTTTATAGTTTTCAAATCGATATAATAAATATCTATTACAAATTTATTTTGATAAATTTAGCTTTCCTATTTTAGTGTAATTATTTTGTTTCAATGTCTGATCACTAGAACTTACGCTAAAGAGTAAACATTAGTCATAATACCAACAAATTAGTTACTAAATGTCCCTGATGACGTCACTCGCATAATGATTGGCTGGCTAGATCACGTGATACCCTTCAAGTAACGTAAAGTAAAGTAAAAGACCTCCCAGGACATCTCTTACGTTAAGTTAACTGCAAGTCAACGTTAAGTTAAGTGCATCGTGATCGCTTTCATTTAAACACACAAGGAGGATCTTTACGTTAAGTTACGTTAAGTTAACTTTAATTTAAGTTTAAGTTGATCGTGATCCCGGTATTAAACTCAGTGTGAACACTGTGAGAAGGTTGGTATATATAAAAGTTTTATTTACATCATTCCAAGTTACATATCCAGGGATTCTCTTGTTTTAAGGCTAGTATTTCGTGTCATCCCTTGTTTGAAATTCATTCATACTTCCTGTGTATTAAAAAGTAAAGAAAGACTGTACACAAACTAATATATTTTTCTTGTGTAGACATAATTTTTGACTTGAAGAAGTGACAGCTGCTAAACATGTGTTTATGCAGATCACATGGTTTGGCGTTGGGATGATCTGGTAATCTGCTGGCAGTCAGGCACCACCATAAAAACCTGGATCAACTATAGCTCGTCAGAGTTGACAAATTATTTAGTATTTAGATGCGGGGCTAATATAACTTCACGTGGTTGTATCCATCCCGGAGTCTTTAGTTTGGATCCTGCCAAGGTTAGTATACGACCTGATCGCCCTGAATTAAACGTTTGTCAGTTTATAACTCAGAGCTAGATTTAAATATTTTGTGTTGGAGAGACAGGTGGTTTCACGTTCCCTTTCATCGGTTGGACTGGGTTTGATTATAATTAAATATCATGTAAATTAACCATCACGAATTACAATTTGGATTGATTTATTCCACACTCTCCTTCTGGTTGTAGAATAGTGAGTATAAATTATTGAAGTTGAGTGGAGTGACAGTGCGAGAGTCTAACACACGTCCAATCTGTATGAAGGTATGATCGTTAGAGTCTAACACACGTCCAATCTGTATGAAGGTATGATCGTTAGAGTCTAACACACGTCCAATCTGTATGAAGGTATGATCGTTAGAGTCTAACACATGTCCAATCTGTATGATGGTATGATCGTTAGAGTCTAACACATGTCAAATCTGTATGATGGTATTATCTTTCCGATATTAGAAAGAAATCGCTTCTGTCGCTTTCACTATCACTTAAAAAAATGCAACATGGTTTATGGAGATATTTTAGATTTGGTCACGTTTTTTACTGCTAGTTTTAATTTCGTTAATACTAAAAAAAAAAAATGTTTTGGTGGAAAAGGTTGTTGGGGTTTTGAGGGGAGGATGTTAGTACTCGGCAAAAGATTTCCACGAAAGACAATAAGGCACGTAACTGCCCTCCTACCTGACTTTAAAACGTTTACCCACATACAACTATTTCACTTACAAAGATACCAATTCATTACAGATGAACTAACAAATAGTGCTATTTTTTTAAATGATAATATTTTCATGTGGAATCTTGTAATTTTATACCTTTTGAGCCTTTGAACCATTATAAAAATTATTGCTAAATACATTTAACTTTGATTCTTAAGGTGGGGTGATAGTGAGCGCGAGTTTAGTGCATTCATTTTGCAGTTTTTATAGCATAAACATTTTTGGCCAAAATAAATGAAATTTTTCTTCTATAGACTCATAGAGCTTAGTTTTATGCATATGCTAATCTTAACAGTTGTTGAATATCTGTCATGAGCACAGTGGCATTTGGTCACAAACTTTTTAAATGAAGAGGAAAAGTTGTCATTAAATTTCAGGACACTCTTAGCTGATATTCAAGAACTGTTGAGATTAGTATGTGCAGAAAACTAAACTCTATGTTTCTATAGAAGAAAAATTTCATTTATTTTGGCCAACAAATGTTTATGTTATAAAAACTTCAAAAATACTTCCCTAAGTTCACGCTCACTAGCACCCCATCTTAAGACAATGTTTTGTGTCACAAGTGCGGTCAAATGATGTAAAATATATTTAGTTTGTATCTAAGTTTTAAGTTGGAAAGAGAAGAGTTGATAAATATGTATTGTATAAATCTGGCATATAGTGTGAACAGAATAAGTGATTAATACAATATTACTAGACCATCGGCTAGAGCTAATACAAGATATAATAGGTAAGACGATTTTACATAACATTTCTTTATTCCCTTCTTCTTTTACCAATGGTAAATTCAGTTTGCCTTTCCAAATTGTGGAAGTAAAATATTGAAGAGGATACCGAGCACCGATACATACTAGCAGAAGGAAGAATTTGTCAAATGAAGAATACATTTGTGCAACAATTACAGTGTATTAGAGTAGAAATAACGCAGATTGTATCCAAGCGGAAGTAATACAAATGAAGAAGATAAAAACACGCAACAAGAAAGTAAAACATGTAGGGAAGAAAAATGAATAGTAAGCTACTCTGCTTAGTGTGACGTAAGCTTCGAGTCTCATTTTCTCTGTTATTTTTACATCACTTCTCGGTCATTTAATCTAAATTAAGTACATTTCTACAATCAAAATTAGTGATTTGTTACATGTACCAATATGAAGCTGTTTGTTGCGTGTACCAATATATAAAGCTAACTCTTGTACCATTGTGTCAAACGAAATGCAAATTATAAAAATAAAGTGAAAAATATAATAAATGGCACAATAATATTAATAATTATATAAGACTCTTATCAATAAGACGTTTAAAATTCTAGTTACAAGGCTTTTACAATATATCTAAATAAAATTGATTTTATCATAAAACCTAATTTATTTCATGAAAATGATTTCTATAAAAGATTCAATATCCTTAGACATTTAAATAGATCAAAAATTATAATAAATCAATACTAAAAAAATTAAAATGGTGAGCATTTTTGATTTTTTTTAATGGAAAAATTACTTTTTGTGTATGACGAAAAAGATAATATTTTTTAAAAAATCTTCCAAGGGTAAAATACATTCACGAAATAGTTTACTAACGTTAAAACAATGACACAAAATAGTAATATTGAAAATCAACCTTTAAATTTCAACAAATTTAGTTATTAACTCAGACTGTTGGTGAAATTATTTCCATGCTGTCCATGTTTAACTTGTTGTATCAATCGATATGCTGGGATCACGATCAACTTAACGTTAACTTAACGTAACGTTCACATAAAGTTGACTTAAAGTTAACTTAACGTATGTGTGATCACGATTCACGTAACTTAACGTAACAACTCGAGCCAAACATCTTCATTCTCGAGTATGATCTGTGATTTGTACTAGTCTTACAGTGATGATCTGTGAATGTTTACAGTTTTCAATCGATATAATAAATATCTATTACAGAACTTTTTTGATGAATTTAGCTTTCCTATTTTAGTGTAATTATTTTGTTTCAATGTCTGATCACTAGAACTTACGCTAAAGAGTAAACATTGGTCATAATACCAACAAATGAGTTACTAAATATCTCTGATGACGTCACTCACATAGTGATTGGCTGGCTAGATCACGTGATACCCTTCAAGTAACGTAAAGTAAAGTAAAAGACCTCCCAGGACATCTCTTACGTTAAGTTAACTGCAAGTCAACGTTAAGTTAAGTGCATCATGATCGCCTTCATTTAAACACACGATGAGGTCCTGTACGTTAAGTTAACTTTAAGTCAACGTTAAGTTGATCGTGATCCCGGCATGAGCAAGCCAGTCTTGTGTTGCTAACTTCCGAAGCCACCACACCTGTACGTTGTGACGCAAGGTGAGACAACTTGAGGACCAGTGAGTGCTGTGCGTTGCGACAGACCGAGCTAGTCATGGTAAACATTTACAGACAGTGGAAACACTTAAACATTCAGAATAGCGGGGTCAAACACGTCAAGTATATTGCTACCATGATTCTGTGCTCATTTACCACTTTACAGCTAGCTGCGCTTCTCCTGTTTGTGTTCCGATACTATAATACTGCAATACACACCTAGAATCAGTGTTATTGCACCCGCTTCAGTGGCCGCATAGTCTAAGGCGCTACTCTCTCAATAGACTAGACTGCCAGTGACGGGGAGATTATGTTTTAATTTCTGTTGGGTGTACTAAAGATGTTTTTTTTCCTAAATGGTTTCCCACTCTATCTCTTTTTTTTACGCAAATTCTGGTACATTTTGTCTAAATTGAACCTTACATGACCATCCTAGTCTCATCCAGAGATGGCCGAGTCTTATACAAGGTTAAAAGACATGACAGGATATTAATCAAAGCAACCAAATAACATTAAAATAACAAATCAGTTTAATGGAAACCAAGCAAGGTATATACAATCAGCAGCTACAGAACACAGTCCAATATCCCATCACACAGTCCACAAGTAGGACGGATACAATCAGCAGCTACAGAACACAATCCAATATTCCATCACACAGTCCACAAGTAGGACGGGACTTTGGAATAATCAGTAGATAATATTGTGGCGTGAGGCGCCTGTCAATTAGAAAGCCGGGTGAAGCCCCAACTATGTAATAGCATAAGGTAAGTAGCGATTCACTGTTCATGGCCTGGTTGATGGATGCCGGCGCTGGGCCAATGACCCTAAGCCAGATGGGCGTACTTACCTGTGGGTAAAGTACCTTTAAGGTGGTACATATTATCGACATAAATAAACTATCTAACACGTGCCTTGCCTGACAGGCAGAAAGTTCCACTAATTGAGAACCAAATGTGGTACATAATATCAACATAAACAAACTATCAAACACGTGCAATGCCTGATGGGCAGAAAGTTCCACTGGTTGAGATCCAAAGGTGGTACAAAATATCAACGTAAACAAACTACCAAACACGTGCCATGCCTGATGGCAGAAAGTTCCACTGGTTGAGAACCAAAGGTGGTACAAAATATCAACATAAACAAACTATCAAACACGTGTCATGCCTAACGGGCAGAAAGCTCCACTGGCTGAGAACCAAATGTGGTATTTAATATCAACATAAACAAACTATCAAACACGTGCCATGCCTGATGGGCAGAAAGTTCCACTGGTTGAGAACCAAATGCGGTACTTAATATCAACATAAACAAACTACCAAACACGCGCCATGCCTGACGGGCAGAAAGTTCCATTGGTTGAAAACCAAAAGTGGTACATAATATCAACATAAACAAACTAACTAATTAGGTAAGACTGCCTAGCCTAGAAATGACTGAAGAGCCCCTTCCCCTTCTTAACGCACCGCAGACTATACATGGTCTAGCGGGCTAGTGTGTGGGGGAACATTCCAACCTTGAAATGCGGGTCTTAAGGACCACGCAGAAAACAAACATACATAAGATGCCCTACAATATGATAGCCTAGCCATCCAGTCGTTAAAAAAACCTAAATCATGTCAGGCGAGAGTAGAAATTCCCCTCAGCTAGACACAAATACCTCCTAAACCAACTATCAGGTGACTGGGTCGCCTATTCTTCACGGAGACCAATATTAGAATTGGTACCCTACATCTTCCGACGGTATAGTCGGTCCAGCGGCGACATCGCAAAGTCCAGAGGTGCTGAGGCGCCGGTTCGGTCAATAGATGTCAGAGGGTCAAAATGTCCGTGCAGGCGTAGAAAAATGTGATCAAAGAACGAACCATCCTCTTCGGTGAGCCAAGGAGTTTTATAGCGGCTGACGAAGAGCATCATGGGAATGGAAGAAGGAGGGGGACGCCATGCCTCTAGCTTGGGCCGGTGACGTCATCCACGCCAACTAAGGCTCTGACGGACGACATTAACGTAAGTGTCTACAATCCGAACGGGTAGTAAGACGGAGACGACTGAATTGTATCCACTCTAAATGGTATCCATTCAGACATTTCTTAAACAAGCATCACAAATAAAAAGTCTGATTTGTATCCATTCTCATAATATCCACAAAATCCTGAATTGTATCCATTAAGACAGTTTTCAAATAAACGACCTTAACAAAATCCTGATTTGTATCCATTGTAATTATTTGCATTATATCCACAAAATCATGAATTTTATCCATTCTGAATGGTATCCATTCTGAATGGTATCCATTCAGACATTTTCTTATACAAGCATCACAAATAAAGTCTGATTTGTATCCATTCTCATAATATCCACAAAGTCCTAAATTGTATCCATTTAATTTGGGTGCCACTTGTCTGATAGATGGCAGCAGCTGAGACTCTCCTTAACTCATTCCGTGTTTACTAGAGAGCAGCACTATCACAAAGTTAATATATAAAAAAAAATGAATACTTATTCATGTTTCTTTAAAAATAATAATATAAGGGTACTTTAAAAATTATTGGTTTTTAAAAATAATTATGATCTCGTTTAAAATTTGTACATGGGGAAGCATTTCCTAAAATAAATTAATATTTTAAATAGTTTGAAAAATTTTATATTCAGGATCCCGAAATTTCATAAAAAATGTGTTGACGCATGAAAGGTTATGTTTTGTTCGGGTGGGTTCGTTTATAATATTAAAAATTATAACTATTGCCTTATAAATACATTGGTGCCATGTTGTGACATTCTTTGAATATTCATGTTATAAATAATAACGTTATTCTGTGATTGATGAGAGTGTTGTTGATTTGTTTGGATTATATATAATTTATTTTACAATATTAATTTTGTCATCATTGGAGATTTGTTTTTTTCTCTGTAGAGATGGCAAAAAAATATAAAACTCTTCATATGATGACAAAGAAATACAAGGAATCCCGCTCTCTTTATATACCTACTATTATGTCCTTAACTTATAGATTTACTGGTACACACGGACATATATATACATATATATAAATTTAGTGTATAAACTATTATTGATCTCTCTATTTATATATGGGGTCTCGCTAAGCCACATAATGGCGATTGCCAATCAAACAGAGAGTATCTATTCTTTAACTACGCGAATCTCAAACAGGGTTTGGACGCCGCCCTATTGCGATGGTATGGTCTCGTAATCGTTAGTTTCAAGTCACTAAAGTTCTAATGGGATTTAAGTTGGGTGTCATTGTTGGCAACTTGGTAAATTATATAGGTTTTCTTGGGGTTCTACTTATTACTGTTTGGGCGCTTGAGCTCTGCTCGACTGTAATCGTTGATAGCTATTAATTATCTAGAAAACCATATCAGAGGATAGGCTGGCTTCAATACTCTTTCCTAATAAGGCACTATCAGCCTACCATCCCTCCACTAAGCTTTGTTCTTGTATTTTTATTTTATTTTTGTAAAATAAAATACTCTTCTCTTGTTACCATCTTGTTATTAATTATAATGGGAAGGAGGTTACAATATGTATGTAAACTCTGTTCGTGATCCCCTGGTTGTAAAAATGTATATTCTATAGGTCATTTTTGGATCATTATTTGTCATTTCAAAACTTTAGCTCATATTTTCTTGGTTTGCGTCATTTTTTACCTTTTCTATAACTTCTCTTGCTGCTCATTAAAAAAATCCAGTCTGTAAAATATATACAAATCTTTATTGGAATTGAGAAATTAATTCAAGAAAATATTGATAATTCTACTATGCACCTATATACGTATAATCTGAACAGGCTGTTAAAAAAAGTAAAATAATCAACTTATACATATCATAGATTATTTTATTATAATGCCCAATCACAAAATAACAAAATACAAAATATATATTTGTGAGTGTGTGTAGAACCTGAACTTGAGGTTAAGAGTTAAAAGAATTGTTTATTGTGTATTCTCACAAATATAAAAACTCGTATCTAAGACAAAGAACATATCCTCTCGCTCTCTACTTAGTCTTGACAGTGACTATACGCCTAGGCCACACACAAATAATATATCCAAACACTTATCCTCCAGTTTAAGATGGTTGTTCTCGTTTTGGCCGTTTGAGTCCTTCACCACTAGGATCGCTGCGGTTAGTCCTATCATCACCCAGCAGTGACACTAGCGAGGCCCAGTGTTGAAGGACTCAATCTGGCAAAAGGAGCGCAGCGAAACCACCGTGAGATTGAGAGTCTGTTTCTTACTTGTCTGTGGTCTAGGCTAACAATGTGTCAACAATCAAATATTATCTTGTAGATCTATTTTAGTAAAATAATTAAAATTACGTAACTTCATCCTTAACTTCCAGCTTGGAAATAGGCTTAGCTCAGTGCACGTGATTCTATGATCTCGGGACTGCTGGGATGGACTTAGGATAGTTACAACCTTGCACGACCTACATAGTTATCTTGACAATAAGCCAACAACTACACCTCATCGTGGATGTAAACAATACCTTAGGATAGTTACAACCTTGCACGACCTACATAGTTATCTTGACAATAAGCCAGCAACTACACCTCGTCGTGGATGTAAACAATAACTTAGAGAAAAAAATACACAGAACAAATTATTCAACAATGTATCAAGTGAGTAAACCATGTGTGAAGAATTAATAATAATAAATAAAAGAAATAGGAGTCTCTTGTTTGTCTTAAATTTTCAGTAGACTCTAGAATACCTTAACCTATTCCTATGAATCTTCACTAATATAATCTAGGTTTAACAATAAATTGTTCAACTTTACAGAAAAAAAATTTAATGACAGTAATATTATGTTGCTTGATCACCAATAATTTATTTTGAATAAAAATATACATTTTTTTAAATTGGCTTATAAAATAAAACCATTTTTCAAGAAATTAAATTATGTCGTAATTAGACGGTGAAAATTATTACAAATTTAACATAATGTGTTAGCTCACCCGCTCACCGATGGGTGGAGATTCTGGTGGATGTAATTTAGATGAAGTTCACGAACAATGAAAAATGCCTTCTTGAAAATATACCTGAAAAATTCTGGTTAAGATTTTGAATCAAGTAATTTAGGTAAAAGTATTGTTAGGATACTCCCACATTATTCCTATAGTTTCCTCGTACATCAGGATATTATTTAAGACAATTTCCTAATATGAAACACCATCTTCACTCGCGATATTCTGAATTCCTAATTCCACGGATGAGAGTTAAAACTTCCTCACTAAAGATGATAGAATTGAAAGACTCAAATTTAGGTTTCAATTGTCCGGGCTACCTCCATCTCTCATCGTTTGAAAAAAGTTCGAATTCAAGGAATAAATCTTAAAATTCTAGGAAGATTCCATTCTAAAGAAGTATTTGTTAAAAAATTATGTTAAGGTCCTAAAATTTAAATGCGTTGTCTAGGTAGCAAGCAGTAAAATATCTGAAAATTTAAAAAAAAAACACAAAACCAACTATCTTCTGACAGATTAAGTTACAAATTTCAAATATCCCACTTATGAAATTAAAACTTAAAGAAACATATGAATTAACACATGCTAGAGGCTCATTTAGCGTAAACTGGAACTTCTATTAGTTATAATTGTCACCACTCAACTTTATTCTACAGTGGGCGTTTGTAGTCCATTGCCAAATAAAAAAAGTTTTCATATTCTTATGTGATATAAGGGAAACTATTGTCCCGTGCACAGGTAAGACTATATATACATATCATAAACCTTAGCCATCTTCTTGAACTTTACGATGTTTAAGGAAGTTCAAAGATCTTTAGTTGGGAAGTAAAAGAAATTACATATTATTATCTTTGCCCAACTGAACGTATGTCAACAAAATAAAGTAACTGTTTTTATATTCACAACACACAAATAAATAGAGAGGTTTAAATAAGGTATGTTTATTATTATAATTTATTTACAATAAATATATATATATTATGTAAAATATTTTATTTAATAATAATATATATATATATTATATATATATTAATATATATATATATATATATATATATATATTGAGTATTTAAGGTAGTAAGACGTGGTGATAAAAAAAACTAAAAAGTAATATCAAAAAAATTTATAAATAATTCAATTTAATAATCTCCCGACAAATATGTATTTTTCCAGCTTTATTTCTAGAAACAAAAGCCCTAACTCAATTTAGTTTGCGATTGCTTAGCAACAATAAACAGTAGCAACGTCTCATAGACTTGTAGCGAGGTGTATTGTTTTTTCTCATTTATTGTCTAATATTAGTGGCAGCACTGAAAATGGTTAAGTGAAGTGTTTAAATAAATCTCGCAAGCCTGTCAACCAAAAAGGGTAATAGTGGGACTATTGAGTAGCTTTGCAGTGAAGGTAGAGAAAAGGGGGTGAGATGACTCGACAATAATTCCGAAGAAAGGCAAGTTTGATTGGTTCAGCTCCATCTTGTTGCTACTGGTGTCGGATGTTAGAACTATTGCTTGGCATTGGTCTTACGGAGAAATCATACTTGATAATAAGTTTTTTCCGGGTGTTTTTTACGCAGAGGAAACTAAGATTTCTTAAAATAATTGTTGTAGCATGCCGTAATTTTTTAACAACTATATAAGTTAGATAAAAAATATTTTTTGATTTATTGATAGCATCCTATTTCTTTATTAAAAACATAACTTAACATATTTTTTTACCATGGTTTGAGGACAAGAAAAGTATAAACAAATGTGAGTAAAGATAACAAAAGTTAAATATATTTACTTTTTGATCAAAGAACCATGCACAGTGTCTATACGTAGTGATACGCAAGTAATATTTAAACTAGGAACAATAGTAGAAGTGAGTGTTTATTTTACATTATATGCACAACAAGATACTCTCAATCTCATAAATATATACTTAAACATATATTTTTAAAATGGACTATGATGTGTCGTGTTTTGCTCATTTATATTTTACTCCCCCCTTAAGAAATAACTGAACTTAAGTTTTGGCTTGATGTCAAGCGACAGTGAGCAAAACACACTCACACAAACAAAGGAACAAGTGTTGCCCATGTGATTATTCCTTGCTATAACTGGTCGCCTTGATGTAAATCCATCTGACCAACATCTTTCCAAATGTCGCTCATTAGACCAGGACCAGTCTTCTCAAGGATGTTCAAAGCAACTTTCTACTCTCTTTTGCAGCGTCTCATAAATCTCGTGGTCTTGTCTTTATGATCGCTTGACATATGATTACAAAATCATTCCATTTTAAAGTTGTTTGTCGCTATGTGCTTCTCTTATTTCAACACTTGGGGATTCTCGTCTCTTTGTTTAAATATTTTAGATTGGAAACTGTTCTTGATCTTGAGAAATAACTATAGGCAAAAATCCCTGAGATCTGATCCTTACTTGTATATTTAGCATAAGCAACAAGGCATGATGCTATATTGTAAAGTGAGAGTATTTGTTAATATGCTTAGAACAACCGGAGAGTCTGCGTGATAATGTTGTCAGTGATTTCTAGGAACAGTCTTAATATTAACGTCCTCGAATATTGAAATCCTACACCTGGTAGGCCTACTCCGCAACTATATGAGATACTAAATAGCTTATCTTTGCAAAGTTGTACTACTATTAAAAATAAAAAACTTTTATATGAAATATATTTTTATAAAATCAACAGTTTCTGAGATATTGGCAAATATATTAATACAATTTTGTGAGCTTTAGTTGTAAAGAGATACTACTTAAGCCTTAACGCAATAATTATCCAATGCCAAATAGTAATTAAATATAAGTCTCTCAAAAAGTTTATATTATTTTTTCTTAAACCTCTTAGGGTAAATGTTTGTACAACAATGATATATATCCATTTTAGAATCATTATTCAATATTTAAATTTTTTATTGCTCAAAATGTCTAAATGAGCACTTATGGTACGAGGGTTTTTAAAACTTTCATCTAATTTAATTTGCTGATAGGCCGGGATTAGATCAACTTTTGTAAAAGTCTCACCTTTTTTCAAAGTAGTAAGTATGGGATGTAAATAAATTTCAAGGTTAGTATTTACTGTTACCTTAAAATCCCAGTAAATACGTATCTGGCCATTTTTCTTTAGCACTGGGACAATGGGTGTTCCCCATTCGCCACTACAAACAGGTGTTAAAATATCTTCACTAACCAATTTTTCTATCTCTTTTTCAACCTTTTCTCTTAGTGAGAATGGAATAGGTCTAGACCAAAGACAAATAATATACCCAGACACTCAACCTCCAGTTTAAGATGGTTGTGCTCCTTTTGGTAGCTTGAGTCCTTCACCACTAGGGTCGCTGTGGTTAGTCCTATCATTCCCCAGCAGTGACACTAGTGAAGCACAGTTTTGAAGGACTCAAGTTGGCAAAAGGAGCACAGCGATATCCCGTAAGGTTGAGAATCTGTTTCTTACTTGTCTGTGATCTAGGTTTAAAATACTTTGGAACAGCATTTTCTTTCAATCCTAATTTTACAGGCTTCCCTTTATACTCTACTAATCTTTCATTAAGCACATCTGAAAATTTCTCACATATACTACTAGCAATTTTTGAAAAATAAACACTAACATTAGTGCAATCAGAGTTATGTAAACTATCGAAAATACTACTTTGAGCTTGCAACGCTTTCATCAAAACTCTTTCCATACGAGGATTTGCACCTTGTTTTACTACATACAAATTAAGAAGTGTTAACTAAATCTGTTGGCATTGACTTGTTTTTACTAAAAGTTTGTGTTTAGTTACAGAAATTGCAGCACCTGTGTCTACTTCAAAAAGAATTGTTTTATCTTCTTCTACCTTTATATTAATTTTTATAGGAGCTACTTTTTCCTTATTCTTATTCATAACTAATAAATTTGAAAGGTCAAAAAGATCCTCATCATCAATATCACTATTTCAATTAACTTCTAAATAGTGATGTTTGGGCTTATTTGAAAAATTATTCTTAAGCCTATTGCTTGAAAAGTTATGTTTGTAAGCCTCATTTTTGTTACCTACTTGTTTGCTAGTACTATCACTTCTTCTAAAAGAGTTATTTGAACTAAAATGGGTTTGTTTGGACTTACCCCTACAATCTCGTTTAAAGTGTCCCTTTTTATGACAAAAATTGCATACATAATCTTTAAATCTGCAATTATTTGTAGGGGGATTACTTTTACCACAAAAAGAGGACTATAACACTGCACCTCCTCCCTTGAAGAGATAAGAAATCGGCCCCCTTTCTCTTGATGCTAGACGTTGTTGCTGGCCCGATGATGTGTGGAAACCATTCGCCAATGTTGCTTCAATCTGCTCCACTGCTTCCAAGGATGTATTTCTTTTAACTGTGATATCAAATGTCAGCTCAGGTTCTGCCAGATGACGCTGCTTGATTGATTCGCTCTTAAACCGCTGACTAGCCCTGTCACGTAGATAGTCGTTCAGTGATACTTGGAAGTCACAATGAGTTGATAGCTTTTTAGGTTAGCTATTATATTTCGCCACACTTTCATGTTCCATTTGAATGCGAGATGCAAATAATAAATCTATACCTTCCAGCAATGAAACTAGGCTAATGTTATAAATTATTTTATACAATATCCACTAATTGATCATAAGTCTTTTATGAAGGTTTGGCTGGGGTGCATAGGTCATGTAAAAGCATATAATTATGTTTTAACTACTACCACTGTTTATAATATACTAACCCTTTTCTCGTTTTTGATGTCACTGTGTAACATTTGTAACATGTTACATCATACTACCCCCCATATTAAGCTTCACGCAAAGGTTTTCCTTACGAGTCATACTACCCACTCCATATGAAATCTCAATATTAATAAACTTCCTGCACTAGTAAGAATCTCTATTGTAGTCCAATGTCGATCCAGTCTATATCAAGAACAATATTAAAAAAATGTTGTTAAAGAATAAACTCCCCGTAATCACAAACGGTTCATATACTTACCCTTAGTATCTTCTGGCTAGAACAACCTTCAAGACTGGAGTATATACGTCACGTCCTAGATTGAAGAGTGGGATGAACAAGCCTTGGTGAGCCAGCAACTGAAGTTCCGAGCGGACGGGTCAAAGTGATTCTGATGGAACTGACCCAAGACTCATTCATCAACTAAGTTGCGATTATCCTGGCGTCCGGCGTCCAAGACGGTATCAACCATCAAGACATGGCGTGATGTGTACGTCACAGGTGAACTAGTCAAAAAGATCTCTATCACCACTGGAGTGCGTGATAAAGACAGGCCCGCCAATCCTAGCCTGATCAAAGGACTACGTGCTGTTCTACATCCATCAAAAATGACCGATGGGACGTCACCGAGTAATATGGACATCCCCCCTTCCAACCCCAAGCGACTAGAAACACTATATAAACCTGGTGGTTCTGAAGACCAAAAGACTATTAATTTTCAACGCCTTTAGGAGAAGTCATGTCTTAAACATTTATATTCTACGCCGTCTGGAGAAGTCCTGTCCTGGACTTGGACATTTACAGAATGATTACGTATTTTCTATATATTAATTCATCAATATTATTTTAATAGACTTGAACTATGGCTTGTTCAATTTTTAATTAAAATAAAGTAATTTTTGGAATAAGACGGAATAGGCAACGTAAAATATTAATTAAATTTTTTTTGTTTATAATACTAAATTTTGTTATGAGAAACCTAATTCTTTTTTCCGCCACTTGGGCGCTAGTGTCTGTGAAGTCACTTAAAATATTAGATTGCCAAAGTTATAAACTTTTTTTTTGTTAGAAGTATTTAATTAAAATTGAATGAGTTTTGCAGTCTAAGTAAATGTAAAATTTGATAATGTTTTCTATTTTGATTGTTATTTGAATTATATATTAAAGTACCGTAAAGTTTTGCTGATTGATTGATTTAAACTTAATAATTTTCCAAATTATTTAATTGAAACTACTTGTCGTTTCACTAGACCTTTTTTGTATGTAATTTTTTTTATTATTAACAAGTAGAAATCTTGCTAATGACTTTTGTTGTGTCGACATTTAATAGTCCCACGGGAGTTTGACTTATTGTTGGTAAGCCAAACTCTAGTGTTCAACTAAAATATCTGGGTGATATTTAACCTTCTTTTTTATTCAGTCTGTATTCAATGTAGGGAAGCAGACACTTTGGTAACAAATTCAAGATGCCCATTAGGCTCTTTTATGTAGTCAAATAAATATCTGACTAGACACAGTATTTATAAAGTAATGATTTGTTTTAATTGTCAACGTTTAAGAGTTTTTTTTGTCAATATTCATTGTTGTGAAACTGACATAGTGTAGTTTGGTCGAACTGTTGTCTCTTCCAGACTGACCTAGTTGACTTAAAGATATGTTTCATGTTTGGAAACATTCGCATGATCAAACTGCGCCTTATTATTAACATGATTTTCAACATACCCCCGATGGATTTTTGAGGCCATGTAAATTTTTGTTTCATTGTTGTTATCTTGAATAAAACATTCATATTGTTATTTAATTGTTGCTAATATCTTACTTCTCTATAACTTATTTAGATTACAACCCACTTTCCTTTTAGTCTAGTGTGGCCGTTAGGGTGGAATGAAAAAATAAAGTTTTAATTCAAATGTCTAATAGCGACAGAAACTTGCCTTTTACTAATTTAATGAACTGACTAAAACATCAAAGCAATCAGATAAGTTTTTGAGGTTCCGCAAACGGGTTGAAGTTTAATACATTAATGATTTTTTTCAAAAAAAATTTTTTGTACATTTCTGAAAGCAATATTTTTTTGAATAAAACTTTCTAATAGTGATAAAAATGAACATTTGACTATTGTGTCAATTGACAAAAATATCAAATCAAACAGATAATTGTTTGAGGTGCCACAAACAGATAAAATTTTTACTTTTTGTGGTTTTTGCACATCTTTTACATTTTTGAAAGTTTTGTTATTAATTTATTTTTACTTAAACATTTAACTGTGATATTCTTAGTTCCATCAATATTAGACAGAACGTGACAGTAGTAGCAT
The DNA here is from genome assembly GCA_033556935.1 of Timema podura. Lineage (NCBI taxonomy): Eukaryota > Metazoa > Arthropoda > Insecta > Phasmatodea > Timematidae > Timema > Timema podura. Next base: position 34,280,011 of record JAVRXN010000006.1, on the reverse strand, counting down.
AGCTGAAGTATAGCGTGACCTTGAACAAGCTGTGACAAGCTCCACTTAGTATCCAGGGAGGGGTAACTCCAAGCTCCACTCCAGTCGGTGGCTTTCTGAGCTTCATCTTGTGATGTGGTACTACAATTCCAATGTGAAACAGTCTCATTTGAGTTGTTTTTTCATATAGTTTTTCTTTTTATGTTTTAGACTATAGTTTTTTATTATTAATTTTGCAACGCGTGTTATTAACAGTTCGGGTTATACGCTGTATAGACAATAGTGTTATTTTCTTTTGTGTATATATTGCAACAATAAAGTAAAAATGGCAATGTCGAAAACAGTACAGACTCGGCCAATGCACTAGTGCTCCATTTTTGGTTATCCAAAAGACCTTAGTAAAATATTACTCCCGACCTATGAAGAAGAAATGAAGCGTTATCTTAATATAAGTCATGAGCTAATTAAAACAGAGGGTGTTTCTAAGGAACCTACCGTAAGTGAAATATCAGAAATATTGGTAGAAAAAATTGAAAGGTTGTGGTCAAGAGCTTCTATTCCTGTGATATCCCACACTCGTATCTTGTAAATTATTAGAATGTATCATGATAAATACAGAAATATTTAAGTTCAAAAAATAGAAAAGGAATAGGAAAAAGGAAGGAATGTTGTTGCTTCAACATCTTATCAGATTGCAACACCAAGTTCGTAAATGCGCATGAAACTGCCTTCTGTATATTTAGTATGTGATCGAACTGGTGTTTCTAATAGAGCTGCTGCAGCAATTGCAAGTGCAGTTCTTCAGGATAGTGGCCTCATAGTGAAGAGGACAAAAGTAAAGTAATTGATAGAATGAAGATTAGAAGAGAATGGTCAAATAATCGAAAAAAACTGCACAGAAAGCCATAATGAAAGCAATACAACAACTAACAAAGGACTTTATTTTGACGGAAGACGAGACAAAACTTTAGTACAGGAAAATATAGGGTGGAAATATTACAAAAAAAACCGTTGTAGAAGAACATGTGTCACTTATTGAAGAGCCTGGATAGAAATATTTGGGACATGTGGCACCACGTTCCAGCACTGGGAAGGATATTAAGGATAGGATTGTGTCGTTTTATAATGTTAATAACCGATCTCTAGACATCACTGCTGTAGGATGTGATGGAATTGTGACTAACACTGGAACTAATAATTGTGTCATCTCTTTACTCTCTTGGAAGCTATGAGTGACTTGAGTACAGACCAAAGTTATTTATTGGAAATGTGCCATGCAGTCTCTCTTATGATCCATCTATGAGGAAGCCAGGTAAACTTGCGCATTCAAGGTGGCTGGCAATGGCAAATAACCTACTTCGTTTGTATGTGGGGATAGATAATCTACCAGAAAATCTTTATAAGTTGGCAGAATACATTCTTAAAGTATATGCACCTGTCTGGTTCAACATAAAGCTGAAACCATTATTTATTCATGGCGCAAAGCACTTATGGAGACTTATAAAGTATTCCCGATACTTCTCAGAGCACCTTCGGAAATGTAATTGATCCAGTCATTTAAAGAAACGCCTACTTTGCAGCACCTGAAAACTTTATGCCGTGTTTGATGCCGACGAACGCCAACACGTGAGAATGGTTTACGTCGACAACTTAAAGCCAGGACGGAACAGAAAAAAGGAATAAGAAAATTTGTTATTCCAGCTATAAACTTCAAAGCTGAAGACTATATTTATGTGATCACTTGGTATGACATCAAAGTAACAGAGCCACCAATAACCAAGCGCATAAGTGAGGAGGAATTAAAACTGTTTATAACAAGTACAGCACAAGCTAATGAAGAATGTGGTGGAAAAATATATAATGATATTGTCTTCATAATCTTTTTTACACAACGAAAAAAAAGTTATCGTTGAGATGTATAAAATTAGGTTTATTGGGTGCCACTCCTAGGAACTAGGAGAAAGAATAATAAAAAAATAAATAAAAAAACTTCAGCTCGACTTACTTTGACAGAGGCACGATGACTCTTAATACTCGATACCACTGGGTGTGCTCGGGAGCGTTTATCTGGATATTACAAGTTTAAAGATAATGGCACTACCTTACTTACAACAATGGTGTGCTGTAAGTCCCTACAAGAGTTTAAAGAATACTCAAAATAAATCATGAACAATTGAAATAAAATGGATCATTGAATGAAATGTACTAATTTTAAATTAAATTAAAAAAATAATTATTGAAATTTATGTGTGCTATTATTATTGTTTCCTTGTTACCACATCCCAATCTTACCTATGGAATTCCAAGTAAATACAATTCTAACATGACAAAATAAAAAAATAAAACATATTTTATTTCATCCATTCTTAAACAAAATTTATCAATTATAATTATCATCTCTGAGCATGGTTAAATTTAGGAGTTTATAATAAAAGAGCAAAAGAGAATAAAAATATACATAGGTTAAGCATATAATATGATAAATGTAGTTGTGAGTAAACCAACAAAATAAATATTTAGTATTGTTAAAAAAAATGAATGGCATTAATATTTTTACATAAAATAAAATATTGGATTTAATAAAGTGTCTGAATATATTTAGTTTTTTTCTGAAAGTTTTATATTATTCCTGGATTCTTGATAATAAAAGAAAATATAAATATTTATATTTATAGATGAAGTTTTGACTGGATCTCACCACGAAAAATATGCTGTGTTGAAACAGCAAAAATGTAAGAAATTTGTTTCCTCTTCTTAATTACTAATTATCCACAGTTTCCGAATACCAATAGACTATAGTTCTTCTTTGGACACTCAGTTTTCTATTGATATATTGATATCACACTTTTGAAACGGGTTTCCATTTTAAAAATAAATTTATCAAGGAACCACGCAAATTGTATTCCATACTTTAAGAACGCCGAGATAGAAGACCCTAATTTTCTTTAAAAAGTGTTCCAAGAATGAAGTTTAAAAACTTTCCATATTATTCCAAGTCCAAAGAGAAAACTAATAAATTAAAACAAAAGATAAAATGTTGGCTATGGACTAGAGATGAATATAAAATAAAATGCAAATTTAATATAAATATTGAAATATATGTCAATGAATATGAACAATGTTTCTTAAAAGAATTAAAATGTCTATTTCCATCTACCAAAATTGAAACGCGCGCTAGTTTGGAAGTATTTACATCACGTCCTCTTTTTCTTACTTCTTTTAAATCGCGAGACCCACCATTCACTTGTTTACCATATCTGCGCATGCCTTGAAATAAATCATGGCCGACATTGAAAATAAATAAAGAAAAGTCAAAAAACTTCTTGGAAGGAAATTATTATGTTTAATAAAAGGTAAGTGTTCTTCCTTAGGTCAAAATTCCTTATTTACATTAATTAAAATAGTGTTAGACGTTCTATATTCTGTCCTTTTATTTTTTTGAATGGAAGTAAATAGTATCATTTGTCACGCCGGCGACACAGCGTGTTTCAAACGAAAATAAATTGGAAACTATTTACAAAGATTAGAAAAATATAGGGAAATACATGGTAGGGTGGCAAATAACGTTACAAGACCTTCCACCAGTAGACTTTCCCCATTATTAGTGTCATACGCAAGCCGTTGAAAGGATGGTGAAATTAGTTACTGAATCATCATTGGCCGTGTGTGGGCCTTCACAAGAGATGGATTTTTGAACGCGAAAATAGAATCGTACAAATTTATGCCAATATTTGAAACTAAGAAACATTTCATTATAAAAGTAAATTGACAATGTTAATCTTTAACAAAAAAGATTAATGCCATTTTTTCTTATTCTGTTGAATATTTTTAGTATAATATAGGGTACTTATTATATATATAGTGACAGGTTTTATTCTGTAGTGAATGTATGTTTATTTTATAACACACACATATATATATATATATATATATATTATATATATATATATATATATATATACAAGAAAACTATAGTATATATCTGTTTTGGATAGTATAATTGTATTCATTGAAATTCCATAAAAAAAATCACAAAAATGCGATATATTAACAAATATATTGCACTAGAATAAATATCTTCTTGTAAAACTTTCAAAGGTTTAAATGAAAAATATGCTTTCATATATGTTGTCAACAATATTATTTAAAGTAATAAAATTAAAAATTATAGTCCAAAAACCTTTTTTGAACATTTAATGTTTTTACTTAAAAGTTCATTTTTAAGGACTTTGCGGCACCTCAAAATATTTTCATAGAGCTTCAAAATTTTGTAGTATTAAGACTGATCCTAAAAGGCAACTTTTGCGCCCTATTAGAAAACTTTATTTTAAAAAAAAGTGTTTCAACCTCTATTTTCATTCCACCCTAGTGACCGTAGCTAAGAGTGTAACCTTGGTACAACATGTAGATAAAAGGATTGTTTGGCTCACCGATTCTGCCCCCATTTGGCTCATCTCGACAAGGCTCCACACAACAAACACATCACGGCACGACTCGTATCTGACTGAACTGAGGGAGCGTGGTTTGCTGCCCGACTCTAATTATGCCTCGCCCATAGAAAAACAAGATACTTGCGCAGATTCGTTGCGCACCAACGAGAGTGTTGTGAAAGTAACGGATCTATTGAGCGGCGCACTTTTTGAATCATGCTGAGACTTTGTGATCAAGTTCCAGAACAGTGCTACCCCCTTACCCCTCTACCAATCCTTGCTTCCCACGCTTTGAGACCACGTGACTCCTATCATGTGTATATAATGGCAGGACTCTGTAGTGCCAGTACACATTTCGCTACAATCTCTAGGTGAGACACTTTGGTCTTTGTTAGGTTTAGCTTTGTTTATTTCTAAATTCTGTTTGGCACTAATGATTCAAAATTACCGTTTAGCGATGTTATGTTAAAACTCAATCTTTATTTTTGTCAGGTCTGCTGGATTTTGATTAGAGACCATGGTACAACGTAATACCATTGCACAGTTGGATCCAAAATATTTGTCAGATAGGGCAACTCTCTTTATCCGCTTCATGGATGGGTTTACATTTTAAAGCACCGCCATTTTAAGTGCAATATTCTATTGGACTATATCATTTTGATATTTTGATAAACTTATGTTTAGTGATTATGTCACGTGCTATTAATGAGAAGATAGTTTATTGGAGGTTTATATTTTGTTGGTTAAACCAGGGGCCGCGAGCCTGCGTGCCTATTCTTCTAACTTTGTTCGTATGTTAGGTTTCTCAACTGTAGTAAATTTTTTTATAATAGATCTTTATTGTACTTTATATTGCGCCCAGTAATGGCTGTTAAGATAATCTTTTATCTGGAACACATTGATTATTACTCTAATAAATTGAGAGTCACCGATGGTGGCGGGCTATTATCCTTATGATATTACCTAAGTCTATGGGCTACTATTGCTATCTTTCATTGTTATTATAATCTCTATCAAATTTGTACGAAGGTCAATTTAACCGTACATTTGTTGGAATTGTTTGATCGGACCTTTTTTGAGCTTGGGGTCATGCCCCAGATCTTTTATTTTGTTGTTATTATTATGTTTTGGGCATTGTGTATGGATTCAGCGTCTAACGCTAGGCATGTTTCACTCTCTCATTGAGTTTTTGTCATTTTGTTGAATAAAAACTAAAACTCTCTTGTAACCAACCTGACTGTTATTTATGGGTATAAGAGTACACAAAGGGGGGGTTACAAGAGGTAGTAGAGTGGGTGGTAACAACTGCATGTAATAAAAATTTCAAAGAGTTCAATGTAAGATTGCCACGATTCATCATCACTGCTAAATTGGGTCATATTACTAAGTAACGACATCCCAACTTGAGGTTGAAAAACGTGTTAAATGAAATAATTTCCTTTTTTTTCTTGTCGCCAGTTGCAATGCATTAGCTTACTTTACCTTGTCACCAATTGTAACATACTAACGCTTAACGTTACTCACTTAATTCAATGGGAAATATTGAAATAATTTAGGTGGACTTACGAACACAATAAATACTCAGTTACATTGTGACGGTGGACAGAAATGGACTGAGGTGTGATAAAATTGACAAAAAGATTGCAGGTTTTAGGCAATGGCGTGAGCAAGGGCGTTTCACAAAATATATTTTAGGAATGGGGGGGTTAACCAGTGTTTTTCCCAACTCTAAGCCTTTCGAAATTAGAAAAAATTCTAAATAGCAAAGGAGAGTACAAGGGCAGTGTTGAGAACCGAGGGGAGAGGAGGGTGTGGGGGGAGGAAGGCTCACGGGAAAATTTTAAAATTAGGGGAGATAATCAAGCCTGTGAACCGAGCTTTTAGGCAACTGGATTTTTAAATTTATTTGTTGATCCTGGATTTTTCAAGCTACAAGGCTTTTTCAGTGCATGAGGGAATTACTAGAATTATTATGTATTTCCCTTTACCTGAATCTGAGTGAGATATCCAAATGAGCTTAAATGTATTTATTTAGATTTGTAGATATCGTGTATTTTTATATTAAAAAATATCACTGACTTTATTACAGCGGTTTCCAACATTTTGTGGTTTATGACCACAACTTTTCTCTTTGCGGCCATCGTGACCCTTTGATAACTTAAAAGCATTCAAATCCTAGTTTTTAAGTTCTGTTTACTGTGTATTACTACCAGCCAGGGCTATCTAAATTTAACTACACCAGTGAGATAGGTAAAATTTAGAGGAAATGTACCCTTATTTGCATGGAGGGATATTAGGATAAACTACCCTACCCCTGGGCAGAATTAAAATCCTTACTTCCCCTTCACCTACAAACCAAACCAAAAGAGTGTGACGTTAAACCTGCAAGTCCACTAATGCTTGTTTAAACTATTATAAACAGGGATTCGAACATACATTTTTATCAGTTCTGGTTCCGGTTCTGGTTCCGGTTAGAGCACAATAAAGGTTTTGGTTCTTTTCGGTTCTTGATAGTTTTCCGGTTCTGGTTCTTTAAATTTTTTAAATTTTCAGCACAGCGTCTTTCTATCAACCCGGTCTACGTCAATGCACTAGATTTCATAATGGTCTTTTAATGAATAAGGAAGATTATATTTTTTATATATAGATTAAGTGTATACGCATTTGCGTGGAAAGAGAGCGTAGAGCCACTTTGGAAATAATACTCTGGATCAAAAGTATTACTGGTTTAAAAAATATAATAACGTACCTTAAAAGTCATTGGCATGAAAAGTAATCAAATTCATTTTCGTTGGAGCTGATTGATAGTAAACTTTACTGCTCTTAATGTTTTACTTATCAAAGTTACACAAAGTATTCGTTTCCTTAAGGTTCACTTTCAGTGAGGAGAACTGTGTGTTTTCTTGCTGATCGATAATCGTCCTAAGAGATTCGAATGTATTCCTTGCTAGTCTTACGGAAGAGATTCGATTCTCTTAAGGCTATTTTATAAATATGGCCTAAAATAAGAGATGAGACAATGAAATGAAATACAATAAAGAGGAATAGAGGAAGACCTATGGCATGATCGATATAGATGAAGATCAGATATCGTAAGATTACGTTAACCAGTATAGATCGAGCGATATAATATAATTATTATCTTATATAAATATGCTATATTTTAGAATAGTTTCCCAGGTGAGATCTACAATATAATATTGGAGGAACATTAACATACAATATTTTGCAACAGACCAAAAGGTGACGTATCATCTACTTGGAAGAAACCGCACAAAATTTAGCTTTGATATCGTTGATCTTTTGGTGCTAGCGTGTTACTGAATCGTTTATCGTTTTTAAATTACTAGTAATTTATTATTTTGTTCATAAAGTCATAGGTATTGTACATAATTATTTATGATATTCAGAAATCTTAGTAACACATTTACCACATTAATATGTTCTGATATATAATATAAATATGCGAACAATTTTAATGTATCATAAATGTCCAAATGTCTCATAGACCTATTATGTGTAAAATAGGGCAATACATACCCGAAGGTTTCCTTTTTTCTAACACGTTGGTATGCAGACGACATCTCGAAACCACAAACACCTATCCACTCATAATATAGAGCTCACGGGTCTTTCCAAATTGAATGATAAAATCACTTAAATGATCAAAATAATTATGTTAGTTTTAAATGGCTACTCTTAGTGACAACACATCAATGCTTTTGTATGATTGCAGTTAAGTTAGGGCTCATAAAACACAAGGTATAATCGGAAATATTGTATTCCTACAACAGAATCTATGAATAGACGAGTTTTCTTGGTTGACCTGGTATCGATGTTAACGAAATGTTCATGACTAAGACGATACCAGAGCTCGGTTTGGTAACACTTTCCTTGACCAGACTAAAGAATATGGTTACGACCAATGAGCCGAGAATTTGTGCACCAATTTCAAAACAGCATCACTTCTTCTTTTAGATTCAAACGAGTATAACTTCGTATTCAACAGATTTTAAGTTTTTGTAAATTAAAATGGTCAGAAATTACTAACTAGAAATACATGACAGTAAGTAGGTACTTAAAAACAGTTTAGTTACGGATAAAAGAGATTACTATATGATCTAGCTAGACCAATCTAGTTAAGACTACATACGGAACATACCTAATGTTTTCGTAAGGTTATTTTTGGAAAGATGTGTTTAGCCTGACATGTTGTGTAAATACAAATCTAGCTAAGAATTAAATTAATAAGCTAATTTTCCGTAGATTTGCAGTACATTTAACATGACAACACAAATTCTCCCAACAGCTGTTCGATCTACTCCACCCCAGCCGCCATTTTTGTTTAAAAAGAATCTATAAATCTTTTTGTCAAACAGAACTACTTGTTCGAAAACACTCGATACCAAGACGTAACCAAGTCAATGGCGAAAACTCGCCTAACTTAATATATTGTTTTGTTCTGTTTGCACTGCATGACACAAGCAAGAGGCAACGATATTGATAATAATACCTTATTGGTTTTATTTGATAGTCAACTTTGTTAATACTAGAGACACACGCAAGGTTGACTATCGATCAGCGGTCAATACCGAATTGTTAGTTCATTTCATTCGAATACTCTGCTCTGGATGACTATAGAATGAAAACTGTCGAAAATAATTCGATAGTTTGGAAACAAAATTTCTTATCATTCAATACTGAAAACTATCTGATTGATACCATTTTGGAAGTTCAAAGACGGGCATGGTTGGATTTCTGAAATATTCATTTCTTAGATGCAAATGTGTATTAAGAATGTGAGGGTGGTTAGGCCTACTTTATTATATAGTATCCAAATGATAGATAGATAGATTTGCTGTTAATATTATTGTGAGTGAGTGGATAAGAGATTATGAGAAATAATATTGTAATTAAAATTGCGGATATCATGATGGAATAAAAATAAAAATATTATATTTTTTGTTAATTATGCTTGAATTAAGAGATCGGAATATAATATCACCCTGGACATGTAAAGATTATGCTGTGGGCTATTCTTCTCATTTAAAGAATAGAACATGAATCCTTCTCTGCGGGACCTCTAAGTAAAACTAGAATAGACATCTACAAAGAGGGTACGAGAGAGGGAAAGGGAATCATATCTATTTATCATATCACTTTTTATTTGAAGCTAATTAAAACTAGTTTCAATAATTGATCTCTATAATATAACTGGATGGACATCTGTGGCTGAAATTTTCAAGCTGTCGTCTGCATACTATTGTGTAAGAGAGAAGAAAGTTTTCAGGTATTTCTTTCTCTCTTATGCCCGTACAAGGCAATGTGGCATTTTCACATCGTTCATTAATTTGATTGAATATATGAAATACATCAAAGGGTGATTAGTTAAATAACATAAATATGTTAGTAATAGTTTTTAAGAGTATAACTGTTAGAAACAGCACTCAAGTTGGCATTGGAAAACAATGTTTTGCGTTGCTTAGAGACTTTTGTAAACAAGCTTATAGTTGTTACTGTTGTAATGGTAGATTGTATTGCTTTAGAGATTTGTGAGACAATAGTACTGTAATGTTCTCTGTATTGTGATTTTACTGTATTCAAAATAATATATTTATTTTTCCGTATCAATTTGTACCTAACATCTGGCGACCGTGACAGGACTCAGTTGGAAAAATGAGTGATATTAACAGTTTGAATAGGAAACGTGGTGTATATCGCAGAACTTTTACAAAAGCAACAAATTCACTAAAAGTGTTGCTGGAGATGGAAGAAATGGATATCATTGCGATCCAAGGAAATTATACGTTGCTGGAAGAAAAGGCTAACCTCGTACACAGTTTGGATCAAGAGATCTTTCAACACCTCATAGAGACAGAGGTGAGCGAAGAAGACCTGATCAATGAGGTAGAGGTAGTGGACGACTACAAACGTAAGTTCCATGTTTTAGCAGCTGCAATCTCCGATGCTGTTGCTGGTCGGAAAAAAGAACATGAAAATGAGGCTCACTATTCTGTAAGTACTAACCACAATTTAAGAAGTAAATATCGTCTTCCAAAGATTGAATTCCAAAAATTCAGTGGAAATTTACGAGATAGGTTGGGTTTTTAGAACCAGTTTCAGAAAATTGACGAGGATCAGGAGTTAGATAATGCAGACAAATATGAATATCTCATCCAGGCAACTTTACCCAATTCCAAATATTGTCGACAGTTTCCCGGCCACTGGAGAAAACTATCCCAAAGCCATACAGAAACTTAAATCACGTTATGGTAAAGATTCTTTATTGGTAGAGGTTTACACTAGAGAATTATTATCACTAATGAATGCCAGCAGCGTTCCTGATGTCTCTTCTCTGTATGATAAAATCGAAACTCACCTTAGTGCTTTGGAGAGTCTAAAGGTAACTTCAGATAAATATGCTGCAATGTTGTTCCCTATGATAGAATCATGTTTGACTACAGATATGTTACGCGCTTGGCAGAGGAGTGGTGGAGGAAAGGAAAAGGAGCCTGAAGAAAATCTTAAGAATTTGATGAAGTTCCTGGAGAATGAAGTAGAAGGGGAGGAGAGGATCAAGCTTGTTGTCAAAACTCCACCTAAAGGTACCATCATACTAACCCTGATAAGTCAAAAGGTAAGAAGAAAGATTCTGAAAGTTACAATGAAGATATATTACCTTCAGCAGTTGCTCTAGTGGAGTGGTAGTCCTCTGGTAGCATGTATATTTTGTGATAGGTCTCATGTTAGTGACAACTGCTTCTTAGCAAAGAAGATGACTTTAAGGGAAATAATCTCCCTTTTGAAGGACAAGAAAGCATGTTTTCTTTGTTTGAAGACAGGTCATATTTCAAAAATGTGCAGAACTAAGTTAAAATGTGATTTCTGTAGTAAAAGACACAACAGTATAATATGTCAAGACTCAAAGCACTCAAGAGATGCTTCTAATATGAAACTTCAGTCTCATTCTTTGATTTCCAACGAAAAGGAGAGTAGCAGTGGGTTGCCGAATGTGCTTTTACAAACTTTGAAGGTTAGGTTAGTTAGAGGCACCTCTGTTGTAGAGGTCAGGGCAATGCTTGATACTGGTAGTCAGAGATCTTATATTCTTGACTCAGTAGCAGAGAAGTTAGGTTACCCTTGTCATCGCATTGAAACCCTATGACACTCGCTGTTCGGTGGTGTAGTAACCGAAGAAAGACTACATTCATGCTATAGGATATTTTTGGAAATTTTGGGGAAATTTTATGCATGCAATTTTGAAGTCTTAGGGGAACAAGTGATTACAGGGTACCGTTATTTTCAAAAGGGTTCATGGTTGAAGGAACTTAAGGCAAAGAAAATACATATCAATGATGATGAAGGTCCCATTGAGGTATTAATAGGAGCTGATGTAGCTGGAAAGTTAATGACAGGACAAATATGTAGACTGAGTAACGATCTTGTTTGTATTGAGACCCTGCTTGGATGGACCATAATGGGCAAAGCAGTTTCCAGTGATTATTCTGTTTCGACCAACGTTGTTACCTCTCTCTATATTGGAGATATTTCTGTGGAAAACCTGTGGGAGCTAGACGTACTTGGCATTAGTGATCCTGTCGTAATAAAAACTAAAGATGAAGCAAAAGCAGCAACAATGGAACATTTCCTACGAACGGTATGTATAAATGAAAAAAAAGGTATGAAGTTCATTTGCCTTGGAAGGACAATCAACCGTTTCTTACATCCAATAAGGTCATGGTTGAGAAAAGGCTATTAAACACTGACAAGAAATTGGAAACCCTTGGACTACGTGAGAAGTATGGTAGTATTTTTACTAAGTGGAAAAAGGACAAGATTATTGAGCCTGCTCCAGAGGATGGGAGTTTCAAACATTATCTACCTCATCGCGCTGTATTGAAGGAAACAAGTACGACTACGCCCGTGCACCCTGTATTTGATGCCTCAGCAAAAGAGTTTGGAACCCCTTCTCTAAATGATTGTTTGTATGATGGTCCCAACCTAATTGAATTGATCCCGGCTATCCTTCATAGATTCAGGGAGAGGAAAATAGGAATTGTTGCAGACATTAAAAAGCTTTTCTTCAAATAAGTATCCGTGAAGAAGATAGGAACTATCTCGGTTTTATGTGGTGGAATGAATCTGAGCATATCTATGAGATCTTCAGACATGCAAGTGTGGTATTTGGCTTAACCTGTAGCCCCCTTCCTCTTGGTGGCAGTTTTGGAGTATCATTTGAGGAAATATTTACAAAAACCACGTTTCAATCCTCTGATCATTAAGAGACTTCTACAGAGCTTCTATGTAGAAAACGTTGTCACGAGCATTTACGGTGAATTAGAAGTAGATCAGTTTATCCGGCAATCTAGTGAGGTCTTATCTGAAGGCAGATTTAATTTGAGAGGATGGCAATTCACGCAAACGAGGGAAAATCTACACCTCTTTCTTCTGTCTTAGGAATGTTGTGGGATCGGCAAAATGATACGTTGCTTCTGAATGTGGACTGGTTGAATAGGTGTAATGTAGGAGAAGTGACGAAAAGGAAAATTTTGTCTCTTGCGCAAAGAATTTTCGATCCTGTGGGAGTGACCTGTCCCGTTACTCTATGTGCAAAACTGTTGATTCAGAGGACATGGAAGACTCGCATTGGATGGGATACAGAGGTAGATGAAAAATCCAAAGCTGAGTTTCTCACCTGGGTAAATGATCTGCTTCTACTGGTGGAAATCAAGATTCCTCGGTGGTTTGGAAGAAGTGATTGTGTACAAATTCATGTCTTCTGTGACGCCAGTCAACATGCTTATGCGGCGGCTGTTTTCGTTAGATGCGAATCCAGTGATCATCACACAAGCGTGCAGTTATGTGAAGCAAGATCACGCGTAGCCCCCCTCAAAAAATAACTATCCCTAGATTAGAATTGTTAGCAGCTACAATTGGTGCGAGGTTGCTAAGAGGTGTGCTGGAATCTACTTGTTTGAAGGTTCTTGATGTTTTTTTATGGTCGGATTCTTCTACAGTGCTGGCGTGGATTTGTAGGAATGATAATTGGTCTGTTTTTGTAAGAAATCGGGTGAATGAGATCAGGAACTTGACCGATCCCAGTCGTTGGAGACATATTCCAGGTTCAATGAACCCAGCTGATTTGCCATCACGTGGTTGTTCTGTTTCTCAGCTGGTAGATTCCCGATTGTGGGAGGGCCCTGCCTGGTTACACGAATCACCAAACTGTTGGCCTCGAGCAGAACCTGTGTATGACGAAAAAGACATATTTGAGGAGATGAAGAAAACTCCAGTGAATTCTCCTACTATAGTCGACAAAGTTTCAACCTGGTATGCAAGATATTTTTCCAGTTATCGAGGAATAGTTCGTCTAATTGCATGGATTCTTCGTTTCTGGAAGAATTGTCTAGGACGAGAGAAAATTTCACAAGAAAATCTAGAAGCTAGTGAGCTAGAGAAGGCTGAAATTAGACTCATTAGTTTCATTCAAAAGGAAAATTTCCACGTACCATCTAATAAACGATTATCCTCGCTAAATCCTTTTGTGGAAGACGGTGTCCTCAGATTTAAAACACGATTACTCCTTAGAGAAGATTTGAAGCTGTTCAGATTCCCCATGATTCTCCCAGCACCCCATGTTGTTGTTTCCCTTCTCATCATGGAAGAGCATGTGAAACAAAATCACATCAGAGTGAACTTCTTCTTAATCACCTAAGACAACGTTTCTGGATTATTGGTGGGAGGAGAACTGTGAGAGAAGTTATAAGTCATTGTGTCAGATGCCGGAGGCATGAGGGAAAACATGCGTAGGTAGCTCCAGCTCCTTTACCACTCAACCGCATAAGAGAGGCATCTGTGTTTGAAGTAATAGGGGTTGACTTGGCGGGTCCTTTGTTTCTGAGAGATGAATGTAAAGCATGGATTGTAGTTTTCACTTGTGCTGTCTACCACGCAGTACATCTGGATTTGATTACTTCTCTCTCCACCGAAGCTTTCCTTCAAGTTTTCCAGCGTTTTGTTGCTCGAAGAGGGCATCCTTCTGTTATTTACTCTGACAATGGCACCAACTTCACTGGTGCCAATAACGCTTTTCAAACACTTGAATGGGAAAAGATTTCTAAACATAGCTCGGTTGAACGTATCACTTGGAAATTTAACCCTCCTAGTGCTCTATGGTGGGGAGGCTTTGGGAAATGTTAATAAGAGTAACAAAACAATTTTGAAGCGAGTTTTTGGCAAGGCTTGTTCAACTTTCCAAGAAATGCTTACTCTTCCTTGCAGTATAGAAGCTGCCATTATCTGTAGGTCACTGGCATACTTGGCAGAAGATTGTTACGATATAAGTCCTCTCACCCCGGCTTGTTTTCTACAAGAAATAAAGGAAATTGGAGTTCCAGAATGTGATGCCTTGGATGCTAAAAGTCTGAACCGACGAAACCGTCATCTTCTCAATCTAAGAAATGAATTAAAGAATAGATTTCAGCACGAGTATCTGGGACTTTTGGCACTTAGTAAACGGAACAAACAAGTCCACTACTTTGTTCAATATTGGTGATATAGTCTTATTTGGATCAGATGGTTCCAAAAGGATGGAATGGCCCCTGGGAAAAATTGTGGAGTTGTTTCCTGGATCCAATAGCATAACAAGGCTTGCAAGAGTCGTAACTACTAAAGGTGTAATTTTGAGACCCATACAACGACTCTACCCACTAGAGGTTCCTGATGATGGATGTGGAACACTGAGGACCTCGTTCGAGGAGAAGAGATTAGCTTCTTCCGAAGATCCTTCTAGAAAGGAAGTACAGCCTCCAAAGACCACACGTTCTAGCAGAAGAGTCAACGTCCCCTCACGATATACCGATTAGTTGAGGATATCCATCCTCAATGGTGGGAGGATGTTAGAAACAGCACTCAAGTTGGCATTGGAAAACAATGTTTTGCGTTGCTTAGAGACTTTTGTAAACAAGCTTATGATTGTTACTGTTGTAATGGTAGATTGTATTGCTTTAGAGATTTGTGAGTCAATAGTACTGTAATGTTCTCTGTATTGTTATTTTACTGTATTCAAAATAATATATTCATTTTTCCGTATCAATTTGTACCTAACAATAACAAAGTTTGAATCTATTAAGTTTTTTCTTTAAATAAGTAGATGTAGCCTAATAAATACGATGATTTTAAAGTAAGCTCACTTTCAAGGCTCTATCTCGTATCAGAACCTACCCTATAGTAGTATTTAGGTAGGATAAAAGACCTTCCAGAAGGAAATTTCTACTTCCGTTCTAAATGGCTGTCCATCCTACCAAAATATTATATATATGATAGTATTCTGGTATGAAATAAAGCGTTTCAGATTAGGATTCTTACTAAAATCAGGGTTTAGTATATACCGTACTTCCTACAAGCCCTGATGAAAATCTCAAGAGGAAACCAGAGGAAAAAACCAAAGCAAACCAGAGCAAACCAAGCTCTGGGTTTTACTCTGGTTTTCTCTATGTTATGAAACAACCAGAGTTAGTGTGGTTCTTTTTGGGTCTCAGGTTTACTCTGGATTAGTGTGGAAACTCTGGAATGCTATGGTTTTTTATTTCTTCATAATTCTCTTGTTTGCATTGAAAACTCCGGTATTGAACTCTCGAATGGTCTGGTTTGCAATGGAATACTATGGTATTTTACTCTGGTTCTCTCAGGGTTGCTATGGTATTTTACTCTGGTCTACGCTGGTTCTCTCAGGGATGCTATGGTATTTTACTCTGGTTAGTGTTTGTTCTGTATGGGATGCTATGGTATTTTACTCTGGTCTACGCTGGTTCTCTCAGGGATGCTATGGTATTTTACTCTGGTTTATGTTGGTTCTCTCAGGGATGCTATGGTATTTTACTCTGGTTAGTGTTGGTTCTGTATGGGATGCTATGGTATTTTACTCTGGTTAGTGTTTGTTCTGTATGGGATGCTATGGTATTTTACTCTGGTCTACGCTGGTTCTCTCAGGGATGCTATGGTATTTTACTCTGGTTTATGTTGGTTCTCTCAGGGATGCTATGGTATTTTACTCTGGTTAGTGTTTGTTCTGTATGGGATGCTATGGTATTTTACTCTGGTCTACGCTGGTTCTCTCAGGGATGCTATGGTATTTTACTCTGGTTTATGTTGGTTCTCTCAGGGATGCTATGGTATTTTACTCTGGTTAGTGTTTGTTCTGTATGGGATGCTATGGTATTTTACTCTGGTCTACGCTGGTTCTCTCAGGGATGCTATGGTATTTTACTCTGGTCTACGCTGGTTCTCTCAGGGATGCTATGGTATTTTACTCTGGTTTATGCTGGTTCTCTCAGGGTTGCTATGGTATTTTACTCTGGTTTACGCTGGTTCTCTCAGGGATGCTATGGTATTTTACTCTGGTTTATGCTGGTTCTCTCAGGGTTGCTATGGTATTTTACTCTGGTCTACGCTGGTTTCTCTCAGGGATGCTATGGTATTTTACTCTGGTTAGTGTTGGTTCTCTCAGGGATGCTATGGTATTTTACTCTGGTCTACGCTGGTTCTCTCAGGGATGCTATGGTATTTTACTCTGGTTTATGTTGGTTCTCTCAGGGATGCTATGGTATTTTACTCTGGTTTATGTTGGTTCTCTCAGGGATGCTATGGTATTTTACTCTGGTCTACGCTGGTTCTCTCAGGGATGCTATGGTATTTTACTCTGGTTTATGTTGGTTCTCTCAGGGATACTATGGTATTTTACTCTGGTTTATGTTGGTTCTCTCAGGGATGCTATGGTATTTTACTCTGGTCTACGCTGGTTCTCTCAGGGATACTATGGTATTTTACTCTGGTTTATGTTGGTTCTCTCAGGGATGCTATGGTATTTTACTCTGGTTTATGTTGGTTCTCTCAGGGATACTATGGTATTTTACTCTGGTCTACGCTGGTTCTCTCAGGGATACTATGGTATTTTACTCTGGTTTATGTTGGTTCTCTCAGGGATGCTATGGTATTTTACTCTGGTTCTCTCAGGGTTGCTATGGTATTTTACTCTGGTTTATGCTGGTTCTCTATGGTATACTATGGTATTTTAATCTGGTTTATGTTGGTTCTCTCAGGGATGCTATGGTATTTTACTCTGGTTTGGTGTTGGTTCTCTATGGAATGTTATGGTATTTTACCCTGGTTTGTGTTGGTTCTGCATGGGATGCTATGGTATTTTACTCTGGTTAGTGTTGGTTCTGTATGGGATGCTATGGTATTTTACTCTGGTTGGTGTTGGTTATCTCTGGAATGCTATGGTATTTTACCCTGGTTAGTGTTGGTTCTGTATGGGATGCTATGGTATTTTACTCTGGTTAGTGTTGGTTCTGTATGGGATGCTATGGTATTTTACTCTGGTCAATGCTGGTTCTCTCAGGGATGCTATGGTATTTTACTCTGGTTGGTGTTGGTTATCTCTGGAATGCTATGGTATTTTACCCTGGTTTGTGTTGGTTCTGTATGGGATGCTATGGTATTTTACTCTGGTTAGTGTTGGTTCTGTATGGGATGCTATGGTATTTTACTCTGGTTGGTGTTGGTTATCTCTGGAATGCTATGGTATTTTACCCTGGTTAGTGTTGGTTCTGTAGGGATGCTATGGTATTTTACTCTGGTTAGTGTTGGTTCTGTATGGGATGCTATGGTATTTTACTCTGGTTGTGTTGGTTCTGTATGGGATGCTATGGTATTTTACTCTGGTTGGTGTTGGTTATCTCTGGAATGCTATGGTATTTTACCCTGGTTTGTGTTTGTTCTGTATGGGATGCTATGGTATTTTACTCTGGTCTACGCTGGTTCTCTCAGGGATGCTATGGTATTTTACTCTGGTTGGTGTTGGTTATCTCTGGAATGCTATGGTATTTTACCCTGTTTAGTGTTGGTTCTGTATGGGATGCTATGGTATTTTACTCTGGTTGGTGTTGGTTATCTCTGGAATGCTATGGTATTTTACCCTGGTTAGTGTTGGTTCTGTATGGGATGCTATGGTATTTTACTCTGGTTAGTGTTGGTTCTGTATGGGATGCTATGGTATTTTACTCTGGTTGGTGTTGGTTATCTCTGGAATGCTATGGTATTTTACCCTGGTTTGTGTTTGTTCTGTATGGGATGCTATGGTATTTTACTCTGGTTAGTGTTGGTTCTGTATGGGATGCTATGGTATTTTACTCTGGTTAGTGTTGGTTCTGTATGGGATGCTATGGTATTTTACTCTGGTTGGTGTTGGTTCTCTCTGGGATGATCCTGTATTCGACTCTTGTCTATGCTGGTTCTCTCTGGAATGCTATGGTATTTTACTCAGGTTCTTTCTGGGTTGCTATATTATATGTTGGTTCACAAGTTTAAATCATGGAATGGAGATCTAGTAATTGAAAAACACATTTACAAGAGAATTCAATAAAAATAATTTTAATAAGGATTAAAAATAAAAGGTGCATTATGGTTATATTTTGTAATTAAGATTAATAAAAGATACATTAAGTAACTATGATAAAAAATAAAAGGTTAATTGTACATATAATTTAGTTTACATTTTTTTAAATTAGAAATATATTCATCTCATTAGTCGTCACTAAATAATTTATTGAAAAAATAAATTGATTTTTCTTTAATAGTTCCATCTTCGCCGTTTAGATCTTAGATATATTTTATTTCTACTATCTCAAAATGGAGATCATTTGCAAATCTAACCTGGGCAAACATTTTACGCAAACAGAAATAAACTTTTATATAGGAATAGCGTACTTGTTTGAATATAAATTTCAAGACGAAAGATCGTTGATGGTGAGAAATTCATAACGGTTGAGGCGTCAACTTTTGAAGAAACAGTCATACCAACATCACTGCGAAAATGTCGTCCAAAAGATTTTAATTTTTTTTCAACTCACATTTAATAATATATATTTAAATGGGTTTTTTTAATCGCACATACATTAATGTAAAATTAAATATAATGTAATAACTAAATTACTCAATAATATTAATTTTGTTTTGTGTTCCCTCCTTTCATGGTTGTTCTTCATTATTATGTTTTTTTAAACTTTAATCATATAGACTGTGTACTTGGTATGATTATTTTCATTTTCTGCTTTCGCGTACTCTCTTAATCTTTTATAGGGTATGCGCTAACCCTAAATTTGATTCATTGAAGCTTGGACACGTTTATTAATATTAATAGCTTTTTGTGAGTGTTATTTATTCTGAATGTTGCAGTAGGTATCACGTTCATCCAATAACCGCGCATCTAAATATTTACCTATTATTGAGATGTCTCTTAAAAGAAAGCAATATTTGGAACTAAATTATAGACCAGGCAAGGCTATCCCAAGGACTGCTAAATGAAGGTTAACATCTTGGGAAACATGTTCTGAAAATAAAGACACACTAAGACGTATAATTAAGAATAAGAAAGTATTTTTTTATTTTTGTTGTCACCTTTAGCATCAATATGACGTAATAAACGTGGTTGTCTAGTGTTAGACAAGCAACCCACACAATTGTATGGGGTAGGCCTATGTAGGCAACAGTTCTCTGCTTAAGTCCCTGTGAAATTAATTTAAAAATAAACAAGCCTTCACACCTTTCAATATTAAAGGCACACATATATTAGTTTGGTTCGTATTGGTTTGGCCCATCCCAGAGAAAACCAGAAAAAAATTACAGTTCCAGAGGTTTCCAGATAAAGCCTGGTTCGTGTTGGTTTGGGCTGTCCCAGAGAGAACCAGAACGAACCATAGCCACATAGTATTCCGGACAAAGTCTCTTTCGTATTCGTTTAGATCGTCCCAGAGAGAACCAGACTAAACCGCAAACCCAGAGTATTCCAGACAAAGTTTGATTCAGATTCGTTTGACCCGTCTCAGAGAAAACCTTAAAAAACTAAAATTCCAGAAAAATCATGGTCTGTATAAATTATCCCAGATAAAACCAGAAAATACTACAGTTCTAGAGTTTACCAGATAAAGTCTGGTTCATATTGGTTTGGCCTTTCGCAGAGAGAACCCGTAAAACTACAGTCCCAGAGTGTTGCAGACAAATTTTGGTTTCCATTGTTTATTTCAGTACATAAGAGAACCAGACTAAACCACAGACCCAGACTGTTCCAGACAAAGTTCGGTCCGTATTAGTTTGTTCCATCCCAAAGATAACCAGACTAATCCACAGTACCAGAATGTTTCAGACAAAATCTGGTCTGCATTGGTTTGTTCGTTCCAAGCAAAGTAAGGTTTTCATTGGTTTGTTCCGTCCAAGTAATAACCAGAAAAAACCACAGTCCCATAGTGTTCCAGACGAAGTCTGGTTTGCATTGGTTTGTTCAGTCCCAGAGCTAACCAGAAAAAAACCCATAGTCTCAGAGCGTTCCAAGCAAAGTCAGGTCTGTACTGGTTTGTTTTGTCTCAGTGATAACCAGAAAAAATCACAGTCCCAGGGTGTTCCAGACAAAGTCTGATTTACATTTGTTTGTTCCGTCTCAGAAAGAATCAGTAAAAACCACAGTCACAGAGTTTTCCAGACAACGTCTAGTTTGCATTGGTTTTTTCCATCCCAAAGAAAATCAGGCATAGACCCGGAGTGTTCCATATAGAGTCTGGTTCATAGAGGTTTGGCCCATCCCAAAAAGAACCAGACCAAACCAAAGCCTCGGGGTGTGCCAGGCTAAGTCTGGTTTGCATTGGTTTGGCCCATATTAAAGAGAACCAGACTACATCACATACCCTGATTGACCCAGACAAAGTCTTGTTTGCATTGGTTTGGCCCATCCCAAAGAGAATCATACAAAGCCACATACCTAGAGTGTTCAGGACAAAATCTGGTTTGAGTTAATTAGTCCAGTCCCAAAGTAAAACAGACCAAACCACAGATCAAGAGTGTTCCAAATAAAGTCTGGTTTGCGTTGGTTTGTTCTCTCCCAAAGAAACCCAGACCAAACTATAGATCAAGAGTGATCCAGACCAAGTCTGGTTTGCACTGGTTTGTTCTGTCCCAAAGAAAACCAGACCAAACCATAGATCAAGAGTGTTCCAAATAAAATCTGGTTTGCACTGTTTTGTTATGTCTCAAAAAACCAGACCAAATCTCAGATCAAGAATATTCCAGATAAAGTCTGGTTTGCACTGGTTTCTTCTGTCCCAAAGAAACCCTGACTAAGCCCCAAATCAAGAGTGTTCCAGACAAAGTCTGGGTTGCACTGGTGTGTTCTGTCCCAACCAAACCAAGACCAAACCATAGATCAAGAGTGTTTTAGACAAAGTATGGTTTGCATTGGTTTCTTCTGTCCCAAAGAAACCCAGACTAAGCCCCAGATAAAGAGTGTTCCAGACAAAGTTTGGTTTGCACTGGTTTGTGCTGATCCAAAGAAGCCCAGAACAAACCATAGATCAAGAGAGTTGCAGAAAAAGTCTGGTTTGCACTGGTTTGTTATGTCTCAAAGAAAACCAGACCAAACCACAGATCAAGAGTGTTCCAGATAAAGTCTGGTTTGGACTGGTGTGTTTTGTCCCAAAGAAACCCATACCAAAATACAGATCAAGAGTGTTTCAGATAAAGTCTGCTTTGCATTGGTTTCTTTTGTCCCAACGAAACCCAGACCAAACAACCAATCAAGAGTGTTCCCAATAAAGTTTGGTTTGCACTGGTTTGTTATGTCTCAAAGAAAACCAGACCAAATCACAGATCAAAATGTTCCAGATAAAGTCTGGTTTGCATTGGTTTCTTTTGTCCCAACGAAATCCAGACCAAGCAATAAATCAAGAGTGTTCCCATTAAAGTTTGGTTTGCACTTCCCAAAGAAACCCAGACTAAAACACAGATCTAGTATGATCCAGAAAAAGAGTGGTTTGCATTGGTTTGTTCTGTCCCATAGAAAACCAGACCAAACCACAAATAAAGAATGTTCCAGACAAAGTCTGGTTTTTATTGGTTTGTTCTGTACCAAAGAAAACCAGACCAAACCACATTTCTAGATTGACCCGGACAATGTATGGCTTGCATTGGTTTGTTCTATCCTATAGAAAACCAGACCAAACCACAAATAAAGAGTGTTCCTGACAAAGTCTCAATTGCTTTAGTTTGTCCTATCCCTCAGAAACCAGGTAATACCATAGACAAAGAGCGTTCTAGACAAAGTTTGTTTTCATTGGTTTAATCTAAACCAAAGAAAACCAGACCAAACCTCATATTGAGAGTGTTACAAACAAAGTCTGGTTCGCATTGGTTTGGCCTATATTAAAGAGAACCAAACCAAACGACATACCTTGAGTGTTCCAGACAATGTCTGGTTCTCATTGGTATACTCTGTCCCTGGGAGAACATGACAAATACATAGAAGCCCACACATGAGTAATGGTCTGGATTTCCTTGGTTTTCCTTGGACCTTAAAGAACCATACGAAACCAACTACGGTTTTCCTTGGTTTACTATGGTATACTCCTGTGCTTTTCCACCAGGGCATTGTGTCAGAGGTGAAGGAAAGGTCCAGCACAAACCACAGATAAATAGTGTTCCAAACAAAGTCTGGTTTGCACGGGTTTGTTCTGTCTCAAAGAAAACCAGACCAAACCACAGATCAAGAGTGTTCTGGACAAATGGTGGTTTGCACTGGTTTGTTCTGTCCCAAAGAAACCCAGACGAAACCACAGACCAAGAGTTTTCCAGACAATGGGTGGTTTGCACTGGTTTGTTCTGTCCCAAAGAAAACCAGACCAAACCACAGATCAAGAGTGTTCCAAACAAAGTCTGGTTTGCATTGGTTTGTTCTGTCCTAAAGAAACCCAGACTAAACCACAGATCAAGAGTGTTCCAGACAAAGTCTGGTTTGCACTGGTTTGTTCTGTCCTAAAGAAACCAAGACCAAACTACAGATCAAGAGTGTTCCAAACAAAGTCTGGTTTGCACTGGTTGATCTGTCCCAAAGAAAACCATACTAAACCACAGACCAAGATTGTTTTAGACAAAGGGTGGTTTTTACTGGTTTGTTCTGTCCCAAAGAAACCCAGAATATACCACAGACCAAGAGTGTTTTAGACAAAGTCTGGTTTGCACGGGTTTGTTTTGTCCCAAAGAAACCCAGACCAAACCATAGATCAAGAGTGTTCCAAACAAAGTCTGGCTTGCACTGGTGTGTTCTGTCCCAAGGAAACCCAGACTAAACCTCAAATCAAGAGTGTTCTAGACAAAGGGTGGTTTCACTGGTTGATCTGTTCCAAAGAAACCAAGACTAAACCACAGATCAAGAGTGATACAAACAAAGTCTGGTTGCACTGGTTTCTTCTGTCCCAAAGAAACCAAGACTAAACCACAGAACAAGAGTGTTCCAGTCAAAGGGTGGTATGCACTTGTTTGTCCTGTCCCAAAGAAACCCAGACCAAACCATAGATCGAGAGTGTTCCAGACAAAGTGTGGTTTGCATTGGTTTCTTCTGTCTCAAAGACACCCAGACTAAACCCCAAATCAAGAGTGTTCTGGACAAAGGATGGTTTGTGCGGGTTTGTTCTTTCCCAAAGAAACCCAGACCAAACCACAGACCAAGAGTGTTCCAAACAAAGTCTAGTTTGCATTGGTTTCTTCTGTCCCAAAGAAAACCAGACTAAACCACAGACCAAGAGTGTTCTAGACAATGTCTGGTTTGCACTGGTTGATCTGTCCCAAAGAAACCCAGACCAAACCACAGACCAAGAGTGTTCCAGACAAAGTCTGGTTTGCACTGGTTGATCTGTCCCAAAGAAAACCAGACCAAACCACAGATCAAGAGTGTTCCAAACAAAGTCTGGTTTGCATTAATTTCTTCTGTCCCAAAGAAAACCAGATTAAACCACAGACCAAGAGTGTTCTAGGCAATGTCTGGTTTGTGTTGGTTTGTTCTGTCCCAAGGAAAACCAGATATAACCATAGACACGGAGTGTTCCAGACCAGGTCTGGATTGCAATGGTTTGGCACATACTATCAAGAAACAGGTCAAACCACAGACCCAAAGTGTTCCAGACAATGTCTGGTTTGCATTGGTTCGGCCCTTCCCAAAGAAAACCATTTTAAACCAGAGACCCTGAGTGTTCCAGATAATGTCTGGTTCTCATTGGTATACTCTGTCCCTGGGAGAACCTTACAAACCCATAGCAGCCCACACAAGATTAATGGTCTGGATTTCCTTGGTTTTCCTTGGACCTTAAAGAACCATACGAAACCAACTTCGGTTTTCCTTGGTTTACTATGGTTTACTCCTGTGCTTTTCCACCAGGGAGCCTATAACCTATATTATCATTTGAACTTAGGCCTAAGATTTCTACACAAAGTATGTCATTCAAACAGATGTAATACAGTTTTTAACTAACTTGTTTCATTATAGTTATCGAATTTTCAATATAATATGGTTTCTGAAAGCAATATACAAGATATGAGCCATTTTTTAAAAATTGTGATATAATAATACTTTATACAAGCCTATAACCTAAGTTATAGTTTGAATGTGTGGCAACTACACAAAGTTTGTCATTCAAACAAATGTAATCAAGTTTTAAGATACCGTATTCAATATATTTATCAAACTTTCAATATGATATGGTTTCTGAAACCAATATACAAGCTACTAGCCAACTTTAAATATAGGTAAGTTTAGTATTGGCAGACTGTAAACAACATTGATGATAACTACATATTATTTAAATAAGTTAAACAGAATAAATAAGTAAGTAAAACAGAATTATATATCCTTTGATGTAAAAGTTTCTTCAGGAAAGTGTGCTATAATACTTCACTATTTTCAAACAAAAACACTTTTATTCATCAGAGACATGTTTTCGCACAAGAACATTGAAAGAAATCATTAAATCTTTCCCCCCACAATGTAGCAGACGATAAATTTAAGCGTCACGCTTTGGTCCTTGGCAATGTGTATGTGTATATCCATCCAGTTACATTATATATATCAATGGTTTCAATATAATAAAGCTGGTTGATTCCAGTTAATACTTGTTATATTCTTAAGAAAACCAATCTTTGTTGGTTAACTACAATTCAAACAGGTTGATAATATACCTGGTTGATTCTGATTAAATTCAGTTGAACATTGTTCAAACTGGTTGAATATAGTATGTTTACATATTATTTCTGGTTAAACACCGTTGAAAATCCAACTAGTTTAAAACCGGCATTTGCAGAAGTGTACCTAAGTGTTCAGAAACGACCATGTGTTCTTTCAATGGACAATATTTTGAAAAGTTTTTATTCCAAATAGTTGCTGTTTTTATTAAGTTTGAGTGGAACATAATCCTGAGATGACTCACGTAGATTCAATAATCAATTGGATTAAAAATGTTTAAATCAATTTAAGAAATTAAAATGTTGCTACTAATATTTAATTTCACCTTTACTTTTGATATCTTTTCTTATCAGCCTAAAATATTCCAATAAAATAGGCTGATATACAAGTATTAACTTCAATCTTTCCTATACTATTAAAATTTTATCCATACTAACAAGCCAAAATGTATTTTAAAATAATAAATGTAGGTCTTGGGATGAACTAGACTAAATTTCATAATCCACACTCCTTTACCTATCGAACTTGTCGATAGTAGAGTACTATCGATTTAATAGATACTTTTCATTCGATTCTTCATTGTGCCCACAGTCATTAGTAGTTAATATAAAAATATAGATTTTTTTACCTATCTGTATTTATTAGTATGGAGTGAGTTCATGCTTTTAAAATAAATTTATAAATGAGGGTTTTTTGTTTCTTCCTAAAGGAGAATTGTGATAATACGGGAGGGTGAGTCCCATTACGTCTTTGGTCCTCGCTACTAAATAAACATGGATGACATTTGACAGTTTATTATGAACACATTTCAAGTGATCATTGTCTTTGTTACAGGAATATTATTATTTTGATAGTTTATATTTTATTGTATTTTTATAGTTTTAATTACTAGTGGATTGAAGTTTAGTTCAGGTGTCAATGCCTGAGAGTTAAAACTATTATTTTAGGTGTAAAGTGATTTGGGTTTGGTTTGACAAATTTAATCTATTTGGCTACTAGGCCTACGTACTTTATTATATATACAAAAAATTAATGAAAACTGACTTAAATATTCTCTTTTAGAAATATTATAAGATAAATTATATCGATTTTCAAGCTAGTACCGTAAACTAATCAAAATCTGTATAAATGTTCGTTCTATCACATCTTGGTTATGGCTCGTCTTCAACCTGTCGTACCCGCTTGTCGGAGTAGGAGTAGTATTCCGTAGTCGTAAGACGTATTGTGGTATACAAAATGGACTTTCTACAGTAAATGTAACCCGTAATTAATTTCAACCAGGAATTACTGTAAGAAAACATTTGCACAAAAAATAATAATATCAGACTTTAATTTTATGTAGTTCTATAGCTATCATAGCATTGTTCTCAATTTTAACTTGGTTGTAGCAAGACAAACAATTTCAAATAAATTTAAAAATACTAGGCCTACCTACTGCCTATCACCAAAACTAAAGTCTGTTCAGCGTAGGAATTGTTTTCTGAAAGGCCTTTTTCCCTACCAGAAAGCTATTATATAGTAGGATATTGGTAGGAAAAAAGACCTTTCAGAGAGTAATTCCTACCGTGAATGGAGTATAGCTGTGAAATAAATGCTCACAATTTGCTTTTGTGTAACTTCACTGAGAGTTTACGAGTGATTTGGGTCCATTGTTGGATCTTCTTAGATTCTTCTTTGTAAAGAGGCCTTTTTGTCATAAAAAGGTGGATATTGCCTGACATACATAAAATGTCATCAAAACTAATTTTTGAAACAGTTTTTAGGCTACAGAACCCTTGCATAAATATGATCTTCAATTACAGATGAGTTTATTTAAAAAACAAAATACCATGTTTTATTTGTTCTATAAAATCAATGTTTTATAGGTAATAATTTTTCTCATTGATTTTATCATTTTGGTAGGGATATCATTGTTCTTTATTCCATTTGAAATCATCCCTACCAACAGGTAAGGCAATGAGAACCTTTGTTTCAATATATGTACTGAACATTTTAGTTAAAAATCCAACCTTCAACATTGATGTTTTGAAAACCTATGTTCGATGTCCATCCCGATACAGCATGTCCCTTTTAGACAGAATGGAAATTTGTGCACAATGCTTACATGTGAAGCCAACAAAATGGTCAAAAACAGCCTTTTTAATACATTTTTTATCCAAATATCATTTAATATTTTAACAATACTCAGTATTAGGAACTTCTATTAACTCTTTATCTCCATTAATATTTAATCAGAAATAATCCATGTGCAAAAGTGTTCATGTAAATGTATGATTTATAGCTGACTGTAATGGTTACAGAATGGATTGGTATGTGATGCACGCTCTTAAGTAACAAACATAATTCTTATAATGAGTAATTATTGTTCTAATATTTTGATTCTGAAAACTTTGAATATCTTCTAACAAAACAACCAGAAGTGAATAGTCAAACATCTCAACTTTGTAGGAAATATTTTAGCGCTGATATTTTACTAGTGTACAATATTTATAATGTTTATTAAAAAAAATCTTTAATCTGAGCCTACCTATAAATGTAGTTTCATTAAAAATGTGTATGATAATTCAATATTGTATTTTTTTATTTATTTGAGCATCTTTCATAACTTTTATAGGATTTTCAAACCATAAAAAAAACTTAAAAAATTTTCATTAAAATTTTTCTATTTTAGTCTAAATGCATTTTAAATGGAAAAACAATAGGCCTGGTTGAGTTATTTTTGGATTTATTTATTTTATTTGGGAAATCAATATAAATTGTTTATAGCTAGATATTTAATGAATAATTATTTTTAAATGTATTTTTAAATTCAGGCCAAGTTTAATTAATAGCCTATGAAAATATTGAACTGTAATGACTCCCAAGTAGACACTTTAAATAAAACTATTCTTTCTAAAAATAGAGTTGGGGAGATCATTACTCATGTTGTTTTGTGACAGTTGGTCAACCTGCTTTATGAATCTGAACTCAGTGGAGCTAATCAGTGTAACTGCTTACCTTCTTGAGTAGATAAATCAAGGAAAACATATCTGAGAAACAAATACTTTGTGCTTTGGGGGACTTTTTTTAAACTATAGCATGTGAACAAAATATTGACGACCGGCTGCTAATCTTCAAAGACTAAACTAAACCAAAAAAGATTGTTAGCTTTTTGAAATTATTATTATTATGAATAGTAATACAAATATTTTTATAAACATACTATTATCGGTATTAATCTGTTATGCTTGATATAAACATATAATCTGTAAACTACTACAAATTTTAGTCTAAAAATATGTGAAATACACACAAACACACACACACACACCTAATTGTGCCATTGCCGAAGTAGGCAAGAAACTGTACATACAGCTCAAAAAACAACTTCATATTTAATCCATCCTCACTAACTTTCTCCACACTTCCCTATCCTTGCATACTCCATTCACTTTAAAAACATCCACACACCGAGTTATACATGCTCTTTTATTCTTAAAACTCTTAATGTTTTTCTCTTTCACATATATTCGTCTACAACATTTCGCCCCGTTTTACATGTCCTACCACTTATTTTTAATCCACACACTCTACCTTCATATATTTGCTTGGTCCACACTCATCCTCTCAACATAACCAAAACAACGTAAGACGGGACTAATTGGATTCCCTTTCAGCACCCATTCATTACTGACTTAGTTCTTAGAAATTGTTCCACATACATTTCTTAGATATCTCATTCCAACCACATTCTCCTTGCTCTCCTGACAAACCCAAGCTTCACATCAATAAAACAATGTTGGCGTTAACACACTTTTAGATACTGCCAGCTTTGCCCCTTTCGATACTACTTCATTCTTTACATGAGTGTACTTGCATCCAACTAGTCTCCGAGATGCATTCATCCCTCTGTTGATTTCATTATCCATGCTTCCAATTTTACAGAAAAATATTAGAAATAATCCAAATCAAATTTCCCTCAAGACATGTTAGATGTTGCACCCCTAACTGCCCACCATGTTGCTAGTTGCATGTCATTACTAGACAGATACACGATGGTACTATTTGGTACTATTTGTGTTTCAGATGATGAGGTAATATTGTAGTCCAACATGGGTTCCACCCAGGGGGAAATACGTGTGGGTCCATCACATCAGGTGAGTACATCATACATTTTAACAGACCTCTACTCATACTACATTGCAGTACTTGATAATAATAGACATAAGATTCAATTTGATTTCTTAAAGATCTGCAGACGTGTCAGTGAAATAAATATTTTAACATAAGGGAGAAAATCAATAGGTTTAATTTTGTTCAATTATTGGAGGTCTTCCACATCTCTTGCATCGTAAAAAAACCTTCTTGAGTATATTAACTATATTCTTCTAAACTGTCCTTGTTAAACTAATGTACCAGCAATTTAACTAATAAAAATATTAGTAGTATTAGTGATATGTGGAGTAAAGTTTTGGTGAACAGGAAGGGCAGGAGGCTGTGCAAGTTGTTTAAGTAATTTACTCAGTGCTTAACTTCTGACAGGACGCGGCGGAACGGCGTTCTGGTACCTCTATTAAGGCAAACACGAGATTCAGAAAAAATCCCCTTAGAAAGATGTGATTAGCAAATCAACTACATACATAAGAGCGGTATTTTATTTAAAAATTAGTTACATATGTGAACAATAGTGTATGTGCCCAACAATGACAGATACGTTCCCTAACACGCAGTCTTGTCAGAATTCCTCTTCATAAAAGGGAAGGACGCAGATCCTGAAGTTCTACAAAGCATTGAAACAAGCAATTGAGAAGAGACTGCTGAGTGAACAAGATTTGGAGATGTTAACTTGATAAGAGTAATAGACATGATAAACTGCACCAAAAATAAATAACTTATGGAGAAAATGAATTGGGAGTTTGCGGGAATATGTATATAGTAAGACATTTCCGGACAGTCTTGTTGTATTGAAGAATATAACCAAGTCGGTTGCTATATTATCTTCCAGTGAATGCGAGAGGGGCTTCTCCCAAATGAATTTGATTATGACATCACTAAAACATCTTTCAAGACAACAACCGTCTCTGATCTTTTATTTAAAAGAATAATTTATTTAATCCCTCCAAGTATGTTGACTCGTGGCTTGTTTCTGTCATAGACACTCAGAGTAAGGAAAGGTCTAGAGGCATTGAATATGATGAAAATATGGAACGACTGTGGAGTTGCTTCTAAAATGGACAGTAATTTTTTTCTAATTATGTATATAATAGCCTATGTGTATTTTTAATTAAACATACATCTGTAAAAATTAAAACTATTTGTTTTGTGTAATCTATGACTTTAAATTTCTAATCGCTCCTATCATTCCCGTTTGTATAGTAAAACTAGTAGTAAGAAAATCAAAATTAAACTAAACATCTGGTGCACAATTGTATTAAATTTGATTGAAAAACACTAAAACACAATATTATTATGATACATTTTAAAACATTTTCTTCTGCTTTTAGAAGAAAATATTGGCTTAGAAGCACGTCTTTTGAAACTTAAATTAAAAAAAAAAATCTCCCAGTAGTGCGTTCCGGTACCTAAAACTTTAGAAATCAACCCTTGAATTTACTGATAATCTATTTTATTTATTTCTTACCCATTAAAATGTGTACTTTGGAATATGATTGAACTGATATGTTTTTACTATTGTTCTTCTGGCGGCTGCCCATTCGAGTATTTATCTCCAAAATAGTACCATGCATATTATTTAAATGTGTGTGTCCCAATCTCAATAAATAGTCATCAAGCTATAAGAGTACCTTCCCTGTAATACTATTACGAATGCTCATTCTGTTTACTTGGCAGGCTATCTACTTGAGTTTTAGTGGAAATGCCCTCTCATATTTGAATTAAGAGCTGATAAGAAAAAAAAATCACATGTAGGCTTATTATCCTAAATATTATAATCTACTTAAAAAGAGAACCCAAATTGTAAAACTTAATAAAGATATGTGAAGCCATTTATATAAAATTGAGAGACAGCTGGGTTTATTTTCAGGCTCGGTTGCCAGAATATCGGCCAGGAATGGTGTTAAGTACAGAAGTATGTGATCTACCTCTAGACGCAGACAAGGAGCAAGAAGATCTAAGGTGGTTGCCCGCCAAGACACTCGATGTGGATCTTCTAATGTACTTGCGAGCAGCACGCTCAATGGCTGCGTTTGCAGGCATGTGTGATGGAGGCTCCCCTGATGATGGGTGTGTTGCTGCTAGCAGGGATGACACAACCATCAACGCATTGGATGTTGTAAGTTGAACCACATGTGTTATTCACCTATATGGTGGACTCTAGAGCAGGAATTGTTTGCCTTAGAGATCTGCTTTGTCTGTCACATCTCATGATTAGATAATTTATATTAATTACTGTAGGTAGACATTCATACAATACATTGTTAATCAAGTTTACTGTCTCACCAGATTTAAATAATATTTTAATGAAATCAACGGTTTATTATGAAACATCTTGCTTGTTTAAGCTACTCATTTATTAGAATGGATATATTCACTATAAATAATGTTAGCTGTTTTGAGGAGAAACAGGACTAGGGACAAGGATATTCTGGCAAGAGTGGAGGGACAGGAAGTACGAGTAGAGGCAGCAACACTTGAGATGGGAGGATCATTTAAATGATAATGGAAAAGGAGAGGATAGCAAATAGAATGATGGAAATGAAATTGCAGAAAAAGATGGTTGACTGTCTCTAACTATCCGAGCTATCACTGTCACAAGGGTAAACAAGGTGGCTGACTGTCTCTAGCTGTCTGAGCTATCACTGTCACAAAGGTAAACAAGGTGGCTGTCTCTAACTATCCGAGCTATCACTGTCACAAGGGTAAACAAGGTAGCTGACTGTCTCTAGCTGTCCGAGCTATCACTGTCACAAGGGTAAACAAGGTGGCTGTCTGTCTGTCTCTAGCTGTTCGAGCTATCACTGTCACAAGGGTAAACAAGGTGGCTGTCTCTAACTATCCGAGCTATCACTGTCACAAGGGTAAACAAGGTGGGCTGACTGTCTCTAGCTGTTCGAGCTATCACTGTCACAAGGGTAAACAAGGTGGCTGTCTGTCTGTCTCTAGCTGTTCGAGCTATCACTGTCACAAAAGTAAACAAGGTGGCTGTCTCTAACTATCCGAGCTATCACTGTCACAAGGGTAAACAAGGTAGCTGACTGTCTCTAGCTGTCCGAGCTATCACTGTCACAAGGGTAAACAAGGTGGCTGTCTCTAACTATCCGAGCTATCACTGTCACAAGGGTAAACAAGGTGGCTGACTGTCTCTAGCTGTCCGAGGTATCACTGTCACAAGGGTAAACAAGGTGGCTGTCTCTAACTATCCGAGCTATCACTGTCACAAGGGTAAACAAGGTGGCTGACTGTCTCTAGCTGTCTGAGCTATCACTGTCACAAAGGTAAACAAGGTGGCTGTCTCTAACTATCCGAGCTATCACTGTCACAAGGGTAAACAAGATAGCTGACTGTCTCTAGCTGTCCGAGCTATCACTGTCACAAGGGTAAACAAGGTGGGCTGACTGTCTCTAGCTGTCCGAGCTATCACTGTCACAAGGGTAAACAAGGTGGGCTGACTGTCTCTAGCTGTTCGAGCTATCACTGTCACAAGGGTAAACAAGGTGGCTGTCTGTCTGTCTCTAGCTGTCTGAGCTATCACTGTCACAAGGGTAAACAAGGTGGCTGTCTGTCTGTCTCTAGCTGTCTGAGCTATCACTGTCACAAGGGTAAACAAGGTGCCTTAGTATGTCTGTGATATGGTTTAGAAGTTCCTTGGGCCTGTATGAATGCTTCCCACCTGGGCACCACTAAGTGTTAGGCGGCCCTCAACAGTTTCTTACTCAGCTAAGCCAGTAGAGAAAGAGCAGATACATTTTCTCACTCCGAGGCAGCGTTCCATTCTGTCACAGAATATACATAGTGAATATCTCTTGTGACCTGCCTTGGTGGCAGCATGGTCTAAGGCGTTACTTTCATGTTACTCTAAACAACAGGGAGATCATGTTTAAAATCCCGCTTGAGTGTAGTGAAAGTTTTTTCCCCCTCAAGATGGCTTACCACTTTCCTTCCACTTAAATTGAGCTACTCTTCCTCTAAATTTAACCTTCCTCATCCCTAACTCATTAGCTTAATTAGTACATAGGCCCATTACCTGAACAGATAGTAATACAATGTTAAAAAAAAGATATATCTTGTTTTTTTATTGCTGTGCTGGTTTATCTACTTCTCTTGAGTAAGTGGTTTGCCTTCAAACTTGCACTAGTACATAATAATGTTTAGACAAGGAACTGTCTTAAGTCTATGTTTGAAACCTGCTTAGGTCTAGTTTTGCGTTTATGAGGAAATTCCCTTACTGTGTCATCGAGTTCAACGTTCTTTAGTGAAACATTTAAATATTTTGATGGTGTAACACAAATCATAGCTGGGGAGAAAATGGTTCTTCCTGGAATTATATCTTTAGGGTCATGTTGATTATTGTTTTATTTTAATAGTTAGATATATTTAGGAGCTGTAGATGTGATGAGTTGGTTTTGTTTCTGAGGAATATGCAGACTTTCTGGTGGGAATTGTAGTTTTATCATACATGGGATGAAACTTGTGTAGGGCGGTGGGTTAAACTCACAATTGAAAATCTTTTGGGAACATTGAGGAATTTTTATCTGACAGGAATACAGTAAAACCTAGAAAATAACACAAAACTATAAATTAAATTTTGTGACTAGGTAGTCAAAAATTGAGGTCAAATCTAGCTTGTTCCTAGTGATGACAAATTAATTAAAATAAACAATATCTGTTGACACAACTGGATGTACCTACCTTAATCTTCTTTAATTTATCATGATGCTCGATTTTTAGTATTTTTCTGGAAGTGTGTTTATTATTTTATTTATGCTCTTTGGTGAAATGTAATTCTCTTTTTTCCTAAATGTGCACTTAGTTTGTTGTGGGCAGAGTTATATTTTGTTTCAAAGATTTAATTTATTTTAAACTAATTATTGCCTTAGTTGGTTTGACAATGTAAAATAAGGTATTATATAAATCTGTCATATAAGGGATATAACACATGATACTGCTATGCTAGTCTTTATATATAAACAAATCTGACCGTTGTTGGTTTGTTCTATAAAGACCATGTATTGTACATAAGAAACACAGAGGCCTGCTAATGTAGAAGAATCAGCATCATTTTCATTACTAATCATCAGAAAGCCCTTAACTTGCATCTTCTCCTATCTCAAACAGCATCATCCTGACTACAAGTGCTGTTGTTTTTTAGATAGAGCCTTAGCGCTAGAGCCCATGTTTGTATCAGAAGCTAGTTCTCAATAAAGACTAAACTGAAATGAATTGGAATCTGAGTTTTTAATTGAATTTTTTATTCAATAGGAATGGTACTGCATGCATTTATTCAGTAATTTCTGAACCACAAATCTTAATATAATAGTCCCAAATACAGTAGTACACCATTTAAAAAAAAATGGAAATATTCATTCATATTTATTTTCACAAGAAGAATTCACCCTTAAAAAAATTAGAAAGTAAAAAATTGGTTCTTAAGAAACAAGGAATTTTGCTGGAATGTTACTCTACCACTGAGCTATCCAGGAATCGTCTTGTACCCGTTTTCAATTTTCAGAATATGATATCTAGATGGAGAATTTCTCACTAAAAAGCATAAATAATAGCTTTGGCTATTTGATTCATAAATAATTATATCAAGCAACAAACAAGCAAGTTCAAACTTCTGTTAAACCCACAGAATTACCCTTGTAACAAATTAAAAACAAAGGGAGATTTTTAATTTATAAAAAATCACAATCACTTTGTAAATTCTCAACAAACTAATTCTGTTCAGGATTTTATTAACTATAAAAACTCCCAATGTTCAGGGCTTTAGACACTTCTAAATAAAAATACAAGTTATGAGATACTGTTGGCATCGATACCTTGGTCCAAATCGTTCAGATATCTCGGCCAACTATTTCACAAATTTCACCGGTGGCGAGATCTTTATTGTATAGTTTCCATAATGCCACCATACATGGGTAAAATATTCTGTTCTCTTCTGTTATGTGATTGGTGATTTACTCGATACAGTTAAAACTATAATTTATTCTGTGAAAGCCATTGTACAAAATAATATTTTTTATCAACAATGTCAACTTACATGTTGCTGTCTTATAAATCAAAGATACGATATAGATCATTGTTAACTTATGTAGTTGTATCAAGTACTACTGTCCATACCATATGATATGATAATATGCACCACAACACACAAATAACAGTTTTGAAATGATAACTTGTATGAAGTGCACACTACAGAGCCATGGAGAGCACAGCAGCTTTGTACAGTACTTGGTTTAACTATCCTGCACTGATATCACTTTAAAAAAGATTATTTTATGAGTCACAGGTATTAATTATACCCCGCCTGTTCAGGTTATACGCATATGTACTGATTGCACTAATGGGATAGGTATGAGGAAGGTTGCATTCAGAAGGGGTATAGAGAATGAAAAACAATTTGGGACTACACCTGACCAGGACTCAAACCCCGATCTTACTGTTATCGACAGTCTAGTCAAACATGAGAATGACACCATGGACCATGCGGCCACCGAAGCGGGTGAAAATGAATCATGCTATTTTTGGTTTGACAACTCTAAATTGTCAATACAAGATGAATCCTCCAAATATTAAGTATAGATGTTTATTTTTTTTTGTTCCAGCTTCATGATTGTGGATATGACCATGGCAAGGCTCTGCAAGCTCTAGTGAAGTGCCCAGTGCCCAGGGGTATGGACAAAAAATGGTCAGAGGAAGAGACGGTAGGTTGCCCGTGTTTCACATTCATCAAACAAGTGAATATATTATAATAATCATCTCTTAGCTATGTTACGTTTATTATTGTTCCAACTTTTTTTGTTAGTAATTGTATCGATATAATTTTATATAATGTTCAAGTAGTACAGCCTGTCTACCAATGCCAGAAATACTGGAAATATACTTTAATTTTGAATCGAACACTGTTTCACATGAAGCTCATCTTATCTGGTTTGTCTGGTCGGAGCTTGCCTAGTCTTGTTTACCAGTGGTGAGGAGGTCGAAGCATGTTTAGTCTTGTTTACCAGTGGTGGGGAGGTCAAAGCATGTTTAGTCTTGTTTACCAGTGGTGGGGTGGTCGAATCTGGTCTAGTCTTGTTTACCAATGGTGGGGAGGTCGAAGCTTGCCTAGTCTTGTTTACCAGTGGTGGGGAGGTCGAAGCTTACCTAGTATTGTTTGACAGTGGTGGGGAGGTCGAAACATGCCTAGCTTTGTTTACCAGTGGTGGGGAGGTCGAAGCTGTTCTAGCTTTGTTTACCAATGGTGGGGAGGTCGAAGCTAGCCTAGCTTTGTTTACCAATGGTGGGGAGGTCGAAGCTGGCCTACCTTTGTTTACCAATGGTGGGGAGGTCGATGCTTGCCTAGCTTTGTTTACCAATGGTGGGGAGTTGAAGCTGGCCTACCTTTGTTTACCAGTGGTGGGCAGGTCGAAGCTTGCCTAGTCTTGTTTACCAATGGTGGGGAGATCGGAGCTTGCCTAGTCTTGTTTACCAATGGTGGGGATGTTGGAGCTTGTCTAGTATTGTTTGCCTGTGGTGGGGAGGTCGAAGCTTGCCTAGTCTTGTTTACCAGTGGTGGGGAGGTCGAAGCTTGCCTAGCTTTGTTTAAACAGTGGTGGGGATGTCGGAGCTTGCCTAGTCTTGTTTACCAATGGTGGGGAGGTCGAAGCTTGCCTAGTCTTGTTTACCAATGGTGGGGAGGTCGAAGCTTGCCTAGTCTTGTTTACCAATGGTGGGGATGTCGAAGCTTGCCTAGTCTTGTTTACCAATGTTGGGGAGGTCGAAGCTGTTCTAGCTTGGTTTACCAATGGTAGGGAGTTCGAAGCTGGCCTAGCTTTATTTACCAATGGTGGGGAGGTTGAAGCTGGCCTAACTTTGTTTGCCAGTGGTGGGAAGGTCGAAGCTGGCCTAGCTTTGTTTGCCAGTGGTAGGAAGGTCGAAGCTGGCCTAGCTTTGTTTACCAGTGGTGGGGAGGTCGAAGCTGGCCTAGTCTTGTTTACCAATGGTGGGGAGGTCGAAGCATGTCTAGTCTCGTTTACCAGTGGTGGGGAGGTCGAAGCATGTCTAGTCTCGTTTACCAGTGGTGGGGAGGTTGAAGCTTGCCTAGTCTTGTTTACCAATGGTGGGGAGGTCGGAGATTGCCTAGTCTTGTTTACCAGTGGTTGGAAGGTCAAGCTTGCCTAGTCTTGTTTACCATGGTGGGAGGTCGAAGCCTGCCTAGCTTTGTTTACCAATGGTGGGGAGGTCGGAGTTTGCCTAGTCTTGTTTGCCAGTGGTGGGGTGGTTGAAGCTTGCCTAGTCTTGTTTACCAGTAGTGGGAAGGTCGAAGCTTGCCTAGCTTTGTTTACCAATGGTGGGGTGGTCGGAGCTTGCCTAGTCTTGTTTACCAATGGTGAGGAGATCATAGCTTGCCTAATCTTGTTTGCCAGTGGTGGGGATGTCGGAGCTTGCCTAGTCTTGTTTACCAATGGTGGGGAGGTCGGAGCTTGCCTTGTATTGTTTGCCAGTGGTGGGGAGGTCGAATCTTGCCTAGTTTTGTTTACCAATGTTGGGGAGGTCGAAGCTTGCCTAGTCTTGTTTACCAATGTTGGGGAGGTCGAAGCTTGCCTAGTATTGTTTACCAGTGGTGGGGAGGTCGAAGCTGTTCTAGCTTTGTTTACCAATGGTGGGGAGTTTGAAGCTGGCCTAGCTTTGTTTACCAATGGTGGGGAGGTCGAAGCTGGCCTAACTTTGTTTACCAATGGTGGGGAGGTCGGAGCTTGCCTAGTATTGTTTACCAGTGGTGGGGAGGTAGAAGCTGGCCTAGTCTTGTTTACCAGTGGTGGGGATGTCGAAGCTGGCCTAGCTTTGTTTACCAATGGTGGGGAGGTCGGAGCTTGCCTAGTCTTGTTTGCCAGTGGTGGGAAGGTCGAAGCTGGCCTAGCTTTGTTTACCAGTGGTGGGGAGGTCGAAGCTGGCCTAGTCTTGTTTACCAATGTTGGGGAGGTCGAAGCTTGCCTAGTCTTGTTTACCAGTGGTAGGGAGGTCGAAGCTGGCCTAGTCTCGTTTACCAGTGGTGGGGAGGTTGAAGCTTGCCTAGTCTCGTTTACCAGTGGTGGGGAGGTTGAAGCTTGCCTAGTCTTGTTTACCAATGGTGGGGAGGTCGGAGCTTGCCTAGTCTTGTTTACCAGTGGTGGGGAGGTCGAAGCTGGCCTAGTCTCGTTTACCAGTGGTGGGGAGGTTGAAGCTTGCCTAGTCTTGTTTACCAATGGTGGGGAGGTCGGAGCTTGCCTAGTCTTGTTTACCAGTGGTGGGGAGGTTGAAGCATGTTTAGTCTTGTTTACCAGTGGTGGGGAGGTCGAAGCATGTCTACTCTCGTTTACCAGTGGTGGGGAGGTTGAAGCAGGCCTAGTCTTGTTTACCAATGGTGGGGAGGTCAGAGCTTGCCTAGTCTTGTTTACCAGTGGTGGGGAGGTTGAAGCATGTCTAGTCTTGTTTACCAGTGGTGGGGAGGTTGAAGCATGTCTAGTCTTGTTTACCAGTGGTGGGGAGGTCGAAGCATGTCTAGTCTCGTTTACCAGTGGTGGGGAGGTCGAAGCCTGCCTAGCTTTGTTTACCAATGGTGGGGAGGTCGGAGCTTGCCTAATCTTGTTTGCCAGTGGTGGGGTGTTCGAAACTTGCCTAGTCTGATTTACCAGTGGTGGGGAGGTCGAAGCCTGCCTATCTTTGTTTACCAATGGTGGGGAGGTTGGAGCTTGCCTAGTCTTGTTTGCCAGTGGTGGGGTGGTCGAAGCTTGCCTAGTCTTGTTTACCAGTGGTGAGGTGGTCGAAGCTGGCCTAGCTCTGTTTACCAATAGTGGGGAGGTTAGAGCTTCCCTATTCTTGTTTGCCATTGGTGAGGTGGTCGAAGCTGGTCTAGCTTTGTTTACCAATGGTGGGGAGGTTGGAGCTTACCTAGTCTTGTTTACCAGTAGTGAGGTGGTCGAAACTGGCCTAGCTTTGTTTACCAATGGTGGGGGGTCGGAGCTTGTCTAGTCTTGTTTGCCAGTGGTGGGGAGGTCGAAGCTTGCCTAGTCTTGTTTACCAGTGGTGAGGTGGTCGAAGCTGGCCTAGCTCTGTTTACCAATGGTGGGGAGGTCGGAGCTTGCCTAGTCTTGTTTGCCAGTGGTGAGGTGGTCGAAGCTGGCCTAGCTTTGTTTACCAATGGTGGGGAGATTGGAGCTTGCCTATTCTTGTTTGCCAGGGGTGGGGAGTTCGAAGCTTGCTTAGTCTTGTTTACCAGTGGTGGAGAGGTCGAAGCTTGCCTAGTCTTGTCTACCAATGGTGGGGAGGTCGAAGCTTACCTAGTCCTGTTTACCAGTGGTGGGGTGGTCGAAGCTGGTCTAGTCTTGTTTACCAGTGGTGGGGTGGTCGATACTGGTCTAGTCTTGTTTACCAGTGGTGTGGTGGTCAAAGCTGGTCTAGTCTTGTTTACCAGTGGTGGGGTGGTCG
This sequence comes from Timema podura, assembly GCA_033556935.1. Classification (NCBI taxonomy): domain Eukaryota; kingdom Metazoa; phylum Arthropoda; class Insecta; order Phasmatodea; family Timematidae; genus Timema; species Timema podura. Next base: position 34,239,937 of record JAVRXN010000006.1, on the reverse strand, counting down.
AAGTTGGTCTAGTCTTGTTTGCCAGTGGTAGGGTGGTCGGAGCTTTGTTTGGCAGTGGTGTGGAATAATTGATATTTGATTTTTATTCATTTAGTTATTTTGCATTATTTAATCTACAAACTGACATCATAATAAAATAATTTCTAAAAACCTTTAAATGTCCACTTTGTCATACATAGCAGAATAAATTATTAATATATTGATTTTTTTAGAATAACAGTATTTGTTAGTTATTAAAGTCACTAAAACCTAAAACCATTTTAATATAGGCCTATTCATGTTGTCTGCATTTGTTACGTTTTATAGATATTATCAATACTCATAAAATAACACAAATATTATATTAAAATGTTATCAAAGCTGGCCAAAAAGAAGTATGTTTGAATCTTCTAAGCTGTTTTTCTTACCAAAATCAAAGTACCAAGAGCAATATTTTGTATTTCAGTTAAGTAATTCATAATATGATGTTATATTATGTCAGTGGCATCTGCCACTTCCATCCCTGCAGTCAGAACAATAGTGGTTTTAAGTTTCTAAAGCACCGTGGCTCTACGCTGATAAGCTTTATTCTTCATCATTGAAGTCATGACGTCTATTGTAAATATTATGTATATCAATTTGTTAGATAGACACCATTAAGCTAAAACAAAGCACTTGACTAACGATGGTAAGTTAAAACAAAGCTCATAGATTGACAACAGTAAGTTAAAACAAAGCTGTTATACTAACACCATTAAGTTGAAAAAAAGCCATTAGACTAACACCATTAAGTTGAAAAAAAGCCATTAGACTAACACTATCAAGTTGAAAAAAAGCTGTTAGACAAATACCATCTAGTTGAAAAAAAGCCATTTTATTAACACCATCAAGTTGATAAAAAGCTGTTAGACTAATACCATCAAGTTGAAAAAAAGCCATTTTATTAACACCATCAAGTTGAAAAAAAGCCGTTAGACTAGTGATGGTATGTTGAAACAAAGCCGTTAGTCTAGTGACAGTAAGTTGAAACAAAGCTTTTAGACTAATGACAGGTTGAAACAAAGTACACAATTATACACAGTAGTTAAATTAATCCAACCTACTTTTAAACCAAAAATGAAACTCATATAAAAATCCTTTCTTCAGCAGAAAGACCGATATCAGTAAATGATTCATTATTGATATAATACTGAACTTCAATAATGAAGGTGTATCAGTGTAAGATTTAATTACTAAAACCACTTACTTGCTACACACACACGTTGCACTTGCACCACACAACACAATAAGATTTGTAACAGCCTGATTGGGAAGGCATACATACCATACTGATTTAAAATTCAACTATCTTGTACTCTAAGCTATTAACTACACAGTTTATATACGTATCTTATTGGATTTTACAGAAATTGAAGCTCTGGCTAAACTTTGGGTCATAAAAATAACGCAAAATATTGGAGATGTCAAGATACCTTTTTTCTCGATTCTGATTCTTGATTTCATTTCTCAATTTCAACCTCGATTCTTTGATTCTTGATTCTTGAACATTTACTTTCTCATTATTTTTCCAAGCATTATTGCATATAAAATCTGACGAGCCTGATACCCTACTCTCCCCTCAATGTGAATCTTGGACACATTTCGTTTGAAACCTTAATCTTACAATCTTATAGATATTTATTAAACACACTAAAATTATTCAAAACTGAAAATCAAAACCAAGAATTTATATACACTCAAAATTAATTTAATAAATTGCAGATTTTAAAACTGAAAGAAGAACACATTTCACACGCTACAAAACTTTTTAAGATATCCGCCATATCTGATCCTACACACGTCAGCTCATCAGAAATGAGTGATGAAGTTTTGGCAACGATATATTGATAATCTAGTGAATTAAAATAAATATAACAGTTTTTTGCTTCATTTTTATTAACTACAGGGTCAGTCCATATGAAGTGGTCCAGAAAATAAATAAATGGTTGCTCGACCATTTTTAAAAAATCTAATTTTTTTTTCTAAATTACCCTCACATGTTGGTAGTTCAAAATGACTATTATTTTATTTTTATTGTTTTTGGTTTTCGCATAGTGGCCATATTTGTTTTACAAGACGCTACATTTTTTGCAATTTTAAGGGTTTACAGAAACAAAAATATCTCGGCCTCTGTTTGATCAATCTACATGAGTGAAAAATAATTTTGTTTGGAAAGTAAAGGGCTACAAGTTTGTGTATGTAGCATTTTGACCTAAACTCAATTCTAAAGGGTCAAATTTTTGCCTAAAATTCTAGCTTTTTTAAAAGAAAATCCAGTTTTCAGGGGGAAATATTTTCACTAAGGGAAAGAGTCAACAAGCTACAATTTTTTATACGGGCAGACATAAACTACTTGTTCTCACACACCAAGTTTAAAACCTGAGAATTGACCCGCTTTTTTTTAAAAAAAATTCAAATTTTTGGAAATTTGAAAAAATTGCAATTTCCAGAGCTTAATATCTCTGGTGGGGGATGAGTTAAAAATCTGAAACTTTGGTCCATAATAGTAATATATAATAGTATTATACAAAAAAAAATTTGAGTTTGAGAATTGACTACAAGCTGAGATATTGAAAAGACAAAATTAGAAGAAAAAACCTACACACATTAATACGTTTGTGTACAGTATCTCTACTAGATTAAATTTTATTTGTATTAAACATGTTTTTATGTGTAAAATATATTTCAAGCACATAAATCCATAGGTGCTTATTATTCTACCTAAAATAAAAATTAAAAACTATTACCTTATTAACAAACTAAGTTTGGTGTTTGGCAGAGAGCTGAGATATTTCTTCGCACAATTTAGAGCTGATGTTGTGCGTACGACCAGCCACAGTTGAAAGTTCCATTGCCATGATCTTAATTAAAAATTCTCTGCACAGGTACACAGGTTTTGACATCTCTTGAAATCGTAAAAGAAATTCTTGGTCCTGCTGGCTCGTATTAATGAATTTTGAAGTAATTATATCCGATGCTCACTTCCTCAATAACCCCAAGATATCATTACCCTTCATTTACTCACGTAACTATGTCTATTTTTTTGGGAGTAAGAACGAAGAAGCTTTTGATAATTTTATTTCCTCAAAGTATTCAGAAATTGAAGTGTGGTAACATCTTACGGTGGTGTCATTTATAGGAATATATCTGTGGTATGATCGAGTTTTAGGAATTGGCAAGCAGTTTTCAAATCGCTTTTCCAATTCAACTGCATTTTTAGCCACTTCTTCACTTGTAACATAGGTATACTTAATGCCAAGAAGGTTTTCATCACAAAATTGAAACTTATCCTCTGGAGTTAATATTTGATTATTGGCTGTCATCTGAAGGCCCCTCTTGGTCACTTCTCTTTTTGTAGTCCCTCCTACCCCATCACAAGTATTTTCCCCATGGCTGGTAGCAAAAAAGTGCCACTCTGCTTGAAGGCCAAAGTATTTATCATGGTGACATAAATTGAGAAAGTTCTAATTTTAGTACTGACTAGAAGATCCGTCGCTGAAATATAATATTTTCTTCACTGATGGGGCAGTAGTCTTGATATCATTAACTGTGATGGTATTGTGCGTAAGGTGGTTACTGATGACACAAAAACTTCTGCTCTTCAATTCACTTTGATTACTTTCTTTATGATAGTAAACAAAGGGGTGAACAGTGGCTTGTTTTTTCACCCAATGAAAACTTTGTATTTTGTCTTGGATTACAAAAGAAAATATTTCAGAAAAATCAGCTAAAACAATTCATTCTGTATCAGCAGGCTCTTTTTCTTGTCCTTGAGAAAACTTGACTACTTTGGATACATAGTGGTGTTCCTTTAGAGAGCTGAGTTTTTCTGCTAAGGATTCAAAAATTCTTCTCTTGGTTTTGTGACTGAAACTATCTCGGCTCTGTCAGTTGTGACCCACTGTTTGTAGCTTATGTTGTCAGGGTTTTCTTCTGTCTCTTGTTCTTGGAACAGCCATTCCAGTTGGAAATCTTCACCTGGGCAGTCGGTAAATTGGCTTAGCATGCACTCAGAACGGTTTAGGTCACAGACAAGCATCATAAGAAGATCTTTGTAGTCCACATTTAATTTTGCACCATCTATCATTAATTTAATATTTTGGTGGTATAAATACACACAAACAGAGTGTGTCCCTGATGCGCCAGCAATTACACACCATTTAGGCCTAAACTCACAAAATTTTGAGCGTCCAATTTTACATTCTGGGTGGGCCTCCCTAAATTGTACATACAGTTCATTTAGGTTACAAAGTAATAATTGTTTCTGTTTATGTACTTTAACCCCATCAATTCGAACAGATACACAATCTTTTTTACCAGAAAGAATCCTGGTGTTTTCTCCATCAGTATAAAAATCTACAACCTTCCTGACTGTGTCTTCATTAATATTTTTAACACAACGTCTCTTTCATAGGTCTGGTAGTATTCCGTGTGCCTTAGAAAGATCCCTAGTAACTTTTACTAAACGTTCAGAAACTTCGAATTCAGTACTAAATTTTTTTCTTGACCAGGATTCTGGAAATAGACTTAATATTTTTACCTTTTCTTCTTTATCTGCTGTCTTACATTTTTGTTTCAGCTTTTCAATTAGTGCTTCATATTCTTCAGCGAACGATAGCGAGTGAAGATTTTGTACTAAGGGCTCATCATGAAGTAGGTCTACTCCCTCTTCAAAAGAGGCTTCAAGTTCTCGCTTCAACCTTTGGGATAACTTCCCTAACTTTGCTTGAATTGCCATTGGTCTTTTTTCAGAATTTAGTTTTATGATTTTAGAAACAGGAGATACACCTAAATTTGAAAAAGTTGCATTCAAAATGTCCATATGTTCATATCGAGGCACGAAAACATGTTCTTTTTCACCTTTACTTTCTTCCTTTATTACAAACAGCCTGCTGTAGCATGTATCACACAAAGATTTCCCAGGAATAAGATCTACTGAGTAATTTTTTTATTTTAATAAATATTCCACTTTGATTTCTCTAAGTCTTTTGGTAATCACTTTTTTATAGATTTTAAGTGGGTCAGAACATGAGTTAACATAAAGATGGTGGTACTTAAAAATAATTTAATCTCGTGGTACTTGCATATATTTGCAACACCAATATTTGTTCTTAAAACAATAAGATTTCGATCCTCTTCACAGAATTCAGTAATCACTTTGATATCATTAGATATTGGTCCATACACACACTTATGACACTCTTCTCCAAAAAATTCACCCACACTACATTCCATTTTTTTAAGATGCAAGATATATTTTAATGATGACTAAAATATTTGGATTAAATCTTGTTGTAGATATTCCACTATGACACAATGAGTTAGAATGAATCAAATAATTAAATAGATACACTACATTTCTATTTCAAAATTAGTAAATTAAAAATTACACTCATTAATATATTAATACATTATAATATCTACTAAAAAAACATGTATCACACAAAAACAACCTTTATTCCTTTATCTCCGCTCTGATACTCTCACTCAGAACTTATGAACAATTCTGTCAGCTCTGACTCATGGGCCAGTATCTATTTAAAACAAACAACCTCTGACTCATACTCTTAGTTCTGTCTTTGTTTTGTGATATACACATTAGAATTTTCTATATATTGCTTTAATACTTTAGTTTTAATATAGAATAGTTCTGTAATCTTAGACTAGTAGTTTTTTTTTTACATGAGCATACAATGAAATAACATATTAATTGATTTAAATACTATACATACACTCTTTGAAACATGAGTTTTTCTCCTCATGTTGTTCTTTAAATATCTCGGCTTATAGTCAATTCTCAAACTTCAAATTTTTTGTATATAATACTATTATATATTACTATAATGGAATAAAGTTTCAGATTTTTATCTCGTCCCCCACCTGAGATATTAATCTCTGAAAATTGCAATTTTTTCAAATTTCCAAAAATTTGAATTTTTTTTTTAAAAAAGAGGATAATTTCTCAGGTTTGAAACTCGGTATGTGAGGACAAGTAGTTTATGTCTGCCTGTATAAAAAATTGTAGCTTGTTGACTCTTTCCTTTAATGAAAATAATTCCCCCTGAAAACAGGAGTTTTTTTTAAAAAAAAGCTAGAACTTATTTAGAAATTTCACCCTTTAGAATTGAGTTTAGGTTAAAATTATCCATAAACAAACTTGTAGCTCTTTACTTTCCAAACAAAATGATTTTCCTTTCATGTTGATTGAACAAACAGAGGCTGAGATATTTGCGTTTCCGTAAACCCTTAAAATTGCAAAAAATGTAGCACCTTGTAAAACAAATATGGTCACTATGTGAAAACCAAAAATAATAAAAATAAAATAATAGTCATTTTGAACTACCAACATGTTAGGGTAATTGAGAAGAAAAAATCAATTTTTAAAAAAATAGTCAAGCAACCAGTGTTGGACCACTTGATATGGAATGACCCTACATTGATTTTTGTTCTATTTTTATTTTTATTATTATTAATATTTATTATTATGTATTATTATTTGTTATTATTTATTATTACAATATTATTACATTATTATTACATTATTATTACATTATTATTATTATTATTATTATTATTATTACCGCCTTTTACTACCCGTTCGGGTTATACGCACTTACGCTAATGTGTAATGGTAGGGTGATAGCAAGATGAAATGGAGGACCTACAGTTTAACGTGTGATCCGAACCACGGTAGAGGCCTGGCATTCCTCACATTCACAAGTTGTGATTAATACACATCTTGTCAGAGTCGAAGGAAGGGTTTGGTATTCAGATAAATCTGTGCCGGGACTGGGGATTGAACCCCGGACCCTCAGCACAGAAGTCTGACACCTTACCCTTAGACCGCCAGGTCACCCCTATTTTTATTAAACTTGTCTTATTCAGAAAGGTAAATAAACATTCAAAATTGAAAAGCGACAAAAAATATAAATACAGGAGAGCAGCCATTTTAATTAGATAGGGATATCGTTGCTTTTGATATACACGTTGTGATATATCAATTAATGATAGATATATTAAAATATTACAGAAAATTGCCATCCCTAGTCTACGTATTAAATTTCGATAGTTTCATAGATTCATATATTCATGGATTCATATATTCTGACTGTCTCACTTAGCTACTACTTTTTTTTTGTGGGTCAAAGGTGTTAAGTTTTTACCTTTTGTTACTGTCAGAATGTCAGGACATATTATATTTGCGACCATTTATTTTTCATTTGGATCACCTCAAAATGTTAGGGTCGTATTATATTCTGGGTTGTACTATATTCGGGCCATTACCATATATTTACAATTTGCCGGCATTTAAGTGAAACGGCAACTAAATTAATATGAGAGATAATCGATCATCACATATTTTGAATGTTGCTGTTTTGTTTAGTTGCCAGTTTAATTGAGAGCTAAGAGTCATAATATTAAGATCGATTCTTTTGATACCAGTAAGAATTGAGGGTATCGAGGTATTGAGTGATCGAGTTTGACAGCCCTAAAAAATATATATTGTCAAGAATTTAAACTCTTTAATTTTAGTTCAGTTAAACAGTTTCATATTAAGAATGATGTTTTCATAAATTGAGGAAAACCTCCACAAGGGCCAACACCAGTCGCCATTTTTCCAATATGGTGGACTATGGTGCAAGGATACAGATTTATATATTTGATTTGTTATTCGAGGGGTAGGTAGTTGGATAGGACGAAAAAGGTTTTTGTTTAAATTAATTTAAGCAAGACTTCTTGACGACCATAGTTTTTTTACTGTCCAAGCTTTATTTAGCACATTTCACATATAACGGAAATAATATTGAAATATTTCACATCGTGATAACTATTGTATTGTTTTAAAACTATAATTATTTTAATATAGTATACCATAATGATAATTTTGTAATTTTTTTTTTCAGAAACGTTTTGTTAAAGGATTACGCCAATATGGAAAGAATTTCTTCAGAATTAAGAAAGAACTGTTGCCACATAAGGACACGGTATGTTTTATTACAATGTGTATCGATAAGCTTCTCACTTGGAATACTCTATGTAAGCAGCCTAGTCTGATAGCTCACTGTACATTGCCATTTAGTAGTTAGTCGATTGACCTCCCTATTGTATACAGGATGTCTACCATCCGGGGATTGGAAGTGACTGGGAAAAAACTGGAATAACTGAGGAATTTGTCAAGTTACAAAAAAATAAAGGGGAAAATGTGGTTTTACTCAAAATATGAAATATAATAATCATTAAATCAATAAATCTCATTGTGGTTCAAACTGTCTTTTTATATCTGTAGCTGTGTAATATATTTTATAATTTTCCAATTCCTAGGAGACTATGTTAATACAAATAAAAAAGCATATTTATTTAAACTTTTAAAACTTATTATTATTATTCATAAAAAGATTAACAAAAAACAGGTTGAAGGGTGTGACATATTTTTGAGTCGGGAATTTTAGGAAATGATCAGAGAAAAAATTGGGAATTTTATTGGTCAAGTTGAGTAGCCACCACGTATGTGTGTGTGTGTGTGTGTGTCCGTGCGTGTGTTGTGTGTGTGTCCGTGCGTGTGTGTGTGTGTCCGTGCGTGCGTGCGCCTATTTTTTAAACCTTTAAATCTTAGGTTACTTTACTCCTTTTGTCTCTTCTTTAGGACAGATAGGCTTTTTGGCACCCGCTGATCCCAACCTTTTGAGTTAAATTTACTTAATTAAGTTACCTTAGTCATCAAAATCATAAATTGTTTCAAGCTTGTGACCAGATTTATTTAGTAAAATACCTCCATCTTCCTGTTTCCTTCCACCACCTTCGTTTCCATCTTTTCTCTCACTTGCACACTTTCTATCGTCTGTTTCTTGGCCTCCATTGCGATCTCTTCCTACATACTTCATCTCCATAATCCTCACAGTATTCTTTCTGTTCCCATCATCATTACTAGGGGTCTGAGAGCTTGGGTTTTTGATCGATAATTTAAAAAGCTCCCGAGTTCGAGTCTAGTTTGAGTATATTCATAATTTTAAAATGTTAAGAGCACATATATATTTTTTTTAAATGTAAATATCAAATCTTAAAATTTGAGTTTTAAAAGCATATTAAAACACATGTTCTTAAAATATGAATGACACTCATTTTTATAAATAGTAAATATTTTTGAAGGAAAAAAAATGTTAAGAAATGGAAACAGGGTGTCTACCATCCGGGAAAACGGGAATTAGCCGGGAATTTGAAATGGTCGGGAAAAAACGGGAATAAGTCGGGAATTTCGAAAATTACATAAAAAAATCCGGGAAAATGTTGTTTTACCCAAAATATGAAATATAACAATCTTAAAATCTAAGCAGAGCGAAATTTATCCCCATCAGAATAAAAATTCCCAAGAGCGCTGACTTATTTTAAATACTCCGCGCCAGTTATCTATCGTGACAGCCATCTTGCAGCTAGGTCAGGCGTGTTAGTGTAGATGGAAGCGGGGAAGGGAGAAAGCGGGCTACAGACAATCTAACTTGTCAGCCCGACCAAATCTGGTGTTACTTGTTTTAAAGAACACACGTACCATGCCGGTGGTTAAATGTTTGAATGCCCGACAACAATCACGGTGAGGAAAAAATAAATGAATAGCGCAATTTGTCTTTATCGAAACTCGACAAATATTGGATTAAGTGACGTTTCTAATTAATACGTCTACGGCCGTCTGACAGACAGAGACAGCTATAGTTGGATGAGTCTATTATTTGGATTTGGGCGGGGGGTGGGAAGGTAGTCAGTCGCCTTCAGTCATCCCTTATCTATGCCTTCAAACCCAGTCAACATCGCGTTGCCTTTGTTTCTTTTCGTCAGCAACACGTGGTTGCAAAATATTAGTCTGCTAGGTACTTTAATTTCATAAATCTGTTTATAGTGTAAATATATTTGTTATATATTATTCTTACTTCAATATATGGACTGTTTAAAACAACCTGAATATCTTGTTTTACTGTTATCGGGTGGTTGATACGTTATCGTAGTTTATTTACGAAACAGAAGATTGAAAATTAAATCTTTTTGAAAATATACACGAACTGAAGGTAAGAATTTTGTTTTAACATAAAAGTATATTATTACTTACTTTAAAAAAGCAAATGTAAGGATGAAATCTGTTTTTTAAGGCAATTTTATTTCTTATGTGCTTAAAAGTAGGCCCATGATTATCCACAGTTAAACTAGTGATGGCCATGGTCGATTATAGATTACATATATTTAATAGCAGGAATCAAACCTGTTGTGTTTGTTATGGCACTACTTTGCTTGTTGGGATTATTTAAAAAAGAGAAGAATATTTTCACTAAAATCCTATTTCCTTGGCAAGACAGGAAAAACCAAAACTAACAATTCAGTGTCTCTCAACTATTTCAAGAATAGAAAATAATCTCAGATTTTTTTACAACTATTTCAAAAAAGGTGTAATGGTGGTGTACTTTGTAGCACAAAATAAATATTGTTACAGATTTTATTAGGCCCATTTAGTTTATGCATTTTTTTTTTTTTTCAGATAAAAATTTGGGGAACCATGTCAAAAATACAATTTCAAGAAAGTTGGAAGGAGGATTTTCCATGGTTACAGGATGGACCGAAGAAAGGCTATGCGACTTGCACTTTGTGCAAAAAAAATAATATTTTATATGAGTCTATGGGTAGATCCGCAGCAACAAGCCATTCCAAATCACAAAGGCATAAGACAAATGAAGCTAATGTAAAAAAATGTGTTTCTCTGAGCACTTATTTCTCTCGTCCACCAACCATCAGTTCATGTGCCAGTAGTTTCTCAGCTGGTTCATCACATTCTTCAATTTCAGCATCTACAGACTTGTAATCCCTAAGTGGATTACAGGGATTCAAATAAATAAAAAAAAATTATGATGAATCGTTGAATGAGTAGGTGAGATAGAAGTGCATACAAAAGAAGGCTATGCCACCAGAACATTAGCACGCGCAATAAGAACATTTCAGACAAGCCATCATAGCCCTTCTTAAAATGGTTACTTTGTTCCCCAGAACATAGCGCATCATCAAACATATCATTTGCCTCAAGTAAATTAATGTAACTATTAAATCATGATCGAAGGAAGAGGACACTAACACCATTAGTTAACAGTAGATTATTTATTTATTCTTATTATCATTTTATTTTTTTAAGAAAGGAGCATAACAATATATATATATATTTGTAAACAACAATAAAAGTATTCTTTTTAATATCATAATTTTATTTCCCCAGAAACGAGAATAACAATATATATATATATATATATATATAATATATATATATATATATATGTAAAGAACAACAAAAGTATTCCTTTTATATTTTTATATTCTAAAAAAAACTAACAACAAAGACTTTACTACCTTACTCCTTGGCCTCATATTAAGAGCGCCAACTTTAAAATATATAAAGTATCTCATTCGCTAGCTAAGTAGAAAACTAGCTGGGCGCTAAAACTGAACCCTTAAACTGCATTCTAACATTCATAGTTAGCCCCAACACATATCATAACACATCTTCTAATATCAGTCAAAAAGGAACATATCAATTATATAATCTAAAGACTAATTCTACTGCTCTAAATTTTAAATATTAACCTCGCAAACATCCTATTATTTATTTGTTTATTTTATCTAAGTTAAAGTTCTTAAATAGGTCAAAATATTAACCTACACAATTCTTATTAATAATTTGTTCATTTTATTTATGTTAAAGTTTTTAACAAAATTGAAATATTAATCTCACAAAATTCTTATTAATAATTTGTCCATTTTATTTGTGTTAAAATTCTTAACCAAGTTCAGATCATTTGTTCGCCAAGTGAACATGACGCCAAAGTTATTATAAAAAGTCTCCGTAATGGTAAAAAATTAAGTCCCATTACATAGGAAAATAGCACCAAGAGCTTAAACGATCACGCATACCCCTAATGAAAATAGTCCCAAAAAAGAGCCAAAAAGAATTTAGAAAAAAAGCAAAGATTATCACCGAAAATGAATTTAGCTTACATCGTCGAATTTGTACAGATCGCCTGGTCTAGCGACCTTCTCTGCCAACCCAAGAGTGGCATATAAGTCACACGGTGCTTCTTATATACAGAACACAGCTTACAGAACACAGGGCACAAGGACGTCACAAGGGGGAAAAACCAAAGATAATAGGTAGGGAGTAGAATGTTCGCCGACCATCTCGAATGATATAGAACATGATTGTGGGACTGGCGGAGTTTTACTTCTTTTCCTCTTAAGTTCTTTGATTCTGGAGAGCGGTGGCGATGGATACAGGTGAGCTCTTTTCAGTATGTTGAAGGCTGTTGGGCCGATTAGATGTGCGAGTACAAGTGGGCCGGGCGTGTTTACCTTCGAGCTGGCAGGAGACGTCCTCAATCGAATAGGGTAAGTCTTCATTATTGTAGCTAGCCGGCGGCTAATGCTACAGACTTACTGAGTCCATCTTGTTCTTCGGCTTTGGTTCCAGCAGACATTACAATCCCTTCTACATCTCAAATGTCGTCCCTTCAGAGCACACATTCCAGTAGGCCTACTGTTGAGACCTCCAAACAAGAATAAGATATCATACAGCATTGTGTATGGACTTGCTCCTTATTTTAAAAACAAACTGGTGGCAGCAGTTAAGAAGTGTGAGTTTTTTGTAGTTGGCTTTGATGAAACCCTGAATAAGTTTGCACAAAAACAACAGATGGACATTGTTGTTCGTTACTGGGATGATTCCAAAAACCAAGTCTGTTCTCGTTTCTACACATCTATGTTTTTGAACAAAACAACGCGCTTGACCTCCTCAGTGCACTAAAGGAAGGACTCAGTGGCCTTGATGTTCATAAAATCATCCAATTATCGATGGACGGTCCAAACGTAAACATGAAGCTGCTCCAGATGCTAAAGATAGAGTTAGCAGAAGATCCCCATGGTCCACAAATGTTAGACATTGGCAGTTGTGGTCTGCATGTAGTTAATGTCGCCTTCAAAACTGGTATTAAAAAAACCTCTTGGACCTTGTTGGCTTTTTTCAGAGCATGTAACTACTTATTCAAGGACAGTCCCAGTCGTCGAGGGACCTATATGGCTGTAACAGGCTCCTCAACATTCCCAATGAAGTTCTGTAGTGTGAGGTGGCTGGAAAATGTTGATGTAGCCAAAAGGGCCCTGGAAACTCTTGACAATTTGAAAAAGTTTGTTGAGTACATTTCCACACACAAGAATATGAAAGCAACTGCATCCTCTGCCAGTTTCAAAGTAATATCTTGTTCCCTTAAAGACAAGCTCCTCCGACCAAAACTAGCTTTCTTCCTATCTTTGGCAGAAGACTTGGAACCATTCCTGAAGGAATTTCAGTCAGACTGTCCAATGTCTCCTTTCCTCCATGGCAATCTGCTAAATATCCTCAAAACATGTATGGAGAGAGTTGTGAAAGATAATGTCCTTGGTAGTACACTCCTTCAAAAAGTTGATTTGAAGAAGGAAGAGAATTTGAAAGGAGCTCGAGACATTGATATTGGCTATGCGACACGCTCAGCTTTAAGAAAATGTCAAGGCATCAAAGACATTGATGTTCTTCTCTTCCGGCAGGATTGTAGAACTTGCCTGAAGAATGTAGTGGACAAGCTACTTGAAAGGTCACCCTTGAAGTTTCCCCTGACAGAGGCATTAACCTTCTTGAACCCTTACAAGATTGGATTTAACCAGGATGAAGCGGTGCAGCAGATGACCTCAGCTATGGACATCCTAGTAACTTCAAACTTGATTCCTGCATCTGTGGCCCAAAATGCTGACAGGGAGTACAAGGAGCTTGTCAGCCAGGAAAAAGTGAAACTCACACTAAAAGCATACTTGAGAGAAACCATACTGGATGATTTTTGGATGTGTCTGCTTAGCAACCAACGGGCCAAGAACTTAATGAAAGTTGTACGTATGCTTCTTCCCCTCTCACATGGAAATGCCACTCTTGAGAGAGGTTTCTCTATAAATGGAGAGGTGATTGTAGAACACCTGAAAGAAGATTCTATCGTGGCTCAGCGCATTGTTTACGATGCGGTGATGGATGCTGGTGGTATTGATAATTTGGTTGTCCCTAAAGACTTGCTCCTCTCTATGCGTAGTGCAAATATGTGATGGAAACAAGCCCTAGAGAACCAGCGATTAAAACAAACCGTAGAAGACAAGGCTAAGGCGGAGAAAAGAAAGGCAGGCCTCCTGGCAAAAGAACTTGAAGCAAAAAAGCAGAGGTTGCTCTTAGAGTCGCAAAAGGCCGTAGCAGCAATCGATGAAGAAATAAAAGGACTGAAGAAAAATTAAATGTTTATTCATTTTATTTGACATCTATCTCATCCTGATATAAATGTATGGGCTCGTATTTATTTATTTACAGTACATGTGGTGTTTTAGCTGTAATTTATTTCTGACTTTGGGTGCAATGATCTTTTAATGTATCAAACTTGTGTTCATAATATATTACCATTCATAAACACTTGATTTATACTAGCAGCCACTCGCCCAGAACTTGCAAGATGAATATTTACTGTGTTTATTTATGAACTTCAAATGTTTCATAATAATTATCTTGTCGAAGCAATTAGTAAGTAATCATTTACTTTGTAAATATAGTATGTTATATTTTTCTAAATATTTGTTTGATATATTATTAATATTAGCCTACTTATTTAGAAACTATCGTGGGTTTTATTTGCTATTTTCAAAGTAAAATTCATTGTGGTCCAAAAAATTTTGTTGTTGTTGCATAATATATGTTAAAATTTTCTAATTCCTAGTAGGCTATGTTAATACAAAAAAAAAGCATCTTTATTTTAAATTTTAAAACTTATTATTCATTAAAAAAAACAAGGGGGGGGGGGTGCAAGAAGGGTGCGGTATATTTTTTTTTAGTCGGGAATTTTATAAAATGATCAGGGAAAATCAGGGAAAAGGCGGGAATCTCATTGGTCAAGTTGAGTAGACACTATGTGGAAATATTGGTTTTTAAATTAGAAATAACACTTAAAAAACAAGATTTAAAAATAAGAACACCTCAAATAAAAATATAAAAGAAAGAATAATTAAAATTGTTTCAACACTCTGCCATTAAAATTTCACAAACAATTATAAAAAACTAAGTTAATAAAATGAATAATGGCCCAATGACTTGGAAATGTAAAACAAGACAGTGTAGAAACACTGTACACTAATGTAAAGTGATAGTGAAGGAAGACAACCTGAAAGAATAGTTAGATTAGACCTAGATAGGAACAAACAAACTTTCTTTCTTCTGTTCTTCTTACACTTTTCACACTTTCCACTTCTTAACACTTTGTTTTGAATTTTCGGAAATATTCCTTTTTCATTAATGTATCTTTATATGAAAAAGTAATATTTCTGAAAATTAAAACAATGTGCAACTGTGGAAGTGTTAAGAAGTGGGACGTGTGAAAAGTGTAAGAATAAATGAATAGAGAAGTTTGTTTGTTTCTATCTAGTCCTAACCTAACTATCCTTTCAGGTTGGCTTCCTTCACTATCAGTTACTTTACATTACTGTACAGTGTTAGTGCACTGTCTTGTTTAAAAAAAAAGTTAATAAAATCAACATTTTAATAAGCTAATATATTCCCAAAATATGCTTTAATAACTTTATTTACCCTATAAGAAACCGTGAGAATCATAAACAGTTAGAATGGAGTGTTTCATATTTCGTTTATTATTCCTTAATGTAACTGTGCATGAATATGTTTTTTGTACCAATTTCATTCCTCTATACACATTTGCACATGCGCATTGAATAGGCTCTTACTAGTAATTATCTTACTAAGAAATTTATTTCAATTCAATTTTTAATTAAAATAAAAGTTGATGTTCATACTCATTGATTTTAGACAGGTTAACCAACATAATTCTATAACTAAATAGTATCTAAACTAGTACTAGTTTTGTAAACTTATTAATTAATACAAAATTTAAATATCTTAAGTTCGAAAACATTCAATAAAATATATTCTTGATGCTAAATTTTTAATCTAATAGAAATTAGCCTATTATTTTAGAAGGGAACCAGGTAAAAATAGTAAAGATAATCATTCAATTATTTGGTAATCTATTTAGCTATTTTTATTTTCATTGCTTTGTCATGTCAATACAAGTAAACAACTTCAATCAAGGATAATTCAAAATGAACGACAATATTGAATAATTTTACCAATCAAAGTAGTTTTAAAGCTCTATTACATTATTAATGTGAAAATTGACATTAATTTTATCAATCTGCTTAGTAACTGAATGATTTATAAATGGAAATACCAATATTATCTAAATTAAGTAGCCTATGCTTACTATTATATTTTAAAAATTGATTATTACGTACATTAAGTAAAAGCTCGAAAATGATGAGCTTACAAAACTTTTGATCTCAATCTCGAGCTTAAATGACGAGCTCGGATCGAAGCTCGAAATCTGAGTACTCACAGAGCCTTACTCATTACATACCTGTACCATCTGTCTTGCGTCCTCTACTATCTCATGTACTCCCTGTACCCCTACTCTTTCCCTGATAACTTCATTACTAATCTTGTTTCTTCTCGTGACAGGTAACATGCTCCACAGAAACTTCATTTCCATAGACTTCACTTTCCTAGTCTCTCTTACATTCATTGTCCATGTTTCTACTGCATGTAACAATGGGTACAAAGTACGCCCTTACACTTCAAGGATACTTCCCTTCTCCATAGCAGGTCTCGTACACACCTATAGAACAACTCTCCATGCTGTCCTCTTCTCATTACATCCTCTCTACTTCCACCCTTAATGTTCCTTGCACCATAATAAACTGTCAAACCACTGCCATTTGGGGACAGTCTTTCTAGTCTAGACATTATGCAAGGACATGAAACATTTCAAAACAAAAATAAACGTTGCACTCTTGTAAAACATTTTATATGTTCCTATTCTACTTCCATCACTTGACTCAATGATTTCAAAGGTTAATTTTTTGACTAGTTTATAACATTTCACTTCTGTTTTTTACAATATAGAATCACACAACCACTTGCAGTCATCACATCATCCATTCAGATCTGGGTTTGATACAGCCTTAACCATATAAACTGTACAAGACTTTAATAACACTTATATCTTGGATTAATACATTTGAAAGATTTATAACAATTGCCTTATAAGTATAGTTAATAGATCTAAATCTGATGAATTAGTTCCCCGCACCTTGTTTGTAAAAGTTTACTCGACAGTCTGTCTTCATTATAGTTTTAACTACGTGTTTTGGCAATTGATTGGGTGGTTCCATGCCAGGAAAAGGACATGAATCCACTGACGTCACCTCTGGCCTCGTCGCACGTCAGTCCAATCATGTGATCCTCCCTTCCATTCCCCTACCCGCCTCTCTCTCAGTAATTGTATAGCAACAACTTCAATTAATATAATATCAACTAATCAATTACAAATCACTGTATTATGATGAACTGTATAACATAACCTGAGTAATGATTATCTCAGCAATTCCTTATAATTGTAATTAATCTTTAACATCTTGGATATTACAAATTTTAATAGTGACTTCCCAACATAATATGTCTTGTTGGTTTTAAAAATATGTTTTGTGAATAAGTTTTGTTATGTAACTTGAATTATACGAGCTATAAATGAACCAATATTATTTTTATTTTAAAATTTGTATATTCAGATTAGCAAATAATAAGCTATCATTTCAATAGCAAATAACCTAAATCACAATTGTCATAATTACATTACTAACTTAATTATCTTAAATTCTCAAGTTTTTATAGCAAACTTAGTAATATAAGACTTATTAGCTATCCAACTTTCTATTTTTAGTAAGTTTTATTACATACCTGAAAAAACATATTTTAATATACATATACATTTACAAGCTTTAACCATTTTCACATCCAATCTTTATTAATTTAAATTTTAATATTTTAATGTGTTATGAAATAGTATTGTATAAGCTTTCATTGATTTCATATCCAATCTTTATTATCTTAACTTTTAATTTTATTTCCAGCTTCACTATAATTACTAAGCAATCATATTGAATATGATATAACCTAAATCAAGTCTGGAAAAGTAAATCTGTTTAGAATTTGATGACACATTGGTTTATACAAGATTACTAGTGAATTCAATAAGATATATTGGTTATTTGTCTTTAACTTATTACTTTTAACAGTTCTATATAATTAAATTTAAAAAAAATCCAGATAACTTTATCATAACTTCACTTTCATAACCTTTTACTAACCCCATTATATTATATTACTTGTATAATTGTATGTTTACACTTAGTTTTTGTATGTAAAACACTTTTATTTATTTATCAAACATCTTCATTCCAATGTTTGGTTTGAAATTTCTTTAATTAATTTTACTTAAACCATCACTACTTTAACTTATATATTTTGTAATTAAAAACTAAGTCTTATATCTTATATTAAATAATGCTCCTTACTCTCAACCTTAAAATGTTTTCTAAAATGAAATACATTAGTTATGAATAAGAACAATTCACTAAATATGGATTGAAGAGGCTTAGTTCATATCCGAGGTTGAGTTGTATCTACCATTATTGCACTTACAGCTCAACACATTAGTGTAAGTTTAACAAGCCCTCCATGTTAGCTTCTCAACCAATCAAATTTATGGGATTATCGGAAATGATATAAAACTACAAATATTAGTTTCACGACACTTCCATCTTAAGAAAAATATCTTTAGGGACACCTTAACATATTTCAACAGGGACAGAAATCTGTATAAACTCATTGTATGAATGACTCTAATTAACAATTGACTTATCACCTTACATTAAAATAAAATATCAACATAATAACTATTTTAGTTTAAAAATAACAGAAGGATTTATATAATCATTATAATTGGGATATCTGGATATTTACTTATTTTGTTAATGCTTAAAAATAATATTTTATTTTTGTAGGTTTTTTGCAATCTGAAAATTTTCAGAAACATCCCTAATACACATCTTTTGAATTATTACTATTACTACAACAGGTCCATTCATTTCCTCAGTGAACTTAGACCACCGATGCGCCCTGCCCTCTGCCTCCTCCTTCAGCTCACAGAAATTTGTTTTTTTTCTTTTAGTAAGATTTAAAAAAATGTATTTCCAAAGTTTATATTTTATTATCCGCTTCGGTGACCATCTCTAAATAGACTAGACTGCCGAAGATAGGGAGATTGTACCCCAAACAGGTAGTAAGATTTTGGGCTAAAATAAATCTAAACTTTCCATTGTTTGTTAACATAATCTTTTGTTTTTGCCATGAACTCGAATATTCTGTTACAGCCAGAATTGGTGGAGTTTTATTATCTATGGAAGAAAACCCCTGGAGCAAACCACAACAGACCTCATCGTCGTAGACGTCCTGGCTCTCTTCGCCGGATTAGAAACACTCGCAACACAAACAGAGGGCAGCCCAAGGAAATAGATGTGTACTCCTCTCCACGTAAGTTTGGTGTCAGTTTCACTATTCTGGGTACTTCAATTAACATATATATTTAAAACTTCGTAATTGTTTCCCAGAAACTATGATTGTAGAAAATTGTTTGGTTAAATTTTCTACAGTCGGCACTTTGAGCTGTGTGCAGGGTATTAAATATCTGTTTGGTCCGAGTCCTACACAGGGGCGTCGCGCCAGAGGGGGGTCACTCCTCCACCCCCCTCCCCCCCCAAAAGTTACTTAAAAACTTGAGAAATTTGGGAATTTTGTGATATTTGAAATCTGGAGTTGGGAAATTCTATACTTATTCTGTACCCCATTACTTTCAATTATGAAAGTCATTAACCTGGAGGTCACGGCGTGTTTTGGGTGGGGTCACAATATAGAGGTTCTCGCTTTATATTTACTTTTCCAAGAATTTTAATCATTATAGGAATAAGCATAATTCTAATAGAAATGTAAGTTGTTAATGTTGTATATTATAAGATGTTATATATTTGACTAGAGTGGTGACTAGTCACATGACTGGCTCAGGAGCTTGATATATAAGTAAGTGCAGAGAGGAAGAGAGGAGACATATTTTGTTCATATTTAATTGTATATTGTAAACCATATCGTTGAATAAATAAATTACTAAATACAAACATAACATGGTGTCAGAAGTGAACGTCGTCGCGTTTGTTAAATTAGTTTTCTAATGGAAAGTTGGAAACGAAAACACAGCCAAGTGGATAACCTTAAAAATTTTTGTTTGTAGTAAAACAGAGTTTTTGATGTTGCGTCATCATTAAAGTTCGCATATAAAAAAATAAGTCTGGAAGAATAAGGTTATCATAATGGACACGGTTTTTCGCCCACCTCAACCATTAGAACTAACCGGCAACGTATCGGAAAATTGGCGTAAGTTCGAACAAAGATACACACTATTTATGGAAGCAGTAGGAAAAACGAAAGCCGAAGAAACTACTAAAATAGCCATTTTACTGAATTTGATTGGTGAAGATGGACTTGAAGTTTACAACACATTTAAGTATGCAACAGGAGAAGATAAGGATAAACTTGAAACTATCCTGAAAAAATTTGAAGCCTACTGTCAACCACTTAAAAATGTAATTTTTGAAAGATATAAATTCTTCAATGTGTACCAGAAAGAAAGACAAACGTTTGACAGCTTCCTAACAGAATTACAAACCTCTGCATCTACATGTGAATTCAAGGAAGAGGATTCTCTCATAAGGGACAGGATCGTCTTGGGAATACAAGATAATATTCTTCAAGAACGCATGCTTCGAGAGCCGGACCTAACCCTAAAGAAGGCTGCAGAGTTCTGCAGAGCCGCTGAAGTCAGCAGACTACAGGTGAAAGCCCTTCAGGAAAAAAGTGTAGAGTCAGTGAAAGTGCATAATAAAAGTGTCAAAGCTGTAAAAAGGCCCAGTGATAATAATAGGCCTAGTGGGAGTGTTCAAAGTTATGAATGTAAAAAATGTGGTTATACACACAAGCCCAGAGCTTGTCCAGCATTTAGGCAGGTATGTTCTAAATGTAAGCAATTGAATCATTTTGCTAAGCTATGCAATTTTAGACCTAGAAATAGGCAGGTACATGAAGTGTTAGAAGTTGACCCAAATAATGTAATAGAAAATGATCAAATATCTAATGGAAACTGGAAAAATGAAGCAGGCCCTAGGCTAAAAAGTGAATTTTCTAATCATTTGTTTATTGATAAAATTCAAACAGGCTTAACTAATAATGATAACTTAGAACTAAATTCTGAGGTTAAAATTGACAGCGTAGGAAACACTGTTTCTTGGTTTGAGACCATTTTGTTGGATGAACAAAAAGTTAAATTTAAATTGGATACAGGAGCAGAAACTAGCATTCTTCCCCTAAGTGTGTACAATAAACTAGAGAACAAAAACAAGTTAACTGAAACTAATGCTATATTGGTAGCTTTTGGGGACAAAAATAAAATTAAGCCTGAGGGAACAGTAATAATAAATTGCTCTTCTCGTAATGAACAAAATCAACAGATTAAATTTGTAGTAGCAAATGTAAATTCAGTACCTTTACTAGGCTTAAGTGATTGTCTTAAACTTAACTTGTTAGCTAAAATAGGAATAGATTATATTACAGAGCATATAAACAAAGCAGATGTTATCGCTAAACATACTGAAGTTTTTAATGGACTGGGGAAATTCCCTGGCAAACTTAACATAGAATTAAAAGATAATGTCATTCCAAAAATACATCCTCCTAGGCGTGTGCCTCTAAGCTTGCACATTAAACTTAAAAATACTCTAGATGATCTTAAAGAAAAAGATATTGTAACAGAGGTTACAAAACCTACTGAGTGGGTCAATAGTTTAGTTATAGTGGAGAAACCTAATCACACATTAAGACTATGTTTAGACCCTAAAGATCTTAATAATGCGATAAAGAAGGAACAGTTTTTGATTTCAAAAGCAGAAGAAATAATGTCAAGGTTAAGTGGGAAAACAGTGTTTTCAGTGTTAGATATGAAAGAAGGTTTTTGGCACGTAGAGTTAAATGAGCCTAGTTCATATTTGTGTACTTTTAATACACCATTTGGCAGGTATAGGTTTAAAAGATTACCCTATGGGTTATGTTCAGCCCCTGAAATTTTTCAAAAAAGAAACTTTGATATTTTTGGTGATATTGAAGGATGTGAAATCTACTTTGATGATTTAATTATTGGTGGGTCTAGTGAAAAAGAGCATGATCAGATTTTAAATAAAGTCTTACAAAAGGCTAAAGCAAACAATGTAAAGTTTAATAAAAACAAGTTTCAGTTCAGAGTAAAATCAGTAAACTTTATAGGACAAATTGTTTCAAATGAGGGAATTAAACCTGATCCTGATCATGTCAAAGCCATTATAAAGATGAAAAGACCTAAAGGTAAAAAAGAGTTAATGAGGTTACTGGGGATGTCAAAGTACTTATCACAATACATACCTAACCTATCTAAGATAACTGCGCCTTTGCGTTATCTTACTAAAAATGATATTGACTGGCAGTGGTTACCTGAACATGAACAAGCGCTTAATCTGTTAAAAAGAGAGTTAACAAAAGCACCAGTATTAGCTATATTTGATAGTTACAAACCGTTAACGTTACAGTGTGACTCCTCTAAGGATGGCCTTGGAGTTTGTATTTTACAAAATGGACACCCTGTCTCGTATGGATCTAGAAGTCTTACAGAAACTGAACAAAGATATGCTCAGATAGAAAAAGAACTTTTAGCCATTACCTATGGCCTTGAAAAGTTTCACCAGCTAACCTATGGCAGACTTGTACATGTTCAAACTGACCACAAACCTTTAGTAACCATTGTAAATAAAGACATTTCTAAAGTGTCTTCTAGGTTGCAAAGATTATTGCTTAAATTAATTAAGTATCAAATCAAAATTGCTTATGTACCGGGTAAACAAATGTTTATGGCAGATACCTTATCTAGAGCTTACTTAGAGGACCCAGTTAAAGATGATCCAGAATTAACATATGTAGTTCACTCACTAAGTAATTACTTACCAATGACTATGGAAAAAAAAAACTAAGTTCAAAATAGAAACAGAAAAAGATCCAGATTTAAGTTTGCTCAAATACTTTTATGTAAATGGCTGGCCAAACACAAAATCCAAATGCCCTAATAATGTTAAATTTTACTTTAATTTGCAGGACAAAATTACTGTAGAAGATGATTTGTTATTTTTAGATGATAAACTAATTGTACCAATTTCATTAATAAAAGCCATGTTAACCTTAATTCATGAGTCATTTAGGGGTTGAAAAATGTAAATCAAGAGCACGACAAGTGCTGTTTTGGCCAGGTATGTGCAAAGAAATCCAAGAAATTGTACTTAAGTGTAAAATATGTGAAAAATTTCGCAAAAGTAATGTCAAACAACCGATGATTAGCCATCCACCACCTGATAGGCCCTGGCAAAAATTAGCCACAGATCTATTTGAATTTGGGTCCAATGACTATTTGGTTGTAACTGATTACTATACTAGATGGATAGAAATAGAAATTTTAAAAGGTAAAACAGCTAATCATGTAATTCAAAAACTCAAATCTATATTTGCTAGATTTGGAATACCAGACATTTTGATCTCAGATAACATGCCTTTCAACAGTTTGGAATTTAGAAATTTTGCCTTAGATTTTGATTTCTTAAATGTAACCTCAAGTCCACTTTACTATCAGTCTAATGGGACTTGCAGAAAAGTCGGTTTCAATAGCTAAAAATATGCTTCGAAAAGCTTACGAAGGAGGTCAAGATATTTTTATATCACTCATGGAATACAGAAACACTCAAATTAAAGATATAAACTTATCTCCAGCACAACTTATGATAAACAGAAGGATTAAAAGTAAAATACCCACTTCATCTAACTTACTTAAACAAAATAATTATGATATCAATATCAAAGCTAAACTTATAGCAAAAAACATTAAGACAAAGATGTGGTATGATAGGGGTGCTAAAAATTTACCTGATTTACAACCTAAAGAATCAATTTTAGTACAAAAAGACAAAGTTTGGGAACCAGATCAAATAGTAACAAAACACTTCACACCCAGATCGTTTATTGTAAAACAAAGTGATGGTAAGGAAATGAGAAGGAATAGAAAAGGATTAAGGAAGTCATTGAATCCACCTCCATCCTTTTATAATCCAGAGCCCAGCATAAATGATCCAATCCCTAAAACTTCAATATGTAGTCCTAGGCCTATCCAACCCGAGACTATTCCTACAATACAGCAAACCAGTTCTCAACCAAAGTCACCTCCATCACTAACTATGCCTGAACTTACATCTCCTAAGATAACTTCCAGATCTGGTAGGATAGTAAGAAAACCTATGAGACTAGATTTATAAAAATAAGAAAGTGTTTTATATAAATATAAAATATATATATATATATATATATATATATATATATATATATATATAAATATATATATATAAATTATATACCGTGCAATGTTTAAATTAACTTTGTTGGAGGGGAGATGTTATATATTATAAGATGTTATATATTTGACTAGAGTGGTGACTAGTCACATGACTGGCTCAGGAGTTATGATATATAAGTAAGTGCAGAGAGGAAGAGAGGAGACATATTTTGTTCATATTTAATTGTATATTGTAAACCATATAGTTGAATAATTAAATTACTAAATACAAACGTAACAGTTAAAGTGCTAAAAACGACCTAGTTACTGATTAGGTTCCTTTTGGCTAGTCCATTCTGATAGCTTCTTGCTGATTTGTTTACTGTGGTGGCCTTGTAATGCTGCTAGCATGACATAAAATCATCCCCCAACCCCGGGCTTGTTGATTCTTTTTTACTACATATTAGTCGCTTATAATAACTACTATAAGTAATTTATAGTAACTAAAACAAACATTAGTGGACATGTGTGTTTAATATCACACTCTTTTCGTTTGGTTTGTTGGTGAAGGTGAAGTAAGGATTTTAATTCTGGCCAGGGGTAGCTTATCCTAATATCCCTCCAAGCAAATAAGGGTACATTTCCTCTAAATTTTATCTGTCCCACTGGTGTAGTTAATGGTAGATAGTCTGAGCTGGTGGTAATACACAGTGAAAAAACACTTAAAAACTAGGATTTGAACACTTTTAAGTTATCAAAGGGTCGCAATGGCCGCAGAGAGAAAAGTTGTGGTCATAAACCACAAAATGTTGGAAACCGCTGTAATAGAGTCAGTGATATTTTTTAATCTAAAAATACACGATATCTACAAATCTAAATAAATATATTTAAGCTGAATTAGATATTTAACTCAGATTCAGGTTAATTGAAATATATAATAATTCAAGTAACCGGTATTTCCTTATGCACTTAAAAAACCCTGTAGCTTGTAAAATCCAGGGTCAACAAATAAACTTAAAAATGCATTTTCTTAAAAGCTCGGTTCAAAGCCTGATTATCACCCCAAATTTTAAAAAAATCCCTGGAGCCTCCAACCCCTCCCTCCCCCCTTTTCCCATTTTCAACATTGCCCTAGTGCTTACTCTTCTTTGCCACTTGGGAATTTTTCTAATTTTGAAATGCTTAGAGTTTCAGAAAAACACTGGTCCCCCCCAAATATATTTCGTGCAGGCCCCTGGCTCCTGGTTGCCTGGTTAGAGGAGGAAGGGAGATACTTTCTGAATCAATACTTTTGTCAACCTATATATAGAAAATAAAAGTTAAAGGAGAGGGATTACTAAATGGCTAAGTAAATAACTAATGTTTACAGAAATGTTTTGAGCTGAATGTTAGTGGAATGAAGACAATTCCTATAGTTGTATCCAGCTGAGGAAATTCAAAGAAATACCACTCTTTATGGCTATGCGGGAAAAAAACCTTTTTTGGTTGTCTATAACTGGGATTTTACTTCAATCATTTGGAATACGGGGAATAAAAAGTACACTAAATAAACATATTTTTTAAAGTTGGGTCGAATCCAATATCTTATGAATCCAAAGCTTGGGGAAATTTATAATATAATAATAGAAAAAACAACTAAATGCTAACATTATTTCTTATAATCCATTCATACATTCAGTTAAGTGTTAAATTACTGGTCTGGGGCCTGGTTGTTAAGTTCATCCAATTATAATTGGTTCTGAACCACCAATAAGCAATATTAGAGCCCTAAAACAAATTTTACTTGAAAAATTGAATTTATTTTTTTAATATTCTCAAGGATTCGAGGTTCCCATCTATAAAGTTTTTTTGTTTGGATAGATAAAAAGCTAGGGATGTAAAACTGTGCTGTGAATATCTAATTAAAAATATATTTCTTGTGTTTAGTTTGATTATTTTAAAATTCTTGAACAGAAACCTGCCGGCCATGGGGTGGGGATAAACACAAACTAAGGGTTCCTGGTCTCGTTACTTGGGTTAATTCCATGGTGGCTACAGACAGGGAAAACCTGGAAAAGTCAGGGAATTTTTGGATGACAGAGAAAACAGGAAAATATCAGGAAATTTACCAAAAAGTAAGGAAAAATCAGGGAATTAAAAAATATGTCTAAAATATACCATTAATTTCGCAACTAAACACTAAAACAAATGTTAATAATACCCAAATAAAATAACATTTTAATTTTTAAAATAACTGTTAAAACTGTTAATGTTTAGCAGATACAAACTTTTTTTTAATATGTGTACAATAATAAATAGAACAAGTAATCATCCACCATTAAAACTGGAAAAAGTAGTCAGGTAAAATTGAAAAATGTTGCCTGGAAAACCTGGAAAAGTCAGGGAATTTTGTAAAATATGTTTTGTAGCCACCCTGTAAGTCACAAGTTTGGCAAAAGCTGAAATGGAAATTTCTTGATTGAATTTTCATTATCTTGAAACAAAGTAACATTATTTTACTCATACTCATGTTTACTGTTTATTTATTTACTAAACACGAGAACATAATGTGAATAAACAAAGCCTTTCAGCTGAGTTACATTGTTTACAGCGGTTGGTGCTTCCCGGCCCTCTCCTACCCCAAAAGAAAATGGTGAGTCATTTTGTTTCATATTCATTGAATCTACTTTCTCTCAATATTATTTCTTTATGACTAATATAAAGATATAGAATATGTGTGAATATTGTTTTTTATATTTATTTTACTTAACAATTTAAATACTCAACAAACATAGCAAGCTGGACTTTGATCAAGGAGCTTGGGGTTCAATCCTTGTTGCATCTTCTTTAAATAGATGCAAAATAAACACTAATGACTATGATAATATATCAGCGATGGGACCTCAATTCCCTAAGGAGTTTCAAGATTTTTGAGGATTTTAGTCCTTTCACTCCTGAATTTTCTTTGTCAAATCTTGATTTCTGAAAATATAATTCTAGTAGTTCCCCTACCAATTGCTAGATTGCAGCACTAGCCAATTCTACTATTCTTATGTCTACAAACATGTACAATATGACTTAAAAGATGAAAAACAGTCAAACATTATTGCTAGGAGACGGTGTTAGAGTGTTGTGTATGATTGTACACACACTGATCAAAAGGGTTAGAAAATGTCCAATTTGACTCTCATATATTTAGAAAAAATATTTTTTTTTTGTTTTTTTCAAGTGAGATTTGTTTTAGAGCTCTAATAGTTCTTATTAATAGTTCAGAGCCAGTTATAATTTTAGGATGAGCATAACAACCTGACCCCAGACCAGTAATTTCCACTTAAATGAATGTAAGAAAGAATGTTAACACTTGGTTAATATTTTTATTTTCTATTTGATTATATCTATATTTTCTCCTATGTTCATAATTTTTTTCAAGATTCAAATTCAAGATTCGGGATTAGAAGGTAAATTGGAGATTCGGTTTCATAGAATAGTGGATTTGACCCAACTCTATAACATGTCTTGTTGGTCTGACCATATCTCTCTCTCCATACTGGTCCATCACTGGTCATGGCTGTAGCATCCACTGATGGCAATAGTTCCATGATCACACAGTCTTAGGACACCACTCTTGCAATAGGCTGGATTGTCTCCACCTTCACGCAAGTGTGGGTCTTGGGCCACCTCATTTTTAAACATTTTTGTAATGTTATTGTTTTTCTATCCATAGAATAAATTTCCACACCAGTTTCTTCCAGCTTGAAACAGGAAAAGAATTAATTTTTAAGTAATTGTGACAGTTAAACTTGCTTTGCTGATTAACTTATTTTTCTTATCAGGGGAAGGAAGCTCTGGAAGTGAAGATGAGAATTCAGAAGACGACTCTGATTCCAGGGATCCTGTCAGCTATCGCTGCCAACACTGCTACGTTAATTGTAACTATTAAATATCTACACATTTTGGTATGCTATAAACCTTTTGTGTGTGTTCAATTAGTTTTGGAATCTCACCCTAGCATTGATGATTTTGATTTTAGATAAAATTATCAGCTTATGGAGATCTACTATCAAAATTTATTTTATTTAGAAATATAATTTTTTATTTGATTCTTGAGTATTTATTTATTTTGAAACTGATGTAATACAAGATTTAAGTAAAAACATAGCTTTCTCTTAAGTATTTTTAAGACATGTATATGTTGAATAATTTTCTTATGGTCTAATTTTGACTTCCAACAAAGTAACTTAAGTTGGTAGTGTAGGGAACACGATAAAAATGCAGTGTATTTGCAGTTTTTACAGCAAAACCTTTTTTTTTGGCTGAAATAAATAGAATATTGCTCCAGTAGAAACATAGACTTTAATTTTATACACATGCTAATCTCTCAACAATTGTTGAATATCTGTCCTGAGCATAGCGGCACTAGGCGAGAAACTTTGGAAATGAAGATAAATTGTTGTCATTAAATTCATTGACACACTTGACAGATATTCAAGAACTGTTGTTTCAGGATGTAAAGAAAATTAAACTCTTACGTTTCTACTGAAGCAATAGACTATTTGTTTTGGCATAAAAACTGCAAAAAACGCTGCTCTTTTTTCACGTTCTCTACACTTCCACCAAAATGTGTAAAATTCTGTACAAGATAGTCATCTAGAAAGAATGCGTAAGACAATTTTTATGGAAGTTTAAAGTTTATAAACTTGTTTATTGGCAGGTGCTCGGGACTCGCAGACTGGAAAGGATAGACTTTGCACAGATTGTCTCACACACTTAAAGAAGTACGGTGAGCTACCACAAGTACAGTCTAACAGTGCCAGGGGGGATGCCCCATATCTATTTAGGCCTGTACAGACAGAATCGTCTGACCAGTCTACAGGTCGAATGCGAACAAGATTCAGGACCAAAGAGAAGGTGCTTATATTTTTGTGTTGCTCATTTTAATTGAACTTGTATCATTTATAATACTTTTATATGGCCTAATTTAATATAATTGGTTCAAACATTGCTTCATAATAATTAGAGAAATACATTTTTATTTCTCATACTATTGAGTAATTTCATAAAAGTTCGAAATGTTTCAGAAATAGAAAAGTTGTGAACTAAACTCAACGCTTTATATTTAAATCCTAGTTTTTCATCTTAGAAATGTGTTGAAATATCTTAAAATTTACCAATGTTACTGAAGGCTTTAAACAATGACAACCATTTCTGAAAAACTTCTACTTTGAATACTCGTAAATTAAATAAATTTGATTGTGGGGTGTGAATTCATGCAGCCTATGGGTGACTTTGAATTTCCCTAAAATTAAAGATCTCATTCTCAAAATTTATTTGGTCTATATTTTAAATTCACAGACAAACCTAAACACTGTAGTAACCAAACTGCTTTGAATTTTTAATTTATTTTTGTTTTGCGCTACTCCTTAGACTATGTGTGTCAGTTTTGAACATGGCTACAAAACCTAAATAGTTCACATGTTGCGGGATTGAAATTACATTTTTCATTATTTTCCTAAACAAGTCCATGGACTCAACTTGCTTTCTAACAGATCACCTAGATTATATTGGTATGAAGTAAGGAATCATGATCTCAAACTTAGAATATACTTATTTGGGAATGAGGAATGTAATGACTAATCACAAATCCACCAAAAGAATTACATCATCCTAAATCTGTAATAATTTAAAAACATCCATCAAAATCATTGCGGCTAGTCACATTTCTCATCCAACACTTCAACTTCAACTTCATCTTCATTTCCCTCACATGTAGTTCTTACAACATCTTTGTAGAAAAATTAAGCAAATTAAGACACTTGGACAGGCTCTGTTAGCTTCTATATTTCTTTTGTCTTTTCACTAAGTAAGACTGTGTAGCATCCTGTTAACTGTTTCCCCTTCTTTAGAACACCTGCACTCGTTTCACTAGTGTTGTAATTTGAACTTACAGGGACAGTGGACCTTTCCAAGTATGACTCGTACCTCTAAAAAGGTAAATAGTATAAAAATGAGGTGGCCCAATAGCTAAATAATTTTATAGTAAAGTAAATTGATAGAACTAAAGAAAAAGGAAAAATAAACAACTAAGAGTAAATTTGATGAAGAAAGCCCACCTAGGGAAAGAGGAGAAATGTGTGAAGAATCCAATGCACAAAGGTGACATCTTCTTCCTTTCTTCTGTCTTCTATAGTAGAAATAGTCACACACACATTTTAACAATACTAGAATAATATTTCGGTATTGTTGCCATATCAAAGACAAAGAAGACGGTGGGAACTGGACCACCAATGGATTACCACCAGGCAACAACAGAAGATAGTTTCTTTCTTTCTCTTAGATTATCAGTTTTCAAATTATTATTATTATTATTATTATTATTATTATTATTATTATTATCATTATTATTATTATTATTATTATTATTATTATTATTATTATTATTATTATTATTATTATTATTATTAATTATTAATTAAAATGTGTGACTACTTCTACTATAGAAGACAGAAGAAAGGAAGAAGATGTCACCTTTGTGCATTGGATTCTTCCCACATGTCTAAGTCAGTCATCTCATGTGGTCATGACTGCATGAACCACTGTTCCCGCCAGGCGTTCACGACACACTTTGTTATAATGGATTCTATATGCATGCACAGAGAACTGAACTTATTTTGTAACAGACACAAGTGTGAACTGAACTTGTATTTACTAATATCACTGACAAATCTCACTTATATTGAGAGGACAAAACTTTTTTCTAAATATTTTCATTCTACTCACCTATGGATTAAACTCATTTTCAGAATATTTTGATTTAACTGGTTATGAGAACAAGTTATTAATTTATTTTTATTATTATTATTATTATTATTATTACCACCGCGTCTTACTACCCGTTCGGGTTATACGCACTTACGCTAATGTGTAATGGTAGGGTGATTGTGAGATGAAATGGAGGACATACAGTTTAACGTGGGATCCGAACGACGGTGGAGGCCTGGCATTCCTCACATTCACAAGTTGTAATTTATACACGTCTTGTCAGAGGTGAAGGAAGGGTTTGGCAATCAGATAAATCTGTGCCGGGACCGAGGATTGAACCCTGGACCCTCAGCACAGAAGTCAAACACCTCACCCCTAGACACCAGGTCACCTTCTTATTTTATTAAGTGAAAAATTAGTTTTATAAAGAAAAGATAATGTTATTAAATTATCTTTTAAAATATGTAAGCACGAACTTATTTAGCAACAACAATATTAGAGTGGAAATCAGGAATATAATACAGTCGGGAAATGCATGCTATTTCTTGTTCAGTAAGTCTTTCATGGAATGTGAAACTCAGAATATACAAAACACTAGTTTTACCCGTTGTTCTTTATTGTTGTGAAACATGGTTTCCTACCTTACATGATGAAAAGAAACTCAGAGTGTTAGAAAACAAGGTGGTTAGGAAGATATTTGGTCCAAAACATATATTTCTCCATTATAAAAACTTAAACACATTTTAATTTAAATAAATTGGCACTCTTCCTAAACAATATCTGTTTGTATATTTTGTGTGTTGTTGGGTGTTCTATCCTTTGAACAAATTATTGGTATTATAAAAATCTTGATTGAGATATTATTACTCAACAACAAGAGACATTGATGTTTTGGTTTACTCATACTTAGTCGACTGTTTTGAGAGTGTTTAATGGAATATCACTGCTTACAGAATGCTAGAGTACCTCCCTACCGCGGCAGTGGAGCAGAAACGCCTGACAGTGAAATGGATAAAAAGCTGTGCAAATCTACAGCCAGTAATGTGTCTTTTCCCGGGGAAAAGATCAAGAAGAAGGTAACACTTGAATCACAACAACACATACCCATTTAGTTCTATAGTATAGCTAGTCCATCACATCACTAGCTTTCACTGCCATAGCAGAACATAAAAAACTAAGCAATTGTATTTTATAATATAACTAGATTTTAGGCCTATCCATGAGAGGTCGCCTATAATATTAAACAACCCAACAAAACCTTCAACTGATAAGCACATGGAAGGCTAAACTTTGTTTGAAAAAAAGTATTTTTATATAAGAGTTGATAAAGTTAGAGTAAACTAAATCAATTATGGTTTCATTAATTGAATTATAAAATGTATACGGAAAGGCATCATACATCTACACGCCAAGTCTGAAAACTGGCTTGGGCAGATAAGACACCAACAATGTCCAAGGTGTGACCTTGTAACGAATTAATAGCAATCGAGCACACAAGTTAAACTGGGAACTGCCCAAGTCTCAAACTAAAGATGACAACAGGGTTTGTAGGTGACAAATCTATATTGGTAACAAACACATATTCCCTTGAGATCATCATCATCATCATCAACTGTTTCCAGCCAGTAGCCAGATCAGTAGCAAAATGGCTCCATTCTGCTCAATCCCTCCACCATTCATTCTCCTCTACTCTCACTTGAACAGATTTTGTTTCCTGCTTCTTTCATTTCTTTCTTGACTTCCATTATGGTCTTTTTTTTAAATACTCCATCTCCATTTTCTTTGGCATTTCTCCTTTTCCATCCTCGTATTCCCATAACATCTAAGACTTCATTTTTCTAATATCTCATGTACAATTTCCAGGATAACTTCATTCCTAATCCTGTTTCTCCTCATGACAGCTAACATGCTCCTCACAATTTCCTGGTCTCAACTTACACTCAATGTCCATGTTTCTGCTGGATATGTGACAATGGGTACAAAGTACTCCCTGTACAACACTTCCTTACACTTCAAGGGGACTTCCCTTCTCCATAGCAGGTCTCGTACACACCTATAGAACAACTCTCCATAGCAGGTCTCGTACACACCTATATAACAACTCTCCATAGCAGGTCTCGTACACACCTATAGAACAACTCTCCATAGCAGGTCTCGTACACACCTATAGAACAACTCTCCATAGCAGGTCTCGTACACACCTATATAACAACTCTCCATAGCAGGTCTCGTACACACCTATATAACAACTCTCCATAGCAGGTCTCGTACACACCTATAGAACAACTCTCCATAGCAGGTCTCGTACACACCTATATAACAACTCTCCATAGCAGGTCTCGTACACACCTATAGAACAACTCTCCATAGCAGGTCTCGTACACACCTATAGAACAACTCTCCATAGCAGGTCTCGTACACACCTATAGAACAACTCTCCATAGCAGGTCTCGTACACACCTATAGAACAACTCTCCATAGCAGGTCTCGTACACACCTATAGAACAACTCTCCATAGCAGGTCTCGTACACACCTATAGAACAACTCTCCATAGCAGGTCTCGTACACACCTATATAACAACTCTCCATAGCAGGTCTCGTACACACCTATAGAACAACTCTCCATAGCAGGTCTCGTACACACCTATATAACAACTCTCCATAGCAGGTCTCGTACACACCTATAGAACAACTCTCCATAGCAGGTCTCGTACACACCTATAGAACAACTCTCCATAGCAGGTCTCGTACACACCTATAGAACAACTCTCCATAGCAGGTCTCGTACACACCTATAGAACAACTCTCCCTGATGTCCTCTTCTCATTAGATCCTCTCTACTCCCACCCTTCGCCTCATTCATGCTTCCAAGATATTTTACATTCTATACTTTCAGCTCTACTCCATCCACTTTTATAACTTTATTAGGCCTTATCCTCTTCTTTGTCATCGCCATCACTTCATACTTCACCGAGCTAAATTTCATCTGACTCGTTCTCACTTCCTCATTCTGTTCTTGTAGTTGTTCCTCTACTTCCTCTTCCTTCTCCTTCCTATACCATCAAGTCATCAGAAAACATCATAACTTTCATTCTTTCATCCCCGAATTTCTTTACCACTCTCCTCATTACCATTTCCAATATTATTACAAATAGTAGGGGTGAAAGGGCACTCCCCTCCTTCATTTAATTATTTTTATTTGGCACCACTTTGTCCAACCACCCCTTCTCAGTGTTTATGTTACTCGTGTTATTCTTATATACACTCTTCACTCTCAATACAACTCATCTTTATACCCTCCGCCACTTTCCACACTTATTTCTATCAATATAAAAACTATTAAAGGAAGCACCCAAGTATTTATTAAAAAAACTTCAATTATCCTATTTAATAATCTATTAGGCTTAATAACCTTATATTTGCACAAGATCTAGACATCTGGTAATAACACTCACCTTAGCTATACCTTTATGATAAAGATTTATCTGATTGCCAAACCCTTCCTTCACCTCTGACAAGACGTGTATTAATCACAACTTGTGAATGTGAGGAATGCCAGGCCTCCACCGTGGTTCGGATCCCACGTTAAACTGTAGGTCCTCCATTTCATCTCACAATCACCCTACCATTACACATTAGCGTAAGTGCTTATAACCCGAAAGGGTAGTAAGACACGGTGCTAATAATAATACATAAATACCATTACCAAGTCCTTGCTAAATTCACAACGTTTCTCCCATCAGTTGTTGTATAGTGAAGATCAAGTCACTTGAACACTTCTAATCCCCAAATCACTGTTGTTCCTCTCACAATCTTCTTTTCATTTTCTTATTATATTTTACAGTATCATCTTGTATATTTTGGTACCAGGCCAGTGTTGTGTCTAGACACATAACCAACTACACCCATCAATGACAGTTAAACCTGTGAGTACGATGACCTAATTCACCTTGTATAATATCAACAATGTACTGCACAATTTATTGCCCACTTAAACACACACTAAAGGCATAGCACCAACATCAAGAATCCATTGCAACCACATCCCGAAACTCAGGTTGGATACAAAGGTAAAAAAAGGGGGAAATCACAAATTCTAAAATAAGGCACCAAATATACCAAACTTTGAAATACTTTATTATGAAACAAAAACAAATATTTCAAATAAATTATAGAAGTGTCAGCGAGTTGAATGCTATGGCTAATTAACGATTTGCCAAGAAATATGATTAATTATTCAATTAATTATTTAAGAAAGAAGCTCAAAAACTAATAACAATTATCAAAGCATTTAAAGGGAGAAGCCCTGACCTATTATTAGTTAAATAAATTCCTCATGTCTGAAAAATTAAATGGAAAGATTTTTATCCTGAAAGTCAATACGGCTGGAACAAAATCGACATGACAATAACGGCCATGATGACGACCGGCGACGAAAGATTAAGCGGGATAAGCCCAAAATTTGATGCCTGACGTTTATGATGTGAGAAGAGTTCATTTCAGTACTGCCATAAAGACTGACCTTTTGGCAATAATCTGCCAGTATATATAGTCCAAGGAAGCGTATAACCCGAACGGGTAGTAAGACGCGGTGCTAAAATTAATTAATTAAAAAAAATTAATTTTAGTCCAAGGTTCTGAGAATAGTGAAGAGGAAGCGTACCAATCACTACCGAGCGGCTTGATGTATATACACTCGCTCCTATAGGGACCGACGTTAGAAAGTTTATTTCTGGCCTCGACCGATGCCGTGCAGCCTGTACAAAACTTTCTGTTCGCGTTAGCTCTTCTGGCTTGAAGGCCGGTAAAACGGGCTGCCACCTAATTCCAAGGGAGGCCGCACAGCAACCATATCCGAGCGCCTGGCACTAGGTCTCGGAACCAATCACATCCATTAAGTGCGTGACCAGTCCAGTGGTATAGAAGAGGTTTGCTCCGATCTTCCACTCCGGAGGCCTCCCACAAACTCAGTCCAAGAGGCGCTTCCAGCGAGCTCCATGCGGTCTGTTGTCCGTGCTATCAGGATCGCAGAAAAGCTAGCTGGTGGTGCGACGACCCAGTGAGAGTGAGACGGCAGGAACAAGAGAACACTGGGGCAATTGTTACAAAGTGTTAGCTGGTTCATCATGGGTCACATATTATAAAATGTTAAAAAATGACACACAAATAAGGTTAAAAACATCAACACATTACAAAAACTTCATATTTTGATGCAATATAGAATTTTATTTATTCTTCTTCCTAAGTAAGATACAAAATTATAACTAAGATTATTTTCTACATGTTGATCTAAAATATTGTATCTTTCTTATCACTCACTCACTCTCCACCACCAAACACTTGACATCATTTACATTCTAACCTACCTCGTTCCACTCTGTGTAACACATATGGCAAGGTTTGTAATTAGTCAAGGTAGTCAACCTGTCAGAGGTGTACAGTTGTTCCTTTTTCAAAGTTTATGTTTTCAGTCTCAGCATGACGAAGTACTGATATTGCTCCTCTTCAGCAACATTACTGTCCTTAAGACTTATGGGTGCACACATCCAGAAACACCATCCTATTAAATATATTTTTGTTATTTTAAAATTTAATCACACCAAAATATAGTGGAAAAGTATCATCATATCTCATTAAGATTAAAAACATTTTATTATGGTTCTATAATAAAAACTAAATATGATTTGCTTAAGTTAGCTGATTTCAAGCAAAACCCAACATGTCGCAGTTTTGTAATCAGAGAAAATAATTTAAATCATGCATATAGTTTTCTTAGCCCAGTCATTTTTTTAACAGGGTCATAACGAAACATTCTAAGATAATTAATACTTTTTAGTAGAGATGGGTCGAATCCACCATTTCTCAAATCCGAATCCTAGCAAATTGTTAGAAATTTTAATGATTTACAAATAGACTTTCATTACACAATATAGGCCTAAACTGTAAATTAAGATTTATTTCAATCATGCTTTCAATTTTAATCGACCCCAACCATCCCTCGCAAAATACAGGTTAAAATCCAGCCAAATTAAACAATCTTAACTCATATTATTGTTTAGAAATAAAATCAATCAAAATTTGAGTGTTTTTTAGTTATTTTTAAAAGTGTTGTTAGAATGAGTTTAGTGTCTAAGAAATCATGTGAAATAAACAGATTAGTCCTAGTTTCCTTTTGATCAACTTTAATATCATTGAAGGATTATAATTTATTTTATTAAATGCAAAAAAAAAAAAAATACAAACATATATTTTTATTAAAGACTAAATCAACAATTAAACATACATGGAAAATAGTGAACTCAATAATGCCAAAGTATGTTTAATTATTATTTTCTTATATATCCATTATCTATCTTCGCGTAGAAAACAAAAATATATTCGATTCTTGCGATATATTGATTTCTGAGAATAAATTCTATTTAAAACACGAACATATGTTCGACTTCAATATATTCATTCCCATTTTACCATTTTATTAGGCAGAGCTATGAATATTTTTACAATTACTTCAATAACATATTTCAAAAATAATAAACGCTTAGTTAAAATCAATTTAAAAATAAATTATGAATTAGCAAGTCATTATTTGATTCTTAAAACTCAAGAGTGCTTACTAAGTGATCAGATTACCTGAATTGATTCTAAACAAACAATCGATATACAATACGTAGCCGGTAGGCGTAAATAAACAGTTTTATTGGTGTCTGACTCTTGATATTATTTATTTTTCATGAAACGCAACAAAGTATCTAACTTAAGGATCGTATGCAATAAATTGGGGTTCTTTGCATAGTTGTAGATAATTAAAACCAGTTGGGTACTAAGAATTAACAGTATCTTTATTTTAATCATCACTCTCGCGAGTAAACATAATATATGTCATGGCGGCTGATTTTGTATCATGTGTAATGTGTTTTTATTTCTGTTAAAAAAAAAGCTGTAATTTGTTTGATTTATTTCGAGTTTATTTGTAATTCTAGTTTTTATTTTCAGTTTCTAAGAGTTTAAATGTGTTCAATTAAAAAATATTTACAAGATTGTTCGTGGGTGAAAGTTCTAGAAGTTAGCATGTGCCGAAACTGTCGAGTCCAAGTTTCCCATAAAGGTGGGAGGGTAAGGTATTAGGCATGTAAGATGTTCCACACCTGACTTTTTTTTAAATAAATGATTTTATTCATGCTAATCTCTTTTGTCCAACCAAATAAATATTACGGATTAAGTTGTGCTTTTAAAGTAGGTCTAACTAAGTAATTTTTGAATTCAAAATAGTCTTTGTTTATGAGGTGAAAGATTCGACCATTAAATCCAGTAAAACACCGAATCCTCGAATCTTGAATACTTTCCAGCATTCAGTGGATTCGAAGATTCGAGTGGCCCATCATTACTTTTTAGTGGTTTAGATCTTTAAGAACCACCCTCCCAAAAATAAACACAGCAGTGAGATAATGTCCCAAAGTAGAAAACACCCCCACTTGATTGTGTCATTGTGATCACATCTTCACTTAGAAATAAGTTAGAATCCACACTTGTAGGTTTCATGATCCAATGTTAACACTTACATCTGTTTTGCAATGTTCAGATACAAATTGTGCCAACAGAATGTAACAAGAATTAGTTTCTAAGCTTTATTCTCAAATCCAAATATATCTTGCTTAAAGTTATCTAAATTCCATGATGTGAGCCCGCAATCGAAACATACCAACCAAGCAACCCCACTGTTAACAATGATAGTGCCATTATTTGCAGATAGAGGTTGTCATATTGACAGCACAATGAACCCTCCAGCTGTTAATACTTACTTTTATAATTACATTGGGGTTTTAACTGACATTTTACTAACTCCTTTTTATTTCAGCTTAGATAGTTTTTGTTTTCTGGTGGAATATATGTAATCTTACTGTTACACTATAATTTATGCTTACAGTCAAAACTTGAGCATACAACTAAAGGACGTAAACGTAACCAAGTTGAAATGGACAATGATGAGGATAAAGAGATAACTCTATTCAAGAGGAAACGAAACGATAGAGCGGACGTGAGCTTGGCTTGTTACAGTCTAGATTAAACTTTCGCTTGGTTCTTTATGTGGAATGTTGCTGTGTTGTTTGCATGTTTTAAAACAACTGTTTCAATACCATGTCAACACATTCTAAACTTTATTTAAAATATTCTCTTTTACCTAATAATTTCATGCATACTTATATCACGATGAATTCTTGAGATATCGGACTGTATTAATTACTAAACTAGAATATTCCATCAAATTTTCTTCCCTTTGACTATGATGTTATGTTATATTACTATCTATTTTCTATAATGTGTCAGCTCCTTTACTTCTCTCTACTATCATTGCCCAGGAATACACTTTTTTTGTGTAACAATTCAAGTGTCATATCAATAGATTGGACAAAGAGGAAGAGAAGGATAAGCAAGAGGAATTTCCAGAGGCTCGGTTGGGGAAGGTGTCGGGCACTTACAACTCACACCAAATTCCGTCATATATTGGGCTGGGAAACAAATGAAAGGGGAAGGGAGGGAGTTCTTAGAAACAACTAGATTTTAGAGATAAGGAAAGCTAATAACAGATAAGGAAGTCGTAATCATGGGTAATTTAAATGGCCAGATTCGAAGGCACAAGAGTCAAAAAGAGGAAATAAAAATAGTAATAGAAAAATTACCAGACAACAATGAGCAGAGGATGTTACTGTTTTACCAGGAGAGGTTTTTGAAGGAAACCACCGGGTAAAATAAACAAGAGAAAGAAAAATAAAAGTATGGAAGCTAAAAAGAAGAGAAAGTAAGGGATAAGTTTATGGTTGAGGTGAAAAAATTAGTGCGTAAAAAAAGAACTAGGAACAGTTGAAGAGGAGAGAAATGTTATGATAAACAGTATACAGGAGAAGGGGCATGATGCAACATTAAGAATGTTAGAAGTGAAAACAAGACAAGCAGTGGGAATAGACAAAGTTGCGGTGGAGATGGTGAGGACATCAGAAGTGGTTGTACAGGTTGATAAGATGTGTATGGGATGAGA
Organism: Timema podura; assembly: GCA_033556935.1. Lineage (NCBI taxonomy): Eukaryota > Metazoa > Arthropoda > Insecta > Phasmatodea > Timematidae > Timema > Timema podura. Next base: position 34,199,718 of record JAVRXN010000006.1, on the reverse strand, counting down.
GAAATGTTTCCCAGGACTGGTGTTATAATACCGATCCAAGGAGTGTGGTAACTCTAGGAGAATGACCCTTACGACAGGTAGCGAAGATAATGGAAAGAATAGTTGAAAAGAGAATCAGAGAGGAGGTAGAAATACAACTGCTGAGCAACAATATGATTTCAGAACCAAAAGATCAACTGTGGGCCACATCTTTTTAATAAGACAGAGAATGTAAAAACAGTGTAAATATGGAAAATATATGTAGATGATCTCCATAAATGTGAAAAAGGCAGAAAACATTGCTCCTAGAGATAAGGAGATAGATAAAACATCAATTGGATTGGTGAAAGCTATGTATGACAGTTATCTTGGTGTTAAGACGCAAGTGGGAAACACAGGTTGCTCTAGAAATGAACAGGGTTTTGTTGTCTTCTGTACTATTTATAATGATCACGGATGAATTCTTGAAGGAGGAAAAGGAAATTTAAAGTGGTAGAGAAATGACACTAGTCAGAGTTAGTACGCCTCAAGTGCGGCGCTATACTAAATACAAGATGTCACCTACCTGAAATTGAATGGAATGGGCCAGTTTCATATGCGAAACTGGCCCAGTCCATTTTGGTCTAGGTAGGTGTCATCCTGTATTTAGTATCGACTCACACTTTAGGCTCACTAAATCTGACTATGAAACTGGCCCTAAGGCTATTTGCGGACGTTATTGTGGTATGCGAAAAGAATGGGAATGAAAACAAGTGCAAGAACAGCTGGGTGTGATGAATGGAAAAAATGGTGAAATATGGCATGACAATCGGTGTTGGGAAGAGCCAGACAGTGATATTGACGAGGGAGGTGAGATTGGGAAGAGCCGGATAGTGATATTGACGAGGGAGGTGAGATTGGGAAGAGCCGGACAGTGGTATTGACGAGGAGGCGAGATTGGGAAGAGCCAGACAGTGGTATTGACGAGGGAGGCGAGATTGGGAAGAGCCAGACAGTGGTATTGACGAGGGAGGTGATATTGGGAAGAGCCAGACAGTGGTATTGATGAGGGAGGCGAGATTGGGAAGAGGCAGACAGTGGTATTGATGAGGGAGGCGAGATTGGGAAGAACCAAACGGTGGTATTGACGAAGGAGGTGAGATTGGGAAGAGTTTGACAGTGGTATTGACGAGGGAGGTGAGATTGGGAAGAGCCGGATAGTGATATTGACGAGGGAGGTGAGATTGGGAAGAGCCGGACAGTGGTATTGACGAGGAGGCGAGATTGGGAAGAGGCAGACAGTGGTATTGATGAGGAGGCGAGATTGTGAAGAGGCAGACAGTGGTATTGACGAGGGAGGCGAGATTGAGAAGAGCCAGACAGTGGTATTGACGAGGGAGGCGAGATTGGGAAGAACCAGACAGTGGTATTGACGAGGAGGCGAGATTGGGAAGAGGCAGACAGTGGTATTGATGAGGGAGGCGAGATTGGGAAGAACCAGACAGTGGTATTGACGAGGAGGCGAGATTGTGAAGAGGCAGACAGTGGTATTGATGAGGGAGGCGAGATTGTGAAGAGGCAGACAGTGGTATTGATGAGGAGGCGAGATTGGGAAGAGGCAGACAGTGGTATTGATGAGGGAGGCGAGATTGGGAAGAGGCAGACAGTGGTATTGATGAGGGAGGCGAGATTGTGAAGAGGCAGACAGTGGTATTGACGAGGGAGGCGAGATTGGGAAGAGCCAGACAGTGGTATTGACGAGGGAGGCGAGATTGGGAAGAACCAGACAGTGGTATTGACGAGGAGGCGAGATTGGGAAGAGGCAGACAGTGGTATTGATGAGGGAGGCGAGATTGGGAAGAACCAGACAGTGGTATTGACGAGGAGGCGAGATTGTGAAGAGGCAGACAGTGGTATTGATGAGGGAGGCGAGATTGTGAAGAGGCAGACAGTGGTATTGATGAGGGAGGCGAGATTGGGAAGAGGCAGACAGTGGTATTGATGAGGGAGGCGAGATTGGGAAGAGGCAGACAGTGGTATTGATGAGGGAGGCGAGATTGTGAAGAGGCAGACAGTGGTATTGACGAGGGAGGCGAGATTGGGAAGAGCCAGACAGTGGTATTGACGAGGGAGGCGAGATTGGGAAGAACCAGACAGTGGTATTGACGAGGAGGCGAGATTGGGAAGAGGCAGACAGTGGTATTGATGAGGGAGGCGAGATTGGGAAGAGGCAGACAGTGGTATTGACGAGGGAGGCGAGATTGGGAAGAGGCAGACAGTGGTATTGATGAGGAAGGCGAGATTGTGAAGAGGCAGACAGTGGTATTGATGAGGGAGGCGAGATTGGGAAGAGGCAGACAGTGGTATTGATGAGGGAGGCGAGATTGTGAAGAGCCTGACAGTGGTATTGACGAGGGAGGCGAGATTGGGAAGAGCCAGACAGTGGTATTGACGAGGAGGCGAGATTGGGAAGAACCAGACAGTGGTATTGACAAGGAGGCGAGATTGGGAAGAGCCAGACAGTGGTATTGATGAGGGAGGCGAGATTGGGAAGAGAGAGGACGGTGGTATTAACGAGGAGGCGAGATTGGGAAGAGCCGGACAGTGGTATTGATGAGGGAGGCGAGATTGTGAAGAGCCTGACAGTGGTATTGACGAGGAGGCGAGATTGGGAAGAGGCAGACAGTGGTATTGATGAGGGAGGCGAGATTGTGAAGAGGCAGACAGTGGTATTGACGAGGGAGGCGAGATTGGGAAGAGGCAGACAGTGGTATTGATGAGGGAGGCGAGATTGTGAAGAGCCTGACAGTGGTATTGACGAGAGAGGCGAGATTGGGAAGAGCCAGACAGTGGTATTGACGAGGAGGCGAGATTGGGAAGAGCCGGACAGTGGTATTGATGAGGGAGGCGAGATTGGGAAGAGGCAGACAGTGGTATTGACGAGGGAGGCGAGATTGGGAAGAGCCAGACAGTGGTATTGACGAGGGAGGCGAGATTGGGAAGAGCTAGACAGTGGTATTGACGAGGAGGCGAGATTGGGAAGATCCAGACAGTGGTATTGACGAGGGAGGCGAGATTGGTAAGAGAGAGGACGGTGGTATTGACGAGGGAGGCGAGATTGGGAAGAGCCAGACAGTGGTATTAATGAGGGAGGCGAGATTGGTAAGAGAGAGGACGGTGGTATTGACGAGGAAGGCGAGATTGGTAAGAGAGAGGACGGTGGTATTGACGAGGGAGGCGAGCTGGTTTTAACACCTTTAGAAATATTAGACTTGGCTAATCTCTGTTGTATTTTCTCCATCTAAATATATGAATTTGTTCCTTGAAACAATAATTGAGGATTTTATAAAACAGAGCATTATATTTGTAATAAAAAATAAGACATAATTTTTTGGCAAATTTTCTGTCTCGCATATATATAGTGATTAAAAATAAATTGTGAAAAGTTTACTTACTAGATAAATTATTATTCTAAAGCAACAGTCCGTGAAACATAAGTTTCAAATTCATTTGTAATAAAATTAATTATTGTCTAATGGCTTGAAAATTTGAAGAATTGTAAGAAGAAATAAAGAAAGAAATGTGTTTGTTTCTAAAGTCTGATTTCGGTAGGAAGAACTATAGAAAATTTCTGGAAAAGTTACTAGATTTTAAAATGTATCCCGACGCCAAAACATATGATTTGAAAGACCATATGATTAGCAGCTGTCAATTTCGACAAGCAAAGTTTAGAAAACAAGAAAAATTATAATAATAAAAGTAAATGACAATTTTTTTTTTCTATATGTATATTATATAAAATATTTAAACAAAGATAGATAAGCAAGGCCTACACACTTACCAGGAAACTATAGACTATAAACTATAGACCTCAAAGTTCTCAATTAAAACACAACAAAACACATAATTATGTAATTGTTGAGGTACATCAAACTCCTTCTTCAGCAGAAGAGGGTAAAACACAGACTGGACTATTCTCTATGACATATGTATTATTAATGGTTGGATGTGTAAGAGCTTAACTTGACCTAATGTTTTGATAAGGTAATGATGTTTAGAATAATTTAATGTCAGTAAAAACATGTTAGCAAATTTAGGAGCTTGTCTAGAGGTTTACACCTCAAGAACTTCTTCCACATCATCACCAGAGTTGGATTCAACTTCATCATCATCGTCGCATAAGTTGATTATTAAAGTTGGTGTCTGTCTTTCGCATCATCTTCATCTCTCTGTCCCAATCTTCTTTAATGAGTTTCTCACAGTGGTCCACATGCTTACTCCATCTAAAACATGTAAACTGGCCTCAACTATAACACAAAACAAACAGTTAATAAGGGTGTAACTGTGGGTGATTGCAAATTATTATCTGTTCAAGGATCCTGTGAAGCAAGGTGTAAAGGTGTACATATGTTAGCTAAGGGCGACAAGCATGTTCACTTTCACTTTGAACACATGTGCTCAGCGAGACTTTCTATACACAATAGGTTCAATAGTTTGTATAGTACAATTTATACATGTATTGCTGTTGAGGGCCACATTAGCTTATATTTGTAAATAAAGGCAAGAGGGAGAGAGGTCAATATCCAGGTAAGAGTTTAGTAAATAATCAGTGGAACCAACCTTGACGATACTTTCTATAGATAACTTGATATATAGAATCTCTTGTAAACTCATCTACTGCTTTAGATGAAACGCTGACTCTCTTCTTTCCAGAAGTCTCAACTTCATCAAACATGTCTACAGATAAAATTAACCTTTGAAATAATTTCTGTAATAAAAGTGTGATAAGGTGGGAGGTTACGCCAAAATCAATACATTTATAAGATAGGCCTACTTTTTTAATAGAAAATAACAAATAATGTTGCCTAATTTTCTAATCCCTCATGTCAGTAAAAAAAAACCAAAGAGAATCAATAAATGACTATTAATATTATAATAAAATTTGTTATTTGAAAACTTTTATTATTTTTTCAAAATTTAACAACTGGCTAAAGTTTTAGGTCTATTTACAAAAATGCATTTTTACCTTTAAAATTTAGCCTAATATAACTATGACATAATTTTTTCCTAGCACCATTATATTGTTTAATTGATTATTATCCTACTAATTAAAGGTACTATAAGGTTAGGTTATTGTATTGTTATTTATTGTATTATTATATGCAATAGTTATCTTCTTGTATTATTTTAAAGTATTTAAAACAAACAACTTAATCTTTCAAGCATTAACAACACTGAACTTAGTTAGGCCTAGTTTTGATTCACTTGTTAGCTATAAACTATTTTCAATAATGATTTTTAGTGTCATTAGGTTCTCCATATTCTTGTGACCAGGATGACTGTATTAGATCATTTATTATTTACTATTTTATATATAAAAATGCGACCTGTATGTAGATATGTTGGTGCACCAACCCCCATTAACATATATTTTGAAGGCTCGAGTTTAGTATACAAAAAGATGCTGTCGGAAAAGTCTTAATACTTCAAACACACCATCAAAAAGTTTTGTGTGATTAATAGGCCTAGATCTGTTTGAGTTATAATCACAGTTTATCTTAAGTATGTGTTTACGTACTACTCCTGTAGCCTTTTATAATTTCTGTAACTACTTGACAAACTATGTATCTAGGAAGTAAACCAGGTTATGTTGAAACACATTTCACCCTGTTCTGAACGATAAATGGTGGGAATTACTAGTCATAGACACAACACTCCTTACAAAGATAGAATTATGTAAAAACTTTAAAAAAAATACAAAATAGGCCTGCTCACCATCTCACTCTACTCTCGTTGATTTGGAGCAATTCAGCTGATAATTTAGGAACGTTGCACTTGAGTGGTAGGAATCCAACAGATAAATTGGGACCACTAGGCTTGTCTAGTCTTCGATCTTGTTGGCTGGGTTTGGAGACGCATTTTCAGAGGGGGGGAGGGTGAATTGAGATTAATAAAACTAAACCTTTATTCAACACAAGAACCTCTCTAACAAAGATTCTTACCCAAAGCTATTTTTTTTTTTATGTTTTAACACAAAGTTAAATCACTTAAATAGTTTATGTTAATTTCAAAATATCTAAACTAATAAATCTCTCCTATTAAAAATCCTATTATCTTATTATATTTTGTATTAGTACTATATTAACATCAATTTTTCCAAACCTAGGCCTAGTCAAGAGGTTAATACAACAATTTTAGGTTTTAAATAGGTTAGGGGCCCACTTCTTTTTTTGATACACACGCAATATGAAATTTAGAAAATATATTAACTTAAAATTGAAAATTAAATATATCACAAATATATATCACTGCCACAAACACTTTGTAATTAATCGTACACAAGAATAAAGAAGTTAAAAGAAGATTTAAGCAAAGTAGCCACTGCCAAATAAACTGTACAGTTATCTCACAGGTCATATGTTCCAAAGTGGAGTAACTTTTACTAAACAAATTACCGGTATTAAAAAGAAATTATATTTTGTAGTTAATTTTCATCCGATCTTTTTAATAATCAATGCAACACGAAAACAAACATACACTTTTAATCTCGTTGGCTAGCACGCGGTATATTTTACTCTTTCAACTTATGTAAAATGAAGCTAGTATTTAAAATATCTTAAAATTAAATGTTGGTTGGAAAAATAACTGTTTATAACTTTTTTTGTGATTCAATTATATCCTCTATATTTAAATTAAAGAACCAAAGTGTAACTTACTTAAAGGTTGCCTTAATTGAGAATTCAAGATGGCGACTTGGTAGAGAGTCCTTGTTTATATTGATGACACCAATATCCTACGCTAATAGTGTTCATTCACTGGAGTTTAAAAAATAAATAACTTTTATTTGAAACAAATATTTGTTTGCCTTTTTTTTTTATAAGGTTTACAAACAAATAATTTGTTTATGGTTTATGATGATCGGTTCTAATAAGATAAGCATGGAAATTTAATACATTTAATGTATAACTCTTTGCACTATTGTAGCTCACGTTGCCACAATGGTGTATTTGAAAATATTACATTTGAATTACATAAGTCTGTATAATTAATAATATAAAGACAAATTATTAAGTAATCCACAAGGAAGTAGTATTAAAAATTATTATAATTTTGTTGATGAGATATATATAATAAATTAATCAAATAAAACATATTTCTATAATATCAAATGTTAGTAACTTCTGATCAATGTTGGTGGATTCTACTGATCTTCCTATAACAATCTAGGCCTAACCTAACTATCCTTTCAGGCTGGCTTCCTTCACTATCACTTTGTATATCAAGACATTGTAATAGTTTACTGCTTTAAGTCCTGGCTCTACAAACTGAACTGTGCAAATTATGGAGCGTTAAGGAATGTAAAACTTTGAGGAAACCAATTTAATTCAAATCCTCCTCAGTACAGCCAGATCTTTAGTTCCCTGCGACCCTAACATTAGTGTGTGTGCCTCCCAATATTCCGACACTTGATATCTCACCTGAATCTGCCATGGAATAGATTTGGGGTTTGGTGAATGGAAAAAATTACAAGGGCTGTGTGGGATTCCGAATGTGAAGAAAAAAAATTCGGTAAAGTGGCTATTCTCGAAATTCGGGCGAGAAAAAATATTTCCTCGGAATTTTTCAGGAAAAAATGTACAAATAAGGACTGGCTTTTAAAGAAACGTTTTTATTTAATTTTCTTTGAAAATCTTATTAATTTATTAAATCTAAACTAACCTTATCTTTAGTTGAGTAGATATACACTTGAAATTTTAATTGATTTTATTTTGAAACTCCTTACAAAACAAGCGAGTGCCGTTAAAAAACATAACAACACTGAAGGAAATTGAATATATATCGCAGAATAGATTTAAGGTGGGAAAACTAATTTTTAGTCTAACATAATAATGAAAGTGACTTTTAAATATCAAACTATGCACAAAATACATCTACAACCCACTTATTTTCATAAATACAATACACGTCCATTACATAAATGTTATTATTTGTAATGGCATCCATTTGCTTTTATGTCATAGATAATAATAGTTTGAACAGCGCTTTTTGTGAGAGCTTTAGGAACTAAAATGTAAGAGGTAAGCAGACACACTGGCTCAGTTGAAAAATGTTTTTGTTTTTCTTATGTACGGCTACAAGACTGTAGGTAGGTCAGTTGTATTTATTCAGACTAGTTTGAATATTTTGATGTTTTATTGTGTAAGTATTTAATAAAGCTCATGCCATGAGTTTTTTTATTTAAGAACTATATTTATCAATCTTAAAATATATTTTTATAATTCATATATACTTATACCAAAAATGCTTGATTAAAAATACACAATTACAATATTTGCATTAAACCAAGTCTTTTTTATTTACATTATATGAAAAATCTTACTCGACACTTGCTAGACAAAATATAAAGTTTTTAATTGGAAGACTTACAATTTTAAAATTTAATTTACAAATATTGAGTGTGTGACTTTTTTTCCATTTTTTAATTTTTTTTACAATGTTACAGAAGGCAAATTTATTGTTCATACTAATTACTGTAATCGAATTAGCATTTTTGACCTTTTTCCTGACTATTCAAACTACAATGTTACAGAAGGCAAATTTATTGTTCATACTAATTACTGTAATCGAATTAGCATTTTTGACCTTTTTCCTGACTATTCAAACTATTTTTGACATCCACCACTACCTTTGACTTGGTTGAAACTATCAAATTATTTTTATTGAAATGATTGGGAAATCTAAGTTTAAACTAATATTACAAATCTGAAAAATATATATAATCCTTGAGTGGAAAATTATTTTAAATTTTTTGTCCCATTTCTTTTAATATGTGTATCTTGCTTATTCCTATTACATTTTATTTCTTATCATTATATTTTTGCATGAGCGCTTCTACCTATTGATGCTCATTGTTCATAGTTTAATATCAGGTCTGTTAGTTTTAATGCATGGAATGGAAGTGAATATTATGTGTAAGCAGGTTTATATATTTATATCCCAACTATTAAAGGATTAAACAAGAATTTGTTCAGTTTAATTAATTTTGTTAATCTTTGAAATTTTACTATATTCTTCTCTTTGGGGTGAATATAAAAATATTTAAGTATTTTATCTAGTTTATGTGGTAATACTTTTATATATATCCTAGAAACAAAGGCTTATCTATGTTAAAACAATGCGGCTCCTGGAGATATAGGGACTATGTGCGTTGGGTTGTTTGATAACTTAGTAAACTAACATTAATTATTATGCTTTAATAGCCTATTTGACCGCCTTGTGGTCTAGTGGTCAGAGCTGCAGATCCAAAGGTCCCGGCGGCGGCCGCTCAGTTGGTATAGCTCACTTGTGGGCTCACACCATAGAGTTTTTGTTTTTCAGGCTTATTATTACAATAAATCGTGAGTTTGCTTGTGAAATCAACTCGGACCTAAAATGAAAACAAGTTTTCACACTGCTATATCACATTATTCACAAATAATATATTCCAAGTGAAAGTATGTGATTAACTGATATAATCAAATATTATAAGAAATGCAGTTTCAATTGGCAAGCCTGATGACCTGAAAGTTATGGAAAATATCAAGTACCTACATTTCATTTGATTTAAAATTCTAATCAACACATTATTTTGTACAATATGCACTAACCTGATTTGGTGGTGACACACTACTCGCTTAGGGGAGTTGTACTATTTATGCATGTATCCGAAGGGTTTTTTTGACAGTAGAATATCAAAGACAAGCTATAGCCCTGCTTTCTATGTAACTCAATTTTAGTTTGTATGTTTTATTTTGGCAGATTACCACACTTTGATTAAATAGTGCTATCTTATGAACAAAACATACTAGGGAAATTTAATTTACTCTCTCTTATAGCCTACTATAGTTTATTTAAATATAAAAATGGCTTAAAAATAATTTACTCAAGATGTAATATTTTTCAGTTATACTCACAATAGTATTTCAACGGACGATCTAAGTGTTGTGCTTCTTCCACACCTCACTGTGTAAACTGCCAGTTCTTTTCGTGATAGTTGTTGTTTACAGACGACTGAACAAGCACACAATAACAATAAAACAATGCATTGAATCAGTTACAATATAAAAAGTATCTGAATTATTTAAGAAGATAAACACACACATAATTAGAATTAAATTAAATATTAACGTAATAATTACTATGAAACACAAAATAATTTTTCAAATATTTAGATTTGTCACTAATAAATAATAATGCTACAATTACAACTTACAACTTAGTTTACGTTATCCTAGCCACGTGTGTACGTTCCCACTGGTTTTCGCTTGTAACAATATTATGCTCAGTCTCATCTATGAGCTTTTAAAATATTTCACTAAGCTTTTCACTGTTTGTAAGTGCTATCTAATTCTTTTTGATAAATCAGTTAAACACAAACTACTAAATGTGTGTATATAATTTTTATTTTGTACAGTAGTTAACGATTTAAACTGTCTTGTCCCTTAAGATGTTTGTCAATCAAAATTGTGATATAAATAAATTCAAAATGATAAGTAATTTTGAATTAAGTATTAATATTACAAGGAATCTTAAACTCTCTAAATCTCGGAGCTGATTTGTTTAATGTTCTATGCATAGTTATCTAGCTGCCTTATAGTCTTAGAGGATAGTACAGTTTTGTTGTACTTCCAACTTTTAAGTTAGATACCCACATTTTGGCTTATTGAAAGTACTTGAATGTTTTGAATGTTTCCATCAGAGGAAAGTTTAGAAGTCTTATCCTGAGGGTCAAGTCCCAACAAGACAAACTTACACCACAATTTTATTACAGTTGGACATACCTACAGTAGCCACATGGCTTCTTTGGTGCTGACTGACAGCTCACAGCTGACTTCTGACAGTCAACAGTTAGGTAGCCCATGGCTTCTTTGGTGCTGACTGACAGCTCACAGCTGACTTCTGACAGTCAACAGTTAGGTATATACCTAACTGACTGTCAGAAGTCAGCTGTGAGCTGTCAGTCAGCACCAAAGAAGCCATGGGGCTACTGTAACAACTAGGAATAACTATTAAATTCTATTTCATATGGTCATACATCAAGCCATATGGTCTGCAGCTTGCACTTTTATATATTATATTAGTGTCACTTGATAATATATTTATAAATTTTTAATAACACCAATAATATGGTGACAGTTTATTAATGTTGACTGTGTAAAATTTGTTTGTACTTTCCTAAAGGTATTCCGAATGTCCACTTGTAATTGTTAAGCTATATCCTAGTTGGTAAATTTAACAACTGTTGTTACCATTATTTCTGTATGAGCAAAGAATGGGGAGTAAGAGTGAATATGTTAACTAGCCTACTACTTTCTTAAGATTAATCACATTATTTTCCTTTAAATTTATTCTTTTGGTTATTCAATCATAGGCCTATGTTATAGCTTTAAATATTTTTCTTATTTTCATTAAATATTCTTTAAGAAGAATTATACTGCATTTTCCTCAATCTTGAGAACATTTTACATTTTTACTTTTAAAGAATTTGTCAATAATATTACATACTTTTTCATATAATTATTTATTTTATAATTTCTGTAAGCATGTTAAGATTTATCGAATATTTTGTCGATGATGATTGATATCACATGCATCTTAGTACTATAAAAACAAATTTTGAAAGTATTTTTGATTGATACTAGAGTTTAGGCACAGTCAATTTAAATTATATCCATTGCACATAACTTGATTTGTGCCGCCCCCCACCCCCCGCCTAGTGTTTGAGGGGAAGTCCTAGATACATGATACAAGAATATTGTAACAGGTTATTTTATTTTTTACCATCCTGCCTGCTGGTGTATACTGATGTGTTTTTATTAAATTCACTCTTATCCTAAATATTTGTGTTTGTAATTTCTAACAAACACATTGTCGCTAATGCGTCTCATCCATAAGGAATTAATAATAGTAAAATAATGTTACACAATTTATTTTTCTTTGGATTAAATAATTTTAGTTCAGGAAAGCAAAATAAATATGTCCATAAAATGTATTGATTAATTCTAATAATGTTTTCAGAGTCCTGCTGAAAGTCTCACCACTGATAGTGGTTCTATTGTGGATGATGGTGAGAATAATGAACCAGAGAATGAATCTCCAGAAACCGCAAGTAGTGATGTGAGCCTCACCACCTTAAACCCATCGAGTGGTATTAATTCATCAGCTGCGACACTTACGTCATCTTCAAGTATTGAAACAAGAATTGCCACACCATTACACTTAACAAATGAAGATAACATAAATTCTGAACATGAAATTACTAAAAATATTTCAAATAATTCTCAGAGTTCATTACCTACAAATAAAACTCAAGCCTCTACTATCATTGTCGCTAATAACCTTGTCATCAATAATTTTAAAACTTTGAACAAAGAAGGGATATGTGATTCTATCCATAGTGATACTGTGCAGCCAACTACTCCAGTTATTAGTATTAAAGTTCCGATGCCAGTTTTATCATCAGCAATTGAGGATGGTACAGACAAAACATTAAGATCTGATGGCTTAGTACTTTCCACAGATAATCAAGGTTTAGAAAAAGAGAAGTCTAAAATACTAAGCATTCAACAAACACCAGGGTTGGTTGAAGACTTTCCAACACCAGAACATAGATCAGTTATCAAGGTAGAAAATGAGAGTGTGAGAATCAAAAGAGATGTGAAAGATAAGTGTGAATCAAGCAAGGAAATAGGAACATCACTCATGAAGGGCTATGATGAAATAGATCCAACAGGATTAGCACCAAAAGTTATTATTAAAGAAGAAGTTGACAACAGCAATAGATGTGGGATGTTCAATGTTCCTGTGCCTTTACCAACTGGAAGTGTGATCATTAAGGAAGAGATGCAAACTTCTCAGGCGCATGGCTCTTTGATTGGTGGCTTGGAATCTATGGTTACAAACAACTTGATTTTTCAAGGTAGTGGTTTTAACATGAATGCGACTATAAAATCAGAGCCAGGACTATCAAGAGAACAATCAAACAGTCCAATTACTACAGATATGCCGGTTTCTTTATCAACAGATAACACTCATTTACCAATTCCTTCTAATCTATTACAAATTCCACCAAATATGAGTAGTGGTAACTCTAAAAACTTATCAAATCTAAGTTTGCATCATGGGGGTGTAAGGACACCCCCTGCTCACATTCAGGCCATGAGTGGCTCGTCAATAATTCACCAATGTACAGACATGAGGCACTCAGAGATTCCACTACAGGAAAACATGCCCCAAATGTCTGATTTGCGTCAAAGCTCTACAGACATGTCCATCAGGCAACAAAACACCCAACTATGTGCATCTGATATGAGAACACATGTCTCAGATTTACGTCAACAGGGAGGAGTTCATATCCATGTAGGAGATATCTGTCAAAACTTGGAATCTTCTCACATAAACAACAGCTTGAATCCAAACAAATCTTTATTACAGCATCCGGCTAGTAATAGCGAGGCAGATAAAGATCACAAGTCAATGTCACAACCCCCACCATCTATTTCCAGTCCTCATTCTGTCATTTTACAGCAACAATCTATGCACACAATCTCAAATACTGCACATATAGGGTCCTCACATCAGAATTATTCATTTCTTTCAGGGTCACCCTATACCCATCAAAGGCAATCTCATTCCTTGTCGGCGGATAAAAATGTTAATGTACTACACTTAGGTAATTCATCTTTCTTGCCTAGCAATGCAATGCAACCACAAAATGAACCACAGAATTTAAAAATAAAACAAGAAATAATACCCATACAGGAACAGAATATAACTTCAGATCCATTACAATCGCTTAAAGAAGTAAAAATTCCTGGCTATTCTGGCCCAAGCTCTTCAATCTCTCAGCCACTGACGAGCACGAATATTACTTCAAACTCCTCTCTTCATATTAATGAGCTCTCAAGACCTTCATCTGGAAATCCACCACCTCCACATTTTCTTGGGCCTTCTATTGACAATATAAAAAAAGAACCGGAAAACTTCTCCAGTACATTATCAAATATTATACCTTCGAAATCTCCACTAAACCAACATTCTAAAATCCAATCTCATGTTGCCTCTCTTTCAAGTTCAGAAATTCAAAGCAACGCATCTCATAGTTTGTATACATCCCCACTTTCTCAAATTTCAACCAGCACATCAGCGACTCTACCTTTGTCATCACATCCCTCAACTGTCTCTCACAGTGCAGCCAATTTAATTTCTTCATCGCCTTCATCTCACCAAACATCTCTACCTAGTGGGCCAACATCAATACCACAGCCGGTGATGCATCCTTCCCAGCAAGGATCTCCTTTAAGCCGACAATCACCAGGCCATCCACACCCTCATTCATCTCCATTCCTCGGTCCACCTGGCCACCCTGCTTTGCACCCACACCATCCTCACCACGCTCTGATCCACCATCAACTGTTCGCTGCAGCTGCAGCTCACGCTGCTGCCGTTCATAATCAGTATCATCCTCATCACCCTTATGCTGCTTATGGCTATCCATTTCCCTATCCGTATGGCCCCCCCATGCCACAACCCCATCCTGTACCTCCCCCTCACCACACTGGGGGCCATGACCATCGATCTTCACACGAACAACCCAAACTTGAGTCAAGAACATCTTCTGCCTTGGAGACAACTTCACTACACACCTCTCATCAGTCGTCCCTTTCATCAGTGACCACAAGACGGGAGATCTCGGAGGAGTCCAATTCAGAGAAACATCACCACCACTCACAGGAACTGACTACTACTCACCATCATCACCAATCTTCCCATCACTCGTCGGTAAGTTGTCAAATAACCTTTCATCTTGATTGTTTCCTTCCTAATATAAATAAATCAAAATATTTTATTCAGTTTTGTTTGTAGCATTCTTACAAACAGTTTTCAATCGATTTTAGCTTTGTTGATTTATAAATAAGATTTTCATATAATATCATTTAATATATTGCTATAAATTTTCATTTTGAGTCTAATTTCAAAACTAAACCAATGCCTTATTTACAAATTGTCTAGGTGTAAACATTTTGAAAAGATGATTATTTTTAACAACAAAGCTCTCAGTATTGACACAGATAACACCCAGAAGTAAATAGGTTCCGGGTGTCTTATCTTGATAATTTTAATATTGATAGTTGTACCATATCGTTTATATAGTATAAAATAGAAGCCATCCAACAGCTGGTCATAAGTACACTTGTGCACACGTCAAAAAGTCAAACTTTATGTTGACTACTGTGCGCTAGTCAACCGTTGCATAGAACCAATTGTTCATAGAACTATCTGTGTGTAATACCAAATTTTCCTTAGTTTAAATCTCATTAATTGTGTTAATGCGATATTCAAGATATATTACATTAAAAAATTCTAGAATTAAAATAAAAACTATCTTAAAAAACAGCCGAGACACTGTTATTGCTTTTTGAAAATAGACAATAGCTAAAAGTAATTACATCCTGGTATTAATAGGCTTAGAAACATTTGAGAATATTGTGAAAACTCTGTACAATAATGTAATCTGATTGCCAAGTCCATTTTTTCAATTCAAACCAAACTAAAAATGACTATATTAATATATTTAAGCCAGACCAAAGTTTGAATATTTTGTTAGTGGTTGTATGCTTGAAATAATATCTTGTTATTTATACAAGTTTATGTGCTAAAATTATTTGGAAAAGGTTTTATTTAATATTTATTTGTAATTTTTATTTTGATAAATTAAGTTACTATCACAACTTACACTTCGGTTTCTTCAGATTTTTTCCATAGAAATATTGTTTTGCTTTTTACATAACAGCTCAGGATAGCATTAGTTTACCTTTATTGGCAAAGATTCATAATTATTGAAGCTGGGATTTTTTCGAAGCAAAGTTGGAGCCAATATTTGTTTCAAAGCCAAGTCGAAGTTTTGCACACTCCGACTGATTGATAAGAAACAAAGCAAACAAGAAAAGATGCTTACGTTAGGCTTTTATAGAAAATAAATTTCTTTTCAAACTCATCACCCTTCCATCTTCTGATCACTTTTACAATTACACACTAAAACTTTTTTACTGGAAATGTTCCCTTTCCATAATAATAAAGTGAGGAAAAAATTAGGGCTGGGCCGGTGCCGATTATTAATCCGATCATCGGCCGATTATCGCATAACCGGCGATTCCGATGATCGGTGTTTGAATCATCGATTATTTATGCCGATTATTCAAAATGTTTGGGTATATTTTAAGTCCTAAAAAAATAATATTTTATCTCTGCTCTTTCGTATGTGATCTTTGAATAATTAGCTTGTTCTTAGCGACATAGGTTTGAAATAAACAGCACATCCAACATTCCAAACAAAATATAACAAAATAAATATATTTACTATAGGTCTTTTTCCAATTCATGCACGTTATTAAAAATAAAAATACTCACAAGTAACAAATTTAATAATCATAAAATTATTAGCAGATTGGTGTTGTTTTATTTCGATTTGTTAAAGATGCCCAAAAAATGAAACATCGCACGTAATTATCTCGCACATGCGCACATTTTCTTTTAAATGGAAACCGTTTTTCTTTTAATGCAAGTACAAAACTTTCCACTGTCAGGGAATTTGTTTCGCTCATATTTCAATATGAATTTAATTAATATATATTAATATTTAAATTTTACATTTTCTTTAATAGTTAAAAGTAAATTAAAATAAGTTTTAAAGTATTTCTTAAAAAAAAAACCACGAAAAATAACTTTTGTTGCACATTATGTTATTTATTATTTATTTTATCATATTGAAGTAGAGATGGGTAAAATCGTTCTTTTAAATGAACGATTCATTGTATCTGGTTCAGTTCAATGATCCGTTCATTTTGACCCGTTCACCGTTCATTCGATTTTCTAAAGGTAGTTTTTATTTAAATGTAGTTAAAACAATGTTATTTTTCATTAATATTATTTAAATTGTTAATAAAAAAATCAGATTACTGTTTAAAAATGGTGATGCCTTTTTATTATACTTTTTTTTTAAGAAACCACTTATTTCTATATGATATTAATATTTAGTAGTTAAATTATGATGGAATGCTTTGTAGAATCACAAAAACCTATGTTATGATATATCTAAATCACAATTCCCAAAAATATTACGATTGTTAAAAATTGTTTAATATTGAAGCCATATTTTAATAGACATTGGATGTAAAAATTCCTATTTCATCTAAAAACAAAATTGATGTAGGCCTATTCTCCTTGTGTGCAAAAGTATGTGTGCCTTGATTATTTTTTATCATTAAAATTAAATTTAAATTTGCTGATTATTATATTTTGTCTTTGTCTAATGATAGGGTCAGTAGGCCTATTTAATCATAAATGTGAAATCCTATTATAATTATCTAACATGTACCGGTATATTTGCTATTTATTAATGTGATTTATTTTTGTTTAATGACAGGTTCACTTGTCCTAACAATAACAATATGAAATAATAATTAAACAACCTTTACATTTTAAAAGTTTCTATTTAAAGGATTCTAAAACAAAACTATATTGGAAATTATAAAACTAGTAAAAGTAACTCTTTTTTTTGCTTTAAGGGTCATTTTACTTTATACACTTATTAAAATTGAAAACAAAAATAATCGACATCGGTGATCGGCAACAAATGATCGGCATCGGACTAATCGGCAAAATAGCTGATCGGCCCAGCTCTAGAAAAAACTATGTACCAAAAAAATTTGCAACATCTTATTTGAAATGAGATGAAGAGTTGTTGCAGTTTACTGTAGGGAATGCTCAGAGTATTCTACTGATGTAGCAGGTACACAGACAAGTAAGAAACAGACTCTCAACCTCACGGGGGTTTTCGCTTGAGTCCTTCAACAGTGAGCTTCACTAGTGTCACTGTTGGGGGATGATAGGACTAACAACAGCGATCCTAGTGTTGAAACACTCAAGCTGCCAACCATTTTAACCTGGAGGTTGAGTGTCTGGGTATATTGTCTGTGAAGAGGTGTCAAAGTCTTGATTGTGACTGTTAACATGGTAAAAAACAAGCTTTTAAGGGTCTTTTTGGTGTCTGTTAACACAATAACTTGGTGTATTGCTTTTGCATTTTCTTGCTATTGAAGATCTTGCTTGTTGGGTGGACATTCCAAAATATGGAAGTGTGAATAAATAAGAGAAGTAAGGCTCTGTGAGTACTTGGATTTCAAGCTTCAAGACTAGCTCGTCATTTAAGCTTGAGATCGAGATTGAAAGTTTTGTAGGCCTGTCATTTTCGAGCTTTCACTTGATGTATGTAATAACTAATTTTTTAAATGCAATAGTAAGCATAGACTATTTCATTTAGATAATATCGGCATTTACACTTGTAAATCATTTCAGTTACTTAACAAATTGTTAAAATCAATATCAATTTTCACATTAATATTGTAATAGAGCTTTAAAACTACTTTTGGCCGGTAATCTTATTCAACCCATTTTGAACTATTATATATTGAAGTTGTATACTTGTAATACCATGAAAAAGCATTGAAAATAAAAATAGCTAAATAGTTTTCTAAATAATATAATAATGATAATTTTTACGATTTTTACCTGGCCACTTTCTAAAATAAAATGTACTATCGAGAATATTTTGAATGTTCTCGAACATTAGATATTTAAAACTTGTTTTAATTAATACGTTTAAATACAAAACTAGCACTAATTTAGTTGCTATTTAGCTATAGAACTATGTTGGATAACCTGTCTAAAATCATTGTTGATCATAATTATTTCAATAAATATTGTACCAAACTTACCACATTAAAATAAATAAAGCATTTATTATTTTATATTAATCATTAGAAATATTATTTTAACCATTTTATTTTTCATTTTAAATTATGAACACCAACTTTTACAAGCAATAAAAATTGAATTGAAATAAATTTCTTAGTAAGATAATTTCTAGTGAGACCCCATTCAACGTGCATGTGCAAAAACATGATCATGCAAGATTACTTTAAGGAATGTTAAACAAAATATGAAACACTCAAATTTCTAACTGTTTATCATTATTATAATTTTTAGAGGGTAAATTAAGTTATGAAAGCTTACTGTGGGGAAATATTGGCTCATTAAAATGTCAATTTTACTAGTTTTTTAAATAAGACCGTGTAAAAACTCTCTACAATAATGTAAGATAAGTGATAGTAACAGAAGCCAACCTGAAAGGATAGTTATGTTAGGACTAGACAGAAACAAACTCACTTCTCTCTTCTGTTCTTCTTACAGTTTTACACTTCACACTTACACAGTTGCACATTATTTTGAAATTTTGGAAATATTCATTTTAAATATGAAGCAACATATTAATCTAAAGGGAATATTTCCAAAAATTCAAAGTATAGTGCATCTGTGGATGTTTGAATAAGTGGGAAGTGTAAAAGTTTAAAAAGACATGAAGGGAGAAGTGTGTTTGTTTATATCCAAGCCTAACACAGCTGTTCCCAACCCTTTTTTTCTCTCCCGTACCCCTTGATTGGGCTTTTCATTTATAATAACACCCCCACCCATCCCTCCACATAAAAAAGTTTGTGTTTGTCGGGTAGTAATGTTCTTAGGTTAGCTAAATAATCAAACAACTCAAATTAATGACATTTATAGGATTTTATTCTTAATTTTACATTTTACCATTTATTTCAATTTTTTATAATAGCAGGCTAGACAGATAAAAACAGTATTAAAATAATTTTTAACTACATTAACTTAGATAAAAGTTAATAACAGTTATTTATTTTGACATACAAGTCTTCAAACATGGCTCTTAATAATTTCAACGCGATCCTTGACCTTGTTTCACAGAGCTGTTTTTTTTTAATCGGATCCAAATGACGACAGATATAATCCCAAGTCTGGAGCTATGTCAAGCGCATTGCGATATTTATTATTAATGTACGCATAAGACAAGAATGCTCTTTCGTAAAGCTCTGTGTTTGTGAAAGGCAATAAATATTTTATTGAGTTATCACCGAGTTCTTGGTACTTTTCTGTCACTGCTGCCCAGAAGTCAATGACATTTCTTTTTTTGAAATCAGAGGGTAAAGAAGAATCATTCTAAAGTTCAGTCAATTTTCCTTTTTCAGAAATTGTTAGTACTTTGGCTTGCTGAAAGAACAATTCGTTGAATGGGTTTGAAATCCAGTTATCTTCACTATTTCACTTTGGAAAATACTGTCTGAACGACACCTTAAGTCCTTTTAAGTGAACTATTATACTACTTTTTACTTCTTTTGACAATTTCAGCTCGTCCTCAGATAAGAAACTGTGAATTTTCTCATAAACTTCACACTGGTCTTTTTCGATAGAAGATCCTCAAAAATCCAATTTCTTGATCAAAGACTTGGTTTAGTCAGACACCTTAGAGATGGTTATCGAACTGTTCTGTAATCCTAAGTTAAGTTCATTTATTGCTGAAAAAAATATCAGATAAGTACACAAACTGTTGAAGTCATTCACTTTCATGAAACTTAGATCTCAACTCAAAAGGATGCTCTTAAAAAAAAACTTGAATTTCATGTCTCAATTCAAACAATCTTGTGAGTATTTTTCCTCGTGAAAGCCTCCTCACTTCTCTGCGCAAAAGTAATGTCGTATGGAGGCTGTCCATCTCTTCACACAAAGATTTGAATAATCTGCAGTTTGTTGAATTGGCCTTAATAAAATTAACAACTTTTACAGATTGATTGAGCACTTCCTACAATGAATGTGGCAGGAGTTTGGTCTCTAGGCTTTGTCTGTGAATACAGCAATGGCTCCAAGCTACAAGTCCTCGCCTGTACATGTTTCAATGAGAGGATAACACAGTAAAAGATTTTCTTCAAGCACGTTAACATTTATATATCTTGCTACAGCAAGCAATTTGACAGAAATGTCCTTAATTCTCCGAGAAACTGTATTGGTTGAGAAGGGAATATTGTTAATTTTTCAGACATGGTCTTCACCGAACATACATTGAACAGCATCTTTGATACAAGGAGATATCAAATTTTCAGCGATTTTATGATTTTTACCGCTTTTAGCAATATGGTAACTTATTCTGTACGATGCTTCAACTGCATTCTTATTGACTTTGTTTGAAAGTAACACAAAATAATTTAGATTAGGGTTGTTTGATAGTCGCTGGGAAAAACTAGCATTTTTTTATTTAAATATTGGATGTTTTGTCTTGAAATGGCACATTAATAAAGATAGAATTTCATGCCACCATCACCATTAGACATTATCTCCCCACATACAACGCACAATGATTTTGAATAGTCTTCATCTCCCTTGAATGATAATCTGTAACCACTCCTTTAATCCCAGAAATAATAGTAGAGTTACAAGAGAATTAACAGTCTATTTTATTTCACACAAATGTAGTAGATGTACAATAGCAATGTAGCAAAATAATAACTTAAGTTATGATGAGTAATGTCAAGACATCGATATGTATCAAATCACCTCGTTAAATAAGCGAGTCGACTAGAAATATCAGAGTCGGAGACTTAGTATAAAGCATAATGTCTCAATAATGGACTTGACCGTCCTAATTAGAAATGTCTATCTTAATAATTCTTCTGTACGTGTGTATGTCACCAAACTCCTCCTAAACGGCTGGACCGATTTGATGAAATTTTGTGTGTGTGTGTGTGTGTTTGAGTGGGTCCGTGGATGGTTTAGATTCACAATTAGACCCGGTAGGTGGCGCTGCAATCGGGTTCTAGGATTTTTACTTTATTTTTTAGAGATTTTTTGGGAGGATTTTTTTATTATTTTTTTAGATTTTATGCATATCAGAACATGTAACCTCAAAATTTCACCCCCACCCACCGCCAATATTTATAATATTGAATATAATATTAATAATTGACCGTTAAAAAAATCATAAGTTCATCAATAATTGATTGTTAAAACCTTCTGAAAAGTTCATGAATAATCGAACTTCTGAGAATAATTCATAGTTATGTTTGTTTTTCGATACAGCTGATATTTGTGGAGTTGTGGGCGGAATACCAAAAATGAAAAGATGTTTTATTTTGTATGTTGTCTTGACAAATACTGAATTTGTAATATTTGTGTTACTCACTAATTGGAGTTCATTGTGAATTTGTAATTGTGATGATAACATAGTATTTGTTTTATTATATAAATCAATTATGCCACCCAAACGAAAAGCCAACTTTCGGGCAGGACAACGTCTGTCGGGTCGGCTAGTATTAATATAATATTTGTTCTATACAAACTCAACTGGAATGACCAAGCTAGGAACATTATAATTACTCAACAAGATATTTCATTAAAGGTAAAATTGACTAGAATGTTTATACCAGATACATTATTATTATTATTATTATTAATTATTATTATTATTATTATTATTATTATTATTATTATTATTATTATTATTATTATTATTATTATTATTTATTATTATTATTATTATTATTATTATTATTATTATTATTATTATTATTATTATTATTATTATTATTATTATTATTATTATTATTATTATTATTATTATTATTATTATTATTATTATTATTATTATTACTACTATTAGGCCTCATATTACATTAAGGGTGAAATCGACCAAAATGCTTATGCCAGAAACATTATTATTCAACATAATATTACATTAACCCGAAATTTTAAACCAACCCTTGGTATCAAACGTAATTTACCATAAATACAAGAATTGACCAAAATGCCCAAAGTCAGGAAACTTGATATCAAACGTAATATTTCACTTACACCAATTGGACTATTGTGTTTAAAGTGGAAGACTTCTATACTAAGCAACGACAAATTAACAATGCCTAGGACGGAAGAGGACTTTAACATTGAATAAAGCTCCCCAACAATAAATAAATTGGATAGAATGTCCAAAGCAAAACATTATTGGCAAATAGGGAGAATCAAACAATATATAGAGTCTACAGACTCAAAGATATCAATATTCGGCAAGGACTCTACACTACGAATATATATAAATATTTATTTTGACAGGAGCTCAAAGACAAATATATAAATATCAAACTTGCTTGTCACTATGGCAACAACTCCCAGGCATTTACAAAGGGAAAATAAATCAAACTACCAAAAGGTACGCTCACTGCATAAGACAAAAGGACAAAGTTAGAGGTAAGTGCCCTGTCTAACTAATAATCCCAAAGAGTCAGAAAGAACAATACAAAATTGAGGTGGTCAGTATCCCAAAAAAACCACTTAATGCACAACGCCAACAATCAAGTGTCGTACCTCATACATATGTAAAGGGTAATATACCCGCGATCAAGCTTAATTCCCCCAAAACATGTTTCCCAACTAATAACCCAAACAAACATGACCAGCGCAGTGGTAAAATGTGACCCAAGGTCATACGCCTAGAGGCAAAAAGAAAACAAGTTCACAAGTGAACAAAAGCAAGTTCCACTAGCAATAAATCTAAAATTAAAACGTGGTCCCAGATTAACCACGTTGCTACTCGACAAACTCTCCTCATGATAGTAAATTTAAAATTTGAAAGCTCGAATCAACAATTTTGACAATAACCCCTCGATATTTGTCCTAAAGAGAATTTTGATGAAATTAAGTAACTCTTAGTTTAATTGCCGCTCTCGCCTTCTATGGCCCAATGAGTGGCGATACCAGCGAAACATCCCAATATATATAGCAATATATAGCACAGACAGCCATGTCCACAGAGAGTGGGGAGGAAAGGAGGGGGAAGGACTCTGCCTGTCATCCACAGAACTGGAGAAGCTACGAGAACGGCCCTGGTGGTGGAAGCGGGAACTAGCGCGCCGAGTCACCTTCAGTTGTTTTTTCTCAGGCACGGCTTTCTTGTTGAGCCGGCTGTTGAAAGACGGCTCTGTTTAGTTTCTGGAACTGTGCGTTGGACAGAGTTGTTTATGATCACCAGAGTTTGATTCCAACAGGGCAGAGGTTAAGTGTGAACCCATTTGTTTGTCTTTGTTACATGTTACTCGTTACAAATCCACATCTCAAGTATTCATCAGAATATTTTCTCTTCTTTGGAGGAGCACTGATATTTTGAGTTTTTTTTAATAGTGTTAACTTTATCTCTTACCAGAACAGGGGGTGGTGACAACCAATTACTAATCAATTACTAAACGTACACCTATTTCTTCCTTTTACTCATTTCGCTAGTAGTCTATTGGACTTTCACATAAGTGTTTCTTTGTTTTTGTATTTTCATTTTAACCCTTTATTGTTTGGTGTTTTCCGCCACTACCAATTTTATTTTCGCGCACTCCCACCAAGTCCGCCGCATACCCCAAGTTGGGAACTGCTGGCCTAACCTAAGTATCCTTTCAGGTTGGCTTCCTTCACTATCGATTACTTTACATTACTGTACACTGTCTTACTGCTATACATTCCAAGCCATCAGGCAGTTATTATTTTTATTAACTTTTTTTGATAATTACTAGTGTAATTTTTATGTCTTTAAAGACATGAGTATTGAAACCATTTTAATAATTTATTTAATTATATTTTATTTGTGTTTTGTTCTTAATTTTAATTTTTTTCTTTTTTTTAATTATTTCCTATTTATAGTCATTGTGTCATTCATATTTTAGGAACATAATATGTTGTTTTAATATAGTTTTAAAATCTCAAATTTTAGAGATGTGGTATTTACATTTTATGTTTGTTTTGACTGGTAACATTTTAAATATAGTCCTGCTATTTACTTTTAAAATTAATAAATATATACTCTTAACATTTTAAAATTAACAATATATTCAAACTCTGGAGCTTTAAGAAATACTTGGCTCGAGTTTGACTCAAATGAAAAAACCCAAGCTCACAGACCCCTAAAGAGAAGTTTATTTTATATCAAGGCCTAGCAACTAACCTTTCAGGTTAGCTTTCTTACCTGTAACCTTACATTAATCTACAGTGATTTCATAAAATAAATGGTACGGAAATCTGTACGGACTTTCTCGCTCTATTTTTTAGAAATGGAGTTATTTACTCAAAATTCGTAATATAATATACACTAGCAAACCCAAGAACAAATTGCGCTAGACATACGTAAAAACATTTTATTTGTTTTAAATTTCATAATTTTATTTTGAAAGAATTAATGTCTTTATTTCTATATTTGGATCAATACAAAATAGCGATATTGGGTCCCCAATGGTCAAAACTTCGTATTAAAATTTTGACTTCTGGTTAAAATTTTCGTCATTTTACTTGGGGATAGCTTATGGTTATTGCATTGCTAATAAATTTCTCTTTTTTTAATAAATGTTGACCAATTAAATGGGTAATTATTGACTATTGAGTCGAAAATGAGAGAAATAGAATCGTTATAACCAATTTTGAGAAAATTGAATTTTTCTCTTTTCACCCCTTAGTAAACTGCTATTAATTTTAGGGTTAGATAGATAGTGTTTCAAAAACCACCTTTTAGGATTCGAGGGTCATGTAACGTCGACATCCATCAACGTCTCGGGCTAGATTTTTTTTGACAGTTGTAATACTTTACCTTAACGTGTTGGCAAAGTTAAAAGAAATATATATATGTGTATAATTTGAAAATTTTTGGTTTTATAAAAATATATCTCAAGTAAACGATGTTTATTATAAATAGATCCACATGTATGCATTGATAAGTAATTTCATATCTCAAAGACTTACAGAAATTAAATTAAAAATTATAATTTACGCATCAGACCGGAACCCTTAAAGTCATTGACGAAACGTTGAGAGTAGCCATTTGGCTTGTAATATTGATCAAAGCTTAGAAATGTAATTTAATCAAAATTGTTAGAGCTGATTTTGAAAAAATCGATTTTTTTTCTCTTTCCGCCCTTAAGAAAACTACCCTTAATTTTAGGGTTGTATATCAAATTCCAAAATTTCCTCGGGGTAAACCTATGAAAACACTAAATACCAAGATTTAGCTGATTTGGTTAAATAATTTAGGCTCTAGCCCGAGGTACAGACTGACAGACAGGCGGCATTGTGAAAACCACTTTTGAGGGTTCGAGAGGTCATGAGACGTCGACATCCATCAAAATCTCGAGTCAATTTTTTTGACGATCACAAAACTGTAAGGTAGCGAGAAAGTAAAAATATTGATATTGGGTCCCCACTGTATTAAAATGTCGACTTCCGGTTTAAAATTTTCAAGATTTTATTAGGGGTAGCACATCCATGGTTATTGCATTGCTATTAAAACCCTCATTTATAAATTTTGACCAATAAAATAGATAAATATTGACTATTGAATCTAAAATGATGGATATATCATTGTTGTACAAATATTTCTCCTAAGAGGTTGAAAGAAAGAGAATATACAACTTTGGAAAGACTTACTTATTTCTTACTCTATGGCATTAGATAATTATTGTGCTAAACTTATGTAGTATCTCTTTACAACTAAAGCTCACAAAATTGTATTAATATATTTGCCAATATTTCAGAAACTGTTGGTTTTATAAAAAATATATTAGTATAAAATTTATTATTAATAGTACTACAATTTAGCAATGATAAGTTATTTAGTATCTCATATAGTTGCGGAGATACGGAAATGTCCGCTTATGTAAAGTACCCTAAAAGTCATTTTCATGGGAAAATGAAAATAGCCAGTTTATTTATAATCTTAATAAACCCCCAGATTCGAATTTTAATCAAAATTGTTAGAGCCGATTTTAAGAAAATAGATTGTTTCTCTTTTTGCTTTTTATTAAACTACTATTAATTTTGGCGTTAAAAGGACACAAAAAGACGTTATTGCAAAGACCACTTTTTGGGGTTCAGGGGGTCATGAGACGTCGACATCCATCAACATTTCAGGTTAGATTTTTTTTTATGGTAGCAATAATTTACCCTTAGGTTTCGAATAGTTAAAATATATATATATAAAGCTTGAACGTTATTGGCTCTATAAAAATATGCTTTGAATAAAATATTTGTATTATAAATAGATCTATATATTTACAATGATAAGTAATTTCATATCTCAAATAGTTTTGGAGATATGATAAAAAGTGAGAATTTACGCATCAGACCGGAACTCTTAAAGTCATTTTGCCGAAATATTGAGAGTAGCCATTTGGTTTAGAATATTTATAAATGTTTTGAAATGAAATTTAATCAAAATTGTTTGAGCCGATTTTGGGAAAATCGACTTTCTCTTTTTGCCCTTCAGTAAACTACCCTTAATTTTAGGGTTAGATATCCAATTCCAAAAACCCTTCGGGGCAACTCTATGAAAACCCTAAATACCAAGTTTTAGCCCAATCAGTAAAATAGTTTAGGCTCTAGTCGGACGTACAGACAGACAGACAGACGGAAATTCAAAAACCACTTTTTCAGATTCGGAGGGTTATGAAACGTTGAAATTTATCAAAATCTCGAGTTCAACTTAATTGACAATCGCAATACTTTCCCTACCTGTAAGATAGTGAGAAAGTAAAAACAGTCATTAAAATAAATAATAATTTTCCAAAGTCATAACATGAAGCGTTGTGTTGACAGGGTTCCTACCGTCTGGAAAGTCATGGAAAGTCAGGGAAGCTTTGAAAAAAGTCAGGGAAATGACAATTCATTTCACACTTTTGTTTCGTCGGAAATTGTAAAGCCGCAGAAGGAAGGTGTTGCCAAAAGTGAAAGTAGAGTAGTGGCTCAAAGAAACCCTAACACTTTTGTTATGAAAGATAATATAAATAAGGTGGAAGTCATTTGGGCTTTGCATGTTGTTGACAATAAAATGTATTTCAATTCGTGCAATAATTTAAGTACAATTTTTCAATTGATGATTTCTCGAGTGTTCCATTGCCAGTGCCTTTACTATTGGTGGAGACAAGGCCGCATATTTCATTGTGCATGGCTTGGCTCCATTCTTTCAGAACAATTTACTGGACCACCTAAAATCATGTAACAACTTTGTAATTTGTTTTGATGAAGCATTGAATAAAGTTATTCAAAGAGGGCAAATGGACATTGTATTCAGATTCTGGGACAAGGGAAATCATTAAGTTGGCAGTCATTGCTTGGACAGTGTTTTTTTCAAAAGAAGCACTGCTGAAGAATTACTGAAGCATTTCTTGGATGGTATTTCTCCTCTTCCAGTCTCTAAGTTGATACAAGTGTCATTGGATGGTCCAAATGTCAGTTTAAAGTTTAAAACACTTCTTCAGGAACACATGAAATCTGTCACAGACAATGATGTATGTATTTTGATAAATGTGGGGACATGTGAGCTTCATGTTGTTCATGGTTCCTTGAAAACAGGAGTGGAACCTATCAATTGGGATATAAATTACTTATTGTGTCACACATACTACTTGTTCACTGACTCTACAGCTCGTTGAGCATTCTCTACCCAGTTGACAGGGTGTACAACTTTTCCTTTGAAGTTCTATGGTGTGCAGTGGTTAGAGAATGCAACATGCTTTCAAAGGGCATTACAAATTTGGGACCATGTTGTTAAGTTTCTCAAAGAAGAAAAGCTTCCTAAAACAAAACCTGTAGGGATACTGAAAAGAGCAGTCTGTGATCAATTCCTTAACTGTAAACTAGCTTTCTGCAAAACAATTGCAGATGGATTTCAGCCTTTCCTTTGATAGGTTTTGATATATTTTGTTATTTTTCCATCATTTTCCCTGAACTGATTGGCTTTCTTATTCTTCCATGAGAGGTGAGGCAAGGTCGGCTGTAGGGGAGGAGGAGGCCGAAATAAATGTAATTAAATTAATATTTCCACATGAATTGTAACCCCCCTTTGATTTAATAGGTTCACAACACTATAAATAAAAGGTAGGTTGATTACAAGAGAGTTTATTTTTTTATTCATAACATACAACTCGTAGAAATATAGAAGCGAGACATACAAAAAGTAGTCGAGTGAAAAAGTCAACAAGGACTGATTGAAATAATAAATAATGGGGCACGACCCCAAGTCTTTGAGAGAAAACAGTATGACAATAATAAAGAATACATATATA
The DNA here is from genome assembly GCA_033556935.1 of Timema podura. NCBI lineage: Eukaryota > Metazoa > Arthropoda > Insecta > Phasmatodea > Timematidae > Timema > Timema podura. The sequence continues at coordinate 34,170,733 of JAVRXN010000006.1, read as the reverse complement.
ATTGACCCAGCGCAGAAGGCGACTAACCTAACTAGAAAGGTTAAATAAAGATAAAAGGTATTGGTGTACACAACTCATCGATGCCGATACAAATTCGACATGAGCATGTTAAATGATTACTAGCTGCCATTACAAACAATGAATTAAATCAACCTAATCAGTTTTAACAGACACCATTCAAATTAGATCAACCTAACTATAAACTTGGCCGAAGCGCTAAGTGCACAGGCTCGCGGCCCCAAAGTTGAACAACAAGTTCTACAATTACAAAAGACTAAACCCTTAAAACTTTTACAAGCAAACCAAACATTTCAATAAGTTTAACTTTAAGAAAGATAACTAGCGCCCCAAGATGGCGGCGTAATAAATCCCAAACCCGTCCGTGAGGCGGACAAGGCGGGTCTGCAACAAAGGGAAACGGAGTTTAAATATCAAACAAACCATAATGGCTGACAGGCAAATTCGGCAGTCTCTAAAGAAATTTAAATATGAGTAATGTGTAAATAAATAAAGCCGAAACGTATAAATTTTGAACATGAAGAGCCAAACATAATTTAGATACGACGAAAAATAGACTAAGTCTAAAGCTAAGACAAAGTGTCTCACCTAATTGAGCGCAGAGAAATGAGTGACATCACTACACAGTCCAGCCGTTATATACAACACAAAGTCTGTCACGTGTTCACATACGGCGGGAAACACAGATGGGACAGGGGAGGGGGCGTGCACATGCTTCGAGAACTGTCTCGTTCAGCCTCGTAATAATTCAAATTCACGCGCCGGTGGATAGGTCTTATTTCACCAGAACACAGTCGTTGGCGCATATGGGACTGCGCAATCTCGATGTTCATTTGTTCGAGTCTAGCTCGGAGTTGTACTTCGAGCCACGGACGTTTAGTAGTATCCATGATGTTGATCAGTGCGCGTGTTTACGAAGTCGTGAAGCAGGCCAGTCAAAAGGGGGACCAGGCTAGGTGAGTCCAAACTGTCTTCTTTAGATTCATGTCTGTGACAACGTCACAGAATAGTATCATAAAATTATAGTGGAAATTTTGTGAGAAGTTGGTCAGGGGACTTGGGAAAATAGTCAGGGAGAATTTTTTTACAAATACTGTAGGAACCCTGGAGTAGCTAATAACAGATTGTTATTCATTGAGATTCACTTTAATTAAAATCTTGTATTGGGTGAAGCCACAGTATTGAGAGTGTTATATAGGGACACTTTTTAGCCGTTTCTTGGTTTATTAAAGCAAAACTACCTAACTCAGAAATTAAAAAAACAGGTTCAGCATGAAGCAGATAGGTGACACTTTTTCTCAGCTTGATGGCAAAAATTTTGCATTGTATTAAAAAAACTAAAAATAAAACAATCTTGTCTTACGGAAGAACAAAATAAAGACATGATAAAATCTTGGGAAAACTTAATAGAATAATTTTCATCCACTTATGTCGCAGACGGTTGGTATTTGCTGTGGATAGTTGTTGGTGTATGTAGCTTGTAAAAGATTTTTTTTTTTTTTCAAATTATAAACAAGTACATGTAATGTGATGGAAGGACACTTTTATCACACTTGTAATTAGTTAATAAGTTCACATTAGTTTGTGGTGTTGTTTGCTGTCCAGACAAACACAACGGCTGGTGCCGTAAATGCACCCCTGTTTAAGGGAAACCCACTGCACCCACAATAAACTATTCTGCATCGCTGGAAATCAAACCAGGACCCTTGAGTCAGTAGTTGTGAACACAACCAAATCAACCGCACAGTTTCAATTTTTTCATTTATTTTTTAGCATTGCGTCTTACTACCCGTTCCAGTTATACACTTAAGTACGAATTACACTAATAGATTAGGAATTGTGAAGGTTGAATTTAGAGTAAGTGAACCCTGATTTGCGTGGAGGGAGAGTGGAAAACCATTTAGGAAAAACCACCGTCAGTTTACCTGACTGAGATTTGAATCTCGATCTCCCCGTCCTCGACAGTCTGGCTCAACATGAAACTAGCGTGTTAGCCAACTACACCACCGAGGCTGGTAGCTCCAATATTAGTCCTTAATTTACAAGAGACTTGTAGTTATTGCCTGTGGGCATGTTTCAAAATTGGTGCTTTCAACTAAAGTGTCTTTTAATTTAGCATAACTTGGTTCTTTGGAAATAAATAATAATTTATTGTACCATTGCCCTTTATCCAAGAGTTATTGAACCCTCAAAAAACAGCATCAGAGTATGTAATTTGTAAAAAATCTTTTTATCTGATACATTTTTTTATCCAGTATTAAAATTTAAAATAGGCCTACATATTATGGAAGGACGATTTTGTTGTAATTGTGTTAAACTAGTTTAAAGGCAATATTTGCCCATATTGTTGTGGTAACTATTTTATGAGTTTGTCATAATGTAAATTGTTTGGAAGAACTGCTTGTATGATACAAACATAAAGAAATTCCTGTTGTTTGTCAGATACAAACTTTACAAGAATGTATATGCCTGCTGTAACATTGTGGATTGACTTGTTACATCAGTGTCACCAATTTATTAATATGTAATTCATTCTTACTAAACTATAAAAATTTTTTTACTGAAAGTCATTTTAATTTTTGGGAGACTTGTAGCATATAAGGTTAAGGAATTATTTTCCATTATATTTTAGTAATAAAGGTAATAAACTATAATAAGTGGAATAACACAATTTTTGGCCTAGAAAAAATCAATATTTAGTTGACAGCTTATAAACTGCTGTCCTTCCGAAACACAGTTTTCTATCTTTTTTCAACTTTCGTCACACATGAATGGAAAATAAGCTTTATAAAATCATTGTGATATTTATAGTATGAAAGAGCATAATTAGCTACAATTTTATGTATAACAAATCACATTTGAATCGAATTTAAAATTTTAATCTCTGTCCCGGATTATCATGGTTTCACCCTATTCTATACTTGCCAACATAACAACAGTCCTCCTGAGTCCCAGATGGTTGTGGTATCTGATAGCTAGAGATAACAGCCCTCCTGAGTGCCAGATGGTTGTGGTATCTGATAGCTCGAGATAACAGGCCTCCCGAGTCCCAGATGGTTGTGGTATCTGATAGCTAGAGATAACAGCCCTCCTGAGTGCCAGATGGTTGTGGTATCTGATAGCTCGAGATAACAGTCCTCCCGAGTCCCAGATGGTTGTGGTATCTGATAGCTCGAGATAACAGCCCTCCTGAGTGCCAGATGGTTGTGGTATCTGATAGCTCGAGATAACAGGCCTCCCGAGTCCCAGATGGTTGTGGTATCTGATAGCTAGAGATAACAGCCCTCCTGAGTGCCAGATGGTTGTGGTATCTGATAGCTCGAGATAACAGTCCTCCCGAGTGCCAGATGGTTGTGGTATCTGATAGCTAGAGATAACAGCCCTCCCAAGTCCCAGATGGTTGTGGTATCTGATAGCTCTAGATAACATCCCTCCCGAGTCCCAGATGGTTGTGGTATCTGATAGCTAGAGATAACAGCCCTCCCAAGTCCCAGATGGTTGTGGTATCTGATAGCTCGAGATAACAGGCCTCCCTAGTCCCAGATGGTTGTTGTATCTGATAGCTCGAGATAACAGTCCTCCTGAGTCCCAGATGGTTGTGGTATCTGATAGCTCGAGATAACAGGCCTCCCTAGTCCCAGATGGTTGTTGTATCTGATAGCTCGAGATAACAGTCCTCCTGAGTCCCAGATGGTTGTGGTATCTGATAGCTAGAGATAACAGCCCTCCCAAGTCCCAGATGGTTGTTGTATCTGATAGCTCGAGATAACAGTCCTCCTGAGTCCCAGATGGTTGTGGTATCTGATAGCTCGAGATAACAGGCCTCCCTAGTCCCAGATGGTTGTGGTATCTGATAGCTCGAGATAACAGCCCTCCTGAGTGCCAGATGGTTGTTGTATCTGATAGCTCGAGATAACAGCCCTCCCTAGTCCCAGATGGTTGTGGTATCTGATAGCTCGAGATAACAGCCCTCCCTAGTCCCAGATGGTTGTTGTATCTGATAGCTCGAGATAACAGTCCTCCTGAGTCCCAGATGGTTGTGGTATCTGATAGCTCGAGATAACAGCCCTCCCAAGTCCCAGATGGTTGTGGTATCTGATAGCTAGAGATAACAGTCCTCCTGAGTGCCAGATGGTTGTGGTATCTGATAGCTAGAGATAACAGTCCTCCTGAGTGCCAGATGGTTGTGGTATCTGATAGCTCGAGATAACAGCCCTCCCTAGTCCCAGATGGTTGTTGTATCTGATAGCTCGAGATAACAGCCCTCCTGAGTGCCAGATGGTTGTGGTATCTGATAGCTAGAGATAACAGCCCTCCCTAGTCCCAGATGGTTGTGGTATCTGATAGCTCGAGATAACAGCCCTCCCTAGTCCCAGATGGTTGTGGTATCTGATAGCTCGAGATAACAGCCCTCCCAAGTCCCAGATGGTTGTGGTATCTGATAGCTCGAGATAACAGCCCTCCTAGTCCCAGATGGTTGTGGTATCTGATAGCTAGAGATAACAGCCCTCCCTAGTCCCAGATGGTTGTGGTATCTGATAGCTCGAGATAACAGCCCTCCCTAGTCCCAGATGGTTGTGGTATCTGATAGCTCGAGATAACAGCCCTCCCTAGTCCCAGATGGTTGTGGTATCTGATAGCTCGAGATAACAGGCCTCCCTAGTCCCAGATGGTTGTGGTATCTGATAGCTAGAGATAACAGCCCTCCCAAGTCCCAGATGGTTGTGGAATACAATATCTTGAGCTATCAATTGATCGCTTTAATATAGCTGATTATGTACACACGTGCATCACTGACTCTGCCTTAAACTTTGAGTGAAGAATGACCCTGGGCACAAGATGAATACTGGATAGCTCAGTGGTCAGAGCATTGGCTCACCAAGCCAAAGGTCCCGGGTTCAATGCCTGTATCCAGGTGTCATTTTCCACCTAATTTTATTTAATATAGACTTCTTGTTTCATTATTATAAGCTATTCCATAACTTGAAATTACTATTACTAAATGATTTTAGTTGTTTTGGCTATGGATGAAACTTTCAATTTGCATGCCCCCTCATTTACTAAAGTAATTCAAAATTCACCGTTATTTCTGGTTATTCATTTACAAAAAGTAAAATAAAAGCTTTGAGAGTAAATGAGAATGATAAACATTAACATAGCTACACTTTCAAGTATAGAATACAACATAATAAAACTTAATACATAGAAATACATTTTAAAGTGTTAAACAAACTCGGATAATATATTTTTAATGGTGAGTTTGTTGTAATCTACCATTGCAGGTTCATCACCAGATCTCCACAGAGAAGCAGTCGGCCCACCACAACCAACCTCCTGTAAATCACTCGATGACAATCTCTCACTCCTCCACATCATCAAGCTCTGCCTCTGTACAGCACAAAATTAACACTGGTGGCAAAGGGTCTGTTTCCTCTCAGAGTTCCAGTCCCTCTTGCCACGTGTCTGCCACCCTGTCATCAACCACATCGGCCTCCACGTCCATCTCTCTTCCTTCCTCGAACCATGGCAATCACCACCATTCTCATCATCATGCACATAGTCACCATCACCAACACCATCAGCTAGCATCTGGAGATAGCCTCTCACCATCTACATCCATGATGATGCCTTCTGGAATGAACGTGACGGGGCCTAACGGTTCTCGCTCTCATCACAGTGGTCTGTCTAGTCACGGTGGACATTCCCACCAATCCAAGCAAGGCAGGAACACTCCTACAAATAACACACCACTCTATCATCCCTCGTCTAATCATCCCGGCTTGATGGCCCAGCCGGGCATTCCGACCTCATTAGCTCACCACACCATGGGAATGGGGCTCAGTCCCGCTACCATGCCGGGATCATCTTTGGAGGCTTTGAGGTACTGTCAATAGGTCAAGGCTCGATACCTTAGTTAGTACATTCACAGTTTGGTTTATATTGTTTTATTTCCACACAGCTCGAGATCACATTGAATTCATCCGTGTGAACCTTATAAGGTGTATTTTTGTTTGTGCGATCACCGCATGTGATCACGTGCAACTGACGCATGGGCTGAGCTAGTTTTGTTTATGCAGTAGACACATGCAATGGTGACAGTTGGAGCTACATTCTACAATGAATCTTGTCAGAGAAAGATGTGTTTATATATATTTTAAAACAAGAAGTGATATGTATGAGATAAAGTGCATTGAGCAAAAACGATTTGTAATTAATAAAATGTTAGAATATTAGAAAAATAATAGAGCCCATTTATAAAAGTATAAAAATGATCACACATTTATTTACACACGCTTCAATATGTCGATGCTATTGTAGGAAGTAGTTGTAATATGACTAAACAGGAGGTCTTCAGTGATGCCAACTTGATTGGGAAGAATGAAAACTTCTCTGATCAAGTTGAAATTCTCTGAAGGCTCCTCTATTACTCTGTGGATGGTAGGTGGTGCTGGTGTAGTCTCTAGGTTGAAATTAGCAAATATTTAGGTTGGGTGGTTTTCTAGACTTTGTGGTCCATTGATGTGCCAGTTCCCATCTTCCTAACTGGGACATATTGCATTGTGTCTTGTGGAATGATTTTAATACTTTACAATGTAGCAGTTCTCAAAGTTGAGATGTGCTGAATTAGTTTTTCCCTGGATTCATGATTTAGGTGTCATGGCGTTGTCCATTCATTCGTTTACGGAGAGTTTCAGTGGTGAGGGCAACATATTGTTGGCATTCTAGTTGGTAAATTAGGTTACTGGACTCGCATGTTATGAGATGGTGGGGATGTCGCTAGAGAAAGTGGCTGCTGGATGATGTATCTGGCAGGTTTTGCAAATTGTTTTGGTAAAGGGTTGAGAGCCTTTTTCTGGTTGATTGAAGGTTTTGTCATTTTCAGTTTTGAGTTTAGGGTGTCCCAGAAGATGTCTAAGTTATAGAGGCTGCGTATACACAAAGACTGGTGGTTTTTCGAGAATATAAGAGCATTGGCGTACAAAGTCAAAGTCTCATTATTGTATTCTGGTTGTGGTTCTTTCACTAAATTGAACATTATTCCAGTATCATGGCTGATATTGGTAGCTACATCTTCCCATCGGTTATTAATAAAGTTTCTTTACTTCAATTACCTTTTATTAAGTTTAAATTAGTCAGAAAACTTATTATACTATTTAGTAGTTTAATAAAGAAAAAAAATTTAATTGAAATTGATTTTCAAAATTTTATTTGTTTAATCCAATGCTATCCTCTTTTAACAACATAAAATATATAATATCAACCAAATGAAAATTACCACAATCTGCTCATTAATTTGAACTAGAATACATTTTTAGAACAAGGTATGAAGAAAACTTGACTGGTTGGAAAGGCATAATATGTTTAAAAGCTGGTCATGTACACTCTTCTTTTACATTAGTAATTTACTATCAGCTCTTCATAGGAATATAACATTCTCTACTTTCATTCTAATCTTGTTTCAGATCAGTCAGTGTAATCTTCAGATATTCTGAACAGGCATTAAGATGGATTGGATCAGTTAGTGTAAATTGCAGATAGTCTGAACAGGCACTAAGATGGATTAGATCATTTAGTGTAAACCACAGTTATTCTGAACAGGCACTATGATGAATTAAATCAGTTAGTGTAAACTATAGATAGTCTGAACGGGCACTAAGATGGATTAGATCAGTTATTGTAAACAACAGATAGTCTGAACGGGCACTACGATGGATTAGATCAGTTATTGTAAACAACAGATAGTCTGAACGGGCACTACGATGGATTAGATCAGTTATTGTAAACAACAGATAGTCTGAACGGGCACTAAGATGGATTAGATCAGTTATTGTAAACAACAGATAGTCTGAACGGGCACTACGATGGATTAGATCAGTTATTGTAAACAACAGATAGTCTGAACGGGCACTAAGATGGATTAGATCAGTTATTGTAAACAACAGATAGTCTGAACGGGCACTAAGATGGATTAGATCAGTTATTGTAAACAACAGATAGTCTGAACGGGCACATATATACTTAAAACGTTATTAAAAGGCTCAATTAATAGTTAGTTTGATTCTATTACTAACTAACTTTTGATTAATTTTGAAAACCTTTTTTTAGTCCAATTCTCTCTTGCTAATGTGAGTGCACTTCCTCATACTTACCCCTTCGATTAAACTTTGTTAAAACATATCAACTAGAAAAGATAAAAATAAAATGTTTACAGTTTATCTAGTTTAAAAAAAATCCATACAACATGTAACATATTGGTTGAGTTTTTACTGTACAGTTTTTTAACTCCAGATGCCTTACATTATTAGCGGCAGTTATATTATGGCTAAATCTGTATTATATTTTATTATATTGTAGGTTAATATTGATTGTTGCAGAGCCCACGCACAGGCAGCTGCCAGCATTCAGCACCAATCTCAGGGAGTTCCGGCCCATTCTCCTTTGCAAGGACATTCTGGTCAGTAACCTCTCGTTATAGCGGCCCTGTACAGATTTAAATTAATAGATTTATCATTTTTATACCTAAAATAGTTCTGTTTCTTCAGTTAATTGCAGATTTTGTGTCAACCTACTAAATTATAATTTATTCTGAATGCTGCTATATAAGATTTGTTGAAATATTGTTTATAAAGTGAAACCTGTTCCTCTTTATTAACAGGGCTGCCACCCGTTTGGAAAACCCGAAAAACAGAGAAATGTCAGGGAATTTGGTTTGACCTGGGAAAATCAGGGAATTTCTCAAATTTCCTAAAAATGACTGGGATTTTAAAATATAAAGTTTAATTTTCAAAAGTGTTAAACTATTTTGCTAACAACCTATCTTTACATTAATGTTTTTCTGCTTATTAATTAATTAAAATCGTGATCATAATTTGTGAACTTGACAGTGAAGGCTATTGCTAAATTGCGGGACTATGTAATCCAATAACATCTGGGCATGTGTAAACATCAGCGTATGCTCCGTGGTCGCTGTTCTAGTTGGGAGAAAGTCTTCACAGCCTTCGATATGACATGTAATACACATGTGGCTATTTCATAGTTTGTTTTCTTAGTTCCAAAATATCATTATTATTATTATTATTATTATTATTATTATTATTATTATCATCATTATTTTCTATATTATTTGTAACATGATTTTTTTTAAATAATGTTTTAATTAATTATTATGTAACGGCGTTATAGCAAAATTGTTTATTTAACACAGCAAAAGCATTACGAATTTGCTTTTTCAGTTTAGTGACCCTCAGCACATGCTCAAATACAGATTTATTTGAGTGTTTCTCAATTCTAAAATGACATGCGTGTCACAGTTTTGGTTTTGAAGTCCAAAGCTTTGCCTTTCAACCATCCACTATTTAAAACTAGAAATAAAATGTCTTGTGTAAATGTATTTGTTCATGATGGGCCCAGGCCCTAACGTTTTTTATCTTTAGTAAACGACTAAACGTGGTTATCATTAACTATGGAGTTGGGGCAAAGACTACTTGCATTGCATGTAATGACAGGAAGGTGGAGGTTTGAATCCCGGTTGGGGATTTTTATTGGTTGGTAAAAATCTGTGGCACAACCTCCTTCAGAAGGGTAGTAAAGTGGTCGGTCCCATGTTGATTGAGGCTTGTAAAAGAACCCTGGATGGTAAGTGAAAATACCTTTGCTGACAAAATATATAGGCTCTTTCACCCTCGCTCATAGAAATTCTTGTTTGCTGATATAATCAGTTGATTAAGAAAGTGCACATTAAATATCTCAAGTAAATTAATTAAAAAAAAGTTTTTAAAAATTATAATTTCTCAGGCCAGCTTATCTATTAAAAATTGTGTTTTCAAAGCATGTTACGATCACACTCGACTATTATTTAGTACTTTAATATATTTTATTCAACCAAATTGATGTAATGTAACCCTCCCTCTTTCAAAAGATTTTATCAGCCTTTCTATTTTCTTGTAACTTCTTGTTAATGACTTTTATGTTAAGAGATGGTTCACATTCTATCCCTTCCATATCTTCAATTCACCTATGAAACTCAAATACATGTAAGAAGACACAATAACTCTAGGGCCAATATTATGACGACCGGATGAATATTGCTATCGGGAGGTTAAAGTTAGCGACCAGTTATCAGCCACTTTAATATTTTACACATATTATGAACTGAATTTATCTGCCGGATAACTATCTGTAGGATAAATATATTTTTATGCAGCAAATGCAAGGTTGGCACTGTTTTTACTGGTGCACGCATGCATATAAACCCTGCTGCTACCACTACAACCTGGTTAGTGGCTACAACGCTCAACATTTGTAAAACCACCCTCAGTAATCCAACTCATATTCAAACCCAGCTGACCCCATAATCACTAGTGACCTATAGTTTATTTGGACCAGCGGGGGGGAGGGGGGGGGCACCAGAGTGGGTCGTTTCTCTTAATATTCATGTTGTTGCACTAAGGAGCTGGGACTGATGAAAATAATGGCACAAATACTTGTACAGTTATTGATGTGTACTGTCAGTCTAATAGATTCCTTCATTCCACAACCTAACGGATGTACTTCTAACTCTCATTGTTCCAAGTTGGAGCCCCACACCATCATTCTGGTCGTCATTTGTCCCCTGAAGATGTCAAGACGGAACCTCTCTGTGGTGATGTGCAAGATCAACTTCAACAAGAAGACGAGGAAACTCCAAGTCCGAATCATGTACCCCGAGGGCCTAGCCCGGAGCCCAAGATAGAGGATGCAGAATGCCATCGCAGCCAAAGTGCAATGTAAGTTCTTCAGGGGATACATTTAAGTGATGAACATGAACATGAACACGAGAACCCAGCATGACAATCCTCTGTAGCGTGTGACAGAGCATGGGATTGTAGTAATGTTTCCTACGGGTCCATAATATACTCCTGTCTAGTTAGTGGACACAAAATAACTTCCAAATCTCGAATCTTAGCAAACATTATTTGAGAATTTCAAATACTTATCAAATCATATCCTAGTTGAATACACAAAAAATATAACATTTTAATGTTTTTGTATGAAAACAACTACAAATTATAAAATAAACACTTTAAGTTTTGGAATCCCACTGTTAAAAGCTATCATCTAGAATTTTAAATTCTTAAATATGTTGATGCAATAATAGTTCACGACGATTGGTTACATGATTCTAGTTGTCAAGAAAACACACTCACTCGACACTTGTGTCGAAGCAATGGCTAGAAATTGCTCGTCTAAGCAAGCTACAGCTGCGGTCGTTTTATTTTTCTTTCACCACAAATGTGTGTTGCTCAGCCTGTATAATCCTGGGGCTGTAAGATAATCCTTAACGGTTTTTGCCTATCTGTCAGTAATATTACTTAAAGGTACACTTGAAGTAACTTTGTCTATCTCATCCCACATATATCTAGTTGGCTTCATATATTCGGAGTGACATATAAAAGAAGTTCTTGTCAAGGAAGGTTACTGACGTGGAACTTTTCCTCTACATCAAATATACAGGAGATTTACAAATACTGGAAATATATTTTATTGTATATATAGGAAATACTGGAAAGATACTTGAATCATGAATCACTCACTATACAATGATGTAAAGTAAGTGATAGTGAAGGAAGCCAACCTGAAAATATAGTCAGGCTAGGCCTAGATAGGAACAAACAAACTTATTTCTTCGTTCCTTTACACACTTTTAATACTTCCCACTTCTTCACAGTTACACATTGTCTTAATTTTCAAAAATATTCCTTTTTCATATAAAGAGACACATTTAAAACACAGCAAAAGATAATATATGGAACTACATGCTTTAAGAATTAAAATATAACTAAAAACTAGAAATGTTGCCAAATTGATGCAACAGAATGAAGGCCTAAATAGATAGATAGCTTGCAGAAAAATTAATAATCAAACATTTATGTAGGACTAACAAAGACTATACTTGAAATAATAAATATATAAATAATAAAGGTATTTTTCTTACCTTTTTTTATCTCAAATTCAAACCAGAGGGAGTTCTTATCTGTCTACCCATTGATGTGCAAGTTCCCATTGTCTGAGCTGAGAGTTGTCGGGAATGTATCAGTGAGAGTTTCTCCTGAAGAGCCGAGGAAAGTTTATTGCAATACTTAGTGAGTGTTGAACATGTGTTTGGCTGTAAGGGAGAGACTTGTTAGTGTAAGAAGGGTGGTTACTGCGATAATGGAGGTATTAGAGACTTGTTAGTGTAAGAAGGGTGGTTACTGCGATAGTGGAGGTATTGTGGGGGGTTTGTAGATTTTATGTTAATTATCGTACGAATATTATTGTCCTCGTTAAAGACATCAAGATCTAAATATTCTTCGGAAAGTTGTTTAGTATCTCTCTCGAATGTGTTCAAATCATAAGAATATTATCAATGTACCGAGATCATACTATTCTGAGTCTGGAACTTAGGAAACGTTATTCCAGTCGTCCAATGAAGTGATTGGCATGGGAGGAGGCCGTGCGAGTACCCAGACCAGTGTTCTTGATCAGCAGATAATGTTTAGAGGAAACACAAACTCTTATTTTCCAGAATTATTCTGGCTAATTCAAGCAGGAGAGAAATGGTGGGTGTGGGATTTTGTGCTGTTGAGATTTGCAGCTCAGCCTTGAATATGGGGGATGTTTTGTATAAATTGGTGACATCAATTGTAAACATTGGGACATCCTGGCGGTGGGAGGATACCTTTGTGAACTTTAGGAAGAAGGTAAAGTACAGTAGTTGGAGGTTTATCAGTGAAAAGAAGCATTATTGACTAAATGGAAAGGTTTTTGGCAGGGGCCCTGTTTTGTTGTGCATGCTGTGAAATTTTTCACTTCTCTTTTGTACAGGACACAGGATGATTCCTGGATAACTCAGTGGTTAGAGCATCGGCATACTAAGCCAAGATCCCACCAAGTTTGATTCCCATGTCTAGGTGTCATTTTTCAATTTAAAGAATATGAAACATAATATGGCTTTTACAATTAAAAGATGACACAGGTCACATTTTGCACTGCTGCCACTGGACAAAGAGATAATGGCTGTGTCTTTAAGAAAAACAATCATCACCTTTATATCCAAAGACCACTAAAACTCTTCAAGAGAGAGTGTAGGATGCTTAATACTCTAACAGAGTGTTTTCTTTTAACAATCTTTACTTCAGCAATAATGAGATCCCTGTTGCTTTCAATCTGAGTCCAGCCCAGTCCTCTATTCTCATTAACCTGAAGTTAATCTTTTGGGGGATTTTGGTTTATTTGCTATTTAATAACTTCCTCACCTCATTAGTTTTGTTAACTTTATCTTTTTAAAAAGATACATGTTATCAATTGTGTTTTGTAAATAAATAAATCTCATATTTTTAATCTTGCGGAGTAAATATTTGCTTGGTTGATATTTTTTCAAACTTATTTCTTATAATTTTTTAAAGAATAGTTGTGCTTTAAACATGAATTGGTGGTCTAGTTTTATCTTTGTTCCTGACTCCGGCTCCTTTAATTTCACACACTTTTCATAGTTATAATACATTTTAGTAAAGAAAATATTAATTATTGATCATATGATAACAATTAATTAGAAATTGTTTTTTAAACCAGGGATAGGGTACTAAAAACAAAGCTAAAAACAGAAATATTTTATTTTATATGTTATGTATCTCATGCAGTGAATAATTTCAACCTTTACATTTGTTCTATATGGAAAAAAGGTAGAGCTGGGCCGATCAGCTATTTTGCCGATTAGTCCGATGCCGATCATTTGTTGCCAATTAGGCCGATCACCGATGCCGATTATTTTTGTTTTCAATTTTAATAAGTGTATAAAGTAAAATGACCCTCAAACAAAAAAAAAAAGTTACTTTACTAATTTTATAATGTCCAATATAGTTTTGTTTTAGTAATATTTAAATAGAAACTTTTAAAATGTAAAGGTTGTTTAATTATTATTTTATATTGTTATTGTTAGGACAAGTCCTTTAACAAAAACAAATCACATTAATAAATAGCAAATATACCGGTACATGTTAGATAATTAAAATATGATTTCACATTTATGATTAAATAGGCCTACTGACCCTTTCATTAGACAAAGACAAATCATAATCAGCAAATTTAAATTTAATTTTAATGATAAAAAATAATCAAGGCACACATATTTTTGCACACAAGGAGAATAGGCCTACATCAATTTTGTTTTTAGATGAAATAGGAATTTTTACATCCAATGTCTATTAAAATATGGCTTCAATATTAAACAATTTTTAACAATCGTAATATTTTTGGGAATCGTGATTTAAATATATCATAACATAGGTTTTTGTGATTCTACAAAGCATTCCATTATAATTTAACTACTAAATATTAATATCGTATAGAAATAAGTGGTTTCTTAAAAGAAAAGTATAATAAAAAGGCATCACCATTTTAAAACAGTAATCCGATCTTTTTATTAACAATTTAAATAATCTTAATGAAAAATAACATTGTTTTAACTACATTTAAATAAAAACTACCGTTAGAAAATCGAATTAACGGTGAACGGGTCAAAATGAACGAATCATTGAACTTAACCAGATACAATGAATCGTTCATTTAAAAGAACAATTTTGCCCATCTCTACTTCAATATGATAAAATAAATAATAAATAACATAATGTGCAACGAAAGTTATTTTCGTGTTTTTTTTCTAAGAAATACTTTAAAACTTATTTTAATTTACTTTTAACTATTAAAGAAAATGTAAAATTTAAATATTAATATATATTAATTCAATTCATATTGAAATATGAGCGAAACAAATTCCCTGACAGTGGAAAGTTTTGTACTTGCATTAAAAGAAAAAGGTTTCCATTTAAAACAAAATGTGCGCATGTGCGAGATTATTACGTCCGATGTTTCATTTTTTGGGCATCTTTAACAAATTGAAATAAAACAACACCAATCTGCTAATATTTTATTTTATGATCATTAGATTTGTTACTTGTGAGTATTTTTATTTCTAATAACGTGCATAAATTGGAAAAAGACCTATAGTAAATATATTTATTTTGATATATTTTGTTTGGAATGTTGGATGTGCTGTTTATTTCAAACCTAAGTCGCTAAGAACAAGCTAATTATTCAAAGATCTCATACGAGAGAGCAGAGATAAAATATTATTTTTTAGGACTTAAAATATACACACACATTTTGAATAATCGGCATAAATAATCGGAGATTCAAACACAGATCATCGGAATCGCCGGTTATGCGATAATCGGCCGATGATCGGATTAATAATCGGCATCGGCCCAGCCCTAAAAAAAGGTAAACAAAAGAGGAATATAATTATGGCTTTGACAGTGAAAAGAGCGCAGTTCACACTTCACACTGCTAACATTGGACAAAGAGGAAATGGCTACCTAACTTAATAAAAAAATAAAACCAAATAACATGAAAGGGAGATTTTCAGTCTTGGTTTTATACTTAACTATTACTATTATTTTATTTTGTTTTATTGTGTTCAAAGGTACTTTGCTTACTTTGTTGTTGTGATTTTTGAACTGCCAATAAATACATTAGTTTGCACTATCTTAAATAAAGAAACTCTAAACTTTTATCCAAATCATTCTCTGAACAATCTTCTTTCAGACATCTCTTCCCTCAACGACGATTCCTCTGAATCCCAATAATCTCGTGATCTGGAACTTGAAGGAGCTGGATAACTTGCTCTGGTAGTTGATTTATTTTCCTTTTTGGTAGAACTCTTATGCTGGAAACGAGCAGATCCCAAGATATGAGAAGTGCATTCAGAAGGTCTTAAAGATTTTGTTTCCTACTTATTTTTCAAGTATTGTGTTTGCAAAAGTAATGTCATTCTTTGTGACTTGCTTCTAAGGCTTCTTCACTCAACTTTCATATTGGGAGCAGAAGTGTGTCCATAATGTCAGCTACATGAATTAAAATTTTGCAGTCAATAGCAGACATTTTATACTATTCATGCCATTCCACAAACAGTTTAGCTGTTTTATGAGCATATTTTTCCAGTGATTTCTGCTGTGTGTTTGGGCTCCTAGAAAAATTGCCAGGCTATCATTTGTATTTCTGCCACCCTGTTTGATGAAATTCACTAGCGTACTAATGTTTTTTTTGTCAAAATTTCGAGATAACCTCGCCTTTTGTTTCTTCGAAGGTAGTTTTATTTTCAAATCCTTGAATTTGCCAAGTTTTCAAACCTAAATGCATCCAAAAAATTGGATATGTGTATGCAATGTAGACAATCTGTATAGGAACGTGCTTGTGTTGCAAGGTACATGGTGGCTACAGACAGGGAAAACAGGGAAAACCTGGAAAAGTCAGGGAATTTTAGGATGACAGGGAAAACGGGGAATTGTCAGGGAATTTAACTAAAAATAAGGAAAAGTCAGGGAATTAAAAATGGGTCTAAAATATCCCATTAATTTCGCAACTAAACACTAAAACAAAAGTTAATAATACCTAAATAAAATAACATTTTAATTTTTTAAATAACTGTTAAAACTTTGTTTAATAGATACAAACTTTTTTTAATATGTGATCAATATAAATAAAACAAAAGTCATCATCCACCATTAAAACTGGAAAAAAGTAGTCAGGGAAAATTGAAAAATGTTGCCTGGAAAACCTGGAAAAGTCAGGGAATTTTGTAAAATATGTTTTGTAGCCAGCCTGAAGGTATTTTCATAATAATAGAATTTATGTCGTTCATATTATTTGATGTGGCTTTTCAAATACAAAAGCTTTGGGTCGGTTGACAGATTCTCTGCCAGGCCATTGGCTATTTTCCTATCCATCGTTGTCTTCATTAATCTTTGTCGTACATCGATATCCTTCTCGTCAATATTTATGTTGGTTGGCGATAATGTTGATATATGACATTTTGTATTCACCTTCCTGTAAAATCATGTATTTTCTCTCTTTTACAAACTGAAATCTTATTGGAATGCAAAGTTGGGTATAAGAGTGAGGATTTAGACAAATTATTTCTTCAGAATTCTTGATTCTTGCAATCATTCATAATGACACAATTGACGCTAACAACAAATTGGAATCCATAGAATTTGAGCTCCCCCCAAAAAAAACTTATTTGTATGTCAAATGACTTGAGCTTCCATCAAACACCATTTTTAAGTGATTTCCAATGTTACCGCGCCAGTAATTATCTCATTCTGAACTGTTGTAAATGTTGACCGGTGTGATCAAGGAGATTATTTTAATTTCACCTCTCCCTCAGTTTTATTGATTTGTATATCCTTGTGGTAGCGCTCCAGTTTTACTTGTAGAATTTTGTTGCATGTGGAATTCACATAGCAATTTCTTTCTTTTAATACTTTATTTCAACTTTGAATGTGTTTAAAAAAGAGAGACATTAAAAGTGTAATAATAAAAGAGCATGTAGGACTCTGTGTGTGGATGTTGTTGAAGCTAAGGACGGCTAGGGAAGTGTGGAGAAAGTTAGTGAGTTGTTGTTTTTCGGATCCACACAGTTTCTTTCCTACCTGATAAGGGAACAGTGGGATTACGTATGTACGTATGTATGTATGTTTGTACTTTATTGCACTGTGATTTTGTTAATTTGTGTGAATAATCATCCAAAGTGTATGGTTACATAATTTTTCCAAACATTTTTATTCTTCTGTGACTTGTTACCATTATTTCTTCTCAAAAGACTCCTCGGATTTCTTCCACTTAATTAGAATTTTATTGGAAAATCACCTTGGTGATTATGTCATGTTCAGAAATAGCTGGTATCCTTGATCTGATAAAACTAACTCTCTTCCTCCTTATCTCTTAATATTTGCTCATGAAAGACCACCTTCACTTTAAATAAATGTAAACATTAGCAATCGCAAGCCCGAGACATGACGACCAAAAAATTAGGAAAAATATATATTCTGTGGTATCATTAGATAAGTAGAAATATATGTAGTAATATAAAACCATTTTTAGCTCGAAAGTAGGGGGTTATTTTGATTTTACTCTAATGAAGTCTAAACAACATTTATTAAACTGTGTTTTCTCTATAATTTTTGTTTAGAAAAAAACTAGATAAAAAATAGAATCAATAATTGCCAGAAAAATATATATCCATAAAAGTCAGTTTATAACTAGCCTGAAGATCAGCAGCCATAATGAAATAGATATTTCCAAAATAAAACATTGTAAGCACCTGTGAGCACAACTTACAAAGTGATACTGAGCCCATTGCTTACTTCAGTTCGCATACCCGAGTCATTATCACTAAGCACTTCCCTGAATTCCACATATTGTTACCCAATCAAGCAGGGCAGTTAACTGGCTACAATCCTATAAAGGTCTTATTTGAATTTTGTTGAATTGAGTTTCAAGTCTATAATAAGTCTAGTAATCCACTCTAGGACATCAAGAGAGGAACGTGGAAAAGGAAAAATTAACATTAGGGCTCTGTGAGTACTCAGATTTTGAGCTTTGAGCCGAGCTCATCATTTAAGCTCGGTATCGAGATAGAAAGTTTTGTAAGCTCATCATTTAAGCTCGGTATCGAGATAGAAAGTTTTGTAAGCTCGTAATTTTTAGCTTTCTATTGATGTACTTACAAATAAATTCTTAAAACACAATGGGCTATTCAATTTAAATGATTTGGGAGTTTAACTTATAAATAATTTGGTTACTTAGCTAATTTTTAGAATCAAAATCAAATTTCACAATAACAGCATATTAGAGCTCTAAAACTACCTTTGATCAGTAAACTTATTTAATAATGTTGTCCATTTTGAATTATTCTCGATTGAAGTTGCATAACCACGACAAGGCGGTGTAAATAAAATAGATAACAAAATAATTGAATGGTCATTTTTTAATTTTTTTTAATCAAGGTCCGTTTCTATAATTAAAATTTCATTTAAATAAAACAAAACTAGCATTAGTTACTATTTAGTTATAGTATTGTGAAAGTTAACCTGTCTAAAATCAGTGTTGATCAAAATTGCAATAAATATTTTAACAAATATAACACGTTTAAAAAAAAAATGCATTTACTATTTCATATATTTCTACTAGAAATAATATTTTAGCTATAACATTTTTCTATTTAAAGTATGAATATCAACTTTTATGATCATTAAAAATTGAATTGAAATATATTTCATGATACGATAATTTCTAGTGATAGCCCATGCAAGGCTCATATGCAACTAACTACACATAGAGGAATGGAAGTGGAACAGAAGATGTGATCATGCGCAATTAAGGTCTAATAAACAAAATATAAAACATTTCAAATTACTAACTGCTTGTGATTCTTACGTTTGCCGATAGGGTAATTTAGATTATGAAAGCGTATTTTGGGGAAATATTAGCCCATTATTAAATTGTAAATTTTATAAACTATTTTTGTAATTATCACTGTAATTTTAATATCTTTAAAGAAATGAATGTTGAAACCATTTTAAGTTATTTCTTTCTAGTGGATCTTTATTAGTTTGTTGCTCATGTTATTTTAAAGTGTTATTTTTAATTTAAAAATTACTATTTCCATTTTGTAATTTTTTAAAAAAAAGCCATTATTATTTATAAAAATGAGAAGTCATTCTTATTTTAAGAATGTTTGTGGTTTTCATATTTATTTTTTTAAATCAAACATTTTAAATGGGTGGTATTTACATTTTATGTTTGTTTTGACTAGTTATTTAAAAAATACTATTTTACTTTTAAAATAATTAATCATATACTTTTACTTACTCTATGGCATTAGGAACTCCCAAGCTCATTGCTACACTTTAAAAATTATGCCATCCATCTCTATCCTGAGCTAGTTCTATCCAGTCCACCTCATTACATCCCATCTCCCATTCTGCTGCTGGTCCTGCCCACTGCAATCTACGAGATTTAATTATCCTAACACTGTCTTGTGATGAGTACTGTGTAACTTATCATTATGTAGCCTCCTCCACTCCCCAGTATCTTAATCCCTTTATGGACCAAATATCTTGCTAACCACCTTGTTTTCTAACACTCTGAGTTTATTTTCATCATGTAAGGTAGGAACCCATGTTTCACAACAATAAAGAACAACGGGTAAGACTAGTGTTATCTTCCCCAATCTTTGTCCTCTGTGTGAACATAAACCTGGTATTTTCAGTTTTCACATCTAAACCTATTTCCTTACAAGTCTCTAATAAAATGTTTGCACTTCTTTCATTGGCTTCCTTACTATTACCTCAAAAAGTTAAAGTATCCTAAATGGTGCATTTTACTGTTTAATGTCAACCCTTCCCTAGTCTAGTGCATTAACCTAACAGAACAGATCAGAAAATAATTGGGAGAGTGCATCTCCTTGTTTCAAACAATGCATTTAGAAAAAACATATACTTTTAATATTTTAAAATTATAAATATGCTCAAACTTGAATACAAACCGGGCTCTTTTTGAAACTCTCGACTTGAGTTTGACTCAAATGAAAAACCCAATCTTGCAGATCCCTAATTAACATAAAGTACATTTGGTAACTGTTGGTTTTTAACCATGCCATGGCCATTGCAATAGATGAATGGTGATGGGGCATTTATTTTCTTCTTGACTTTTGTGTTACATGAAGTTTTGGTATTCATCATTAATTGTGAATTTCTTCTTGTTGTTTACAGTTTCCTCCGGCATTGGAATCGTGGTGACTTTAATTCATGCACACGTACTGATCTAACTTTCAAGCCAGTACCAGATTCCAAACTAGCTCGAAAACGGGAAGAACGACTTCGTAAACAGGCGGAGAGAGAGCGAGAGGAAAGGGAGAAGGTGGCTTCATTGGTACTCTCTTTAAGTTTTTATTATAAATATGTTTATTATATATAATAAAGTGCATTAAGCAAAATCATCATCATCATCATCATCATCATGAACATTTTCCTGCCACTGGTCAGGTCTGTTTGGATGTATCTTTTCTCCCCACCACCTCTCCTCCACAATGACCCAGCCTTCTTATCTCTCTTACACACTTCTCTCGGTCTCCGAGTCGTGCCTTCTCTCTTATGTCCTGCACTGGCTCCTCCTTGATTTCTCCTCTCACTCTCTCATTTTTCATCCTATTTATTCTTGTCACTCTTAAAATACTTGTGATAAATTTAATTTCACAGATTTTGATGCTGCCCCCTCATTACCCACATTTCCGCGGCGTATGTCAATATTGGTACATAATAGATCCTGTAGGTCACTCCTTTACACTTCCTTGCTCCAGATTATACTTCTCCCACTTCTGCTTCTCTCACTGAGTTATCTTCTGTTTCTTCCACTTCCCCTCCGTCTCTCTCTAACTCTCTCCAACTTCCCTGAACTTCTTTCTCCTCATTGGCCATCCACAAACACCATTTCTTTCATCCTTTCCTCTCCTTCCTTCTATGTTTCATCCATCATTCCTTGCTTCAGTCCTCTCCCTCACACTACACTCTCCTTAGCGTCTTGTCCCTCTCTCCTTTCTTCTTCATTGCCTCCCATACTCTACATCAGCAGGTCGTAGATAACTTACCGCTGCTGTGGACCTTCCTGGTCAGAAGACTTACTGTTCCCCTCTCAACCCTCCTTCCTCTGTTCCCTTAATTATTTTCTCCAGTATCTTTTCATTTAACTTCTCACAGTGGCTCATCTGGGTGAGTCCCTTATAATTTCCACACTTCTTCTGTCTCCTTTCTTGAAGATATTAATCTAATCACTTGATACAGCCACTGTAGTCTCTTCTCTCTTTCTCTTGCTACTATCACCATCTCAACACCCACCTTCCTCTCATGCTCTTCAGTGTCTCTTTCACCTCCCTCCCTCCCTCAGGTCCCTCATCTTTCCTTCCTCCTCCGTGTTTGTGTTAGTATTCAGCACTCCCTGAAAATACTCTCCACAGTTCCTTGAATCTCTCCTTTTTTACCACAACATTCCTAGTTTTCTCAAACATTACTACCTACACTTTCCTTCATTATTTTGGTCCACTTCTCCATCCAACTTTTCTTCTCCTCCCCTACCCTCTTAGCTTCCTTCTGATCACTGTCCAAAGACTTACATGGAATTACCCTTACATCTATTACATCCTTCCTATGAGAACATATAGAACATAGTCTACTACTGACTTTCTTGACCAATCGACGCTGTATCACGCTTTCTCTCTTCTCAAACCACATATTGCCTATTGTCCATCCATTCCTCTTGCACAGCTCTAGCAACTTCTAACTCTCCCCATCCATCTTCCTTCCTTTCTGACCCAACATGGGGATTGAAGTCACCCGTAGCTATTTGCTTCTGTCATCTCCTTTTCTTTCACTGGAAAGCCAATCTTTAGGGCATCCCTTCCCTTAGTCCTTCCCTCACAACTACTCCCACTGATCCTCGTTTCCAATCCAATACAAATTAAAACCATTCATAAAATCCTTTTTTCCTTCCTCTTTACATTTTGTTTCAGACAGACCCAGTAGGTCCATCTTCCTCCTTCCCATAAATTCCACCCACTCCTCCATTTTCTTTGTCGAATCTATGTCCTTTAAATCCATGCTTTCATGGGTTTCTTGTTCCATTTTTTAAAGCCAGTTGTATAACCTCTACTGGCTAACATAGGGCCCTAATAGCCGTCACTATATGTATGAAATAAAGGGCACCAAACATGTTGCTATTCTAGAAAGATAAAGCACAAATAAATGTAAAAGCACTAACTCAAATTTCAGTGATGGCGCACAAAGTCCAGAAAACCAACATAAATATTTGTTTCTTGGTCTGATTTCAACGCTATTGTAACACTTGCCCCCTGCCATCAACAGAACCATAGATGAACCCCTAGAGAACGTTATACACACAAGAGAAGTTATCATCTTTCACAGCCAAGTTAGCATCATTGAAATGTGTGTAAATATGTGTTATAGTGTTTTTACTTTTATTTTTGCTCCATTTCTCTACAATTCTCTCATATTTATTCATTAGACTCCTATTAAATATGTTTATAATGCAATCACTAAGATTTTATTTTTCAACATTGAATTATAGTTTTATTCTTATATAGAAAGTGTACATATTACTTTTTTTGGGAACATCATGAAACGAAAACTAAAAATGATTGTAAATACTCATGATGTAGGTAGTGAGTGAGATAATTTAATTAATTAGTGCTATCTTCAATGCTTTAAGTACTTATATGACAATTATTTCCTACCCAATGTTTGATTACTGACCTAAAAGCAGTATCACAATATTGTCTTATAAGATCTATTGCCATGTCAGATAAAATATGTGTTATTCAATAACATCACATTTCTTTCAAAGTTTGTACAATATATATAGAGTATTATGACTTAACAGCTGCATGTTATATAAATTAGAAATTGAACTTCATTTGAGTATAATCCATGTTTACCAGTGGAACAAGACACTTAGATAAGTTGCTTACTTTATTAAAAGGAAAAACAAAAACTTTTAAAATCATATAAGTGTTGAGTTTGTGTCATAAGAAAATGCCCTGTACATACTCTTTACAACTACATTTTTAAATGCTTCTCTTTTTTTTTAATTTCACCATTTTTATTAATATAAAACCTTAATAATTCATGTTTTAAAGTTAAAGGGTTTATAAAAAGTATATATACTATTATCAAAGTATATTTAATGGATCATCAAAGTTAAGCCTAAATCAGATTTATTTTATCAAAGAACTTTTATAAAATAAATATGACAGTGTAATGTGGCCTAAGAGTTCTAGCTTAAATTTTCAGCCACATAAGAAAATACGCCCATCGGGTGTTAGTCCTTCACTATGGTTTGACATTAAAAAGAGAAAATTAATCCAAACCTACCTTTGGTTCTGGAAAATTATTTATTTCCATTTTATAAAGCTGTAATTTTTTTCTAAATAAGCTTTAATAATTATTTTTGAACCATGTCATGTGTTCTTACCCAAACTCCTTACAAATGAGGGTACATACCCTCTAAATTGTCCCTTTCAACTTATCCCAATAGTGTAGCTTTTCAGATAACACAAATTAGGAGTAATACTTTGTGTGCAAGATAAAATGTTGTTTATCAAAAATGTTAATTATTTTGACTAGCGTAAAATGACAACCCCTGAGAAGCCAGAAACACACAAACCCCCCTCGCGGGGCCCAATTGAGACCATCACATCTCCATATGATAGATTCAACTCTCGCCAAGGCTACCCTGACACCCCTGCACTGCGACAGTTGAGGTACGTTTCAAACAAAACTGTTGGGAGGGATCTAAAGACATTTTAGGTCATGCCCTAGTATTTTATAGAGATGGGACTCTTGAATCACTTCAATCATTAACGATATTTGGGATTCGAGACTCATATTCTAACAACAACAATATTTCAATATTTCAAGTGAAATTTGTTTTAGAGCGTTAAATACTGCCTCTTGTTGGTTCAGAACCCATTATAATTGGATGAACTTACCAACCAGGCCCCAGACCAGTAATTTAACACTTTATTGAATGTATGAATGTTATAATGAATGGATTATAAGAAAAATGTTAACATTTAGTTACTATTTGTTTTTTCTTTTATTTTAATATATTTATATTTTGTCCAAGTTTTGAACTAGAATTTGAGATTTGGATTCATAAAATTGTGGATTCGACCCTACCCTAAAATATTCAAATACTTCTTTAGATTACAAATGATGTGGATTCAACAAATATGAGAAATATTTTTAACCTTCTAGTATGGAGATAATTAGTTATCAGCGAGTTTAGGTTTGTGACCTTGTCATTGACCTTGGCTGTATAACTATTAATCTGGTAAGTCATGGCATGCAGAATGACTTCTAAAATAGTTCACTCATTTTCTGGATGACCCCATATACCCATTCAAGAGACTGGTTTGCTGGAGGGGAAGTGAAAGACTGAAAGCTCTGTGAGAGACTGGGCTGAGCCGCAAGAAGAAGAAGAGGGGGCTGCGATGTATAACACCTGTGTTGTTTGTGTCGGTTTATTTCCCTGAAGGGATATTGTCTATTGTGTGGCTGGTCGACGAGTGACCCCTCTGACCAAACGCTGCTGGGTAGATAGGGAGGATTTAGTCACAAAAGAGATTGCAAGTGTTTTTCAGTTTTAAACCAGAGAGAATGATAGCTTGGTGGGGAATTTTATGGTTGGCCTTGGATGAGCGAACAAGAGTGTAACAAGTAGTAAAAACAACCTATCTTATTTTTATTGAAATTAGTAAAATGCTAGAAATGAGTCGAATCCACTTCTTCACGAATCCGTATATCAAATCCAAATGTCCAATTCACCTCCAAATCTTGAATCCATATCTTGAAAAATATTATGAATAAAAGAGTAAATATAAATATAATATAATAATATAAAATACAAATAGTAACTAAATGCTAACATTCTCTCTTAAAATTAATTCATACATTCAGTTAAGTGTTAAATTACTGGTCTGGGGCCTGGTTGTTAAGTTCATCCTATAATTATAATTGCTAATAAGCAGTATTCGAGCTATAAAACAAATTTCACTTAATTTTTTTTTAAATCTCTTTTTAATGATTCGAGTTGCGAATCTGAAATTTTCTTGAATCCTTTAGTTACGAATATCCTTAAGATGCAAGGAATTTAAAGGATTTGAGGGCCCATTCCTAATATTTATGTATCTTGAATACAAATTTCTAGAAATTTCAACAAATTAAGAAATTTTTCCTGCAAGAATATATTTATGGGTGTGATTTTTTTCACCCTCATTTCAAACTGTATTCATATAAATTCTCATCTTGTTAGAATTATAAACAAACACATAAATGCAAACTTTGTTTTAATGTGAAACCACAATCAGTTATGCAATAACTTATTGATTTGGGACCTTATTTTTAGAAGACTAACCACAAATAGACCAGATTACAGTTTTAAAGAATTCATATGTCCTTTATTTGAATATAATATGCCAAACCCAGTAATAATATTGTTATATTTGCAGCGAGTATGCCAGACCTCACGCTGGGTTTTCCCCAGGAAGTCGCTCTGCAGGTCTAGGGCTACCACCACAATGCATAGATCCTATGCTGCATTACCAACTTAACAGCATGTATGGAGCCGGCGCAAGGGAGAGGTCAGTTGGAACATACTTATTCTGTTTGTATGTGGTATTACAAAAACAGCGTGAATAATTGTGTTGTAGTTAGAGTAAAATGTACAATCGCTTTTATTTTTTTAGTGCAGAGATAAATGTTGTATAGTAACATTCAAATAATAATATACTACTCCATTGACCCTAAATAAGCTGAAGTTTCTTCACAAAAACAGTCGTTATAAAACCTTAGTACAGCTTATACTGAGTGTAACAATATCAATATAAATTGAAATAGTTTACAATCCCCACACTTTTAGCCTATTGCTCTGTTCCAAATAACATTAATATTTGCTAAGCAATCCTGTGCAATCTCTTATATCTTTATGCACCCATTCCTGTGACAATTTCAGGCCTCGGTGGTTCACAAAGTAGTTAACCTCGTTAAGGTGATTCGTCCAGCAAGCTTCTCCTAGAATGAATAGGCTATAACATTTTGACAGGGAGTTTTTAACATGGTTGAAAGGGGGTGTTGTGTTGTAAAGGGGGGGATAGGCAGGTGGAGTGGGAAAGTAAGCCGGGATTGCCAGCTCTTTGTTCACAACAGTGTTGTCATGACGTTACCTCTTTTTTCTGCTAAGGAACTTCTCTGTTATTTAGTAATTTACAACATGAATTGTCACTTCATGGCTCACCCAGGAGTTGTGGTCTTGAGTTTGAATCCTGGTTACTAATATTCATAGAATATTAATAATTTAAAATAATGAGCTTACTACATGTGTAGCAAAGTATTTATTGTACCAAATACTATTAGGCCTATATTTACAAAATGTGTTCTTAGAAGAAAAAAATAAAATGTATTATTAGGCATTTTAATGAAATAATTTGAGTGGTGAAAGTTCTTTTATTATTCTTTTAGCACCGAGTTCTTACTATCCGTTCGTGGTATACACACATGTACTAATTATGCTAATTAGTTAGGAATTCGGAAAGCTTTATTTAGAGGAAGTGCACTTGCATTTGAGTAGAGAGAGTGGGAAACAATTTATGATAAAACTACCCTCTGTACACCTGACCGAGATCGAACCCTGATCTCCTTGTCTTTAATGATCTAGTCTACGAGAGTGACGCCTTAGAGATCATGATGGACTGGAGCAGGTTTTAGAGTTCTTTATTTGTAGTAACAAAAAGTATTATTTTTCATTGTTATTATTATATTAGTTAACAGAGCTCATGATTGGCATCTTACAAACCGGCCAAAAAGCTGTAAAAATGTTGGAATGCCACGTAGGTCAAGTGGCCTACAAGAACTAGGACCAACTGGTCGAAAAGCTTATGCATAAGAAGACAAAGTGATCGACAGCCAACTGGTTGAACAAATAAATGAAAATATCTCGTGTCAAGTGATTGACACGTTTAGGACCATATGATAAGTTATACAACTGTTTGACTTGAAAGGACCTACTGGTATACAAAAGTCGAGATGGATTGACCAATTGAGCGACAAGTTAATACATTACAAACAACGTGTTCGACAACAAAATTGTAAACGGAAAATAACAAGTAAAGTCTATGAAATATTATTTTTTAATAAAATTTAAAACTTTAATAAATACCCACTTTTGTGGTCACATGGTCTAATGCGTTATTCACATTCCTTATTCTGCGTATAGCTCAAATAGGGAATGAGAGCTAAGGGGAAAAAAACAATTTAGTGGATTTTTTATCACCGCATCATACTATCAGTTCAGTTATATGCTAATTTTGTGAATTAAAATCATCATTAGTAAGGCATTAATTTTCTAAGTTGGTCTTTTTGGGTTAACCAGTTGGCTGTCGATCATTTTGTCCGCATATGCATGAGTTCAACCAGTTGGTACAAGTCATGTACTACGCGTGTAACCAGGCCCCGGGACATCAAACAATAGTAGATTATGAACCAGTGGTAACAAGGCGCCAGGACATCAAATAATGGAATATTATGAACCACTGGTAGCCAGGTATCGGGATATCAAATAATGGAATATTTTCAACCACTGGTAACCAGGCCCCGGGACATAAAGCAATAGAATATTATTAACCACTGGTAAACAAGGCCCCTGGACATCAAATAATGGAGTATTATGAACCACTGGTAAGTAGGTCCTGGAACAACAAACAACAATGGGTTCCGAGTTGAAGCTGTAATTCAAACTAAGATTTATAGTGGATAAGTTGAATGTCTGATTTAGACTGATGTTAATAGGAAGATCATTATTTGACAACTATAAAAGTTACTAGAAATGGGTTCACTAATTCATATGTCAAATCATGTGATCTACAGCTGTACCTTTGATAAAGGCCTATACTATAATATTTACATAAGTTATACTCTGAACTGACTAAACTGACTACACTTTTATATCATCAGTGCGCCTGGATATAATATCATGAGCGAGGGACGAATCTTGGATAGCTCAGTGCTAGAATATTGACGCGCTAAGATCCCGGGCTCAATTTTATTCTAATGTCAAGGTGTCATTTTTCAACAAATTTAAATTAATTAAGTTATATTCTCCTCCATATGGATATTCCCGTAGTTAAAATGATTTAGCAGCTTGTGTGTTGATATTCATTAGTAATTATTTAAGGAAGCTGTAATTCAAACCAAAACTCTTTGTGATGAATTTAAATATATGATATATAGTTCCTTACCAACTCCAACAAGTAGGGAGCTACAATGTCTTTAGAAAATGATATATATATATATATTACCTTTGTTATAAGTTTATTACGTACCTAAGACCGTAGCTAGCCAATAATTTCAAGGGTTGGGGGTGTTTGATGGACACATCTCCTAATTGCCGGAAGCTAGAATTAAAACGAAAAAAGATAAACAGTTCTAGAATCTATTTGAAGTGGGATTTTTTGCAACATAACCCCCTAACTGCCAGAGGCTAGGACCAATTCTAAATATTAAACACCTCTAGAAGCTATCTGAAGTGTTCTTTTTTTATGGTTACACAGCTCCCTAATTTGGATTTGTATCTTAGTTTTGATATTGTTTGAACCATAAATAAAGCACATATATATATTTTTTGTTCTTAAATTTCGGGAAGGGTTTGAACCCCCAAACACCCCCACAACCCCCTCCCCCCCATACGGCCTTGTACTTACCTGAAAACATCGTAGATCAAATCTTTCATTGTTTTAAGTTTATATCAATTCTTGTTCGATTTCATCTTTTTGTTTCATTTTCTTGGGGTTGATGCACGTTGCTTTTTAGGGTTGAATTTAGCCATGTTTAATAAGCACACAACATTATTATTTTTTTTAGAAAATGCCTAAAGAAATGCAGTACTCATGTGACATTAGATATATTTTCAAAACTTTTAAGATTGTATATACTTTTTAATGTTCAATTTACAAGCAGTAATAAAAGTGAAACTCATATATTTTTATTCATTCATGAAGTTAATTGTAATATTCAGACAAACAATAGGTTTAAAATCATTAAGCGCTTTGCTGTACCAAGAGGTGAGTTCCTTTGACACTTTGAGTTGAAGAATAAAACTAACACAGTAAAAATATTATCCAAGTGCCACATTACTAGAAGAAGTAAAAAGAGACAAAATAAATGTCACAACTCGTCACTCAGATAGTAAGACGTGGGGTGAGTCATTAGTCGGAGACCGGGGTAGCCCGACCCTTCCTTGGTCGGTTGGTCAGTGTTATTGGTAGGTACAGTCAAAGCAAGAAGTTTCAGGAAATGGACATAGCAAATTTACGTTTGCATTGATCAACGCAGTGTAATTAATAAAATAAAAGAGTAGAGTTAGACTAATATACCAAACAAATTTGAAATAACAATATTATGTGTTACAAAATGTTATAAAATGAAAGTATCGGGGTATAAAACGAAAAGTACTAATATAAAATTCAAAATTATGTAATTTTACCACTATTTAATAGCTTATAAATTAAAAACTAATTAATTTAAAATATTGTAAGTACTTTATTGCATACACTTCATATGTATGTCTAGCTAGAATAAATTTAATCCCCATACATTAACTACTTTACCTTAAAATTAGTACGCAAAATGGATAAAATAGTAAGTTTGACTATTTATAACTCAAGAACTGTAATGATTTGAAATCATTGAATCAATATTTACAGCTTATATTTATACACTTATTAAAATAATACAATAAAATTTTGATGGTCGAATGACCTTAAGATATCTAAGCTTCACTTCGTCACTAATTTTTAAAGGGAAAAATAAATAACTATCCTACTCACATTTAATAAAAGTGAACGTTTGGGTTAATTTTTAATTTTTCTATAAATAATACACTTCATGATAACGGATTAGAGATGAAAATTTTCCAGGAAATTTTGAATTGCAAATTTTCAGCAGTGGCAGCTTGTGGCGGAGGGGTTAAATTGTAGAGGTGACACTTTGATCTTATTATACTTCAAAATATAGTGTGTTAAAAGACAAGTGGGTTGTAAAAAGGGGGAGGGCAAATGGGGCTGGGGGTTAGATAGGAAGTACGGAGGATAGGGGGTAGACAAATGTCGGGCCAACCTTAAGATTATTTTAATTAACTTATTGATGATAAAAAAATTGAAGTATGATTTATGAATATAACTTGTCTACAAAGACTCACATTCATTTGTTTCTTCACTACATTTTTTTAGACCATGTCTTACTACCCGTTCAGCTTATAAGCTTATGTACTAATTACAGCAATGTGCTAGGGACGAGGAATGTTAAATTTAGAGGAACTGCACCCACATTTGTGTGGACTAAGAGTGGAAAACCATTTAGGAAAATCTGCCTCAGTGCGCCCAACCGGGATCAAACTCCAATATCCCTGTCATCGACCACCGAAGCAGGTGTTTATTTATTAATACTATCACTACCACTAATTATTATTATTACTATTATTATCATCATCATCCATTTAATCAGTTGAAATTATTTTACAAAGATAATAATTGAAAATTTTCTGGAAAAATTATAGGAAAAATGTTCCGCTTCACATCTCTATAGCAGATATAAAATGTTTAACAGTCATAAATACATTCTTCAAAACTGTGATTATAATTATCGACATTGCAGAAGTACTTACTTTCCCCACTAGCGGCAACACTTCAACACTTTTATACGAATTTTGCTTGCCCTCTTTACTTATAAAACTTAAGCTAAACTCAAGATTGACTGACTTCCTTAATACCAATGGTCTGTGACTGTGAGCTTCGGGTTTCTCATTTAAGTCGAGTATTTTAAAAAGCTCTCAAGCGCCGGTATATTCACAACTTTAAAGTGTTAAGACCATAGACCATGTATTTGTTTATTTTAAAATAAAACTGTGTATTTAGAATATCACTGGTCAAAAGAAAATTGTTAATACCAACTCTTTAAAATGTTAGATTTTAAAAATATAAGGCAACAACAAACATTCTTAAAATAACATTTACACTCATTTTTATAAATAGTAAATACTAAAAAAAAAAAGTTAAAATAATGGAAATATTGTTTTTTAAATTATAAATAACTCTTTAAAAAAAACATTACTTTAAATAATAACAACACTCAAATCAAAATATAATATAAAAAATAAATAAAAATTGTTTCAACTCTAATATATTTAAATACATTAAAACTGCACTAACAATTATTATAAGAAAGTTTATAACATTGACATTCTAATGAGCTAATGTGTCCCCAAAATAAGCCTTTATAACTTAAATTACCCGATAAGTAAAAGTAAGAATCACAAGCATTTTAAATGTTTCATATTTCATTTATTAGTCCTTAATATAATAATTGTGCATGATCACTTCTTCTGTCGTAATTCCATTCCTCTATGCAAATGTGTGCATGTGCTTTAAATGGGTTCGTGCTAGAAATGATCTTTTTACAAAACTTATTTCAATGCAAATCTTAATGCTTAAATAAAAGTTGTTGTTCATACCTTAGAATAAAAAAAGAAGGTACAAAATTGAATGTTTATTATCTAAGAGTGTGACTATAGGCCGCATTAGAGTTTTATGAGAGCTGTTTCTTGGAAAATATTGCGGCTTATTTTCGGGTCATTACGGTATGTACCAAAACTCTTTGCGGATACTCTGATTAAAATGAAAGGTGTCTTCAAATTAAACACCGTCTCTTCTCTCCCTAAGTATCACTTCAGATGGTTGGACATCGGCTGTTGACGAGTTTGTGAGTGTAACTTGCCATTATTTAAGAACTGACTTTACTTACAACTCCTTCACAATGGACACAATTTTAATGAATGAATCTAATACAAGTAAGAACATCAGCACTGCAATCAAACTAACTTTGGAGGAATGGGAACTACCAGTACAGGAATCAAGCATACCAATCTACTGAGTCACTGATATTGGTGCTAATTTCAAGAGAGCTGCTTCAATTTATTTTATTCATCGGCAGTGCTTTGCCCATACTTTACAGAATGCTATATCTGATTCAAAAAGAGAAACTCCAGGAGTTATCGCTCTGTTATCAAAATGCAAGGCAATAGTTGGTCACTATCGACGCATCATTTCAGCTAAACAGAGACTTCATAATATTCAAAAACAATTAAATTTGAAACAGCTGGACGTGTTGACACAAGATGCCATGTTAAAGAGGCTGATTGAAATGCAGAGCTGGCCAGCCCACATAACACCAGCGACTTGACTATGCTTACTGCACAAGACTGGAGACACATACACGGGCTAGTAGAAATCTTACAACCCCTTGTTGAAGCAACAGAGGGGTTAAATGGTGAGCGCTACCCAACTTCATCAATGGTGATTCCTGTTCTACATTGTTTGGAGTCATACTTGAATAAATGTATACTAAAGAAAATGGAGGGAATCATGTTTGCCAGGAATTTATCTAAATCAAATAAATCAAAGTTCGGAGTGTATGAAGAAAACACTGTATACCTGCTATCCATGCTTACTGATCCACATTTTCGAGGGGTGTTTGTTAGCAAAATTGTTGCTGTAGCAAATCTCCAAGCAGAGGTAAACAAGTATCGAAGCTTTGAAACACAACCGTTAGAAGAACAACCAGGACCAAGTAACAACCACTTCTTCTCTTTGGTCTCCAATTGATGAGCTACCAAACAAATTTCTATTTTATTCAGTAACTGATGAAATTGAGAGATACTTAGGTGAAAAACAGACCCTTACATTTGGTGGAAGGAAAAAGGACAACATACTTACCCGAATCTAGCAAAGGTAGCAGCTAGGTATCTAGGTATACCTGCTACCCAGGTCAGTAGTGAGCAATTGTTCTCCACAGCAGGAAAAGGCGTCACAATTTACTTCTGGCACATGTTCGACAACTTGTGTTTCTCCATGACAATTTGTAAATTAGGCCAACTTTATGAAACAATTTTTTTTTTCTATTCTTATATGTGTATTATGTTTTTTTATATGTGGGTATTTTAAAGAGTTTCTTATTAGATTTCGACTATGATTTTATTTGTTTTTATAAAGCTTAAAGCCAAATAATAATGAGTAATGCAAGTGTGATATTAGCTTATGAGTATGGTCTGCTTTGACTTTTTCTGTACGCCTTTCTTTAGACCTAGATGTACATACTGGTTGATTTAAAAATTAAAAGTAAGTTTTAAGTGACAACAACAAAAATCCTAGGCAGCTTCGACTTCGACTTTTCTTCGCAAGTTTCAAGCTTTGCTTCGACTTCGCTTCACATTTAAAAAGTGGCCATCGCACACTCTACTTAATACTGATAGTTATCTCAACTGATTGTGCTACAGTCGGAACTATAGTTATAATAATAAAACAAATAATATTTCCTCCCATTATGCCAATTTGAACTCACGTCCATACATAAGATCACAAATCTATCCAATATTGTCTTCCACTCTTTTAATACTGTCCAACTTTTACAACAATGTTATCAGCAAGTGCATGTAATAGCTTACAACAATAACATTTACACAATTCTGATATACATCCTATATATCAATAAGTTAATTCTATCTCGCGTTTGTGTATAACCCGAACGGGTAGTGAGACGCGGTGCTAATAATAATATCTCGCGTTGTTGTCCAAATGGTCCAAGGCAGGTGTGTCTAACTCGTTAGACTATAAGCGCTACACTGATCATTGAAAATAATGATATGGCCGAATTTCAGGAACTTCAATATTGTCACTATCTTAAATGGAAAAATTCCAATTTTAAATCCTTACCATAGCAAAAATAAAATTAAGATTACATGAAATATTAAGACTTGTATTTTTTTTAACAACAATTTGAAACACTTTATTTGTATCAAGTACGTGAATGGCTGTAGATGTGTTGTAGAAGTCACGTTCAAAATAGATGACAAATGTGTATCGGTAAATGTGATCGTTCGGGTGTTTGTTCCTTTTCATGAGCGAAAACACTTGGGTGCTTACAAATATTGTACATATTTGGTACGCAAATTTAACTATTTTTAGGAATTGATCTTTGGTGAGTGATGGGTAAAATTTCGTATACTAACGTCACTTTTTAGATTTCGCCAAATAATAACTAATTTCCAAATATGATAATCTCAAATTTTGTATCTCTACAACGTTTATAAAACGACGAATTGGGCCACATTGTATGTTGGTTAATCAAAAGGTCCTTGGGCAGCACAGAATCATGAATTGAGCTGCAAGGCAATAGATTGGGCTGCCCGTGATGGGTTAAAGGTCTAGGTTTGAATTCTGGCTGTGTGTAGTAAGGGTAGTTTTCTTATGTGGTTCCCAACTATCCCGCACAAATACATTTACTTTTCTTTAAATCTTTCTTTCTCAGTCCTTAGTGTAAATATGCCAAAAGATATTTCCACTCAGATGAAACTGTATATAGCATAAAGTTTTGATTCGTTAGTTTTTATGTTTGAGTCAGTCATTGTGTTGTCTACTAGGTTTAAAAACCAATAAACCTTTGCCAAGGCTTCTTAAGCTCACATATATTTAACTTAAAACTTTGGTAATTATTTGGCATTAATTGTACTTAGATCAAATATGTACATGTTAATTTATTCTATAAAAAAAATATTTTCAGACTAGAATTGGAGCATTTGGAGCGAGAAAAGAGAGAGCGAGAAATTCGTGAACTGAGGGAAAGAGAGCTTAATGATCGAATTAAAGATGAACTAATGAAAAATGCTGGAACGGGTCCTCGCATGGCGAATCCAATAGACCCACATTGGATGGAGCTCCATAGAAGGTAAGAAGAGCCTGGCCAATAGACTAGACCAATGTTATGTCTATGGAACCTAGTACAAACAATTCCATCACAAGCTCAAGCAGCCACTGCACTGCTATTTACTTGACCTCACATTTTAAAAACTAGAAAATACAAATTATTTAAATAGTAAAGGAAATTGATAAAACTAAAGAAAAAGTAAAAATAAACAACTAAGAGTAAATTTGATGAAGAAAGCCCACCTAGGGAAAGAGGAGAAATGTGGGAATAATCCAATGCACAAAGGTGACATCTTCTTCCTTTCTTCTGTCTTCTATAGTAGAAGTAGTCACACACACATTTTAACAATAATAGAATAATATTTCGGTATTGCTGCCATATCAAAGACAAAGAAGACGGTGGGAACTGGACCACCAATGGATTACCACCAGGCATCAACAGAAGATAGTTTCTTTCTTTCTCTTAGATTATCAGTTTTCAAATTATATTATTATTATTATTATTATTATTATTATTATTAATTAATTAATTAATTAATTAATTAATTAAAATGTGTGACTATTTCTACTATAGAAGACAGAAGAAAGGAAGAAGATGTCACCTTTGTGCATTGGATTATTCCCACATTTCTCCTCTTTCCCTAGGTGGGCTTTCTTCATCAAATTCACTCTTAGTTGTTTATTTTTACTTTTTCTTTAGTTTTATCAATTTACTTTACTATAAAATTATTTAGCCATTGGGCCACCTCATTTTTATACAAATTATTTAAATAGGTATCAAAATTCTTTATTGAAAACAATGACAATTATATTATAATGATAATACATGTATGAAATATAGTACATCAAACAAAATATATTATACAATAAATAAAATAGTAGGAATGTAGAAAAACAAAGACAAAGAAAAGTAAAAACATTAACGTACATTTACACAATATGTGTCAATGCCTTTACACTTATTTTTGCTTTTTTCCCCCTACATTTCTACCATTTTATTTATTTTATAATATAATGACTGTACCCGTTTAAATAGATAATATCAAAAGTAAATAATAACTAACTAAACGTAATGGCTTGGCTATGCCTGTTGCTTGCTGCATAACTGTCGAAAATCATTTGTAATTGTTGTAATTGGAAACGCATGTCAGATTCTGAATCTAGTTTGTTCTTTTATTTAGTTTTAGTGCTGAAATAAGTTGAAAAAGATTGTGCACAAAGATAACTGATAGGTAAAAAAGGGCATAAGAGTTTTTTGCTTTATCAGACAAAAATGGGTATTATTTGTAAACTTTCGGCCAAAAACCAAATAGTTCTTCTTGTTCAAATAATATTTTTTTAAAGCAGAATCACTTGATATGTCAATCATTGGTTCTCTTTCTATCCGAGGTAGATAAGTAATTTAGGCTTGACGAAATGGATTTTGAACCCAATTAGATGATTATTTGGGCATAAGAAAATATTCTTTGAAGTTTTCTTGCAAATTCAATAAATGTTTGATAGTCAATTCTCTAACAGTTGCTACATGCATCAATGGACATCCGCTAACACACTCGCTTTCGTGGCCAGCATGTAGATGATCGTAATGGCTTGGCAAATGAAATGAGGTCGAACCAGAATGAATGTTTATTGGTCCACTCTATAGCTTTGTAGTGATCGTATAGTGGCTGCGTTGTAGGTTAAAATAATAAAACGTCATTTATTTAAATTCTTATTTATTATTCAGCTGCACTAATTCTTTAGCTAGTGTGTTAAATTAATTAATGAAATCATATATTTAAATTACTATTTCCTATATTGGTAGGCTTCTAATATTTCACTCGATACAGGTCACGCTCATGGTTAGTGTGAGAGTGGCCGTCGACAGATTTAAGATAAATTCACAATATTAATTGATTTGTATGTGATGCAATCTAATTAATTTTGGTTATCACGCCTGTTTTTCTATTCTTTTAAATCGACCAGCAACGAATACTCGCGAGGTTTTGATCAAAGATTCACAAAACTTGACTCCCAAGAGTTGAGCCGGGAGCGTCCTTGGCACATGCCCAGCGAGACAGGAGTAACAAGTCTCCTAATCGGATCAACTGATATTTTTTTAAATATCAGGAAAACACTCCCATTGGTCTTCAAAATACAACATGGACGAACCTAACTGTCCCTCGAACCGTTAGCGCGGTCTAGGACAAGAGAAGAAAACCACCCCCCTTAATATCTTTTAGGAAGCTATTGTTGGACCAGCGTGGTCTAGGACAAGGGAAGAAAACCACCCCCTTAATATCTTTTAGGAAGCTATTGTTGGACCAGCGTGGTCTAGGACAAGGGAAGAAAACCACCCCCTTAATATCTTTTAGGAAGATATTGTTGGACCAGCGTGGTCTAGGACAAGGGAAGAAAACCACCCCCTTAATATCTTTTAGGAAGATATTGTTGGACCAGCGTGGTCTAGGACAAGGGAAGAAAACCACCCCCTTAATATCTTTTAGGAAGATATTGTTGGACTGGCCGGTGACTCACACAATATACCTTAATACCTGGTTAGCAGGTTATTAACTTTGCAATACCCTGTTACTGTCTACAAGGTTGCTAAAAACATCTTATTTTCTGCTGTGTTAAATTAAGAACTGTAGCACAGTTTCATTAAAACTGAGCTCGTTTGAAACCAAAAAATCATTAAGCTTTTCGAAACAGTGCACCTCACTTCTATTTACATAATTTTTTAATCTTTAAAAATCATTGCTTCATATCTTGCTGTACATTTTGAAAGTATATGTTTTTTGTTCTTTGGAGTGAAATACCAACTAAAAGATAATAAATGCTGGCTGGACACACCATTCTTTGCTTCCAGTTTTCATTGTTTCGTTTGTTCATGTTTTTGTCCAGACGAAAAAATGTCAATCCGAGCCTTCAATTCGTAAAATTGACTTGAAACTTTTCCACGGGATAACCATCGGACTTCAGTATGCAAAAGCTATGTTTTCTTTAAACTAGATGACACCTTGCAAAGTATTGTAAATAATTGGTAATTTAATTATCTTGACTTTATAAAATTGACATTCATAAATAAATCATTGAGTACTTTCAATTCATTTGGCACTCGTTTGACAGCAAAGGCGTGTTGATGAAGGCAACAATGGGAATGTTATATGTTTTATTGCAGCCTTATTTGCACCGAACAAGGACTTTACTCCATCAGTACATATCCTCATGAACATTTGAGTCGGAAACATAACGCGCAAGTACTGGTAGTATTGCTAAACCAGCATCCGTCGTAGACTCATCTAATTTTAATGTAAAACCAGGTGGGGACTTTTTTAAAAACCTTATTAATTCTTCCTCACAATAATGTGACATACATATCCTTAACACACTATAAGGAAAGTGGAGGCCATGGGAATGGAGATGTAAGGTCAAGAGTTGGGGTACATGAGATGGTATGGACACGTATGAGGATGGAAGGGGAGATTAATGGATATGAAGTATGTAGGGAAGAGACCACAAGGATGACCAAGGAACAGATAGCAGCAAGTATGTAAGTATGAGTAGCAGAGGGGAAGAGAGTGCAGGAGGAAGGACAGAGGGAGATGGAGGCATTTTACCAAACAGACCCGGAAACAGTTCATGATAATGATGATCTGTTACACAATGAAATAAAAGATGTATTGAAGCAGGGAGTGGTCTCCCACCACTATTCGTAATGGCAATAGAAATGGTCATGAATAAAACGGTGATGAAAGAATAAAAGTCATGACATTTGCAGAGAAGGAAGAGGAAGTACTGGAACAGATACATGTAAAACTAGCTTTTTTCAAAAATATATTCATTAAAACAAAAACATGTCTAATCACATAGTTTTTAAGTTCCCCTACAAAGAAGAAATCACGCAACATATTATATAAAGATTACCATGACAAAAACTTTTGGTTCGATAAAAGATGTATGTTCAGAGGCAAAAAAATTACTATAGTGTAATTAGTTATATTTTAAGATTAGCCACAGAAAATATTTGTATAAATGGAAGGAAATAAAGTTACTAAATTAAGGCAAGGCTTCTTTGTAAGCAACGTTAGTGGTTACATCACCAGGCGTAAGCAGTTACAGATTGCTCTTAAATCTATCACGGGAACTTACCACATGTATAGGGTGTCCATGATTGGATGGTTTTTATCTAATAGCAGAATGTTCTTTATTGAAACATTGACTCAAAGTGACTAATGTCAACCTATTTGTAAATAATTATTATTTGCTTACAACTTTCTAATAAACCTTGTGCTATAATGACTGTAAGCTTACACCTTTTCCAAGAAGTTGGCCGTCTCACTGAATTGAAAGAAAGGCGCCATTACATTAGTCTGAAGAAATCCACTTCAGTTCTAGCATTTCACCAGTGGAAGCTTCAATATCACTAGAATCTGAACTTTCTTCGATAACAATTACAAATCTATATTATCAACTATCAATAAAAAGTGTTATCAAACGAGTTTAATTTTACTTCCCTAAGGTTTATTGTATAATTGAATTTTTTGTAATTTATTGCAATAACAAATTATATAAATTAAGCTACGAGTATTATGTTTTTTGTTTTACAGTTGTGGTAACAAAACATATTATTGAACATGAAATAGTGAATTAAAAGTAATATACTCACACTTATATCATGTTATGACCCACCCCCAGACTTCTACATTTTTTTTATAACTTAAGAGAGAAAGCTATACAAAAGATTAATTCCAAAATAAAACATTCTTATTTTGTAAATAGTGTAAGAACAAAACCGCCATGATGGTTTGTATGTTGTCATCGACCGCCTCTGTTTCAGCTGATTCGCCATCTTGATTTCAGAAGAGCATACCACATTTTAGAAGCTCTCGTTTGAAAAGCATTTTTAATTGAAACAAAAAAGAAACATTCAAATAATTATTTTCACAAATTCGTGTTTCAAAAATGTAAAAACATTTAATAATTTAGGACAAATTG
This sequence comes from Timema podura, assembly GCA_033556935.1. NCBI lineage: Eukaryota > Metazoa > Arthropoda > Insecta > Phasmatodea > Timematidae > Timema > Timema podura. The sequence continues at coordinate 34,130,496 of JAVRXN010000006.1, read as the reverse complement.
TTTTTGTGTGTGAATGTCTTGACCTCCAAAAGTGTCAACAAATCAACCATTGGTTTTGATTGTATGTAGGGGTGGATGGAATCCCGAACCCTCGGGAAAATGTCAGGAATTTATCCATTCCCAAGAGTAGCCGGGGAGGAAAAATCCTTTCCCTCCAAGGGTTCGGTTGGGAAATAAAGCCTGCTTATTGTTTCAGCAGGTACTCCTGGCTCAATCTCTATTGGAGACAGTCATCTTCTTTTTTCTGTAGCAAACTTGGGGGAGGGGGGGGGGGGGTAATTTTACTGCCAGCGATGAGACAATCAAGTTGTTAGGCTCTGATTCGATGTGCCCTGTCTATCAACAGTTAGTTGTTAGGCTCAGCAAGCGAGAGAGCTTGAAAGATTTAAAGAAGGACAGAGATATATTATACTCTACTATCTTTTGGGGCATAGAAATAGGGAGGAAGCAGCTTGCCAAGGTCAACTATTTATGAGCATCAGCCTGTCTTTGTTAGCAACCAAAGAGTAGAGATTACAGGGGTGTTAAACTAAATAACCTTTAAGGGGTATCAATTCTAGAGAACATTAAAGGGGCTTTTAACCAGAGAGAAGTTTCAAGGGCTTTCAAACAAAGAGAATATTCCTAACAGTCACATCTATAATAACATTTTACCTGTAACTGGGTGCCATTACCCATTTTCCTATAGTACAACCTGTCTTAACAGTCACCTCTATGATAACATTTTGTAGACGGGTCATTTCACGTCAAATCAACCAACAAAAACAAACTCAACCTGGCCATTTAGTATTTAAATGAAATTTTTACCAATTATCCTTCCCTTAAATCTAACCATAAAAATATTTATTTTTTTTAGATTTTTTAATGGAACCGTTTTTGAGAAATTTATTTTTGATATTTCAATAAAAAAAAAAATTTCTCCCACCCCACATTTTTCAATTCATATTAATTTCTGTTTTATTGCTTCTAGAATTATGCTTTTTGGTTCATTTTTCTCATTTTAAAATGGGCTTTAATCTGATATACAACTTGGCACACTTTTAGCGGTAAATTTTTTTCATTCTTTCAAAAAAAAAATTGTGATAGGGTTTTTTGAAAATTTTGAAAAAAATATCTATTATTTAGCTATTAATTATCTATATAAACTGAAAATTTCCAAATGGTATGCCTATGGGATCATGAGTTATGATGCAAATTGTAGTGTAAGTAACAATAACTGCCGAATAATTTTAGTTAAACTTAATCATAGTAAAATTAATTTCAAATAGGGCTGGGCCGATGCCGATTATTAATCCGATCATTGGCCGATTATCGCATAACCGGTGATTCCGATGATTGGTGTTTGAATCTCCGATTATTTATGCCGATTACTCAAAATGTGTGTGAATATTTTAAGTCCTAAAAAATAATATTTTATCTCTGCTCTCTCGTATGAGATCTTTGAATAATTAGCTTGTTCTTAGTGACTTAAGTTTGAAATAAACAGCACATCCAACATTCCAAACAAAATATATCAAAATAAATATATTTACCATAGGTCTTTTTCCAATTTATACACGTTATTAGAAATAAAAATACTCACAAGTAACAAATCTAATAATCATAAAATAAAATATTAGCAGATTAGTGTTGTTTTATTTCGATTTGTTAAAGATACCTAAAAAATTAAACATCGGGCGTAATAATCTCGCTCATGCGCACATTTTGTTTTAAATGGAAACAGTTGTTTTTTTAATGCAAGTACAAAACTTTCCACTGGCAGGGAATTTGTTTCGCTCATATTTCAATATGTATTGAATTAGTATATATTAATATTTAAATTTTACATTTTCTTTAATAGTTAAAAGTAAATTAAAATAAGTTTTAAAGTATTTCTTTAAAAAAAAAACACGAAAAATAACTTTCATTGCACATTATGTTATTTATTATTTATTTTATCATATTGAAGTAGAGATGGGCAAAATCGTTCTTTTAAATGAAAGATTCATTGTATCTGGTTCAGTTCAATGATCCGTTCATTTTGACCCGTTCACCGTTCATTCGATTTTTCAAAGGTAGTTCCTATTTAAATGTAGTTAAAACAATGTTATTTTTCATTAAGATTATTTAAATTGTTATTAAAAAGATCGGATTACTGTTTAAAAATGGTGATGCCTTTTTACTATACTTTTTTTTTTTAAGAAACCACCTGTTTCTATACGATATTAATATTTAGTAGTTAAATTATGATGGAATGCTTTCTAGAATCACAAAAACCTATATTATGATATATCTAAATCACAATTCACAAAAATATTACGATTGTTAAAAATTGTTTAATATTGAAGCCATATTTTAATAGACATTGGGTGTAAAAATTCCTATTTCATCTAAAAACAACATAGATGTAGGCCTATTCTCCTTGTGTGCAAAAATATGTGTGCCTTGATTATTTTTTATCATTAAAATTAAATTTAAATTTGCTGATTATGATTTGTCTAATGAAAGGGTCAGTAGGCCTATTTAATCATAAATGTGAAATCATATTCTAATTATCTAACATGTACCGGTATATTTGCTATTTATTAATGTGATTTGTTTTTGTTTGATGACAGGTTCACTTGTCCTAACAATAACAATATAAAATAATAATTAAACAACCTTTACGTTTTAAAAGTTTCTATTTAAATATTGTTAAAACAAAGCTATATTGGACATTATAAAACTAGTAAAAGTAACTTTTTTTTTGCTTTAAGGGTCATTTTACTTTATACACTTATTAAAATTGAAACCAAAAATAATCGGCATCGGTGATCGGCCTAATCGGCAACAAATGATCGGCATCGGACTAATCGGCAAAATAGCTGATCGGCCCAGCTCTAATTTCAAATTATTTAGCCATTGGGCCACCTCATTTTTATACAAATTATTAAAGGAGTGATTTTAGCTTAAAATGTCCAAGCAAATTTGAAAGTGTTACATATTTTGAGGGGTGTCCTAAGACAACATTAAAGCCAGGCTGAAGATATTGTTATTTGCATTACAATTTGCATCATAACTCATGATCCCATAGGCATCCCATTTTGAAATTTTCAGTGTATATAGATAATTAATAGCTAAATAATACATATTATTTTCAAAATTTTCAAAAAAACCTATCACATATTTTTTTATGAAAGAGTGGAAAAAAAATACCGTTAAAAGTGTGCCGAGTTGTATATCAGATTAAAGCCCATTTCAAATTGAAAAAATTGAGCCAAAAAAACATAATTCCACCACCATTGGAACAAAAGTTAATAAGAATTAAAAAATATGGCGCAGGAGAATAAATCTATTTTTATTGAAATTTCAAAAATCTATTTCTCGAAAGTGGGGCCATCAACAAATCTTTAAAAAATAAATTTTTGGTTAATTTTAATAGAAGAATAATTGGTAAAAATTTCATTTAAATACAGAATAGTCTGGTTGAGTGATTGGTTGATTTGACATGAACTTACCCAGACTGTTTACCTGTAATTGGGTCTCATTACCCAGTTTATGTGTGTTTCAAATCACGCACCAAAGTTATGGGTGCTCAAACTTTAAATAAAAGGGTGTGGATGTGTAAACTGAATGGATTAAGGGAATCAAAAAATTATACATGGTAGTCTAGTGTCCGTGGATGTGAAAGTGTAATATAGCACTTTGTACTGTTCTAAATTACAGTCGCTAATTTTACTAGCCAATTCATTTTTGGAGGTAGTATAACTGCTTCAGTAACCACTTAAAGGCTTCTTTTTTTGCAGCAGCAGCAAGCAAAAGATAATTTTTGATAACTCATTAATGATAAAAAAAAATGTAAAATTATCATTATATAGATCCATAGCTAATTGGTACCATTCTTGAAGAAATAAATACATGTTCTTTATAAATTATTAGTAACATTTTCTTTGAGAATGTTGGTAAGAATAAAATATACAAGTCTGGGAGTTTGTGTCATGGCTTTTTGATGCTGGTGATTTATTATCTTGCGAGAATGGCTGTGTAATACTTCTTCGATAAAATTATCAAATTTTAGTATGAATAATATTACACATAGTAATTTAACTACACTAACAAATGCATGTGTTTTGTTTCTGGAAATAGTAAATCCCTTCCAACTTTCGAGAATGGGAAACTTCCTGATCATTCGGGAACCAGTCTACCCCTAGTATTTATTGGTTTCAATCAAGCTCAAATTATAAACATGACTCTTCCAATCACTGATATTATAGAGAATATTAAGGCTTTGCAAAGCTTTGAAAAAAAAAAGTGCAGGCCTGATTAAATTACAAAGCTTTGCCAATAAAAATATTCGCTTTATTGACATTTTTAGGTGCTAAATAAATACACTACAAACTAATGATCATTTGAAATGTTACAAACAATTGTCCAATAAAAAATTCTTATCTACTTTAGAGTAGAAATTTATGTAAATTAATACAATAAAATTAATTCTCAAAGTATAAAATACTTAACCAAAGATATTCTAATTTTGATCAGGCTTCATGGTGGCTACAGACAGGGAAAACAGGGAAAACCTGGAAAAGTCAGGGAATTTTAGGATGACAGGGAAAACAGGGAAATGTCAGGGAATTTAACTAAAAATAAGGAAAAGTCAGGGAATTAAAAATATGCCTTAAATATCCCATTAATTTCGCACTAAACACTAAAATAAAAGTTAATAATACCTAAATAAAATAATATTTTAATTTTTAAAATAACTAATAAAACTGTTTATGTTTAGTAGGAACAAACTATTTTAATATGTGATCAATAATTAATAAAATAAAAGTCATCATCCACCATTAAAACTGGAAAAAAGTAGTCAGGGAAAATTGAAAAATGTTGCCTGGAAAACCTGGAAAAGTCAGGGAGTTTTGTAGCCACCGTGGGCTTCAAGAATATTTCATATATTCGATTCGAGTTTGGTTTGACTTAAAATGTGTATCTTGTTAAATAATATGTTATCAATTTGTGGAAATTTTTTACTGATCTGTCTCATTCTCTTGTTGAATGTTTGTTCAGGTACGCTAGTCTGGGCCCCGCAGGCCCTCCCGCTGCTGCCCTGCATCAGTACGGTCTCTATTCGCCGAGCGGGGGACCTAGTCAAGCTGCCCTCAGTCAGATGGAGAGGGACAGACTTGAGAGATTAGGTGAACACACACAACAAATATATATTTAAAATATGTTGAATCTGAATCTTAATAATGGAGGGATCACAATTAGAACTGACAATATTTCATTCCAGTTATTTGAAAGAGAATCCTAGACTGAGTGATGGTTTACTAGGAAGGATAGCTAGTATTGCTACTGGATTATTTGACTAGTCGCCACGACACCCAATATTTACCAGCGTTTGGTCCCATGTCAGTTGTTTTTTAACTAGTCAGCTCATGTCAGCTTTTGGTGCCTAGTCGATCATTCTCACCGTATTAAAGTTATTTGGACAATGACAGTCAGTACTTTTGAAGGTAGAGCACAAATCTCTCTCCCCTCGTAATATTGTTATCATATGGAGAGGTCGGGGGGTTGGGTGGCAGAGATAGATTTTCTTCAAGAGGCAGCCATTACCTCTTTATCCAGTGGCAGCAGTGTAAAGTATGAACTATGTTCTTCTTTCATTGTAAAAGCCATATTGTGTTTGTTCCCTTTTATTTGTGTCAATCCCCCCTTCTTGTACTACTAGACACAGTAAACATTGCATGTGGAAATAAGGTCGACTATTTAAAGAATGAAGGAGGAGACCAATGATACACATCATCAGTAGATATCTTGACGTTCTGACGTCTACACTCCAATCATCTTACCAAGATCAGGACTATCAGTAGTATTTTGTAGGATGTTTTTACTTTATTTTTACCTCTTTTGACAAACATTATGGATACCTAATCAACTTTAAATACTATGTAAGTAAAGTATTTTTAAAATTGGCTTCAAATAAGCGTGCTAAACCAACTATTCACAGTGCAGGACGCGAAATTATTGCAAATGTAGATTGATTTTTTTGAGAGTGAAAAACTATCAGGACATTATAAGCACCCTGTTGAAAGAGTCAGAAAACATGCAACAGAGGCTTCAGGAAAATCAGAGCAGACTATTTGTAAAATTTAAAAGTAAAGAAGTATGGAAAGTGGGACAGAAACAAAACTTTCAACTCCAGGAAAATTGTTCTTGGTGATTTTGACTTAAACAGAGGTTCTACTTGGTTAAAAAGGAAGTACCAACTTTAAATAAATTATTAGCGGTAATAAAAGAAGAAATCAATTTTACTGGGAGCAAAGAAACATTGAGAAAAGTATTGAAAAAAATGAGGTTTAAGTTTAAAAAGTGTAAAATTAAAAGACTAATTTTAATGGAGAAAAACAAAATAGTTGCATGGAGGACTGGATATTTAAGAAGAATGAGAGAAAATGATAAATGAGGGGACCAAAAACATCCTGTTGTGCATCTTGATGAAACCTGGATTTATCCCTCGTACACTGTGAGTAAATGTTGGCAAGACCCAGAAACAACAGAGTATTGTCCAGTGTCCATGTCGGCTCAGAGCAGGGGTTTGTATCAAATGTATTTCTTATTTTCTAAGTGGGTGAAAGAAAAACTTATCCTCCACCTTTCTAGAAATAGCCTAATTGCAATCCCGAAAAATGCCTATCAGCACTGCTTCAAGAAGTGTACACGGCGTTGGGAGAGGTGTATCGACTGAGGAGGGATGTGCTTTGAAGGTGACAAAGCTGAATAAGTTGTGGGTAAGCCCGAAGAAATTATAATAAAAAAATCTAGAATTTTTTGAAGAAGCATTGTATTAAATTAATTAACTAGTTCCCATATTGTTAGTATTGAATGGTTGCAGATTTCTTTGTTGAGTGATTTGAGCACATTGGTGGTGTAATACTTGTTGACGTCCACAGTATGGGTTTCGGCTCGGAATGCTACAGGATTGTCTTTCTTTATATTATCATGTTGATGACCATTCATTTTCTTTCTTATTATTCTTATCAAATTAAACATTTAAAAGAGGATAGAAGGTGCAAGGCCTACACATTTACCAGGAAACTGTAGGTCTCAAACTTAAAAGATAAAAACACATAACAATGAAATTTTCTGGGGCACACCAGTCGGTCCCCTTCTTCAGCAGAAGACTGGACGATGGCAGCTTGGCTCTAGGTACAAACTGTTGTTACCTGTTCAAACTCGTGTCTTGACTCTAGGTACAAACTGTTGTTACCTGTTCAAACTCGTGTCTTGACTCTAGGTACAAACTGTTGTTACCTGTTCAAACTCGTGTCTTGACTCTAGGTACAAACTGTTGTTACCTGTTCGTACTCGTGTCTTGACTCTAGGTACAAACTGTTGTTACCTGTTCAAACTCGTGTCTTGACTCTAGGTGCAAACTGTTGTTACCTGTTCGTACTCGTGTCTTGACTCTAGGTGCAAACTGTTGTTACCTGTTCAAACTCGTGTCTTGACTCTAGGTACAAACTGTTGTTACCTGTTCAAACTCGTGTCTTGACTCTAGATACAAACTGTTGTTACCTGTTCGTACTCGTGTCTTGACTCTAGGTACAAACTGTTGTTACCTGTTCAAACTCATGTCTTGACTCTAGGTACAAACTGTTGTTACCTGTTCAAACTCGTGTCTTGACTCTAGGTACAAACTGTTGTTACCTGTTCAAACTCGTGTCTTGGCTCTTGGTTGATGGATCCAATGTTGTATTTATATTATATCCTTAATTTAGAAAATAACTGACTGGTGTGAGTAGGCCTGTTTGTAAGAAAAGGAGAGAAGGTTATCTAAGGTTGAGACCAGGGATTTGGTTATATATTGGTGAGCAAGTTCCCACCTACGAAGCACCATTGGGGAGGGCTCATGCATCACACACTCTCCCTTAAAATATACCCTGGGCAATACATGATATCTCAGGGGTTAGAGCATTGGCGTACTAATCCAAAGGTCCTGGGTTTGATTCCCACGTCCAACTGTCATTTTTCAACATAAATAATATGTTATTTAGATGTGGCTCTAACCTTAACTAACAAATACAATAGCTTGGATATTCAATCCATCATATTATTTATTCAAGTTAGTTGGGTGTCCAGCAAGCTGGAAAAGCGGAACATGTCATATGTTCTAATATATTAATCAAAACAAATATGTAACTTTTGATTCACAATATCATAAATATTTTTTTATAAGCCGATATCCACCATTTATCTTTCTAAAATACATCATAGGAAGAAGGAACTAAAGAAGGTTGTTTCTTGAAACATTTTTAGACCATATAGGTGTGAGGTAATTTTTTTAGTGTACGAACATAATCCTACTTAATCAAACTTACAGGACCTGTAATAATTCACTTATATTATTTATTTTATTATCAAATACCTCCTTTAATTCTGTGTATCCTATTCACAGAATAAAATCGTCTTGCATCACATTACTATGAGACAAATTATAGAAATACGCTAGTATAGTCTTTGAATTAAAAGTATAAACAGCTGGTTCATAATTATAATTTGTGGGAACATTGATAGGCCTACTTATTTAGTACCTTCTTTTTAACTAAGATGAAGATTTAAACTGAGTCGCAGCTAAATAACTTTGAATCAACATATTGTTATATCTTTATTAATGGAATAATATTGATTTTACTAATTGGCTTGGATTAGTGGAGAATATAATAATGTGTTTGTTCAAGTAGCTTTGATTAAGCATAAAATGAGGCAGTGAAGCACAATACAAGGAGGCACCCAATGGGTCCCGCTTAGCCTCACCTACTCGATTCTGATACAGTGGTGTACCCCAGGGCTTGAGAAACCCATAGGAAGCCAAGTTAGTTACAGACGAGAGACAGGAGGCTGGTCAGGGTCAACACCAACAAGCTTAGAACAGGGTCTGGCCAGTTGGCTCTCAGCTTGGTGGACTGGTAGTGTGTGGGTTGATAGACTGGTCAACAAGCTTGGAACAGGGTCTGGCCAGTTGGCTCTCAGCTTGGTGGACTGGGAGTGTGTGGGTTGATAGACTGGTCAACAAGCTTGGAACAGGGTCTGGCCAGTTGGCTCTCAGCTTGGTGGACTGGGAATGTGTAGGTTGATAGACTGGTCAACAAGCTTAGAACAGGGTCTGGCCAGTTGGCTCTCAGCTTGGTGGACCGGTAGTGTGTGGGTTGATAGACTGGTCAACAAGCTTAGAACAGGGTCTGGTCAGTTGGCTCTCAGCTTGGTGGACTGGTAGTGTGTGGGTTGATAGACTGGTCAACAAGCTTAGAACAGGGTCTGGCCAGTTGGCTCTCAGCTTGGTGGACTGGTAGTGTGTGGGTTGATAGACTGGTCAACAAGCTTGGAACAGGGTCTGGCCAGTTGGCTTTCAGCTTGGTGGACTGGGAATGTGTAGGTTGATAGACTGGTCAACAAGTTTAGAACAGGGTCTGGCCAGTTGGCTCTCAGCTTGGTGGACTGGGAGGGAGAGGGTTGATAGACTGGTCAACAAGCTTAGAACAGGGTCTGGCCAGTTGGCTCTCAGCTTGGTGGACTGGTAGTGTGTGGGTTGATAGACTGGTCAACAAGCTTGGAACAGGGTCTGGCCAGTTGGCTCTCAGCTTGGTGGACTGGGAGTGTGTGGGTTGATAGACTGGTCAACAAGCTTAGAACAGGGTCTGGCCAGTTGGCTCTCAGCTTGGTGGACTGGGAATGTGTAGGTTGATAGACTGGTCATCAAGCTTAGAACAGGGTCTGGCCAGTTGGCTCTCAGCTTGGTGGACTGGGAGTGTGTGGGTTGATAGACTGGTCAACAAGTTTAGAACAGGGTCTGGTCAGTTGGCTCTCAGCTTGGTGGACTGGTAGTGTGTGGGTTGATAGACTGGTCAACAAGCTTGGAACAGGGTCTGGTCAGTTGGCTCTCAGCTTGGTGGACTGGGAGTGTGTGGGTTGATAGACTGGTCAACAAGCTTGGAACAGGGTCTGGCCAGTTGGCTCTCAGCTTGGTGGACTGGGAGTGTGTGGGTTGATAGACTGGTCAACAAGCTTGGAACAGGGTCTGGCCAGTTGGCTCTCAGCTTGGTGGACTGGGAATGTGTAGGTTGATAGACTGGTCAACAAGCTTGGAACAGGGTCTGGTCAGTTGGCTCTCAGCTTGGTGGACTGGGAATGTGTAGGTTGATAGACTGGTCAACAAGCTTGGAACAGGGTCTGGTCAGTTGGCTCTCAGCTTGGTGGACTGGGAGTGTGTGGGTTGATAGACTGGTCAACAAGCTTGGAACAGGGTCTGGTCAGTTGGCTCTCAGCTTGGTGGACTGGGAGTGTGTGGGTTGGTGATAATGAGCTAAGTCAGTCAGCACTCTTAGCCTAAGATAGGGAGGTCTACCATAAAGCAGGCTACCTAAGTACTTATAAGTGGTGGCCCCACTTCTCAGGTGTAGGCCATGATAGGCTTACTAAGCTGGTGGCTGAAGCAAACATAAACACTCAAGAAAATAAAATGAAATGTCAAACTGGAAATAAGACAACCTTAAGCTGTGAATAGGGACCCTGAATATAGAGTGGAAGAGGTTGGGGAGGAGAGGAGACTGGATGTTCCGAGATTGATTGACACCAAGTGGAGAGGAAATGGAGTGCAGGAGCTAAGGAAAGGCTTCACCCTACACTGGATGGGAAATGGTGAATGAAGGAAAAATGACGTAAGGGTGTTAGTGAGGATAGTGTGGGAAGTGGAGGGGGAGTGGATCACTGATTGAATTATTGAAAGATAATTATGGACAAAGGGAAACAAATGAAATTGCTGCATTGTTATGCAAAGCATGTCGAATGCTCCTTGAAAGAGAAGGATTATTTTGAGGAAGAATTTAAAAAAATGCTTGGTTAAGCAAAGGCAAGTGGTGATAGAAGACCTTAGTGACCAAGTTGGGAAGGACAAATAATGTTTTAAGGAAGTGCTAGGAAATTACCGATGAGGAGAGAGAATATGGAAGATAGACAGGCTGCTGGTGACAGACATTGGGTTGGAAATTTAGGAGAAAAGTGCCTTAACAAGAAATAAAGAGTGTGGAGGCTTAAAAATGAAGAGGAAAGAGAATTGTATTTAAGAAAGGATGAGATGCGAAGTGTGAAGATGGAGTAGAAAAGACTTTAAAAAGTTAGGTGGGAACTTCAAAGGAGGTATGTGGGAGGACAAGTGATTAGAGAAAGTGAAAGGTGGCACCATAGTGAAATGACAGAGTGAACAAAGCATTCAGGAGGATTTTTAAAGAAGAGACCAGTAAAACATGGTTAAATGACGCCAGAAATAAATGGATGCAAAAATAGACAGAAAAGCTGGAAATGATATGGAAGGAGGTAAGAAGGTGTTATTTATTCAGGTAAGAAACAGGAGAAAGAAAAGACAAGAAGCTATAATGATGGATGAAGAAGGAAGAATGATAAAGACAGGAGAATAATAAAAGGAACCATGGAGGGTATATTTTTAGAAGATGTGTTCAACCCAAAAGAGTAAAGGGTTGAAAGAAGTGTGAAAAATTAGCAGGAGAGGAGGGAAGGTGTCCCACAAAGAAAGATGTGGAGGATGCATTAAAGAGGAGGAAAAGAGGTAAAAGCACCCAGTTTGGACGAAATGTCTGTAGAAATGAGAACTATAAGAGAAGCAGGAATACCATGGATATCCAGGGTGCTGAGAGCAATGGAAGGAGAGCAGGATATTGGAAGACTGGAAGAAAGGTATTTAGTACCAATCTTTCAGAAATTATAGGGGAAAATGCTGATGTGCCACATTACAAGAATATATTATGTAGAGATAATGGGAAGATAATAAGGAGAAAATGAAAGGAAGGTGGAGAAAAGAACAGCACGGATTTAGGAAACAAAGGTCTACAATGAACTTGGTCTTCGCTATACGACGGCTGATGGAAAGAAGGTATGAATTTGGGAAGGAAGTAATGCTATTTAATAATGTGGAGTAGGCATATAATAATAGTGTGGATATTAAAATAAAGTCTGGAAAGCAATGAAGGAGACTAGAGGAGAAAGATAATTTGTAATGGTAGTGAAGATTATGTATGAGGAGCTGTGATAGGACAGAGAGAGGTGCATGGAGGGGTTGGGAAAAAAAATGAGTGAAGCAGTGAGTGCCATTTAATCCACTACTCTTTATAATGGTAATGGAAATGGTCATGAATAAAGTCTGAAAGAATAAAAGCCATAATATTTGCTGATGACTTGAATGGTATGTGGGGAGAAGAAACAGGAAGTACAGGAATGGAATGAGAAGGTGAAAGAATGTGGAATGAAATTTATCACGCGGAAGTTTGACGTGATGATAATGACAAGGAAGAGGACAAGTCTATAAAGTTATATGGATTAGAGATGAGAAAGTTATAGAATGTAAAATATCTTAGAAGCATAATTGAGGCAAAGGGTGGAATTGTAAAGGATCTAATGAGAAGTGGACAACAGGGAGAGTTGTTCTATAGGCGTGTAAGAGACCTGCTATGAAGAAGGGAAGTCCCCTTGAAGTGTAAGGAAGGGTTGTACAGGGAGTACTTTGTACCCCTTGTCACATATGCAGCAGAAACATGGACATTAAATTAATATACGAGAGACTAGGAAAGTGAAGGCCATGAAAATGAAGTTTGTGAGTAGAATGCAAGCTGTCATGAGAAAAAGGATTAGGAATGAAGGTATCCGGGAAAGAGTATATGACATAGTAGAGGAAGGGAGGCTGAGATGAAATGGTCATGTACCAAAGATAATGCTGGTGATAAAGTATTTAGGAAACAGCCTGCAAGGGATAACAAGAAATAGTTGGAGGAGAGGATAACAGAAAGTGTTCTAGTGAAAGGTCAAGGATGGAAGTTATTAAAAGAGAAATTAATAGTGGAAGTATGGATGAATTTGGAAGCATTATTCTAAACTGAGCCAGCCACAGGCTGTAAACAACTATGATGAGATTAAGCCTAACATCCCCATACGCTTTTCAAAAAAGTTGTAGTTCTTAAAACTTTATAAAAAGTAAATTCGTATAAATAAAGTGTGTTTGGGCAGTAGGATTTTGACAAGAGCTAGTGGTATGAGAAACTTAGAATAATTTAACTTTGCTTTTAATATTCATTTGCTTTAACTTTATTTGCAAAATTAGAATTCCAGATTTATCATTTACGAATCTTCGACAGTCATAATTCTATAAAATATATATTTATGTTAATTTTTGTAATTTTACGTATGGTATCTTAAATTTATCAGCTTAGGATAAAATATGTTAAACATGTTTGCAATATAATATTTACTCAACAATATTTTTTTAATGTTCTTACTCTGATTTAGCTTCGAGGTTATTTCATAGTTTTCAATTGACTTCACTGGAAATTAGAATAATGTACCTCCCTAATTCCTATCCTTGTTCACATCTCGATTTCAGGAATATACTCATTTGTGGTTTGACCTAATGGTGCATGTTATTAACAGTGTACAACTAGGACAATGTGGTCCTATAGGTCTTTAAGTACATAAATAATGTAAATCAGCAAAGTTGGTCTCACAGTATATTGTACAGGATTACAATACCCAACCCCATCATAGAGTGACACCGTTTCTAACATGTGTATTTATCTAGAAAAGAAATTAACTAGTGATCTTAGTAAAATTGTATCTATAATACAGGTAAATTTACATATTAAAGTAGTGATCTGGAAAACATGGCACAAGTATTTTACTTTTATAAATAAATTAATTTCTGTACCACCTTTATCTCAGTCTCCTTGGGTTCATTCGACAACCAGTTATCTCAATTGATGAACTTAACATTTCATTGTATGGATATTTCATCCTCCCCAAGTAGAAAGAAGAGTAAACACACTATAACAAAAGAACACATTCATAACCCGATAGAATGAGCTTGAAATTGCCTCTAGCAAGGCCAGGGTCCAACTATCGAATGTTCAGCTCAAACATTTGCAGATCTTGATCAACAAATTCATCCAAACTTTTAAGGTAAGTCATGTGCCTATATTTACATTTTATTCAAATTTCAAAAAATGTCATTGTGCAATATTTTATTTAGCTTTAATTTTTGAAAAAATAACTTTATAATATTTTATTCAGATGCTATTCAAATAATTTCAAAAGCATGATAGAGCATTCAAAATAGTTCTTAATCAGTAGTAAAGATTCAACTTCGACTCAAAATTCAAAATATAAGATTCTCTCAAACTTATATTTGATGTCCTCTAATAAGGGACAGATGCAAAACTAGTTTAATATATATATATATAAATTTTAATAGAATCTCAAAACAAGGTATTTATTGTATTCCTGAAGCAACTAAACCTTATAAACTTCAGTCTTTGGCCGGTCAATTTAGTAAAATTTAGTAAAAACTAAGCTATGATGGTCTTAAATAATTAATAAAACCTCAATAAAAACAAACAAAAATATGGAACATCCTTAAATAGTTAATTATCTTCTCAAGCTCAAATACTTATCTTATCTAATGTATATTATATATAATATACATTAGTGAAACAAATAAAAAACCTTTTAAATACTTCTTACAATCATAGAACAGCTGTTCCCAACCCTTTTTTTCTCTCCCGTACCCCTTGATTGGGCTTTTCATTTCTAATAACACCCCCACCCATCCCTCCACATAAAAAAGTTTGTGTTTGTCGGGTAGTAATGTTCTTAGGTTATCCAAATAATCAAACAACTCAAATTAATACCATTTATAGGCTTTTATTCTTGATTTTACATTTTACCATTTATTTCAATTTTTTATAATAGCAGCCTAGACAGATAAAAACAGTATTAAAATAATTTTTAACTACATTAACTTAGATAAAAGTTAATAACAGTTATTCATTTTGACATACAAGTCTTCAAACATGGCTCTTAATAATCTCAATGCGATCCTTGACCTTGTTTCACAGAGCTGTTTTTTTTTTTAAATCGGGTCCAAATGACGACAGATATAATCCCAAGTCTGGAGCTATGTCAAGCGCATTGCGATATTTATTATTAATGTACGCATAAGACAAGAATGCTCTTTCGTAAAGCTCTGTGTTTGTGAAAGGCAATAAATATTTTATTGAGTTATCACCGAGTTCTTGGTACTTTTCTGTCACTGCTGCCCAGAAGTCAATGACATTTCTTTTTTTGAAATCAGAGGGTAAAGAAGAATCATTCTAAAGTTCAGTCAATTTTCCTTTTTCAGAAATTGTTAGTACTTTGGCTTGCTGAAAGAACAATTCGTTGAATGGGTTTGAAATCCAGTTATCTTCACTATTTCGCTGGGGAAAATACTGTCTGAACGACACCTTAAGTCCTTTTAAGTGAAACTATTATACTACTTTTTACTTCTTTTGACAATTTCAGCTCGTCCTCAGATAAGAAACTGTGAAGTGTCTCATAAACTTCACACTGGTCTTTTTCGATAGAAGATCTTCAAAAATCCAATTTCTTGATCAAAGACTTGGTTTTGTCAGACACCTTAGAGATGGTTATCGAACTGTTCTGTAATCCTAAGTTAAGTTCATTTATTGCTGAAAAAATATCAGATAAGTACACAAACTGTTGAAGCCATTCACTTTCATGAAACTTAGATCTAAACTCAAAAGGATGCTCTTAGAAAAAAACTTGGATTTCATGTCTCAATTCAAACAATCTTGTGAGTATTTTTCCTCGTGAAAGCCTCCTCACTTCTCTGCACAAAAGTAATGTCGTATGGAGGCTGTCCATCTCTTCACACAAAGATTTGAATAATCTGCAGTTTGTTGAATTGGCCTTAATAAAATTAACAACTTTTACAGATTGATTGAGCACTTCCTACAATGAATGTGGCAGGAGTTTGGTCTCTAGGCTTTGTCTGTGAATACAGCAATGGCTCCAAGCTACAAGTCCTCGCCTGTACATGTTTCAATGAGAGGATAACACAGTAAAAGATTTTCTTCAAGCACGTTAACATTTATATATCTTGCTACAGCAAGCAATTTGACAGAAATGTCCTTAATTCTACGAGAAACTGTATTGGTTGAGAAGGGAATATTGTTAATTTTTCAGACATGGTCTTCACCGAACATACATTGAACAGCATCTTTGATACAAGGAGATATCAAATTTTCAGCGATTTTATGATTTTTACCGCTTTTAGCAATATGGTAACTTATTCTGTACGATGCTTCAACTGCATTCTTATTGACTTTGTTTGCAGATAACACAAAAGAAGTTAGATTAGGGTTGTTTGATAGTCGCTGGAAAAAACTAACATCTTTTTATTTAAATATTGGATGTTTAGTCCCTTAATAAAGATAGTTTCATGCCATCTTTAAACTCTATCTCTCCACAAACAACGTACAATGGTTTTGGACAGTCTTCATCTCCCGTGAGTGAAAATCCACATCTCAAGTATTCATCAGAATATTTTCTCTTCCTTGGAGGAGCACTGATATTTTGAGTTTTTTTTAATAGTGTTAACTTTATCTCTTACCAGAACAGGGGGTGGTGACAACCAATTACTAATCAATTACTAAACGTACACCTATTTCTTCCTTTTACTCATTTCGCTAGTAGTCTATTGGACTTTCACATAAGTGTTTCTTTGTAAACCAAAACTTTAGAACTTTGTTTTTGTGTTTTCATTGTAACCCTTTATTTTTGATGTTTTCTGCCATTAACAATATTATTTTCACGTACCCCCAACCGGTCCGGCGTGTACACCAGGTTGGGAAACACTGCTCTGGAAAATTAAAACACATTTGTTTGGAAACTTTAAAACCAGAGAACCTAGAAAATTACAGTATATTTTCAATAATATGAGCTGCAGTTGTATTTAATTATATCAATGTTGTTAGAGTAAAAATGACATTAAACCTCGGTATTAAAAATTTTAAAAATTTAAAAATAAATATTGTAGCATTTTTCTTAAGTATTGGTGCTTGTTAGAATTTCACCAAAACTTATTGCGTGAGGTTGGAAAGACTGGTTGTTTCGAAGGAGAGACAGGACAGTCAGTGCGTGGAATGGCGACGTGCAGACGTGGATGAGAGGTGTGCGAGGAGGGTCGTGTAAGGGGGGGTGTGTTTGTGTAATATGTGTGTATCACATATTATGTCGGATCAACAAGTGTGCGATGATTAGACCATGTGAGGTACACTATGCTATAATATAATCATCTAGAAAAATAATGAATAGCCATTGTTATGACACTAAGAACATTACCATGATTTGTTGCAACCCACATTTGGAACATAATCTGATTCACACCATCAAGGTGTAATAAAGAACCCACCACAACTTAAAATGACTCGTGCATCAGTCAATACAAACATGTTCTCAACTTTATTATTCTCTTTCCATCCCAAACAGTACACTTCACTTTTTACCATTTTTCTATAAAAACAATTATATGTTTAATAATGGTCAAGTTTTTATTTCCCTGCTGTATCTGGTCCAAGTGTTATCTATACAACCAGTAAAATAATTAGTGATTCGCATATTACAAACAGCTGTGATGGTAGCAAGTCGCTCAAGTGACTTTTTTCAATATATGAAAATAGTGTAAATGATGAAAATGTAAGGAGAGTCACACACTCATTAAACTTCATCTTCTTATTACTCTAATAGTTATACAATATATTTGAGTTTTGGGAAATATTCTTGTTTTGTGTGCCGAGTTTCCTTGACTCTTTTGTCTGTGCGCAGTGCTGCTCGTTTGTTTGTCCCTGAACTGACAGCTGCGCACAATCACGGCTGGCTTCAAGGTTCTGGCCTCGAGCTTGTTGCGGGACTCTCGGTTCTGGGCTTGTTGAGAGCACGTCGGGGTCATTGTGATGTTATCGCGCGCGGGGCACGGAGATGAGGTTTTTTTTACATACAGTTGTATAACCGATTCAACCAAGGGGTCGAATTAGAGCCCTGAATAAAGACTTGAATGACTACATCCTGAGTGCCTTCTTTGTACAACCCCTACTATCGGCACCGGTGTCTCCCATAGCGTCAGAGGGGTCCATGAGAGGTGTGGGCACAGATGGTAGCAGACCGTGGTTTGTGTTTTCACAAGCGTTGTCACCGGTGCGCACTTGTCAACAATCCAACAGTCCACCCATTCAACTAATCCTTCAGCGAGGTGAGAAGGATTTGGCCCCCTTAAGAAGATAGTACTCAACAGCATAAATTGTCGTGTTCATCGCCATCATCACCTAGAACTCCGGGAAATCTGTGTACCAGCTAAGTCGGACTCAACAGTATATTTTCACTGAAACCTTTTTCTTTCTCTCAAATTTGATTTAATTAACTCTTAATTATATGTCAATGTTTGTTGTGTTTTTGTTTACATTGGTACTATTGGGCATGTTACCCATTATTTAACTTTTTTACACTAGTCTTGGTGAGACTATTAATTTTAAAGTTCTCAATATCATTCTTGTCAAATTTTAGCTAATTTTCAGTGCTACTATGTTTATAGTTATCCAAACTAAAGGTGAAACGTATAATTGGGTAATACACGCGATAGTTTCTGACAGTATAGAAGTGTTGGACTATAATTATTTTTTGGATAACTTATTTATATGAGTAATAACAACCCAAGGGACAGTTTTGTTATAATAACTATGGGCAAATCTTGTTTAAATTAGGAGAGTTTTCCTTTATCAATTTGACGTATTGGGGGCAACACCATATGTGAGGCTAATATTGCTTACAAATATTTTAGTTAATAAGATGTTCTGATCTTACAATGACGTATCACTTTCGGGGAAATACACAAGTTACCCAAGTACAACCATTGGTTCTTGTTCAATGTGAGGGCAGACGCGGGGCCATTTCAGAGACCGTTACGCCCCTGTTCAAAGACGCGAGACACACTATCGTGATTAAAGTGCCAGATTGGGGTTAGTAATAAAGGTGGAGCCAATTTTCATGGGTGTTTTAGTATTTTTGGGATATCAGGTATTGTTTGGTTTTGTGGCGTCTAATCCTATTTGTAAATAGTAAAATGGAACATCCTGACCCGAGTCGATTGTTTAAGGATGAGTTGATCTACTAATTGACCATTCGTGTTAAAGCCAGAAAAAACTGTCGCTCAATTAAGGTCGCAACTTGGTGACATATTTGACGTCGAGAAGGACGAGAACCGTTCTCTTGTGTTAATAGACAAGGTTCCTGCATTTTCTTTAGAACATCCCTTGCGCACAGATAAATTGAACAATTTGCAAACTATGATACCACAGTATGACAAACCTGTACTGTCAGTAGAAAATAAAATTCGTAGTACGTTCAGTCATTTGAAATCCTGCCAGTATAGGTTGTCGCCAGAGTCACCTCAGGAGGACACAAAGTTAGAGGAACTTAAACGATCTTGTGGTGAGGTAGACCCTCAAGAACGAAACTAACATTAGAAAGGGAGAGCCCAACACACCATTAGAAAACGTAGGAAGGGTAGAGAACCAATTATTATCTCAGCGCAGTTTATTAGAAAGAAGTATAGGGCAAATTCCTAATAGTGATGCTTCTCAATGCAAGAAAATCATTCAAATTTTAAACTTAGTTCGCAAATAGAATGTAATGTTTGATCTTGGATCTAATCCCATAGATTTCTTAGAAAAAATAGAGTAATTAAAAACAGCTATAAATTAACAGACGGTGAAATGTTGACAGCCCTGCCCGAGATATTTTTAGGTCAAAACTCACTTTGGATGCGTAACAACCAACACAACTGGACTACTTGGCGTGGATTTGTTGAATTTTTTCGATTGTGTTTTTTTCCTGCCAACTACATAGATCAGCTTGAGAGGGATATTTTTGGGTGCGTTCAGGCGCCTCTTGAACCAGTCAACAAATTCTTTATTCATATCCAGACCCTTATTCATAGGTGTGGGGAGTTTTCTGAAGTGCAGACAGTAGATCGTATTTATTCTAATTTGAGGCCCTCATTTAGGACTAACATAAGTGAAGCGAAGTAGAGACAGTTTCTCAGCTGCTACAAGTGGCGGCTCACTTCCAACAACGTAACGGTGAGATTCGGGACTACAATAGGTGGGCTCACTCTAGTAGATTGTGGGGGTGAGTGGTAGAACTTTTGACCCAGCAAACGACCATGGAATTTATGGTAGTCAGAATAGAAGTAGCCGTACACCGACCAATCCCAACCAATCGAAAGAAAAGAAGTGTTACAGATGTAATTCCAATTCCACTTAGTGCGCAACTGTGACAAACAATCTCGGTCGAATATTTTGGTTGTGTCGGCGGAGGCAGGTTCACGGCGTGAGGGAGGGAACTTATTCTCGGACATGAGACTGGGTTTCCTCGCCGGATCGTCACTAATTGTCCTCCACATCATTCTGGGGAAACAATGTTGTTGGGAGCTCCAGTCGGACTTGGACCACTGAAAATAATCGTCCTACTGGACACAGGCTCATTACATAACGTTGTTTTGTTAGATCTATTGGGGACTGTTCACACGCGTGGGTTAGCTAAGAGCTCAGATAGATGTGAAATAGATTATGTCACCGCGAGTCTTGAGAAGTTCTGGGGTGGTAATGAGAATCAAAGTCTCGGTGAAAATTGCAAGGCTGGCTTGGCCATTGTGGTTCCTTGTCGCGCCCAGGTTGGTGACTCAAATGATCTTGGGACACGACTTTTTCCGGGGGACTAGAACCACCATTGACATGTACTCTAGAACGATAAGTTTCGAATCCCATCCAGGGCTCCTAGTGAAGTTGACACCCCTGTCTATTCCTGACACTCCTGCCACTGTACTCGAAGAGAGAGGCGACCACATACCCGAGTTCGAGGCAATTTGGCCGAGTATCCCGATGTGGTCTTCGACCGAATTGGTCACACTAATGTATTTTCTCACAGCATAGAATTAATTGACCACACCCCATTTAGGTCAAAGGCCTATTTCTATGCTTCCCCTAAGCTCATAGTTTTGAAGGTGCATATTGAGAATTTGTTGGAGAAGGGAATAGTGAGAAGGTATATAAGTCCTTATGCTTCTACAGCGTTCTTAGTAGGACACCCCGGGCAGGAGCCACGTATGGTTGTCGATTATCGTAAATTGAATAAGAAAATACTGAACGAGGCTACCCCTTTGCTTACCATAAAGATGGCATTTCAGTATCTAGGCCAGGCCCAGTATTACACGGTCATAGACTTAAACAAAGCTTACTACCAAATCCCTTTAACTGAAGAATCTAAGCAGTATACGGCGTTTATCATGCAATGTGGTCTCTTGGAGTTCAGTTACGTTTCCTTTGGTCTTTCAACCGGGGCCCAAATACTCATGGCTATTACATACCGTGTTCTCAGATATACAGTTTAAGTATGTCTTCAACTATCTAAATGACCTTGTTATCTATTCTAACAAACTGGAGGATCATAAGAGACACATTAGAGAGTCTAGAATAGGTTGCAGGTGGACAATTTGACGGTGAACCCGAAGAAGCTAAGCTTGGCAGTTTCAGAGATAGAGTATCTGGGTTACATGGTATCCCATCGGGGTGTCTATAAACCCCGGGCATACCCGACCTATTAAAGAGCTCCCTATCCCTGTCAATCAAAAGAAAGTTTCCAGATTTCTCGGCATGGTAAGTTTTTTTTGGAAGTTTCATTCCAAAATTGGCCAGTTTGGCGGGACGCTTGTACCACTTGAAGATAAAGGGAGTTCCATTCGTTTGGTCTTCTGAGTGTCAGGCGTCCTTTGACACCTTGAAGCGTGCATTGTCCGGGCCCCCCCATATTAAAGATGGCCTATTTCTCTAAAAAGTTTGTTCTCCAAACTGACACTTGATCGACTGGATTAGGAGCTGTTCTGTGCCAAGAGACTGATGGGTCCCTTCAATCAATCGCGTACGCTACCCGTACTGTGCATCCCCATGATCGTAACTATTCTCCCTTCGAATTGGAGGCCCTCGAATAGTATATGCCACTGATTGGTTTAGAGTACATCTCGAACATCACCCGTTTGACTTGTGTACTGATAATTCTGCGCTCTCGTGGTTGTTAAGACATCCTAGACAGATCAGGAAGGTAGGACGCTGAGTGGCGAAGTAGCAGTCACTTTGATTTGTGATTGCACATGTTTCAGGGGCGAACAACCTGGTAGCTGATTCCTTGTCTCGCATGTTCGAGGAATCCAATGACCGTGGGAATGAAGTTCCTAAGAGGGTCCAGCCTGTTTTGGGTGTGTTGAGCTAAATCCCTGAAGTGTTCACCCCAATCGAAAAAGCGCAGAGAAAGGATCCTGAATTGTAAAATCTGATCTGATCTTATGAAGACAAGTCCAATCCCAATCACCTTAAACTGCTTAACGGTTCTCTTTTGATGCAACCCACCCTTCGCGCAGGTTGGAAGGTTTACGTTCCCCATAGGTTAGCTAGGATGATATTCGTATATTATCATGAGTCCCCGGTGGGAGGACACTTAGGAGCTAACAAGACCATAGGTAAGATTTGTTTGTATTTTTATTGGCAAGGTATGAAAGTGACTGGGTTAGAAAGTGCAAGGTGTGTCTTAGGGCTAAGCCTACTAAGAATCGCTGATACGGGATGTTAAATTCAGGAGTTGCTAGTTTCCCATTTGATAGAGTTTTTATTGATCTGTTCGGTCCCTTACCAAGATCACGGAAAGGACACAACATCCTACTGACCATAGTTGATGGATTGTCAAAATTTGTGTGGTTGGTGCCATTGAGGGTGGCAACTTCCAACTCAATGGTGGACGCTCTATATACTACCTTGTTTCGCATATTTGAGTACCCTCATATCTTGATGTCCGACAACGCGGGCCAGTTTACATCCAAAATATTTGAATATATGTTTTTTAATAATGGTATAAAACATGCTACCACCACCCCTTACAATCCACAGTCTTTGCACGTGGAGAGGTTTCAGCGGACCTTAATTGCCTTTCACCATGTCCACCATAATGACTGGGATAAGAACCTAGCACCGTTGCAAATAACGTTCAATAGCGCTGTACAGGACAGCCACAAGAAGACCCCTTTCTCCTTGATGTTAGGCCATAGCTTGCTCTCCCCGATCAACCTGAGGTGGGAAATACTACCGGGCAGCTTATAGGATCAGTCCAATACATGCGTTGAGGCTGAGTGGGGAGGAAGCTTTAAGTTGGCTGAAAAAAACATGGGGTAATGTAGCTCATAGGTACAATGTAGGAAAATATCCATTACCATACAAAGTCAGAGATAAAGTCATGTATGAATTACATAATTACAGTAGAGCCATTGACAGAGCGAAGTGAGACTACCGGTGGTTAGTTTCGATGATTATATCAAAGTTTCTCACCCCTGTCACAGTCCAGGTAATAGATACTGTCACTGGTTTAGCCACCCACAACTAAGGCCTTGTCACTGACTCAATGAGTATAAATGGAGCATAAGTTTGCTTCTATGTTTGAATATTTGTTTTGTTTGAGAAATCTAAGTGTATCTCTGTTCTGATATTCGTTTACGTATGTTGCATGTACCTTAAATCTTAACATAATCACACATGAATATGAGCGTTCATCGTAAATACAATACAAAGTGCTTCTAAGATAATACAAAGAACAGAGTGAGAGAAAGTAATAAGGACTATGTGCTAAGTTAATTAGATCTCTATGTATTTTTCCTCGAAAATACATTTTCGGTCAATAACCCAAATTTTTGTAGCAACAGTGATTGTGTATCTTAGTAATTTGGTTCTAATAACCATGTATTTCTACCTTAAGTCCTTACGAGGAATATTTTTGGTTGTAATTCTTTAATACCTCAATGTAATTAATTTTGGTAATATCATTTTTAGATGGGTAGTTTAAACTTTTGTGCGTGCTCACTGAACTCTAGAGGTTGTTAAATTTTCAACTAGGTTATATTTATCCAAGTACCTAGTGTTCTGTTTTGTAATATTTCACCACATGTGACATTGTCCTATGTTTTTGTCTATGTTTTTTCCTTGGTTGGTCCGGATTTTTCTTTTGTAATTACTTTATTCTGCTCCTATACTTTTAAGGCCTCATTTCTTCCCGCCCGGCGCTTAAGTTTAAGGGGGGGACTTTGTGCCGAGTTTCCTCGACTCTTTTGTCTGTGCGCAGTGCTGCTCGTTTGTCCCTGCTCAGTCACGGCTGGCTTCAAGGTTCTGGCCTTGAGCTTGTTGCGGGACTCTCGGTTCTGGGCTTGTTGAAAGCACTTCAGGGTCATTGCGATGTTATCGCGCGCGGGCACAGAGATGAGGTTTTTTTGACGTACAGTTTAACCGATTCAACCAAGGGGTCGAATTAGAGCCCTGAATAAAGACTTGAGTGACTACATCCTGAGTGCCTTCTTCGTACAACCCCTTCATAACGACTTGTTGTGCCACGCTCCAAGTCTGGTTCGCGAACCCCTACTATCGGCACCGGTGTCTCCCATAGCGTCAGAAGGGTCCACGAAGGTGTGGGCACATCTGTATTAAGAAAGACAGAAAAACCGCGCACCAAAAAATTGGCCGTTTAATATTTGAAATAAATGGTAAATGCTCCACACAGGCTTTCTCTCACTTTTATCTTGAAACAGACATTTACTAAAAACTCATATAATATTTATGAATCCAAATAAGAGGTCTAGGAACTAGGAACTGTTTCAAAAACATTGAGAAGGGAGAAACATCTTTGTCCAACAAAGAGCATTAAAGAATCAAATTATTTTTCAAAAACCTGAATTAAAAAGTTTATATATTTGCTTATAGCTTAGAAATTATTGGTTTTATTAAAATATATTTCGATTAAAGAGTTTTATCTCTAATAGTACCACAACTTTACAGATGATAAGTTATTTCTTATCTCAAATAGTTGCAGAGAAATGATAAAAATTGGGAATAATTTCCCTCATGTAAAGTACTCTGAGTCATTTTCATGAGAAATTGAGAGCTACCATCTTGTTTGTATTGATAAACAATATCTATTTATAAAATTTAATCAAAATCATTAAAGCGAATTTTGAGAAAATCAATTTTTTCTCTTTTAGCCCATCAGTAAACTACCCTTAAATTTAGGGCTAGATATCCAATTCCAAAAACTCCTCGGGGGGGGAGGGACCTTGTAAACACCCTTCCCTACACCCTCCTAGCCTAGAATGGACCAATACCAGGGCATACAGAATTATATTCATTTGTTTTTGTGACGTCTTCAAAGTGTTCATCCTACTCAGTAACTGTCGGTAGACACGATCACTGATCTCGGGTCCACCCGGTGTTATAGGAGCTAAAGATTAAAGGGAGGTAGTATAGGAACACAACCGGAGATTGTTGAATAAATAGATGGTCAGACTTTTAGTGAACTGTGCCAGTGTTAATTGAGATAGATGACATAATATAATAATGAGATACCAAGTATCACATAATGATACCACCCTCTTGAGACTAAACAATATACATACAATTTACAGGTTGTCTCCCAGACGACAAACAGCGCTGTTTAGGTAATAATAATATATAAATATGTGAATTGGATACAGTTTAGTTTCTGGTTGAAGTATAGTACTTTGCTAAAAGACTGACATATATCGTAATTTGAAAGTCTTGCAAAACCATGTTAGGTGCTATTTTATACATGATTATATTTAGTCTCAAAGATGGATGAAAAAGTGACGCTTGTAAGAAAGCAACATTGACTCCCTTTTTATCTTGCTAAAAGTTTTTTAATTATGGGATGAATAGCCTTTTTGAGTTAATCTCCTTTCAACAAGATTACAAAGTGTAAAGTACCTTCGGCTTGCTGGATTGTGGGATGATTATCCCTCCACAAAAACTGCCAGGTTGAAAAGAATAAACCTTCGATATGTTATTCACTAATGGTGGATTTATGATAAACCAACAGCCGCTTGCCTAAATTGCTGGTTTGTTGTTAATTCACTATTGTAATACCTTCACTAATTGGTTAGACATATTATTTATCAAAAGTTCATACCAATATCACCGCATTATTATATTCATTACATTTATTTATCATTATTTTCTTCACTATACATTATTATTCATTATATAAATGGCAAAGGGTTCTTTAAACATCTAAAATATAACAAAACATAATGCATTTTATGTAGCCGAGGTTCATTAACTTTAAGACAATTCATTGAATGCATTGGAAATGAATCATAAGACCATCAAGATTCTTTCCAAAGCTACTCAATACTAGGCTCGGACCAGTGAACTACGTTAGTAAAAAACAAAACTCGAACATTTAAAACATTGTTACCATTAATATAACAATCCCATTTAAAGATGAAATAAAGACAAAAAAGCAAACCATTTAAGAACGAAAGATCAAATAGCTTCCCATGTCAGGCGAGCGACTTAAATGGCTATTGGCGGCCTTATGATGAATAAATCCATCTTCTATAGCAGATTTGATTTGGTCTGAAAGCCATGTTGGTTACAGCCTTATGAAAACTCCAGATACCAAGTTTTAGTCCAATCGGTTAAAACAGTTTTGGCTCTTGCCTGAAGTACAGGCAGACGTCGTTGCGAAAACCACCTTTTTGGTTTCAGGGGGTCATGAAATGTTGACATTTATCATAATCTAAAATTTGGTTTCTTACGATCACAATACTTTATAAAATACTTAATTTTAATTTTAAAGTATTTTGATCAGTTTAATTAACTTAAATTAGATACTGACTCTCTGAGTTGTTGAGAAAAAGTAAAGGTTAGAGAGAAACTGAAACTTGTGTGTTGTCAGTTAAAAATCTGATACTACTGGACAGAAGGTTGGAATAGATGATATATATATATATATATATATATATATACGACAGGTCCTTTCCTTTTGTTAGTGAAGTTAGAATGCACCCTGTCCTCTTCCTCCTCCAGCTCCCAGAATTTTTTTATTTCCTTCAAGTCATCTAGTTCTAGTATTTGAATCCTTCTCCTTCCTAAGCTCCTCTTTCCCTCAACCTTTCCTTCTATGACGTCGTTCAGAAGACAGTTCCTGCTAAGGATGTGTCCATTCCAGTTTACTTTGCGCCAAAGAATCACATCCAAAATGGATCTTTTATCACCCACTCTTCTTAGGACTTGTTCATTTGTCACCCTGTCTGTCCACCTGATCTTCTAAAGTCTTCTCCAGTACCACATTTCAAAGCTCTCCAAGTATTTCATCAGTTTCTTCCTCAGCTACAAACTCAATTTGCTGGTCAGCAGTAACCTCTTCTTGTTGAAAGCATCCTAGGTCTTGGTGATCTTTTACCTAATTTTTTTAGTGCAGTAGGCATCCTTTGTCAGCAGACTTCCCAGATACTTGAACTGTTATATGTTTTTCACGAATCTGAATCTCCAATTTACCTTCGAAATCTGAATTCTAATCTTGGAAAAAATTATGAACATAAGATTTAATATAAATACAATGGAATAATTGAAAATACAAATATTATCTGAAGGTTAATATTATTTCTTATAATCATTCTTTATAACATTATTAAACATTATAACATTTATAACATAATTAAAAATTTTAACTTTTTGGAATTTTCCAGTCTCTTACAGGCTAGAAGCTATAAGTTCACCAAATTTCAAGTTTCTAGCTCATCTGTAAGTGGGTAAACATTATTAGTGAGTGAGCGAGTGAGTGAGTCAGCCATGTGGCTTTATAGTAGTAGTATATATAGTGGTTGATTTCTAAAAATTTTCGTATCGGAACACACTACCGAGGTGTGTGCCCCCACCCCCACCCCCACCCTCCTCCCTCCCCATTTTTTTTTAAATCTAAGCTTCAAAAGACGTGCTTCTAAGCCAATATTTTCTTCTAAAAGCAGAAGTAAATGTTTTAAAATGTATCATAATGATATTGTGTTTTAGTGTTTTTCAATCAAATTTAATGCAATTGCACACCAGATATTTTATTTTATTTTGATTTTCTTACTACTAGTTTTACTATACAAACGGGAATGATAGGAGCGATTAGAAATTTAAAGTCATAGATTACACAAAACAAATAGTTTTAATTTTTACAGATGTATGTTTAATTAAAAATACACATAGGCTATTATATACATAATTAGAAAAAAATTACTGTCCATTTTAGAAGCAACTCCACAGTCGTTCCATGTTTTCATCATATTAAATGCCTCTAGACCTTTCCTTACTCTGAGTGTCTATGACAGAAACAAGCCACGAGTCAACATACTTGGAGGGATTAAATAAATTAATCTTTTAAATAAAAGATCAGAGACGGTTGTTGTCTTGAAAGATGTTCTTAGTGATGTCATAATCAAATTCATTTGGGAGAAGCCCCTCTCGCATTCACTGGAAGATAATATAGCAACCGACTTGGTTATATTCTTCAATACAACAAGACTGTCCGGAAATGTCTTACTATATACATATTCCCGGAAACTCCCAATTCATTTTCTCCATAAGTTATTTATTTTTGGTGCAGTTTATCATGTCTATTACTCTTATCAAGTTAACAATCTCCAAATCTTGTTCACTCAGCAGTCTCTTCTCAATTGATTGTTTCAATGCTTTGTAGAACTTCAGGATCTGCGTCCTTCCCTTTTATGAAGAGGAATTCTGACAAGACTGCGTGTTAGGGAACGTATCTGTCATTGTTGGGCACATACACTATTGTTCACATATGTAACTAATTTTTAAATAAAATACCGCTCTTATGTATGTAGTTGATTTGCTAATCACATCTTTCTAAGGGGATTTTTTCTGAATCTCATGTTTGCCTTAATAGTCGTACCGGAACGCCGTTCCGCCGCGTCCTGTCAGAAGTTAAGCACTGTATATGTAATGTATATATTATATGTATATGATATATGTATGTATATATATGTATAAATGTAATATAGTATATTAATGGATGTATATATGTATATGGATGTATATGTTATATATGTATATGTATATGTATATGTATATATGTATATGTATATGTAAGTATATTTATGTATATATGTATATGTATGTATATATATGTATATGTATGTATATATATGTATATGTATGTATATTTATGTATATATGTATGTATATTTATGTATATATATATGTATATTTATGTATATATGTATGTATATTTATGTATATATATGGATGTATATTTATGGATGTATATATGTATGTATATTTATGTATTATGTATATATATGTATATATATGTATGTATATGTATGTATGTATATGTATGTATATATATATATGTATATATATATATGTATGTATATATATATATGTATATATATATATGTATGTATATATATATATATGTATCTATATATGTATGTATATATGTATATAAAATTAGTGCTGCGTCTTACTGCCCATTTAAGTACTAGTTATATTAATGTATTGGGAATGAGGAGGGTAATATTTATAGGGAGTGTACCCGCATTTTCTAGGAGGGAGTGGGGAAAAACCATTTATAAAAAACCATCCTCCGTATATGAGACCAAGTTGTGGACCTCAATCTCCTCGTCGTGTTTAGACCATGCAACCTCCGAGGCTAGTAAAGTATATTAAATTTTGGGTTATGAATAAAACTATATTAATACTTATAATAGCTTTTATTGGCCTTTATAGATTATTATTATTGATGCAAGTCGTTCTTAGGTTTGATAAGAAGTTATACAACAATAGCAAATGCATTACGCTTATTGCATCGTTCAGAGTATCCACCTTTAAAAAAAGTTAATACATACAAATAATAAAATAAAGTTAGGCTTTTTTATTCTACATATTTCAATAAATGAATATAAAACCATGTTTATTAACAGCCCAGTACCATCAAGAGCTTTATATCTCTCTGAGTTGCCCTGTTTGGACATTACCTTGAGAATCATCTTCCTTCCTAATGAATCGACCTCAAAGCCTCTCTGCAAACATCTCCTGTTTACCTTCCCCTCAACTGATCCTCCCCACCCACACACCCAACTTTAACTGGGCCGTTCCAATTTGGACCAAAAACGAAAGTGCTGCAGTCTCTTGAAAAAAGTTTGTCATTAGTAGCCTGTGCACGGGTTTAATACTTACCCTCCTTTTTTTACTAAAGCTGATTGTCATTTATATTCTTATTTATCTTTTAGGTTATAAATGTTAGAAAAGATTATTGTTTCTTTTATTTATAATAAAATCCATGATCTGATGAATCTTCTTTCCAGATCACTAGACCTCATTTGTGTTTTATCTTGTTTTTTCCCTAAAGCTTTATTTGCTTGTTTTGATATGATAGAGTTTTAAATTTCTCACTTGTTTATATAGACTCACTTTAATTTGCAGGATGTACTGATTCGTTCTATTTTGTTATAGTGTCAGCGTACTTTCTTCCTCGAGTAAGAAACACTAAATCCTTTTTTATTTCTTCTTTTGCAATATCTTAAGGCTTAGGCAGTTTTTGGGGTAGTGATAATTTTGATGTCAGCAAAAAATGATCAGTACTTACATCACATCCTCTTTGGACACTGGTATAATTTATAAATGGAGCAATCTCTTTGTTCGCTAAAACAGTCACCCCAAGATAATTTGTAGATTTATTTATGGGGAAAGAACATATTAGATATTTATTTATGTTGCTGCAGTTGGGAGAGGATGTGCCTTAAAACTGGGCCAATCGTAAGAGCACGATAACAAACTGGGCCGGTCTGAAGAGCAGCCTTCTCACTCAAATCTTATGCACACTGAGGACATTTTATAAGCTCAGAACTTGCACAGAGTAAATATTGACAGTAGTCATAATACCCGAGACAAAAAATAAACTCTCCAGAGCCCAAGAACACACAAACTACAAACAAGTTTATAGAAGCGTATAGTTTACATAAAGAGCTGCATCAGGCATAGCATCAGTGACATAAGCATTAATTAAAAGCAGGAATAAATTATATAAATGTTATTGGAAAATATTCACCTGAGGAACAAAGGAATGAAGAAACAGAAAAGTTTTATGAGGAAATAAAACATTTGATTGATAAAATAAATAAAAAATGATCATGCTATAAATGGCTGGGGATTTTAATGCTAGGACTGGAAATACACAAATGGGTGAAATTTAGGGACAAACGAAGAAAGAACTCTAAATAAAAATGGAGAAAGTCTAATTAAATTTGCTGATCTAAACACACTCAAAATATACTAGTGTGAATGATGTTCTAAAGTCTTAGTATTAAAACAAACTAAAAATGTATCATTGTGATAGATGGCACAGAGATTAATTGCGGCAACAATGTTGTTGGCTTACTCAAACAGGGCCTGGCTTGTGCTGTGGTCCATACCAACACTCAAGATAATACACTAGCTCGTTTGATAAATAAATACTTAAGATAGGTTTTCTAAAAATTACTTAAATAAGGAATACCATGACCATTTTTTTACACATTAATTATTTATTTTTAAAACAATAAAATAAAAAATAATAATTCTGTTGTTACAAATCAAGGTCCAGAGTATTGTGTCAAAATTAACATCTTATGTGTATATAATTGTGTAGATATTACATTTTCCTAAATATGATTTTCTCTAAAGAACCAAAATTTAATTTTAAAATTTAAAACCTGTCCATGTCCAAACTAACAGATAATATTCTAAAACATATAGAAATTTTTAATAGCAATAAAATGTAAATAGTTATGCCAACTTTTTTTCTATTTTGAAAATTTTAAACACTCATAAATATGCTCTTTACTCTGATAATGAGTCACATATGAAACCAATGTTTAAATTTAAACTAGGGGTGTGCAGGA
Source organism: Timema podura (assembly GCA_033556935.1). Classification (NCBI taxonomy): domain Eukaryota; kingdom Metazoa; phylum Arthropoda; class Insecta; order Phasmatodea; family Timematidae; genus Timema; species Timema podura. The sequence goes on along the minus strand of JAVRXN010000006.1, from coordinate 34,098,812 downwards.
TTCTCAAATTTTGAAACTCCCCCAGAAAAAAAATATTTCCCGACCCGATTGTTGGGACAGATACCCTATAATCTTGAAAACTGTTCTTTTGTTCCTGAATATCTAAAACATTTTAATGTTTGCTATTATTATTATTTGATGTGATAGGTATTCAGATTTATTTTATATATATCACTTAAAATTAGTAAAATATCTTAAATCAATATATTTCAACTAGTCACCCGTCATGTTGAAATGCTGTGCATTCTCTATAGAGTTACTACTCTTAGACTGTGTCAAAAATGTATAGGCTAGAGGTAATAAGAGTATATTTCATAGTCCTTCTTTGGTGCTATTAATGTTTCATATGTTGGTGTTTGATTTGTATTCAGTTTCAAACTTTATATATTTGTTTAAATCTCCACTATTACAGCTTATGTATTCAATTGGCAAATTAAATACTGCACAGTGTTTGAAGCTAGTACTAGCGAATTTAAAAATAATTAATCATTTATTTTTAATTCCCGTTCTCGTCCAGAAATAAGGGATTCAAAAATTCTTGTTCCTGATCTCGTCTCTATTGTTGAGTCTTGTCCTCTTTTCTCATCTCGAATGAAAAAACTCTCTCGCACACTTCTACTTTAAATAGATGTAATACATTAATAGGAACGGGACCAAACAAGGAAAGCCCAATTTATACCTTGAAACTTGTGAATGTCTTCATTTCTTCAAACTCCCATCATCTACTCACACAAGTACACATTACACGAACATGTTTCCCTCAGAATATCGGAAGAAACACATCCAAACACACAACAGTTTGAGACCACCCTATGCTTGCATTGTTGCTAGAACAAGTGAATGGTTAGTTAAACTGTTACTTCATGGGGCTATGATGAGAGTTGCTGCAGTTTGCTCCGAGCAGTCTGGTGGTGTTGTCTGTTCAATAAGCTTTATTAAGGGAGGTTTTCCTTGTTCTTTGAAACGTTGACCAATTTTCTCGTTATTATCTTCTTGTTATTGAATAACAAATATGTATTATCTCTTGTCAATGATTTTAGGCATTCCAACAGGCCCCAATGGCCCTCAATCAGTTGGTCCTTCCGGGCCTCATCCCCACCCTCATCCCAACTCAGTAGCAGCCGCTCAATTGGAAGCGGCAGAGCGGCTGGCTCTCGCAACGGATCCGATGGTCCGCCTTCAGATGGCTGGAATATCTCCTGAGTACCACGCACACACTCATGCACACACTCATGCACACTCACACACACACCTTCACCTCCACCCTAGTCAGCAAGCTCAGGCACAGCAGGAAGCAGCAGCAGGATTTCCTTTACCAGGTGAAACTATTTCTATATTACCTTCCATGTATATTTTTATAGAAATGGCGAGATATGTTTCAAATTAATAATTGCAATCAAATTGTTGGAAAATGATAAAGATAGTATAAAAATTAATACTAATAAATAATATCATCCTAATGTAAAGCTCTGAAGTATCATATAAGGAGTTGCAAATAAATTGAATTGAGTAGGCTGGTGTGTTTTTTTTGTTTGTTTTTTATGGACATCGAAAGTTTCATCTTACAATTTGACAATAGGTATTTGTAGTCATTTCCAAGTTCTCCTTTGGTATATCCAAAACTCCCTTACTTAACTAGGACTTATCATCATAAACCGCAAATTAAATATTGAGGCCTGTCTTATGTTATTTCTGTTCCGGAAATAAAATTAGGATTTAAAATACAAAATTAGTCTTTTCTAGCTGACAATCCTAATAAAAAGTTTAAACCACATAAATAACTCTTCCTTTGTCATTACAAGAGTAATGACAAATCTACAAAATATTTGTTTTAATAAATACAAATTATTAATGAAGGATTTCGTTTGTAAAAATGCGTATATTATTTCATCCTTCATACTTGATGTTGAGATTGTTGAACTTTAATAAAAAAATATTTAAATTGAGTTTTCATGAATATTGTAATAAAAGAAATTAAAATCAAAATAGGGATGAGACAAAGAAAGATCATAGAAATGACAAGAATGAAGAGAAGATGAAAAAATGAAGAGAGATGTCCATCCTAATTATCTTCCTTGGTTGCTTATAGTCTTTTCTTCTTGGGTATTTTGTATTATGTTTACTTAATAGAGAGTTAAATTGAATCCAAGTTATTTGTTTAAATGTTTCCAAGAGAGATAGATCGTATGGGTGAGTGTGTATGTGAACATTTAGTAGTTTCTAAACAGAACGAAGACCAAGATATATTTTCATTGTGCTGTAAAATGCCACTACGGTAATGAAGACCAAAAACTACTCTTTCACACCCTTGACAAACTGATATTATTACAGAAGGCTACAAAGAGGAAATAAGAAACATCCATTGGACACACCGCCATGCAACAACTCAGGTTTACAGTGACTTTATCCAGAAGGGAAATAACATAGTTGGCAAGACTTACTGAATCAAAGGAAGAAAATGTTCTTATTGTTTCCTAGTAGTTTTTTAGAGACCGAGAAATGTCACAAGGTGTTTTAACAGACACTAACTTGGCACAGTAAAATTAGTATAAAGCTAATTGTATTAATGACTTATAATACTTAAATCGTATTTTTTTTTTTTTTAAATTGACCAGACCTACTTGGCCTTTAAACTAAAGTTATGGTCAATTCATTTGATTTAAATGCAAACTGACAATTCAAAACCAAATATATTTTTCCTCAGTAGCAGACTTCATAGTTTTTGCCTGAAATTTTCAGAAAAATATGCTACCAACTTTACTATTACATTTTTAGTTTTAACTTTTCAATAAGTGTATAACCTAAACATATTGATAACTAATCCTGGGGATATTTTTCCTTATACCAAAGAACATTGGTAAATAAGTGTTTGAATCGGCGATTACAACCTCCATATTGTGATCAATACCTAGTATTTAAATTTGAAGATAAAAAATACTGTGTTTGGTAATAAACAGTCTTACATTTTTAAAAAGAATTATTAAATAACTATAATATATTATTCAGTGCTATTTTCTTACATTTTTGTCCTTTAAAGATTTGTATATCCACTTATCTTACAGGAATATTAAAATTACATGCACATTCTAGCCATAATTTTTCATTCATAGCACAACACTATTTAAAGTTAATTTTAAAAAATCCAACCATATATCTAGAGAAAATCAGGAGCTTTTAGTAACTCAAGAAAATGTTTTGAAAATACCTTAATATTTTAGCTGTAATTGAATATCAAAGAAAGAGAATATGTATAGTGACTCTCGCAAACTGTCCTGGTAAAAGTCTATTTTGAATGCACTAAAACTTGTTTTAATTGCATATGAAGAGTTCTTATGTTCAAGCTCTTGAAAAATAACAATATGTCCTCAGTCGACATGAAGTGGTCCAGAAAAAATTAAATGGTCGCTCGACTATTTTTTTTTTTTTAAAAACTTAATTTTGTTCTCAATCATCTTAACATGTTGGTAGTTCAAAATGACTACTATTTTATTTTTATTGATTTTGGCATAGCGGCCATATTTGTTTATTTGTTTGACAAGGCGCTACATTTGTTTGCAATTTTAAGGGTTTACGGAAACATAAATATCTCGGCCTTTGTTGGTTCATGAGTGAAAAACAGTTTGTTCAGAAAATAAAGGGCTACAAGTTTGCTTACATAGCATTTTAACCTAAACTCAATTTTAAAGAGATAAATTTCAGCCTAAAGTTTTAGCTTTTTATCAAAAAATTCCAGTTTTCAGGAGGAAACATTTCACTAAGGGAAAGGGTCAAAAGCTACTCTTTTTTTTTTTACAGACAGACATTAGCTACTTGCCCTCCTCACACATCATGTTTCAATCCTGAGAATCGCCCCCCCTTTTTTTTTTAAATTTGCAAATCTTTTGAAATTTGAAAAAATTGCAATTTTAAGAGACTAATATCTCAGCTGGGGGACAAGATAAAAATCGGAACCTTCGTTTCATAATAGTACTATATGATAATATTATACACAAACAATCTGGCGTTTGAGAATTAACCACAAAGGACAACTTATGTTCCAATGGCATGAGTGAAGGTGTTGTTAGTAATAAATAATTAATATGTTGTTTCATTGTATGCCCATGAAATAATATGTACTTTAGGTTACGATTTTAATGAAAACAAAGTAGTAAAGAAATATAAGAATTCTGATGTATTCAAGAAAACAACAGAACTAAACTAAGAGCATGAGTGAGAGGTTGTTTTAGAAACAATAGAATAAAGGAGAGCATGAGAGAGAGGTTGTTTTAGAAACAATAGAATAAAGGAGAGCATGAGAGAGAGGTTGTTTTAGAAACAATAGAATAAAGGAGAGCATGAGAGAGAGGTTGTTTTAGAAACAATAGAATAAAGGAGAGCATGAGAGAGAGGTTGTTTTAGAAACAATAGAATAAAGGAGAGCATGAGTGAGAGGTTGTTTTAGAAACAATAGAATAAAGGAGAGCATGATAGAGAGGTTGTTTTAGAAACAATAGAATAAAGGAGAGCATGAGAGAGAGGTTGTTTTAGAAACAATAGAATAAAGGAGAGCATGAGAGAGAGGTTGTTTTAGAAACAATAGAATAAAGGAGAGCATGAGTGAGAGGTTGTTTTAGAAACAATAGAATAAAGGAGAGCATGAGTGAGAGGTTGTTTTAGAAACAATAGAATAAAGGAGAGCATGAGAGAGAGGTTGTTTTAGAAACAATAGAATAAAGGAGAGCATGAGTGAGAACTGACAGATTTGTTCATAAGTTATGAGTGAAAGTATCAGAGCAGTAAGGGAGGACTGAAAGTTTAAAAAATGTAATGTAATGTAATCTAATGTGGGTGAATTTGGAGAAGAGTGTCATAAGTGTGTAATATCTAATGATATCGAATTGATTATGGAATTCTGTGCTCCAGCTGTTAAAATACATGCAAGTACCACAAGATCAAGTTATTTTTAAATTACCACCATCTCTACAGTAACTCTTGTTCTGACCCCAAAATCCATAAAAAGTTATAACTAAAGGACTTAGAAAAACAAAAGTGGAATATTTATCTAAAGAAAAAAACTACTCGGTAGATCCTATTCCTGGAAAATCTCTGTGTGCTACTTGCAGACTGACTGTAATACAGGAAGAAAGTAAAGGTGATAAAAATTATGCTTTTGTGCCTCCATTTGAGCATATGGACATTTTGTATGTAACTTGTTCAAATTTAGATGTATCTCCTGTTTCTAAAATCAGATATCTTAATTCTAAAAAAAGACTAATGGCAATTCAAACAAAGTTAGGCAAGCTATCCCAAAGACTGAAAACAAGACTCTTTTGAAAAGGTAGGAGACCTAATTCCTGATGAACAAAATCTTCACTCCCTACCATTTGCTGAAGAATATGAAGCACTCATTAAAATGCCGAAGCAAAAATGTAAGACAGCAGAGAAAAAAGAAAAGGTATAAATATTAAGTTTATTGCCAGAATCTTGGTCATGGAAAAAAGTACTTAATTTGAAGTTGCTGAACATTTATTAAAAGTGACTAGGGATCTTTCTAAGGCACACGGAATACTACCAGACCTAGAAAAAAGACATTGTGTAAAAAATATTAATGAAGACACAGTCAGGAAGATTTTAGATATTTATACTGATGGAGAAAACACGGGGATTCTTTCTGGTAAAAAAAAGATTGTGTATTTGTCCAAGTTGACGGGGTTAACGTACACAAACAGAAACAGTTATTACTTTGCAACTTGAATGAACTGTATGTACATTGTACAATTTAGGGAATCCCACCCAAAATGTAAAATTGGACGCTTAAAATTCTGTGAGCTAAGGCCTAAATGGTGCGTAATCACTGGTGCATCAGGGAGACTGTGTGTGTGTTTATACCACCAAAATATTAAATTAATGATAGCTGTAGATCACAAAGATCTTCTTCAGATGCTTGTCTTTGACCTAAACCGTTATGTGTGAATGCTAAACTAATGTACCGACTGCCCCTGCTGTTCCAAGAACAAGACTCAGAAGAAAACCCTGACAACATGAGCTACAAACTGACCGGGCTCAGTTGGTTTGTCATAAAACCAAGAGAAGGGTGTTTTGAATATCTAGCAGAAAAACTCAACTCTCTAAAGAAACACCACTTTGTATTCAAAGTACAGTTAAGTTTTATTAAGGGCCAGAAAAAGAGCCTACTAGATACAGAATGCATTGTTTTGGCCGATGTTTCTGAAAACTTTTATTTTGTAATTCAAGACGAAATACAAAGTTTTCATTGGGTGAACAAACAAACTTCTGTTCATCCCTTCGATTACTTTCATTATAATACTAAACAAAGTGAATTGAAGAGCAGAAGTTTTTGTGTCATCAGTGATCACATTAAGCTCACCATCATTACAGTCCATGCATTAGACTAATGATATCAAGACCAAGTGGTGCTTTGTGCTACCAGCCACAGGAAAAACACTTGTGATGGGTTAGGAGTGAAGTTACCAGATCACACTGACAATTAAATATTGATTCCAGAGGATGTGTTTCAATTTTGAAATAAAAACCTTCTTGGCATTAAATATATCTATGTTACAAATGAAGAAGTAGTCAAAAATGGAAATGAATTGGAAAAGTGATTTTAAAATTGCTTGTCAATCCCTGAAACTAGGTCATAACATATCTATAAATGACACGGGAGATGCTACCACATTCAACTTCCGATTACTTTGAGGAAGGAAAATTATCAAAAGTTTCTTCATTCTTCCTCCAAAAAAAAAAGGCATAATTGTGTGTGTGTATATGAATGGCAATGGTATCTTAGGGTTATTGAGGAAGTGACAATCGAAATAATTACTTCAAACTTCATTTTTACAAGCCAGCAGAGCCAAGAACTTCTTTCAAGATTTCACCGGGGTGCAGAGAATTTTAAGAAATATCCCCACGCCAATGAACTTTCAACTATGACTGGTCGTACGCACATCAGCTCTAAATTGTGCAGAGAAATCTCTCCACTCTTTGCCAAATACCAAACTAAGTGTGTTAATAAGGTAACTAGGGGTGGTCGGTCAGCACATATTTGTATCGGGCGGGCATTACAAAACTACACTCGGGCATGGGCATTTCATTTTGCAAACAACTTTGTAACAGGCCTATTAAATTTCAAATTAAGAGTTAAAACAGTCACAAAATGCAAAATGGCCATTTCCTATTTAATATTTATTTGATGCGTACTTTTCTATTTATATCTTAACAAATCTGGCTAGTAATAATAAATCAAATAAATATAAAGAAAACTAATTTAACTTAAGTTTTCACAAGCATAGGGCCTAAAAATCTCAATGTAATAATGTTGAATTTGGTATGTTGTTGGCATTGACAGAAAAAATTAAATCGTAGGAATCTTGATTTTGCTATGTTGTAGACTTGTAACCTGTGAGAAACGTTATCTTAGTTTTGTTGAAAGCAAACATAATAATTTACGAAATGATATAAAATAATACTTACTTTTGTTTAGTATTAGTTGAATTAAAATAATGCAACTATGAATATCATTTAAACACTATTTTTGTCAAAGTTTGAATTAGAGGCTAATGCTAACATGGTATTATACACTTACCAAGTTCTCGAGATGCCTAATCGAAATACGGGTATAAAAAATACCAGACTTTCCAGGATTTTTAGATGCCCGATTCATTGCCCGAAATTTCGGGTGCCCGGCCACCCCTAGTAAAGTGTAACATTCATCAAACACTATTAGAATGTGTTATTACGACATGTTATCCAACAATATCAATCCCCCTCCCGACCTCCATTTGTTGAGAATAAAATATTGGGTCTATAAGGCCAATCTTGCATATTTTTATAATAGCAAGCAAACAACTTGGCACAGTTGAAATTGTTTTCAGAAATGGCATGCCTGATGGCTCTTTAATTTATGGAAGTCAATAATGTTTTACACTTTCTCTCTAAAAGTACCGTAATTACGATAGCATCGCCCAAGTATGAAAAAGTGAGAAGTAAATTCTGCACATCATTAGTCTTTACATATTTTATATAATACCAAACAATATGTAGTTTCTTTATTTCGGGGCTTCGGGGATGCCTTGACATTCTTAATATTTTACAACCTATTAAAAAAAAACTGTCGAGATCGGTTGACAATCTTCATGACCAAATAAAATTATTTGCACTGGAACTTTTAAACAAGCAGGAACAGAAGACTTTTGAAATTTAAAAGAAATGTCTTTCAACTCACAAGGAGAAAGAAAAAATCTATCCTAACGCACTATTTCTGCAGTTTTGCGAAGTTATATGCCCTCATCTTCAATTGATTCTGTCACTTGTTTCCAATGCCTCCAGTTGAGGGCAAGCTCTTAGTAGTCGTTCCTTGAGTCGAGTTGAGTGTACACTGACAGTGTCACCAAGTTCACCAAATCAGACATTGTGGTCAAAACTTCCCATGAAGCTATCAATGTAAGCAAACACCGGCAGAGATAGCTCATCTTATTGATGAACACCAGCGCTCATTTTTCCTGCACTTAGTTATCTTTCCCTGTTGTAAAATTTAGCGAGACATTGAGGGTGATATTCAGCTTCTATTGCAGGTGAATCATGAACAGATAGTTTCGATAGTACTGTTCTGTCCCCAAGCTGTAGCAAGCTTTTTTTACTCTGTTGCTTGTTTTCAGGGTTTCAAATTTTGAGAGAGTAGAACCTTTACCCGCCCCTAAGTCACAAAATAAAAAGTCCATGGCTACAAACTGAATTATTAACTTTATGGGTTTTAATGGGTGATGAATCAATACTCTCTGTAGTATCCCTTCTTCTCTTGTCAATAACGTTCTTCACTTTTGATCTAGCAAATTTTAAATGACAACTTTAGTGCCTTGATGCCTGATTAGTAACTAACAGTTTCGTCAATTCGTCAACATCAGACAAAGTGGATGTTGGCACATTCAAGTCTACAGGGATGCATTCTAATTCATGGAACTTGCATACAATTAAGAGAATCTCTTGTAAATTTCTATTCCATCATTCCTATCAGATCTGATGAGACATCTAATACCCTCAGCTGTAATACTTTGGCAAATATCACATTTATCCCAGTCCATAACAAAATTCCCTGTAGGGTTTGAGTCAGGGACAAAACAAAATGCAGCTATTCCTTTAGAACCCAAAATACGGATTGAAAGGGGGAGAGAGAGACAGAGAATGTTTAGTGGACACATAATGTTGTCTCATTTTCCTACCAAGCAGTAACATTCACGTTGTTGAAATGTATTTGTTAACTGTACAGCGATAGGCCTATTACACAGAGAAAAATATTTATTTAGTTTAAAAGGAGCTCGAACTAAGATGGGAAAAATCTTGCAATAATTTTCCTTAGTGAATCTCCTGATCACACTAAATACACTAGAATGCACTCCAATGAAGGCAAATAAGTAAAATAGAATAGTTTTAAGTCCATACTTGGGTTATAAACTACATCTTGCTGATTTATTTACCACTGTAGGTCAAGATCATTGTCGCATATCTGGTTACTGCCACACAAAAACAGGATACGAACTGCCAGTTCTCAACTATGTATCGAACACGCAAGAGTCTTGTCACCACCTGCACAGCGACAATGCTTCCGCGTCCTAACCTTCACTAATTCACTGTGACATGCACCTGAAGCTATCCTTCCCTTCCCACACTCAAATTACAGTAGAAGCCTACATACCACCAACAAATTGCTGGCAGAACTTTAAAGCTCAGAGCTATCCGACGGAAAAAATAATTGTAAACAATGCTGCTTTACTTTTTCCAGTTCAGTGCTTTTACGGTAACAATACACAATGGAGCATTCTGTTAAATACTCAACATTATTAATTAAGACACATTGGGCTGGGGGCAGAAAAAGTGGCGGAGGGGGGAATGTTAGAGAAGCAAGTAAGCAAATCGTAGTGCCACCCACTTCCCCACACACCTGGTTACAACAGTGCCCTTCTATGTAAAAAAAAGTGTAGTTGTAAAATCACGTGATTAAAGAATATTACACTTCACAGTGAAACAACAATATACAACATAAAATGCTTCATATCTTGGTAACGGTTATTCTTACACAAAATATGCAAAAGAACACTTTTGTTGGAAATTAAATTCTCCTTGACATTTATATTTTTGTCATAAAAGCAGCTGTTTTCGAAGAAAAGGCGAAAAACTGATTGTTCTCTCTTTTGTCATGGGGTGTACTGGCGTCCTTCAGGGGGTACCGAAGGGCACCGTCCCTAATATCACTCAGGAGTGTCCAATTACTAACAATACCAAGTGGCTTGCTTTTATCATAAAGTGCAAGGTCAGGGCAATTGGTTTGAACTATTGGTTTTTTGGAAACTATGGCGCAAAGTTTCATCCCTTTGGCCTTAAATGATCTCTTCCTGGAGACCAGCAATGCCTGAAAAGTGTTCAGTCAAGTCTTCAACATCAATGTAAAATGAATTGTGCACCCAACTTTATTAATATTTGGCCATATCTTCAGTAATGTAGCAATTGGACTAACAATTTAATGTGAACATGGTTTTACATTGAGGGGTTCAACTTAGTAAGCTCTGCAAATTTATCTGAACTGGGAAATTAAAGGATAATTCTTTTCAGACAAAAATAAATCAATCTCCTAGTGTAGGACTACACCTCTTTGTAATACATTTCCTCGAGACAACCATCTGACCTCAAATGAAACATCATATATCCTCTTGTTAAGTAACCTTGCTTATATAAAATTAACAGCCGGAACAACCTTTTTAATTGCAATATCCAACAGCTTTTTAGAAGTAAGATTTTCCCTATGGAAAAGGCAATAAAACACTTTTACCTGCACTGTAATCCTGGTGTGCCCCAAGGCAAAACTTGTATTGAAAAAATTAGTCCGTTAAATAAAAAATGTCTTCCATTTCATTACAGTAAAACCTTGGATTGCGAGCATAATGCATTTCGTAAACGTGTTCGTAATACAAAGCACTCGTATATCAAAGTGAATTTCCCCCATAAGAAATAATGGAAACTCAGATGATTCGTCCCACAACCCAAAAATATTTAACCTAAAAATGATTAATACCTTTTTTATTTTTGTTATTTAAATGTAACTGTACTGTAATCAAATTTATTAATTAAATTTAATGGTGGCTGGTGTGAGGTAGACTAGAGAGAGGAGGAGGTGAGTTATTGTTTAGGACGACTTTCACTGTCACTAACGGGATCACTGCTATATGTTGGTTTACTGGAATATTTTTCTTTTTGTGCGACTTTAACAAAGAACCTATCCAATGACACTGCTCGGCAGACAAAGCGTAAGCATAGTACTACTCGTATTGCAAGATATCGCTCGTTTATCAAGTTAAAATTTATTGAAAATTTTTGCTCGTCTTACAAAACACTCGCAAACCAAGTAACTCGCAACCCAAGGTTTTACTGTACTCCAGTATAGCATAACGTATGTAAGCTATGAGTTGAGCGTCGTCATTTATATCGGTTGTTTCATCCAGTTGTGGACTAATCTGACCACTAGTTTGATGGCTCAGATCACTTGTCTTTTAATATCAATTGTTTTAGATTTCCATCAGCACAGGTCGTGCGAATCATGACTATTGCTGCAGGTTTTACCAAATCCTCTCCAATGGATGTGGTTCCTTTGTTTTGCAACTTGGTAAGAAGTAAAAGTGGCTGGTTGGATACAATAAATAGCCTTATTTCCAGTGTCAGGGCATTGTTTTGTCGGCTACTTTTCTTTAGTAACTAAAATGCTATGCAGGGCTCAAACTCCATATTCACTTTTACTTTAGGGACTTGAGGGTATTTTCAGGTCAAAAAGGGACCTCATAAAAACTATGGGAACAACAAAAATATCACTCAAAGAATGTTTTGTTGTTTTTAGTAAAAAAATCCTACCACTAAACCTGTTGAGGTTAGCCAAAAAAATTTTAAACTCTTTTCAATGCATATTAATTCTTTAAGTTGATGTTTTAGCTTCTATTTAAATCTTATTTCAATTTTTAATTTTATTGATTATTTTAGCCATATTAAATGACCAAAAATAAAGTTTTTTGATCTGACCCTGGATGGGATATGGCTAATTTTTATTCATAGTCAAAATACAAAAATATAAAGAGTACTTTTATTCCTCTACTCGTTATCATTTCTTTTTCTTATCGACCTTAAATATTCAACTTTGGTCCTTTTACATACATTATTACATACATTTCTTTCTTGGCAGAACCCTATAAAGTGATGTTATTAGAGAAAATGCTTTCTTTTTTTTTTTCACTGTCTTTGCCTATATGAATGTCTCTTTATTGGCCTTGTTATTTTTGAGTTTTAAAACAGTATATCCTTTCAATAGGCCAGATCTTCAAATATTTTTTTTCTTTTTAGCACAGATGTAATACATGATGATGTTTGTCGGCAGCACTCTTTTTTATGTACTTCTTTTTTTCACTTTCTATTATTAATGTTTCTTCTTTTGCCCTTTCTCTTTCTTTCTCATCTTCCTTAAGTTTATTTTCTCTCAGCTGGTTCTCTAAGTAATGATGATAACTACTTCTTACTTTTCTTCCAAAGGTATTGTGCTTTTTTGTGATTGGAACAGATGTAGGTTTATTACCATAAAACTTGAAGGTGTCTATGACATTCAATTGTGCATTCTTTCCTGGCAGCTGTCTTCTGTGTGATCACATCTCCAGATGTTGAAAATCCTCTCTCAACATCGTCATTAATTACATTATTTACTTCAATAAACTTATTTATATAATGTTTCAAGCTCCTAATCATCTTACACTCATTGATCGGGAAGTTTGTATGGACATTCTTGCCACTCTCACTGCTGGTTGCGTATCCTTCAAAAATATACATAAACAGAACAATAACAGAATGGTCTCGGGATAGAAAACACACAAGAAGTGACCAAGAGTGAGATGTACAGGAAAGAAGAATGGTACAACTACGACAAGAAATTGAATACATACCAACCAAGGAGGAAAGATTATAGGTCAACAAAATAAAACTGACCAATGGGAAAGGCAATTTAACATCTGGCCTAAATTGCTGTGCAAAAAAATTATACCGGAAAACATACAAATTTATATAGATTATTAAAAAAAAATTATACACCCATTTTCAGGGTCTTAAGGGACCAATTAAGAGCCCAGCACTATGGTTAGTTTTGAGGTGCCTCTTTAACTTGTCCTTCTTTAGTGGCTCATTACGGAGTACTTTGCCACAGTGTCACAGCGCCTGAGTCATTGTTGTTTGATTTGTGAGAAATGTGAAACCTTCCTTTGTCTTTATACTGATGGCTCATATTTGGGGGCTATGTAAATCAAACAATTATAAAACCACAAATGTCTGGTTGGTACTATGATAAATAAAATCTCAACACTGACAAAATATCACCTACCAAAAACACAACGGCTTAATGTTCACACATTAGCAAAAAGCTCGACGACGATAGACTGTGTCTACTACTACAGCGCAGGTGAAATGAACACAGCAATTACTCAAGTCAGTGAGTCGTCTAGTTGATGAGGAGTGGGGCAGTCGACCAGTATTGAGGACGACCTCTTCCCTGTTCACTAAAAACAATTGCTACCGGTACTATTCAATATGCTGTTGGTAAAAACAGGGTTCATAACTTTAAATTAATCTCTTTAGTTAACATATTTTTTAATTTTATATCTGTCTTTCAAGAAGCTATGGCGAGCCATCCTCTAAGCCAGGGAGGGCGACCCATAAGTTAAGAACCACTAAGGCAGAGTATCGCAAATTTTCTAATAAATGGCGCTGTTACGCTGTGTATATGTTCAAGGGTTATATTGCCTTCAAAAATGTTAACCAATTACCAAATGTGTGTTAAATATGTACTTATTATTTCATTTCACTTCACTTGTTTATTTTAGTAGAATGACTACACATACTTCAAGTAGTTTGAGCTTCATATAGTTATCTTGGTAATGGCTTACAGCTTTTGTGGCAGGCTGTGATGTAATGTGTCTTTATTGCAACTTGATTTCTTAACGAACTTAACCAATACCGGTATATTCTCACACCATTCAGTTTAATACTTCCTTTATTTCCCATATATCCCGGGTTTTCTACCAATAATTATATTTTTATTTATTTGAACTATTTAAGGTGCACTTTATGAACCGACTGATTATATCAGCACACAAGAATGTCTATGAGCGAGAGCCAAAGGACCTACCAATTTTCAGGAAAGGTACTCTCACGTACCTTTTAGGGTTCTTTTTACCTGCCACAACCTACATGGGACTGATGACTCTGCTTACTTTTCCTCTGAACAGAGGCTTCGGAATAGGGTGGTCTTAAGCTCCCCCCCCTCCCCCCGTCTCCCCTGTTTCTCTAGTGGGGAAGCTGAAACTATCTTAATCATTCCCCAATAATATTCAAAAAACACTGTCACTCTCAACTACAAAATGGTCCCATCTTCCCCTTTCGTTCCCTTTCATGTTGGTTTGGAAAGACTTTGCAAATCTTTACATTGTATAATACAGGATAGACAGGTGAGCTCTACTTTATTCATATTACGTTAAGTATATCACATGCTGAGATAATCTCCAAGTTCTAGGGAAATGCCTGCGTATTGCTATCCTTGTGTGTACGGGTGTAAGACTAGAAACTCCAATAAATATTATTTCCTATTGAGTCATTTACAATAGAGAAAGGATGTTAGAGTGAATATTATTTTATGGAGTTGTGTCAAATATACTAATTATATAGGTAGGTAGTCCATTTACATTATTTATTGAGATAAAATTGTTAACATCATCTGTGTTTTCTTTAATTTTTATTTTGGCATCGCGTCTGACTACTTGTTCTAGTTATACACTTATGCACTAATTACGCCAATGGTTTTAGGGATTAGGAAGGCAATATTTAGAGGAGGTGTATCCACATTTGGTAGGAGGCAGAGTAGAAAACCACTCTCAGTGCACCCGACCGAGATTCGTCATTGGCATTCTAATCTACCGGAAGTAGCGCCTTTAACCATGCAGCCACAGAAGCTGGTAATGTTTAATTATCAGGCTTACATGTTGTAGTAGGATTATTAACGACCTTGTTACCAAAGTTACATTAATATATTCACACATAAAGTAACATGATCTTTGCTAGATAGCACATGTGGTGTAACTGGGGTAAGGTGAGTACGGGAGGGGTATTACACCAACTCCTGCAGTAAATTTGTCACCCTTAAATGTATTTGACTCCCTCTGATCTTGAAGGGTTTGGAGGTCTTGCATCAAAATAAATTTTAAAAACAACTACTGTTTAAATTTGGGTTAAAACTTGTATATTTATTCCAAAACTATAAAAGGTGTTTTAGTTGAATTGAATGACAGTTTCTTTATTTTGACCACCAGCCAATCAACTGTTGAGTGACTCAGGATCAATTCAAAATGTGATGGCTACAGGTGGTTGTTTTATGAGGATCAATTCAAAATGTGATAGCTACAGGTGGTTGTTTTATGAGGATCAATTCAAAATGTGATGGCTACAGGTGGTTGTTTTATGAGGATCAATTCAAAATGTGATAGCTACAGGTGGTTGTTTTTAATGAGGATCAATTCAAAATGTGATGGCTACAGGTGGTTGTTTTATGAGGATCAATTCAAAATGTGATAGCTACAGGTGGTTGTTTTATGAGGATCAATTCAAAATGTGATGGCTACAGGTGGTTGTTTTATGTCCTATTCTTTAACAAACTGCCAGGAATAAACTTTTAATTGCTCAATCTATCTGTATTTTAGGGATTTTATTGTGGCTAAATATAGGAATATATTTTGAGAACTTGTCTTTTTAATGCTAATCTCGCCCATAAATATTTTATAGAAGCATCAAATTTCAAAAATCTTAGGTGAGGACCACTCCAAATAAATTCTAAAGTATTAAAATTGTCTTAACTTTTCTTAAGATAGGACCCATCTAAGTTGCTTATAAGGGCACCAAATTTTTTTTAAATATGGAGGAGAGAATTTTAAACCCCCTTTATATGTATCACATATACAACCTTTTTTTTTAACTATCCCCTTTCACAAAATGTTGTTCTACCACCTGTAAAGTAAAATAAAGTACAAATTTTAATAAATGAACAAAAGAAGTTTGTATTTTGCTATACTCTTATTGCACCATGTTAATTCTATACATGATGACAAAGAAAGGCATAATCATGACAAATGAAAAATGAAAAATAAACCTTCAAATATCTTCAAGAGTCATTCGGATCTAAAATTTTACACAGAAAGGACCCCCTCTCAGTTGAACCTACCCACTTTCAAAGAGTTTCCGAAACTCCTGCTGGGTTTGAACCCATGAGACACCAATAATGTGGAGAAAGAAATAAGTACATTAGACTCTCGATATTCCGGTGTAATTGAGTGGAGAGGAAGCACAGATAATAGAAATCACGGATAATACCAGAAATCCCTTTATTATATACTTATTGAATTAATGAAAGAAGTCCTTTACTCATTTGTTTTCTCTCTGAGGGCTGTACAGATTGCCGTTACTTTTCATTGTGTTTGTAAAGTGTCGTCCTGCAGGTCAGCACACATTCCTCAGCCTTCAGTGCCTTCCTTGGTTACTGACTGGCTTTATCGCCTGAGATAAGCTCTACCTCCCCTTCTATTTCCCTCTCTCTCTCTCTCTCTCTGAGAGATTGCCGCACTGGGTGGCAATAACAGTAGAATGCACTCAGACGGTGGTGTATTGTTTGTGACATATTTAAATTTAGCCACGGTTGATTCGCCCCCGGTAAATCGAGAGTACTGTATGTAGATTGCTAAACTTTTTTTTTTTTACAAAGCAGTTTCATAAACCATACACAAAGAGTGTCTATATGAGAAAATATAATCTCCAGCTAGTGTGTTATTTTGAAAAATGTTTCCAGTACCAGCTACAATTTACACCATTTAATGTTTCAAATGTATTCCTTGTTCTCATGACTTAAGAGAGACTGAAGTATTTTATAACTGGTTCCAGCCTCAGGGTATCCCCGCCCTAGTATTTTACCTCCAAGAGAAGCAACCTTGGGCCTACATCCTTCTGAACTTCTTGGCCGAGGACCTAGCTATGACCAATTGGCCCACCAGGTATTTATAAATAGTTTGATGTGTTATTACATGTTTGCAATAGATAAAACTAGCAAATCTATGTGCAAATTTCTCAATACTGGGAAGATGAAGCTGGAAAGAAGTGGGGGGGAATTTTTCCATAGATATGTCTGGGGAGAAAAAGGGGGGAGGGGGAGGTGAAAATTTCTCTAGCAAGTTCTCAAGGAATACCTTCTACCCGAATATGGGCTCCATAGCCCCGGTGGTTCCAGAGATGTATCTGGAGGGTGGGGACATAGGGGTACACCTTTTCAACTTCCAGTAAAAATTGTTGTAAGTTTAATAGTGTTTGCAAATCTTCAGGTCAACACATTTATATTAAAGTTCTCATTTATCAATTTAGACCCATAAAATGGGTTGATATTAGGTCTGACAAGAATATACACTTTCATGTTAATGAAATAGATCTGACAATAGAGAAAATGTTTTGTAATTATCTTGTTCGATATTGTAAATCTGTTATCATAAAATGTTCAAATGTTTATTTTTTTAACTATAGCTTTTCGGGGTCATGGCTATACCGACGCATTCCATTCAGTTCGCGATAGAAATTTCTAACCAAATACCTGCTTTATTGTAAGGTATAAAGGATTGTTTCAAAGGGAAATAAACGCTAATAGTCCATGATATCACATCAAAATCAGCATTAATTTGTGTTTACTATAACTCGGCAGTATGTGGAATCCTTCATGTACTACAGATCAGGAAACATTGAACTAGAATTTGTTGAGACACTTCACTAACCTAAATTAAATTCTCCATCCAAACACTGCCTTTTTCAAGATCCATATAACTTGCACACTAGTTAAATTGTAGCAATTCAAGTGTTCATATGTTTTAAATTGTATTTTACTAACATAAAAATTATTAGTAGAAAAAGGAGCAGTTGGGAATCTCTCTGAATTGGATGTTATTTTATTTTTTTGAGTATTTATTGATTTGTTTACTAGCTTGTAAAATAAACATAACAATACAATTCCCACCCCCTACCCCACTATTAATTCACAAATGATAGATTTTCCCGGTCATGTTGGTGAGATTTTTCTAAGCCAGTTCCCATTTCCTTTTATTATTAGCGATTAGTTGTTGGTAGTACATAGTGATGAGGATGAACACAATCGAGTAAAAGTACTCAAGTGACTCAATTGAACAAGAGTAATCAGCTGCACTCGATTCTTCCAGAAATACTTGAGTAAAATTACTCGGTGTCTGTGATTATTTTATTGGCTCTTTTTTCTTTCACTTAAAAACCGAGGGAGAATTGACCTTAGTTGGCTGAAATGTTTACTGCAATATTTCCATACAAATTAATGTGTGTTCCTGTAAATTTCATTTTCAAAGAACAGTTTTAAAAATCTCCCCTCAATGGTTAAAATATTATATGTGCAATTTCATTAGAAATATACTCTGATTCAAAATACACCATCGAAAAGCAAGTAAATTACAATTTCCAACTCTTTTTACTCTGTGATCTGATCTCCACACTCGAAAATATGAAACTTAGTAATTAAACTTTATAAGAAACAAAATAGTTATTACACTCCCCATAATCATTTGAATACAATATACAATATGTTTTAGTAGTCACACAATTATTACAAATAAATGAATGTAAGATATAATTTTATAATGTATTGAAATTCAATAATATATTAATAAGAAAGACCCCCAGTGCTGATTGATCACATGCCTCTCGACCTAAAACAAATCTGGCTCGTAGTTGATACGAATCCAAACATATTATATATAAAACTAAAGTCTTGATCAAAGAAATTATAACTAGAATCTTAATATTTCATTAATCAGCCACGATTATTCACTATGCATATTGTATATTTAGCAAAAAGAATTGTTTATTTTAGTAAAAAAAAAAAAAGCAGCATTTTTATATTAGGGTTGAGTTCCATTACAAGACTCGGATAAACTTCTCAAGTAATACGGTCAAACCAATTGCCGTTGGAAACATATTTGAGTGAATGTTTTGCTCAAAATTACTCAATTTCTTTTACTCTAGTACTAGATTGGTTTAAAAAAGAATCAAGTAAGTACTCATTATCATCATCACTAGTTGTACAACTCTGAGTGATGTCCAGATTATGTGATTTTGTTGTTTTGAACCTTGCACTGATTTAATATTAGTTGGTAAATGTTTTTGAGTTAAATGTCTAGTTGTATTTTATTGGATGTCTTGGCAACTTACTCTTTGTTACTGGGGAATGATTTTGTAAAGGTATACAGTAGGGCCCGCTTTACGGCGTTTCGCTTTAAGACGTTCCGCTGGTACGGCAGTTTCAAATTATAGACATGCTTCACTACTTTCAGCACCTGTCTCACTCTTGCGGCACTTTTCAAGATGTCATCTGCATACTAGTGTGTAAGAGAGAGAAACTTTTGGGTATTTGTCTCTCTCTCTCTTCCACACTTTTAGTAATCATTCATTAATTTTGAATGAATATGAGATATATCAATGTATTTTTAGTTAAATTAAATAAATGTATTAGTTAAAGGTTTGAACATCATTAGTAAGTTCAAAACTCGTGAATTGTGTCTTTAAATAAGTTGATGTAGGCTAATATAGTAAAACTTCCTTCAGGCTAGTATTGAGAACACTCACTGGCAGCATCTGAGTTACATAATGTCTTTGGCCGCCATTTTGTGTCAATAATACAGTCTGTTTACAATATTTGTGCATTCAGCTTTTTAAATTCGTTGGATTATTTTATACAGTACTGGTACTAAATAATATTTTGTACTAGTTACTTTGACTTCTAAGTCTAGATGATAAAAAGAGGGGTTACTTCAAATACCAATCTAGAAATTACTAAACTAAGTGAACAAGATATGCCTTTGGCTGAGATAGGTTGCAAGCTAGGTTTGGCTCTCACTACCGTTAGTACAATCGTGAACGCTAAGAAGAAAGTGTTGAAAGAAATTAAAACCATTATACATTTTACTTTTGTATTGGTTTTTTAGGCCTACTATATCACACTTATGATAGTATAAACCTGTTATTAGGATTTTATATGCATTTAAAGTTTAAAAAAAAGAAGGTTATGTCCCGCTGTACAGCGATTTCCGCTTTACAGTTGGGCCCTACTGTATAGGAAACATAGAGTAAGGTTTTAAGTAAATGACCTTGAAACTAGTTTGAGTCTAATAAATATACCGCACACATTGGCTAGACATTTTGCTTGATAAAAAGCAGATTTTCTAAAAATAACTCATTTTGTGGTAACCAGAATAAGAAACTGACAAATTGCTACATTTGGAGCATCGTGCTATATGGAGCAGAAGCTTGTATTCTTAGTAAGGTGCAAAAGAAACATGTGGAGACAGGGTGACAAATGAAGTCCTAAGAAGAGTGGGTGAGAAGAGAACCATTTTGGATGTGATTCTTCGGGGCAAAGCAAACTGGATCAGACACATCCTTAGGAGGAACTGTCTTCTTCACGACGTCACTGAAGGAAAGGAAGAGGATTCAAATATTGGGTGACTTGAAGGAAAGAATAAACTATTGTGAGCTGGAGGAGGAGGCAGAGGAGGGGACTAAGTTCACTGATATAATGAATAGATCTGTCATAAGACAGAACACATAATGATGATGGTGATGGTGATGGTGACCAGATGGATAGTGTTGAAAGATCTTGAAGGCCTGCCATTTTGTGCTTGTTCTATTTGATTACTCACAAGTGTTTGAGGACACTCAGAATACAGAGCGGTACGCAAGAACAATATTAAGCATGGCTGAAGTACCTACCAGTAAAGCACAAGTAAAGTGAAAGATTCCAAGTCAAGTCTATCACATGCCTTGCTAGAACGTCAGGCCAGCAGTCACGTGATGAAATATCACCAGAGGTGCCACACCCTGGCAGGAAATCAACTGTCTTCTAAAGCAACAAATTTGCTCATAAAGATTTGTTGTTAAAATGGCAGAAAATGAGAAAAATAGTTTCAGTGTGGAAGAGCAAATCTATTTATTGGAACAGATAAAAAAAAT
Organism: Timema podura; assembly: GCA_033556935.1. Taxonomy (NCBI): domain Eukaryota; kingdom Metazoa; phylum Arthropoda; class Insecta; order Phasmatodea; family Timematidae; genus Timema; species Timema podura. The sequence goes on along the minus strand of JAVRXN010000006.1, from coordinate 34,077,686 downwards.
TATGGGTGGGGGAAATATTGGTGTAGAGGGTTGTAACATAAATTTAAGATGCATCAAGAAAACTAATTATTGGTTATCTGGAAAACATTTAGTAAAAGAAGGAGAGTCCAAAAAATGCCTCAAACATACTTATGTTGCATACATTTATGATGATGAAGTCCAGTTTTCTGTTTTAGTGGAGTTAATATTTGAATTTGTTTTTATTATTATTATTATTATTATTATTATTATTATTATTATTATTATTATTATTATTATTATTATTATTATTATTATTATTATTATTGAGGCATACCTATTATTTTATTGTAATTTCTTAAATAAAATAAACATATCCATCCCTTGAATAATATGGCCGAGATAAAGTTTAGTAATATATGTTAGAACCCATGCTGCCAAATATGTAGCAATACAGCCGTGTAAAAGTGTACAAAGCACATCTCCTTACCCTCCCCCCCCCCTCCTCTAACCCCATACCCCCCTCTGAGGTAGTTTAGTGTGTAGGTCGACAGAGCAAAGGGTGGGTGGTCTACATACATAAGCCTGTTTTTGTTTCATAAATGATTTTTTTAAATTATAATTGAAATATCAAATTAGATCATAATTAATAGTAGTATTTGGGGTTTTTTGTTTGTTTTTTCATAGTTTGTCACTAAATTAATCTTTTTATTCGTAATGGTTCAACTATTCCTATTTCTACTGTCTCACAACTCCTAAGAGAGAAAGTATTGTAATGTTGTTTGTCCTTATCTCAGCACAAATCATTTTACTGACCAGTTTTGATCTTGGTACATCCAGTTTTCATAAGGTTCCCCAAAGTTTATTTTAACTTTCCTTCCAACCCTAAAATTAAGGGTAGTTTACTTAAGAGCAAATATATATAGAGAAAAATATTTTCTGAAAATTAGCTGTGACAATTTTGATTGATATTTGTGTTTAGGTACAGTTTAACATTATTAAAACAAAATTGGTGTATCTCATTTTCCCGAGAAACGTAAGTAAATGTAAATTAATTCAACTCTCTGAGATATGAAATAACTCACTATTGCAAAGTTGTAGGAATATTATAAACTAAAAAAAAAAAAATCTAAACCAAATGTTTACGATCTGTAAGAAAAAAAAGTTTTTAATTAACTACTAAAGTTAGTTTCTCCAAACTGGTTTTCCACGCTCCCTACATGCAAATTCGGGTACACTTTCTATGAATATAACCTTACTGATCCCTAAAACCACTAGAGCAAATTTGAAAAACAAAATCTATTCACAAATTCTCTGTTTATTTGACGAAAATTGTAATCTGACCATTTACCTCAGGAACTGAAAGAAAATATTTTGACCAGACTAAATAATATTATATACATAATATAATGTAAATAAAAATATAATATAATATTATATAATAATGTAAATAAAAATATATAAATTTTATGTTACTAAATAAATATTATATATCTATATACATATAAAAATATTTATATTCAAATTTGAAGGCAGCATATAGAACAATTTTCTGCATCAAGAAATATTTTTATTTTAAAAATGTATATTTTTTATAGAATAAATATTATACTTATTGCCTCTACTTCAAAAATTATAAACACTAACTCTAAAAATAAGTATTTGAAATTACACTAAAACATAAAGAAATATACTGCAAGAATAGGTTTTTCACCCAATTTTATAGAAAATATCTATCCATCGATTTTGACCAAATTTGATAGGCTTAAACACAAGTTTTACATTGAAGCATGATCATTTTATAATCTATTTCTCCCTTATCAATCACTTTTGTGTCAGGAACGTTCATAATATACATACATCACTAGTTATTTTATAATTTTTGCTACACACAGTATATAATAATACATCCATTCTACAACTTTATACATTCAAAGTTCTTCATCAAAACTTCTGCAATGAACACACTTAATATTACAATTTTAATTTTAATTTTATTAGGGACCTGTGCTACAATTTTTGGTTGAATCCTGACCACGTGAATTGAGGTGTTTTTCCTAGTGATTGCTCATTTCCTCCACGCAAATGTGGGAACACTTTCTCTTAATTACCGTATTTATTATCTACCCTACTTTATTATTGTAAATTTACGGATAACATCGAAGAATATTAAGAAGTGAATCATTTCTAATATCACAAGAATAAAAAAAAAAGACATGAAAATAATCTTTACACTGCACACTCTTATATATGTTGAGTAACATCCTCCTCTTAGCATTTGTGTTCCCCCCTACCCTTCCTCTCTAAAGCTTACGTTATTTCCAAATCTTTGACTATGGCACGCGAGGGGTGCGAGAAAGTAAAAATTATATATGTGATGAAACTATTTTGTAAAATAATAATTGTCAAAATTAAATATGGACCTGTGTTAATGTTATTAATTTTAAAAGTGTGGTGGTCAAGGCATGTTCAATAGTCCCCCCCAACCCGTTTCATTATCCACCTTTACAATTGATAGCAAAATAGTTTCAAGACATTTATCTATTGTGACAAGTGTATTTCTTGTTCAAATTACCAATAGTCCATAATGATTTAGTTAACCCAGTATTATCAATACCAAATTATACACTCTGTTTACAGATCAGATTACCAAAGGTAGGGCCAAAGTGTTTGATTGGTACACCAAAATGAGCCGAGCCCGCATGGGTTTTACGTCGATGTACTAATTAAGTTAATGTGTTAGAGAAGGGTTGCTTTTAGATGATATACACTTACATTTGCGTGGAGGGTGAGTGGAAAACATTTTAGGAATAATAACCTCATAGCACCAAACTGGGATCGAACACCGATCCCCATCCTCGACAGTCCAGTTTTTTTTGCAAGAGTAGTGCCTTAGATCATGCGGTCACCAAAGAGGGTCCCGTAATTATATTAATTATTACGCACATGATTTGAAATTAATTGATGAATTCTAAACTACAGTATTAAAAATTGTATTTTTCATGCAGAAACAATAATAAATTCACAACACCTTTTTTAAATCCAATTCACAAGAGCAGAACATTTATTTTCTTTCGTCTGGTTGAGAGATAAAGTAGTTTTTTATTTTATTTTATTCGATCTCTTTTTACAGAAACGGCTTCCATTGCAAAACATTTCGTATTCACACAACTGATTTCATAAATGAACGCAGTCGAGTTGATATTTTTCCTGAGAACACCTGCTAGTCACAGTGCAACGCTTGGCATCACTGCCTTGAGTTTTCTCGAGAGGTTCATTTTGTTCAATCTTACACCGATAGGTCACAGGATACTGCACCACAACACTTTTTTGAATCAAAATAAAACTGTACCTCTTTATTTTATTTTAGAACAATATGTATGCTGAAAAATGAAAGGATAATTATTCTCAATCATATTTACTCGGTTTATACTTTGTCTGCAGATTTAAAAAAACAAAACACTAAACCAAGAAAATACGATCATGCAAAAATTATTCAAACAAAGCTGCTTACAAATATTTAACTTTTAACTGGTGTTAAATTGTACTAAATGATAGAGAAATGTGTTTATTGTAATACAATGAAAACCGTTTTATTCTAAGTCTTCCCACATTTCAATGACAAGCCCAGTTTGTTTCATGCAGTGAGCTTTAAATTATTTTTTAAAACTTAAATTTAAGTTGGTTGGGTGGATATGAATAAACTATAAACCATGTAAGTAAATTGATCTGTACAGTAGTAAAAATCTGATTAAAATATATATAATAGTTTTCTTAGTAATCGCGTACAGAGAAATCGTCTTAGAAACCGGCCGCGCTCATCTCTCATGGTTATCCATCCCCTTAATTAGTACAAAGGAGTATAATCTGAACAATTAGTAAGACACTGAAAAGAAAAGTATCTATCACATATTCTCTGGTTCTGCAAATACTTGGTGGACGCTTGAAAATTCTTGTATTCTGTACTTTACCCACATAACGTTATTGCAAACTATCTATTGTTGATATTTCCTCCACTTACCTTCCTCGAAAAGAAATCCACCAAACAGTAAAAACTACTAGTAACTGTAAATACTTTGACAGACTTACTAACTAAAATTCTTTGTTTAGAAATGAACTCTTGCTGAATTTTAAGTTTCTGCCACTTGCCTGTGAAGTTTGTGAACTTCTGTGGTATTATTTTTATTGTAAACCTAATATCTAAAATTATCTGGTGAACTTTAATCAAGCTTGTTATATAATTTATAACACATTTTAATTGCAAGTATATTTTGTAGTTAATTTAACGTATTGATTGTTTCAGTTATCTACTCAGGCTGCTCATGAGCAACTTCAGCGGCAGATGTTACTGGAGGGACAGAGGTTCCCCCATCCCTCCTTGGTCGCCCAGCATGAAGAGTACATAAGGTATTATTTACTGTAGAATGTGGAGGACCTTCAAGATGTTAACAGAACATCATCTCACTTATGTTTGTTAAATCCTGTTTTACAGACAACAACGCGAGCGTGAAATGAAAGTCCGTGCTCTGGAAGAAGCAGCGAGAGGATCAAGACCTTAGGAAGAACTCACGGAAACTTACAATTAAGATAGTTATAAGATGGTAAAAACATTGGAAACTTCTGTGTAACTGTATTTTTTAAATAATAAATATTTTTATTGTAAAGATAACTTTGTTTTAAATTAGAAAACTCATTTTTAAAACCAATCGTGTACTTGTCTGTGGTGCTGGTAGTGTGAATCAACCCACAGGGCTAATGGGAAAAGAGAAAGAAAAACTGTTCCTTTTAATTTTTCTCGACCCCTCAGAGATCTTCAGTTTTTTTTTTTTTCAACCACAATACTTTATCTCGGAGGATTCTTCTTTCCAAAAACATTAAAACCTACTAATTATATTTCCATTGTATGAAGGTGATAGAACTGAATGTAGTAGATTTGAAAGAAGCAAAGAGCGTAAAGTATCTGGATAGTGTGATTGAGTCAAAGGGTGCAGCAGAGAAGAGAGAGTGAGACGAGGGCAGCAGAGAGAAGTTTTCTACAGGTGTGTAAGAGACCTACTGTGGAAAATAGAACACTTCATACCCATACTGACGTATGCAGTGAAAACGGGGATAAAAGAGAAACAAGGATTAGGAACTAAGATGTAAGGTCAGAGTTAGGGTACAAGGGGTACATGACACATGACATGGACACGTATGAGGATGGAAGGGGAGATTAATGGATATGAAGTATGTAGGAAAGAGACCACAAGGATGACCAAGGAACAGATAGCAGCAAGTATGTAAGTATGAGTAGCAGAGGGGAAGAGAGTGCAGGAGGAAGGACAGAGGGAGATGGAGGCATTTTACTTTTCATTACACTTATTGCATCGTTCAGAGTATCCACATTTAAAAAAAGTTCATCCATACAAATAATAAAATAAAGTTAGGCTTTTTTATTCTACATATTTCAATAAATGAATATAAAATCATGTTTATTAACAGCCCAGTACTATCAAGAGCTTTATATCTCTCTGAGTTGCCCTGTTTGGACACTACCTTGAGAATCATCTTCCTTCCTATTGAATCGACCTTCAAGCCTCTCTGCAAACATCTCCTGTTTACCTTCCCCTCAACTGATCCTCCCCACCCACACACCCAACAACTTTTATTTTCTACACAAAGTCACTCATAGCTTGAAGATATTGATGTAGTCAGTTCAAGTCAAGTGTGAGAGAGAGAGAGAGAGTGTTTACTTATATCTTCATCCCCCTTTAACTGGGCCGTTCCAATTTGGACCAAAACGAAAGTGCTGCAGTCTCTTGAAAAAAGTTTGTCATTAGTAGTCTGTGCACAGCTTTAAAAATGTTATGCAAAAAGTATAAAATAAAGAGTTTGACCTTTGATAGCTTGTGAACTATATTGATTTGAAATCATTGAAACGCTATTGATCGCTTGTAATTAATTATACACTTGTTAAAATTATGCAGTAAAATGTTCATAGTCATATGAAGCTTAATCTAATAGTTATGATTGGTTAGAGTGCGACAAGGTAGAAATAGAAACAAAAAAGTATACTACACCTTTATTCATTTTTACTATTCTATGTAAATAAAAATATTTAAAATGTTACTACATTAAAAACACCAGAAACGAAAAAAATGTAATTGTTTCTAGTTTTTTAGGAGATTAAATAGATGTTTATTTTCAGTTTAGGTAGGATTGTAAAGTGCGTCTAAGGTATTGAGTTTCAATCCCAAATATTTAAGTAAAGTATGAAATTATTATCTTTGAATAACATAGCTATAAATAAAATAATATACACTAGCTTGCCAGAGCAAAGACTGTTGCTATGCCTTACACATAACCAAAACTACACTTTCTATACTTTTTAATGTAGTTATTATCGGATGATTTGAATGAAAGAAAAATTCTGGGAGCCAGAGGTAGAGGACACGGTGCATTGGCAGTCAAAAGGAAGAGACCTGTCTTATGACAGAACACTAATAATAACTGTTATAGCTAATGAGTAGTGTTATTAGACATAATTTAAAAACTAACAAATTCAAGAGGTATAAATAATTGAGACAAATAAAAATTGTTTTAGTTGTAATAGCAAATTAATAAATATTATAATATAAAACATTTTTATTAAATTAGAATAAAATGGCTTAAGTAAGAATTATTTCATACGCATATTGAATCTTGAATAAATCATAAAATCGCTGCCCTTTATCAGCGGTTCCCAATGAGTGCTCGACGAAACATCTGCAAGTGTTGCGCAAAGAGATTGTATATATAAATAAATAAAATAAATGTGACACGATCTCAAAACTGTGAATTTGTGTGGCCATGAACTGTATATAGGTAAGTATTGAATATAAATTATTTGGCTCTTGCAGCATACTGTGAAGCAGTGTACATATTAATTACACTGGTCAACAAAGGTTTTGCCCCAGAGAAGATAAAGGGTGATCCAAATGTAATTTTATCCACTGATTCCAAAACTGGTCTTAGAATTTTCCTATCACATATAGTTTTAAAGTGTTATTCCCACTTTAAGCTTATAAAATGCAGGAATGGTTAGCAATCGCAGTTAAGTTGACAGAACGGCCCCCCTATCCACCGCTCTATGTCAAACCCTTCAAACCTCTATTTTCAACACCAAGCTTTTCGAGGCCATGTATTGCTTATTGTCTAAGTCAGCTCAGCACTCCTGGGAAGTTGGTGGTCAATTTTTTCTCTAAACATCTAATGCTGTGTGTTTCTTTATTATAAACTGTTACCTATGTAGTTCATGTTGTTTGTGTAGCTCAGTATACATTTTATAGTGTTTATAGTACCAATTGGCAAAATGCCTAGAAATTGTGCCAATCATCCGGACTCTTTTTGCTACATTTGTGGTGAGGTAACATTAAAAAATTGCAAACGTGGTTTTACTCCACTGACTAAGAAGTGCTTTAAGTTTACTTTGGATGCAAAATCATTGACCAATTTGTTTTGTGGTGTCACTTGCGTCCAACTCCTCGCTAGTTGGTCAAAGGGTTCTCAGCACATGAATTTTTCTGTTCCAGTGATTTGGTGGAAACCAAAAGATCATTCTACAGATTGTTAAAAACATTTCAGGTTTTAGTTTTAAATCAGAGCACACTGTGACATATCTTTATTTACCATCTGCCACGAGGCCTGCACCTCACAGTGAACAGCTGCCTGTGCCAAACCCTCCAGAAAAGTCCACACTAGGTGATGATGAAAAGGAGGAAGAGCCTGTAGTGCATAGTGATAGTGATGTAAGGTTTGAAACGCATGTACTCGCTCAAGGTGAGCTCACTTATCTTGTCTGAGATTTGAACCTATTTAAAAGGCAAGCTGAATTGTTAAAGAATCCAGATTGAAAGGCTATAATCTCCTCTACAGAGAAACAAAAGTATGTGTTTTTAGAGAAAGGCATACTGAATTAAGGATTTCTTTTCTCTTGAAGAATGAATTGTAGCGTAGAAATAAGAAAGGGGCTAAGTTCCAAAATCACAATCTAGAGTTATTGTAATAAAACTGCTGCAAGTACATATTTTCTGTTATACACAATTTAATATTATATTTTAACAATACATCACATTAAATTTAAATCAAAGAATAACTATTTTTTTAAAGATATTAAAAAAAGAATAAATTGAAAAGCGCTAAGTAATGTACAAAAGGGATATGTACCAAATCTTAGAGATCATTCTGACACTTTTCCTAAAATAAAAATCACTCCATAAAGATTTATTTTCAGTTGCTAAACATTGCCAAACCTAATTTATTTAGCATGAGAACAAATTGAAACACAAAAAAGTATCTCTCTATATCATGTTCAAATTAAATTTAAGCATAAGGATTATTTAAAAAAAATAACAATAAGATAAGTAATATCATCAATAAGATACAAATGTGCTATATACTAAACCTTAAAAATCATATTGACACTTTTTCTAACATTAAAACACTATTAAAGATATTTTTCAGTTGTCAAGCATTGCCAATCCAAAGTTATTTAGCATCGGAACAAAATTACACATAGAAAGGTCTCTTTTCAGCAGGTAAGTAGTCAACCATAGCCATCAAATCATTATTTTACTCAGCGGTTATTTTGTTTGGTTTATTTATGGAAACAAACTGAGCATTTTGAATGTCTGCTATAGATTTTCCTTTCTTCAGTACACATATTTGCTTCCAATCTTCTGCTTCGTCGAATGTTCCTTTCACTAGTACTACACCAGGAAATTTGGCATCAACGTGTAACCCAGCTGCTTGGATATCCAAGAAATAGTTTTCCTCCATATTCACCACTGTAAAAGGCCGGATTTTCTTTGCAGAAATCATAACTTCTTTTAGGTCAGAGGGAACAAATGCTTTCATAACATGTTTATGTTTTTCTATTAATGCAAATTCCCTGTCACACTGTGTCCACTCACTAAAAACTTGTGTTCAAGAATGTTAAATAAGCCAACTGAAATAAGAAATAGATACCCAAAGATTATCATTCGATTCTTGTTCTGTCCTGTACAGTTATCACTCCACACTAATAGATGTTTCTTGTGTGTAATTCCCGTATTTAACACTCTTAAAAGACAGGACGCAATTTCATTACCTCCTCTGTTTGCAAGTCCCTCATACCACAAACACATGGATGAGTTTATGTTGTCGCTAAAGCTAATGCAAAAGTTGAAGCAACTTAGTTATCTCCTGTAAAACATTTCCAAGTGTGTTAATGTAGTCACAAAAATAACTTGTTGCAAGTCCATTGAAATGCAACGTGCTTTACCACTTGATATCTGGGAAGCAGCAGCATCGTTCTTCATACAATTTGTGGCTTTTTCTGCTTTCCTGTGGTAGAGTTTAAGAGAAGTTTTGCTTCCAGGACTACCGTTTCAAGGCTGACGGAATGATAAGCTTGGAAAATATTTCAGAAAGATTTTACTGTAAAATCTATAGCTCACTGTCTTGTTGGGAAATTTTTCATTGAAAGCACCGTGGAGCCTACTAACATTCAGATACTCTTTACTAGATGTAGCTCAAGTGTGGTGACTCTCGTCCATGGTATTGACTGCACATGTTCCTTTATTCTCACCACATCTTCGTCTGTATACTTTGAAGCGTTGTATGCCTTCCTGTTGTCAATGTAGGTTGTTGATCCAGATTTCTTATGTTTTATTAAAACTTCTATTTGTTTCTTAATAGCAAAAATATGCATGAATGTGTTTCGGCAAACTTGAACTACATCTCCTTTTCCATTAGAAACACAGAATGATGGCGTGGATTGGCGTCGGCTCTGAGAAGGGTCATCATATTTACCATGTCGCCGCCTCTGAACATTTTTTATTGTTATAAGTCCCATTAAATACGTTCCTTGTGTATGCCTGTCTTGTTTGTAAAAGTTTTCAAAAATTGGTAGCTTTATAGTGCTGTCGAGATCTTCACATTTGAAGATGTATTTGCATATTCTCTAAAACCAATAATGAAAACATTTTCACTTAAACATCGAAAATAAATAAAATTATAGCAAGCAAGCTAGGTAACTGACATAAGATTGACTACGGTATATAGGTATGTTGCATAGTCCTGTTTGGATGTAAGCCAATTTGCAATGTGAAAATCACAAAGTATTTACCTCAGATGAAGGTGGTGATTTTGCAGGTACTTTCTTAATCTTGTATGTGAAGCATGGTAAAAACAGTTAATTTTATATTACTAATATTCATGTTAAAACAAAAGAGAATTGATATGTAGATTCACTAGCCCTTTCTATTGAGAATTACAAGTATTAGGATGTATTCTAGTCATGTAACATAACCCCTTTATTATTAAAATCAGCCTGGAGTTACCACCTACCCTATCTTTTGGGAGAAATAGTTGCTACTATACATTTTATGGCACTTAGCGCTTTTCAAAGGTTGTTGGAAATGGCATTTACCACCTTTTTATGGAATAAAATAAAATAATACTTTTTGGCACTTAACCCCTTTTTTATTTCCACGCTACAATATTCATAATCTTAAAACCCTAGCATTGCTCACTTTCTAATCGTTTGACTTAACTCAAATAAATATTTAGAGATTTTGGCTCAATTTACTGTAGTAATGTTTTGTATTTTTTGTTTAATAAAGAGACTACACTTGTTTAGTATTACTTGCAGACTTTCCTGAGTGTTGCACAACCTTCGACAGATTAACATTTGATGATTGTAATAATTTTGAGATAGAATCCACTGGCAGCAATATACTCGAAAGAATTATAAGAAAATACATTTTTATAGCTTATAAATTTTTGTCTGAATACTTTTGCACTTTAAATTTCCTAATTTTTATTGTCAGTTGAATTATTTGATTTAATGTATGAAATGATGAACTTTGATGGAGCACATTAATTTTTAACTGTTATTTTTTAAGTCTATGAAAGTGATTAGAAAAAAGTGCACAAGGTTTTAGACTAATTCAAATAACATTTTGATTTCAAGTGACATAGGTATAGGGTTAAGTATTAAATTAACATTGTGTAAGGCACAATGAACATATTTAGCATTTTTATATTTTGCTTTGCACTCACATTATATTTCACTCTATGGCTATATTAAGTAGGTACACATTTTAAACATCCAGGGCACAATGTTTTTAAATTATCTTACAGAGGTTTTGTAGTTCCTTCTGCTGAGTGATTTCTTTTTAAAGAAAATGTGAGACATCAAACCAATAAGGTTTTTTTTACTTATATCTTGACTGATGTCAGAAATGATGGGCAAAATAGATATTTTGTTATATAACTGCATATTTACAACTTAACATTCATTTATAGTATTTTAAAAATATAATTTTATATTTAAAAATATTAAATCTTTTTTATTATTTTTCTAACAGTATAGGGTGACCTGGTGGTCTAGGGGTAAGGTGTCCAGGGTTCAATCCTTGGTCCCGGTACAGATCCTTCACCTCTGACAAGATGTGTATTAATCACAACTTGGGAATGTGTGGAATGCCAGGCCTCCACCGTGGTTCGGATCCCACGTTAAACTGTAGGTCCTCCATTTCACCTCACAATCACCCTACCATTACACATTAGCGTAAGTGCGTATAACCCGAACGGGTAGTAAGACGCGGTGCTAATATTAATAATAAGCTAATAGTAGTTTTAAGACTAGATCATACAAAAACAAATTTAACAGCAATACGGCTTGGTATGAAGACTTTCGTCATGATCTCTGGAAGGAAGATTACACAAAAGCAAAGGTTAGATTTGCATGAATAACCATTTTCAAGAACTTTTGCTCAACTATTTATTCACCAAATGTTGCTTGCTTCCTACAAAATAGATTTATAAAAATTCAACATAATGCTTCATGATGAATTGTTTCTGTTTAACAATGGCGGAGATGGCAAAAAGGGAAATCAATAAAATATGGAACCTGTAAATTCGACAGAAGAGGAATTGGTCGTTGAAGAAAAGAGATTTTAAGATGGAGATAATGAAAGATTATTCAAGAAAATGTGGGGCATAAATCCATGACCGAAGGGAAAACCGTTCATGAAGAAATCGGGGAAACATCAACAGGTCTGTAAAGGTAAAACAGCATGGGAAGAGTGGGAAACCGAAGAACAGGAAAGAAAAAATGACTTGCGGATTCTATCACGTCAGATTAACTCACCAAATAGTTACTATGACAACACTACAGTTGAACGGTGATTCTAATGAGGACCCTCATTTTTGCCATTTTTTCTCAATTGCTTCTGAATATTCAGTCATTCATCTGATGAAGGAAATTCCTCTCTAACTGTACGCAAAGACATCAAATATATCTCTGAACCTCAGGATGGAAACGGCAAGTCGAAAAAGAATAAATCCCGAGATGCTAAACCAAATGAGTGGGGGAAAAAAAGCCAGTATTCTCTGGAATTCTGGGAAACTGTATGTTTAAGCATAAAAAAAAGATGCATCCCCCTTGTGGCAAAAAGTGTCAGCTTAAATGTTCAGCGAAAATACAAGATGCCCAAAGAACCGTGTTTAAAAAATACTGAGGACTCAATCTGGCTTGGACTAGCTTATTGGCCCTCAGGCCGGTGTGCCCTCAAGTTTCTTGAGTTTGTGGCCTCGGTCTAGACTCCACCTCCCTCTTGGTGAAAAAAAAATTGATATGATGAAAATAACAAATTTATATTTAAAATTGTATTCAAATAATCAAGACAATGAAGGTGAAATTAAATTTGAGTGAGTATAGATTTAGGTGTTGGGGGATGTTCAGCAACAAGGGGCAATCAGTGCTCAGCGACAAGGGGCAATCAGTGCTCAGCGACAGGGGGTAATCAGTGCTCAGCGACAAGGGGCAATCACTGCTCAGCGACAAGGGGCAATCAGTGCTCAGCGATAAGGGGCAATCAGTGCTCAGCGACAAGGGGCAATCAGTGCTCAGCGACAAGGGGCAATCACTGCTCAGCGACAAGGGGCAATCAGTGCTCAGCGACAAGGGGCAATCACTGCTCAGCGACAAGGGGCAATCAGTGCTCAGCGACAAGGGGCAATCACTGCTCAGCGACAAGGGGCAATCACTGCTCAGCGACAAGGGGCAATCACTGCTCAGCGACAAGGGGCAATCACTGCTCAGCGACAAGGGGCAATCACTGCTCAGCGACAAGGGGCAATCAGTGCTCAGCGACAAGGGGCAATCAGTGCTCAGCGACAAGGGGCAATCAGTGCTCAGCAACAGCGGGAGAGAAGGCTGTTTAGTTGTTTTTGCACCTTGAGTGATAGCGTTTGGTGTTGATTTTATGCATGTGTAATTTCTCTGGCCACTATGTAATTTTTCATTACTGAAGTTAGAATTAAGAAAATTAAAGTTATTAGACAACAATAACTATTGCTCAATTATTAAGTTTGGTTAGTAGGCCTTCAAGTTCATACCCACATAACTTTACTGAGACCGTAACACAACTACCTGCCTGGAATAAGTTTTGATCACAACTCTCTCTCTCTCCTTCCCCCCCCCCCTCCCCCCCAAGACAAACCCAGTTTTCTCAAGACAAATGTTGTTGAGGTTGAGACAGACTATATTTGAATAGTCCAAGGATCCTTGCCACAGATATAGAGTATAATACAGTAGGACCTCCATATATCGAATTTATGTATAAAGAAAGTTCTCTATATATCGAATTTATTTCAAGACGAATCAGGAATTACCCCCTGTAATGAAGATGGTATAAGAAAAACCAGTGAAAAAAATAGAATGGTGATGTCTCAAGAGAAAGAAGGAAATGTTTGTTCAAGGTCATTGCGAAGCCGATGGGTCGTCTACAGGGGTGGTATTGTCTCCAACACTCATCACTTACTTACTTTCTAAATATCGATTTTTTTATGGAACCATCGGCTTCGATATATGAAGGCCCGACTGTATCTTGGACAATTTTTCCATTGCTAGATTTTTTATGAAATAAAATTCACTTATCCCATACATTTTTCTTTATTGGCCTACTATATATTTTTTAAATAACCTATGAAATTCACAATATTCGACATTGCCTTGAATCACAAAGGGAAAACCAAAATAATTTTATTTTGGAAGTCCTTGCAATAACCATTAATATTGATTATTAATGAATATTATTGGTTCTATCAGCACTCCTATAGTTATTTTGCAATAAAAAAGTAAACGTTTTTGAGTTCATCATAGTATTTTATGCCCTATGAAAATCCAAGGTCTGCACCATTTTGGAGAGCCCAGTCCTAACCTGGTTTTCCCTCAATAATGTAACAAGACAGTATGATTTCATTTTGAAGAGTATGAGCAGTAATGCTAAAATTTAAATGATTGCATAAATTTTAATAAGTAATTTAATTTTCCACTGACATTTTTCTAATAAAATATTTTTTATTGATTTATAAAACTATCCTTCATACTTTTTCACATTTTTTATTTATTTTTTGTATTTTATAAATTTCCCACTTAATTAAAATAAAATTAGAATAAAAGAGTTTATTTTTTTATTTACCATTTACATATTTTTTATTTGTTTCTAGTAATTACAAATTAAAAACACATTTTGTTGCTAAAATGAAAAAGTGACATATCTAATTTTTTAATTTTTTTAATGACAGGCTACCATGACTTCCATGGTAGAAAAAAATCAACAACTTTTTCTATGTACATTTCTGTGTAATATTATACTAAGCATTTTTCCCAGTTAAATTTGTTTCTCAACATATTATACCTGCATTTATTAATGATAAGTGCAATTTATTTAGTTTTTTCGATTTTTCGAACAATTGAATTTTTTTTAGTCGTGTCACTTTTCCAAGTGATGTTCGTTGTATTGTACTGCTAGGGCATCACTGACACAACATCCCAACAATAGCTTTATTCTATTTGGGAAATTTATTGGAGAGAGGGAGTTAACATAATAAGCTGCCCTGTTGAACACTAACACCGGAGCTCATGTGCCACGACCCCCCCTCCCTAGCACACAATCCCACGGACTAAAAACAAATATGATTCAACTGTTTGCTCATGAAGGAAGAACATGTGATGGCAGGCCTAGTCTTTGTTTCCGCTATCTGGACTGTTCTAGCGCTTTCGACTAGTTCCCAGTGTTGTTCTGTCTCCTTCCTTCAGCTCCATTTTCCCTTTTCTGTGGGCATGTCATGGTTACATGCTTGGTTTATATTGTGGTGGTTCGTTGTATCGTCACTCATTGTATCACTGGCTTACTGAGGTGAGAGTGCCAAATTAAGCTTAGACTTAATTACATTCATCAAAATTCTTTTTCGACTTAAAATGGGGAAATCTCGTCAAAATTATTGGTTCAGACTTATAAACTTTGATTGTTAACTTTGAGATGGGTTTCTTTGGGGTTGCAACGTGGTTAATTTGTAACCACGATTTATTTTTATTCAATTGTTTGAGAAATCAAATCTTTATTCATAAATGAATCTTTCTTTCTACTTTAGCTTTGAGTCGCGCTCTTGCCTCCTTTCAGTTTAATCGTTTACATCATTATCAAATGGGGATATTTTGGGGATATTGAATTTAGTTGCATTTTTTTCTTTTAGTATTATGTGAGGAGCACTCACTTGTATGTAACTATGGTTACCTTGGCTGCCTTAAGCGGTGCAAAGGGAAGATGGCCGTCGTAGATTTATGCGGGTTTCGTATGAGTCTATCTCTATGGGATATATTGCTAGACGGGGTACTTAATTCAACTTTGACTCTATTTGATGTTTATTGCGTGCTAACCTATCTGTGGTAGTGAGGCATTTTCTTGTTATTGAACTTTATTTCACGCTACTCAATTACGTCGTAAGACAGAACATTAGCGCAGGAGACGGGCATACATGACTTTGAATTTATTATGTGATTTGGGGATCCTTGTCATTACTGTTCCCGGGGTATTTACGCTATTATTGGCGGGCTTGATTAATATTATTGTCTTTACCTTATAGTGCTCTGGGAAATGTATATTGAACTAGTGTATATTTATGGGGACGCCTTATTCTATATTAATGTCTTCCACTTTGGTATATTTTCATATTAATGGAGTAATATGTATACATTAAAGTCTTCCACTTTAAACTCTAGAGTAATATGTTTATATTAAAGTTTTCTCCTTTATATTCTAGTCAATTTCATATTAATGGAGTAAAATGTTTATATTAAAGTTTTCCACTTTATATTCTAGTCAATTTCATATTAATGGAGTAAAATGTTTATATTAAAGTTTTCCACTTTATATTCTAGTCAATTTCATATTAATCGTCTATTAGTCTATTTCCATATTTGCGGAACGTTATGTTTAAATTAAAGTCTCTTACTTAGACTTACTCTAGTTGTTTGGTATCTTTTGAAATTTTATGTTTAACTACAAAGTCTTCAACTTGACTCGCTTTAAGCGATATTACTGCATTTGTAATTTTTATTGTATATCATCCATTTCTCTTATGACAAATAAAATATATATTATTATTCTCTTGTAACTCCTTGATTGTTATTTCTCACGCTTCCACGCAAGTAAAGGTAGTTACAAATGAAATACATTTTGATATATATAAAAAGGTTGTTTTGTTTCGGAGAACCAATAATTACAAAAGACATATTTCCAGCTTGCTGGTTTATTAACTATAGTTTTCAAGTCACACATAAAAACCAGTCTACAATAAACAATCATATTACTCTCCTTGGTAACAGAACAAAAAAAAACAAATAAAGAGGATCAGTCTCCCCAACTTAACATAATAAAAACACACGGATACTGTATTTTGTACAGCCCACGAAATCCAGCTTGTAGCAGTTGAAACAAACATAGCTGCTTGAAGCTCACTCCGCCAAGTGGTGATCATGAGAACTATCACATTCTCATGACAGACAGCTGATCCGAACAAGGTGGTTCTCTGACATCTAATAATGCTTAGAGTTAAAGTGGGCACCTGCCCACTTAAAGTTAGTTAATAAGTCAATCAATATGTTATGTCCAGCTTTTCATATATAATATAAACACAGTACATTACGTGGTGGACTAGACCACACAGCAAAACAACACTATTAAACCTTTTAATACTAGAAACTCCTTAGATAGGAAGACATATCATTCAGTATGAATAGAAGAAGTTACTATAAAATAGAAATTGTAACCCACTAGAAGAGTTACAAATTAGAAAGTTCAGACCCTCAATGGAAGCACAGCTAGAGTAATGTCTAGTCCATGAGACACAAAGTTTAATAAACCAAGCTCATCTTTAAGGAAGTATGGTTACAACCATGTAAATTACGTAGATAAATTTAGAAACTCGACTCCAAGAGTCTTAAGGCTATTCGACCATAAAAATTGTATTGCAATATTTTAACAAGAGTATTATAATATGTAAAAAGTTATTGAATGATTTCAAAATATTACAGGTCACGAGTTATAAGGGGTCAAACTTGCTATTTTATGCTTTTTATATGCATGGTGGCCACAGAAATTCCTTTTTCAAATTCCCTGACTTTTCTCTGGTCATGTTTTACCCGTTTATTTAACTGTTGGCCACTAAGCATAGATCAATCTTCAATGTTTGAACTGATATTAATTGTCTGTGACCTGCATCGGTGAGCATGTTGACACAGGTGTCAGTCCCAGTGATGGGGAGGTCCAGGCTCAAATGCACATAATTTGTTAAGATTAACAAGGAATGAATCAGAACAGTGAGATATACAATATTGTTGTTGTTTTAGTTTTTTGTTCATTACTCATGCAAGTGAATACATAATTATATACTTGATTGGATATTTTCTCGTGAATTTGATTGAACCCTCTCGTTTCACCTGAACCTAAATAAAGTTTACATACATGTGCATTAGATGACCTTGGTTCAGGTTAAAAAGATAATCAAAGCAACACACTATGTCTAAAGGTTATTATTAGTTCACTTTATCTGTGATTGCCATAATATACAATAATGGAAATGAGTTAACAAAAAGAATATTAATGTTTCTTTTGTTTTGATAAAATAATGATAATGCCTAATTTTCCATGTTTCATGGTCAAATTCCCTGACTATTCCAGGTTTGTGGTGTACATGTCATTGTAAAGGTAAAGTAGTTAATATATGAGCAGCCGATATGCAAAACCCGTTAAATCCATAATTTGTCAAAATTGAGATATTGGTATCCATGGATACATTGGTTTTCCTTCTTTTAATTTAACATGGTTTTGTGTTCCAAAACTAGCTACAAATACCTTAAAAATTAAAGAGAAAAGTGGGACCATTGGCAAAACCTGTTAAATTGTTGTAGCTTACAGACTCAAGACCTGTTAAAATCATCCTCATGTTTATATTTGCAAAAGCCTTTATATCTGATTAAAACCGCATGGCCGTTTGAATAAACAAATGCAAAACCAGCTAATTTTTGTTCAGTTGATCTGATGGACCTATTTTCATTTATTTTTATTACAAAATTAATGTTATAGTGGTTAATAATTAAAGTTTAATGTTGGCTGTATTGCGTTTTTTAGAATTAACTTGGAAAATAGCAGCTGTTGCTATAAAACTATGAGGGAACATTACTTTTTCCTAACCTAGGCTTGCAGTAGCTTTCACACTATAAAGTGTTCAGAGAGAAAAAACAGAAACTGGAAGTAGAACTCAAAGTACACAAGAAAAGGGCTGATATATTTTATGAAAACTACGTGAGGGAAATTACCATGAGACAGTTATCAGCTATGATTGTCAGAAGAACTTTATATTGCCAAAAATACCCCTCCGGGAGGCTTATTACCGACGTCAATTCTACTTGTACAAATTTATCATTTGTGAGGGTATTTCAACAATTAATCAAAACAAAGAAAACACTTTTTGCTGTGTATGGACAGAAAATCAGTTTTCTAAAGGATCTGTGCAAATCGCATCCGCATTACTTCACAGGTTGTCCGGTTTAGATCTTGATGGAATCACCATAGTCCGTCTGTTTTCTGACGGCTGTAGTGGACAGAATAAAAATAAGACTGTTATATACATGCTTTCATACTGGTTGCTACTAGAGGCTCCCCCACAAGTAAAGGAAGTTGTGATATGCTTCCCGATCGTGGGCCATTCTTTTATCCCGCCCGATTGGGTATTTGGCAATTTTGAACAAGGCCAAAAGTGTAATTGTCAATCTGGAGGAATATCTGCAGGTTTTTGACAAGTTTTCAACTGTATTTCACCTAGGTACAGATTGTAAAGTGAGCGATTGGAAACTTGCTTCAGATGAAGTGTTTAAAAAGCAAGCTCAATGGCATTTTCACTTTCAAAAAGCCAAAAAGATTGTTTTTAAACGAAGTAAAACTGTAAAAACTATCCTGGTTCAGGGTAAACTATTTTATAATTTTGAAATTAGTGAGGCTAAAACGCTGTGCAAACAAGAAAAGACTTTTCGAAACACTCAGCTTACTGAGGTACAAAAAGGAGTGACTTTGAAGCCTCCTAAAATCACAGACATTAAACGTCTTCTTACACTTCACTTTGGTGAGGAGTGGTATGAAAAACCAAGACTTCAATTTTACAATAACGTTTTTGCTGAGCAAATGAAACCTGTTCATTTTATGCCAGGAAATTTGGAAGAAGAAGAGATGGATTTTGAATTGATAGAAAATGATGCTCTTGAGGAGATTCATTAATTTGTTTTGTGTTGGACTTTTGCGCATTTTTTCTTTCAAGGGTGGACCTTATAACAATGGAAACTAATATTCCTTCATGACCTATAATTTTTCTATGTATTAATAAAGTCTTTTATTCTAAGAAAAATCCTTTTTTTATTTAAATTTGTATTTAAAAACCCTATTTTCATGGATATAACAGGTCTTGGACCTTGATTCTAAAAGCAAATGGCCAACCATACAGACGCAAAACATGTTATTTGCCCTTTACAGATGCAAAACCTGTTAAATCCAAACTTAAAATTAAAATAATTACATTTTTATGGAGTAATATTATACAGCTTTTGTTTGTTAAACATAATAATTTTTCTTTAATTGTTGCTAAAAGTTTCTATAATTTATCATTGCCAGGATGGTTGTTATAAGTTTTTTGCTATTACCCAAAAATTCTTTCAATTGGAGTTAACGGGTTTTGCATATTGGCTACTCATATTGGGCTCAAATTTATTCTAGCTAGATATGCATATGAGGTGTACATATAGACATATTCATAATATAATTTTATTAATATCCATTATAATTGTAGTAAGAAGAATATGTAAACTATTAATATAAGAAACACATTTAAATATTAAGTACAATTAAGAATTGATAGGTATAAACAACTTTCGTGAAATAATCAAGATAAAAAATTGATAGTGTGTAAGACTTCTTTTATCTAAAAGTAAAAATATTAATTCACTAAAGTTAAAAGTCAATTACTAAATAAGTATTATAACAGATAAATACTAAATTTGTGAGAAGTCAATGTATTATATAATTTGCTAAGATTTGTATACAATTTTATAAGTTGGTAAGAGAACAAATGTCATTTGATAGTCAAGATTTTTATAGAACTTTAATGAATTAATTTTTTTACTTTTAAATAAAAAAAATTCTTACACTCTATCAATTCTTTATCTTGATTATTTCACTAAAGTTGTTATACCTATCAATTCTTAATTTTATTTAAGATTTAAATGTGTTCCTCATATTAATATTTATGATATGTTAAAAAAATATTAATCTATAAGCGATGAAATAATGGTAAAATTATATAATTTTTAATCCTATATAAGTACTTTTCTTTTTATATCCCAATATTTTAATTGTATTTAATTTTGTAGTACACAATGTGGTTATTTCAAATTTGCTTGCTTTTTGATATGATATGACTATTTCATGAAAATTCTTGCTTTGGCTATACTAAACACTTAAAGGATGGTATTCAAGAACGTTTGTGAATGCTTAGTGGACCGATGGTATTGTCCTGAGCATACTTTCACTCCACCTTTTAACCCATGATTACACAAGTAAACCCACACTAGTTTTTCTAACATAGAACTTTTCAAAAGCTTATATTAATTTTGTGTTTATTCAACATAGCTATGTTCATCGCTAAAAATGATGCCTCGAAGTAGGTGATAGCCCCATAAACCTATATAAGTGGAGTGCATTATTATTTTTATTATTTGCTAAGAAATAGTAACTACACACTTGTTAAGCGTTGATATAAAACTAAAACATACATTAAACTTCACCATATAGAGTTTTGGTTTGAATCACGGCTTCCGAAAATAATTACTAATGAGATTTCAAGTGAGCAGGTTACCAGTGGCTCGTTTCACAAACTTGTTGGATAACAGGGCCTATCTACAAGTCATTTATAATCTGATAATGTTGGATGTTCCACTGATTGAAATACTAGTAATTCATATTTAGTCATAAGTAGGACCATCACCTCAGTACATTCAGCCATGTCACAATTTCCGTAGCTTGTAAGCCAGTAAAGTGAAACTCTATCCACAGGACAACTGGTGTGGGTGTTAATTATTGTAATAATAACGTAAAGTTGGCATGATAAATGTTTTAACTAAAATTAAAGCACCTTTGAACATTTGACATTTTTATTCTTATTAAAGTGCTTAGTGATTCAAATATATTTTTTACTAAGCACATATTTTATAAAATATCTAGTTTTTCATACAATAAATACATTTTGACAGGCTTCATATGTAAACTATTTTAAAATATTAATGCCTATGTAATTTTCTACACTCGAGTAACAACTCCTTGGACAGAGTCCGATCGTAGAATCAATACAGAGTATGACATTGTAAGTGTTGGTAAATGAAGGGAAGAGAAGCAGCAGTTCCTTTAGAAGGTATTTACAAACATGTAAGATAATCTCTAGACAAGCAAGTCAATGTTGGCTTGTCGTCACCCTATGTACAATCACTACCAAGACATCATAGCCTGACAAGGTTTTCCTCAGTCTCGGAGAGGCCTTGAGCAAACTAAGTACTGAGTCAAATGGGAGCTTAGCATGGACAAATCCAGACATAATCTATGAGGATTCTTAGTTCATTAGTATGTAAATGTTAGGCCAAATCCTAACCAGGAAAGCCTTTGTTAGTTACTACTATCATCTCAAATTAAACACTTAAAGGAAATCTAATTTAGGTATAAACAATTGCTAGAGCCACAAGCCCTAATAGCATCTTAAGGATGCTGGGCACTCACAAAACAGAAATTGAAACACGAACCACACCTGGCACTTACTGATTTCCACTAGTTTCCCACCGAGCAAGGTGGGTGCCAACAGCATGACCACAAAGCTAATGTGAAGCAATTGACCTAATTAGGTCCCTAAGATAATACTGTGAATCTCATGTCTTAGAGTCTGGTTATTTTAATACAGCTAGAAATAACAAAGCTAACTAAGCATTGTAATTTAGAGCGTCAATCAGCTCTTCAGGTAAAAGTAGCTCCATGGACTGCTATGCGACTCTAAACTATAATAATTATATTATGAGTTTATAAATCCAAGTACAGGCTCATAATAGGTAAAATAATGTCAGGGTTGCCACTAATTTTTAACAATGAAATTCCCTGACAATTCCAGGTTTTACAGACAAAACTATAATAGTTCCAAGAACCCAATATAATGTGGCAGGAATGATAAGGTAGCTTAGAATAGATGCACAAACATTTGTATGGAGAGGATGGGTAAACCATCCAAGTTCACCTAGCCTAGATTCAAACCTCCACTTTCCTGTCATTACATGCAATGCAAGTAGTCTTTGCCCCAACTCCATAGTTAATGATAGCCACGTTTAGTCGTTTACTAAAGATAAAAAACGTTAAGGCCTGGGCCCATCATGAACAAATACATTTACACAAGACATTTTATTTCTAGTTTTAAATAGTGGATGGTTGAAAGGCAAAGCTTTGGACTTCAAAACAAAAACCG
Organism: Timema podura; assembly: GCA_033556935.1. Classification (NCBI taxonomy): domain Eukaryota; kingdom Metazoa; phylum Arthropoda; class Insecta; order Phasmatodea; family Timematidae; genus Timema; species Timema podura. Next base: position 34,054,832 of record JAVRXN010000006.1, on the reverse strand, counting down.
TGACACGCATGTCATTTTAGAATTGAGAAACACTCAAATAAATCTGTATTTGAGCATGCACTAAGGGTCACTAAACTGAAAAAGCAAATTCGTAATGCTTTTGCTGTGTTAAATAAACAATTTTGCTATAACACCGTTACATAATAATTAATTAAAATATTTTTTTTTAAATCATGTTACAAATTAAATAGAAAATAATGAAAGAGCGCTGTTTTGTGACTATTTTGGAACTAAGAAAACAAACTATCAAATAACCACATGTGTATTACATGTCATATCGAAGGCTGTGAAGACTTTCTCCCAACTAGAACAGCGACCACGGAGCATACGCTGATGTTTACACATGCACAGATGTTATTGGATTACATAGTCCCGCAATTTAGCAAGTTCACAAATTACGATCATGATTTTAATTAATTAATAAGCAGAAAAACATTAATTTAAAAATAGGTTGTTAGCAAAATAGTTTAACACTTTTGAAAATTAAACTTTTTCTTTTAAAATTCCAGTCATTTTTAGAAAATTTGAGAAATTCCCTGACATTTCCCTGATTTTTCCAGGTCAAACCAAATTCCCTGACATTTCCTCATTTTCCATGTTTTCCAGACGGGTGGCAGCCTTGAATGGTTTTTATTTTTATGGAAGTGCATTATTTTATAAAGAAACAATATTTGTGAAACTTGTACATAGTTAACTAAGTTTCAAAACAATATGTTATTATTTTGTATAATACTTTATTTTACCTAATAACTAACCTGTTCACTTAAACTCTTTTCTATAATATTAAAATATATAATACTCATAATGTTTTGAATTATAGTTCTATATCTAGGTATAGCTATAGTTTTTCCTAAGTGCCTCCCTCGCCTATAATATAAGAAGTTTTTATATTTATCCAATCTGATGTCAAATTGTTTTGATTTTTTTTAAAGGGAACGATTCAGTTAATGACTAGATATCCTTGTCCGTATGTTATAGCTTTGAACTAAGTATCAAATATAAAATTATACAGGGCAGCTACAAAACATTCCCTGACTTTTCCACGTTTTCCAGACAACATTTTAAAAAAATTCTTGACCCTTTTGCAGTGATTTCTTGCTGAATGATAATTTTTTCCATCTATTACATTTATCATTTATTTACAAAATCAAACATAACAGCTAGTAAAGACCAACCTCCTTATAAGTTGTTTTCCAGTTTTTAATATTTTATTTCGGTCATTATTTTGTAACAGGTGTGACATTTAGATGCATATGCTCTACTGTAAATAAAAACTAAATAGTTAATAACAGTTTTAGGTGACCTGGTGGTCTAGGGGTAAGGTGTCAGACTTCTGTGCTGACGTTCGGGGTTCAATCCTCGGTCCCGGCACAGATTTATTTGATTGCCAAACCCTTCCTTCCCCTCTGCAAGATGTGTATTAATCACAACTTGTGAATGTGAGGAATGCCAGGCCTCCACCGTGGTTCGGATTCCACGTTAATCTGTAGGTCCTCCATTTCATCTCAAAATCACCCTACCATTACACATTAGCGTGAGTGCGTATAACCCGAACGGGTAGTAAGACGCGGTGCTAATAATAATAATAATATAATAATAACAGTTTTATTTCATGTATTGGTGTTTCTCACTTAACTGTAAAAGTGTACAAAGTTTGAAAATGACCAGAGTTATAGTTTAAAAGTGATGGCGTAACGGACGTGACAAAAAATGCACCTTGGTTTTAAGGTGTGATCATACATCTTTAAAACTTTGTTGGTTCTATAAAAAATAAAAATATCCACTATTTTTTAAGAATACCACAAGTTTAATGCTACGATTTGGTATATTTACCATTTTGATTGGACAACAAATTATTTTTCAATAAAATGTAGAAGTTTGTAACGGATGTGAAAAAAAAATGAAAACATGCTCTAAAAAACTATTTATTTAGTATACAAATTTCTTAAAGCTACATTCCATGAAATTATGATATTAAAATGATATATGACCCATAAAAACCTTTTTATTTATTATTTTAAGGTAAATTGTGCAACTTTTAAAAGGGTGATTTTCAAGTGAAAAATTTATCATGTATTAAAATTAACTTAAATATTAATTTCAGTTCTTCAGCTTCAAGTATCTTATAGAGGTATAGTTTGGTATGAAAAACTTAACTAGATCTATAAATTAACTCTTATTTTATTGTTCACGTCAGTTCATTATTCAAAGACATTGAAAGTGCTTTGAAAACTGTATGACATTCTACCCCCATGCCCCCCAATCAAGTTTATTTGTGGTTCTTCAAGAATATGAAGAATATCTTGTAAAAGAGCTTATCATCTTCATCAATAAAAACAAACCGCTTGCCACTTTCTCCATAACTTTTTAAAAACAAAACATCTATTTCACCATCCACCTTAACGTTACTCTGACACATCGCAACGTATATGAACTCTTTTCTCTTTGTACTTAGAATTTTCACCAAGACATATGTTCCTGGAGAAATATTTCCTTGAGGTATTGGCCTAACAACATTCATTTCAATCTTATGACTCGGTTCTTCGTCATTGTCGGATGAGTCAGTACATACATCCGAGTACCTCACAAGGCTAAGAACACTACTGAGTTCATCTTCTTCATCGTATTCAACTTCAGATTTCCCAAAAATGTTTAGTTTTAACATTAAATCTTCTGATATACTGATGAGAATGTTATTTTCATCATAAGCCCTGAAGTGATGCATTGACTGGATTCCTGGAATTTCAGCAAGTTCCTTCCATCTTTTATTAAGTATCTGCTCATAGGACTGGACATCCACTTGAGATACATGCAAAATACAAACATCTTTGCTAATTTGTAGAAATTGTAAGCAGTTATTACAAAAGCTTGTCTTCCTTTTACTTCTCTCCACACTGTTCCTTTGATGGAGCCACCTTCCATCCACTGTTCCTTTTCCATGCCCTGAGGTGAAGAAATTTGGGTGTAATGTTACCTCAAAATTGTTTTCAGAGTAACATATGTTCGAAACTGTATACCTGCTATTTAATTGGGCAGCGCAATTGTCTGAAAACATATAAATTTCACTGGAATAATGATTCTGAATTCATGGATGATTGTTTTCAAGAACACCCAAACCGAGGTTTGTCCATGTTTCAAGTCATCATCAACAATGGCGAAACTATACATATCATCTGAATTTCAAATGCAGCAAGTAAAAATAGTTGCTTGCGCATGACTCTAATGAGCGCTTTGAATTTCATCTTGATGTACTATTGAATAGTTTTATGCGAAGTCTATTTGCATAATGGCTTGACTAGGTTTTTTTTTACTAAGGACTCTTTGCATTCCTGGAAATATTTTGACTGCTCTCTCTTGACATAGGTATGTTTTTTAGACACAGGCAGTTGTGAGTTGAGTTCATTTATCATATTCCGCAATGCAGTGTTATTATCTACAAGTTTTGGTCTGTTATTGATAGTCTTCCATTCTTTCCATTTGAGTTATTTCTCTAAGCCAAGATCTTTCTCGAGAAGACTCTTTAGTTTAGTCTCACATTTATCACATTCATTTGTCATACATCTGTAGGAACTTGTGTCACAGCATACTGCATCAAGCCATTCATTGTGTGTTTTTGGAAAGACAGTTTCATATTTACAAATAGCCTCCACCAAGAATGTAAAGTTAGCATGTTGAACGCATACACATAATGTATGAGGCATATTACTTAGAGGTAAAATATGTTGAGGTCGTAGGCTATAAAACTTTGATTTGGATATGTTTTCATTGGGGTTACTTTGCTTAAATTGTTCATAGGCCTCTCCAATGCCCATAACCATGTTTAATTTGGAATAAGCCTCGTTTCTTGCTCACTGGATATTTTACAGACTTTACATCGCGCTTTCCGGGAGCCTGACAACTAACTTCATCTTTGTGATAAAAATCGATTACACTCTTTGTGTATTCAGGTGTAATATTCCTGGATCTCTTTTTCTTGTTTTTAATTAACAGAGTCTTACTTACAGAAGGCCCAAAGTTTTCTCGGATCAGTCGTTTAAAAACAGCACTTATTTTGTAGGACTTTTGGGCAACACATTTTTCACCTTCTTGATGGCTTTTCCAAGAGTTCTTGGGCTTTTGTAAGATCCAAGTTTTGATTCAGCAGCAGTTTCCTGTTCCTTTCTTTTTTTTTCATTCAATACAGTCATTGCCTCAGCTTGTCTTTTTCTCTTTTTTTAATGTGCAAACGTACATTAGTTTTTAACTTTTCTTTCTGTTTCTTTCTAGCTTCCATCTTCCTCCTTCTACCCTTTTGAAGATATTCTATCCATTTATTTGGGTTATTTTTCATGTTTATACGACACTTTGCCATCTGTAAATAACAGTAAAAAAGTAGGATAATGCCAATACAGAAGTTAAAAATAGTAAAAAAAAAAGGCTTAAAAACCTACCACAAGGCACATTATTAGAATCATCATCTTAATACACCCTCCATAAGATAGGTCTACATCCTTATTTTAATGGATTTTAAGTACCCTAACTAAATAAGGCTAAATCGTCAGAAAACCTCGGTATGAAATGAAATCTCATTAAAAGCCAGAAAATTTATAATTACCAGAAAATTTATAATTACTCAAAATAATTCTTGAAAAACCACATATTAAGCATAGACTATCCTCTAGTAATATATTAATCATGATTTAGGCCTATTATTTACTTCAAGCTGGAAAAGGACCGCCATAACCATCGGTTGTATAATGGTGTAACGGACGTGACATATTTTACACCTATTTTATATACCAAGAATAGTTTTTTTTTAAATTATAAAAATTATCAGTGCATTTGTCTAGGCTATCTTCTTACTTATGCCAAATTACAGTTTTGCCTGGTAAGTAATAACAGAGTTACAAAAACGTATTCATGTTTTTGTAACGAACGTCACGTGGACATTCTTGATGTTAATTGATTAAGAAAGTATGTTTAAACTCACCAAAACTTAAACTTCAGTGATGTTACTTGCAGATCAAACTTTCAACTTCCATAACATAGCTTCAAACTTATGGAGGGAAATCACTGACTGTATAACCAGTGATTTATAAAACAGCTGTTTTTTACTGTCTCAAACACACCTGCAACATCAACTTCTACCATCAAGAATAAGAAATTTACCCCTAAAATTACAAACTCTTTTTGTGGTTTTGTAAGTTTGGAACATTTTTCGTTCAATTCATATAGTTTTATGACTGGAAAAAAAATACTTTGATGTTTTTGGGTGAGGTGCATGTTTGAAAAGAATGGTCGATGTATTATTTGTGTCCCTGTGTAAATGTTTTATCAAACAAACCCTGTGCAACCATCTCATGTTAGAAAAACTTGTATAGGCACAATGCATTTTGTAAACATTGAGAAAAAAAACTCTCACATTAGTTTACATATTTTGGTGCAGAAATAGTCAAGTATATAAATTCCCTGACTTTTCCTCAATCTTGCTGTCATGTATACAGCACACGTCACCCATACACTTTTATATTTTTATCTACTTGCCAATGTGGAATAAAAATATTCCGCTTGTTTGTCAATCGAGCAAGAGCGTTCAAGGATGAGGGAAATGTATTAGTTGTTGCCTCGCAAGAAATTACAAACACAATGCTAAGATAAAAATAATAACTTAAATATGTCATTTTTTGGACATTTAAAAAGGAAAATCTTTCAATTTTAAACTATTTTCTATTCACTCTGATAAATAAAAACTTTTATACTAAAGAGTTTTATAAACATTTAACCTAAGTTAAATGTCTGTGTGAATCTATGTATCTAGGACACTTACTTAAATAGCCCTCTTAAATGTAGAATTGTGTTCTCTTGTAAACAGAACTCGATTGTTATTTGTGTACTTGTGGTTTCCAAGACTGACTCGGCAAAGACTTCTTGACACTTTATCCACTAGTCATAGAGTTTACTCAGCTTGTATAACCTTTAAACTTAGCATGAAAACAGCAGAGAACTATTCTATATAAACCTTCCAATTACTATATTCCAATTACCACCTGAGTAAGAAGATAAAGTGTTTTCGAGGCTAGAAATAGACCCCATTCTTTGATCCAACATGTGCCTACTTATACCACTTCAATTAATACTATAATATTATTGATTACATGGTCTGTATTTATTAAAAAAAAGGAACAAAATTAAAAAGATTAATTGGATATTGGTACTTTTTCTTTTGCACATCTTTAACTTAATTGGTGTTGCTCATAATTATCTGTAGTTTATTCCTTTGCTATAGTACATTGTTTGCAGTGATGTATCGTGTAACTGTGTCTTGCACCACCAGGGAGCAGATCAGTAGTTCCTACATCCTTTGTGTGGGCGCAGCCAGTGGCTGGATTTGTTCACTCTTTCTTCACTAACCTCACTCAAACCTCCAACTTCACCATGTGTAAATCACATTAATTTGTCAGACAGAAATCATAAATACATTGCGTTTATTTGTTTCGACAACAAATATTTATATCCATGTTTATTGTATAGTAAGCCTTTATTTCAAAACTTAACCATTTAATTAGGAATTCATGAACCCAGTACCATACCTAACTATCCACGGAAGTTCCGACACAAGTAACTTCATAATGTCATAGAAAGCAATTATAGTTGTTGATGGATTAAATACACATAACCATCGCAACAAGAGTGAGCACATGAAAATAAAGAGGCTTCAAAGCTTTGTATGAATACAATTAATCTCATAGTTTATTATTAGAGGGCAAACAGCAAACATACAAAATAATTCCACAACGTTATTTAAAATAAGTAAAAGTTTCTACAATGAATTTCTATAATTAAATACCTAATACTGGTAATTATGTCACTTTTCATTGCTTCAACACTCAGCTACAGTCTGAAACAGAAATAAATTTTTAGCAGCTATACCACACTTATAGCAGGTTAGGTTCCAGAACACCGTCTTTCACTTATCGGTGCATGTATTGGACTACAATCATCTTATATGGACATAACAGTTGTAAATAGCACATTTGTAGTTGAATAAACACTGTACACCCTATATTTTGAAAAAGGGTTAAGTGATGGAATCTGATGCAAGTGGTCATGTTGCTGATGTGGTGTATCTGCGGAGCAAGCACCTCAGGGTCGGGCCATGTTGATGGTTAGATTGTGTCATGTTGCTGAGGTGGTGTATCTGCGGAGCAAGCACCTCAGGGTCGGGCCATGTTGATGGTTAGATTGTGTCATGTTGCTGAGGTGGTTATCTGCGGAGCAAGCACCTCAGGGTCGGGCCATGTTGATGGTTAGATTGTGTCATGTTGCTGAGTGGTGTATCTGCGGAGCAAGCACTCAGGGTCGGCCATGTTGATGGTTAGATTGTGTCATGTTGCTGATGTGGTGTATCTGCGGAGCAAGCACATCAGGGTCTGGCCATGTTGATGGTTAGATTGTGTCATGTTGCTGATGTGGTGTATCTGCGGAGCAAGCACCTCAGGGTCTGGCCATGTTGATGGTTAGATTGTGTCATGTTGCTGATGTGGTGTATCTGCGGAGCAAGCACCTCAGGGTCGGGCCATGTTGATGGTTAGATTGTGTCATGTTGCTGATGTGGTGTATCTGCGGAGCAAGCACCTCAGGGTCGGGCCATGTTGATGGTTAGATTGTGTCATGTTGCTGAGGTGGTGTATCTGCGGAGCAAGCACCTCAGGGTCGGGCCATGTTGATGGTTAGATTGTGTCATGTTGCTGAGGTGGTTTATCTGCGGAGCAAGCACTCAGGGTCGGCCATGTTGATGGTTAGATTGTGTCATGTTGCTGAGTGGTGTATCTGCGGAGCAAGCACCTCAGGGTCGGGCCATGTTGATGGTTAGATTGTGTCATGTTGTGATGTGGTGTATCTGCGGAGCAAGCACTCAGGTCGGGCCATGTTGATGTTAGATTGTGTCAGTTGTGAGTGGTACTCGAGCAGCCCTCGGTCGGCATGTTATGGTGATTGTTTTCTGAGGGTGATCGGCAGCCCTAGGTCGGCCATGTGGTTGTGTATTGCGAGTGATCCGAGCGCCCAGGGGATTGATGTTGTGTCAGCTAGGGTCGGGCAAGCCTAGGTGGCATGTTGATGTTGATTGGCAGTCTGAGTGTGTATTGAGGCATCGGTGGGATTTGAGGTTAGATGTCAGTGCTGGTGGTGATTGGCAGACCTAGGTGGATTTGGTAGATGGTCATGTTGCTGAGGTGTGTATCTGCGAGAGCTCGGGTCGGCATGTGAGGTTAGATTGTGTCATTGCTGTGTGGTTTCTGCGGAGCAGCACTCAGGGTCGGGCCATGTGATGTTAGATGTGTCATGTTGCTGAGTGGTGTATCTGCGAGCAAGCACCTCAGGTCGGCCATGTATGGTTAGATTGTGTCATGTTGCTGAGTGTGTATCTGCGGAGCAAGCACTCAGGTCGGCCATGTTGATGGTTGATTGTGTCATGTTGCTGAGGGTGTATCGCGAGCAAGCACCTCAGGTGATGTATGTTGATTGTGTATGTGCGAGTGGGTCTGCGAGAAGCACTCAGGTCGGCTGTTGATGGTAGATGTGCTTGTGATGGTTATGGCAAACTAGTGGTTATGGAGATGTCATTTGGTGTATCTGCGAACACTCGGCGCCTGTGATGTTATGTGTCATGTTCTGAGTGGTATTGCGGAGAAGCACCTCAGGTCGCATGTTGATGTTAGTGTGTCATTTGTGATGTGGTGTATTCGAGAAGACTCAGGTGCCAGTTGATTTGATTGTTAGTGTGTGGATGAGACCCTCGGCGCATGTGGTATGTTCTTGCTGGGTCTCGCGCAGGGATGTGAGTTATGTGCATGTTCTGGGATCGGCAGATGTGCGTTGAGTGTATTGCGAGGGACTGGCAGCCTGGGTGGCAGAGTGATGTGTCGGGTTGGACTCGGGGTGTGGTGGAGGGTGGATTGGGGGTGGCGCTGAGGTGTTGGCGTTGAGTTGAGCCAGTGCTTTAGATTGTGTCATTGCTGAGTGGTTATTGCGACACACTGGTCGGCCATTATTTATTGTGTCATGTGCTGATGGTTATCGCGACAGCACTCGGTCGGAGTTGAGTTTGTGTATGCGGTACCGCCACTGGTGGCATGTGATGTGATTGTGCTTCTAGTGGTATTGCGAGAGCTGGGATAGGGATTCATGTGATGTAGATTGGTCATGTTGCGAGGTGTGTACTGCGGACAAGCACTCAGGGTCGCCAGTGATGGTTAGATTGTGTCATGTTGCTGAGTGTGTATCTGCGAGCAAGCACCTCAGGTCGCCATGTGATGTTAGATTGTGTCATGTTGCGATGGTTACTGCGGAGCAAGCACCTCAGGGTCGGCCATGTGATGGTTAGATTGTGTCATGTTGCTGATGGTGTATCTGCGGAGCAAGCACCCAGGTCGGCCATGTTGATGTTAGATTGTGTCATGTTGCTGAGTGGTGTATCTGCGGAGCAAGCACTCAGGGTCGGCAGTTGATGGTTGATTGTGTCATGTTGCTGAGGGTTATCTGCGAGCAAGCACCTCAGGTCGCCATGTTATGGTTAGATGTTCATTTGCTGAGTGGTTATCTGCGGAGCAAGCACCTCAGGGTCGGGCCATGTGAGTTAGATTGTGCATGTTGCTGAGTGGTGTATCTGGAGCAGCACTCAGGTCGCCATGTTGATGGTTAGATTGTCATGTTGCGAGTGGTGTATCTGCGAGCAAGCACTCAGGTCGGGCTTTGATGGTTAGATTGTGTCATGTGCTGAGTGGTGTATCTGCGAGCAGCACCTCAGGGTCGGGCCATGTTGAGTTAATTGTGTCATGTTGCTGAGTGGTGTATCTGCGAGCAAGCACCTCAGGGTCGGGCCAGTTGATGGTTAATGTGTCATGTTGCGATGTGGTGTATCGCGGAGCAGCACCTCAGGGTCGCCTGTTGATGGTTAGATTGTTCATGTGCTGAGGTGGTGTATCTGCGGAGCAAGCACCTCAGGTCGGCCAGTTGATGTTAGATTGTGTCATGTTGCTGAGTGGTGTATCTGCGGAGCAAGCACCTCAGGGTCGGCCATGTTGATGTTAGATTGTGTCATGTTGCTGAGTGTGTATCTGCGAGCAAGCACTCAGGGTGGCCATGTGATGTTAATTGTGTCATGTTGCGGTGTGTATCTGCGAGCAAGCACCTCAGGTCGGCCATGTTGATGGTTAGATTGTGTCATGTGCTGAGTGGTGTATCTGCGGAGCAAGCACCTCAGGTCGGGCCATGTTGATGGTTAGATTGTGTCTGTGTGAGTGGTGTACGCGGAGCAAGCACCTCGGTCGGGCCAGTTGATGGTTAGATTGTGTCATGTTGCAGGGTGTATCGCGGACAAGCACTCAGGGTCGGGCCATGTTGATGTTAGATTGTGTCATGTTGCTGAGTGGTTATCTGCGGAGCAGCACCTCAGGTCGGCCAGTGATGTTATTGTGTCATGTCTGGTGGTATCTCGGAGCAGCACCTCAGCGCCATGTGATGGTTAGATTGTGTCATGTTCTGAGGTGGTGTATCTGCGGAGCAACACCTCAGGTCGGGCCATGTTGATGGTTAGATTGTGTCATGTTGCTGATGTGGTGTATCTGCGGAGCAAGCACCTCAGGTCGGCCATGTTGATGGTTAGATTGTGTCATGTTGCTGAGTGTGTATCGCGGAGCAAGCACCTCAGGTCGGGCCATGTGATGGTTAGATTGTGTCATGTTGCTGATTGGTGTACGCGGAGCAACACCTCAGGGTCGGCCATGTGATGGTTAGATTGTGTCATGTTGCTGAGTGTGTATCTGCGGAGCAAGCACCTCAGGGTCGGCCATTTGATGGTTAGATTGGTCATGTGCTGAGTGGTTATCTGCGAGCAAGCACCTCAGGGTCGGGCCATGTTGATGGTTAGATTGTGTCATGTTGCTGAGTGGTGTATCTGCGGAGCAAGCACCTCAGGGTCGGGCCATGTTGATGGTTAGATTGTGTCATGTTGCTGATGTGGTGTATCTGCGGAGCAAGCACCTCAGGGTCGGGCCATGTTGATGGTTAGATTGTGTCATGTTGCTGATGTGTGTATCTGCGGAGCAAGCACCTCAGGGTCGGGCCATGTGATGGTTAGATTGTGTCATTTGCTGATGTGGTGTATCTGCGGACAAGCACCTCAGGTCGGCCATGTTGATGGTTAGATTGTGTCATGTTGCGAGTGGTGTACTCGGAGAAGCACCTCAGGTCGGGCCAGTTGATGGTTAGATGGCTGTGCTGGTGTGTACTGCGAGAAGCACTCAGGTCGGCCATGTTGATGGTTAGATGTGTCATGTTGCTGAGTGGTGTATCTGCGAGCAAGCACTCGGGTCGGGCCATGTTGAGGTTAGATTGTGTCATGTTGCTGAGGGTGTATCTGCGAGCAAGCACCTCAGGGTCGGCCAGTTGATGTTGATTGTGTCATGTTGCTGAGGGTGTATCTGCGGAGCAAGCACCTCAGGGTCGGCCATGTTGTGGTTAGATTGTGTCATGTGCTGAGTGGTGTATCTGCGAGCAAGCACTCAGGGTCGGGCCATGTGATGGTTAGATTGTGTCTGTTGCTGAGTGTGTATCGCGGAGCAAGCACTCAGGGTCGGCCATGTTGATGGTTAGATTGTGTCATTTGCTGAGTGGTGTATCTGCGGAGCAAGCACCTCAGGTCGGCCATGTGATGGTTAGATTGTGTCTGTTGCTGAGTGTGTATCGCGGAGCAAGCACCCAGGGTCGGCCATGTGAGGTTAATTGTCATGTTGCTGAGTGGTGTATCTGCGGAGCAAGCACCTCAGGGTCGGGCCATGTTGATGGTTAGATGGTCATGTTCGAGGGTGATCGCGGAGCAAGCACCTCAGGGTCGGGCCATTTGAGGTTAGATGTGTCATGTTGCGGGTGGTGTACTGCGGAGCAAGCACCTCAGGGTCGGGCCATGTTGATGGTTAGATTGTTCATGTGCTGAGGTGGTGTATCTGCGGAGCAAGCACCTCAGGTCGGCCATGTTATGTTAGATTGTGTCATGTTGCGAGTGGTTATCGCGGAGCAGCACCTCAGGGTCGCCATGTTGATGGTTAGATTGTGTCATGTTGCTGAGGGGGTGTATCTGCGGAGCAAGCACCTCAGGGTCGGGCCATGTTGATGGTTAGATTGTGTCATGTTGCTGATGTGGTGTATCTGCGGAGCAAGCACCTCAGGGTCGGGCCATGTTGATGGTTAGATTGTGTCATGTTGCTGATGTGGTGTATCTGCGGAGCAAGCACCTCAGGGTCGGGCCATGTTGATGGTTAGATTGTGTCATGTTGCTGATGTGGTGTATCTGCGGAGCAAGCACCTCAGGGTCGGGCCATGTTGATGGTTAGATTGTGTCATGTTGCTGAGGTGGTGTATCTGCGGAGCAAGCACCTCAGGGTCGGGCCATGTTGATGGTTAGATTGTGTCATGTTGCTGATGTGGTGTATCTGCGGAGCAAGCACCTCAGGGTCGGGCCATGTTGATGGTTAGATTGTGTCATGTTGCTGATGTGGTGTATCTGCGGAGCAAGCACCTCAGGGTCGGGCCATGTTGATGGTTAGATTGTGTCATGTTGCTGATGTGGTGTATCTGCGGAGCAAGCACCTCAGGGTCGGGCCATGTTGATGGTTAGATTGTGTCATGTTGCTGATGTGGTGTATCTGCGGACAAGCACCTCAGGGTCGGGCCATGTTGATGGTTAGATTGTGTCATGTTGCTGATGTGGTGTATCTGCGGAGCAAGCACCTCAGGGTCGGGCCATGTTGATGGTTAGATTGTGTCATGTTGCTGAGGTGGTGTATCTGCGGAGCAAGCACCTCAGGGTCGGGCCATGTTGATGGTTAGATTGTGTCATGTTGCTGATGTGGTGTATCTGCGGAGCAAGCACCTCAGGGTCGGGCCATGTTGATGGTTAGATTGTGTCATGTTGCTGATGTGGTGTATCTGCGGAGCAAGCACCTCAGGGTCGGGCCATGTTGATGGTTAGATTGTGTCATGTTGCTGATGTGGTGTATCTGCGGAGCAAGCACCTCAGGGTCGGGCCATGTTGATGGTTAGATTGTGTCATGTTGCTGATGTGGTGTATCTGCGGAGCAAGCACATCAGGGTCTGGCCATGTTGATGGTTAGATTGTGTCATGTTGCTGATGTGGTGTATCTGCGGAGCAAGCACCTCAGGGTCGGGCCATGTTGATGGTTAGATTGTGATTTTATATTCCCCATCGGCTGTGTGTAGTGGTGGTGTATCTGCGGAGCAAGCACCTCAGGGTCGGGCCATGTTGATGGTTAGATTGTGTCATGTTGCTGATGTGGTGTATCTGCGGAGCAAGCACCTCAGGGTCGGGCCATGTTGATGGTTAGATTGTGTCATGTTGCTGATGTGGTGTATCTGCGGAGCAAGCACCTCAGGGTCGGGCCATGTTGATGGTTAGATTGTGTCATGTTGCTGATGTGGTGTATCTGCGGAGCAAGCACCTCAGGGTCGGGCCATGTTGATGGTTAGATTGTGTCATGTTGCTGAGGTGGTGTATCTGCGGAGCAAGCACCTCAGGGTCGGGCCATGTTGATGGTTAGATTGTGTCATGTTGCTGAGGTGGTGTATCTGCGGAGCAAGCACCTCAGGGTCGGGCCATGTTGATGGTTAGATTGTGTCATGTTGCTGATGTGGTGTATCTGCGGAGCAAGCACCTCAGGGTCGGGCCATCTTGATGGTTAGATTGTGTCATGTTGCTGATGTGGTGTATCTGCGGAGCAAGCACCTCAGGGTCGGGCCATGTTGATGGTTAGATTGTGTCATGTTGCTGAGGTGGTGTATCTGCGGAGCAAGCACCTCAGGGTCGGGCCATGTTGATGGTTAGATTGTGTCATGTTGCTGATGTGGTGTATCTGCGGAGCAAGCACCTCAGGGTCGGGCCATGTTGATGGTTAGATTGTGTCATGTTGCTGATGTGGTGTATCTGCGGAGCAAGCACCTCAGGGTCGGGCCATGTTGATGGTTAGATTGTGTCATGTTGCTGATGTGGTGTATCTGCGGAGCAAGCACCTCAGGGTCGGGCCATGTTGATGGTTAGATTGTGTCATGTTGCTGAGGTGGTGTATCTGCGGAGCAAGCACCTCAGGGTCGGGCCATGTTGATGGTTAGATTGTGTCATAAGTGTGAAATGTCATTTGCCTGTAAAGGTTGCTAAAACAATTGTCGTATATTTATTTACACCTAAAGTCATGTGATCTGCAATGTTTACTTTTCATAGATAATATCAACACTTATGAAATAATACTAATAATAAAATCACACGTATTTGTATTTTCTTTTAAGTCCTTTACTAAGAGAATATTACTAAATTTGTGTTTGCCTAAAAATAATCTTGAATTGTCTCCAACTTGCACATCTGCAAGAATACTGCCATTCATTCTGAGCCAGATAGTTTTTAAGTTGCTAGTTTTATCAATAGATGAGAAATACATTTCAGATTGTGAAAATTTTATTTTAATGATGAAATAATTGTCTTTGTTCAAACCCTTCCCTTCATTTATTTCTGACCATTCTAATTTATTTAATGATAAAAGCATAAAGTGTTCCATATTATAAAAACTTGACCTACCTTATAATATTTAAATCTCATATTCTGATAAATTATGAAACACATTAATATCCACTAAAACTTGATTTTGTTGAAATTATATTATTTTGAAGCTAGCTATTCTTTGTTAAATGACTTGAAGAGTTTTTCTTTCTTGAAGAAAAAGTTAAGCTTAGGTTGTGTTTTAGATTGGTTGGAATGAAGTAAATATTTGTGATGGTCTAGTAACTTGCTAGCAGTCAAACTGTCCACTATCCAGGCAGGCTTCACAACATTATACACTTTCAGTTCCTTCACTTTTCTATCAGGAAGGTTTGATGCAACGATGTAACTAGTTTTTGAAGATTTGTACATGTCAACTATTCCACCGTTTGTAATAATACATTTCTTCAATTCATCAAATGGAGGAGCTGCAACATGAAACATTTCATTATAATAATCACTTTGATTGTATCTTTTTTAAGTTAGATTACTATGGGTGAACTAATTTAGTGCAAACGAACAATATTATACCAGTATAGGTTTATAGTATCAACAAAAATTGTCACACTCATGAAATAAAGTAAAGGACCTTAGTTCATACTTGCATAATCTGCAGAAATGTGTTGACCCAAGCTGTAAACTAGGAACAGGTGATTGCAAACACGTTTGGTTTGTGAGTGAATAAACAAATATGTTATGTTGTTATCATCTCTCACTTCCTATTAGTGAGGGGCACTACCAAAGGAACACTACTAACCTAGTCAATAGTGTAAAAACCATTCAAATTCTTTGGTGTTGGAGCTGATCGATAGTTAACCTTACTACTTTGAATGTTTTACTTGTCATATTTACACAAAATATTAGTTTCCTTAAGGTCCACTTTTCGGGAGAAGTACTGTTCTCTTCCTTGCTGATCAAAAGTCATTCTTATGAAATCTAATGTATTTCTCGTTATCCTTATGCAAAATATTCATTGCTCTTAAGGTTATTATTTTAAATAATGAGAAGGCATAGACAACAAAATACGAACAAGAAGAAGAGAGGAAAAACTATGAAATGATCGAGACGAATAGAAACTGGGTATCATAAGATGGCCCCAACCCTATGCCCGTGGGCACCATGGCGCCCACAAACACTTTTGCGTGTTCCCGCCACTTTTTGACCACAACTGATGAGTTTTTTATTAACATTTTTAATCACCTGTCACTTATCCGAATGCTGTTCTCAAGAAGTTGGTGATTGAGAGCTTCCCCCCCTCCCCCCTCCCAACCTCATCCAATCCGGCCCTCTCAATCCTCTTTCTCGGCTGACTCATTTTCCACGTATTCTTGGGACTACCATTCTAAGTGTTCCAAGCTCAAAGGCTTACCTGCTTCCACCTTTTCCCCACAAGCTTACTTCCTTTCTCTTAGTCAATATTTTATCTTTGTCCACCCAGGTTTGTTGACTGACCAATGCACAGAATAACTAAATATTATATCAAAACCAAAATGGTGGTGAGTAGCTATATCTTTTCTAGTACGTACCATTATTTTGATCTTGTTAAAACTGTAAATTTTATGTTTTTGTTAACTTAGAGGGGGAGGGAGTTAACCCCCCTCCACCCACCATAAATTTATCTTGAAAATTAAATGGTGCCCCCCGCATTACCGTTACTCTTGAACGTGCTTTAAGGTACAAAAAGGTTGGGGACCTCTGGCATGGAGCATCATAGCTTGATCTATACCATATAATATATTCTATGCAAATTGCATATACATTATTCCCAGTGAGATCTATATATTACTGGAGGAACATGAATTTTGACCACTCCTCTTTTCCTTCTTTCTTTTCCCCTCTGTTCCTTCGCTGTGTGACCAATTTCTGAAAAGTGTACCCTTTTCTCAACCCCTGGCACTTGAACCAGTTGTTTATGAAATAGTACTTTTCACACTTTTGAAGCAGCTCTTCGATACTGTTTACAAGTGATATATAGTGCTGTGACGAGTGATATATTGATAAGGTATGTTTTCAGACTAACGTCTAAAGTGGCGCACCCAGAAATTTACTTTTGGGGGAGGGGAGAGAGGGCTAATAATCAATTTTTGCAATTTATTAAATAAACAACAAACATTAACAAAGTGAGAAGGGCGTTATTTCTTAATTGTTCCCGGTGGCATTAACCCTAGTTAAGCTTCTGATGACAACATATATAATGAAACTGACATGAAGTCGACGTTGAGGATGAACCTTATGATCTTGAGGTAACAGATGCACATGGTGCTCAAGTCAGAAGATGTATTACTATGGTCTATTTTACGCAAAGAACCAAATATTGTTATTTAATTTAAATAGTTGGTTCTGTAAGGAAAGGGAAGTAATAACCCTTGCCTCAATCTAGAAATCATTTAATTGAGCAAAACAAATTTCCTTTAACCAAAACTACATTACACAATGTAATATTAAATAATAAATTAAATTAAATATATATATAAATTAAATAACATCGACTTCATGTCCTTCAAACACATCTCCTATATCGATGCCAGAACTGTTGATGCAACTATAACATTGCGGGGTGAAATCTCATCTCTTTAGTAAGTATTTGAAACTTTTTTTAAAACACCAAATGTTCGTTTCACTATATTTTGTGCTAAAATGTGAATGTGGTTGAAGCGCCTTTCTCTTTGGGTTTGTGGCACTAAAACTGGAGTAATTAGGTTCCTAGAAAATGCATAACCACTATCGCCTACAAGTAGGACCCGGCTTCAAATCTGGCAGCGATGAAGCTATTATCCCAAATTCTAGCATCAAGAGTTTAACCCAGCCAGCGACTAACTATATTCATTATTTTCATGTATGCATCACGAATGACCTGAATATTAATCAAGTAAAAGCCTTTTCTATTTCTAAATAGTTCATTATCACGGCCAGGTGGGCAAAGTATTCTGCAATCGATAGCATCTATAGTGTTTGGGAAATCACCAAGCCTATAAAATGCCCTTAAAAAAACACCGTTCTACTGTTGTAGGCATGTTAATGTAAAGAGGTTTCAGCGCCAACAGACTGTTAACAACATTGTTGAATGCCCTATCTGCTGTTGTTCCATGAACATTCCCTCAGTCACCTGAAACCAATTGATACGTACCTTTACAGAAAATTCGTAGTGCACAAAGAGGCTGGACCCTTGGTGACAGTTCAGAGTTCATGTCTCTATTATAAATGTCCAACCATATCAAGAATAGACAACACAGGATTCCTACGCAAACCCAACCGTTCTCTAAACTCACTCTCTGAATTTACCTCAAAGGGGCTCTCCTTTCTCTAACTATAAGTATTAATGGTTCATGTTCATCTTGTCCACATAGTCCAAATAACACAATAAAGTCTACTCAACTGTTCACAATGACACTTTATTTAGAATACTCCCAAACATAATCCTACTGGCCAGTAGGCACTGCTTACTCCTCACCTTATTAGTTTAGTATAATACTCTACACCACCTTACAACTACTCCGAAGATAAGTTTCAAATACTCTAGAAGTAAAACACTCCACAAGTATAAATTGCAATTGAAGTCACTGAATTTTAACTCTTTTAGTAATATACTTAAGTAGTTTTGTTTTGTCTAGGGGTGTGTTCGTCACCCCAAGTGAGGTTAGTAAGCAACAAATTATCATGTTTGTATCACTAAGTTATGCAATATGAGGTTTGTTTGAAATATAAGATGGCATTTTGTTTGATAATCAATTGTTGCCCCAAACAGCCATCATGCCAATACCAAACATTTGCTTTCGTTATTTTACCAGAAAATCTCCAAGTGGTCAGTATTATTGGTGTGCATATGGTATACTAAACGTAATTTTATGGCATAACCTACTAAATAAAGGTGGTAGTTTAATATTTTATTTTTCTTGCCTAAAATTTAATTTTTCTAAGTGTGTATGTGACTCACATGTATATCCAACTATGTGAAATGAAAGGCCATTAAATATTTTGGGACCGTCTTCCTTAATATTTGATTCAGCTAGCTGTGCTCGAAGTTTTGCTCTTTTCACTGTCATATACCCGCCCTGGAATCAAACAATACATTTACAAGGTTACAGAAAACAGAATTCTAGTGAGTGCAAATATTTTATTCACAATTATAGATTTGGGAGTAATTTTATTCTTAGGAAGAAAATTGGTTAAATGTTAGAAACCACTTCAAAATTAGTGTGCCAATAAATGTGCTCTAAACCAATACTGGATGAATTAGGTATAGTTTAAAAGAAGAAATGTACCCACATTTGCGTAGAAAGAGAGTGAAAACTGTAAGAGATAAAACACCTTAAGTCACCTTCTCATGTCCAGGATTCAACTGACCATGTATAATTGTCACATATCACATCATATCATCATCATATCACATGGTCACAAATTCGGGCTGTTTTATAATAATTAAAATAGGTTTTAAAAATATATTGTAGGCCTATCTAAGTATGAGGATTTCTGTTACAAATATAATGATAATGTCAGATTTTATTCGAATATAAATTAAATTAGCAAGTATGATAAATTGAGATTGTGCTACAAATGTTGTGTTCAGACTGACAAAGCGCTGAACACCCTTAACTATAAACAATTTTTAAAGAGTGTAGTTTCACAGTCAACACTTTTGTTCTTAGTGACACAAAATAAGAGTTCAATTTTCATAATAAGAGACATGAAGAAAGTTTACTAGAATTATTTTCTCATATTAATATGTGATGTGGCCCAGAAAAACATGCTGCAAGTCGCAAAAATCATTTTCTTGGTTTTTATTTCTACCTGAACATTAAAAAAATTACCTCTCTAGATATAAAATTATCTTCTTTTTTTTTATAATATTTCAAACATCAATGTTTATTTTACCAAATTGTGGTAAATGGCAGCCAAGGTTTAAGGCAAGGTTTCATATCCCGTGTAATACCTTAGTTAAAGCTAGATTTCTTGTAGTATTATTAGTGTTGTGGTAAAACTGTTAACTGGTTTTGACGTTTTGAACTAACAGATGGCGTTGAAATCTAGAAACTGTCAATTTCAACCCGAATTGACATTTTAAGCTCTGCTGAACAATTTCTTCAAGCGACATGTGGCATGTTTTTCTGGGCCGTATCACATATGATTATTTATATTCCGTATGTTATATGTGTCACTTTTCAATTAAATTATCAAATCCAAAAAAATAGAGGAATCCAATTTTCAAAAACTTGCAAAGGGATGACCACTTCAAATAGTTTTAAGAGGACTCTAATTTTCCAAAATTTCCAGGTGAGAACCAGGTTAGTAACATTTCTGGGAAAGCACATCCAAGCTCCTTTTTTTTTAATTGACTTCCCTTCCAACCTCCCCCTTTTACACAATACAATTAAGGTTTTACAAACACTGGAGAATATATTTACAAATAAAATAAAAATAGAGTGTAAATTTTAGTGATCGTTAACCGTGAAAAAAAATTGTATTTTATAATCCATCCTCTTTATCGTGTTCTTACTATACATTACAAGAGAGAAAAGCATAAAAAAAGTACTACCCACGAAAAATTAAATCACTTTCAAATAGTTTAGATAGTTATCCAGGGTTTAAATGTTACCATGGAAGGACCCTCAGACCAACCTATTAGTTAAGCCCCCTTTCCTACTTCCAAATAGCTCCTTACAGTTTTAAAAACTACTGGATTTACTTTCTTGTATTCATACGCAAAGTAGGATGTTTTGTAACTAGGAGTGGTGATTAAAACATTGTATAATCTATTATCAAAATAGGCTTATGGTTATCTGAATAGAAAAAGAAATTAATCAACATGTATTTAAACTTTAAAATATTCTTGCAAGGCCAACTAGTATAATGATTGGTAGGTTAACCTAAGACTTTGGGAGCTTTTGGCACACAACATTTAGTTTGTGTCCAGTGCATACATCAGTAGCGTATTCAGTATTTAAAGTTTGAGATGACTTGACTACTTGATGAAAGCACTCACAGGCATTGACACCAAATAGTGAAGGGTGAATTAGGGGAGATAGGGATACTGTAAAAAATCTTCACATTCAATATCCATGCCAGAGACTAAATTACTAAATTATATTTGATTTAAAATATCCCATGATGACCTTCCAACCATGTTCTTATTGTACTGAAAGCCATTGATAAAAATAGCTGCTTATATTCTGAACAGGTAGTAATACTCGGTGATAAAAAGAAGAGATAAAAATACAGCATCTAAAGAATAATCACTTCAACATTTCTAACAGCTTCTAGGCTCATTCAGGTTTTGATTCCAATTTTACCAAAGGGGGGAAAACACTTTAAAAAAGTAGCACCACGATTCACTAAGTTTTATTTTAATTGTTACGTCGCTGTATATGATTCATTTGTTCACATGTACCGTCAGTATGACATGACACACGAGAACTGGCGTTCAAGTTTAAACTCCGGTATTAATTTTATATATTAATTTAGGTATGGTAGCTTATATTTATGTAATTTCCCTTTTATGTTTGATTGTGTCTCTTTGGCCAGTTCAGTTGTAACGGAAAGCTGTGAGTTGACTTCAGTGTCAAATCCTTAGGCTGGTTGATGTTGAACATGTTTTAAACAGGACAAAGAGGCATTGGCAAGAAATGGATTTGCTACAGAAAAAGGTGAAATGTGGTCATTGTAAGTTTCTAAAAATGATATTCTTTGGAATAGAGACCCCTAGTTTGAGGTACACCATGTGCTTGCAGAGTGATATAAGCATGGCCTACAAGCTATCTTGAAAGAGGATGGGATTTTGTTTGCTTTGTGTTTTGCTCTTTCTAATCAATTTGCCGTCATTTTTTATCAAGAAAAATATACCCGGTAATTTAACAAAATAGGAATATTGTTTGGAAAAAAAAACTGTGCCTAAAATGTGGAATATTATATTATTTAGGTAAGCCTTCAATCCCCGTTGTTACCATGATAGGGGCCTAAGCTAGTCATTTTTATTTACCAACCTAAATATTGTAATGGCTCATTGTGTCTTATGGAATTAACACTTCAGGAAAAGTTTTCTTTTATCTAAAGTAAGAGTAAACGTTCTCCGCCCGAATTAATAATAAAACATATTCTATAACCTAGGGCCTATCATCAGCGTGTAAATGATACTTCTGAGCAGCGCGTGAATTTTTTTTTTAGCTGTGTCTTACAACCTGTTTGAGTTATAGCCTACCCATTTGTAGGCCGACTAATTATACCAATGAGTTAGGGATGAGTAAGGTTGAATTTAGAGGAAGTGTAACCACATTTTCATGAAGGGAAAGTGGAAAAACCTTAGGAAAATCCATCCTCGGTACACCCACCCTGAATTCTGACTCTTTATCTCCCAGTCTAATCCAACACGAGAGTGATGCCTTAGACTATAAGGCCACCGAAGCATGGCTGAATACTTAATGATTGAATACTTAATGAACTTATTAACAAAAAGTGACTTTTATTATAGTTCTTACTGAGAACTTCATGTAATAATACTGGTTTTTAATAAGTTCATTCACCAATCAAATGATTCAAAATGGTTTTAATTATTAACTTGCAATTTTAACATTAATGCTTATGTTATATATTATGTTACATTTTAATATGTTTAGTGTATTTTACCCTATTCAATTGTATTACTTTTGTGTTATTACTTCATTTCACTCTAAATATAAAGTTTAAATAATTTAAATTAACCCTATTCAATTTTACTTTTGTTATTACTTCATTTCACTCTATATATAATGGTTAAATAATTTAATATTAATTACAAACATCCCATTCAATTGTGTTCATATAAAATATGACTTGAACTTAATTCTGACAAATATTTTTATCTGTGTCAAGGTTATTACCCTCGATTCATGATATACTTTTCTTATGTCTGTAATTTAATAATTCTTTTTGGTTATTTCTCTATTCTATTAAACCTCTTGAGATTATTTAGACGTTCTTTCAATCATTAACTATTTAAATTATCCCTCCTTACTAAATTACTATGAATATATTTAATACTAATGGCTGAATACGTTCTTGGAGAATTTGCCTAGCGCCATACATGAAATTTGTAGGCCCTAATGCCCAAATATAATAAATCATTAAATGCCAAAATATAATAAAACATTAAGGAATAGCTTATTTGTTTTTAACAAATCCATATGTATATAGTTTACATTACAAAAGTAGTCATATAAGGTATGTAAGTATCTAGAAATATCATGGAAATGTGTGGGTATTTACGTCAGAGGCAAGAGCCTAAATTGTTGTTTATTTCTGCAGTTTCAATGTTAGGTGAGCTGTTAACCAACTCAGGCATCGCGGGTTGGACATGTCTAACTAATGTAGGAATGGGTTGTGAAATTACAACCTGCTCCTTTGTCACTGCCCCTCTGAAGTCACATTCACAACCTGTTCCTGAGAGATGAAAGGAGCTGTTCCTTTTTGTCACTGGTCCACAGATCAAATACCTGCTGTAACAGGTCCGGAGCAACCTTGTTCCTTTATGCTCCAGAGATATTTTGGAGCAGTCGTACAGTAGAAAGGAAGTGGATACTTTGTGTTCTTGTCACAGCGCTGAGATCAGGTCCAGAGCAACCTTACTTATCTATTATAGACCTAGTTTAGAGATGGTTTGGGGAGTCAAAAATGAGTTCTTAGGAGGAAGGCTTTCATATTATTAAACATTATTTCTACAATACAAACACAGTATGTGATGTATTCTCACCCTAAATTGTTATGTTGATGATTAACATTGAAGGGACGCTCTTGCTGATAAAATGAGTTAAGATAAGGGTCAGCCATCTACACTCCCCTGACTGATTTTATCTAGCCCACAAAATATTTAGCAAAAAACAATTTGTTCAAAACATGGACTTAATATCTAATTACTACATGGAAAATGTAAATGTGATTTTTTTTTATTTTTATTTTTTTTTGCTTTACTTTCTTTCAAATTAGCCAGACTTTTTTTTAAAAACCATATGGCCTGCAATATCAAAAAGGTTGCCAGCCTTTGGTCTCTGGCTTCACTCTCGCACTAGACTGGATTGCCATGACAGGGAGATTAAGGTTCGATTCTGGTTGGGTGCACAACAATGGAATGTGGGTGCACTTCCTCTAGAATCAACCATCTTCATCACTAACACATTGGCGTAGTTAGCATAAATGCGTATAGCCCGAACGGGCACTAGACACAGTGCTAAAAAAAACTAGGCTGAGAGTATATACGAATATAGTGACTGTGACAAAAAGGAGCAGGTAAAAGGAAAAGGTCCAGTTGTGGAGCAGTAGCAGATTGCTCCTGCTCCATTAAAGGAGCAGTTTTTCCCATCCCTAGCTTGATGCATATAATTATAAATTAAATTAATACTATAGGTACCTCATCAGCGAATCCATTATCACCCCAATTTCTTTTATTTTTATTGGCCAGCATGATTTCACTATACAAACCACTATATGACTTTTCAATAAAACGCACAGTAGTTTATTACTTATATTTCAAGTATTCATAGGTTTTTAAAATTTCTATTCTCTATTTATAAGTTTTATAAAAATCAACCATGAATATAGAGAATAGTCAATAGAGTTTATATGATGTAAAATGTGATTTAATATTAGTTTTTAACTCAGCCACATTTGCGCTGATCAATGTGTATAATCGTATGCTTAGCCTCGTAAAACGTTTAGGTATTATCATAAAGTTTAAAATCTCTTCAGGATATTTTTAAAGTTTAGCGGGGATATAATGTATTACAACAGAATCCTATTTAGGTATACATATCTGGGTTAGTTTTTGACCAAAACGCGTTTAACTTCGTTATTAAGTTTCCACGGCTATTTTTTATGAAAACCTTACAATATAATTTATAAAAGCTAATCAACACTTTAAAGTTGGCTGCATATTTTTAAAAAAAAAAACCTCATAGACACACAGCTTATACGTCTGAAAATTTGGTTATTTTCACAATTGTTATGTTCTACTACTAAAAACAAATAACTTCGTTCATAAAGTGGAAATATGGTAGGGATATAGAATAATTAGGTTAATTGATATGTTTGTACTAAGTTTGATTATTATTAACTGCTATAATATAATGTTGGCTTAGTTGTAAAACCACGTAACTGCAATTTGGAATTTATTTTACAGGAGAGACAAAAAGCGTAGTCATTTCGTAGCCCCACGAGATAATAATATATTATGTAATCAGGGAATGTCTTTTTATCATAATAAAATATTTAGAAACACTATCACCATGAATTTTATGGGCAATAAAAGTTATTTTTAATATAAAATTTATCTACGTGATGTG
Organism: Timema podura; assembly: GCA_033556935.1. Classification (NCBI taxonomy): domain Eukaryota; kingdom Metazoa; phylum Arthropoda; class Insecta; order Phasmatodea; family Timematidae; genus Timema; species Timema podura. Next base: position 34,029,944 of record JAVRXN010000006.1, on the reverse strand, counting down.
AAAATGACTAAGGCTGGAGCTACGAATTTTCTGTTTGGAGTTACATGATTTGTTATAAACATTAATCATATTCATTTGAAGTTATATATGTTTTTATATAATTTGAATGACAAAATTGGTGTAAAACACGATTAAATTATTCACAAAACTACTCCTTTATTTTTCTTTACAATATAATACACATTTCCTAAATTATAATATAACTGCTACAACACAGTTTGGCTTGAAATATTCATTTGAAAAAACACTCAAAGTCAATAATTAAACTAGAAATTTAAATCATCAGTCACTGTGTAACTAGTGTAGTACTCACTTTCCACATGGAATATTATCATAGAAAGCATGAAAATCTAAAAGTAAATTATTTTTTAACTCTTGCAAGTGATCAAAATTGGATCGTTTGATCTTAAGTCTTTCTTTGTATAATTTAATAAAGTCAAACAGACCAATTTCAGAAGATTCGTTCAAATCAGTTTTAGTGTTGAGCTCTTTTCTAGACCTCCTTGTGAGTGGTTTAGACTTTGTATTTTCACGAAGGACATAAGCAGGAAATACTTTATACTCACTATAGAAATCTAATTTGTAATATATAGTTCCATTTACAGAAAACCCATTGATCTCTATAATATATCTGGATGTATATACACATGCATATTCCAAGGACAAAAGCGTGACGCTCAAGTGTATCGTCTGCTACACTGAGGGGGGGACAGATTTAACGGTTTCTTTAAATGTTCTTATACGAAAACATGTCTATGATGAATAAAAATGTTATTATTTAAAATAGCGAAGTATTAAATCACACTTTCCTGAAGAAACATTTACATTAAAGGATATACAATCCAGTTTTACAAGCAATACTGTACAAATACGAATAAAACCTTAGATATTTAAATTTTTATGTAGTTATCATCAATGTTGTTTACAGTCTGCCACGAATACATTGATATTTAAAGTTGGTTATTAGCTTGTAAATTGGTTTCAGAAACCATATTATATTGAAAGCTCGATAAATATAATGAACAAGGTATCTTAAAACTTGACTACATTTGTTTGAATGACAAACTTTAAATAGTTGCCATACATTCAAACTATCACTTAGGTTATAGGCTTGTGGAAATATTATAATAATAATAATAATAATAATACCTGTTTTTTTAAAGTTGGCTCATATCTTTCAGAAACCATATTATGTGGAAATTTCGACCACTATAATGAAACAAGTTAGCTAAAAACTGTATTAAATTTGTTTGAATGACACACTTTGTGTTGAAGTCTTACGTTCAAATGATAATTTAGGTTATTGACTTGTATCTACTAAACCCTGATTTTAATAATAATCCCAATCTGTAAGGCTTTATTTCGTACCAGAATACTATAATATATATAATATGTTGTAGGATGAACGGCAAATTAGAACAGAAGTAGAAATTTCCTTCTGGAAGGTCTTTTATCCTAACTAAACACAACTAAAGGGTAGTATTCTGGTACGAGACAAAGCCTTACAAGTAAGCTTCCTTCAAAAATCATCGTACATATTAGGCTACATCAACTTATTTAAAGAAAAAACTAACCAGTTTTGAACTTTTATATGCTCTTCAAAGCTTTAACTAACATATTTATTTTATTTAACCACTCACACATTGATGTATCTTATATATTCAATCAAATTAATGAACTATGTCAAAATGCCACATTGCCTTGTATGGGGGAAAGAGAGGAAGAGATACCTGAAAGTTTTTCTCTCCTACACAATGGTATGCAGACAGCTCGAAAATTTAAGCCACAGATGTTCATCCAGTTATATTAAAGAGATCAATGAGAAAACCTAAGATACAGCGATACTTTGGATCTCCAATGTTTGTTCCTGACCGAGTGAATTTGTATGGCATTGCTTTATTGTTATCTTTGATCAAGGTAATTAACTATGCACTCCATTTGGGTGTGCCCTTTTTCTAAATACTTTTGTACAATACAACTGTTGTGTTTCTTAGCTGCATGTAGTAACGCACTAGCCAAAATTCCACACCTATTTTGTTGCAGCCATCACTATCAAATATTATTTGTTTATCTTTTTTATGAAGAGGCATCTCTGAGTCAATGAAATGAGATATTATGCTGGACACAAGAACATACGTATTCCCTAAGGATGATTGGGGCAGAGGTCCTACAAAGTCCACAAAAACCTTTTCCCAGGTGAGTCGAGCTACATCGGCCGAATGGAGCCTGACTTTAGAGTTGTGGGCAGATTTACCCTTCTGGCAACCCCCACATTGCCTGAACTGTTCCTTGACTTCTTTGACATTTCTGGCCAAAGGAACTCGTTGGAAACTTGCCCAGGCTAGCACCGGCTACAGAACTATGAAAATATCGCATCAAAATAAGGATAATTACAGCCAGGACAAAGATCGTTCCTCCCTTACCCTTATTATTGAAAACTACTAGAAGAGCCTTGTAAAGGGAATATTAACTCACATCTTTTCCTCGTTGGATCCTATCCATCATGTCCGAGCCTGACAGGTCATTTTTCTGATGTTCATGGATTAAAATAAATTATTCGGAATGGAACGAATCGCATACATAGGCTGAACAACTTCCTCTGCCCCAACAGGCTCACGGTCTTCCACCATCCGGGACAGAGCATCGACCATCACATTATTTCTAACCGGGATATGATGAGTAGAAAATTTATATTTGGACGGCCACTAAACCCACCTACCAATCTTACCTAATTTGCTTAGGATGGTGCCACATCCACTACAGTGCCATGTTATCAGTGTACAGTTCAAACTCTCGCTGTTACAAATAATCCAAAAACTTATCTACACCAAACACGCCAGCAAGGAATTTCTTCACACTGAGACAGAGTCTTGCTGGCAAATGCCACAGGATGAACACCATCAGAGGCTCTTTGGGACAATACAGTGCCTAAGGCAACAGAGGAAGTGTCAATATGAAAGAGAAATGAACGCGACTAGTCCAGCATGTGCAGAATTTCGGTACTGATTAATTTGTTCTTAAGTGCCTTGAATGCCTGGGATTGTTCCTCACCCCAAATGTCATGTCCTTCTTCTTCAACGCATTCAAGGCCGCAGAAATTTCCGAGGAGTGCGGTACCTGGCGTAATAGGCACACATTCCCTCACGAATAGTGACAGAAGCATATCAAATTAATCTATTCAGATATATATTAAAATTGTTTTAATAACTTTTATAACTGTCCACAGATCTCCTTCCTACCCAAATCAGACTGCATTTTGTTTTACAATGCATGTTCACAAATATTTGCCAATTTAACCGTTTCTAATTCATACGGTGCACCTAAAATTTAGAATAGAATGCAGTGTAACATCCGAGAAGAAATTATAATACAGCATATTAAACAATTAACCGTGATAAAGGTGATAGAGATAATATTACCAACCTCGTCATCTACTAACATTAGAACTCATGGGAAAAGATGTAGGGCCTTACATACTCCATTTTGAGAGGAACTTAAAAAAACACAGCATTTATATATATATTTTTTTGAATGATGTGGCTGCTTTTTCTGTTAAAATGAGTTGGAGGGTAGGCCTACTTTCAAAAAGCAAATATCTTATATGTTTATTATAACCCTGTAACTCTTTACGATAAGAATAACTTACCATCGCAAAGTTATTTTACAATTAAAAATAAACAAAACCTTTGATTGAAATTAATTTTTTTATAAACGTAATAATTTCTAAGGGACTGATTTTATTTTGCCTAAATGAGGTCTGAAAAATGGGGAGTTGATTATTCTATCTTTTGTGAAAGCATATTTAACTGTTATTCTAAATTTTTTTTTTTGTCAATGTAAGCCTATATTATTTCATTCGTGTTTTATTTATAAATTTCTATGGCAATTTCCATTAATTTCGTTTAGAATGTCTTACAACTTTTAAATAAATATCTCCATGATTGCCGACTGGACAAAGGAGTGAATATTTCCGTGTGTTTGACTGTACAGTATAATTCAGGGGATAGTGAGTTTGTGCACCACATGTTGGTTTCACACACTCACACATCTACACTAATGGATAAGGATGAGGATGAAATATATTAGAGGAAGTGTAATCAGTTGGTGTGGAGGATGAAGAGGAAAGGAGTATACATTTAAAACAAACAATTTATTAGTACCAACGGGGATTAGAACCCTAGACTTTCTATATGGTGATCTTTTCAAATAATAAACTAGATATGTTTTAATGTATTCGGAAACAATACAAACTCATTGTCATGTTTACTCTTTATTGTTGAGGTTTAATAATGAATGTGAAGAGAAGTATTATTGACTAGCAACTAAACTAAAACAACCATACAACAATTATTCATACTTTAAATTGCCACATATTAAAATTTACAAGTATTTTTATTTTAAAATGCCATTTAGACCTAAATTACACCAGTTAAGAAATTGTTTCAGTGATTCGGTTCTAAATTCAGCAGACCCTAGTGTAGAAAGTGAATTAAAAAGATTTCTCTGGGAGCCCAATTTAATTAACTATAAATTTAAATTTTCAAGTGAAACCGATCTACATGAACCAAATTACACAGTGTCACCTCCAGTTTCAGACCCTCTGCCTTTGCCTATAAAAGAAAAAACCAAATTGATCATGTAGAAACAGCATTTCGTAACTTAAAATTAAAACAAAATAAAACAAAAAGATTTCTACTGAGAATTTTCGGATGTATCTTCAAAAAAAAAGGACAGAAGAAACAAAATTAAAATAAACCATGTTTGGGAGAATATTGAAAACAACCCTGAAGAAAACCCCCACAAATATGCAATGGTTCAATTTGGGAATTAAAATCTCATCATACTATGGAAAATATACAAAATTATGAAATTGACCCCAAAAATTGGCAGGTATATAAAAAAATTTGAGTTAGATAAAATGGACCTACACAAAGAAAGCAAGCAAGGAAAGCAAGCAAGCAAGCATTGCAAGCAAAGCAAGCAAGCAAAGCAAGCAAGCATAGCAAGCAAGCAAAGCAAGTCATCAAAGCCAAGTAATCAAAGCAAGCGAGCAAAGCAAGCAAGCATAGCAAGCAAGCATAGCAAGCAGGCAGAGCAAGCAAGCAGAGCAAGCAAGCAATCAGAGCAAGCAAGCAGAGCAAGCAAGCAAAGCAAGCAAGTTAAGCAAGCAAGTTAAGCAAGCAAGTTAAGCAAGCAAGCTGAGCAAGCAAGCTGAGCAAGCAAGCAGAGCAAGCAAGCCACGCATGCACGTATGCACGTTAGATGTATATGTGTACGTATGTTTGCATTCATGGATATTGCATTTTAGTTTTCCTTGTATTACTATTTTATTTCATAAAAAGTGCTAAGCCTTCTATTGTTTGTGTACTCACTTCTGTCCTGGTAGTAAATTTAAGATTCCGGTTGAGTCTTGTGGATTGTTTCTTTTGACCGGACCATTGGATGTAGCCCATTGGTGAAACCGTCAGGTGAGTTGTTGGGGTGGGGTGGGTGTTGGGTAAGGAAAGGGGGCTAGCTGGACAAGCTTGTGGGTAAAGAGGTAACGCCACAACTGTGGTACTTATGATCAGGTGGTTTTTGATGTTACTTTTAGAAAATTAAATGAGGTAACGTCACAACTGTTGTTATTATGATCAGGTGGTTTTATTTGTTACATTTTGAGTGTTTAAAGAGGTGACGTCACAACTATGGTTCTTATGATCAGGTGGTTTTTGATGTTACTTTTTGAAGCTTTAATTATGTAGAGTTATAATTGTGGTTCCTATGGTCAGAAGATTTTTCGAACTTTCTTCTTGGGCGTTTAAAGAGGTAGCGTTACAACTGTGGTATTTACGATCAAGCGGATTTTCATTTTTAATTCTTGAGGTTTCTGATCGTTTATCTGGTTTTTAAGTTTAGGTATATACCATTTTATCATCTTCAAAGCAATTATTAATAAAATTAAAGAATTATATTTCTACTTTTTATAGATGATAAACCAATCATATTGTTCCTTTGATAATATTATAACTATTTGTTTCTTGTGAAGACTTATGTATATTCAAATCTTTTAATCAATCTGTAACCAAATACAATAGAAAATCATTAGTGTTTCTCAACAACATACACCATTTGAGTTATCCATGGTAAATATTTAGTTTTACTCTATATTTTACATAAATGTATATTTTAATAATATCTCCATGTGATGTTGTTTCTGTCATTTCAAACTCAAGTTGTAGCTCGTGAGCATTATAGAATATAAGTTGTATATTATTATTATTCTGAGATTTTTTTAGCACCGTGACTTGCTACCCTATCCGGTTATTCGCTGAATTGTTTAATACTTTGCACAATAATGTTATTTAATCTGATCAATCTATAATACCCTTATTTAATAGTGTTTATATTTGTTGACATTAGTAGCATCAACATCGCCTATAAACGGTAACGTTTGTTAATATTTTTTAATTGTGTGTCTTACTACACGTTTTGTTTGCACACAAATATACTATTAACGCTAATGGTTTTAGGGCTTAAGAAAGTAATATTAATATCAATTTTTCCCACATTTGCGTGGTGGAAGAATGATAAACTATTTCGGAATAACCATATTTAGGACACCCGACTGAGATTCGAAACTTGTCTCTCCTTTATTGACAGTCTAGTCCACCGAGAATAGTACCTTAGACTGCGGCCAATGAAGCGGTTCTGTTTTACTCTTTAATTAGTCATAATCCATTATATAATCTATAAAATATTTATTATTAACTGATTGCGAAATTTGAGTCTTTAAGATAGAAATACTACCTAAGACTATTTGTGCACTCCAATTTTTAGTCCAATATATTATAGTGAATTAAATAAAGCGATGGGAGTATAATTATTTTATCTTTGATCGTGGGCTACTATTGTGTGCTGGAAATTAATACTCTTATAAATCGAATTTTTCGATAAATCAATGTTGTCTCTATAAATACCCTTCAAAAATATGTTACCTGTTTAGGAGGTAAGCTAATATGTGATTTGTATCCACATATTCCTATATTTCCACCAATAATAATTTTGTTAGCTCTTCAAAATTCGATTGATAATCAAAATTTAATTCATAATAAATCGTTCAATTGTGTCTAAAATAGATGTATTAATATAAATAGAGATTGGGCAAGGAAGGAATATTTTATCCTGATAGTCTCACTTGAGATAGCGGAAATCCATGGAATCATCCGCGCTAATATCACATTTTTTCTTATTTTAATTAGGTTAGCTTTATAAATTATTGAGATATTACGTCCTCTATTGTGCATTAAGTCATTAGGAATATACATATTGGATACCTGCTCATTTGGATAGAACCACGTTCATGGAACAAAAACAATAACATAAAAATATTGTTTGTATTCAAATGAATTGTAAATCAAAATAGGTTATTAGATAAATAAAATACTATTCCTAAATATATTTCAAGGCTACTGTCAGTCGAGAAGTAAACAACTTTTGTAGCACGCTACAAATAGCTCAGATATGATACAACAAATGTACTACATTACGCAAGCCAGTAAATTTTAAGTCTGTATGCTTCTAGACTATTTTGAATATATATTATAAAAAAATATGCTTTCGATATAATTTGTAGTGGTACTTAAATGAAGAAAATTTGAAAGATGGATGAGGATAGAAGCTATTTTGACTTAAATGCAAACCCATTTTTCAGCTTTATATTAAAGAATATAAAAGAGGAATGAAATATATCCACAGAGGAACAATTTGTCTCAAGGTCGGATGTAAATTAACTCCCCAGAAGGGGAAAAATATTTTTAGCTAGGGGGGGTGAGCAATTCCCTTTCCCTGTTCCACAATACTGTTCGCTCTCAATAGACCAGACGTAGCTCAGATAAAGCTACTTTCGGAACAAGATTGTTGACTGAAATGAACGGTGAAATTATTGAATATAGTAGGTTCTCACTTGTGTGTCCAGGCACAAGATTCAAGATACATTTCACGCTCTCTTTTGGAAATATGCTGCAACATTTGTAGAGAGTGGTTTTTGTAGTTACAGTTACAAAATAGTTTACTGCTCATTTGGCTGTAGCATTAAGGTGAGTTGTCAAAGATTTGACAGTCAGCTGAGATTGTAGCCGAAGTAGCAAAACATGCGCAAGCGAAGTTTGAGTTTGGTCTGGGTCACGATGCGATTGCGAGACGTGTCACAGCACTGATAAACTGATAAGTGAACAGTGTTTGTGCATAGAGTTGTAGCGACAGTGAATATTTGTTAACCAATTTAGTGGTTTAATATATTTAAAATATGTTTGATCATTAAAACTGAAGGTACTAATGATGCATGTGCATAATATGGTGTAGTTTGTGAATGTATCCACAAATCCCTGCGTATACGATTTAAAGGATGCGTACATCTGTAAAATACAAAAAACAAAAAATTCAAATATATACTGCCTTTCTAATAGCAATAGTAGTTTAAAGTTGGAATTAAATAAAACTAACATAACCATTTTTGTAGTGATAGACTATTATATTTGAGAACACAAGTGTATATAATAAACATATTTTAACTATGATGTACCACTTTAGGTCAAAGTGTTTGTACGAATTTTGAACAATAATTCCTTGAAACTAATGTAGCTTTAACAATGACCAGAACTGAATTAAAATTTATAATCTCGGAGATTTAGTTTAGTTCAAAGAATACCAATTATGTATAGAATTTAACCTAAAACACGCAAACTTCTCTATCTTCTTCTATAATAATGAAATTAAAAGTTTTGTGTGTCTTTTGTGAGTTTTCAGAGAACTTATGTCAAGTAGAGGTCTAAAATTAAATCATTAGTAGTCCCTATACAAGAACATGTGTATTTTAAACCATGAATTTTAAAATTTGGGATTGAGTATGTTAAATTAAATAAGAGCTAGGAAGTAAGAAACATATTTTTAAATGTCTGCATTTAGAGAATATATTCCTAGAGTACAAAAAATAATATACCCAGACCCTCAACCTCCAGGTTAAAATGGTTGCGTTCCTTTGGGAGCTTGAGTCCTTCACCACTAGGATCGCTGCGGTTAGTCTTATCATCACTCAGCAGCATTGATGTGTATAATATAACTGGATGGACATCTGTGGCTAAAATTTTCGAGCTGTCATCTGCATTCCATTGAGTAAGAGAGAAAGAAACTTTCGGGTATCTCTTTCTCTCTTTCACCCATAGAAGGCAATGTGGCATTTTGACATAGTTCGTTAATTTGATTGAATATATGAGAAACATCAATGTGTGAGTGGTTAAATTAAATAAATATGTTAGTTAAATCTTTGAAGAGCATATAAAAGTTAAAAACTGGTTAGTTTTTTCTTTAAATAAGTCGATGTAATCTAATATGTACGATGATTTTTGAAGGAAGCTTACTTGTAAGGCTTTATCTCGCACCAGAATCCTACACTTTAGTTGTGTTTAGTTAGGATAAAAGACCTTCCAGAAGGAAATTTCTACTTCCGTTCTAAATATCCGTTCATCCTACAAAAATATTATATATATGATACTATTCTGGTACGAAATAAAGTCTTACAGATTGTGATTATTACTAAAATCAGGGTTTAGTAGATAATGTACTTCCTAAAAGCCAATAACCTAAATTATCATTTGAACGTAAGACCTCTACACAAAGTGTGTCATTCAAACAAATGTAATACAGTTTTTAGCTGACTTGTTTCATTATAGTTATAAAAATTTCAACATAATATGGTTTCTGAAAGATATGAGCCAACTTAAAAAAACAGGTATTATTATAATAATACTTTCTACAAGCCTATAACCTAAGTGATAGTTTGAATGCATGGCAACTATAAAAATTTTGTCATTCAAACAAATGTAATCAAGTTTTAAGATACCTCGTTCATTACATTTATAGAACGTTAAATATAATATGGTTTCTGAAGCCAATATACAAGTTAATAACCAACTTTAAATATAAGTGTAGTCGTGACAGACTGTAAACAATATTGATGATAACTACATAAAAATGGAAATATCTAAGGTTTTATTTGTATTTGTACCGTATTACCTGTAAAACTGGATTGTATATCCTTTAATGTAAATGTTTCTTCAGGAAAGTGCGGTATAATACTTCACTATTTTCAAACAATAACACTTTTATTCATCAGATACATATTTTCGCATAAGAACATTTCAAGAAACCGTTAAATTTGTCCCCCCCTCTGTGTATCAGACGATACACTTGAGCGTCACGCTTTTGTCCTTGGAATGTGCATGTGTATGTCCATCCAGTTATATTATAGAGATCAATGCTCAGCAGTGACACTAGAGAAGCCCAGTGATAAAGGAATCAAGCCGCCAAAAGTAGCGCAGCGAAACCCCTGAAATGTTGAGATTCTGTTTCTTACTTGTTTGTGGCCTAGGGTAACCATGTAATCCATTGTGTTACTACCACGAACAACTCGGTGTACTTCTACTAGTGTTAGATAAACTTTATAAATGAAAGTACATTTGATATATTACCTGTGCTTTATTTTGAACAACATTTTTATTTAGGTATAATTCCCCCTATAAATATATGACTTTCTACACATTACGCTATGGAAATTGGTAATAATAACAGCAAATACGGTGAAACACTGTTTGACAGTATTTGGGTTAGCTTATGATTGTTATTATTATTAGTACCGTGCATTACTACCCATTCGGTTTATACACATCATGATTTTCATTTCTTCAAAACACAAAAGTGAACTTTGAATAAAGACAAATCAATCTGTTTCTAAAGAGTTCAGTGTACTATGCAAGTCAGACTGTTCTAAACACAAAAATTTTAAAAATATATATTAAAGCATTTATCAGAGAGTTTTATTATTTGTTACATAAACATACAACTGAGTTGTATGTAAATCACAAAAATTGGTCGTTTTGTGCACTCAGGGATTATCCTAGATGAAATACAAGGGTCGTTTTGACCAGGTTGGTCATGGGATGTTTGGCTTGGATGTGGAAAAAGCTGTTAATCCAAATTTGTGTATTTGTTTATTTTTTGAAATAATTGCTATAACCAGTATCCGTTCAATTGTCTGTGAAAATGGGGAATTGCTACAAAAGAGACGAGGCCATTTGAGTATTGTTACATACAGCTCGCCCTTATTAGATAACTTTATTTGGGGACCCAATTTATTTGGCCCACACTACCACTGATAGTACCTTGGCCTACTACCAATTTGGATGATACGTTTATTTACTAACTATACTAATGAGTTTAAGGAGAAGTATGATTTATTAAATAAGAAGAGCACCCATATTTCCATGTGGAGAATGTGTAAAAGCATTGAAGATATAAAAACTCTCAGTGCATCCAACTGGAATTGAACCTTGAAAATTAAAAATTATATTTTTATTCAGTGATATGACAGTATTTTGCACATATTTAAAAGTTTTTATAAGGAAGAAAAACATTTATTAACAATTTCACAAAGATTATTTAATATTATAGAGTAACTAAAAATAATTTACCTGTTATATAAGATGGGCTCTCTTGGAGTTCTGTCTGGTGAAGTCATTAATTATATCATCAAAATTCATCTTTGATATAGTGTCATAATTTACTGACAAAATTGCAAGTGGTGTGAGTCTCTCTTGTGACATACCACACTTCAGATAAGACTTAAGTGTCCAACAAAACACAATTAACAGATAATTCAAGTGTGGCACTTTTAATACTAACACAAACGCATCTTTACTAATTTAAAGTTACTCTAAGTAAATTACAATTTACAACGGATAGTAACGAAACCGTAACTGTAACATGGCTTTACTCTATGCTAATGCAAATATACACAAAATGAGGTTTATTCCGACACTACTTAATCACTGTCTCCAATCTTTTTCCTAAGTCCTAATTCCTACTGGTTAGAAAATAACAACAGTTTTGGTCCGAGGGTTAGGTGGGGTAAAGTCCCTTTACTCTTGTCAAGGACAACACTTCCGTACTGCCTGTATTATTTGTAGCTAAACCTCATCTGTACAGAACAATAAACTTGCTGGGTGAGTAAACCAAAATAATGTGAACCTGCCCTTCTGGGCCTGGATTCACTAACGGGAGCAAATAGTTGCGCTGGCGCAAGTTTGAAAGATGTGCCCAAATCCTTATTCACTAAAAGAAGCAGGCGCAATTTGAGAGCAAAGTTCCACCCTTTATTTGCCACCACTCAAGAGTAGGCGCAACTATTAAAATCATGATTGTCACTTCAATAAATTTAAATGGCGGCATATTATCGTTATGGCTTAAAATACAATAATTAGTTAACTGTACTTCAATTAATAATAAAGAAATTAAAATAACAGACGTTTGTCAAGCATAAAATTTGTTTCAATTTAGATAGTGGTAACAAAGCAATTACTTACCTTTTATTGTTGAAATCTTACATTCAAACAACGTAATGGCATTTATTGCATTATTACAAAACAAAACGTCAAACAAAACCACGAACTGTGTAATCTTTGTCTAGATCCAAAGAGGTTTGTATTCCTCCAAATCCAAAGAGATCGCGTCACTAAATATGGTAGTTAGTATAGCTTTAAAATAAGTTTTAAAGTTTCTATAAGTGTTTTCTTAATGGAACTTAAGCTTTAAACTAATGATATTAATAAATACTAAATAATATACTAATATTGGTTTTGTAAAGCACCCACAAAGAGGCCGTTTCTAATTTTATTGCTAGTCTACAAGCAAAATATTTAGAAATCCTTGTATTTGCTGTCATTTTCATTAGAGATTTAGTAGTAAAGTAGCCTTGACTTTGAAAGGAAATTCTTCGCATTGATTGGTCGAAAGGAGCGCAAATGATGACGTTTGTGATGACGTCACCCTATTCTTGCCACCATTTTGTGCCTAGTTTAGTGAATACGAAAATGGAGCAAATAATAAGGCGCATCTTTGGGCGTATCTTGGGCGCAAAGTTGCGCCATTTCTAGACTTGCGCAGGAGCAGATTTGCTCCCGTTAGTGAATCCAGGCCCTGGTGATTCTACTAAACAGGGAGACTAAGATTTAAGTGCGACTGCAAACATTTCCTATCCCACTAGTTTCTTTCCCTCTGCCCCCTCAGCTAGCTCAGAGCCCCCCAAATTGGGGGGCCTTGTACAACAACATCGTTCACACACTCGTAAAGGCGGCCCTGGTCAAATATAGTTTCAAACTTTCTTAGTGTAGCAGTACAAGTAACGTTAATGTTTATTTCCACTTTACTTGCTATAAGTGTTATTTCATCTATTGTGAAACTTCACTATCAAAAGATGTCAACGGCAAGGATTAAAAGGTAAGATTTGGTTTCTTCTTGGTCCAAACTTCCCGTTTACTTCTGTCCAAACGACATCCAGCTTATCACTAAATCATATCAAAGTCCTTTCTATATTGGTCCAAATAGGTCACTTTTTAGGAAGGAGTGTGCAAAACGACAGACAACCAGATTTAGTGAATTTAACAGAATTAAACTACAATTCTGTTTCCAAGAGTTCAAAAAAGTGTATTAGACCCCTATTGTGTTACGAATGACAATACAATCTGAATTATAATGGTTTATTACCCTACTAGACTGCATTGAAGACAAGCTACAGTCCAACACAATCATATGTGAAAATGTCACAATAAAAACTAGAGTAGACGGGCTATGTATTTAACTCAATCAAGTTGTTATATAGAATAAGAGACACTGACACATAACGTGTGTAGACCTCACTAGTATATTTATATTGGAGAAAATTTATGTTAAATAAAATTACCAAAACGTCCATAAAGAGCTAATTGAAAATATTGATGTCACTCTTGGCTGTGAACTCTCCTAGTTATATTTGTTTGTTGTTAAATTTCCTTTTATTAAATTGTAATATATATACATTTATTTACATCAAGTATTCATCTAAAAAAAAATGTGATTGCAACAATCGGGTTCACGGATAACTTCCACTTCCCACTACCATTAACTCGGGGAAAGTAAAAACAAACTATAATACTACAAAATATCAAATTTGAGCACGGGACTCTCACAGGACCTCTGGGTCATGTTGGGAAAAAAAGTAACCTTTACTGTCCAAGCAGACTTACTAAACAATCAGATATTTAATAAAACAACAATTTGAACTCTTTAAATATATAAATACTATACACATTCATTATGATCAATTTCCTCAATGAGGTTGTTCGGTGGATACAAAAAAAAAACACTGAATACTAAATGAGGTTATTGCATTTTGTCGAAGTCCATAATAAAAGGTTTCATTTATAGAGTCAATTGTGGAAACAGAATATTACGTTTAGGGGAAAATTCCACTGTTAGTGTGTTGAGTTGAAATTAATATTATTCTTTGATTTTGGAGTAATAAAGTTAAAAAAAAAAAAAATTGATGAAGTTCAGTCGAAATTGTAGCAAAAAAAGAAAAAGAAGGATGACTCACGAATAATATTTATATTGATATCACCTCAAGTTAATGGAGTCCTGTATTGTCTTCTGTGTTGAAAATTTTAGTGGATCAGATCAACTCACTTGTAGGTCATAGCCGTGGTCCGGAAGTAATAAAAACTGTACCAAGTAGTTGTACCATCTTTCCCTGTCGTTTGGAATGCTTTTTGTGTAATTGACACAAATAAAACTGGTAATTAACACACTGCTTTATTCCATTGAATTCTTTACAAGTCCGCGTCTTTTTTGATTCTTCATAACCAGCCACGCTTCCTCTTTGCTCTCCCCCTTCCCCACTGTTGGAGTCATTTTCATTACTCCTTGTATAGGGCGGCCATTTCAAATCTCATAGAGGATGATAAGACGGATTAAACTCCAGTTTAATAATAACAATTTCTTGATAAAATAACTGTACAGGCATTATTATTCTTGGTTTCCTTCGACGCAATGCAATGACCGTTGGAAATAGTAAATTTAAGATAAATAACCACTTAAGTATAATTAAAATTAAATAAAGGTCTACCTTGATAGAATTAAAATTCTTACATGGCCAAATAAAAATATATACTATAATGTTTTATACATTAATTTAAGAATATAATTGAGAATAATATATGATATGTAAATAATCAAACAAAATAAAAGTAATTTATTGAAAAAGTGAACCTAACTTATTGTAAAATTTTAAATCTCATGCAATGATACTGAACTCACTCTTCAAACATTCAAGTAGACAACTAAGACATCTGTAGTCGCCTCTAATTTTGAGAGATAAAATTAATGATGTGGAATAAACTATTAATATTCTCATAGTTCCTGAGAATGTTGGTATAAAAAAACATTATCTCCTATAATTTTAGCCAAGGTGTAAAAGTAGGAGATACGTTTGGGTGACAACAATGATTCAGTGGACTTCTGAAGAGGTTAAAACATGATGAGTTACCAAACGTCTTAAGGCCCTGACACAGCTTTCATTTCTGTAGGTCCGTAGTCCGTACTCTATATTCCTGGTCCATAAGAAGTTCTACTTAGAATTACCGAGTCATTATCCGTAATCACGTGACCGTTTCAACCAATGGGATGGTAATAGACTCCATCCAATCAAAAAAATTGAAAGAAAATTGTTCACAGCATCAGAATCAGCAGTCAGCTGATCATAATATGTGAATTAAAGAAACCGAAAAACAATTTGTCGAGTTAACTTTCAGTATATATTAAGATGTAGGTTAAATACTATCACAAGAAACATATTTATAACTCAATTTTTAAAATCAAACTTAAAATAAATAATTATTTGCAATAGCCTGAAAATACAAAACGGATTATCTTGTATTTTGTATGAAAATTAAACAAGCAGTTTTAATATTTGTAATAATATGGTTGTTGATCTTACAAAAGCAAAGCCAATATTTCTGAGAACTTTGTATTTCTCAGAAAACATTTTTCTATAAGCCGTTATTCCCGGGGTGTCAACTGCCAAGGTGTTTAGAAATGTGTTTCTGAACTTGGAACTGGGAACCATCTCATAAAACTAATAGTTAAATAATCTAGAATTAATAATTGATGATATTTGAGTAGCGCTTCAATCTTGTAAATTTGACAGCTACACTATTAGGCTACGTAAAAATACGAAATTATAATAATAATATTGGCAAAATCCAAAGGAGATAATTAATATACTTCAAGATCCACCTTTCATGACTAGATGGGGTTGGATACAATCACGATGAAAAGAAAATACTATGAGTATGTAAAATTGATACGTAGTTGCATAAAAATACTAAATTGTGATAAATATAATATCAGAACCTGAAGAAGAGAATTAGATTTGAAAAATTTAGTAAAATATGCTTCAAACCTTACTCACCGTGACTGGATGGGATCGAATACCCCCAACATGCCTTCAAGCAAAATATTCAATAAGTATGGCGACAGGTTGCTTCCGAAACACATACGCTCGCTATAACACTTGAGAGGGAAAAGAACTCAACTGAGTTAGGTTCACTATCACGGACCTCGAGCGCTACTGTTGTTGTGGCGTTTCTTCGAACCTCCCCTTTACCTCACCCCTCAAACCCCAGTCCAGGCTATCACCACCAGTGCTTTTACGACTTTTCTATTTATCTTTTTGTTGTTCCATTCTAGTCAGAGAAAGGGTATAAAATAAGTGCCTCTCGGATTCACGACACAGTAATCTGATCACCTCGTATCGGCGAAGAAGGAACCTCTGCTACCTCACTCTACGAAGCAACCGGTGGCCATGGAGTATTGGGCATGGGATTCACCGCTGCGCAACCGAGGAGAATCCTCTTCGATTTTCTAAGTATTGAGGCGACGTTAATAAGTCCATCTGACTTATGCGTCTAGTGTGAAGAGTAGATAATGTTTCCCAAGTCTTTAAGACTTTTTGTTAGTCATAATTATGTCCTTCAGACGTAGTACAGCCGAGGCGACTGTTTTTGTTTCAAGCTGACTTAATTTTCTTTATTCAGAAAGCTTGACTACATATTTTTTCTATGTCCATATGATATAGCTTCGATATAATAGCCTTAAGTTCCAGATGTAATAAGAACTTAGTCCAAATGGTTGCCATTTTCCACTTGCACTATATTTCCTTGTTGAGTCCCTAAGACTACACACCTGTTATATTTTTTGTATGGCTGCAACCAGGTTGTCTATCCTGTTTTCAGGACCCTGTTGGGTCAATGTGTTCAATGTGTTGATTCATTCTTGTTACCACGCTTCGCGTGTGGTATTAGCTTGGGTGGGTAAAGCGCGGAACTCCGCTAGTTTCCATATGGGGTCCGCGCAGATAATACCCTTTTTTCTCTTTGCCCATTTTGGCTTCTATCGTCTGATAGTTAGTATTTAATACGAATTAAATTAGTGTTGTACCCCAGGGAGCGGGTCACTTAATATATGTACTATTGAATGCTCTGGCAGTACCAATAGGGAAAGGACCGGCCATAGTAATATTTTGTGTTGACGCCTGTTTGTTAGCCATCAACCAATACTATCAACAAACTTTTCTATAACTATGATTTATACTATGTCTCTTAAGGATTTTTCTTAAGTCCCAATCAAGCAAGCTTAAAACTATAAATGTGTTAAAAATACAATAGGTATATGATTTCCTGTTAACGTTCGGTGATAATTACCTCACTGTTTTTCTTTTAGAATCACCTGACTGTATCCTGGTGCCAGTCCAGCTGTATTGTTATTAAACGTTGCTCTTCAAGCCTACGACATTTGATCTTGCCACCTAGAACAGTCGTTCACCCGTGTCATCACAAGACAGTTTCAATTTGGATCTTCTAACTTACTTTCTTGTATATTCTTTGTAATCAAACTTTTTTTTTTGTTATATTAAATCTATTATTGTTATTATTTTGTCTTTCTAATTTTAAACATTAATACATTTATGAAAGGTCAGGATACAAATGTTCTTAATTAAGTGAATAGTGACGAAGTACGGAGTCAATGTACAAACAACTACAATACATGAAGTGAGACTAATTCTTCTAAGATTATATCAAATGTCTACACTGTTTTTATTTGAACCATCTAGTTCGTGTCTGTCCCACTAAGTTCACGAAAGGGGGTACTGTTGAAATTAAGCTTACATTTATAAGTAGTCGTAGAATAGATACTCAACCATGGTTACAATACTGTCTAGGATATCTCTTACTAAACTCTGATGTTGGTAGGAAGAATATTATCAGATGATTTCTAAAGCTACTGAAATATTTTTCATAAATTCTTTGATCAAGTAATGTTTTGAAGCTGTAACTTTGGATAGGTTGTATCAATATAAATAAAATATCTAAATAATTTTTTAAAATGTTAGTAATGTCAGCATTAAATATAATTACATCCTTGATTGTTATTCATCGATCTTCCAACAAAGGTCAGGAAATAGGTCCACGTAAAATGGTGTCATGGTAATACCTTCTATACAACGTGTTTCTAAAACATTGCATCAAACTTTGGCAGGATAGTCCTTGGGTGAAATTAGAATAATTCTCATAAGCAACCTAGGGTCCATCTTCAATATTAAGGGCGGTATACACCCCTAAAGACAGAGCTAAAAACGATTGTTGTGTGAAATATTATGAAAACTGCTTAGGGTATTACAACGAATCTTTGTATACTACTTATTGAAACCTTGATCATTGATAAACTAAATGTGCTGTTTCCGTTACCCACCCCCATCATGTAAAAAAGGGAGG
Source organism: Timema podura (assembly GCA_033556935.1). Taxonomy (NCBI): domain Eukaryota; kingdom Metazoa; phylum Arthropoda; class Insecta; order Phasmatodea; family Timematidae; genus Timema; species Timema podura. Next base: position 34,011,264 of record JAVRXN010000006.1, on the reverse strand, counting down.
GTTGTAACACATTTTTTTAAATAAAATATGTCAGAGTAAGTATTACCAATTTTTACCTAAGATTACAAAACAGGGAATCAAAATTAACAAAAAAGGTGTTTTGGAGAAACTGTCTAGCTTTCCCCGTTTCTGAGATAATCACACAAGTTTGAGATCAGAGCCAAGTGCAAATGTCTGCCAGGTAGGCAGCCAGAATCGCAGTTTTATTTCGCAATGCAGTCGTTTAACAATTTTTACCGGCATATGTGACTATGTATCACGTACATTTGGTAAACAAGGCTAGTTTGTGTGTTATGATGGAGAAACTCTGAAACTTTTCCTTCTTCATAAGCTCCGATGTGTTGCTATTTATTACATTAGTGAGTTATGCTTACACAGTTCACACTTGGGTGGGATTTTATTCATTACACTCAATGGAATATTGAAAGCTACATTAAGAAATACAAATTGAAGCTTTTGCATGTTTTTGTTCCTAGCTTCAAAAGCAGATTCATAGCAAGTGTTAAAAATGGTGGCCCCTAACGTTATTGCAATAATTGAGGTGACGTATAAATTACTGGTGTAATCTTTCGAAAACACGTGGAGTTTCTTGAACCTTATCACATGCAGCAACTATCCTGGCTAACAGGTCTTCCTCAGATTCAACAGCTGTCTCGTACACCAAAGCTTTGACAAAGTCCCCCAGAAAGAAGTCTAACGGATTTAGGTCAGGAGAGCGTGGTGGCCACGAAACAGGCCCACCTCTTCCTATCCATCGAGCAGGAAATGCAGTGTTGAGGTAGTCACGCACAGCTCTTGTGAAATGAGGTGGGGCACCGTCATGTTGTAGCCACATGCGTTGTCTAACGGAGAGCGGTACATTCTCGAGGAACTGTGGCAATGCAAATTTAAGAAATTGGTAGTAGATGTGGCCAGTCAAACGTCGTGACATCAGGCAAGGGCCAATGAGATGGTTACCCACAATGCCTGCCCAGATGTTGACAGAAAATCCATGATGGTTGCCCATGATGATAATTGCATGAGGGTTCACGTCATTCCAAATGTGACTATTTGTACTATTAAAATAGCCGTCTCTGGTGAATGTTGCCTCATCGGAAAACAATATTATAGTGGAGAAATCAGGAACCACACGGCACTGCTGCAGAAACCAGTCGGAGAATTCATGTCGAGGAGCATAATCTGCTGGCCCCAATGCCTGCACCTTGCGCATGTGGTACGGATGCAGCAGCTGATCATGCATGACACGCCATACTGTGGAATTGGACACATTAGTTTGATGCGCAATGGCACGTGTGCTTGTTGACGCGTTATCATCCACATAATTCAGTACCTCTTCTTCGACAATTGGAGTGCGAACATTCCTCGGGTGACCAGCTCCCCTCGTAGCTGAAATGTACCTGTTTCACGAAGTAGCTGAGTGACATCGGTGAAGGTCCGGTGATAAGGTTGACGTCGTGCAGGATATCTATCGTGGTACAACCGTGCAGCTGCTCTTGCGTTTCCTCTAGCTTCACCGTACAGCATGACCATGTCTGTCATTTCTGCGTTTGTATACTTTGCCATTTGACTAGTAATACGCGCAACATGCAGTGAAGTCGTGTGGACTGATGCAGTCTGCTCGTGGAGGGAGGGGAATATAGTGATAATAAGAGTGGGGGAAATGAGGGGGTGAAGCAACACAGCTTTATTGGCTCCATACCTGGCAGGAATTAACACTTGTCTTTGAAATTAAACATGCATGATTATCTCAGAAACGGGGAAAGCTAGACAGTTTCTCCAAGACACCTTTTTTTGTTAATTTTGATTCCCCGTTTTGTAATCTTAAGTAAAAATTGGTAATACTTACTCTGACATATTTTATTTTAGAAAAAATGTGTTACAACCCCCCCTTTTTTACATGATGGGAGTGGGTAACGGTAACAGCACATTTAGTTTATCAATGATCAAGGTTTCAATAAGTAGTATACAAAGATTCGTTGTAATACCCTAAGCAGTTTTCATAATATTTCACACAACAGTCGTTTTTAGCTCTGTCTTTAGGGGTGTATACCGCCCTTAATATTGAAGATGGATCCTAGGTTGCCTTTGAGAATTATTCTAATTTCACCCAAAGAGTATCCTGCCAAAGTTTGATGCAATGTTTTAGAAACACGTTGTATAATCTGTTATAAATTATTGTTTCAGAGACGATTAATTTGTGTAGGAGACTAATCTCAAATATATCGAGAGTATCATTCCTTCTTGACTAAATAAATAGTAATAAAATGCAAACAAGCAAACGTGCAGGCAGGCAGGCAGGCGTGCAGGCGAGCAAGCGTGCAAGCAAGCAGGCAAGCATGCAAACAAGCAGGCAAGCGTGCAAGCAAGCAATTAAGCGTGCAAGCAAGCAAGCGTGCAAGAAGCAAGTGTGCAAGCAAGCGTGCAAGCAAGTGTGCGTGCAAGCAAGCGTGAGTGCGTGCAAGCGTGCGTGCGTGCGTGCAAGCAAGCGTGAGTGCGTGCAAGCGTGAGTGCGTGCAAGCAAGCTGCGTCCAGACAAGCGTGCGTGCAAGATAGTCTGCCTGCAAGCAAGCGTGCGTGAGTGCAAGCGTGCGTGCGTGCAATCGTGCGTGCTTGCGTGCGTGCGTACAAGCAAGCGTGCATGCAAGCGTGCGTGCGTGCAAGCAAGCGTACGTAGGTAGGTAGATTAGGTATGTACAGGTGGTAGGTTAAAGTAGGTAGGTAGTTAAAGGTTTGTAGGTATGTTGGTTAGGTAGGTTAATTATTTTAAGGTAGGTAAGTTAGGGTATGTTTGTTAGTCCAAGGTTGATAGTTTAAGGTAGGTAGGTTGGTAATTTAGGTAGGTACTTAGGTTATGTAGGTTAAGGTACGAGACTGAACTGTTATTGTGGATGTGGAGTAGTTAGGTCCAGTGGTTAAGGTAAGTAGGTTAAGGTAGGTAGGTAGTTTGGCTATATATGTTACAGTAGGTAGGTTAATGTAGGTAGATAAGTAAAATATGTAAGTTAAGATACGTAGGTTAAGGTAGCTATGTATGTTAAGTAGGTTATGTTAGGTTGGTTAAGATAAGTAAGTTTGTTAGGTAGGTTAAAGTTGGTTGGTTAAGCTAGATAGGTAGGTAAGGTAGATTAAGGTACGAAGTTAAGGTAGGTAAGTAGATTAGGAAGGTTAAGTTAGGTATGTGAAAGTAGATATTTAGGTAAGGTACAATAGCTCCACGACTTATTTGGTGCTGACTGACAGCTCACAGCTGACTTCTGACACTCAAAATTTAGGTATATACCTAAATTTTGACTGTCAGAAGTTACAGCTATTAAACACATGTTTTTTGTAGATCATATGGTTCAACGTAGGGATTAATAATTTTATCTGGTAACGTTTCAAAGCCGTCAGCTGTCAGCTGTGAACTGTCAGTCAGCACCAAATAAGTCATGCATAGGGTTTAAGTAAAAGAAAGAAGGTTAATCTAGACAAGTAAGTAGGTTAGGTAGGTTAAAGTAGGGAGGTTAATTTATGTAGGTTAAGGTAGGTAGGCATGTAAGTTTGCTTAAGGTTTGTAAGTTAAGGCAGGTAAGTAGGTTATGTAAGTTTAGGTAGGTAGTTTATGTAGGTTAAAGTAAGTAGGTTTAAGTAGGAAGGTAGGTTAGGTTGGTTAAGGTAAAGATGTAAATTAGGTAGTTTCAAGTAGGTAGCTTGAGGTAGGTAAGTAGGCTAAAGGAGGTATTTGATTAAATTAGATAGGTAGGTTAAAGTAGGTAGGTGTGTTAAGTTATGTAGGTAGTTTAGGTAGGTTAAGGTAGGTAGGTTTAAGGTATGGTTGGGTTAGTTCGGTAGTTTAATGTGGGTAGTTAAGTTAAAGTAGGTTATCTAGGTTAGGTAGGTAAGGTAGGTTAGGCAGTTTAAGTTAGGTAGTTTAAGTTAGCTTAGGAAGATTAGGTAGGTTAAAGTAGGTAGGTAGATTAGTGTAGGTTAGGTAGGTTAAGGTATGTAGGTAATTTAAGGTAGGTTGGGTAGGTTAGGTAGGTCAAGGTAGGTAGGTAGTTTAAGGGAGATTAGTTTGATTTTATAGGTTATTGTAAATAGGTAGGTAAAGGTAGGGTAGGAAGGATATGGTAGGTAGAATAAGGAAGGATAAATTAGTTAGGTTAAGGTAGGTATGGTGGTTTAGGTATATTAAGGTAGGTTAAGGGAGGTTAGGTAGGTTAGGTATGTTAAATTAGGTAAGTAGCTTAATTAGATTAGGTAGGTGCGTGCGAGCAAGCGTGCGTGCGTGCGTGCAAGCAATCAAGCGTGCGTGTGTGCAAGCAAGCTAGCGTGCGTGCAAGCAAACGTGCGTGCGTGTGTGCAAGCGTGCGTGCAAGCAAGTGAGCGTGCAAGCAAGGGAGCGTGCAAGCAAGCGTGAAAGCGTGCGTGCAAGCGTGCGTGCAAGCAAGCGTGCAAGCGTGCGTGCAAGCAAGCGTGCAAGCAAGCGTGCAAGCTAGCAATCGTGCAAGGTAGCAAGCGTGTAACAAGCAAGCGTGCAAGCAAGCAATCGTGCAAGCAAGCAATCGTGCAAGCAAGCGTGCAAGCGTGTAGGCATGTATGCATGTATGTTAAGTAGGTTAAAGTAGGTTAAAGTAGGTTAAAATGTGTTAAAGTGTGTTAAAGTAGGTTAAAGTAGGTTCAAGTAGGTTAGGTAGGTTAAGGTAGGTAGGTTAAGGTACGTTAGATAGGTTAATATGGGTAGCTTATGCTAGGTAGGTAGGTTAGGTAGATTAGGTAGGTTAAGGTAGGAAGGTAGGTTAGGTAGGTTAATTTAAGTATGTTAAGGTAGATAGGTAGGTAGATTGGGTAGGTTAATATAGGTAGGTAAGGTATGTAGGTAGGTAGGTAGGTTGTTAGTTTAAGGTAGGTAAGATATAGTAGGTAGGTAAGATATAGTAGGTAGGTAAGATATAGTAGGTAGGTAAGAATGTTAATTAGGTTAAAGTAGGTAGGTTAAAATAGGTAACTAGTATGTTAGGTAGGTTAAGGAAGTTAGGTACGTTAAGTTGATGAACCCTTCAGTGCACTTTTCGATGCACCCATTGATGCACCCTTCGATGCACCCTTCGATGCAAACTTCGATGCACCCTTCGATGCACCCTTCGATGCACCCTTCGATGCACCCTTCGATGCACCCTTTGATGCACACTTTGATGCACCATTAATGCACTCTTCGATGCAACCTTGGATGCACCCTTAGATGCACCCTTGGATGCAACCTTCAATGCAACCTTCGATGTATGCTTAATGCGCCCTTAGATGAAACATTGAGTGCACTCTTCGATTCACCTTTGATGCACTCTTCGATTAACACTTGGATGCACCTTTCGATGTACCCGTCGATGCACCTTTCGATGCACTTTTGGATACACCCATTTTTGGTCATAAATATCAATTTTACCTATTTAGAGCGATTTAAAGCTATTTTACATAGATTATATCAAACCTGTCTGAATTAGACCAAAACATTAAAATTAATCATTTTGAGCGATTAAGTTGAATAAACTCTTCAAAAACATCGTAAAAGTTAAATTTTCTATCATATGTTATTTTTGATTCATTTTGTCTCATTTTGAGTTCAAAAACACTTTTTTTTCCATATTTTTGGTCATGAATAAGATTTATAGCTGAATTGAATGAGTAATAGTCATTTTCTTAAATTATATCAAATGTGAATAAGTTTGAACAAAATAGTAAATTTAATCAATTTTAGAGGTTTCGCAGACATCAAAAAAATTAGATTACCTATAATGTAATTTTTTATTCAATTTTGCTTATTTATGATCAAATTTTTTAATTTTTTATTTTCTGTCAAAAATATCAATTTTAAATATTTAGATCGATTTTAAGCTAATGTGGATATATTTTATGCAACTTGTCTAAATTTGAATAAAAATAATATTAATCTTTTCGAGCGATATTATGAATAATCTTTTCGAAAACAATGAAAAAGTAAAGTTTTATTTTAAATATTATTTTAAAATCATTTTGTCTTATTTAGTGTACAAAAACACGTTTATTTCAATTTTAAGTTATAAATATAATTTTTAACTGAATTGAGTTATATTTAGTATTTTGCTTAAATAATAAAAAACTTTCTAATTTTGAACAATAAAGTAAAATTAATTTATTTTAGCGATTTTGATATGTAATCTCCTAGAAAACATCTAAAATATTAGAATTGGATGCACCATTGGATGCAGCCTTTGATGCACCCTTCGATTCATCCTTATATGATCCTTATTTGATGAACTTTTGGATGCACCCTTGGATGCAACCTTAGATGCATCCTTCGATGCTCTCTTTGATGCACCTTCGATGCACCATTTAATGCACTTTTGGATGAAAATTCGATGAACCCTTGGATTCACCCTTCGATGCACCGTTAAATGCACCCTTCGATGCACCCTTGTATATAACCTTCGATGCAACGTTCGATGCACCATTCAATGCACTCTCTGATGAACCCTTTGATGCACCCTTGATTCACCCTTCGATGCAACCTTGGATGCACCCTAAGATGCACCGTTGGATGCACCCTTGGATGCACGATTTGACGAAACCTTGGATGCACCTTTCATTTACCCTTCGATGCACCCTTGGATGCATCCTTCTATGCACCTTTCGATGCACCCTTCGATGAACCCTTATATGCAACATTCAATGCAACCTTAGATGCACCCTCGGATGCACCCTTAGATGTATCCTTCGATGCACACTTCGATGTACACTTGGATGCAACTTTCGAATTACTCTTTGATGCACCCTTAGATGCATTCTTCGATGCACCCTTGGATGCTACCTTCAATGCAACTTTCGATGCATCCTTCGATGAAACTTTCGAAGCACCCTTGGATGCACACTTGGATGCACCCTTCGATTTACCTTCGATGCACCTTTTGATGCACCCTAAGAAGCATCCTTGGATGCAACCTTCAATGCAACCTTCGATGCACCCTTTATGCGCTCTTAGATGAAAACTTCAGTCCACTCCTCGATGCACCCTTTGATGCACCCTTCAATTAATCCTTGGATGAACCCTTCGATGCAACATTTAATGCACCCTTCGATGCACCTTTCAATGCACTTTTTGATGAACCCTTGGATGCACCCTTCGATGCACTTTTGGATACATTCTTCGATGAACCCTTCGATGCAACCTTCGATAAAAACTTGGATGCACCCTTCATGCACACTTGGATGCATCCTTTGAATGCACCCTTCGATGCACCTTTGAATGCACTCTTCGATGTAACCTTGGATGCATCCTTAGATGCACCCTTGGGTGCAGCCTTCGACGCAACCTTGGATGCACCATTCGATTTACCCTTCGATGCACCCTTGGATGCATCCTTCGATTCACCCTTCAATGCAACCTTCGATGCACACTTGGATGCACCCTTTGATGCACCATTTGATGCACCATTGATGCACTCATCGATGCAACCTTGTATTCACCTTTTGATGCACCCTTGGATGTTACCTTCAATATAACATTCGATGCACCCTTGATGCACCCTTCGATGCACTCTTCGATGCACTTTCGATGCACCATTTAATGCACACTTGGATGCACCCTTCGATGCACCCTTGGATTCACCACACGATGCACCCTTCAATGCACCCTTCGATGCACCCTTGGATATAACCTTCGATGCAACCTCCGATGCAATCTTTGATGCACCCTTGGATGCATCCTTTGATGCAACCTTTGATGCACCCTTGATGCACCCTTAGATGCAACCTTGGATGCACCCTTAGATGCACCCTTGGATGCACCCTTAGATGCACCCTTGGATGCACCCTTGGATGCACATTTCGACGCAACCTTGGATGCAACTTTCGATTTACCCTTCGATATACCCTTGGATTCATCCTTCGATGCACCCTTGGATGCTACCATCAATGCAAACCTCGATGCATCCTTCGATGCACCCTTCGATGCACCCTTCAATGCACCTTTCGATGAACTCTTGGATGTACCATTCAATGCACCCTTGGATGCACCATTCGATTTACCCTCGATGCACCTTTTGATAAACCCTTGGATGCACCCTTGGATGCTACCTTTAATATAACCTTCGATGTACCCTTGATACACCCATCGATGCACTCTTTGTTGCACTTTTGATGCACCATTTGATGCACTCTTGGATGCACCCTTCGATGCACCCTTGGATTCACCCTTAGATGCACCCTTCAATGCACCCTTCGATGCACCCTTGGATCTAACCTTTGATGCAACATCCGATGCACTCTTCGATGCACCGTTGGATGCACCCTTTGATGCAACTTTGGATGCACACTTCGAAGCAACCTTGGATGCAACTTTCGATTTACATTTCGATGCACCCTTGGATGCATCCTTAGATGCACCCTTGGATGCTACCATCAATGCAATCTTCGATGCACCCTTCGATGCAACCTTCGAAGCACCCTTGGATGCACACTTGGATGCACCCTTCGATTTACCTTCGATGAAACTTTTGATGCACCCTAGGATGCAACCTTCAATGCAACCTTCGATGCACCCTTTATGCGCCCTTAGATGAAACCTTCAGTTAACTCTTCGATGCAAACTTTGATGCACCCTTCAATTAATCCTTTGATGAACCCTTCGATGCACCATTTAAGGCAACCTTCGATGCAACTTTCAATGCACCTTTTGTAGAAACTTTGGATGCACCCTTCGATGCACTTTTGGATACACTCTTCGATGCACCCTTCGATTCAACCTTCGATAAACACTTAGATGCACCCTTGATATGTAATCTCCTAGAAAACATCAAAAATATTAGAATTGGATGCACCATTGGATGCAGCCTTCGATGCTCCTTTCGATTCATCCTTATATGGACCCTTTTGATACACCTTTGGATGCACCCTTGTATGTAACCTTCGATGCAACGTTCGATGCACCCTTCGATGCAATCTCTGATGCACCCTTTGATGCACCCTTGATGCACCCTTCGATACAACCTTGGATGCACCCTAAGATTCACCGTTGGATGCACCCTTGGATGCACGATTTGACGCAACCTTGGATGCACCTTTCATTTACCCCCGATGCACCCTTGGATGCATCATTCTAAGCACATTTCGATGCACCCTTTGATGAACCCTTAAATTCAACACCAATGCAACCTTAGATGCACCCTTGGATGCACCCTTAGATGGATCCTTTGATGCACCCTTAGATGTACACTTGGATGCAACGTTAGAATTACACTTTGATACACCCATGGATGCATCCTTCGATGCACACTTGGATGCTACTTTCAATGCAACTTTCGATGCATCCTTCGATGCACCCTTCGATGCACCATAGGATGCACACTTGGATGCACCCTTCGATTTACCCTCGATGCACCTTTTGATACACCCTTGGATGCACGCTTTGATGCAAACTTCAACACAACCTTCGATGCACCCTTTATGCGCCCTTAGATGAAACCTTCAGTTAACTCTTCGATGCAAACTTTGATGCACCCTTCAATTAATCCTTGGATGAACCCTTCGATGCACCATTTAAGGCAACATTCGATGCAACTTTCAATGCACCTTTTGTAGAAACTTTGGATGCACCCTTCGATGCACTTTTGGATACACTCTTCGATGCACCCTTCGATTCAACCTTCGATAAACACTTAGATGCACCCTTCATGCACCCTTGGAAGCACCCTTTGAATGCACCCTTCGATGCACCTTTGAATGCACTCTTCCATGCAACCTAGGATGCATCCTTAGATGCACCCTTGGGTGCAGCCTTCGACGCAACCTTGGATGAACACTTGGATGCACCCTTTGATGCACACTTTAATTCAAACTTTGATGCACTATTCGTGCAATCTTCGATGCAACCTTGTATGCACCCTTAGATGCACCCTTGGGTGCAGCCTTCGACCTAATCTTGGATGCACCTTTCGATTACCCTTCGATGCACGCTTCGATGCAACCTACGATGCAACCTTGGATGCACCCTTGGATGTAACATTCTATTAAACCTTGGATGCACCCTTCGATGCACCCTCGATTCACCTTTTGATGCACCCTTGAATGCACCCTTAGATGCTACCTTCAATATAACCTTCGATGTACCCTTGATTCACCCTTAGATGTACTCTTCGATGCAATTTCGATGCACCATTTGATGCACTCTTAGATAAACACTTTAATGCACCCTTGGATTCACCCTTCGATGCACCCTTCAATCCACCCTTCGATGCACCCTTGGATGTAACCTTCGATGCAACCTCTGATGCACTCTTCGATGCACCCTTGGATGCACCCTTTGATGCACCCTTGGATGCTACCATCAATCCAAACATCGATGCATCCCTCGTATGCACCCTTCGATGTACCCTTCAATGCACCCTTGATGCACCCTTAGATGCAATCTTGGATGCACCCGTAGATGCACCCTTGGATGCACTATTGGATGCACACTTCGACGCAACCTTGCATGCAACTTTCGATTTACCCTTAGATGCACCCTTGGATGCATCCTTCGATGCACCCTTGGATGCTACCATCAATGCAAACCTCGATGCATCCCTCGTATGCAACTTCGATGTACCCTTCAATGCACCCTTTGATGCACCCTTCGATGCACCCTAAGATGTACCATTCAATGAACCCTTGGATGAACCTTCGATTTACCCTAGTTGCACCTTTTGATGCACCCTTGGATGCACCCATAGATGCTAAATTCAATATAACTTTCGATGCACCTTAGATGCACCCTTCGATGCACTCTTCGATACAGTTTTGATGCACCATTTGATGCACTCTTGGATGCACCCTTCGATGCACCCTTGGATTTACCCTTCGATTCAACCTTCAATGTACCCTTCGATGAACCCTTGGATGTAACCTTCGATGCAACCTCCAATGCACTCCTCGATGAACCTTTGGATGCACCCATTGGTGCACCCTTTGATGCGCCCTTGGTTCCAACCTCGAATGCCCCCTTAGATGCACCCTTGGATGCACCCTTGGATGCACACTTAGACGCACCCTTGGATGTAACTTTCGATTTAACCTTCGATGCAACTTTGGATTCATCCTTCAATGCACCCTTGGATGTTACCATCAATGCAACCTTCGATGCACCCTTCGATACACCCTTCGATACACCCTTTGATGCACCCTTCGATGTACCATTCAATGCACCCTTGGATGCACACTTGGATGCACCCTTCGATTTACCTTCGATGCACCTCTTGATGCACCCTTCGATGCACCCTTGGATGCAACATTCAAACAACCTTCGATACACCCTTTATGCGCCCATAGATGAAACCTTCAGTGCACTCTTCGATGCACCTTTTGATGCACCCTTCGATTAACCCTTGGATGCACCTTTCGATGTACACGACGATGCACCTTTCGATGCACTCTTGGATACACCCATTTTTGGTCATAAAATCAATTTTATCTATTTAAGCGATTTAAACTATTTTACATAGATTATATCAAACCTGTCTAAATTTGACCAAAACATTAAAATTAATCATTTTGAGCGATTAAGTTGAATAAACTCTTTAAATACATTGTAAATGTTAAATTTTTTATCATATGTTATTTTTGATTCATTTTTTCTTATTTTTTTTCAAAAAAGTTTTATTCATTTTTGGTCATAAATATCATTTTTAGCTGATTTGAAAGGTTAATTATCATTTTCTTATATTTTATCAAAACTATCTAAGTTGTAACAAAAAAAGTAAAATTAATTAATTTTAGTGGTTTTAATAAGTAATCTCATCGACCAATTGGAAAAAAAATAGATTACTTATAATGTGATTTTTTATTCAATTTGACTTATTTTTATAGCGATTTTAAGCTCTTTTGCATTGATTATACCAAACTCGTCTAAATTTGAATAAAAAAGTAAGATTAATCATTTTGAGCCATTTTATGAGTAATCTTTTCGAAACCGATAAAAATGTAAACTTATCGTTTATATGTTATTTTAGAATCATTTTGTCTTATCTAAAGTTAAAAACACGTTTCATTCAATTTTAGGTTATAAATATCATTTTTAGTTGAATTGAGTGATATTTAGTAATTTTGCTTAAATATTAACAAAACTGTTTAATTTTGAACTATAAAGTAAGATTATTTTATTATAGCAGTTTTGATAATTAATATCTTTGAAAACATCTAAAATATTAGAATTGATTTTAAATGTAATTTTTTATTCAATTGACTCAAATCAAATAATTTTTCTATAAATTTTTGGTCATAAATATCAATTTTATCTATTTAGTGCAATTTAAATCTATTTTACATAGATTATATCAATCCTGTCTAAATTTGACCAAAACATTTTGAGAGATATTTAATATTTTGCTTAAATAATAAAAAAACTTTCTAATTTTAAACAATAAAGAAAAATTTATTAATTTTAACGATTTTGATATGTAATCTCCTAGAAAACATCGAAAATATTAGAATTGGATGCACCATGGGATGCAGCCTTCGATGCGCCCTTCGATTCATCCTTATATGATCCTTATTTTATGCACCTTTGGATGCACCCTTGGATGCAACCTTAGATGTAACCTTCGATGCTCCCTTTGATGCACCCTTCGATGCACCCTTGGATGTACCTTTTGATGTACCCTTCGATGGACCTTTCGATGCACTCTTGGATGCACCCATATATGCACCCTTCGATGCAACCTTTGATGCACCATTCGATGCAACCTTCGATGCACCTTTCTATGCACCTTTCGATGCACCATTTGATGCACTATTGGATGAACATTTCGATGCACCCTTGGATTCCCCCTTCGATGCACCCTTAAATGCACCCTTCGATGAACCCTTGTATGTAACCTTCGATGCAACGTTCTATGCACACATCGATGCACTCTCTGATTCAACCTTTGATGCACCATTGATGCACCCTTCGATGCAACCTTGGATGCACCCTAAAATTCACCGTTGGATGCACCCTTGGATGAACGATTTGACGCAACCTTGGATGCACCTTTCATTTAACCTTCGATGCACCCTTTGATGCATCCTTCTAAGCACCTTTCGATGCAGCCTTTGATGAACCCTTAAATGCAACTTTCAATGCAACCTCAGATGCACCCTTGGATGCACCCTTAGATGGATCCTTCGATGCACCCTTCGATGTACACTTGGATGCAACTTTCGATTTACCCTTTGATGCACCCTTGGATGCATAATTCGATACACCCTTGGATGCTACCTTCAATGCAACTTTCGATGCATCCTTCGATGCACCTTTAGAAGCACCTTAGGATGCACACTTGGATGCACCCTTCGATTTACCCTCGATGCACCTTTTGATACATCCTTGGATGCACGCTTGGATGCAACCTTCAACCCAACCTTCGATGCACCCTTTATGCGCCCTTAGATGAAACCTTCAGTTCACTCTTAGATGCACCCTTTGATGCACCCTTCGATTAACCCTTGGATGAACCCATCGTTGCACAATTTAATGTACTTTTCAATGCATCTTTTGATGAACCCTTGGATGCAACCTTCGATGCACTTTAGGATACACTCTTCGATGCACCCTTCGATTCAACCTTCGATAAACACTTAGATGCACCCTTCATGCACCCTTGGAAGCACCCTTTGAATGCACCCTTCGATGCATTTTTGAATCCACTCTTCCATGCAACCTAGGATGCATCCTTAGATGCACCCTTGGGTGCAGCCTTCGACGCAACCTTGGATGCACCTTTCGATTTACCCTTCGATGCACCCTTGGATGCATCCTTCGATGCACCCTTCGATTCACACTTCGATGAACCCTTGGATGTAACCTACCATGCAACCTTGGATGCACCCTTTAATGCACCCTCGATTCACCTTTAGATGCACCCTTGGATGCACCTTTGGATGCTACCTTCAATGTAACCTTCGATTCACCCTTGATGCACTCTTCGATGCACCCTTCGATGTACTTTCGATGCACCATTTGATGCACTCTTGGATGCACCCATCGAGGCACCCTTGGATTCACCCTTCGATGCACCCTTCAATGCACCCTTCGATGAACCCATCAATGCACCCTTCGATGCACCCTTGGATTTGACCTTCGATGCAAACTCCGATGCACTCTTCGATGCACCCTTGGATGCAGCCTTTGATGCACCCTTGATGCACTCTTAGATTCATCCTTGGATGCATCCTTCGATGCACCCTTGGATGTACATTCAATGCACCTTTAATGCACACTTAGATGCACCCTTCGATTAACCCTCGATGCACCTTTTGATGCACCCTTGAATGCACCCCTGGATGCAACTTTCAATGCAACCTTCGATGCATCGTTTATGCGCCCTTAGATGAAATCTTCAGTGCACTCTTCGACGCACCTTTGATGCATCCTTCGATTAACCTTTGGATGCACCTTTCTATGTACCCGTCGATGCACATTTCGATGCACTCTTGGATGCACCCATTTTTGGTCATAAATATCAAGTTTATCTATTTATAGCGATTCAAAGCTATTTTACATAGATTATATCAAACCTGTCTAAATTTGACCAAAACATTAAAATTAATCATTTTGATCGATTTAGTTGAATAAACTCTTCAAAAACATCATAAAGTTAAATTTTCTATCAAATTTTATTTTTGTTTATTTTGTCTTATTTTTGTTCAAAAACACGTTTTTTTTCATTTTTGGTCATAAATGTCATTTTTAGCTGATTTGGAAGATTAATAGTCATTTTCTTATATTATATCAAAACTATCTAAGTTGTAACAAAAAAGTAAAATTAATCAATTTTAGTGGTTTTAATAAGTAATCTCATCGACAACATGGAAAAAAATAGATTACCTATAATGTAAATCTTTATTCAATTTGACTTATATTTAAAGCGATTTTAAGCTGTTTTGCATTGATTATACCAAACTCGTCTAAATTTGAATAAAAAAGTAAGATTAATCATTTTGAGCGTTATTATGTGTTATCTTTTCGAAAACGATGGAAATGATAACTTTTCGTTTAAATGTTATTTTAGAATAATTTTTTCTTATTTAGAGTTCAAAAACACGTTTCAATCAATTATAGGTTATAAATATCATTTTTAGCTGAATTGAGTGTTATTTAGTAATTTTGCTTAAATAACAACAAAACTGATAATTAAGAATTATAAAGTAAGATTATTTTATTATAGCAATTTTGATAAGTAATCACTTAGAAAACATCAAAATATTAAAATTGATTTTAAATGTAATTTTTTATTTAATTGAATTTTTAACAAATCAATTTTTCTATAAATTTTTGGTCATAAATATTAATTTTATCTATTCAGAGCAATTTAAAACTATTTTACAAACCTGTCTAAATTTGACCATAACATTAAAATTAATCATTTTGAGCGATTTAGTTAAATAAACTCTTCAAAAACATCGTATAAGTTATATTTTCTATCAAATGTTATTATGATTCATTTTGTTTTAATTTGAGTTCAATAACACGTATTTTTCTATTTTTGGTCATAAATAACAATTATAGCTGATTTGAATGAGTTATAGTCATTTTCTTAAATTTAATCTTATGTGAATAAGTTTGAACAAAAGAGTGAATTTAATTAATTTTAGTGGTTTCGCACACATCAAAAAAATTATATTACCTATAATGTAATTTTTTAATCAATTTGACTTAATTATGATCAAATAATTTTATATTTTATTTTCTGTAAAAAAATATCAATTTTAAATATTTAGATCGATTTTAAGCTATTTTGGATAGATTTTATAATACTTGTCTAAATTTGAATAAAAAGTAAGATTAATCTTTTCGAGCGATTTTATGAGTTATCTTTTCGAAAACAATCGAAAAATCAACTTTTGGTTTAAATGTTAATTTAGTATCATTTTGTCTTATTTAGTGTTCAAAAACAGGTTTATTTCAATTTTAAGTTATAAATATAATTTTTAACCGAATTGAGTGATACTTAGTATTTTACTTAAATAATAAAAAACTGTTTAATTTTGAACAATAAAGTAAAATTTATTTATTTTAGCGATTTTGATATGTAATCTCCTAGAAAACATCAAAAATATTAGAATTGGATGCACCATTGGATGCAGCCTTCGATGCATCTTTCGATTCATCCTTATATGGACCCTTTTGATACACCTTTGGATGCACCCTTGTATGTAACCTTCGATGCAACGTTCGATGCACCCTTCGATGCAATCTCTGATGCACCCTTTGATGCACCCTTGATGCACCCTTTGATACAACCTTGGATGCACCCTAAGATTCACCGTTGGATGCACCCTTGGATGCACGATTTGACGCAACCTTGGATGCACCTTTCATTTAACCCCGATGCACCCTTGGATGCATCATTCTAAGCACATTTCGATGCACCCTTTGATGAACCCTTAAATTCAACACCAATGCAACCTTAGATGCACCCTTGGATGCACCCTTAGATGGATCCTTTGATGCACCCTTAGATGTACACTTGGATGCAACGTTAGAATTACACTTTGATACACCCATGGATGCATCCTTCGATGCACACTTGGATGCTACTTTCAATGCAACTTTCGATGCATCCTTCGATGCACCCTTCGATGCACCCTTTGATGCACACTTTGATGCACCATTAATGCACTCTTCGATGCAACCTTGGATGCACCCTTAGATGCACCCTTGGATGCAACCTTCAATGCAACCTTCGATGTATGCTTAATGCGCCCTTAGATGAAACATTGAGTGCACTCTTCGATTCACCTTTGATGCACTCTTCGATTAACACTTGGATGCACCTTTCGATATACCCGTCGATGCACCTTTCGATGCACTTTTGGATGCACCCATTTTTGGTCATAAATATCAATTTTACCTATTTAGAGCGATTTAAAGCTATTTTACATAGATTATATCAAACCTGTCTGAATTAGACCAAAACATTAAAATTAATCATTTTGAGCGATTAAGTTGAATAAACTCTTCAAAAACATCGTAAAAGTTAAATTTTCTATCATATGTTATTTTTGATTCATTTTGTCTCATTTTGAGTTCAAAAACACTTTTTTTTCCATATTTTTGGTCATGAATAAGATTTATAGCTGAATTGAATGAGTAATAGTCATTTTCTTATATTATATCAAATGTGAATAAGTTTGAACAAAATAGTAAATTTAATCAATTTTAGAGGTTTCGCAGACATCAAAAAAATTAGATTACCTATAATGTAATTTTTTATTCAATTTTGCTTATTTATGATCAAATTTTTTAATTTTTTATTTTCTGTCAAAAATATCAATTTTAAATATTTAGATCGATTTTAAGCTAATGTGGATATATTTTATGCAACTTGTCTAAATTTGAATAAAAATAATATTAATCTTTTCGAGCGATATTATGAATAATCTTTTCGAAAACAATGAAAAAGTAAAGTTTTATTTTAAATATTATTTTAAAATCATTTTGTCTTATTTAGTGTACAAAAACACGTTTATTTCAATTTTAAGTTATAAATATAATTTTTAACTGAATTGAGTTATATTTAGTATTTTGCTTAAATAATAAAAAACTTTCTAATTTTGAACAATAAAGTAAAATTAATTTATTTTAGCGATTTTGATATGTAATCTCCTAGAAAACATCTAAAATATTAGAATTGGATGCACCATTGGATGCAGCCTTTGATGCACCCTTCGATTCATCCTTATATGATCCTTATTTGATGAACTTTTGGATGCACCCTTGGATGCAACCTTAGATGCATCCTTCGATTCTCTCTTTGATGCACCCTTCGATGCACCATTTAATGCACTTTTGGATGAACCTTTCGATGAACCCTTGGATTCACCCTTCGATGCACCGTTAAATGCACCCTTCGATGCACCCTTGTATATAACCTTCGATGCAACGTTCGATGCACCATTCAATGCACTCTCTGATGAACCCTTTGATGCACCCTTGATTCACCCTTCGATGCAACCTTGGATGCACCCTAAGATGCACCGTTGGATGCACCCTTGGATGCACGATTTGACGAAACCTTGGATGCACCTTTCATTTACCCTTCGATGCACCCTTGGATGCATCCTTCTATGCACCTTTCGATGCACCCTTCGATGAACCCTTATATGCAACATTCAATGCAACCTTAGATGCACCCTCGGATGCACCCTTAGATGTATCCTTCGATGCAAACTTCGATGTACACTTGGATGCAACTTTCGAATTACTCTTTGATGCACCCTTAGATGCATTCTTCGATGCACCCTTGGATGCTACCTTCAATGCAACTTTCGATGCATCCTTCGATGAAACTTTCGAAGCACCCTTGGATGCACACTTGGATGCACCCTTCGATTTACCTTCGATGCACCTTTTGATGCACCCTAAGAAGCATCCTTGGATGCAACCTTCAATGCAACCTTCGATGCACCCTTTATGCGCTCTTAGATGAAAACTTCAGTCCACTCCTCGATGCACCCTTTGATGCACCCTTCAATTAATCCTTGGATGAACCCTTCGATGCAACATTTAATGCACCCTTCGATGCACCTTTCAATGCACTTTTTGATGAACCCTTGGATGCACCCTTCGATGCACTTTTGGATACATTCTTCGATGAACCCTTCGATGCAACCTTCGATAAAAACTTGGATGCACCCATCATGCACACTTGGATGCATCCTTTGAATGCACCCTTCGATGCACCTTTGAATGCACTCTTCGATGTAACCTTGGATGCATCCTTAGATGCACCCTTGGGTGCAGCCTTCGACACAACCTTGGATGCACCATTCGATTTACCCTTCGATGCACCCTTGGATGCATCCTTCGATTCACCCTTCAATGCAACCTTCGATGCACACTTGGATGCACCCTTTGATGCACCATTTGATGCACCATTGATGCACTCATCGATGCAACCTTGTATTCACCTTTTGATGCACCCTTGGATGTTACCTTCAATATAACATTCGATGCACCCTTGATGCACCCTTCGATGCACTCTTCGATGCACTCTTCGATGCACTTTCGATGCACCATTTAATGCACACTTGGATGCACCCTTCGATGCACCCTTGGATTCACCACACGATGCACCCTTCAATGCACCCTTCGATGCACCCTTGGATATAACCTTCGATGCAACCTCCGATGCAATCTTTGATGCACCCTTGGATGCATCCTTTGATGCAACCTTTGATGCACCCTTGATGCACCCTTAGATGCAACCTTGGATGCACCCTTAGATGCACCCTTGGATGCACCCTTAGATGCACCCTTGGATGCACCCTTGGATGCATATTTCGACGCAACCTTGGATGCAACTTTCGATTTACCCTTCGATATACCCTTGGATTCATCCTTCGATGCACCCTTGGATGCTACCATCAATGCAAACCTCGATGCACCCTTCGATGCACCCTTCGATGCACCCTTCAATGCACCTTTCGATGAACTCTTGGATGTACCATTCAATGCACCCTTGGATGCACCATTCGATTTACCCTCGATGCACCTTTTGATAAACCCTTGGATGCACCCTTGGATGCTACCTTTAATATAACCTTCGATGTACCCTTGATACACCCTTCGATGCACTCTTTGTTGCACTTTTGATGCACCATTTGATGCACTCTTGGATGCACCCTTCGATGCACCCTTGGATTCACCCTTAGATGCACCCTTCAATGCACCCTTCGATGCACCCTTCAATGCACCCTTCGATGCACCCTTGGATCTAACCTTTGATGCAACATCCGATGCACTCTTCGATGCACCGTTGGATGCACCCTTTGATGCAACTTTGGATGCACACTTCGAAGCAACCTTGGATGCAACTTTCGATTTACCTTTCGATGCACCCTTGGATGCTACCATCAATGCAATCTTCGATGCACCCTTCGATGCAACCTTCGAAGCACCCTTGGATGCACACTTGGATGCACCCTTCGATTTACCTTCGATGAAACTTTTGATGCACCCTAGGATGCAACCTTCAATGCAACCTTCGATGCACCCTTTATGCGCCCTTAGATGAAACCTTCAGTTAACTCTTCGATGCAAACTTTGATGCACCCTTCAATTAATCCTTTGATGAACCCTTCGATGCACCATTTAAGGCAACCTTCGATGCAACTTTCAATGCACCTTTTGTAGAAACTTTGGATGCACCCTTTGATGCACTTTTGGATACACTCTTCGATGCACCCTTCGATTCAACCTTCGATAAACACTTAGATGCACCCTTCATGCACCCTTGGATGCACCCTTTGAATGCACCCTTCGATGCACCTTTGAATGCACTCTTCCATGCAACCTAGGATGCATCATTAGATGCACCCTTGGGTGCAGCCTTCGACGAAACCTTGGATACACCTTTCGATTACCCTTCGATGCACCCTTCGATGCATGCTTCGATGCACCCTTGAATGCATCATTAGATGCACCCTTCGATGCACCCTTCGATGCAACCTTCGATGCACCCTTGGATGCACCCTTGGATGTAACCTTCCATTAAACCTTGGATGCACCCTCGATTCACCTTTTGATGCACCCTTGGATGCACCT
This sequence comes from Timema podura, assembly GCA_033556935.1. Lineage (NCBI taxonomy): Eukaryota > Metazoa > Arthropoda > Insecta > Phasmatodea > Timematidae > Timema > Timema podura. The sequence goes on along the minus strand of JAVRXN010000006.1, from coordinate 33,990,692 downwards.
TTAGATGCTACCTTCAATATAACCTTCGATGTACCCTTGATGCACCCTTAGATGTACTCTTCGATGCACTTTCGATGCACCATTTGATGCACTCTTAGATGCACCCTTTGATGCACCCTTGGATTCACCCTTCGATGCACCCTTCAATCCACCCTTCGATGCACCCTTGGATGTAACCTTCGATGCAACCACTGATGCACTCTTCGATGCACCCTTGGATGCACCCTTTGATGCACCCTTTGATGCACCCTTGATGCACACTTGATGCACCCTTATATGCAATCTTTGATGCACCCTTAGATGCACCCTTGGATGCACCCATGGATGCACACTTCGACGCACCCTTGCATGCAACTTTCGATTTACCCTTCGATGCACCCTTGGATGCTACCATCAATGCAAACCTCGATGCATCCTTCGTATGCACCCTTCGATGTACCCTTCAATGCACCCTTTGATGCACCCTTCGATGCACCCTAAGATGTACCATTCAATGAACCCATGGATGAACCTTGGATTTACCCTAGTTGCACCTTTTGATGCACCCTTGGAAGCACCCTTAGATGTTAAATTCAATATAACTTTCGATGCACCCTTGATGCACCCTTCGATGCACTCTTCGATGCACTTTTGATCCACCATTTGATGCACTCTTGGATGCACCCTTCGATGCACCCTTGGATTTACCCTTCGATGCACCCTTCAATGCACCCTTCGATGCACCTTTGGATGTAACCTTCGATGCAACCTCCGATGCACTCTTAGATGCACCTTTGGATGCACCCTTTGGTGCACCTTTTGATGCGACCTTGGTTGCAACCTTGGATGCCCCCTTAGATGCACCCTTGGATGCACCCTTGGATGCACACTTCGACGCACCCTTGGATGCAACTTTCGATTTAACCCTCGATGCAACTTTGGATTCATCCTTCAATGCACCCTTGGATGTTACCATCAATGCAACCTTCGATGCATCCTTCTATGCACCCTTCGATACACCCTTCGATGCACCCTTCGATGTACCATTCAATGCACCCTTGGATGCACACTTGGATACACCCTTCGATTTACCTTCGATGCAACTTTTGATGCACCCTTCGATGCACCCTTGGATGCAACATTCAAACAACCTTCGATACACCCTTTATGCTTCCATAGATGAAACATTCAGTGCACTCTTCGATGCACCCTTTGATGCACCCTTCGATTAACCCTTGGATGCAACTTTCGATGTACACGACGATGCACCTTTCGATGCACTCTTGGATCCACCCATTTTTGGTCATAAATATCAATTTTATCTATTTAAGCGATTTAAACTATTTTACATAGATTATATCAAACCTGTCTAAATTTGACCAAAACATTAAAATTAATCATTTTGAGCGATTAAGTTGAATAAACTCTTTAAATACATTGTAAAAGTTAAATTTTTTATCATATGTTATTTTTGATTCATTTTTTCTTATTTTTTTTCAAAAAAGTTTTATTCATTTTTGGTCATAAATATCATTTTTAGCTGATTTGATAGGTTAATTATCATTTTCTTATATTTTATCAAAACTATCTAAGTTGTAACAAAAAAAGTAAAATTAATTAATTTTAGTGGTTTTAATAAGTAATCTCATCGACCAATTGGAAAAAAAATAGATTACTTATAATGTGATTTTTTATTCAATTTGACTTATATTTATAGCGATTTTAAGCTCTTTTGCATTGATTATACCAAACTCGTCTAAATTTGAATAAAAAAGTAAGATTAATCATTTTGAGCCATTTTATGAGTAATCTTTTCGAAACCGATAAAAATGTAAACTTATCGTTTAAATGTTATTTTAGAATCATTTTGTCTTATCTAAAGTTAAAAAACACGTTTCATTCAATTTTAGGTTATAAATATCATTTTTAGTTGAATTGAGTGATATTTAGTAATTTTGCTTAAATATTAACAAAACTGTTTAATTTTGAACTATAAAGTAAGATTATTTTATTATAGCAGTTTTGATAATTAATATCTTTGAAAACATCTAAAATATTAGAATTGATTTTAAATGTAATTTTTTATTCAATTGACTCAAATCAAATAATTTTTCTATAAATTTTTGGTCATAAATATCAATTTTATCTATTTAGTGCAATTTAAATCTATTTTACATAGATTATATCAAACCTGTCTAAATTTGACCAAAACATTTTGAGAGATATTTAATATTTTGCTTAAATAATAAAAAAACTTTCTAATTTTAAACAATAAAGAAAAATTTATTAATTTTAACGATTTTGATATGTAATCTCCTAGAAAACATCGAAAATATTAGAATTGGATGCACCATGGGATGCAGCCTTCGATGCACCCTTCGATTCATCCTTATATGATCCTTATTTTATGCACCTTTGGATGCACCCTTGGATGCAACCTTAGATGTAACCTTCGATGCTCCCTTTGATGCACCCTTCGATGCACCCTTGGATGTACCTTTTGATGTACCCTTCGATGGACCTTTCGATGCACTCTTGGATGCACCCATATATGCACCCTTCGATGCAACCTTTGATGCACCATTCGATGCAACCTTCGATGCACCTTTCTATGCACCTTTCGATGCACCATTTGATGCACTATTGGATGAACATTTCGATGCACCCTTGGATTCCCCCTTCGATGCACCCTTAAATGCACCCTTCGATGAACCATTGTATGTAACCTTCGATGCAACGTTCTATGCACACATCGATGCACTCTCTGATTCAACCTTTGATGCACCATTGATGCACCCTTCGATGCAACCTTGGATGCACCCTAAAATTCACCGTTGGATGCACCCTTGGATGAACGATTTGACGCAACCTTGGATGCACCTTTCATTTAACCTTCGATGCACCCTTTGATGCATCCTTCTAAGCACCTTTCGATGCAGCCTTTGATGAACCCTTAAATGCAACTTTCAATGCAACCTCAGATGCACCCTTGGATGCACCCTTAGATGGATCCTTCGATGCACCCTTCGATGTACACTTGGATGCAACTTTCGATTTACCCTTTGATGCACCCTTGGATGCATAATTCGATACACCCTTGGATGCTACCTTCAATGCAACTTTCGATGAATCCTTCGATGCACCTTTAGAAGCACCTTAGGATGCACACTTGGATGCACCCTTCGATTTACCCTCGATGCACCTTTTGATACATCGTTGGATGCACGCTTGGATGCAACCTTCAACCCAACCTTCGATGCACCCTTTATGCGCCCTTAGATGAAACCTTCAGTTCACTCTTAGATGCACCCTTTGATGCACCCTTCGATTAACCCTTGGATGAACCCATCGTTGCACAATTTAATGTAATTTTCAATGCATCTTTTGATGAACCCTTGGATGCAACCTTCGATGCACTTTAGGATACACTCTTCGATGCACCCTTCGATTCAACCTTCGATAAACACTTAGATGCACCCTTCATGCACCCTTGGAAGCACCCTTTGAATGCACCCTTCGATGCATTTTTGAATGCACTCTTCCATGCAACCTAGGATGCATCCTTAGATGCACCCTTGGGTGCAGCCTTCGACGCAACCTTGGATGCACCTTTCGATTTACCCTTCGATGCACCCTTGGATGCATCCTTCGATGCACCCTTCGATTCACACTTCGATGAACCCTTGGATGTAACCTACCATGCAACCTTGGATGCACCCTTTAATGCACCCTCGATTCACCTTTAGATGCACCCTTGGATGCACCCTTGGATGCTACCTTCAATGTAACCTTCGATTCACCCTTGATGCACTCTTCGATGCACCCTTCGATGTACTTTCGATGCACCATTTGATGCACTCTTGGATGCACCCATCGAGGCACCCTTGGATTCACCCTTCGATGCACCCTTCAATGCACCCTTCGATGAACCCATCAATGCACCCTTCGATGCACCCTTGGATTTGACCTTCGATGCAAACTCCGATGCACTCTTCGATGCACCCTTGGATGCAGCCTTTGATGCACCCTTGATGCACTCTTAGATTCATCCTTGGATGCATCCTTCGATGCACCCTTGGATGTACATTCAATGCACCTTTAATGCACACTTAGATGCACCCTTCGATTAACCCTCGATGCACCTTTTGATGCACCCTTGAATGCACCCCTGGATGCAACTTTCTATGCAACCTTCGATGCATCGTTTATGCGCCCTTAGATGAAATCTTCAGTGCACTCTTCGACGCACCTTTGATGCATCCTTCGATTAACCTTTGGATGCACCTTTCTATGTACCCGTCGATGCACATTTCGATGCACTCTTGGATGCACCCATTTTTGGTCATAAATATCAAGTTTATCTATTTATAGCGATTCAAAGCTATTTTACATAGATTATATCAAACCTGTCTAAATTTGACCAAAACATTAAAATTAATCATTTTGATCGATTTAGTTGAATAAACTCTTCAAAAACATCATAAAGTTAAATTTTCTATCAAATTTTATTTTTGTTTATTTTGTCTTATTTTTGTTCAAAAACACGTTTTTTTCATTTTTGGTCATAAATGTCATTTTTAGCTGATTTGGAAGATTAATAGTCATTTTCTTATATTATATCAAAACTATCTAAGTTGTAACAAAAAAAGTAAAATTAATCAATTTTAGTGGTTTTAATAAGTAATCTCATCGACAACATGGAAAAAAATAGATAACCTATAATGTAAATCTTTATTCAATTTGACTTATATTTAAAGCAATTTTAAGCTGTTTTGCATTGATTATACCAAACTCGTCTAAATTTGAATAAAAAAGTAAGATTAATCATTTTGAGCGTTATTATGTGTTATCTTTTCGAAAACGATGGAAATGATAACTTTTCGTTTAAATGTTATTTTAGAATAATTTTTTCTTATTTAGAGTTCAAAAACACGTTTCAATCAATTATAGGTTATAAATATCATTTTTAGCTGAATTGAGTGTTATTTAGTAATTTTGCTTAAATAACAACAAAACTGATAATTAAGAATTATAAAGTAAGATTATTTTATTATAGCAATTTTGATAAGTAATCACTTAGAAAACATCAAAATATTAAAATTGATTTTAAATGTAATTTTTTATTTAATTGAATTTTTAACAAATCAATTTTTCTATAAATTTTTGGTCATAAATATTAATTTTATCTATTCAGAGCAATTTAAAACTATTTTACAAACCTGTCTAAATTTGACCATAACATTAAAATTAATCATTTTGAGCGATTTAGTTAAATAAACTCTTCAAAAACATCGTATAAGTTATATTTTCTATCAAATGTTATTATGATTCATTTTGTTTTAATTTGAGTTCAATAACACGTATTTTTCTATTTTTGGTCATAAATAACAATTATAGCTGATTTGAATGAGTTATAGTCATTTTCTTAAATTTAATCTTATGTGAATAAGTTTGAACAAAAGAGTGAATTTAATTAATTTTAGTGGTTTCGCACACATAAAAAAAATTATATTACCTATAATGTAATTTTTTAATCAATTTGACTTAATTATGATCAAATAATTTTATATTTTATTTTCTGTAAAAAATATCAATTTTAAATATTTAGATCGATTTTAAGCTATTTTGGATAGATTTTATAATACTTGTCTAAATTTGAATAAAAAGTAAGATTAATCTTTTCGAGCGATTTTATGAGTTATCTTTTCGAAAACAATCGAAAAATCAACTTTTGGTTTAAATGTTAATTTAGTATCATTTTGTCTTATTTAGTGTTCAAAAACAGGTTTATTTCAATTTTAAGTTATAAATATAATTTTTAACCGAATTGAGTGATACTTAGTATTTTACTTAAATAATAAAAAACTGTTTAATTTTGAACAATAAAGTAAAATTTATTTATTTTAGCGATTTTGATATGTAATCTCCTAGAAAACATCAAAAATATTAGAATTGGATGCACCATTGGATGCAGCCTTCGATGCACCTTTCGATTCATCCTTATATGGACCCTTTTGATACACCTTTGGATGCACCCTTGTATGTAACCTTCGATGCAACGTTCGATGCACCCTTCAATGCAATCTCTGATGCACCCTTTGATGCACCCTTGATGCACCCTTTGATACAACCTTGGATGCACCCTAAGATTCACCGTTGGATGCACCCTTGGATGCACGATTTGACGCAACCTTGGATGCACCTTTCATTTAACCCCGATGCACCCTTGGATGCATCATTCTAAGCACATTTCGATGCACCCTTTGATGAACCCTTAAATTCAACACCAATGCAACCTTAGATGCACCCCTTGGATGCACCCTTAGATGGATCCTTTGATGCACCCTTAGATGTACACTTGGATGCAACGTTAGAATTACACTTTGATACACCCATGGATGCATCCTTCGATGCACACTTGGATGCTACTTTCAATGCAACTTTCGATGCATCCTTCGATGCACCCTTCGATGCACCATTTGATGTACACTTGGATGCACCCTTCGATGCACCCTCGGATTCACCCTTCGATGCACGCTTGGATATAACCTTCGATGCAACCTCCGATGCACTCTTTTAAACACCCTTGGATGCACCCTTTGATGCAACCTTTGATGCACCCTTATATGCAACCTTGGATGCACCCTTAGATGATCCCTTGGATGCACCCTTGGATGCGCACTTCGACGCACCCTTGGATGCAACTTTCGATTTACCCTTCGATGCACCCTTGGATTCATCCCTCGATGCACCCTTGGATGCTACCATCAATGCAAACCTTTATGCATCCTTCGATGCACCCTTCGATGCACCCTTCGATGCACCCTTCGATTCACCCTTTATGCACCCTTCGATGCACCCTTGGATGTACCATTCAATGAACCCTTGGATGCACCATTCGTATTTACCCTCGATGCACCTTTTGATGCACCCTTGGATGCACCCTTGGATGCAAAATTCAAACAACCTTCGATGCACCCTTTATGCGCCTATATATGAAACCTTCAGTGCACTCTTCGATGCACCCTTTGATGCACCCTTCGATTAACCCTTGGATGCACCATTCGATGTACCCGACGATGCACCATTCGATGCACTCTTGGATGCACTCATTTTTGGTAATAAATATCAATTTTATCTATTTATAGCGATTTAAACTATTTTACATAGATTATATCAAACCTGTCTAAATTTGACCAAAACATTAAAATTTAATCATTTTGAGTGGTTTAGTTGAATAAACTCTTCAAAAACATCGTAAAAGTTAAATTTTCTATCAAATGTAATTTTTGATTCATTTTGTCTTATTTTGAGTTCAAAAACACTTTTTTTTCCATTTTTGGTCATAAATATTATTTTTAGCTGATTTTAATAATTAATAGTCATTTTCTTAAATTATATCAATTGTGAATAAGTTTGAACAAAATATTAAATTTAATCAATTTCAGTGGTTTCGCAACATCTAAAAAATTATTTTACCTATAATGTAATTTATTATTAAATTTGACTTAATTATGATCAAATAATTTATTTTTTTATTTTCTGTCAAAAATATCAATTTTAAATATTTAGATCGTTTTAAACTATTTTGGATAGATTTTATGCAACTTGTCTAAATTGGAATTATAAAGTAAGATTAATCTATTCGAGGATTTTATGAGTAATCTTTTCGAAAACAATGAAAAGATAAAGTTTTCGTTTAAATGTTATTTTAGAATCATTTTGTCTTATTTATTTTTCAAAAACACGTTTATTTCAATTTTAAGTTATAAATATAATTTTTAACTGAATTGAGTAAATTTAGTATTTTGCTTAAATAATAAAAAACTTTCTAATTTTGAACAATAAAGTAAAATTTATTTATTTTAACGATTTAGATATATAATCTCCGAGAAAACATCGAAAATATTAGAATTGGATGATCCATGGGATGCAGCCTTCGATGCACCCTTCTATTCATCCTTATATGATCCTTATTTGATGCACCTTTGGATGCACCCTTGGATGCAACCTTGGATGCATCCTTCGATACTCCCTTTGATGCACCCTTCGATGCACCCTTGGATGTACCTTTCGATGTACCCTTCGATGGACTTTCGATGCACTCTTGGATGCACCCATCTATGCACACTTCGATGCAACTTCGATGCAACCTTTGATGCACCATTCGATGCAACCTTCGATGCACCTTTCTATGCACCTTTCGATGCACCAGTTGATACACTCTTGGATGAACCTTTCGATGCACACTTGGATTCACCCTTCGATGCACCCTTGTATGTAACCTTCGATGCAACGTTCGATGCACCCTTCGATGCATTCTCTGATGCACCCTTTGATGCACCCTTGATGCACCTTTCAATGCAACCTTGGATGAACCCTAAGATGCACCGTTGGATGAACCCTTGAATGCACGATTTGACGCAACCTTGGATGCACCTTTCATTTAACCTTCGATGCACCCTTGGATACATCGTTCTATGCACCTTTCCATGCACCCTTCGATGAACCCTTCGATGCAACCTTCGATGCACCCTTAAATGCAACCTTGGATGCACAATTGGATGCACCCTTCGATTTACCCTCGATGCACCTTTTGATGCAACCTTGGATGCAAACTTCAATGCAACCTTCGATGCACCCTTTATGCGCCCTTAGATGAAACCTTCAATGTAATTTCGATGCACCCTTTAATGCACCCTGTCAAAATTTGACCAAAACATTAAAATTAATCATTTTTGAGCGATTTAGTTGAATAAAACTCTTCAAAAACATCATAAAAGTTAAAGTTTCTATCACATGTTATTTTTGATTCACTTCGTCTTATTTTGAGATCAAAAACACGTTTTTTTCCATTTTTTCATAAATAACATTTTTAGCTGATTTGAATGAGTAATATTCATTTTCTTAAACTATATCAATTGTGAATAAGTTTGAACAATATAGCGAATTTAATCAAGTTTAGTGTTTTTGCACACATCAATAATTATAATACGTATAATGTAATATTTTATTCAATTTAACTTCATTATGATCAAATAATTTTATTTTTTATTTCCTGTCAAAAATATCAATTTTAAATATTTATATCGATTTTAATCTAATTTGGATAGATTTTATGCAACTTGTCTAAATTTAAATAAAAAAGTAAGATTAATCTTTTTGAGCGATATTATCAATAATCTTTTCGAAAACAATGAAAAAGTAAACTTTTCATTTAAATGTTATTTTAGAATCATTTTGTTTTATTTATTGTTCAAAAACACGTTTATCTCAATTTTATGTTATAAATATAATTTTTAACTGAATTGAGTTATATTAGTATTTTGCTTAAATAATAAAAAAACTGTCTAATTATGAACAATAAAGTAAAATTTATTTATTTTAGCGATTTTGAAATGTAATCTCCTAGAAAACATCAAAAATATTAGAATTGGATGCACCATTGGATGCAGCCTTCGATGCACCCTTCGATTCATCCTAATATGGACACTTTTGATACACCTTTGGATGCACCCTTGGATGCAACCTTGGATGTATCCTTCGATGCTCCCTTTGATGCAAACTTCGATGCACCCTTGGATGCACCTTTCGATGTACCCTTCGATGCAACCTTTCGATGCACTCTTTGATGCACCCATCTATGCAACCTTCGATGCAACCTTTGATGCAACCTTTGATGCAACCTTTGATGCACCATTCGATGCAACTTTCGATGCACCTTTCGATGCACCTTTCGATGCACCATTTGATACACTATTGGAGAAACATTTCGATGAAACCTTGGATTCTCCCTTCGATGCACCCTTAAATGCAATTTTCAATGCACCTTTGTATGTAACCTTCGATGCAACGTTCGATGCACCCTTCGATGAACTTTCTGATGCACCCTTTGATGTACCATTGATGCACCCTTTGATGCAACCTTGGATGCACCCTAAGATGCACCGTTGGATGCACCCTTGGATGCACGATTTGACTCAACCTTGGATGCACCTTTCATTTACCCTTCGATGCACCCTTGGATGTATCCTTCTATGCACCTTTCGATGCACCCTTGGATGAATCCTTAGATGTAACTTTCAATGCAACCTTAGATGCACCCTTGGATGCACCCTTAGTTGGATCCTTCGATTCACACTTCGATATACACTTGGATGCAACTTTCGATTTACCCTTTGATGCACCATTGGATGCATCCTTCGATGCACCCTTGGATGCTACCTTCAATGGAAATTTCGATGCATCCTTTGGTGCACCCTTCGAAGCACCCTTGGATGCACACTTCGATTTACCCTGATGCACCTTTTGATGCACCCTTTGATGCACCCTTGGATGCAACCTTCTATGCAACCTTCGATGCACCCTTTATCCGCCCTTAGAAAAAACCTTCATTGTACTCTTCGATGCACCCTTTGATACACCCTTCGATTAATCCTTAGATGAACCCATCGATGCACCATTTAATGCATCTTTCGATGCACTTTTCAATGTACATTTGATGAACCCTTGAATGGACCCTTCGATGCAGTTTTGGAAACACTCTTCTATGCACCATTCGATGCGACCTTCGATAAAAACTTGGATGCACACTTCATGCACCCTTGGATGCACCGTTTGATGCCCCCTTGGATGCATCTTTTGAATGCACTCTTCGGTGCACCCTTGGATGCACCCTTCGGTGTAGCCTTGAATGCACCCTTCGATGAACTCTTGGATGCGCCCTTTGATGAACCCTTCAGTGTACTCTTTGATGCATCCATTGATGCACCCTTCGATGCATCCTTCGATGTAACCTTCGATATACTCTTCGATGCACCATTGTATGCACACTTTGATGCACACTTTGATGCACCATTGATGCAATCTTCGATGCAACCTTGGATGCACAATTAGATGCACCCTTGGGTGCACCCTTCGACGCAACCTTGGATGCACCTTTCGATTTACCCTTCGATTTACCCTTGGATGCATCCTTCGATGCACCCTTCGATGAACCATTGGATGCACCGTTGGATGTATTCTTCCATGCAACCTTGGATGCACCCATCGATGCACCCTCGATGCACCTTTTGATGCACCCTTGGATGCTAATTTCAATGCAACCTTCAATCACCCTATGCACGCTTCGATGCACTCTTCGATGCACCTTTCGATTCACCATTTGATGCACTCTTGGATTCATCCTTCGATGCACCATTGGATTCACCCTTCGATGCAACCTTCAATGCACCCTTCGATGCACCCTCGTGCCCGATGCACCCTTGGATTCACCCTTCGATGCAACCTTCAATGCACCCTTCGATGCACCCTTGGATGTAACCTTCGATGCAACCTCCGATGCACTCTTTGATGCACCCTTGGATGCACCCTTAGATGGATCCTTCGATTCACATTTCGATATACACTTGGATGCAACTTTCGATTTTCCATTTGATGCACCATTGGATGCATCCTTCGATGCACCCTTGGATGCTACCATCAATGCAACCTTAGATGCATCTTTAGATGCAACCTTGATGCAACCTTCGATGCACCCTATATGCACTCTTCGATGTACCATTCGATGCACACTTGGATGCACCCTTCGATTTACCCTCGATGCACCTTTTGATGCACCCTTCGATGCACCCTTGGATGCAACTTCAATGCAACCTTCGATGCACCCATTATGCGCCCTTAGATGAAACCTTCAGTGTACTGTTCGATGCACCCTTTTGATGCACCCTTCGATTAACTCTTGGATGCACCTTTCGATGTACCCGTCGATGCAACTTTAGATACACTCATGGATGCAGCCATTCTTTGTCATAAATATCAATTTTATCTATTTATAGCGATTTAAAGCTGTTTTACATAGATTATATCAAACCTTTCTAAATTTGACCGAAACATTAAATTAATCATTTTGTGCGATTTAGTTGAATAAACTCTTGAAAAACATCGTTAAAGTTAAATTTTCTATCATATGTTATTTTTGATTTATTTTGTCTTAGTTTTGTTCAAAAACACGTTTATTTCATTTTTGGTCATAAATATCATTTTTAGCTGATTTGAAAGATTAATAGTCATTTTCTTATATTATTTCAAAACTATCTAAATTATAACAATAAAGTAATATTAATCAAGTATTCTCATCGACAACATGGAAAAAAATAGATTACCTATAATGTGATTTTTTATTCAATTTGACTTATATTTAGAGCGATTTTAAGCTCTTTTTCATTGATTATAATAAACTCATCTAATACTTATTGAATACTTATTGAGGCCACTAAAATTGATTAATATTACTTTTTTGTTATTATTTAGATAGTTTTGAAATAATATAATAAAATGACTATTAATCTTTCAAATCAGCTAAAAATGATATTTATGACCAAAAATGAAACAAATGTGTTTTTGAACAAAAATAAGACAAAATAAATCAAAAATAACATATAATAGAAAATTTAACTTTTACGATGTTTTTGAAGAGTTTATTCAACTAAATCGCACAAAATGATTAATTTTAATGTTTTGGTCAAATTTAGACAGGTTTGATATAATCTATGTAAAACAGCTTTAAATCGTTATATATAGATATAATTGATATTTATGACCAAGAATGGGAGCGTCCATGAGTGCATCGAAAGTTGCATCGACGGGTACATCGAAAGGTGCATCCAAGAGTTAATCGAAGGGTGCATCAAAGGGTGCATCGAACAGTACACTGAAGGTTTCATCTAAGGGCGCATAAAGGGTGCATCGAAGGTTGAATTGAAGGTTTTCATCCAAGGGTTGCATCGAAGGGTGCATCAAAAGGTGCATCGAAGGGTGCATCAAAAGGTGCATCGAGGGTAAATCGAAGGGTGCATACAAGTGTGCATCCAAGGGTGCATCAAATGGTACATCGAAGAGTGCATATATGGTGCATCGAAGGGTGCATCGAATGGTACATCGAAGAGTGCATATAGGGTGCATCGAAGGGTGCATCTAAGGATGCATCTAAGGTTGCATTGATGGTAGCATCCAAGGGTGCATCGAAGGATGCATCAAAGGGTGCATTGAAGGTTAAATCGAAAGTTGAATCCAAGTGTGCGTCGAAGTGTGCATCAAAGGGTGAATCCAAGGGTGCATATAAGGGTGCATCCATGGTTGCATCTAAGGTTGCATCAAAGGGTGCATCCAAGGGTGCATCGAAGAGTGCATCGGAGGTTGCATCGAAGGTTACATCCAAGGGTGCATCTAAGGGTGCATTGAAGGTTGCATCGAAGGGTTAATCCAATGTTGCATCGAAGGGTGCATCGAAGGGTGCATTGAAGGTGGCATCGAAGGGTGAATACAATGGTGCATCGAAGGATGCATCCAAGAATGCATCAAATGTTGAATCGAAAGGTGAATCGAAGAGTGCATCGAAGCGTGCATAGGTTGCATTGAAATTAGCATCCAAGGGTGCATCAAAAGGTGCATCGAAGGGTGCATCCAAGGTTGCATGGAAGGTTAAATCCAACGGTGCATCCAATGGTTCATCGAAGGGTGCATCGAAGGATGCATCCAAGGGTGCATCGAAGGGTAAATCGAAAGGTGCATCCAAGGTTGCGTCGAAGGGTGCATCCAAGGGTGCATCTAAGTGTGCATCCAAGGTTGCATCGAAGTGTCCATCAATGGTGCATCAAAGTGTTCATCAAATGGTGCATCCAATGGTGCATCGAAGGGTATATCGAAGGTTGCATCGAAGGATGCATCGAAGGGTGCATCAATGGATGCATCAAAGAGTGCACTGAAGGGTTCATCAAAGGGCGCATCCAAGAGTTCATCGAAGGGTGCATTCAAGGCTACACCGAAGGGTGCATCCAAGGGTGCACCGAAGAGTGCATTCAAAGGTGCAATCAAGGGGGCATCAAAGGGTGCATCCAAGGGTGCATGAAGGGTGCATCCAAGTTTTTATCGAAGGTCGCATCGAATGGTGCATAGAAGAGTGTTTCCAAACTGCATCGAAGGGTCCATCCAAGGTTTCATCAAATGTGCATTGAAAAGTGCATCGAAAGATGCATTAAATGGTACATCGAAGGGTTCATCCAAGGATTAATCAGAGGGTGTATCAAAGGGTGCATCGAAGAGTACATGAAGCTTTCATCTATAGGGCGGATAAAGGTGCATCGAAGGTTGCATAGAAGGTTGCATACAAGGGTGCATCAAAGGGTGCATTAAAAGGTGCATCGAGGGTAAATCGAAGTGTGCAACCAAGGGTGCTTCGAAGGGTGCATCGAAGGATGCATCGAAAGTTGCATTGAAGGTAGCATCCAAGGGTGCATCTAAGGATGCATCCAAGGGTACATCAAAGGGTAAATCGAAAGTTGCATCCAAGTGTATATTGAAGTGTGAATCGAAGGATTCATCTAAGGGTGCATCCAAGGGTGCATCTAAGGTTGCATTGAAAGTTACATCTAAGGATTCATCCAAGGGTACATCGAAAGGTGCATAGAAGGATGCATCCAAGGGTGCATCAAAGGGTAAATGAAAGGTGCATCCAAGGTTGCGTCAAATCATGCATCCAAGGGTGCATCCAAATGTGCATCTTAGGGTGCATCCAAGGTTGCATCGATGGGTGCATCAATGGTACATCAAAGGGTGCATCAGAGAGTGCATCGAAGGGTGCATTGAACGTTGCATCGAAGGTTACAAACAAGGGTGCATCGAAAATTGCATTTAAGGGTGCATCGAAGGGTGAATCCAAGGGTTCATCGAAATGTTTCTCATATAGTGCATCAAATGGTGCATCGAAAGGTGCATAGAAAGGTTCATCGAAAGTTGCATTGAATGGTGCATCAAAGGTTGCATCAAAGGTTGCATCGAAGGTTGCATCGAAGGTTGCATAGATGGGTGTATCCAAGAGTGCATCGAAAGGTGCATCGAAGGGTACATCGAAAGGTGCATCCAAGGGTGCATCGAAGTGTGCATCAAAGGGAGCATCGAAGGATACATCCAAGGTTGCATCCAAGGGTGCATCCAAAGGTGTATCAAAAGGGTTCATATTAGGATGAATCGAAGGGTGCATTGAAGGCTGCATCCAATGGTGCATCCAATTCTAATATTTTTGATGTTTTCTAGGAGATTACATATCAAAATCGCTAAAATAAATAAATTTTACTTTATTGTTCATAATTAGACAGTTTTTTATTATTTAAGCAAAATACTAAATATAACTCAATTCAGTTAAAAATTATATTTATAACTAAAATTGAGATAAACGTGTTTTTGAACAATAAATAAGACAAAATGATTCTAAAATAAAATTTAAACGAAAACTTTACTTTTCATTGTTTCGAAAAGATTATTAATAATATCGCTCAAAAAGATTATTATTACTTTTTTATTTAAATTTAGACAAGTTTCATAAAATCTATCCAAATTAGCTTAAAATCGATCTAAGTATTTAAAATTGATATTTTTGACAGAAAATAAAAAATTAAATTATTTGATATAATTAAGTCAAATTGAATAATAAATTACATTGGAGGTAAAATAATTTTTTTATGTGTGCGAAACCACTAAAATTGATTAAATTTACTATTTTGTTCAAACTTATTCCAATTGATATAATTTATGAAAATGACTATTAATATTCAAATCAGCTAAAAATGATATTTATGACCAAAATGGAAAAAAAACGTGTTTTTGAACAGAAATAAGACAAATAAATCAAAAATAAATTTGATAGAAAATTTAACTTTACGATGTTTTTGAAGAGTTTATTCAACTATATCGTCAAAATGATTAATTTTAATGTTTTGGTCAAATTTAGACAGGTTTGATATAATCTATATAAAATAGCTTTAAATCGCTATAAATAGATAAAATTTATATTTATGACCAAAAATAGGTGCATCCAAGAGTGCATCGAAAGTTGCATCGACGGGTACATCAAAAGGTGCATCCAAGGTTAATTGAAGGGTGCATCAAAGGGTGCATCGAAGAGTGCACTGATGGTTTCATCTAAGGGCGCATAAAGAGTGCATCGAAGGTTGCATTGAAGGTTGCATCCAAGGTTTCATCCAAGGGTGCATCAAAAGGTGCATCGAGGGTAAATCGAAAGGTGCATCGAAGTGTGTATCCAAGGATGCATTGAATGGTATATCCAAGGATGCATCGAAGGTTGCATCAAAGGGTGCATCGAAGGGTACATCGAGGGTTGCATTGAAGGATGCATAGAATGTTTCATTGATCGTAGCATCCAAGGATGTTTCGAAGGATACAACCAAGGGTGCATCGAATGGTAAATCGAAAGTTGCATCCAAGGGTGCAATGGGTGCATCAGAGGGTGCATCGAAGAGTGCATTGGAGGTTGCAACGAAGGTTACATCCAAGGGTGCATCGAAGGGTGCTTTGAAGGGTGCATCGAAGGGTGAATCCAAGGGTGCATCGAAGAGTGCATCCAAGAGTGCATCAAATGGTGCATCGAAAGTGCATAGAAGAGTGCATCGAAGGGTACATCAAGGGTGCATCGAAGGTAACATTAAAGGTAGCATCCAAGGGTGCATCCAAGTGTGCATCTAAAGGTGAATCCACGGTGCATCGAAGGGTGCATCCAAGGTTGCATGGAAGGTTACATCAAGGGTGCATCGAAGGTTGCATCGAAGGGTGCATCGAAGGGTGCATCGAAGAGTGTATCCAAAAGTACATCGAACGGTGCATCCAAGGGTTCATCAAAAGGTGCTTTGAAAGGTGCATCGAAGGGTGCATTAAATTGTGCATCGAAGCGTTCATCCAAAGGTTAATCGAAGGGTGCATTAAAGGGTGCATCGAAGAGTACACTGAAGGTTTCATCTAAGGGCGCATAAAGGGTGCATCGAAGGTTGCATTGAAGTTTGCATCCAAGGGTGAATATAATGGTGCATCAAAAGGTGCATCGAGGGTAAATCGAAGGGTGCATCCAAGTGTGCATCCAAGGGTGCATTGAAGCGTGCATCGAAGGTTGCATCGAAGGGTTCATCGAAGGGTGCATCGAAAGGTTCATAGAAGGATGCATCCAAGAGTGCATCGAAGGGTAAATGAAAGGTGCATCCAAGGTTGCGTCAAATCGTGCATCCAAGGGTGCATCCAACGGTGCATCCTAGGGTGCATCCAAGGTTGCATCAAAGGGTGCATCAAGTTTGCATCAAAGGGTGCATCAGAGATTGCATCGAAGGGTGCATCGAACGTTGCATTGAAGGTTACATACAAGGGTGCATCGAAGGGTGAATCCAAGGGTGCATCGAAAGGTTCATTCAAGAGTGTATCAAATGGTGCATCGAAGGTTGCATCGAAATGTGCATCAAAGGTTGCATTGAAGGTTGCATCGAAGGGTGCATAGATGGGTGCATCCAAGAGTGCATCGAAGGGTACATCGAAAGGTTCATCCAAGGGTGCATCCAAGGGTGCATCCAAAGGTGCATCAAATAAGGATCATATAAGGATGAATCGAAGGGTGCATCAAAGGCTGCATCCAATGGTGCATCCAATTCTAATATTTTAGAAGTTTTCTAGGAGATTACATATCAAAATCATAAAAATAAATAAATTTTACTTTATTTTTTATAATTAGAATGTTTTTTTATTATTTAAGCAAAATATTAAATATCACTCAATTCAGTTAAAAATTAAATTTATAACTTAAAATTAAAATAAACGTGTTTTTGAACACTTAATAAGACAAAATGATTTTAAAATAACATTTAAACGAAAACTTTACTTTTTCATTGTTTTCGAAAAGATTATTCATAATATCACTCGAAAAGAATAATCTTTTATTTAATTCAAATTTAGACAAGTTGAATAAAATCTATCCAAATTAGCTTAAAATCGATCTAAATATTTAAAATTGATATTTTTGACAGAAAATAAAAAATAAAATTATTTGATCATAATTAAGTCAAATTGAATAAAAAATTACATTATAGGTAATATAATTTTTTTGATGTGTGCGAAACCACTAAAATTGATTAAATTTACTATTTTGTTCACACTTATTCACATTTGATATAATTTAAGAAAAACACTATTAATCATTCAAATCAGCTAAAAATGATATTTATGACCAAAAATGGAAAAAAAACGTGTTTTTGAACTCAAAATAATACAAAACGAATCAAATATAAATTTGATAGAAAATTTAACTTTTACGATGTTTTTGAAGATTTTATTCAACTAAATTGAATAAAATGATTAATTTTAATGTTTTGGTCAAATTTAGACAGGTTTGATTTAATCTATGTAAAATAGTTTTTAATTGCTCTAAATATATAAAATTGATATTTATCACCAAAAATTTATAGAAAAATTATTTGATTTGTTAAAAAGACAATTGAATAAAAAATTACATTTAAAATCAATTCTAATATTTTCGATATTTTCAAAGAGATTACTTATCAAAATTGCTATAATAAAATAATCTTACATTTTTAGTTCAAAATTAAACAGTTTTGTTATTAATTAAGCAAAATTACTAAATATCACTGAATTCAGCTAAAAATGATATTTATAACCTAAAATTGAATGACACGTATTTTTGAACTCTAAATAAGACAAAATGATTCTAAAATTATATTTAAACGAAAATTAAACATTTTCATCGTTTTCGAAAAGATTACTTATAAAATCTCTTATAATGATTAATCTTACTTTTTTATTCAAATTTAGACGAGTTTGGTATAATCAATGCAAAAGAGCTTAAAATAGCTCTAAATATAAGTTAAATTGAATAAATAATCACATTTTAGGTAATCTAACTTTTTCCTGGGTTCGATGAGATTACTTATTAAAGCCACTAAAATTGATTAATATTCCTTTTTTTGTTATAATTTAGTTAGTTTTGATATAATATAAGAAAATGTCTATTAATTATCAAATCAGCTAAAAATGATATTTATGACCAAAAATGAAAAAAAAAACTTGTTTTTGAACAAAAATAAGACAAAATGAATTCAAAATAACATATGATAGAAATTTTATCTTTTACGATGTTTTGAAGAGTTTTTTTCAACTAAATCGCTCAAAATGATTAATTTTAATTTTTTTGTTCAAATTTAGACAGGTTTGATATAATCTATATAAAATAGCTTTAAATCTCTATAAATAGATAAAATAGATATTTATGACTAAAAATGGGTGCATCCAAGAGTGCATCGAAAGGTGCCTCGACGGGTACAACGAAAGGTGCATCCAAGGTTTAATCGAAGGGTGAATCAAAGGGTGTATCGAAAAGTGTACTAAAGGTTTCATCTAAGGGCGCATAAAGAGTGCATCGAAGGATGCATTGAAGGTTGCATCTAAGGGTGCATCCAAGAGTTCATCAAAAGTAGCATCGAGTGTAAATCGAAGGGTGCATCCAAGTGTGCAACCAAAGGTGCATTGAATGGTACATCCAAGGGTGCATCGAAGGGTGCATCTAAAGATGAATCTAAGGGTTCATCAAGGGTGCATGAAAGGGTGCATGAAAGGGTGCATCGGAGGTTGCATCGAAGGTTACATCCAAGGGTGCATCGAAGTGTGCATCCAAGGTGGCATCGAAGAGTGCATCGATGGTGCATCAAAGGGTGCATCAAAGTGTACATCCAAGGGTGCATCGAAGGGTGCATCGAAGGTTGAATTGAAGGGTTCATCGAAGGATGCATCCAAGGGTGCATCGAAGGATAAATCGAAAGGTGCATCCAAGGTTGCGTTGAAGGCTACACCCAAGGGTGCATCTAAGAGTGCATCCAAGGTTGCATCGAAGAGTGCATTCAAAGGTGCGTCGAAGGGTGCATCAAAGGGTGCATTCAAGGGGGCAAAAAGGGTGCATCCAAGTGTTTATCGAAGGTTGAATAGAAGGGTGCATCGAAGAGTGTATCCAAAAGTGTATCGAAGGGTGCATCCAAGGGTTCATCAAAAGGTGCATTGAAGAGTGCATCGAAGAGTGCATTAAATGGTGCATCGAAGGGTTCATCCAAGGGTTAATCGAAGGGTTGCATCAAAGGGTGCATCGAAGATTACACTGACGGTTTCTTCTAAGGGCGCATAAAGGGTTTATCGAAGGTTGCATTGAAGGTTGCATCCAAGGGTGCATCAAAGGGTGCATCAAAATGGGCATCGAGGGTAAATCGAAGGATGCATCCAAGTGTGCATCCGAGGGTGCTTCGAAGGGTGCATCGAAAGTTGCATTGAAGGTATCATCCAAGGGTGCATCGAAGGATGGATCCAACGGTGCATAAAAGATAAAATCGAAAGTTGCATCCAAGTGTACATCGAAGGGTGCATCGAAGGATCAATCTAAGGTTGCATCCAAGGGACATCTAAGGTTGCATTGAAAGTTGCATCTAAGGTTTATCGAAGGGTGCATCGAAGGGTAAATGAAAGGTGCATCCAAGGTTGCGTAAAATCGTGCATCCAAGGGTGCATCCAACGGTGCATCCTAGGGTGCATCCAGGTTGCATCGAATGGTGCATCAAGGGTGCATCAAAGGGTGCATCAGAGAGTGCATCGAAGGGTGCATCGAACGTTGCATCGAAGGTTACATACAAGGGTGCATCGAAAAGTGCATTTAAGGGTCATCGAAGGGTGAATCCAAGGGTTCATCCAAATGTTTCTCAAATAGTGCATCAAATGGTGCATCGAAAGTTGCATAGAATGGTGCATCGAAGGTTGCATCGAATGGTGCATCAAAGGTTGCATCAAAGGTTGCATCGAAGGGTGCATAGATGGGTGCATCCAAGAGTGCATCGAAAGTCCATCGAAGGTTACATCGAAAGGTACATCCAAGGTTGCATCGAAGGGTGCATCAAAGGGAGCATCGAAGGATACATCCAAGGTTGCATCCAAGGGTGCATCCAAGGTTGCATCCAAGGGTGCATCCAAAGGTGCATCAAATAATAATCATATAAGGATGAATCGAAGGGTGCATTGAAGGCTGCATCCCATGGATCATCCAATTCTAATATTTTCAGTGTTTTCTCGGAGATTATATATCTAAATCGTTAAAATAAATAAATTTTACTTTATTGTTCAAAATTAGAAAGTTTTTTTATTATTTAAGCAAAATACTAAATATCACTCAATTCAGTTAAAAATTATATTTATAACTTAAAATTGAAATAAACGTGTTTTTGAACACTAAATAAGACAAAATGATTCAAAAATTACATTTGATAGAAAATTTAACTTTTACGATGTTTTTGAAGAGTTTATTCAACTAAATCGCTCAAAATGATTAATTTTAATGTTTTAGTCAATTTTAGACAGGTTTGATATAATCTATGTAAAATAGCTTTAAATCGCTATAAATAGATAAAATTGATATTTATGACCAAAGATAGGTGCATCCAAGAGTGCATCGAAAGGAGCATAGACGGGTACATCAAAAGGTGCATCCAAGGGGTAATCGAGGGTGCATCAAAGGGTGCATAGAAGAGTGCACTTAAGATTTCATCTAAGGGCGCATAAAGGGTGCATCGAAGGTTGCATTGAAGGTTGCATCCAAGGGTACATCCAAGGGTGAATCAAAAGGTGCATCGAGGGAAAATCGAAAGGTGCATCCAAGTGTGTATCCAAGAGTGCATTAAATGGTATATCCAAGGTTGCATCGAAGTGTGCATCAAAGGGTGCATGGAAGGCTACATCGAAGGGTGCATTGAAGGATTCATCGAATGTTGCATATGGTAGCATCCAAGGGTGCATCGAAGGATGCAACCAAGGGTTGCATCGATTGGTAAATCGAAATTTGCATCCAAGGGTGCGTCGAAGTGTTGCATCCTAGGGTGCATCCAAGGTTGCATCTAAGGGTTTATCCAAGGATGGATCTAAGGGTGCATCAAGGGTGCATCAAAGGGTACATCAATGGGTGCATCCAAAGGTGCATCTAAGAGTGCATCGGAGGTTGCAACGAAGGTGACATCCAAGGGTGCATCGAAGGGTGCTTTGAATGGTGCATCGAAGGGTGAATGCAAGGGTGCATCGAAGAGTGCATCCAAGAGTGCATCAAATGGTGCATGAAAGTGCATCGAAGAGTGCATCGAAGGGTACATCAAGGGTACATCGAAGGTTACATTGAAGGTAGCATCCAAGGTTGCATCCAAGTGTGCATCTAAAGGTAAATCGAGGGTGCATCGAAGGGTGAATCAATGGTACATCAAAGGGTGCATCAGAGAATGCATCGAAGGGTCCATCAAACGTTGCGTCGAAGGTTAAATACAAGGGTGCATCGAAGGGTGCATTCAAGGGTGCTTCAAAGGATGAATCCAAGGGTGTCATCGAAGGGTGCATCCAAGAGTGCATTAAAAGGTGCATCAAAAGTGAATCGAAGAGTGCATCGAAGGGTGCATAAAGGGTGCATCGAAGGTTATATTAAAGGTAGCATCAAGGGTGCATCCAAGGGTGCATCAAATTTGCATCGAGGGTAAATTGAACGGTGCATCCAAGGGTGCATTGAATGTTATATCCAAGGGTGCATCGAAGGGTGCATCAAAGGGTGCTTCGAAGGGTGCATCGAAGGGTTGCATCGAAGGATGCATCGAGGTTTGCATTGATGGTAGCATCAAGTGTGCATTGAAATATGCATCCAAGGGTGCATCAAAGGGTAAATCGAAAGTTGCATCCAAGGGTGCGTCGAAGGCTGCACCAAGAGTGCATCTAAGGGTTCTTACAAGGTTTCATCGAAGGGTGCATCGAAGGTTGCATCAAAGGGTGCATCGAAGGATGCATCCAAGGGTGCATCGAAGGGTAAATAGAAGGTGCTTCCAAGTTTGCATCGAAGGCTGCACCCAAGGGTGCATCTAAGAATGCTTCCAAGGTTGCATCGAAGAGTGCATTCAAAGGTTCATCGAAGGGTGCATTCAAAGGGTGCTTCCAAGGTTGCATCGAAGGGTTCATCAATGGTACACCAAAGGGTGCATCAGAGATTTGCATCGTATGGTGCATCGAACGTTGCATCGAAGGTTACATACAAGTTGCATCGAGGGTGCATTTAAGGGTGCATCGAAGGGTGAATCCAAGGGGGCATCGAAGGGTGCATCCAAGAGTACATTAAATGGTGCATCGAAAGTTCATCGAAGAGTTGCATCGAAGTGTGCATCAAGGGTGCATCGAAGGTTATATTGAAGGTAGCATCCAAGGGTGCATCCAAGGGTACATGTAAATGGTAAATGTAATTTTTAAACAAATCAAATAAGTTTTCTATAAATTTTGGTAATAAATATCAATTTTATATATTTAGAACAATTTAAAACTATTTTATATAGATTATATCAAACCTGTCTAAATTTGACCAAAACATTAAAATTAATCATTTTATTCAATTTAGTAGAATAAAATCTTCAAAAACATCGAAAAAGTTAAATTTCTATCAAATGTAATTTTTGATTCGTTTTGTATTATTTTGAGTTCAAAACACGTTTTTTTCCATTTTTGGTCATAAATATCATTTTTAGCTGATTTGAATGATTAATAGTCATTTTCTTAAATTATATCAAATGTGAATAAGTTTAAAAAAAATAGTAAATTTAATCAATTTTAGTGGTTTTCGCACACATCAAAAAAATTATATTACCTATAATGTAATTTTTATTCATTTTGACTTAATTATGATCAAATAATTTTATTTTTATTTTCTCTCAAAAATATCAATTTTAAATATTTAGATCGATTTTAAGCTAAATTTGGATAGATTTTATGCAACTTGTCTAAGATGAATTAATACAAGTTAATTAAAAATTAAATAAATAAATTAAAAAAATAAAAAATCATTTCGAGCGATATTATGAATAATCTTTTCGAAAACAATGAAAAAGTAAAGTTTTCGTTTAAATGTTATTTTAAAAATCATTTAGTCTTATTTAGTGTTCAAAAAACGTTTATTTCAATTTTAAGTTATAAATATAATTTTTAACTGAATTGAGTGAAATTTAGTATTTTGCTTAAATAATAAAAAACTTTCTTATTTTAAACAATAAAGTAAAATTTATTTATTTTAGCGATTTTGATATGTAATCTCTTAGAAAACATCTAAAATATTAGAATTGGATGCACCATTGGACGCAGCCATCGATGCACCATTCGATTCATCCTTATATGATCTTTATTTGATGCACCTTTGGATGCACCATTGGATGCAGCCATCGATGCACCCTTCGATTCATCCTTATATGATCTTTATTTGATGCACCTTTGGATGCACCCTTGGATGCAACCTGGATGCATCCTTCGATGCTCTCTTTGATGCACCTTCGTTGCACTCTTGGATGCAGCTTTGGATGTACCCTTCGATTCACCTTTTGATGCACTCTTGGATGCACCCATCTATGCAACCTTAAATGCAACCTTCGATGCACCATTCGATGCAACCTTCGAAGCACTTTCTATGCACCTTTCTATGCACCATTTGATGCACTCATGGATGAACCTTTCGATGCCCCCTTGGATTCACCCTTCGATGCACCCTTAAATGCACCCTTCGATGCACCTTTGTATGTAACCTTCGATGCAACGTTCGATGCACCATACGATGCAAATCTCTGATGCACCCTTTGGTGTACCATTGATGAACCCTTCGATGCAACCTTGGAAGCACCCTTTGAATGCACCCTTCGATGAACCTTTGAATGCACTCTTCGATGCAACCTGGATCATTCTTAGATGCACCCTTGGGTGCAGCATTCGATGCAAACTTGGAACAACTTTTGATTTACCCTTCGATGCACCCTTGGATGCA